>OY770013.1:27407688-28671854 GCA_963669245.1 Quercus cerris
TTTTGATTAAAGTTATCAGAGCAAAGTGTACCTATCAAAAAAAAAAAAAAAAAAGTTACCAGAGGTCCAGAGCAAAGTGTACAGAGGAAATCCTCGTTTTTCTTTTGCTTTTTTTTTTTTTGGTTATATTTGATGAGTTAAAAAGAGGTGCTATTATTAACTGTACAAATTCGCGTAATAAAGACTATCTACTTGCCTTATGATTGTGTGACTTCTCCATATCCTTTTCAGTGAGGATGGCAGAACATCGGCTCTTTTTTCTTGAGAATTATATATTGTTGCAATCTTCATTTTGTTATAGTCCTAATAACACTTCTGTCAATTCATGAAACTAATGCAACAATAAGACGCAAGGTAGCATTTGACAACATGACTTAGGAGTAGAGGGAGGACCAAAAAAAAAAAATGGAAGGCACGTTTAATACGCAAAAATGACAATAATGAACCTTGTTATGTAATAGTTATTTCTTAGGAGTTGTTTTAGTTATAAAGATAATACTAGTTATATAATTTTTTTTTTTTTCAATTTGTACTTAATATTTTAAGCAAACTCACTATGAAAGTGTAAATCTATTTTTTCTTTTAAAATGGTATTTTAAGAAATTTGACTAAGATGTGACGTGATTCCACTATCTTAACTTTGATTCAGTTTTAATTGCAAAAAAAAAAAAAACATTGATTCAGTTTTCTATTCCTGTTTTATTACCAAAAGAATGAATAGACATAGTTGTCATTCTAGCTCTTTGTATCACTTGTAATACTAATTCTTATTACATTTTTTTTTTTGGAAAACAATTCTTATTACATTTTAATAACTATTACTCTGTATAATATACCAAAAACGTACGCTCTATAATAGAATCCTCTCCATATTATTGAAAATAAAGAGTTGTCCTCACTAGCAGAACAATACCTTGTATTGTAATGTCTTCATATTTTTGACAAATGATATTGCTCTTGCTCTGATGCCTTATTGGTTTGAGGGTGTTCTGGGAACCACACCCGTAATGTCTTTTGGATGACTACACATTATATGTTTTCTATACTTTTCTAAAGTAAGCACACTCTAGTTCCGCAAGAAAGATTATCAGATGGAATTGCATTGTTTGCATGTTAAGGCAACCAAACCTATGCAGAGTCCATGAAATGCCCTGAACATCCCTTGGTTAAATTGCTGCAACTCAACCCAAGAGAATGGGGATCGAAAGATAGTTTGAGGGAAATTTCCAACTGGTTCAGGATACAATAGGAGATTACTAAGACTGAGGGGATTTGAGATAGTAAACAAAAATTATACAGAGCCTTTAAGGAGATGATAAGATTGTGATTAGCATCTTCTCAGCAGTTATTTCCAAATAAAGGAAATACCCTTTTGGATGCTTCCGGCTAACTCTTTCTTTGCTTTCTCCAATCCAACTCTGTCAAAAGAATCATGAGGAAAGAAGATTATATTTTGTCTTGCTTTATACTTTGTTTCCAATAGAGAAAATAATCATGTAGTGGTAATAAATGCATATCATCATACCTCTCATACTCATTTAGAGGTCCCAGTTGGTAAATCTCTTCAGCTCCAGTACGACCAAGTCGTACCTTGGATGCAAAGAAAGGAAGTTCTGTCACCTATTATCAACATTTTGGCAAAAAATGGGCATGCTTTATAAATGAGTTTTGGAATTCAAATAAAAATCCAAGATCATTAATATAGAAAAATTCGGCTTGAACAAGGCACCTGAGAAGCTACAAAGGCACATTCCACGACACCTGCATCTCCTCTCAAACCTCGAAGGCATGCATCTGCAAATTTGACTGCCGCATATGCCTATACAATGTACTTGCTGATATTAGTTTTCCTTATTTGCTTGAATAAATATTTGAAGCTCTATGTCTAGAAGGTCACAAAATGAACAAAATATTACCATTGACAGCGTTGCAGAACCAGCCCCGGCTTTCGCCTACGTAACATGAAAAAACCATATAAACTATGATTTAATTAATTGATATTAGCAATTGCAGAAGTAGTGAAAATAGTATAAAGCATAATTAACCTAGAGAGAGAGAGTACAATTTTCTTGAGAAAATCTGGTATCAGAAAAGTGCAAACTAGGTTGGCTTTTGGTCCTATGGTGCAATTTGTCTAGGCATCTTGCCTCTGGTCAATAGGCGTATCAGTGTATCAGATGACTGAAGCAACTATACCAGCCAACTAGAGAAGGAATTAAATAAAAGCATACGTCAAGATTACAGTCTCATTGCTAGCCAAATGAAGAAATATTAATTACTTTGTAGGAAATTGTCCAAAATCTTGTAACCATAACCCATAAAGATATTTTATGGTACAGAAGTTTTGAAGCTTCTAACTCTGTCTGGGTTAAAGTCAAAGATTTCATCAATATAGTACAAAAGACAGTCTGCAATAGATAGCTCTATGAATTCATCACAATTTGCTCTTCCCCCCACCCCCAAGCCCCAGTTATAAGTATTACCTATTTCCTCTTCCTCTCTGAACTTAATTCACTTAAGAGCAATAAGCTTCCACCAACATTTCAAAACATCCTATTAAAATGTGAGTGATGATTTTGCATATGTATTGCTTGGGTCTGATAAATAACCGAGTTGATAGACGTATATGCTTGCATGAAATTGTATGCCAAAACTTTGCCTTTCCAGTTGCATTAAAGAAGACATTAGCCAGGGTATACGTGAGCAAGGAATACAAGAAAACATTTGAATCTCCAATGATAATCTGATCATAGTTCATTTTCCAATTTGATTTGCATTATATGAAAGGCACTGAGTGACATTACCTCAACAACTTCTGTCCCACCATTTTGAATGCGATTTGTAAGGTATTCAGATTCTTCTTTGGTTAAAGTGCAGGGAGGCTTAACCTGAAAATTTTTGTTTATTTTTTTAATTTCACAATTTTGATTACAATATAACATGCATTACTTAGATGTCTGGATTAACAAATCTGAAATTGATGAAGTTGAAAATTCATTTCTATAAGACCTGTGACAGAAGAGGCAAAATTGTCACTCCTGAATGACCTCCAACAACTGGAACATCAACTTCCCTAGGATCAAGCCCCAGCACCTCTGCCTGTAAAAAATCATTGGATGGCATAAAATACTGCTTATTATCCAAAAATAAAGCATAAATCAATTAAAAATATATGCTTTTACTTGGCACTCTGCAAGCACTAGTGCACTACCATTATTTATCATGATCTGGCTGAATTCATATTTTTTCTTTTAAAAAAAAAAAAAAAAATCTTGCAATCCATTGTTGAAGATGTGCATTAAATGATGTAGGAATTTTCTTATGTCATACAATCAATTGCAAATGATTAATAAGGAAATGTATTCTCATGTTATCAATATGAAAATAAAACTGAGAGTGAATCACAAGAAAGACTGAGAACTCTGGTATGATTATTTATGACTGATAATTTAAGAAGAGATTCTGTACTTGATATTTAAGAATAGAAAATCATGAGCAACGTATTGGAGGATCCACAATTAGAATTTACTTAACATTTCGAAACAAGCACCACAATAATATGGACAATTATCTTGCATGGGAATGCAGAGGTAATGCTATGGATCATCTTGTCACTAGAGGGGACGAAGAAGAGAGAATCAATATTCAATAGCATTGCATATTGGATCCATGATGTACTTAACTTATATATTACTTTATGCACATGTGTTGCACATTTGGAGCAGTCTTTTACTTGATTACTTCATAAAACTACCTGATGTTTGCCTAATATTTACAATTGAAGGATATTTATTGTTGGACAATTGTCATTTTTATTAACGAACAACAAATCGAGATATTAAAGTCAAATGAGAATTAACAGAATCCTTACCGTGTAGAGCACAAATAAAAATATCTAGCTATTGTTACATACCACAAAAGTATTTGCTCGCACAACATCGAGCGTTGTAACTCCCAGAAGTCGCTTTGGGTCGTAAGTGCCAAATTTCTTGAAAACCTCAGCTGCAATTGGAACAGTGGAATTCACTGGATTGCTGATCAAGTTGACAATAGCATTGGGGCAACACTTTGCAATGCCTTCACAGAGGGTCTTGACAATTCCAGCATTGATCTTGAAAAGGTCATCCCTTGTCATTCCAGGCTTCCTTGGCACACCAGCAGGTATGATTACAAGGTCCATGCCAGTAAGAGCACTCTCAAGCTGTGGCTGTCCTAAGAAACCACGCACCTAGAACCCAGAGATAACATTTACTTTCCAAATCCATATAGATCAACTCTTTCTAGTTCTGCATTTTAAATATGCACCAGATTTTTCATGTGATTGATCCTTGATTGAAAACTCCAACTTAGAAATAGAGTTTAAAAAAAATGGTTGAAATCTAAATTTCATTGTTTTAATATCAGGTAAATATCAAAGTTTCAAGAAAATAATCAATTTTACCATTGATTGTAACAAAAAGTTGCAGCATAAGAGGGAGGGGAAACAACATAAAAGAAGAAGAATATTTAATAGCAGTGATAATGAAATATTACCACAGCACCAGTGTCCATGTGACTAATATCAGCTGTGACACCAGGCGAGTTGACAACATCATAGAGATGAAGAACCGAGACTAGAGGATTTATCTTCATCAACATAGCAAGAGGTTGGCCAATGCCCCCAGCAGCACCCAAGATTGCAACTTTGAACCCAGGTGCCCCACCTTTTGCTCGGCAATTTGCTGCCCTCAAACTAGAATTTTCCTCCATCTTTTGTTACATATAATCCACATAACACATCAATTTCATTTCCAAACATCAGAAGACATGAAAGGAACCACAATTTCAATTTTGATGAAGATTATGTATCATATAGATAACTATATTTTGATACAGAAAGTACGTAGAAATGAATGCACAACAAATGAGGTCAGCAAGAAGAAAATTATCAGAGATGATTTTCATTATGAGCCATGGTGGTTATCAGTATACACAATAGTAAGGAAGAGCAATTATTTGAATTGAAGGGCTCATTAGATTGATAGCATTTCTATTTAGATATAATTTAATCAATAGAGGCTTCTCGTTTATTATCAAGTACTTGATGCAACCTTGGCATTAGCCAAAATCATAATAACATGATGGATGAAAAGAATAATCTCATGCAACATTGATGATCACCATGGCTTAGTTACACAAGTAAGACTTCTTTAAGTGTAACACCACCAAGACAGACCTGAAGATTTGAAGGGTGGAGATGAGCTGTGATCCTAGCAATGCGCTGATTAACCTCTGCACTTGCCTCCATCTATATGCTCTTTTTGAGAGTGTGTGTTGAAGTGTATTAGTATGACAAAATACGTGAAGGGTATAAATAAATTTAAGTATAAAAGAAAAGAAAGAGATAAATGAGAAAAAATGGTAGGAGAGTGGGAGGCAAGAACTTGACATGTATGTCCAAAACTTTTTAAAATTCAGTTTTTTGAGTGGAAACTAATTTTCAGGTTCCTTATCTTATCCAAGACCTCAAATGCTTGTGGCTCACAGAAAATTTTTACAAAGAAATCATCTACATCTCAATTCTCATCTTTGTTTCTTTCCTATGTTGATTGTTAACCAATATGTCTCTTAGTTATGTCAGTGAGACAGTGACATGGTATGTGTCAAGGTGGAGAAAGGGACACACTCTCAGTCATTTCTTATTTGTTTGAGCTTGTAAATTTGGATTTCGGTGAGTAAAATCTAAATACTTTGTTTGGATAGTTTAAAGAATCAAAGGACCTAAATTTTAGAAAATTAGATGCCTAATAAAGGATTTGAAATTATACTTCAATAGATTTTAAATTTTATAACTTCAAATCCTTCTATGTATAGCTAAGAGTCATATATTTTAACTGACACATTGTATATTTTTAATGGAGTCATTCAAAGTTTAAATCTCTTGACCACTATTATCAAATTATCAAAAAAAAAAAAAAAAAAAAAAACCTCATTAGTATAAATTGCATCCAAATAAGGATTTTTTTTTTTTGGATGGGCAAATAAGGAATTTTCAAATTTAAAGATTTAGAATCAAAACATTTTAAATTCATTGATTCAAAATTCAAATTCAAGTATCCAAAACCCAACTTGAGTGATTTTGAATTTTTAACATTTAGAACTTACGAACAAGAATGTCAAGATTAAAAATGTTAAATAAGTAGAGGCTCAACAACAATCGACACTGTGGCCAATTAATTAGGCCTTTTTTTTTTCTTATAAAAAAAAAAAGTAGGCCTTTTTAGTTTTTCTTATAAAAATAATATATTAGGCCTTTTCTTGCACAGCACCACATCACAATGGTCTGGGCTGGGCCTATAAATTTTCTCTTACAAAAATTACAAGCCCAATTTGTTGAAATATCTTTAGCATTCCAAACCCAGTACTTGGTTCAATTGCAAACCCACTTACACATATACCTCAAATTAGTATTACAAAAATTTAGCCGAATCCTATGTATAGTATTTACTCCGAGGCAACAATTGATTTGGTAATTGTTTAAAATATATGATAACAAACTGATGGGCTGGGAGTGAAAATTGATGTTCTCTTTAATTAAATGGGCTGGTCTTAGCCAAGCAGATTTTAAATTTTAAATATTTTGGACAAACCAGGTCATCATTTTTTTTTTTTTTTAAGAAACAAAAAACTAGGTCAGCTTGTACAACTCATTATTGGTCTGGGCCAATAAATTTTCTCTTACAAAAATTACAAGTCAATTTGTTGAAATTAGTTATTGTAATTTTTTAATTAAAAAAATGCCACATCATTGAAAATAATGTCAAGTCATAGTTTTGTTAGCCACATAATTAAAACCATTAACGACAGTTAGTAAAATGACTAATACAACTCATTTTTTAAACTTGAGGGACCAATTGTGCTCAGTTGAAACTTAAGGGACCAATTGCACACACATGGTAAACTTTAGGAACTAATAGTGTGGTTTTTCCACACAAAAAAAAAAAAAAACCAATGCCTACAAATAAACCATTGTTAAAATTTGGATTTGCTTATTTAAGAAGCTTTTGTACGTTGTATACAGCTAGAATAGGCCAGTAGGGTTTTATTACTCAGCCAAAAAAAAAAAAAAAAAAAAGAAAAAGAAAAGAAAAGAAAAAAGAACAGGGTTTTATTTAGTGGAGGCTGTTATTTACTAATTCTGAATAATATAATCAAATGGTACAACTTTCACTAATTATAACTATGATCTCAAAAGCTAAGATCTAATTGTTCATAGTCACTAGAAACCAGTGACAGTTTTAGGAATTTTTTTCAGGGTGGTCATTAAAAAATTTAAATTATACAAAATTTAATAAAAAGACAAATTCATATATTAACCAAAAAAAAAAAAAAATACAAATGCATAAAGTTTTATAGTTTTCTTTTAAGAATTTCATATTTTGAAATTGTTATATGATAGTCTCATTATCAACGTTGCAAGCTATATTTCTTTTTCAATGTACACAGCCAAACAATCATTTATTCATTGATCTTCCATTCGATTGCGCAGTTCATTTTTTATATATTTCATTATTGGAAAACTTCTATATATTGTTGCAGTTGAGATAGGAAGAATCAATACTAACTTCACAAGCAAATAAACTAATGAATATATAACATGCTTCTGTGTCTCCACAAATTTTTCAACAAGGTCACCAATTTCCTTTAACCTCTAAAAGTAGGTCATTGTTGTGTTTACTAAAAATATAATTATGAAGTAGACTGCCAAGTGTCGAGAAATCTACCTCAGAAAAATCAAATGGATAGAACTCTGTTTGTTGAGCATTTTCTTTTTCTTTGAAAGGGCTTGATATATTGCTAAGGGGACCAAAGTTTAATTTTGTTGGGTCTAAAAGAGTTTAGGGTAGTCACAAATTTTTTTTCAAGGGGAGACAAATCATAAATTTTTTTAAAAAAATATTATATATATATATATATATATACGTTTTTTTTTTCATATTAGGGAGGTGTTTTGACAGGTGGTCTTATGACTACCCTGCCTTTAATGTGGAGCTAACCCTACTAAAACCTCTTGTAAATCACATGTTACTATTTCAGTTCTTAAGCATAATTGTGGAAGAAAAAGAAAAAAAAAAAAAAATCCAATGTGGAAAGTTAAGGTAATGACTCATTTAAAATTCAAAGATTTGCATCATATAAAATTGATGAAAATTTATGCTGTAGCAACATTCTCAAGATTGAAATCATTCAGAGAATTTTATTGGGTAATATTCTTGGAGGTTTAACCAATAACCTACCTTTTCACAAGGTTTAGACTTGAAACTCAGTTTTGTATTGCTTGTATAGCTTTTAAATTTCATAGTTTAGGAATTTGCTTTTCATTGTCTGATGTTGTGCTGTGGTTTATATAAATATAAATATAAATATAAATATATATATATATATATATATATATGTATATATATTACCATTTTGACTTTTTTGGTCATCTTCAAGCCTAAAATGCTCAAATTCCAACATCGAACAACTAGATACTAACAATATTGGTTGGCTGGTTATAGTGGTGGAACTAGAATTTCACTTTAGGGGGCAACATTAAGGATAACATTAAAAATAATTTTAAAATATTAATTGAGAATTTTGGGTTTGGGCAAAATCCAACCTGATTATCTTTTACCCATGATGAATTGGTGGAACTAGAATTTCACTTTAGGGGGCAACATTAAGAATAACATTAAAAATAATTTTAAAATATTAATTGAGAATTTTGGGTTTGGGCAAAATCCAACCTGATTATCTTGTAGATATGATTCAAAATGGAGCTAGAAGGCCTCACTACAAAAAACTGGTCCTATAGTGGCGTTTGTGAAACGCCACTATAGGTACTAAAAACGCCACTATAGGCCCATTTTGGCTATAGTGGCATTTGCTATAGTGGCGTTTGTAAACGCCACTATTGTACCGCCATTATAGACCTATAATGGCGTTTGCAAACGCCACTATAGGACCACCTGCAAACGCTATTATAGACCAATTTTTTATTTTTGAAAAATGTTATAGCTTTTTTAAAAATTAAAAAAATTAGTCTATAGTGGCGTTTGTAAACGCCACTATAAGTATAAAGTGACGGAACAATAGTGGCGTTCTTGAAACGCCACTATAGCCAAACCACCGCCAAAAAAAAATTTGATTACCAAAAAATTAATTTTGGGTAATCAAAAGAATTTTTTTTACGTGAAAAAGTTTTTTTTTTTTTAATTGAATTAAGATTGTAATTAAATTAATATTACAATTTTAATTAAATTAAATGATACAAAATGAAACAAAATACGTTCAGCAAATTACAAATCCAAATCTAAAAAAATACAAATTCAAAAAAATACAAAATACAAACACTATAGTCCAGGAAATTCAAAATGAAACACAAACCCACCAAAAAAAAATTCAAAGTTAAACAAAATATGCTCACATCCAAAAAAAAAAAAAAAAAAAAAAATAGCAACTCCACCCCATCACATTCAGCCACCATAGACCAACCTGCAAAAAGAAATCATCAAATAGATTTCAAAATTTTCACTACTTTTTTGGTTCTATTAACAAAGATATTATCACACTTGAGATCTCTATACCTATCAATAATAAAAAGCCAAAGAATTCACAAAAATTAATCAAGGAAAAGACCAAAACAATCATTAAAATTAAAAAAAAAAAAAAATACTTACTTGCAGCACCATCTTCAAATCCAAAACCCACTAACATTAACACTACCACAAATAAAATAGGGGAAATAAAATCAAAATGGAGAGGAAGAGAAAAGAATAAATCTAGGTGTGTAGTGAAAGAAGGAAAAAAAAAAGAGAGAAAAGAAGAGTGGAGAAGCTAGCTAGACGTTGAGAAAAAGAATTGATAAGGTGAGTGGGAGTAAGGGAGAAAAAGAAGTCTGAAGAAGTTTGAAGAAGTGGAGATAAGGGAGAAAAGAAAGAAAGAAAGGGAAAAAAAAAAAAAAAAGAAGGAAGTCTGAACAAGTTGGCTAAACGTAGAGAATATGAATTGATAAGGTGAGTGGGGGTAGGTGGGGTTAGGTGGGTTTTGAATTTTGAATTTTAAAATTTTTTTGTTTAGTTCTTTTATATATATATATATATATATAAATGATATGTACGTAATATTTTCACAATATTTTTACAATAAATTTTAAGTGATAGGTTGTTACTAGTTGTTATTATTGGGAAAAAAAATTAATCTTAGTGTTAAGTTCAAATTTGAACTAATAACAACTAACCACTTATGATTTGTTGTGAAAATATTGTAAAAATGTTGTAGACGTAGCACCTCATATATATATATATAGAGAAACGCATGTTCACAACATTTTTACAATATTTTTACAACAAATTTTAAGTGGCATATTGTTACTGGTTGTTACTGTTGAGGCAAAAAAGTAATCTTAGTGTTCAGTTCAAATTTAAATGAATAAAAACTAACCACTTATAATTTGTTGTGAAAACGTTATAAAAATGTTGTTAATATAACACTTCTCATTTAAATATAAATATATAATAATATATAATTATATATATATATATATATATATATATTACCTGAACGTTGAATCAATTCGGTTTTTTTTTTTTTTAGAATAGTTTAGAATATGTAATCCTAAAACAAATCATAGTTTTTGTGTTTACGGATTGATTGTTTTTTTAGTTTTATTTTTTATTTTTTAAGGAATATTTTGGAATATGCTATAGAATATTCTAGGAATATTCTATGGCATATTCCTAGCTAGAACATATCACCCTTTTTTTTTTACGGATTGATTTTTTTTTTTTTTTTTTTTTTAAGAATAGTTTGAAACATACCATAAAATATTTTTACAACAATATTTTTATAACAAATTTTAAATTGTGGGTTGTAATTGGTTTTTTATTGTTGGGTTAAAAAAGCAATCTCAGTGCTAAATTTAAATTTGAACTAATAACAATTAATTACCCATGATTTGTTGTAAAAATGTTGTTAAAATGTAGTGAAATTTGTTGTGAAATTTTTTTTTTTTTTTTTATGAACCTATAGTGGCGTTTGCCAAACGCCACTATAGGTTGTACACTTACAGGGCCTATGGTGGCGTTTGATAAACGCCACTACAGGAAGGCCTATAGTGGCGTTTGTCAAACAAACGCCACTATAGGTCTATTATAATTATAAAAGAAATTAAACCTAGCCGAAAAAAAAATTTAAAAAAAAGTAAAAAAAAAAAGTGCCTATAGCAGCGTTTGTAAGACCATGGGAAACGCCATTATAAGTCGGACCTATAGTGGCGTTTTTAAAAACGTTGCTATAGGCCCTTAAAAACGCTGCTATAGAGTACCTATAGTAGCGTTTATATTAAACGCCATTATAGGACTTGCTGAACGCCGCTATAGGGCGCCTATAGTGGCGTTTATATAAAACGCCACTATAGGGTACCTATAGTGGCGTTTTTGACAAACGCCGCTAAAAAAAACGCCACTATAGGCCAAGTTTTTTGTAGTGCCTACGTGTCGTGAACTTCTTTATGTGCATTATTCTTTTATACCAAACAGAGATATAAGCGTTGTTTTCTTAATTTCAAAATTATTAAGAAATGTATTCTTATGTTATTAATATGAAAATAAGAACTATAAGAGTGAATCGCAAGGAAGATTTAGAACTCTATTATGATTATTGTAAGGACCGGATTTGAACTCCTAGCTCAAGGTATAAATGGACTTAGGCCCAAAAAGCCCAAAACAATGAATTTGTAGAGAATGGGTTAGAAAATTGGGCTTTAATTAATCAAACAACAAGTTAGGTAGGCTTGATGATAGAAGAGTGAAAATAAGTAAGTTTAAACTGAAGAAAAAAGGTCCTCGGTAATGTCCGAGGAGACTGATTCTTATAAAATGTTCTCAAGTATGGTTACAAGTCTGATTCTAGATTGCTACAACATTTCTCTCTTGGTTTTTCGATCCTCTTCCCTCCAGGGGTCTCTTGCATTATATATCTCCCTCTTCATGATCTTGGCCCTCCATTTGTTGATCATCTAAGCCACTACTTGAGTGCTTATCCCATCGGACACCCTCTTTAAATCTCTGTGAGTTAGGATAGCCAAGGTAGCGCTGTTTAGGGGTCATCTCCACATAAATGCGGCTAGAAAGTTAGCTGCAAAACATTTAATGTGGTGACAGTAGCTTTTTCTTAGATATTTCTAAGCTTCCATCCCTCTTGTGCGTTCACAATACACATCCCTGTTAGCAAAACATCCAGGAAGGTTACCTTGAATGATAGGACATGTATTTGATATGTGCTTTGCTCATCCAAGGAGGCTTACCTCCTCGGACTAACTTCCCCAGTCTCTCTGTTTGCATCTCACTCATGGGATTCTAAACTTGACATTCTCACTACCGTTAATTGGTCCTCGGACCAGTCAACATCCTCGGACGAAGCCCAAGGCCCAATATACAATTTTGGGCCTTAGTCCCTACAATAGCCCCTAAAAACTCTTATTTTTCCCTTTTATTCGGGGAGAAAAAGTGGGGTTTTAATTTGTTAAGGGTTAGGATCATTAGATTCTTTAGTTTGCACGTGCAGGAGTACCGTTCTACGCGTCCTATAACTATCATTGCCACTTCGTAGTTCGCAATGCAACATTAATTGCTCCAAGCAGCACTCTGTTCCCCACATCCAGTGGTGGGATGCAGATCCTGCGGTTGAATTTTTCCTCAAATTTTGAGTGGGATAATTCCCACTCAATCCCATCCCCTATATAAAGGAGTCGGGAAAATCATTTCCCCTCATTTCACAAGCTTTCAAACTCTCAAAGATTCCTAGCTCTTAAATCTTTAACTCCTCTCAAACCTTCAAAATTCTTCAATCCTCTCCTTTTAAAATTTAAACCTCTGAGAAGTACCAGAGGCACCACAAGTGTTGACTTTAGTAAGTTTCTTCTTTTCCTAGGTTTATTTCTTCTCAGCCGGTCTCTTCGGCCATCAATTCATATTCTTTCCCTTGAAACTTCATTTGTTCCTTTATAGTTTGTCCCAATGGGTAGGTTTAAGAACCTTGTAGACCCCCCCTGCAAAAATAGAGGCCTTTAAGGCCAGATATCACATACCACAGGGAGTTGCTCTGCGGTATTGTGCTCCAGACCAAGTATTAACATAGAGAAGAAGGGGAAGTTGTCATTCCTATGATAACTTTTATAGAAGGAGGAATGACACTCCCTATGGGTAGAGTAACTTGAAATTATCTCATTAACCATAGGTTGTGTCCTCATTAGTGCGCTCCAAACCTCTTTAGGGTCTTAGGTACCGTTGATGTTTTAAACGAGCATTTGGGTTTGGGGCTCACTTGGCATGATGTGGTCTATGTGTACGAGTGTCATTCACTCTCTGACATGGGGTTTTACCTCAAGTCCAGATTGCCTATCGTTAGGCTTGTTTCATGCCTCCCCAAATCTAATAAGGGTATGAAATACGACTACCTGATAGCTTCAAGAATGCGGCATAATGGCCTTCACTGCCCCGTCCGAGAGGGGGAGCTAGGTGGGGCACTTTAGAGTTAGGTTCCGTAGCAAGAGATTTAGACCTTTTAACCCTAACTATGTTATTATTTATCTTTTGTTTTGCTTTCTCTGACGATGGATTTTGACTCTCTAACCATGTTTTACTCCTCGGCTGTTTTTGCAAACAAGAGGTAGGTAGAGCCCAGGCTCAGTCTAACCAACGTTGTAGCTCTTAACTATTTACTAAGGTCCGAGATCTTCGTAAGTGAGGATAGATAGTTACGAGCCGTCCACTTGATCTTGGACTTCAAGCCCATCTCAGAGATATTTCAAGAGGTAGGCCACACCATAAGAGTAGGCGACCTATGGCTGGCTCGGATTGATGTGTCACGCCCAAACTTCTTAGCCTAAGAAGACCTTCCTCCGGTTATACTACCCCTTCAACAGGTTCTGCCTGAAGCAATAGCAGCACCCACGGAGGAGACTGCCTCTTCACGCTTATCACTTGAGGAGGAGATAGACAAATTTCACTTTAAAGAAGGGGAGACTCAAGGGGCTCAAGTGGTTCACATCTCGGACGCCAAGGATGAGCCTAATAGATACTCGGGTGTTCACGCTCCGATTTTGGTGATTTCTCATTCAAACAGCACTTTCGAAAAGGAAGACGAAATGGTGTCAAACTAGGGGAACAAAAACCTAAGGGAGCTCATGGCCGTAAGGAATAAGGGGTCAACTTCGAAAGAAGCCCCCAAGTCCCAAATCCTAAGTTCCTCCCACTCTTTCACCTCCTCCCCCTCTACCCCTTGCTAACCTAGGACTGCACATTATTCCAAATTTAAAGAAGAAGAGACCAGTGTAGGATCTTGAGGAAGGGGAGGTGGCCACTCAGAAGGGTACCAAGTAGCAGAAAGTGCCCAAAGACCTTAAAGACAAGAGGTCCACTTCTGTGGACAGCCAAGAGGATCAAACTGTGGCCGAGGTGCACCTTCAGCAACACACCTGGTCTCCTCGACTGGAGGTGGATAGGGCCTCCATCCTATGAAATGCCTCTGTTTGAGACTTCCAAAGCCAAAGAGGTCATTCTGCATATATAGCTAAGGCCCTGGAGCAGCCTGTTCTCTTACCCCGAGATATGGATGCTGTGAGGAAGCTGAAGCAGCAAGACCTCTTTATGTCCTTAAAAAGGGACCTAGCCATGGTAGGTTCACAGCCATACACCTTTTATTTTAAGTATTAATAGGCTTTCTCTCTCCTTTTTGTTCACATAGGGTTGCTATGTTGTTTTTGTGCAGATTACCCAAGAGGTCTTTGTGGCCGAGGAATAGGTCAAGAAGGCCTGGAACGAGGTCCACCTCCGCCTCGAGACTGAAAAGACCTTGGGGGCCACGAGGGAGGAAAACAACGAGCTGCTCTTCAATTTGATTGTTGAGGAAAGGGAGAGAAAGAGTGCTCAAGTAGGATCAAAGAATGTCGAGACTCAAGCAGAAGACCAGCGCAAGTTGCTTTATCAGACCAAGATAGAGCTGGCCACTTTAAGTCAACTTGTGCTGGATCTGAAGGCACAACTGCAGAAGGCTAAGGAAGCAGCTCAGTTGGTTAAGAAGGCAGTCGAGGCTGAAAAACAAGCATCCTACACCCTTGGAGTGGAAGAAACATAAGCCAGACTTATTGAGGAGCTGGCCGGGGTATGTAGGGATTACTGCGATGCAATATGAGTAGAAGCCCTCAACATTGTAAGAGTCCCTGCAGACTCAGAGTGGAGGCAACCGGGGAAAGTGTACTACCACCCCGAGATCCGTGAAATCTCGTTGGCCTCTCATCCCTCTCTGCCACTGCTCTTGAGTCTTTTGAGCAGCCCCAAACTGCACAGGCTGCCCTCCCTTCCTTTGAGGCTTTGAAAGGACTCTATCCAGTTAATGATCAAGGTCAAGGGGTTGAGGGAGTTGTATTGTTTAAATTAAAACTTCTCGCATAGTTCTGTCATCAACCTATTATAGAACAGTTTTCCATTATCAGTTATGATATAATGAGGGACACAATACCGATAGATCAAATGAGTTTGAATGAAATTGACCACCGTCTCTTTTTTCACTTCCCTAAGGGGCACAACTTCCGCCCACTTCAAGAAGTAATCAGTTGTAGCCAAGATGTACAAATGGCCACCGGATGACTTTGGTAATGGTCCTGTCGCGTCAAGCCCCCATGCATCAAAAGGCCAAGAAGCTACCGTTGGGTGTAGAGGTTCTGGCGGCTAGTGCATGAAGTTTGCATGATACTGACAAGCTTCGCATTTTTTAGCTCACTTCATAGAATCTTGCACCATCGTAGGCCAGTAGTAACCCATTCATTTGATCCTGTAGTGTAACTTAGGACTCGACTGATGTGTGCTGTATATTCTAGAATAAGCCTCCTCTAAGGCTTGTTTAGCCTCCTTCTCTCCTAAGCAACGGAGAAATAATCCATCAAATGAATGACAGAAGAGAGTGTCCTTATAGTAAATGAATCGAGCAGCCCTCCGCCGAACTTCAGTCTTGTGGCGTTTATCATCCAGGAGTCTTCCATGTTGAAGGTATTCAATGATCGCTTGTCGCCAATCTTCTTTTTCAACAAGACATACAGAAATGATGTTGGCTTGCTCTTCTTCATCTTCAACCACGAAAGGTACCACAAACCTCTGGGAAATAGAAACTTTGGTTGTCTCTTCCTAGGATAATGCTAAGGCAGTAGCCAAATTAGCTAAAGCATCAGCCTATCTATTCTCTTTCCTTGGTATATGCTCCAATGTGATGGCCTCAAAATTTGCTAGCAACTTCTTCGCATATTTGCAATAAGGGATAAGATCTTCCTTCTTGACGTCATACTGCTCCAAGATTTGGTTGACAATTAATTTGGAATCCCCAAAGATCTCAAGTTGTGATATACCCATCTCAATGGCTATTTGTAGACCAATAACCAATGCTTGATATTTGGCAACGTTGTTAAAGCAAAGTTCGCTTAATGAAAACGAGTATAGAAGTATTTGCTATTATGGAGAAACAAACATTACACCTGCCCCCGCTCCTTCTCTACGTGCAACCCCATTCAAAAACATCATCCATGGTGGCATTACTTCAATGTAAAACACGTTTTCATCCGAAAAATCATCAGAGAACTCCCAATTAGATGGAACTGGGTGATCAGCTAAGAAATCTGCTAATGCTTGTCCTTTGACAGCTTTTTGTGGAACGTATGCAAGGTCATATTGTTGTAGCAGGACTGCCCATCAAGCTATATGACTCGAAACCACTAGCCTGGAGAGGACATATTTAATCGGGTCTGATTTTGCTATTAAACGGACTGTATATACTTGCATGTAGTGCTCAAATTTGTCTATGGCAAAGAAAAGAGCGAGACATGTCTTTTTGATAGGAGAATAATTTAATTTTGCCCCATTGAGAGTTCGACTTAAATAATAAAGGGCTGTTTCTTTCCCCTATTTATTTTCTTGTGCCATAAGAGCACCTAGAGACTTTTCTTGTGCCGCGATGTACAGCATCAAAAGCTTTCCTGGGATAGGAGCACTTAAGACTGGAGGATTAAGCAGGTATCTTTTGATGCATGAAAAATCATTGCTACAAGCCTCATCCCATTTAAAGTGCACATCCTTCTTCATCAATCTATTGAAAGGTTGACATCGACCAGCCAAGTTTGAAATAAATCATCGTATGTAGGCTAGTTTCCTTGCAAGCCTTTAAGTTCTCGCAGATTCTTGGGCTCTAGTATTTTCTGGATAGCTTCAATTTTGGACTAGTCAATTTCAATACAGCGATGCCTCACAATGAAACCAAAAAATTTCCTAGATGTTATGCCAAAAGCGCATTTGCGGTGGTTCATTTTAAAATGATACTTTCTTAGGCGGTTGTACCCAGATTACAGATCTGCCAAGTGGTCTTCCCTTCTTTTTGTTTTAACCACTAGATCATCGACATAACATTCCACGTATTTATGAAGTATATTATCAAAGATCTTTTGCGTGGCCCGTTGATAAGTAGCACCAATGTTTTTTAGTCCAAAAGGCATCACTTTGTAACAGTAAATGCCCTTAAGGGTATGAAAAGCTGTAAGCTCTTCATCCTTAGGATTCATTCGAATTTGGTTGTAGCCTGAGGAATCATCCATGAAAGATAAAACTTCATGACCAGTAGTGGCGTCAACCATGACCTTAATGATGGGTAATGGAAAATCATCCTTGGGACATGCATTGTTCAAATCATGAAAGTCAATGCACACCCGATTTGTCCATTCTTCTTTTTGACAGGGACAATGTTAGCAATCCATTATGGGTACTGTACTTCACGAATGAAGCCCGCCTCAATTAGCTTATTAACATCAGTTTCTATTTGAGGGATAAGCTTTGGCTGAAAGCGTCTTTGGGCTTGTTTAACTGGGCGCACGCCTTTCTTTACTACCAAATGGTGTAGAGCAATACTTGGATTGAGCCCAAACATTTCCTTGTAAGTCCATGCAAACACATCTTTGTATTCTACTAAGAGCTTGATGTACCCTTCTTCTTCTTCAGGGGTGAGAAGTGCGCTAATGAAAGTTGGCCGGGGTTCTTCAATAGTTCCTAAATTGATCTCTTTAAGTTCATCAACTGTAGCCTGTCCTTTATCTTCCAAGACTGGAGGAGCTTTATCGACCTCTTCATTGGTTGCTTCAGCGTTTGACGATGTATCCTCTTTTATTGTAATATGAAACGAGGATGATGCCTCTTTAATTTGCTCATTGTGGACAAGTGACTAACTTGTGTGTACAATCATTCGTCTTTTGACTTTGAGCAATCCTTCAGTGCTAATATCTAAGGTAAAGTTACGTTTCATGTGTAAAGGAATGCTACTACGGATCTCATCATTATCTTTCTTCTCCCCTTGAACCTCAAAGTTTATTGAATTTTGAGAATGACAATCAATAGGCCTTTCTGTTGCCCCCAATCGATCAAAGACTGATTTATAAGCAAAAGTGTCTCGATTTTGTGTTAAGCAAGTTGTATTTAACCTGTCGAACTCTGTTATTCGTGACCATGAGGCCTCGATGCGATCAAACACCGAGACACGCGTGAGAGTGATCTTTTCTTTGATTTGAACTTTCGCTGACCTCCACTGTTATGTATTGGGAACTTGAAGCATTGCTTCTTTTCTTGATCCATATCTGAGATGGTTGTTCAAGAATATAACCTAATCCAGTCTTTGGGATAGGAATTTCATGCCCTTTAAGCCACATTTGTTTTGCTAAGGCCATGCATCTTTTCTCTAGTGGCTTTTGGAATTAGTTTCCCTAAGTCCCCTTGTTTTGAGAAATCGTAGCCTGCTCTGGCTAATAGCCTATATGCCTTTAGGTCGAACCATTCTTTCATCTGCTCACTTGGTAGAATACCATGCTCTGTCAGACTTTGTGAAGACCTCACAAATCCATTTAGCGGCTTCGAGGGCAAAGGATTTGTGGATGAAGTTAAAGGCATTACATGATTTTCTTTCAATATGGCTACATCCTCCATCGTGAGCTTTGTAGGAGGCCTTCCTGTGTCTTCTGTAGATTGAAGGCATTCCGCGAATGGTGATTGTCCATTCTTGCAGCGTGATAATGGTACATACCGGAGGAATGAAGGGACATTGGAAGGCCTTGAAATATTTGCTCTTGCTAAATTACTGGTAGATTCACTAGAATGATCATTCCCATATTCTAGACCTTCCTTTGGGGAAGGAATATCCTTTCTAGCGATGAATTTAACATGCTTCTTTTCACCTTACTTACTTTCCATGGACAGGAACTCAACTGGAAGAACTTTACTAGGAATGTCATCTTTACATAAAATTTTGCATCAGCATAGTGAGCTTCAGTCTCAGCAAAAGGCTTCAAATCGGCATTGACTTTCTTTATTCCACTTTGAAGATACTTGAAACATTGATGCAAAGTTGACAACACTATTCCGTTTCCATGAATCCATGGACATCCTAACAACATGTTGTAGGTTGTCTTGGCATCAATGACATGGAACAAAACGTTGCTTGTCAATTCTCCAACGATTAATTCCAAGTGTATCATGCTGATTGTGCGTTGTCCTCCTTGGTTAAAACCTTGAATGACCAACGATTGTATGATAATTCCTTTATAGTAAGACCAAGTCGTCTCATTGTCATTTTTGGTAGTATATTAATAGCTGAACCTCTGTTAATGAGAATACAATCGATCTTTTGTTCATGAGCATAGCCAGAGACATAAAGCGGATGATTGTGGGGCTTAAAGCCTAACAACAGATTCTCGTCAGTGAAAGTTAAGTCCAAAGAGCATGCGTAACATCTCTGTGTTTATTGAAGCGTGTTGGTATGAGAGGTGCACATCTTTGGCTTTTCAAGAGCTTAGGTGAGCAATTCTTTTGGTGAGGTGGAGGATTGCAAGGTTCAACTTCATCAACCTAAGATTGGAGTCCCTTTAAAGATGACAAAGTCTCATTTGGACCACCATGGTCAACGCCCTCCTTTTTGTCATGAACTTCGTAACGAGAGACCGTGTGAATGACCTTTGCTGAGTTATTTTGAAAGAATTTTGTGGGAAAGAATTCTTCTAATGTGATGAGATTTCGAAGTTTTTGGGCTTGTGCCGAATCGTCATACATTTTTGTTCCCAGTCTTTCTTGCCTTTTATCACTCCTTCTTCTTGACCGAGGCTGAATCTGGTTTTGTGCTCTTCTGAACTCTTAGGCGATCAAATGTAGAGGGAATGTTTGTCTCTTTTTCTATCTTCTACGAGTAACCATCGTCCAACCCTCTTCCTCATCCACCGTTGACCTTTTATCATTATTTGAGTTATAATCAGATGTTTTTTGTGAGATCTAAACTTGAACAGGTTCCAGAGAACCAAACTGGATGAGCATGGTATTTGCCCCCTATTTAGTAGTTAGAGACATGCAACTAGGTAACCTACAAGAAAATGTTGCAAGGTTTGACTGAGCAACATCAGTAAAATCCAAGTTGATTTTCCTTTCCTTGGCTAACTTCATGATGAGTTCTTTAAGAATAAAGCATTTTTGGATTGGATGGCTTATGATGCGATGATACTTACAATAGTTTAGGTCATCAACTTTTCTCATCTCTTTCGGTCATTTGCATTCTGGCAATTCTATTAATTTCAACTTGAGTAGTTGTTTTAGCATTTCGGGCATATCAGCATCTAGGAGAGGATACGCCTTTTGTTCCCATTCCTTAAGTGATGAGCGACGCGTCTCACGCTGTTGGCCTACCTCAGGCCTCTTTTCATTAGCCTTCACATTTCTTGTTGAAATTTTGACTGGGGCAGGATTGACATTCATTGAATCTTTGATATTACTTTTCGCATTCCTATCATTTTTCCTTATTTCTCGTTTTTCTTCCCTTTCCTCAGGTACGAGAGGTTTCATATTTCCATGGCTAGAGATACTCAATTCCATGTCATGCGCATGAGTTGCTAACTTTTTAAATGTTTAGGGCTTTATCCCTTGAAAGATGTAAAGAAGCCCCCAGTGCATGCCTTGGATGCACATCTCTACAGCAGATATTTCAGAAAGTCTATCCTTGCAATCTAGACTCAAAGAACTCCACTGATTGATATAATCAACGACGGGTTTATCTTTCTACTGTTTGGTATTGGTAAGCTCTATCATGCCTACCGTGCATCGTGTGCTGTAGAATTGGTTGAGAAACTCCCTTTCAAGTTGTTCCCAACTATCGATTGACTCGGGTTCTAAGTTTGCATACCAATCAAAGGCATTCCCTTTTAGTGAACGGACAAACTGCTTTACAAAGAGGCCTCCTTGAGTCCCTGCATTCTCACAAGTCTCTACAAAGTGAGCAAAGTGAGTAACGTGTTGCTTAGAGTTTCCTTTGCCATCAAATTGCAAGAACTTGGAGGGTTGATACCTATTTGGCATCCTCATGTTATCGATGCGCTTTTTATAGGGTTTTGAATATATGAGAGAACTCGTATAAGAACCTCCATATTGTGCTCAAATGTCCGTGTTGAGAAGTGCCTTCATCTCCTTTTCCCTTATCAACCCTAGCGTTTTCTCCTTTCAAGGTAAAGCCAGGTGGGTGCTTAGGGCTAAGACTTGATTCACCCGAATCTTGTACCTCCAGTTTATTCATTAGGGTTGCAATTTTGACGTCCTTTTCTTTAAGTGCTTTGGTGAGAAGGATGACCCTTTGTTCCATTTCAACTATCTTTTCTTCCATGGTAAAGGTGCTAGTCATCATTACTGGCATGACCTCTAGATATGATGGAGAAAATGATGAAACAGGATGAGTCAAAGGTACTTCATTCCTTAAGTTTCTCATCATAGGTGAAGAGTTGATAGAAAAGGTCTTTGTTGGGGATGATTCATTATTGATCTCCAAATCTTTCGAGACAGATGAATCCTTAGCGGTAGCTTTCCTATTTGCAAGAAAGTCTAGAGAGATGGTAGTATGAAGCTTGCCTTCTTTGGTTGGTTGGGGTTGAAGTCAATCAAGAGCTTTGGATTGACTACGAGTGATTGGATCGACATAATCATCAGTATTGGAAGCATCAACTACTAATTTTCAGATATTCTTGCTAGAGGGCATTGAAGCTGGTAGCAAAATAATGTCGAATTTCTTTTCTTTTGAAGGAGAAAGAGATGAAAGGTAGGGATGTCCTACCAGGCGTGCTAGAATTTGTAGACAACTAAATTTCTAGTTTGAAATAAATCAAACAAGTAACATAGTTTCACAAGTGTGAATTTGTATTTATGAATGTGTGGTACAATTTTCCAAAATTAAAAAAGAGTGATCCTTTTATTCAATCTCCTTGAAAAACTTGTTGATTGGAATTGTAATAATATAATTTTGACTCGAATACAAAATATTATTTAATTTGGCTGAAGGATGGATTGAGGACCTTTGAAACAGAATCACAATGAATCTCTAGCTATGAGCTTGTTAGAAATTCTTTGTTCTTCGTATGTTCTTTGTGTTCTTGGTGCATTCTGTCTTTGAAGGTTTGTGGTGGAAGTTTTTCGGTGCTTTAGAGGCTTGAATCAGTAGAGCTTTATTGATTTATGGTTTGTTGAGGTTTATGGAGGATTTTAAGCTTGATTCCGGTGAACTTTGAGATCTAGGCAGATAGTTTGGATAATTCTGCTTCGAATGTTCTTCGATTTTGACTTCGAATTTCTTGAAGGCTTTGAGGCTTGATTTCTGCAAAGCTTCTATACTTCTGAATGCTTCTAATCTTCTCTAATGCTGCTTATACTCTAGATGGCTTGGTGTCCTCTTAAGGTGGGTGAGTGACACGTGGCGAAGTCTGATTGGTGACATTTATCACAGCCTGATTGGTCCGCTTATGTTATCGCTTACACGTACTGGACTGATTATGTCATCGCTTATACATGCAAGGTAGCTTATGTCATCACTTACACATGCGAGGTAGCTTATGTCATCGCTTATATGTCCTGATGCGTGATTGATTTTTGCATGACACTTGGCAAATTTATGTTGGATAATTCTGCTTCGAATGTTCTTCGATTTTGACTTTGAATTTCTTGAAGGCTTTGAGGCTTGATTCCTGCAAAGCTTCTATACTTCTATGTGCTTCTAAATCTTCTCTGATGCTGCTTATGCTCTAGATGGCTTGGTGTCCTCTTAAGGTGGGTGAGTGACACGTGGTGAAGTCTGATTGGTGACACTTGTCACAGCCTGATTGGTTCGCTTATGTCATCGCTTACACATGCGAGGTAGCTTATGTCGTCGCTTATATGTCCTGATGCGTGATTAGTTTTTGCATAACACTTGGCAAATTTATGTTGGTTTCTGAATAGTGATAGCAAAACCTAGCAAGAATACATGGAGCTTTGTAATTTGTTGTATTTTGTGGAGTTGATAGTATGATGTGTCAGCTTGTGATAGGTCAGGAATTTTCCCTCTTTATACTTGGTATCCAACTTAGAATTTGCAAAACCCAAATCTCACAACAGGCACTGTAGCAAACCTGATCGACCAGAATTCGTGTTCTTGGAAACCTGATTTGGTTAAAACTATCTTTATTTACCCTGTGTGTTTTGAGATTTTAAGCATCCTTATTTCCAAAACAGGAGTATTCTCGGATAAGCTCATGTGGAAATTTTCCAATTTAGGGGAACATAAAGTTCATAAAGCATACAAGGTACTCTTGAAAGATGCTAACCAAACATCCCCAGCCACCCATATGTCCCATAGCCCACCCAATGCTGAGTGGAACCTCATTTGGAAGGGTAAAGTACTTTTAAAAACTTGTAACTTTGTTTGGAAACTATTGCATGACAGTCTACTAACTTTTCTTACTCTAAAAAAATAGAGGAATTACAACTACTTGCCTCTACCCCTTTTGTGATATAGATGAAGAATCCTCCACCCACCTGTTTCTCCACTGCCCCTTTGCTAGAGCCTGTTGGTATGGCTCCCCTTTAGCCATCCATACCCCTGATCTAGGCCCTATATTAGTCCAACAGTGGGTTAGCAGTACAATCTTTAGACACAAACAGATGGAAGAGGACAATATAAGATATCTGCAACTTCTTTTCACCACTCTCTGGTCTATATGGAATCATAGGAGTAAAGTTGTACACAAGGGAATATAACCTAACCCTATGAATGTCATTTTAACTTCACAACATCTATTTTGCACGTATCAGGATGATTTTGACAAAAGCAACGCTGCTGACAAGGGAGATGCTGAACAGCATTTTATAGATCATCAAAGGTTGGGTGGACAGTGGAATCTCATCATCAAGATAGCTGGAGTTCGAAAGAAAAGAGTTCAAAGAAGTGCATACTCTTACACGGCCCAGAATATCCAGGGGGCCACTGTTTTCAAAGGGTGTACCAGCAGTGCAGCAGCATCAGCCTATGGAGCATTGCTAGAAGCTCTAACGGAGGCTGCTGTACAAGCTAGAATACATGGTTTCAACCAGATTTTGGTTTTAAGTAGCAGTAAGAGACTAGTCCAGCTTTTCAACATGAATTGTAACCCAAGTGGCAAGAAAAAACTATGTTTGAAAATATCTTATCCTTAAAACAAAAAGGGCTAGTCTTTAGGTTCCTTTTTGTGCCTAATTTTGTGCTTAACAATGTATATTCTATAGCTGCTTTGGCTACCAGCATACCTACACACTTTAGCTAGCCTTAGTCAACAAGCTTGGAAGGTGCTCTTTTCTGGTTGATATAAAAAAAAAAGTGTGTAGAAAACAAAATTTTATATACAGTTTTTTTTTAGTATTGTAGCTTAATTCTTCAATTACTATATTAAAATTAGTTTTCGTTGAGAAAGATAAGAAAATTGAATAACATTAATCAATAAAATTATGTGTTTAAATTTAATTAAAAAAATTTAAAGTACAACACTTAGAGAATTGAATTAATTATTTTTTTATCCATATATGTTAAAATAAAGATTTTGAAATTGATGTTTTTTATTTGGCTTAATTTCTTATTTATAAAGAGGTGATTAGGAACAACACTAAAAAGAAATCTGTTGAAGATTGCTAGATAATATATGGGAAAATAGTGTATTTTCGATTAAGATGTTCTATAATTTTTAGGTTAATTTTACGTGAAAGATTTTTTTTTCCTCATAAAGAACTAGTAATGTTATTGAGTTGCAAGACTCTTGAAAATATATTTAAATTTAATGAGAATTACTATGTTCACAACATTTCTAGTTTAAACTTATCACTGAAATTACTTTTTTGTTCCATCAATAATAATCCATAACAACTTGTCACTTAGAGTTGATTGTGAAAGTGTTATGAAAATATCATGTACATAGCATTTCTCAATTATTTTTTATTTTTTTATTTTATACAAGATAGAAATTTTACTTTAGTTTAATTTAAGTGTATATATGTGTGAAGTTCCTTCCTAAAGACTTGAATACTGACACCTCACAAAGCACTTATACTTGTGGAGTGACCACCACACTAAAGGTGTGCGATGGTAGCATTTCTCAAATTTAATAGCACTAATATTTGATAAAACCTCTTGATTATATTCAATTTGTTGAGATAGGGTCGTGTCCTGTTGTTTTTGTCGTTCTAAAATTTGTCGTCATACACAAGTCATTTAAGTTGGGCAGTTTTGTCTTAAAGTTACCAAGCTTTTTATCTTCTGGTTTTAAATTATGTCGTTAGTAGTTGGCATATTCGGTTTATTCCACCTTTTTTTCATTTCATTTTAGCTAAGATATTATCCTAGACCTGCCAAATGACAATTAAAAACGACTAGTTATTTATCCTTGCCTATGCCATGATTAAGATGGTGGAAATAAAGGAGAATTTTCATCTCAAAACCAACTTTTCTAAATAAGACGACTGGACCATCCTTTTCATTTAATATTGAGTAAAGGCAATAACACTACAAATTTGATTATCAATCATAAAAATATTTAATATTCATTTGTTACGTTGTTAAAATCAACTAATTATATCTATTATTACATTAGTTGTAAGCAAACTATTATCATAATGAATGTGAATGGTGGGTTTCATTCAACCATCAAATAAAACGAATGTTAAAAAAAAAAATTTAGTGATAGATCACCTTCTGTTTTTAAATTCTTTTTAGTGAAATTTTTAATATCTCTATCATTCAATCAATTTGTAATATTTTGAACATTTTTCTTTAATTTCAATGTAATGATAGGAAAGATATAAATTTTAGGAACTATGCATAGTTTAGCTTTTAGGCATAGTTCAAAGAGTAATGTTAGGAAAATTAAAAATTTTAGGGTAAAATATCATTTTCGTCCCTAAACTATCACAAAAGTTTGTTTTTCGTCCCTAAACTTTCAAAAGTTCGTTTTTCGTCCCTGAACTATCACAAAAGTTCGTTTTTCGTCCCTAAACTTTCAAAATTTCTATTTTCGTCCCTAAACTTTTCCAAACGTATTGATTTTCGTCCCTCCATCTGACGGAGTGCTGACGTGGCTTTAACAGTGTGCTGATGTGAGAGGGACGAAAATCAATACATTTGGAAAAGTTTAGGGACGAAAATAGAACTTTTGAAAGTTTAGGGACGAAAAACGAACTTTTGAAAGTTTAGGGACGAAAAACGAACTTTTATGATAGTTTAGGGACGAAAATGATATTTTGCCCAAAATTTTATTACATAACCATCACAAACTGATATGTACGTCACCAATCACCCCAAAAAAAAAAAAAAAAATCAAATATTATTCATTTATCTTCATTTTATAATCTATTAAGTATTAATTGTATTTATTGTCATGTTAGTCACTAAAGATTACGTAGTATATTCAGTATTTCCTGTATTAAAAAAAAAATTATTGAAATTGTTGAGTTAAAATTCAATAAGGTTATGATGTAAACCTATTTATTTACACCCTCCAAAATCAGTATGTCACATCAGACTTCTACAACTTAATGAATAGTCCCTCTACACACTTATATCTCTTGGCTAATTATTATTGCACAAAATTAGTTAGATATAACCATACACACAACCTGTGAAATTATGTTTGCTCCAACTTTTAAACTTCAATTTGGTTCTTTTTAAATGATAAGGATAAGGATCATACATAGGAGTTCAAATCTTTTGTATTATTTTTTGTATATCATTTTATATTTCATTAGTCAGTACTTATCATATGTATAATTAATTTTCATTTTAAACTTTAATTGTTCTATAAAGAAAGTAAAATAAAAACATAATAAATAATAACTAGTAGAATATAAAATAGAATAAAAAATAGTACAAAATATTTAGACTCCATATTTAATTAGAGTAGGGAAAAGTATTACGCGGTTTAGACAACCGCAATTTTCGGATTTTAGGTCGGCAGATAGGCCTGATCTAAATCAAAGTCAATGTTTTTTGTCGGATAAATTGGTCAAAGTCAATGTTGTCATCCATAAATTATAAAAACCACGCCGTGTACTATCCTCTATCATGACTAAATGCCCTCGCACCGGTCAGCTTTCCTATATAAATCGTAGAGCCAACCTCATTTCTTGTGCAAAACCGACTATTAAAGAAAAAAAAATTACAAGACAACTATGGCTCACCACATGCTTTTTCTCTCTTTCCAAGTAACCGTAGTTGTAGCCATGCATGGAATTCAAATGTGAGAGAAAAAAAAAGAATCACAAATATGACAAAAGAATTGTTATATGTAATATTATAATTGCAACCTCATTTTTTGTGCAAAACCAACTATTAAAGAAAAAAATTACAAGACAACTATGGCTCACCACATGCTTTTTCTCTCTTTCCAAGTAACTAGCCATGCATGGAATTCAAATGTGAGAAAAAAAAAAATAAGGAACCACAAATGTGACAAAAGAACTGTTATATGTAATATTATAACTGTATAATGTGATGATGGAACCATCAAATGTGAAAAAAAAAAAAAAAAAAAAAAAAAACTACCAAATGTGACAAAAGAACTATTAAATATGATGTTAAAACTACACAATATGAGGATGGAACCATCAAATATGAGAAAAAAAAAAAAGAACCATCAAATGTGACAAAAGAACTGTCAAATATGATATTGAAATTGTACAATGTGAAGATGAAACCGTTAAATGTGAGGAAAAAAAATAAGGAAACCACCAAATGTGACAAAAGTACTGTCAAATGTAATGTTAGAACTGCACAATATGAGGATAGAATCTTCAAATATGAGAAAAAATAAGAGAACCACCAAATGTGACAAAAGAACTGTCACATATGATGTTGGAACTGTACAATATGAGGTTGGAATCGATAAATGTGGGAAAAAAAAAAAGAGAACCACCAAATGTGACAAAATAACTGTCATATGTAATGTTGGAATTGCACAATGTGAAGATGAAATTATCAAATGTGAGGAAAAAAAAAAAGAGAACCACCAAATGTGACAAAAGTACTGCCAAATGTGATGTTGGAACTGCACAATATGAAGGATGTAACCGTTAAATTTGAAAAAAAAATAAGGGAACCACTAAATGTGATAAAAAAATTGTCATATGTGATGTTGGAATAGCATTATGTGAAAATTGAACTGTCAAATATGAGGATTTGGTAACCTAGTATAATAGGTTGCCTACTAGTGGATACCGTACCAAAAATGAAAAAGAAAAAAAGGAGAGGTAACGTACCTTTAAACTTCAGTTGGGATCTTTTAAAATAATAAGGTTAAGGACCATATTTAGAGTAGAGACAAGTATTACGCAATTTAGACAATCATAATTTTCGAATTTCAAGTCAGCAAATAGGAGCTAGTATATGGTGTACCTGGTATATATGTCAGGTCACTCACATACTAACAAGTCTCATAATGTATAAGGCCTGCCTGTCTATAAGAGACCCGGCATATATGCTGAGTACAAAATATAATTTTCGGGCAAGTAGGCCTGATCTAAATTAAAGTCAATATTTTTTGTCGGATAAATTGGTCAAAGTCAATGTTGTCATCCATAAGTTATAAAAACCACGCCGTGGCCCGTGTACTATCCTCTATCATGACTAAATGCCCTGGCACCAGTCATAGTTTCCCTATATAAATCGTAGAGCCAACCTCATTTCTTGTGCAAAACCAACTATTAAAGAAAAAAATTACAAGACAACTATGGCTCACCACATGCTTTTCCTCTCATTCCTAGTAACCGTAGTTGTAGCCATTAGTGGAATCCATGCAGTTGAATATGTTGTCACCAACAATGCTGGGAACACTCCTGGTGGTGTTCGATTCCACAATGAAATTGGGTCTAAATACAGTAAGCAAACTTTGATTTCTGCCAAAAATTTCATATGGAGACTGTTCCAGCAAAACAGTGACGCGGACAGAAAGAACGTGGCCAAAGTGAGCTTGTTTGTTGATGACATGAATGGAGTTGCTTATACTAGCAACAACGAGATCCATGTTAGTGCAAGGTACATCAATGGCTATTCTGGCAATGTGAAAACGGAAATCACTGGTGTGTTATACCATGAAAGTACACACATATGGCAGTGGAATGGTAATGGACAAAGTACTCCAGGAGGATTGATTGAAGGAATTGCTGATTATGTGAGATTGAAGGCAGGGTACGCGCCTAGCCACTGGGTGAAGCCTGGACAAGGTGATAGATGGGATCAAGGCTATGACGTTACGGCTCTATTTTTGGACTATTGCAATAGTCTTAGAAATGGGTTCGTGGCTGAATTGAATAAGAAATTGAGGAATGGTTATAGTGCTAATTTTTTTGTTGAACTACTAGGGAAGAATGTTGATCAGCTTTGGAAAGACTACAAAGCCAAGTATGCAAAATAAGGGTGCTGATTAAGAGCTAATTTATATGTATGAATAAAATGTTGTACCGTTCAGTTACGTACTTCATGAGATAAATAAATGTGCTTGGATTATTACTTATATTGCCTTCATGAACTACAGATATATATATATATATATATATATTTCTTATTTGTTGGCTGTTTTTAGTTTTATCAGTTTGGAAAAAAAATATATATATATATATATTGGACTCTTTATCAGTTTGAAATTTGAACTATGCATGATGCATATGCGGCTTCTTCAGACAATATAACGTACCAAGTACTGAAGTACATATGCTAGCTGGGTCGGTTCTTTTGCGTAACTGTGAGAGAAATATTTCCATCTCTTTCGTCAAAAACCTTCTTCATTCAACTTTAAAAATAAAAATAAAAAACCCAATGCAACTTGAAAGTGTAATCAATCTGGACAGTAGCTAATCTTTTTACAACCAGTTTCTAAGTTTAATAAAGCATCCAAATTTTATTCATATAGCATACCATATAGAAAGTTAATTATAAAAGTGGAATCCACCCGTCCTTTGTGAATGGCTAGATCTAGAAGTCCAGATACTTATGTAGGATTTAAAAAAAACTTTATGTGACTCACATTTAAATAATAAGTGAAAACTTGTGTCTTAAGGATTTTATTTGTAAAAGACACTATGGTGAATAACAATTTCTAAGTAACTCTCAATGGGTATGACCCTTTTGGTTAGTAAACACCTTGAAGTTACAAGTTTTAAACTCCTTGATGGAAGGAGGTTATGAAACAAATTTTAATTTAAAACGGTCTCTAAATTAGCCTATATTTATAGCTTGTCTCCATCAAAAGGAAATATGTGAGGTAAATGTCATAGACTAGAAGACCTTTTTATATACATTATCATCATATAGTGAGTCTTCTTTTATTCAAAGACTTAAACAACTATGGCTAGAGGTATGTTTATTTTATTCCACAACTCTAAATATATCTTACAACTTATACTCCATGGCTAAAACATCAAGACCAGATCATCTACTTAAAACTCAAGTTCTTAGGCTACGGGGACTGAACCATCACATTTATAGTAAAATTTTATTTCACTAGAAAATTAATGTATGTGGGAAATTTCAACGATTCTGGTTCAAAGTATTTTTATTTTGAAAATGTTAATAGTAGCCATAAGAGTATTAGTATAGAAAATATTTTTAGAAACTTTTTATTGGAAAAGAAAAAGTAATTGATTTTTACTTTCTTCAACTATTTATATTTCTCATAAAGTAGCATCAAAACTTTCTTAAAATTGTCCATTAACAAACCGTTAACCAAACCCTTCTTTTTTGATAAATCACAATATTCCTAATTGGATTTTGTTAATAGATGTCATAAGGGCATTCATTTAGGAAATACCATTGAAAACTTTTTATAAGAAAGGGGAAAAAACTAATTTTTTTGGCAAATCTTTTATATTTTTCATAAAATTGGTATTAAAACTTTTCTAAAATTGTTTGATAACAAATATCCTAAAAACATTTGTGAATGTTCAATTTAGTGTGTAAAACATCTTGAACGTTTAGACCTCAAAATTACAAATTATCAATTCAAGCTTATTATCAAACAATATATGTGCGGAATATGAAAATAAGCTAAAACAAAATTGATAAAACAATCTAAACCAAATAAAACCACAACCATAGTAGAAATTAAATAGCAAAGATTAAGGGAAGAGAGATGCAAACACAAAGACAACATAACGATATGTTATCGAAGAAGAAACCGAAATCCTCGGCATAAAACCTCTCCGCCGTCCTCCAAGCGGTCAATAATCCACTAGAGAATGAAGTTGAGATAAAGGAACAGCAGAAGACCCTCCAAGCCTAATCTACCCAGTGTACCTTCAAGCTTCTTACTCCAACGAGGTTACGTAGAATCTTTGTCTTCTCTAGCTTACCGGATCCTGCTATAGCCCATAGCATCAACCAATATCAATTGGTTCCTTCCTAATTGCTTCCTAAGCACCAAATAACATTCTCACATATATGGGTATAGTGAGATAAGGATTTGGCTAATGTACCTCTCAAGGATGTAATAATGGAGAATGTGAGAGTAGAGGAATTTGGAGAATCAAGGATGAAGATTGTGGATGAGTCAATCTTGTTTTTCTCAGGGTTTCTCTCTCAAAATTATCTCTGGAAGCTCTTTACAATATGTGAGTATAATGGGTATTTATGCTGGTGTGTGTTTAGAATGCGAAAGGTCATTTTTTCCCAAACAGAGTGGTCTTGCAACTTGGCCTCGTGACTTGACTGAGTTGTGAATCTGAGTCGCAAGCTAACTTGCTAGACTGGAAGTTTTGTCCTATAGTGCTCCAGTTGGTGTGACTTTTTAGCTCCTCTATATGCTTCACACATGTGTCTCCTTTGGTAACTTGCCAGCTGCAAGCCAGTCGCGAGATCTAGTCGCGAGGTCTTGCTGAGTGCACACCTTTAAGCTTTTCTTCACACTCTCTCACACACTACCCTTACATGATTTCCACCTAAATACAAGGTTTCTAAATGCTGAATTATAAGCAAATTGGTACAGAATAAAGCTAACAAAATAGTTGATTAAATTCAACCTTACAATTTCTCCTTTTAGTTATTCCGTGACAAAACCCTAAAACAAATACTAGACTTAACATTTGAGTTGGGACCAGTTGAACAAAACTCACTTACACCTAATTCTAGAATCTGTGTAGCTCTTGAACCATAAGAATAAGTATCTCCTGAAAAACAACAACACAATATGATCATTGTATGTAGAAAACTTGTAAAGCATATGGAGCAAGCACAATGCAATCAAGTAATATAGATTGAAGCAATAAACCATGGGTTGACCAAAAATGAACACCCTTACATGATTCCCATCTAAATACAAGGTTTCTAAATGTTGAATTATAAGCAAATTGGTACAGAATAAAGCTAACAAAATAGTTGATTAAATTCAACCTTACAATTTCTCCTTTTAGTTATTCCGTGACAAAATCCTAAAACAAATACTAGACTTAACATTTGAGTTGGGACCAGTTGAACAAAACTCACTCACACCTAACTCTAGAATCTGTGTAGCTCTTGAACCATAAGAATAAGTATCTCCTGAAAAACAACAACACAATATGATCATTGTATGCAGAAAACTCATAATGCATATGGAGCAAGCACAATGCGATCAAGCAATATAAATTAATGCAATAAAGCATGGCTTGACCAAAAATGAACACTCACTATAAATAGAGACCATAATGCTCATTCACATAAGGAATGAACATCAGGAGATGCAAGCTAATGAGCTTAATGCAAAGTATCATTTACATGTCCAACACTCAACCAATATAAAAATAAAAGGCAATTGTATTATGGATATAAAATCTAACACAGGGCACAAGAGTAATGTACTTAAAGAAAATGCATAACATTTAACAAGAAGTACTAGGCTATAAAGCATGGGTACAAAAACAGCATACTGAATATAAACTTAAACATGTAACCCAAAGTACCAACAACTTTAAACAGTAGCACAAAGTAAAAACCACAAATAAACTAAAGTCAAAAGAAACCAAAAGTATGAGTGTATGAAACAATATTTCCTTTTTGAGCTCACACAACTCCCCCTTTCAATATGCACAATTCCCATTCTTGTGTTGCTCCCCCTTGCTGTATACTACCATTCTTGTGTTGCTCTCCCCCTTGCTGTATGCTATCATCTAAACTATACAATGAGTTTTTGCTCTCCTCCTTTTTGGCACGAATAGCTAAAGGCTATCCTCTAGCTTTTGTTGAATAGCATCCAACTGTGTCTCAATGGCTATTAGACGCATTTGAACTTGGTTGTTGGTGGAGTAGAGAACCTTTTCAAATCCAGAAATACGCCGGTACAGATCCTCAAACAAAGTGCTCAACCTGTCAAATTGAGTGCTAGGTTGTGTAGGCTGAGTGCTAGTCATTTGTAACTCAGGAGTGTGAGGAGATGTAGACTTGGTATGCACAGGCGTAGTGTGAGTGGCTGAGCCATGACCGGAAGAGGTAGCATGATGGAAAGATTCACTCTTAGGTGCTTTAGAGGAGTGACTCTTACTTGCTTGAAGATATATCATGGATATTGGTCGATGACGTGGCAGTATTTTTCCATCCGTTGTTGTACGAACACCTTCAAGGACCATGATCTTCATGAAAAGACTATAGAAATGAAGACATGTACGTGCTATCAACCGAGCTGTTGTTCTCCTTATTAACTAGAAGATGTGAGCAGAGATGTCAATTTGAACTCCGGTGATGAGATCACATAGAAATTGCGCTCTTCCAAGATTGATGAATGCAGTGTTCGAGAGTGGATACAGGTTGAAGAACATGATCAATTTGAGAGTCGTCAGATTAGGTGCAAACTTTGCTGTTCCAATGGACGTGCCTTTAGATGAAATCTCATGATCTGGTCCAAGAATTTGTAGAATATCTTGAACCTTAAGAAGTCTGTCATCATATGGAGTGAGATCTACATTTGTTGGTCTATTGATTCGAAGAACATTCGCAAAGTAGTCTGGATTGATGCTAAACTCCTTTCCTCGTACCCATTGCAACTCAACTCCGATGTATCTAGCATTTGCATAGAACTCCTTAACCAATTCCTCAATCGGGTTCTCGAATTTTCCGAATAGGTCAGCCCAATCTTTTACTTCAAAGATTCTAGGAATAAATGTTGTTCTCAAGGTATCAACCTTTACAACCCTTTCTACCACAGTAAGAGCATCTACAAAAATGCTTGAGTAAGTCTGTGAATCAAGCGGAGTCCTGAATCTCTCACTGTTGGAAGCTTGAGACGAATGACAAGTCCGTTTTGAAATAGGGGATGATGGAACATTAGTTACAGGCTCTTTTCCTTGAGAGGAATGACAGGACATTTGCAAGATAACATACAAACAATAGAGAACCAAGTACAAAACCACAAGACACAAACATAAACTTGATTAGATTTAAGTTAGTCCATGAAATAAACACTCATTGTCATTGAGAAACACATATCACTCAATCATGGTAAATGAACCAAGTATGCAGTATTTAATCATGTATTTAACCATGAGCAACACTGGTGCATGTGGTGTGCAAATGTGATGAGTGTGCAGGCACAGCAAAGCACAATGTAATCTATGAAATCCTCAGTAACACGAGTAACTATCTTTTGAGACAACATTACAATAAGCATGATATGTGTACCACAGCACAATCATGATAAACTACTCAAAAATGATACACAAACATGAAAACATGTATAACAAGCATAATATTATCAATGTCAACAACATCCATTCAACAAACTCAATAAAAAATGTCCAAACCATATTTGAAACTCAAGTTTTTCAAAAACTCAACAAAAACTCAAAATCCAAGAATTTAAGAGTTATAAACATGAAATACTTAGAGAAAATAAGAAAACCCATACCTTTTCTTGAGGATTGTAGTTGAGAAGATGATGAAAATGGTGGATTTTAAAGTGAAACACGGTGAGTTTGTGAGGGAGATGAATAGACAAGACAATGAACAGTCAAAATGTTTGAGGGAAAACTGAAAAATTTTAAAAACTGTCCTAAAAGCGCAAAACACGCATTTTTCGCGACTAAACCAAATCGCGAACAAGTTGCCAAGAAAAGTTGCCAAACACCTTAGAGACAAAATTTTTGAAAAATTTGTCTAAGTGTTTTTCGTGAAAGGAAGGTCCAACCGTGAGTAAGTCGCGAAGGGAGTCGCGAAAATTTTTGTATAACCTTGCACCTAGAGCTTCCACTCGTGAACAAGTCACCAAACCGAGTTGCGAGAATTGTGAAAACCCAGAATTTTGGAAAATTTTCTAAGTCTTTTTCGAGACTGGGACATTGACTCACCAGTGAGGCATGAAAACCTTCTGTGTAAGCTTGCAACTGGAATGACCTACGACTAAGTCACCAGTACAGGGCAACACAGTTTTTGAAATTTTTGATCATTTTGCAAAAACAAAAGACTTTCCAAAAACAGACAACACAACAGATGTGACATCAGGGCCAACGATGTGCCATAATTTCTGGAAAAAGTATGGTGACATACTGTCGGGGCTAGGGGATTTGGACGGATGCATTTGGAAGAGAGCCACCCTCACGTCCTCTTTGGTGTAAGGGAGCATTAGCGTGCGTTACATATCATCCGTCACAACCCTGTTTACCTTTTCCAGTACTTCGATAATATGAGTAGTGGCAGAAGCTGTGAAGAGAGTCTAAAAATAGTTCACGGCAATTTCGGCCACTTTATTTTCCTTCGTTTGCCACATCCCATCCGAATCAACCAATCCTTCAACATGGTTTTTTTTTTTTTTTTTTTTTTTTTTTTTTTTTTTTTTGTCTTCGATGACTCGCACACTGGTGGAAAAACCTGGTATTTTTGTTGCCAACCGGGAGCCATATAGCTCAAGAATGTTGTTGCCAAAAAACGTCTTCCTTATCCATAAGTTCATTGATTTCTCTCTTTGTCTAGTTAACGCATTCCACATTACTTCCATAGTTGGAATTAACCATCTACTGCAACTCTTGTTGTTTGGAATTTAGGCGATCCCTCATATTCCTGAAGGCATCCTGGCTCCACCTCGCAAGGTCCCTACGGCAGCTTTTAATCTTTTCGAAGAGACAAAACATTGGGCTCCTAACCGGGTGGCATTGGGTCCATGACCTTCTTATCTGATCTTCACACTCCACGTGGGCCACCCACTTTTCCTCAAACTGCTGAATTCTCCTTCACTGGTGTCTTGATTAAGCAATCTCTGTTTCAAGTAAAATAGGGTCATGGTTAGAGTAAGAAGCTGTTAGGTGTCTAACATTAGTGGCCAGAAACATCTCCCTTCACTTCGGGTTCACATAGGCTTTATCCAATTGCTTATCCACAAACGTGTCCACTGGTCTACCGTTCCTCCATCTATATCTATACCCTTGGTATCCTAAATCAGCTAAGTCACAGTGCAACAAGGTGCTTCAAAAATCTTGCATAGGCCCTAGTGGCTTAGACACACCACCACTTTTTTCATCAGATGTCAAGATTTTATTAAAGTCACCAATGCAAACCCATGGCAAGGAGGCCCTAGAGTGGAGATGCCGCAACAAAGCCCAAGTTTCCTTCTTCCTCTAATCCTCCAGATGGCCATACACTCTAGTCAATCGCCATTCTACTTCTAAAGAAACCATAATTCTTAAATCAATATGATTAAGAGAGTAAGTCTGAGTATCAACCGTAATATCATCCTTCCAAAGTAAGGCTAGACCCCCACTTCGTCGCACACTTAGTACCGCAAGCATGGGATGGTACCCCAATTCATCTTTAATCGGAATCATCTCATTCACTGACAGTTTAGTTTCCACAAGAAACAAAACTATGGGTCTCTTTGATCTCACCAGGTCGGAGAGAACTCAAACTACCGGGCGGTTCCCAAGCCCCCGACAGTTCCAACTCATGATGATCAGTGCATTCAGTGGTGGCTGCCCGATCCTAAATTTTCTACCATGAACTTACCCAGTGACTTTTCTTCCATCTCGAAGAGTTTCTGCTTCTTGTCAATAGGTGAGTCAGCAGGTGAGAGTACATCCTGTTGTTTCTGTTTAGGTCCCAGCACAGTTTCACTAGAAATACTAGAGTTCATGGTGTCGTGAGGTGGCCCAATTCAGCGCCACGTACCATGCAAAGGTTCGGTTTTTTCTAGTACAGTGTGGTATGTGGGAATAGTAATGGGTTCTAGGGCTTTAGAAGGGTCAAGGATAGGTGTGGGGTAGGGAATATTGGGTTGGGTGGTGGATAAAATGGTCGTACTTTCATTTGATGGGACAGTTGACTTATTGGGGGAATTTTTTTTTAAAGTCCGTGTTTGGAGCATGGGCCAGCTGTGGGAGTGGATTTGTTATGTTTGAAGGTGGGGTGTAGTTTAGATCATGGTCAAGGTCCATGATAAACATGTCAAACATATTTGGGTCCGATAGTATTGGAATTTTAGGCATGAATCACGGTTACCACATTTTGGGCTGTAAAAGGTGGGTTCGGCAATGAAGGTGGCATGGTTTTCGTCAGAGGTGATGGGTGCATAGACAGGGAAGGTGTGGGTTGGTGAGATTGAGGTGGGGCTATGGTTTGAGAGGATTTGGTACGTACCAGTTGTGGTTGTTGTATGGCAATCATTGAAGCTTGCAACCATGGACCATACTATTGGTCTGTCTTCTGTAGGGATTCACCACTATCAGTCTAGAGCTTGCAGTCCCTCTCATCATGATTTAAGCAACCAAACCAGTAGCAAAAGATAGGCAAGCTTTCATATTGAAAGGAAATCCAATGGGGGTCCGAGCCACCTAATTCCACATAATGTCTGCGGTAGAGAGGTTGTTCAATGTCAATGTTGATTCGAACTCTAATGCATTGCCCTCGACATTCCCCAGATGGTAACGCATCCACTTGCTCAACTCTGCCTATGGTGCTCCCTATAGTTATTGCATTGGTTTGATTCATACGGCTGAAAGGAAGGTTATGGATTTGAATCCAGAAGGGACTTGTGACAAACTTTGCATCTTCCACAGATTCAGAGGCACTTGGTTGATTGAGACCTATCAAGTATTTGTCAAATGACCAGGGTCCTTGCAAGATGACTTTTTGCACATCTGCTTCATGGGTGAATAGTAGCAGAATAGTGTTTAAGGCCAGGTCACGAACTTCAAAGTCTTGGGCGAATCTCCACATGCTCTTAAGTGTTCAAGACAATGCCTCCACGTTAACACAGCACTTGGTGAAGAGCTTCACCACAAGCACTCTGTTATTGTTCTCAAATTCAAAGGTTAAAGGGATGGTCTAGCATTCCTTTGTGTGGAGGGAGAGGCGGGCACACTGACCAGTGAGGTCGTCCACGGTTTTAAAGGGTGAGGTGTGGTAGAGATGATGAGAGTATAGGGTGAAGGATAGGCAGAAGCTAAGGTGAGAGGGCTAAGGTTCTACCAAAACACGGGAAAAAGGCGGCCAAAACTAGGCTAGGGTTTCACCATCGCAGCTTTCCAAAGGAAAGCAACATGAGAGAAAAAATCAGAGAGTTCTGTAGCAATATTACTATTAAGCAATACAGATGATTGAATTTATTTTGTAAGTTGGAACATGTGCATCTCACATGCCTATTCTATTAGTGTTTTAACGTTAGACTAATCGAAGTACTGATTTAATAGAAATGTATAGTTTAAGGAGTAAATTGGCCAATTTAATAGTTCAAGGGGTGTTTTGGCCAATAGTTAAAAGTTTAGGGGGTGTATGGGCCTTTTTCCCCTGTGAGTGTAGCTCTATGATACTCCATTTACTGCTTCTTTACTCTTTTGTAAAGGATAATTTTCTTTAGTTAGATAAATTTGGCATTGATTTTTTTTTTTTTTCTCTTTTGGTTCGAAATGGGGATTATTTGATTAAATGAATTCTTAATTACAACTACAGTGAGAGTTGGAAGAAGTCCAATTGGAGGGTACTTGACATTGCCACCTAGAATTCCCTTGCATAATAAAAGCCTCAAAGTATGTGTAAGGTTGTTTCAAGATGTGTAATGAATTTTGGAGCATAAGGTTAAAACTTTAAATCAAATTTTTTATATTTAAATATTAATTAAATTATATTTATTTAACTTTTGATGCAATTGTTTTAAACTTGAAAATCTATTTTTCTTCCTTCTTGAGATTCAAAATTATTAATTAAATGTTTTTATTCGAGTTCCATTCACACAATTTATAACAGAAAATGTTTATGAATAAATGAAATATTATTTATAATAAAAAATTATAATTTAACCAAAATTAAATTTAAAATATAGATTAATAGATCCTAATTTTATGTAAATGTTTCAAAATCCTAACAACAATCTAATTTATCACCCGAATCGCCCAATCTATTCTCTTGAGGAGATTTGGTTTCCAACCCCAATTCAAACCAAAAGGCCTTCTTGATCAAATTATAATTAAATTGTAAATATATAATTATTATAATTTGATTATTTCATAATACACGATTGAATTGGAAGGGGCTCATACATGTTCTATTGTACATATAATCACTTATACTTTAAACGAGTAAAATATTATTTACCACATAAGTCAATAAATTAATATAATACAAAGTAATTATTGTAAATTCATAATTTCATTATAGTAACCTTTACACATATTTAGATTGGATGGATAACTTATGGAAACATGTAAAAATAAAATACAAATCAAATAACAAAGGACCTATTGTATCTTTTTTTTTTTTTTTTTTTTAAAAAGGTACTAACAGCACTAGTATCTGGGAGGCCAAAAAAGTTCTATTTTACACCTTAAAAACCTACCTTATCTATTTTACCATCTCATTTTACAACTCACTCAACATCCTAGTTTATATTTTATATACAACTTATTAAAATAATATAAACTAGAACATTAAATAATATAAACAATTCAGTTTTCTCTCTTCCCTTATTAAACCCATACAGTCACTTTCCTCTATTCCTTTGTCTCTCTTTCTCTCGCGCAAGCAAACCTAGCAACAACCACCACATCTGGCAAACCCACCACTACCAACAACCACCTACCACCAAAGCTCAGGCACCACCACCACCAACCAATCACCAAAATTGAACCAACCAACCACCCCCACCTAAATCCCAACCCACCGACCCAAAATTGAAACCCATTGCCTCTAAATCATAACCCACGGCCACCCAAACCCCCACCAAAAGTCCAAACCGTTGCCACCCCCATCGATCTGGCTAAACATCAATCCAAACCAACACCCAAAGACCTACTACCCCAAACATCCACCAATCCAAACCACCCAAACAACCACCAAAACAACACCCAAAACCCACCACACCAACATCTAAAGCCACCCAAACACCCAGCAACCACCAACCATCAAACCCAAGACCCACAACCAACAACCCATTCAAACCTAAGCCTCAAACATCGATTCAACAAAGCCATGCCCACAACGGCAAAACCCAAACCCACGGCATGCAAAGCCCACAACCCATGGCAAGCAAATCTCACCCATGACATACGGCAAGCAAAATCCAGATGTCTTTGTCGCCCACCCACAACCTACTACCCCAAAATCAAACATCAAAACCATGACCCATCCACGCTGATCCCTACTACTCCACACCCTTCAAGCCAATCTGAGAGAGATGGACCGAGATAGAGAAAGGAGTAAAAACAAAACAGAGAGTGGGAAAAGAGAGAGAGACTGAGTAATGAGAGAAAAGAGTTAGTGAAGGAATGATCTGGGTCCGAAGAGAAATAAAATATTTTAAATCAAGTTTGCAACCAGCTATAGTGGGGTTGTAAAGGTACCATCTTACTATAGCTGGGTTGCAAATTTTTTTAGAAAAAGCTGGTGAGGTACAAATTTTCAGGCCCTAATTTCATTAGCACACTCAACAAAATACATATACAAGCCCCATAAATTATTTTGGGCCCTCACAAATATTTCTCACATATTACCCAATATTTCCCATATATTACCCAACTTGGGCTCTCACAAATATTACCTATACAAAATTATCTTGGGCCCTCAAAAAAATTTTCCATACAAGCCCTATAAATTACTTTGGGCCCCCACAAATACTTCTCATACCATTATCAAAATTGGGCCACAAAAATATATTATCTCTACAAAAGCCCAAACTTATTTATCTTGTGGGCAAAACCCTAAAAGGCACATACACTCTTACCAAAGCCCATTGTTACATGGCAACCTAAAGTCCGTTGCTACACAGCACTCTTACAAAGCTTGTTGCTACACAGCAATATTTTTACAAAGTCTCAAGCTATTTACAAATAACCCAAATATTATTTTGGCAACTATTTATAAAAAGCCCAACTACTATTTTGGCAACCATTTACAAAAAGCCCAAATACTATTTTGGTAACTATTTATAAAAGCCCAGCATTATTTTGGCAACTATTTACAAAAAGCTCAAATACTATTTTGGCAACTATTTACAAAAATTCCAATACTATTTTAGCAACTTTTACAAAAATCCCAATATTATTTTGGCAACTTTATTTTGGCATCTTCTAAAAAAAAAAACCCGCAAAACTATTGGGCAAATAATTATTCTACCAAAACCCAAATATTATTTGAAAAAAGATTTATATTATGCTCAAAACCCAAAACTATTTTTTCGCAAAAACATATTTGATATACTAAATTCCCTAACTCATGGGAAACATTAATTACTTATGACATTATTACCCATATTTCAAAACTATTTCTCCTACAAAATTTACGGGAACTATGTTTATTCTTTCCATAAGAAACCTTAACTACAAAAGCCCATGTATATTACAAACCAAGGAAGTCAATACCGTACTGGAGGCTGTACCAGTTTGGCCACCGATACAATATATTTCGGATACCATTCAATACCGGTGTACCGTTTCGTGTTTACCGCTATTTTATAATAATAATAATAATAATAATCCTCTTAGAGCCTATACCTTCTATGTTCTTTAGGACTTAAAATAATTTGTTAATATATTCAAAGAATAGTTAAATTTCTATTTATCACCCATGTAATCAGTTAAACTGAACTCCATGCCACTAGAAGTTGACACTTGCCCATCTAAGTAATTGACTAAATAAAAAATAAAAAGTAATTGAAAGAGCAAAATAAGCAAGAGATAAGAACCAAGGAAAGTCACGTGGCTTTGCAAAAAGTTTGCGGAGAAACCAAGAGAAATAGGTACAGTAGTACATTAATGTAAATTTTAAAACATTCAAGCAGACAAAGCTTCTCAAAAAAGTAGAGAAAGGATTTCAAAAAGCAAAGTAAACAAAGCTAGGGGAGAGCAAACAAAGAAGGGAGTGATTACAATGGCTAAAAAGAAGATTTAAGTGGCTAAAACAAAGAAGAAGATGATGTTGTTGATGATCTAGCAAGTTGATGCTTCAATGATGGTCACTAGTTGCTATAAGTTGCTGTAAGTATTAAGTTTTTTCAAAAAAACCCAGTTATATTTGTATCGGTCCGAAACAAAAATACCACCGAAAAGCTTCGAAATTTGCCGGAATAGCCGAAACAAACCGGTACACCCCTGTATTTTGGGCGGTACGATTCAGCCCTGTTTCTGTACCAGTTTAAGCGTCGGAACGAAATATTTCGGCGATATCGGCCGATATAGTACGAAATCGTCTTCCTTGTTACAAACCTATGGCAAAACTATTCATTTTGTAAAGATGAAGAAGCCCAAAGAAGCTCAATAACAAGACCTAGCCGAGACAGCCTAACCCATGTGCTAATCTCAGCAACCAAAGCTCACTTAAGTAACTAAAATTGCTAGACCAGCCACGAGTCAAGTTTCAGCACAAATAAGCTGACAGCTGGGACCCACTACCATCACTTTCAGCTTATCAAATCAAATCAAAATAAGACACATGTCTAGCTAAGCTTACACCCTTCCTTGGCAACCAAATTTTCAAGATTATTGATGCGACATAAAGTTGTGCTAACAAGACATAAAGCTGTGAGGCTAAAGCCAGCCATGCTTTCTCTCTTCTCTAACATAATCGGTCAAAAAACAAGGGGCAGCCATGAACAGACCATGGAAGCTTCTAGAATCACTTATAAACGAATCATTACCATGCCAAAAAATGTATATTTTCTAGTTCATGAACCAAGCACATGAACCCTAATGGAGAAACTTGGGGAAATGTGGTTTGGAGGGCACTAAGGAGATCTCCAGCAGAGTTCCCAGTAGAGGGCTCCAAGATTGACACCTGACTTAGGATGACACAATCTACCCTAGGAAGCTCTGATACTAGTAGCAGACAACCAAGATCATCAGCCTAATACATGCTCTAATCTCATTAGTTGGGACAATTAGCATTTAATGCTAAATCAAAACCTCCAATTGCTCTTACCCAAAATAGTAAGAACACCTTAAAGCTAAACTTACCATTCTTGGCCAAATCCTAGGAACGATTTTCTAGGGATTTTCTGAAGATTGAGACTGATTTTGGCAGAGATTATTTGCTTAAACCCCCCCCCCTCCCTAAACTCAAATATAAATAGAGCCCTTTATCAATACCTTAAGACACACCAATAAGGAAGAGCAACTCTCTCAAAAACTTCTCTATCTTCCTTTCTCTCTAATTTTCTTAAGCTCTTAGTGAGGTTTTGAGCTTCTGAGTTCTTAGTTTCAAAATTAGAAACTAAGTTCTTCAGCCCCTAGCTCACAAATACCCCTCACACCTCTACTCATAAGCTCTTATCTATCTCCCAGTAGACAGTCCCAGCAGCTTTGCTAAATGCTCTCTCTCTCTCTCACTACTCATACTACCAAAATGGCTCTCACTACTCACTACATATACTATATCCATGAGCATACCTTGGCATAATAATGATCTTGCTGCGCTAGCTAGAATCTCTCTCTCTTCCTACATCTCACACTAAGCTTTCTCCATTACTTGTTATAATGGACCCCATGGTGTTTGTCTATTCCTTTACTATTGAAGGCTATAATGTATTTGTTACCATAGAGTTTTTCCCTTATGTTGTTATAATGAAGGACTTTCTTTTAATGGATCCCTCAAATGATGATTTTGGAGATGTACACACTTTCCTTAATTTATGAAATAATTAACGGTTGGAGATTTATTCTGTTGTCTTATTTTACTGTTGGAATACTTTACCGTTGGAATATTTTACTGCTATAACATTTTACTACTAGAATATTTTCCTGCTAGGCTATTTCTTTATTGTAGTTGGATTTTCTGTTGTGTTGACGTGTCTATTGTAGGGAACGTTTTAGGCCATCCTATAGTCCTTGCCAGTGCTAACCTAGGACCAAGGCATAAAATAAGGCAAATTTCTCAAAACTTTCACCGATAGCTTTTAGGCCGTGCTTCAAGTCCATTGTCGAGTTTTAGTTTAAGCCCCCAACTCAACTACAATCTCATTTGTCAGAAGGAAAACTTTTTTGCCCCTAACATTTTGGTGACTCCACTAGGGAGCCTACTGAAGACAAGGATTCACCCTGCCTCCTAGGTTATGGAATAGCTGACAAGAAGGGACTCAAAACAATAGACCTTCAGTAACACAAAGCCGTCACAGCCCAGCTACACAAGATGAACAAGCTGACCAACCTGAAATTAACCAAGAGAATTTTGACCTTCAATTATATTTTCTCCTAGAGATGTTACAAGGAATGCAACAAGCTCAATTTGAACTTGCTAAATCTATGATAGTCTTGAAAGAGGCTCAAGAACCAGTACTCTAGCCATTACCTGAGGGTCTAAATCCCAAAACACAATAGGAAAGAGGATCAGGTACTGAAAATCCTCAATCTGGTAAGCAAAATGCCTTTCCTCCTTAGTTTGTTACATTAACTAACCTCACTACTCTGCTGGAAAAGGAAAGAATCAGCTAACTAAGGGAATTAAGGCACTTTGTCCGAAGGCCACCATACCCAATTGAGTTACTAAGAAAGCCATATTTGGAAAAGTATGAGACTCCCACCTTCACTCTTTATGATGGGAGACCTTTACTTTATATGTTTTGAAGCTTATTACTATTGTGAATAGCATTGAACTGCTACTACCCTGTCTTCAATAAAAACTAACAATAACACACTACTAACGATCTAAGTAATTTGACCAAGTACCAACAATAAAGAGGTCTATCACATATTCATATTTGAGAATTGAATCCTTTGTAATGAAGATTGAATCTAATAAAGATAATTATATACTTAGTAAAAAATAAAAGGGGTAGACAACCTTCAACCTGTTCATCACTTAGATAAATAAATAAGGACTTCAACTTACTCAAGGCCATCAATCTGAGGAGTTGGTTATACTCCTAGATTTGTTTTGACACTTAGTAAAAGACCAATAGATATTACAGTGTTAATTTTCCCAAAGCATGTGGTCTGAGGGGCCAAGCATGTTTAAGGTTTTGTTTAAGCACTTAGAAAGAGGTCATTAAGTGTTAATTTTTCGAAAGCATGTGGTCCGAGGGGTCAGGCATGTCTAAGGTTCTGTTTAAGCACTTAAAAAAATGCCATTAAGTATTAATTTAGTCAAAACATATGGTTCGAGGAGCTAGGCATGACTATGGTTCTGTTTAATACTTAGGAAGATAATAATGGGAAGTACGATGTATTCAAACAATAAATGAGCATGTAGCAAAAGAAACATTCATTAATAGTAATACATTTTCAGGTTATTTACATTCCAAATGCGTGGTATTACATGTTCATCTAGGTCTTCGAAGAAATATGCTCCTATACCAGCCACCGAGGTGATGCGATATGGCCCCTCCTAATTGGGCCCCAGTTTTCCCCATGCTGGGTTCTTTGCAGTACCTAGAACTTTTCTCAACACCAAGTCACCAGGTGCTAACAGTCTCAAATTCACATTAGCGTCATACCCTTGCTTGAGTTTGTGTTGGTAATATGCCAACTGGACCATGGCATTTTCCCTCATTTCTTCAATCAAGTCTAAACTCTTTTCTAGTAATTTGTTGTTGTCGCTTGGACTAAAAGAGCTTGTCCTCAGCATTGGAAAGCCGATTTCTAAAGGAATAACCACCTCAGTTCCATAAGTCATTGAAAAGGGGGTATCCTATGTTGATCTGTAAGGTATGGTTCGGTATGTCTAAAGGACATGTGACAGCTCTTCCACCCATTTTCCCTTCGCATTATCTAGCCTCTTCTTGAGTCCATTCACTATGACCTTGTTAACAGCCTCGGCTTGTCCATTCTCGTGGGGACAAGCTGGGGTAGAATACCTATTCATAATTCCTAGGTCACAACAGTATCTCTTGAAAGACTTTCTATCAAACTAAAGTCCATTGTCCGAGACGAGGGTACGAAGGACCTCAAACCGTGTGACGATGTTTTTCCAAACAAACTTCTTGGCATCTACATCCCTGATATTTTCCAAGGGCTTAGCCTCAACCCACTTAGTGAAGTAGTCCGTGCTGACTAGCAAGTATCTCTTATTTCCTGCTGCCTTGGGGAAAGAGCCTATGATGTCCAAGCCCTATTAAGTGAATGGCCAAGGGCTGGATAGAGGATTAAGGACTCCTCCTGGTTGGTGTATGTTTAGCGCATACCTTTGACACTGGTCACACTTCCTTACATATTCTTGTGCTTCCTTTTGCAAGTTTGGCTACCAATAGCCTTGAGTGATGACTCTATGTGACAAAGACCTGCCTTCAGTGTGACTCCCATAAATCCCTTCATGTAACTCCTCAAGGAGTGATTCTGTTGCCTTGGGGTGTATGCATAACAGGTATGATTCAAAAAATAAGCGTTTATATAATTTTTGGTCCTCGAACAGCCAAAACCGAAGAGCCTTTCTCCGTACCTTGTCAACTTCTAATTTCTCCTTGGGCAGGGTGTCCTCCTTCAAGAATAGTACCACAGGGTCCATCCAACTAGGCCCTATTCTAACTTGGTGAACATGGACTACCTATTTTTTCACTTCTGTGGGATTGCATAAATCCTCTACAAGGATGACCTGAGGTAAGCTCTACATCGAGGAGGTTGCAAGTGTGGCTAGGGAATCAACATGTGTGTTTCCACTTCTAAGGATATGCAATAGGTTGAAAGATTTAAACCCTGATTGCAAGCATCTAACCTAACTCAGATACCCTTGCATTCTTCCACCTTTCGCTTCAAACTCTCCTTTCACCTGACCAATGACCAATCTTGAGTTCGAGAACATCTTTACTGCCTTTCTGCCCATTCTTTGAACCATGGCCATTCCTGTCAGTAGAGCCTCATATTCAACTTCTTTATTTGTGGTCAAAAAGCCTAGCCTCAATGATTTCTCAATAGTAATCTTTTCGGGGGATACTAGAACTAGCCCCACCCCAAATCCCTTATGATTTAATACACCGTCAACATATACTTTCCAAGACAAGGAATCCTATTGGGAGACCATGCCAACCGATTTTCCATCCATGACGCGCTTCTTTGCTTCTACTTCCGATGGGGATTCAACAAACTTGGCTACCAGATTCGCGAGGACCTAGCCCTTGACAGAGGTATGAGGCATGTATTTGATGTTAAAAGCTCCCAGGATTGTACCCCATTTAGTAATCTTCCCCATGTAATCAGCACTTCAGAGCAAAGCTCTGAATGGGAGCTGAGTTAGGATAACTACTATGTGTGCCTGAAAGTAATGGGGGAGTTTACGCATAGCATGTACTACCGCCAAAATGGCATTTTCCAGTGGTAGATAATAGATCTCAGCCTCATGTAGTGACTTGTTCACGTAATAAACCGGCATTTGTATGTCGCTATCAACTCGTACCAAGACCAAGCTTACGGCATTAGGGGCCACAGCAAGATAAGCAAACAGGACCTCATCCATCTTAAGACTAGACATGATAGATGGCTAAGAGAGGTAATCCTTAAGCTAATGGAAGGCTAAGGCATACTTCTCAGTCCACTCAAATCCTTTTCACTTGTTCATCAATAGAAAGAAAGGTCTGCATCTATTCGCTAACCGAGAGATAAAATGATTCAGGGCAATAGTCATTCCGGTCAGTTTCTGGACTTCTTTAGGATTCCAAGGTGGCTACAAACTGTTGATTGCCTTAATCTGGTCAAGGTTAACTTCAATTCTGTTATGTGTAAGCATGTACCCCAAAAACTTTCCTAATCTGACCCCAAAAGAACATTTAGAAGCATTGAGTCGCAGTTTGTGCTTCCTCAGAATTTCAAAAATGTTTCCGAGGTCTCCTACATGCTTAGACACCACCTTACTTTTCACCACTATGTCGTCTATATAGATCTCAATACTCTTGCCCAATTATGGCTCAAACATCCTAGTCATCATCCTTTGATAGGTAGATTTTGTGTTTTTCAAACCAAAGGGCATCACCTTGTAATGGTAATTTTTAGTGGGAGTGACAAAAGCTGTCTTTTCCTAGTCATTTAGGGCTAACGGTATCTGGTGATATCCTTGAAAGGCATCTAAAAAGCTCTTCCGAGGATGGCCTACAGTTGCGTCCACTAGCTGGTCTATCCTAGGTATAGGGAAAGGATCTTTTGGGCAAGCCTTATTTATATCTGTGAAATCCACACATACACGCCACTTCCCACTCTTCTTCTTCTCCACAACAGTGTTGGCCAACCACTCAGGGTAGAAAACCTCCTTGATAACCCCTGCCTGCTTAAGCTTCTTCACATCATCTTTGATAGTATTAGAGTGATCCTGGGACGAGCGCCGAGGTGGTTGCTTCTTTGGCACGACAAATGGATTAACATTTAGATGATGGCAGATGAAGCTCGAATCCACCTCTGGGGCTTTGTAGGCATTCTAGGCGAATACATCAACGTTCTTCCTAAGAAATTCCACTAAATCTTCCTTTTCTTGAGGTGGTAGCTGAGCTCCAACTAGAAAAAAGTTCTTCGGATCATCACCTACAACGAACTTCTCTAGATCTTCACATTTAGCCTCCTCAACTGGGCTTTTCATAAGTAATATCAAGGGCTTTAATTGCTATAATCCTCCTTCAGCAGAGGCCAAGTACTCGACCATAGGCTGGTGCAAAATTGCGGACACTAGGCACTGCCTAGCTATGGATTGGTCCCCAACCAGCTCCTATATTTGATCCCCTGATGGATACTTCACCTTTTGATGTAGCGTTGAAGAAATAGCCCTTAGGGTATAAAGCTAGGGTCTGGCCATAATGGCCGTGTAGGGGGAGTACGCATCCACCACAATAAAGTCCACTTCAACTACCTCTGATCCTGCCTGTACAGGTAACCGAATCTGGCCTTTTTGGATAATAACTTTCCCACCAAAACTTACTAAGGGTGAATCATAGGTTGTCAGATCTTCAAGCTTTAGGTTCAGCCCTCCGTATAAGTCAGGGTACATAATCTCTGCACAACTGCCCTGATTTACCATTTCTCTCTTCACATCATACCCCCCATTTTCTGAGGATGACCACCAAAGTGTCATCATATGGTTGGATGGTTCCGATCATGTCTTTATCCGAGAAACTCAATGACAGTCGAGCCTCCACTCTAGCTCTCTTCGGCTCAGAGTTAGAGCCCTTGGTTGATTGCCTAGCTATAGACATCACCCTGAAAGGGTAGGAACCGATTTTCCCTAGTGCAGCAAAGATGACATTGATTGTGCCTAACGGAGGCCCTAAAGGAGCATTCCCCTGAGCCCCTGATCTTGACTAGTCCCCTTGTCCATTAGGCCGGTACAAGAATTATTGCAACCTTCCCTCTCTAACTAGTTGCTCCAGATGGTTCCACAGTGTTCTGCAGTCCTTGGTAGTATGGCCCCACTCTTGGTGATACTGGCAATGAAGGCTCTAGTTGCGCCTCAAAGGGTCTCCACTCATTTTGTTTGGCCATTTGAAGTATGGCTCGTTCTTAATCTTCTCCAAAACTTGATACACCGATTCTCGAAACACAGCGTTGACCATTTAAGGAGTTGCAAGCGCAGACTACCCAGCAAAGTCCCTCCGAGGTCTGCTATTATTGTAGCGGTCCGACCTAAAATCTCTCATCTCTTGAGGGATAACCTTGCTCATTCCTTTGTCTTACTGCTGGTCCTCCTCAACCCTTTTATACTTGTCAATTTGATCAATGAGCTAGCATATACTGGTAACAGGTTTCCCAGTCAAGGACTTCCTTAAGTTATGCTCAGCAGGTAGGCCGAGGTTAAAAATGTTGATGGCTACATCGTCAAAATCACCATCTATCTCGTTGAACATCTCCCAATACCTGTCTGAATATGTTTTCAGGGTTTCTCCTTCTCTCATGAACAGAGATAGCAAGGAAGCTAAAAGCCGAGGCAACCTGTTGCACGTAACGAAATGGTACCCAAACGCCTGAGTGAGTTCCTTGAAGGAATCAATGGAGCCTGCTCTCAGACCATCAAACCACTTCATCCTCACAGGCCCCAAGCTAAATGGGAATACCTTGCACATTAAGGCCTCGTTCTTGGAGTGTACTGCCATCCTTTGATTAAAGTGGCTAACATGCTCCACAGGGTCTGTTCTACCGTTATACATGGTGAATGTGGGCTAAGTGAACCGCCGAGGAAGTCTCCCTCTCTCAATCCAACACGTGAAAGGTGACATGGAAATCTGGTTGAATGCTTTACTCATAGCGTCATTTCCTAGGCCTACCGAGGATGAATTTCTGCTTCTATGCTCATAATGGTAGTCCTCATCATATGAAAAAGACTCACTAGGAGGAGTCCTTGATCTGCGCCTATAGCTGACATCCTCTTTACCATCAGAAGAGAAGTTAGAGTTGCATGGAGCTCACTTTCACCGTTTGTGGCACAAGCTTCTCTTCAGGTGATCAATCTCCTTCTACATAGCTTTGGCAATTCTCCTCATGAGAGATGTGGCTTTTACCCTGAGATTGGCTCTTACTGGTATGGGTAGTATGTATGCTTCCCTCCCGGTCCCTTCTCTGTTCAAGATCACGGAAGTGATCTTGGCATTGAGACCCTATAGATTCTGCCTAGTGTGGACCTAAACCTACCATCGTTGAAAGTTAGATTCACTATAACACCAATAATTTTCTTCCCATAAACAACGCCAATTGTAAGGACTAGATTTAAATTCCTAGCCCAAGGTATAAATGGACTTAAGCCCAAAAAGCCCAAAACAATGAATTTATAGAGAATTGGTTAAAAAACTAGGCTTTAGTTAATCAAACAACAATTTAGGTAGGCTTGATAATAGAAGAGTGAAAATAAGTAAGTTTAAACTGAAAAAAAAAAGGTCCTCGGTAATGTCTGAGGAAACTGATTCTTATAAAATGTTCTCAAGTATGGTTATAAGTCTGATTTTAGATTGCTACATTATTTCTTTCTTGGTTTTTCGATCCACTTCCCTCCAGGGGTCTCTGATAGGCTACAAACTGAATAACCCCTTGTGATTAAACCAATTAATTAATTAACCAAGTTATTAATTAATTAATTTAACATGTAAATACATGGAAGCACAAACAAATCACCAAAAACTAAATATGCAGCGGAAATTAAAAGACACGGTGATTTGTTTACAAATGGGGAAAACCGTTACGGCAAAAATCCCACCGGGTGATTTTTAGGTCACCACTCCCAAAACTCCACTATTATCAAATCAAGCGGTTACAAGTAAAGGAATCCCAAGTACCTTACCAACCTACAGTTGAACCTTTACTCGAATACCAAATTGGACTTGATTTGTAGTGACAGTTCCCCCTTTTGATGCACGGCTCCCAAATACGTGATTAACCAATGCGCGAATCCCAGTATGCGACTTCAAACACCAACTTAGAAGGAAAGGTTGGCTACAAAGTTCTTCAGTTCATCCTACACGATGAAGATCAGAAAGATGCTTGGTCACAAAACCCTTTGGTGCAAATACACAGCAACTTCTTCAAAGAAGATGAACTAGGTCAAGAACTTCGTCTTTGATTACAAATTGCTTGAACAAAGTTTGCTCAATGCTTGTGCAAATTGTGTACATTTTGACAGCTCTTAAAACAATCCTTTTATATGTTTAGGGTTAGAAGAAAAGAAGACCCAAAAGCATATTCACGGATCCTAAGGAATCAGATCAGAAAATCTGATTTTATAAATCTTAACAGATAGCAGGTGTTGGGGAGCTATCGAGCAGGTGTCGAGCTTTAATGAAATTGCACTTCAGCTTGTTTTTCTTAGACAGACTTGATGACTTCAACACTTGATCTTGAAACCTTGTTTCTTGAAATATTAAAAACACCTATTAAAAACACCTATTAAAAGCTTGTGTTTCTTACAAGTAGAGTGCATTTTGTCAAAGGATTAGCCAATTTACATAAATAAGTGACATATGTTCTTAACAAGTGAAAACACATATGTCCTAACAATCTTCCCCTTTGGCAATCCGTGACAAAACCATAACAAACAAATGAACATATGAGAGAAGTCATAAATCACTCAACTCATACTCACTTGTTGAATACAATAAAATTTATCCTAACACAAACTCTTGAAAAACTTTGTAAGAAGAGAGTTTATGGCAAGTAGACTTTGACAACCTGTATTTCTGAAACGCTTTAAACAAAACTCATCAAGGCATCTTGTATGAAACAGAAATAATAGATTGCATACAAGTATAATGAATATGTGTATAAAGATAGAGAAGAAACAACACATGAAGAGAGAGGTGAAAGAAACATACATCCACATATAGAGAGAAAATAAGTACAATGTATGTAAAACTAGTCACAAGACCTCATATACAAGATCAATGTATCTATAAAGAATAGAAAAGAAAAGATACATCAAAACCTCACTACATCCCTCAAATATCAACATTCCCCCTATCAAAAATGTCCTATACTAACTCTCCCCCTAAGATGACTACTCGCATAACCCAAAACTACTCTCCCTTTTTATTATGAATGACAAAGGGTAAAGTGTCATGTAGACATCTTATCAGTAGAGCTAGCATCTCCATCATCATCATCCGAAACGTCATCATTATCACCATCATCATCATCATCCTCAGAGTTAGAAGTTGCTGGAGGAGGTGGTGAAGGAGTAGCCTCAGGAGCAAAACCACCCATGGTTGCCTGCTGTCGTGCAATACGACCAACACAAACATTCACCTGATACAACTCAGAGGAGAGTGTATCGAGGCGAGTATCTATGCACTGCAGCTGTGCCATGATATCTCTGAGAGATACATCGCCCATAGAGGAAGAAGGAGCAGATGTAGATAGAGCAAATCTGGATGGAGCTGAACGGGAGGGAGGAGTGGAATTCTTCTATCTCGACCTGAACTAAGCCTCACTATGTTTTACGGTAGCGGCATCTATGGCATAGATGTGTATGAAGTGGTCAGACACAGGAAAAGGGATAGAAAAATGGTGTAAGATCCTTGTGATAGCGAAAGGAAAGATGAGCTTATCACGAGACGCCAAATCTAAATGAACATTTATGATAGAAATGATAAAATGAGAAGGAAAATCTATAGTAAGATGCTCAAGAAGAGATAACAAAAATCGAGCATGAGACTCTGTGATGGAGTTGTAGTGAGAGAGTGGATGGAGTACAAAAGTCATCACCATGTTTAAGAATCTAAGACCTTTAGCAAAAGGTCTACATGATGTATACTGATGCTCACCCCAATCAGCGGGGCGCTGACAAAAAGCAGAAATGAGCTCATCTTTGGACACAGTCCTCAAATGCTCACAAGAAGGATAGTCAGGAAACTCTATCCTAGGAACCTTAAGTACATCCACAACTAGCTGTGGTGTGACAGGAATGCGCATATCTTGAATGCGAGTTAAAAAGAGAGGTACTGAACGATTGATTCCATGCATGTTGGAGTAAAACTCCTAAATAAGCACGAGAGGACATGTAACCAGGACGGCACACAGTGACTCCCATCCCCTACTATGAATGACAAAGGAAATATCAGTATCGGCGAAGTCCGCCAAAATGACTTGGTGTTCCGAATGAACACCTTGTCTAGAAAAGTTCTCTGAAAATGCCTTGTGGGCATCACCATCACGGAACCGAAGATTTAGAGGAGTAGAATCAGAAGATGAAGAAGCTCCATAATGCAGAGGGTTCCGAGCTGGAGTGGATTTACGCTTAAGTATCATAGACACTACTAACATAAACAGATTGAGAAGGAGACAATCAGAAAAGTCCCAAAACAGTTCACATATATCAAATATATTGAACAATGAGTACGTATGCATGGAGAATGCATGAACATGTGACATGCAAATTAAAAAAATATCATGGGCTTAGCCCAATCCAAGCCTACCAGCACACAAGCAGAAAACACACATCTAAATTCATGAAAATACCATTCTAATACACATGAAATACAATGTATGACATTTTGAACACATTTGAGTGAAAACCCAACCTAAAATTTCAAGAAATATTCATTAATTTTGAAAAACCCCAAAACTTAAGATTCAAAACACGAAATGCATGAAAAAGGAAGGAAAAAGAGATCTCACCAAGTGATTTGAAGTAAGGAATGGCCAAAAATCACGTGGGTTGGAGATTTTGAGTGAGAAAAAGAGGTTGGGGAGATGAATAGCTGCGGACAGATTGAGAGAGATCGAGAAAATGAATTGCAGATCACGACAGAAACTTAATAGAAGCTTCAGTAATTCTCGACAGCTAAGGTGTCGAGAGGTATCGAGGAAGCTGTCGAGGTAAGTGTCGAGGAAATGGCCTTCGACAGCTGAAGGTGTCGAGAGGTATCAAGGAACAACAACCATTTTCAAAGAACAGAAACTCGATCGATCGATAAGGTATCAAGAAGGTATCGAGGAGACAGAAACTTTCTCAATTGATCCATCAGGTGTCGAAGAGGTGTCGAGATTGTGATAAGAAAAAGGCTTGAGAAGCTCAACTGATAACAAGGTATCAAGGAGGTGTCGAGGAGGTGTCGAGCCAGCTTTTAAAAGCCGTTTTTCAAGAAGAGAAAAACACAGATATGAATGCAATCCAACATGTATCTCAACCAATGATCCAATCAACACATTAAGCTCTCAAAATCATCTCTCAACAAAAATTTTAAGCACATGGATCTTCAAAAACACACACACACATACAACAAGTCTAACCAATTTTATTTTTCAAAAATAAGTCAAGACAGTTTAGTGAGCATACATTAGCACATGTAAACACTTATGATGGCTAAATCACATTGTACCTGCACATGTATCAAAAGTAGCAAAGAATATTGCGTGTTGTGTGTGAAAAACATCGCAAAATGGCATATGTGTATACATGTTATGACGATCTGAGATATGAGAAAATAACTTTAACTCACACGCAATCATAAATATTTGATGGAACTATCACCTTCGAGGTATATCCTATAACTCCCACATCTCTTAGAATATATGCTTGCAACCATATTTAAAGCATTTTTAATTTTTTTGCTTTTTATTTTCTTCACATATTTTCTTTTATTTAAGCATATCATGCATGGCTATAAAAAGAGAGAAAAGAAATACCCAAGATGTTAAGCATTTGACATCGCCACTTTTGCTATGCCGAAACATACGAATGTCTTTCATACTGCACTTTTGCTATGTCGAAGCATACAGGTGTCATATTATGATTGACGGGCAACGAGTGATGAGATGGTTATTTATGCCTTTCTCTTAGGATTTTCTAATCCTACCCGTCAAAAAGAGTATATGAGTGTTAAGTTTAAGAGATAACTTAATCTTACTCATCACAAACAAGAGCCACAAAGCTCACTTGCTTAGTTGTGCATAAAGATGCTCATCTAAGCTACAAGAGATACAAAGTTTAGAAAACTCTGTTTCATTGGCCATCCAAGGTACACAAGTACCAAAGTACACAAAACACACACTATTTTTGTATTTTTCTTATTTTTTTCAATTTTTTTTATATCAAAAAACAAAATAAACAAAACTGAAAGTAAACACATAAAAACATGTTAAACAAAGCAAAGCATAAAACTAGACTGACTCAACAAAAATGCAAAACACACAAGCAATGCAACAAACAAGAAAAACAAGAAGAGAGAAGAAAGTGATAAAATCACTTAGAGTCCTTTTTCTTCCACACCTTGGAAGAACTTTTCTTTTGATTAAACCCTTGAACTAGTGGTGAGGGGAAAGAATTGAAATCGTTCAAGTTCGAAAGGAACATGAGGGCTTTACGAAGATCACCAAGAGGAGCAAGAGAGGATTGAAGCTGATTCTGGCTACCAGACGTGATCATGCCGTTGCTTTGTTGAGTGGCTAGCCACTTATAGCAATTTGGTCGAGTATGACCGGTAGCTCCACAATGATGACAGAGATGCTGCTTCTTTTGTTTAGGCTTTTAAGAGTTAGCCTTCTTAACCCTAGGATTTTTAACATCTTTCTTATCCTGTTTAGGGGGTGCTCTTAAGATAGATTTACCATTGTCTAAGTTCTCACTAGCTAATTCAGTTTTATCATCAGTGTTCTCAATATCAGTGTTATTAGCATGAGAAACAAAAACAGTAGCACTAGTAGAAGCAATATGAGAGGAAGAAAGACCATACTCTAAACCTGTTCGATCCGAAGCAGATTTCTGGATGTCGAGCATCTCATCAAGCTTTGCACTTGAAGTCCTCTCCAATTGAGCTCTGACTTGAAACAGCTCCACTTCAAGCTTCTTGGTCTTCTCAGCCAAGAAATTTTTCTCAAACCTCAATGCTCCAATAGTTTGATTCGCCTTATCAAACTTTGTGGACAACTCTTCACAATCAAGTTCCACATCACTGAGCTTCTTGGTGGCCAACCTATATAATTTCTCATGCTTCTCAAAGAGCTTGTAAAGCTTCTCATAGGTTGAATGGATATCATCTTGATCATCCATCTTCTCGAATTTAGACTCTACCAGTTCTTCTTCTTCGTCCATTTCTTCAACAATCCCTTCAATAGGATTGACTGTGGCAGTAAAAGCATTTAAGATTCCGTCATCCTCATTGTCAGAATCATCTTTGGGCTCAGTGTCACTCAAGGTTGCAGCAAGTGCCTTACTCTTCTCAATGCTCTTGAGATATGTCGGGCATTCATGCTTCATGTGACTGAATCCATGACATCTAAAACACTTTGGTCTTGCAGGAACAGTGTACTGACCGCCTTCCTTAGCATCCTTTTTCTCTCTGTCTTGCACCTTAGACTGGAAAGAACTGGATTGTCTGCGGTCCTTATCGAAGCTCCTCCCATTGGCATTCTTCATAAACTTCTTGAACTGCCTTGTAATGTAGGATTTCATCTTGGAACCTTCATCATCGGAAGACTCATCTGTATCACTACTCTTTGCCTTCAAGGTCATGCTCTTGCCTTTACCCGTTTTGCCAATCCTAGATAATCCTATCTCGTAGGTCTGCAAGTTTCCAACCAGCTCAGTTAAAGGAATCTTGTCAATGTCCTTTGATTCCTTTATAGCAGTAATCTTCGCATGGAATCTCTAGGGTAGAGATCTGAGCACCTTCCTTACAATCTTGGGTTCAGGGATGGTTTCCTCAAGATTGAAGGCTGAGTTTACTATGTCATTGAGCTTAACATAGAACTCATCAAACAACTCATCTTCCTCTATCTTTATTTCTTCAAAGCTTGTAGTGAGCTTTTGAAATTTTGAATCCTTGACAGCTTTTGTACCCTCATAAGTTGTCTGGAGGATGGTCCATACTTCCTTTACAATTTCAATAGAGGATATCTTTTTGAAGATTTTATAAATCTCGACAGATAGCAGGTGTCAAGGAGCTATCGAGCAGGTGTCGAGCTTAATGAAATTGCACTTCAGCTTATTTTTCTTGGACAGACTTGATGACTTCAACACTTGATCTTGAAAACTTATTTCTTGAAGTATTAAAAACACCTAGAACTACCCAATTACAAGTAGAGTGCATTTTATCAAAGGATTAGTCAATTTACATAAATAAGTGATATATGTTCTTAACAAGTGAAAACACATATATCCTAACAGTCTCTTACATTATATATCTCTCTCTTCATGATCTTGGCCCTCAATTTGTTGATCATCCAAGCCACTACTTGAGTGCTTGTCCCATCGAACACTCTCCCTAACTCTCTGTGAGTTTCAATAGCCAAGATAGCACTGTTCAGGGGTCTTCTCTACATAAATGTGACCAGAAAGTTAGCTGCAGAACATTTAATGCGGGGTTAATAGCTTTTCCTTAGATATTTCTGAGCTTCCATCCCTCTTGTGCATTCACAATACACGTCCCTATCAGCAGAACATCCAAGAAGGTCACCTTGAATGATAGCACATGTATTTGATATGTGCTTTGCTCATCCGAGGAGGTGAGCCTCCTCAAACTAACTTCCCCAGTCTCTCTGTTTGCATCTCACTCATGGGATTCTGAACTTGACATTCTCACTACCATTAATTGGTCCTCGGACTAGTCAACCTCCTCAGACGAAACCCAAGGCCCAATATACAATTTTGGGCCCTAGTCCCTACAATTATTTATGACTAATAATTCAAGAAGAAATTTTGTACTTAATATTCAAGAATAGAAAACCATAAACAACTGGAGGATCCACAATTAGAATTTACTCAACATATTGAAATAAATAGCATAATAATATGAAAATTATCTTGCATATGGACAATTATCTTGCATAGGAATGTAGAGGTAATGCTATGGAATTTATTTCTTTAGGAAATTGCTTTTGGTTCGCTGATATTGTTTTTGTGGTTAAAAAAAAAAGACAATGAGTGCAAGCTTTAATATTGCACCTCCTCCCCTTGTAAGAGTAAGGTGGAAGGTACGGTTATTGGTTTAATACCAAACTGGTGGGTGAGTAACTTACCCAAAAAGAAATACAAAATTATCATTTTGGCTTTTTTGTTCATGTCCAAACCTAAAATTTTTAGAATCCAACACCATATGAATGAATACTAACAATATTGGTTGGCTAGTTATAGTGGTGGAGCTAGAATTTCACTTAAGGGGACAAGATTAAAAACAATATTCAAATTAATTTTCAAATATTAATCAAGAATTTCAGTTTCGGGCAAAATCCAACTTGATTATCTTTCACCCATGATGAATAAGGTAATACCCAGAATTTTCGAGTCGGGTCAGGTACCCGTTACCCAATGGATTTGGATAATATCTTCCAAAGCAAAAAAAGATCTCTAAGAGTCTTTTCATGAATCCAAAAGAGAGTACTTGGGCTCGGCATAAACCAAGGAACCCCTTCAATATGATTTAAAATGGAGGTCAAAGGTGGTTGTGAACTCCTTCATATGTATTATTCTTTAGGGAATGGCTTGTGTCCAGTGGCCAATTCCACTTGACACATTGGGATATGAACACGTGTTCAAGATTAGACATGTGTCCACATCGCAACGTGTCTAATGGAACTGGCCACTGGATACAAGTGCCACCCTATTCTTTAATACCAAATAAAGATATAGGTGTTGACTTTCTTAACTTAGATTGGTCTTTGTGCAAACCAAAAATTATACCTCGTACATTTAATATATAAACTGATTTTTCAAATAAGTATTGCAACTTGTGGTTTTCTACTCATAAACACCTTAAGATTATAGCATAATAATAGTAGAGGCTAAACAACAATTAACATTGTGGCAAATTAATTAGGACTTTTTTGTATTGCATCGCACCACAATGGTCAGTTTCACAAAAGAGTGATTGAACCATATTATTTAGGGGTAGTCAGTTGATCGTACCTAAATTAGCTTGCATAGGTTCAATTTGGTTAGCTTGGTTGATTTTTACAAAAAAGGCATAAACACTTCAAAACCCCACAAAGCATTCGTCTCTAACACATGTTTAATAGATATTTATTATGAAAAACCTATATTATAGAAAAAGCCTATAAATAAATAAAATATTATTAATTAATTAATTAATTGTAGTATTTCCAGTCTTAATTTGGGGGGAAGGGGGGGCGGGGGAATTACATTTTGCTTACCTATAATTTGCCTGAAAAACACTTTACCTACCTGCGATTTGAAAATTGGCATTTTACCAACCTGAAGTTAACTTTGTTTGTCCCCTGTTACCCACATTTGTTAAAAATATGGGTAAATTTGTATTTTTATTACCCTTTTATGTTTCTCTCCTCTCAAAACATAAAAAGCTAAAAAATGAAATGAAAAGAAGATCTAAAAGTTAGGTTTTCTAAAAATTAAAACTTAACTTTTACATCAATCTATACTTGTTTTCATTTCTTTATTGAGAGAGAGGCTGTAAAACCCAATGACGCAAACACGAGAAGAAAGGTTTAGAATTTGAGGCAAATGTTGTCGATGCTTAGCACGATGCAATCCTTCTTCTTCTACAACCCCTCCTCGCCAATTTTGACCAACTACTTCTTGGAAAAGCTGCTTGATCATTCTCTCCAGCAATTCAAGCTTTGACCCACCCCATGTTCTAGAGAAAAATAGAGGTCTTATCTTTGTTCTGTGCATAAATGCACCATAAATGAGGTCCAGCACATTATGGAGCGTTCCAACATAAACTGTGACCATTCTAAGAGAACCCCACAAACTAGCACCAAACAACTAATGAATTTTTTTTTTTTTTTTTTTTTTATTCAAATTTTGAAACTTTTTTGAGAAACCCAGAAATGTTATTCACAGTAGTGAATTAATAAAAGAAAATTTTGGGTTAAATGTCTATCTAAAGCTCAAAACTTTTACAAACAAACAATAACCCATTAATCAGAGCCAATGAAAAAAATCAAATATTTTTCGAATTTCTAGATCTAGTGAATCGAGTATGACGTAAAGTTTTGAGAAACCAAGTGAAAGTAAATTGAAATCAGATAAACCACAGAATGAATGAGAAATTCAAATTCTGAACCAAGAAATCAAAGAATAAAACTAAGAAGAATTATGAATCGAAGTCCATTTGCCATAAATAAATTAAAAAAAAAATTTAAAAGGAAAGGTGTTAAAAGAGAAAATGAGTCAAACCCAAAAAGAATAAATTAAATTGATAAAATATAATTTCAATTTTTAATGTGTTAAAATAGAAGATCTTCTTTTCTCTTGATTTTTTAGTTTTTTTTTTTTTTTTGAAATGTTTTGAGAGAAGAGAGACATAAAAAAAAAATAATAAAAATACAAATTTATTCCTATTTTTAACAAAGGTGGGTAACATGAGATAAACGAACCTAACTTCAGGTAGATAAAGTGCCAATTTTTAAATTACAAGTAGGTAAAGTGTTTTTCGAGCAAATCCAAAGTGTAATTTTTTTTATTATTTTTTTATTTACATGTCTTTGTGTCCAATGTCATGTCATGTTTGGGTCCATGCTTCTTAGTTTGGGTAGTGATGGGCTAGGAGTAAAAATTGATGTTCTCTTTAGTTAAATGGGCTGGGCTTGGCCAAGCTGAGCGGAAATTTTAAAATTTTAAATTTTTTTTATAAACCAGGTCACCTTTTCTTTTTTTGAGAAACAAAAAACCTAGGTTAGCTAGTACAACTCATTACTGGTTTGGGCCTATAAATTTTCTCTTACAAAAATTACAAGCCCAATTTGTTGAAATTTCTTTAGCATTTCAAACCCAGTAATTGGTTCAATTGCAAACCCACTTACGCATATACCTCAGATTAGTACCACAAAAATTTAGCCGAATCCTATGCATTGTATTTACTCCAAGGCAACAATTGACTTGGTAATTGTTTAAAATATTTGATGACAAACTGATGGGCTGGTTTGGGCCAAGTAAAAATTGATGATCTCTTTAATTAAATGGGCTGTTGGGCCAAGTTGAGCCGAAATTTCAAATTTTAAATTAAATTTTTTTTTTTTTAACAAACCAGGTCACCTTTTTTTTTTTTTTTATGAGAAACAAAAACAAGGTCAGCTAGTACAACTCATTATTGGTCGGGGCCTACAGATATTCTCTTATAGAAATTAAAAGCCTATTTGTTGAAATTTCTTTTGAATTCCAAATCCAGTAATTGGTCCAATTGCAAACCCACTTACGCACATACCTCAGATTAGTATTTACTCGAAGGCAACAATTTACCAGATAATTGTTGAATCCCTAATTGTTAAAACTATAGTTTTTAACATGCAACACTCATTCATTGTGTATCAAAATGTGGCTCAAGTTATCCAAAAAAAAAAAAACAAGGTGGCTCAGTCTCATTAATCAAAATTTTTAGGAATTTCATTAATCAAAATTTCAATGAACATACTCTTACATTAATTGGCAATAGATCCCTATACAAAATAATAATAATAATAATAATAATAATAAACTATAGGTCATGAGTTATAACATATTGACATGTTCTCTAATAAACTCTAAACAAAATATCTAATTAAAAGAAAAATGGTCAAATAAAAAGGCCAAAATTAATGTCATGTTGATGAGACTCTAATAAGGAGTTGATTCCATATCTCTATTTTCTTGCTTCTAGACTATACGACGTATATAGGACTTCAGGTGCAACATAGTATGCACTTCTAACAATATCATCAAGTCCTTCATCTGCACATAACACCCATATATGGGACAAATAAAACAAAACAAAAACAAGTAGCACTTTCAGCCTTCTTCAAAAAGTACCCTCTTTTGTCTTGGTGATTGAAGATTGCTGAGACTCCAACTACTCCATTACAGTTTTCCATCTCAACTTGATCTGAATTTGAACACAACTCAAACAGACTTGTATCAATTATATCAAGAAAAAAAAGATTTTTTTTTTTCTATGAATTGTGTTCCATGAATTGAGCACAATTCAAACAGATTCAGCTGAAAAAAAAAAAAAAAAAAAAAAAAAAAAAAAAAAAAAACTCATTACCCTAAAACAAAAATTACAATCATTGAATGCAAAAATTCAAGGATCTTTTTTTTTTCTATGAATTGTGTTCCATGAATTGAGCACAATTCAAACAGATTCAGCTGAAAAAAAAAAAAAAAAAAAAAAAAAAAAAAAAAAAAAAAAAAAAACTCATTACCCTAAAACAAAAATTACAATCATTGAATGCAAAAATTCAAGGAAAAATGGAGGGTAGGGTAGTACGTACCTATGAAGAAGATAGAGGAAGAGCAAGTGGAATGATGGGTTGGGAGGGCATACTTGTGTTCTCCATAGAAAGAAGGGTAAAAACAGAGAGAGGTGTAGAGAGCAAGAAAGAGAGTGTTGAAGATGTAAAATAGAGAAACAGAGGAGCTTTGATTGGAAGAGGAGATGTGTAGACGATGTTACCTTCCCCATAAAGTGATATTTCATCAGTTTCCATTCGGTGTTGGAGGGATGGTGGAGCGAAAGCAATTTTCAAATTGGGGATTTAGGGTTTATAAAAATCTAGATTTGTGGAAGAGGCTGCAATAGGGAGAGAGATGTGAAAGAAATTGGCTTTTGTTTTAATTAATTTTGAGGAAGGGTGTTTCGGTCTTTTAAGTTTGTTCCACCTAAGTGTTGACACCCCATTTTGCAACCCGCATTTAACTTCACATGGAGGGTAAAAGGGTACTTTCACTTTGAAAATATGCATCTTGATTCTAGCCATTAGATCCTTGGACCCATTTTATCAAAATGATCTTGATATTGTAACGATCAAATCGACTGGTCATGAGCCTTAATCAGACCACCAGATTGAAAGTTATCATCAAATCAAGTTTTAATAGCTAAGATGTACTATCACAAATTGAGTCCGACAATATGTGATTATGAACAATTGTTTTCAATTGGTTATAGGTGTAATCAATTTGAGATCAATGATGTGTCATAATTTGATTGGTTAGGACTACATTTTATGGTGAGGTTTGCATACACCTAATTAGTTAGATAGTTAAACATTAATTATTCAATGAGTAATTTGTGTAATTATCTTTTAATTAGAGTAAATTTGGACCCAATTAAGTCTGAAATGGGAGTGATGGGAGTCATTTAATGTTAATTGGGAGTTAATTTGGGACCTATTAATGTTAATTGTGCTGAAACCATTTTCTAACAAATGACATCTGCTCACCATTTCATCGATATCTCTCAGAATATTTTGAATCTGTGAATGAGGTTAATTTTTCCAGAAACTAGACATCCAGGGCTTCAATTTGAGCATAAGAACGAGACAATTCCGAATTTTGGCTTGCTCCTCACTCCTATCAATCTTTCCATTTAATGCACCAGATTTTCCCCAATGCTAAAATGAGGTCTAGGTTCATGATTCTTTGTCAACCTTCATTAATGGCCTTCCATTCATATTCCCTCCACCACTACTATATAAACCCTCCCTCTCCTTCATTCCGGAAGACACCAAAAAATCTCCTCTCTTCTCCTCTATTGAGTTCTAGTGAAGTTGAGTAGTCTTGTCATATCTTGGTCTTCCTGAGACTCAAGGTATTGAGTGAGACTCACTCTCCCTCTCCTAGTTTTTTTTTCTTCCTCCACTCTTAGGACCTCCACCAAGAGCCTCCTTCTCCACCGTATGAATCTTGCATGAAGGTATAATCTCTTTTCTTAACTTGTTTATTGTGTTGCCATGATGAGAATTTAAGATTAAAGCATGATAATAATCATTTAAATTCCTTTGAATATGTTTGAATGTTCTTAATTGTTCTTATATGTTCTTCACATGTTCTTGGTTGTTCATCACATATTCATGCATAACACTAGTTTTAATCTTAAATCTACATGAAAAATATAAAAAAACATGTTTGTTTCATAATTCTTTCAAATCCTTGAATCTAGGATACCACCATCCACACACATTCACTATAATTTATTTTTCAATCCAAATGTAATGGTCAATAAATTGAATTAGGGTTTATCACATGCACACACACATCAAATTCAACATGCAAATTGATTGACATATTGGATGATATGATATGAATGTTGGCCACCATAATCTAGAAGACCGGTTTCACCGGGCAAGGTGGGTGCCTAACACCTTCCCACCTTATAACATATCCTCTGAGCTTAGATCAAGGGTTAGTAGATCAAATACTTATCCATGTAATTTTCTATTTTTAGATTGTAACTAGGAAATAAAGCCATGTACTTTATCTTAGATTGTATCTAGGACCAAAACCATGTAATTTCCTATGATCAATGTAAATTCAATTTCAAATTAATAAAATGATGAATTTTTCAATTATGGTTTTCTTATTTATTCCAACAATTAAATAAGTAGCGACTCCATTATAAAACCCTTAATCTAAAGGGGGAAAATATAACTAGTCGAACCTCCATTTTGAGAGGCAATAACACGACTCCACCCATTCATGTGAGTTTGGCCCAACATTTCATTAAAAGGGGTCGGGGGTGCGGTCTCTCACACTAAAGCTCGAAGCATATGTTTGTCGCATGTAATAAGATTCCATTAATCATCATAGCAAAAATAACACCAGGGTGCAAAGTGTGATTAGTGTGATAGTTTAGGGTGCAAAGTGTGCATTCGAATAGTTTATGGTGCAAAGTGTAATTTGGTGCATAGTTTAGGATAGTAAAGTGTAATTTCCCCTAAAATATATGATGACAAATTGAACCCCTAATTGCTAAAACTGTTCTAGGTTTGGCACAACTATAGTTTTTAACATATGTCTTTTGTCAATCAGTCATATTCTTTAGCTTTCAACTCTCATTAATTGTGTATCAAAATGTGGTTCAGTTTCATTCTAAGAACTTCATCAACCAAAATTTTAGTGAATAAACTTTTACATTAATTGACAACAAATCCCCATCTAAAAATTAAAAAATAAAAAATAAACAATAGGTCATGAGACATAACATATTGACATGCTCTCTAATAAATTCTAAACAAAATATCTAATTTAAAGTAAAATGATCAAATGAAAAGGCAAAAATTAGTGTCATGTTGAAAAAAAAAATATTAGTGTCATGTGTGTGTATATATATATATCAAGACCCAATTGAAAAAAAAAAAAAAAAAAAAAAAAAAAAAAAAAAAAAAAAAAAAAAAAAAAACCCTCTTGCATATAAACCACTGTTAAAATTTGGATTTGCTTATTACTCCACTTTATGAGGACAATTATATTTATTGAATTTAAGTAAAATATTAAAATTTATTTTTTTAAATAAAAAATAGAGAAAATATAAATAATTTAATGATATGAAAGATGTGGCTGAATTTAAATGTTGAATAAAATAAAATGAGAAGAAGAAAATGTGAAAATAGAAGATATAACAATAAACACAAATTTATCCAAATCATGCTATGTAATAGAATATTATCATATTATTATATACTATCTTTAATTCTTTATAATGCAATAGGATAACATTTAACAATCAAAGAAAAAAATTTAAAAAAAAAAAAAAAAAAAAAACTAAATAGCATCAACCCAAAGTAGAGTTCTAAAGAACACAAAAATTTATCACCCTAAAGCAAAGATGCAAGAAAAATAAAAATAAAAAATCCACCAAAAAATTGAGAGAGAAAGAGAGAGAAATAACTTTTTTTTTTTTTTTTTTTGGTGAGATAAAATTATATATAAAATGGAATAGAGAATGATAAATTTATACTAAGATGATGAGATTAAAAAGAAACAAAATAAAGGAAGATAAAGGGAAAAAGAAAGGGTGATATTAAGGTAGAGGGTAGTGGGGAGATGAATAGATAAATGGGAGGAGAAAGGTTGCGCAAATTGTAAATGTAAAAAAAATGAGTACTATTTTTTTAGGACATTTTAATTTACTTTAAATAAAATATTCTATGTTTTTTTTTTTTTTTTTAAGGAGAGAAAATATAAGTAATTTAATGATATGAAAAATGTAATTGAATTTCAATGTTGAACAACATAAAATGAGAAGAAAAAAAAAGTAAAAATAAAAGATATGACAATAAATACCAAATTCTTTAAATCATGTTATGTAATAGAATAATATTATATTTTTAAACGTAGTAGAATAACATTTAACAATAAAAAAGAACACAAAATTAAATAAATAAATAAATAAAACAACAACAACAACATTTTTTTGTGAGGGAAAACTATGCATATAATGGAAAAGATAGTAACAAATTTATAGTAAGAGAGTATGAATAACAAGAGATAAAATAAAGAAAGATGAAGGGAAAGAGGAAGAATGTTATTAATATAGAGGGTAGTGAGGAGATGAAAAGGTAAGGGAGGGAGAAAGTGTAAATATTAAATAATAATAAAAAGAGTAAATGCTAAAAACAATTATAGGAAAATTGGAAAGAAAAGGATAATGGCATGGATGCTAATGTAGTTCAACTGGAGCATAGCAACAATAAATATTACATTTAAACTTTTAGATTATATAGATATAGATATAGATTACCAAATCAAAAGTATTGAGATTGCTATTTTGATCGTTTAGTCTCTTTATGTTAATTGATTCTTATCATTTTGATCACATTTCATTCATAGGGAAATTAATTAAGGTTTGGAATTATTTTATGGAATGGGATTGGAATTATGGGTTACTTGGATTGAAATAATTCATTTTGGAATTTTTCCATGCAATGTGTCTCCAAGTCACTTGATATGTGATTCTCATGCCCAAGAAAAAATAAAGTGTTTGGATTGTAAAAGTATCAATGTATTTTTTGGAAGATAATACATTGGAAGATATTTTTGTAACAATTAATTCACTTCATTCTTTTAACATTCATTTAGTGATAATCAAACTATAAATTTTTAGATTTTTTTTTTTTTTAGAACTCACAGGTATAAAAAATATTGTACACTACTTATTTTATAGAAAATGATATTTGGCCATTCTTCAAGAGTAGTGAAATTGAAGTAAATGTTTTACGTAGACTTTGTTTGTTTGTAATTTGAGGACTTAGAATATAGTGGAGTTGGGACATACTCCAACTCTATAAATGTGAAATACTTGTGAGAGACCGGAACTGGAATTACTATCAAAAGAGGATTTGTGGAATCTCTTTGGGTTGGGTTATTTTGTGGAGTAGTCACTTATTTTTTAATTTCAAAAAAAATAAGAAAAACCAAATTAAAATTTGAATTTCATTGAATATTTTATATTGCATCAAAAATTTTATAATTGATAGAAGATTTATATCGTTTTGGTCCTAAATACATTCTAATGAAAATATAAAGTTTTGGTCCTAAATACATTCTACCAAAATTAAATAATAATAATAAAAAAAAAAGATAAAACAATGATCTTTGAACAAAAATTCTAGATTTGGGTACTAAGTTACAAAGCGAGAAGGTATTAGACACTCACTCTATTCAGAAAAATCCAGCCTTACATCAATGGCCTATTTAATCAACACATAATAGGTTTCAGAAAAATACCTCCAAGCATGTACATGATTTACACTAATTTTTTTAACATCATTGAATTTCTTAAAATTGAAAAAAAAAAATTGTAATACTTAAATAGGGGATATAGTATTTTTTTAAAAAATAATAATAATAACTAGCCTCATTACACACACGAAGCACGTGCAATGAGACTTTTTTTTAGTGGTCTTATTTTGTAGAAAAAAAAAGCTGTATTTTTTTTATTTTATATATATAATTTTTATTTTGAAAATCTAATTGATAAATTGATAAAGTAATTTAAAAATTAGCAAGAAAGTAGTCATATTTTTTAGGCAATGTTTTCATGGGGGTTATAGTTGCATTTTTACCAAATTGTCATTTAGTTTTATTTCTACTCAAACATAGTGATATAGGGGGTATTTTTGAATTAAAAAAAATGATGAATTCAAACAGGGAAAACCCTTTAAATAGAGAACTAGTCTCATCACATGCACTTCACGCGTGCGATGAGGCTTTTTTTTTATTTTTTTTTTATTTTTTTATTAGTGGTCATATTTTGTAGGAAAAAAATTGTTTTTATTTTTATTTTATATATATATATATATATATTTTTTTTTTTTTTGAAAATCTAATTTATAAATGAATAAATCAATAGGAAAGTGGTCTTATTTTTTAGGCAATATTTTAGTGGAAGTTAGAGTTGCATTTTTATCAGATTGTCCTTTAATTTTGTCTTTACTTAAAATAATGGTATATGGGCATTTTTAAACTAAAAAAATGAGAAATCCAAATAGGGGAAGCCCCTTAAATAATAGTATAAAAGAAAATATATCATATTTCGGTAATATCAACCCAACATCTGTTTTGGTATTTCTTACCCAATAAATGAGTGATACCTGTTTCAAAAAATCATATTAGACTACTCCAATAAATTAATCACGATATTCTATACTATTGGGAATATAAATTAATCATTTTTTTTTTTTTGAGAAACAGACACATATATATGGGGGAAGGGGGATGAGATAAGAGAATATACTCACACGCCAATATCAAAACTGCATGTAACAGTTAGTGTCGCGGAGCAAGTGATAAATCCATTCTCAATATCACACCTTACTGAGGTGGAATAACTCGGCAACATTGAGTATCTTTTTTATTTGAGAAACACACACATATATGGGGGAAGGGGGATTAATCATTTATTGGAGTAATCTAATGTAATTTTTCGAAGCAGATATCACTCATTTATTGAGTAAAAAATATCAAAACAAATGCTAAGTTAGTATTACGGAGACATGATATACTTTCTCCTTTAAATAATAATATAGATGATTTCTTCTTGGAAGCGGGGTAATATTTGAGAGGTCTTTTTGATTCAGTTAGTTTTTCTCTAAAGTACCCAGGTGCAGGAAGTCAAACCAAAACTAAAGTTTATAGGAGACCAGATGGTGGGAATTTAAAAAACATACAAGTTGCTAAGAAAACCAGATGCTGGGAATTAGGAAAACAAACAAATGCGCTGTTGGTTGGTTGCAGCCTCTTGAAAACCACGGTACCAAATGGTTTTGCCTCCCGTAGGTACAACCTTACTAATTATGGCAAATATGAGAGCCCCCATGTGTTCCAAACGCTATAAATACCATCTAAGAGCATACCCATCTCTCCACAACAAATTCAAGCAATCTGTGTTCTTCAAACATCCAAGTCAAGTAACAGAAGACAAAAAGCCAAAAAGATGTCTTCTTCAAACACTGCTGGTCAAGTCATACGTTGCAAAGGTATAAAACACAATACAATACCACTCCACTCATTTGATTTTTCTTCTTACATTCTTTGTTATGGTTTCTGGGTTTTAGTCAGATGATTGTTTGATGGGTTTCTTTCCATTTCTTCTTCTTCTTCTTCTTCATTTTTTTTTTTTTTTTTTTTTTGTCATTGTTTAATACTATATTTGTTTTGATGATTTCAATTCTCAACGCGTTCCCTTGTTTTGTTGTCACTTAATATATATATATATATATATATATATATAATTTTGGACGGGGATGAACTATTTGTGCACCAAAAGTGTTAATCAATGCAAAGAGATGATTTTCTTTTGATTGTCTCATACAAATTGAACTCTTGTGACTTGTGTGTTTTACACATTATAATGAGGAAATACACTGGCCATAGGAACAGGGCTACTTTAGAAGTTTGAAGTAGTAACCAGAGTTGACTGAATCTGACCGTTTTCTTTTTCTTTTTCTTTTTTTTTTTACTTGTTTAGGATGATACGTTTAGAGTTTGTGAATAGTGTTTCCTTAGATTTAGGCTTTACATTGCAATTTCAGTATGAAATTTAAACAAGCCTACTTTGCCGAATCTTTAGTAGGAAATTTGAGGGTATTATTTCTTTGTTCTTAGAAGAGTATTGTCTAGTCTCCTATAAGGGGAGAGCCATGATTCAAATCTCCCTTGTCTCATTGTATAAAGGGTATTCATACCTTTAAGCATTCCCTAAGCAAACAGTATTATGTTTTTAGCTGCTTTAGAGCTATGTCGTATTTGTTTATGGTTTTTTTTTTTTTTTTTTTGGGTCAATTAATTGATGGATGGAAATGCATTGCAGCCGCGGAGGCATGGGAAGCCGGAAAGCCACTGGTGATAGAAGAAGTGGAAGTGGCACCACCAAAGGCGATGGAGGTTCGTCTCAAGATCCTCTTCACCTCCCTCTGCCACACAGATGTTTACTTTTGGGAAGCCAAGGTAACCACATTTCAGTCATATCTATAACTTAAGCATGTGTATAGAAATGCATTATTCTTGTGAAGACTTATTTTATGTGCTAGATATACTTAAACCAGTTTTTCTCTTTTTCTTTTTTGAGAAACTAACCCAGTTGGTTTTTGAATATGCAGGGATAGACCCCATTGTTTCCTCGCATATTTGGTCATGAAGCTGGCGGGTATGGACAAAAAGCCATTAGTTTTAATTGTGTTTTAGTTCCTTTCATATACAATTGGGTACATTTATCTTACTAAGTAGTCGTCTTTCTGGTCATTTTGGTATTTTAGGATTGTTGAGAGCGTCGGTGAGGGTGTGACAGACCTCAAACCTGGTGACCACGTGCTTCCTGTCTTCACTGGGGAATGCAAGGAGTGTCGGCATTGCAAGTCAGAGGAGAGCAACATGTGTGACCTCCTGAGGATAAACACTGACCGAGGCGTGATGCTCAGTGACGGCAAGTCGAGATTTTCTATTAATGGACAACCCATTTACCATTTTGTTGGGACTTCTACCTTTAGTGAATACACCGTGGTACATGTTGGTTGTGTTGCCAAAATTAATCCAGCTGCTCCTCTGGATAAAGTTTGTGTTCTCAGCTGTGGAATCTCAACAGGTTAGCAAAAGAAGCATTGCAACTAGTTTATGTAAAATTTTTATGCATTTCATTTTCTTATTAGATCAAATTGAGTTCTGTAGGTCTTGGAGCTACCTCGAATGTTGCAAAACCAAAAAAGGGTCAACAGTAGCAATTTTTGGATTGGGGGCTGTTGGTCTAGCCGTGAGTCTCTCCTTTCTTGTACAACATTATCAATTTTTGGATTGAAGCTCTTTTGGTGTACCTCTTTTTGGAATTCTCTTTTGCTTGTGCTAATGAGGAGGCTGCTTTTGTTGTTTTACATGATTAGGCTGCTGAAGGGGCTAGAATCGCTGGTGCTTCAAGGATTATTGGGGTTGATCTGAATGCTAAGCGTTTTGATGAAGGTTAGTGAGATCCAAGATTAACATGCAATGTGTTAGTATGGAATGTTGTTTGCTGTTTTTTGTTATATGCTCATTTTACTTGTTCTTGTCAACACAACAGCCAAGAAATTCGGTGTCACTGAGTTTGTGAACCCAAAAGACCATGACAAGCCTGTTCAAGAGGTTTGTTTTCCTTGTATATTTCCAAAGTTGGTTCTGTAATGAATAAAGAAATATAAATTTCACTATTTTGATAACATTTCTTCTTGTCTTTAGGTGATTGCTGAAATGACTGGTGGGGGAGTTGACCGAAGTGTTGAGTGTACTGGTAGTATCAATGCTATGATATCTGCATTCGAATGTGTTCATGATGTAATTCCCTATGAACTTTTTTTTCTAGTTATTTGATGAAATTTAAGGTAATTATGGTATAATTTAATGCTTCTAAGTTATGACATAATGCTTGTTTCTTTGCAGGGATGGGGTATTGCTGTACTTGTTGGCGTCCCAAACAAAGATGATGCATTCAAAACGCATCCTATGAATATCTTAAATGAGAGGACTCTGAAGGGTACCTTTTTTGGCAATTACAAACCAAGATCTGACCTACCTTCTGTCGTTGAAAGGTACATGAACAAGGTAAGCTGATCTTCCTATTAAAGGATTGAGTATGATTTATTGGATCATTCTTCATACTAATTAATACATGTAGAAATTCATTTTTGAGTGATAAGTATGATTCCAATAAGCATCACTGCGCACAATATTAAATTGGAAAAGGACATTATAATGACCAGTAGAATGATATGTAACTTTCAACTATGCTTTGTTTATTCCAATCTAACTGTGCTTTGAAGTGGATCTGTTTACACTCTTAAAAAACGCCAGCATATTTATTTTTGTTTTAGTCTTTAGATTTTTTTATTTACCCAATTCATCTAAGAGTCACATGCAGAGTACATGACTTGATTTTTGAAGTCAGTATGTAAAGTCAAATTCAAAAAATCATTTTTTTGGGTTCTGCTCAAAAGGACCCAGCGTTTTGTCGATGCTGTAACTCTTACAATTTCTAATTTAAACAGGAGCTTGAGCTGGAGAAGTTCATTACCCATGAAGTCCCTTTCTCAGAGATCAACAAGGCCTTTGAGTTCATGCTAAAAGGTGATGGTCTCCGATGTATCATCCGCATGGATGCATAGAAAATAATTGAGATGATAAGCACTTTTGAGTGTATCTAAAAAAATAACTTTAGTGCTTCTTGTAGGAAAATTGGTTAATTCTTATGTCTTTCATTTGCTTTTTGTTTAAAAGAATCAAAATCCCCCTTAGCTTGTATAATAATGTAATTTCACAATTCTGTAATGAATTTCAGCATATTTTCTGTTGTTGTCTCTTCATGACTTCATTCATGTTTTCATGAAAATGCAAGATGACTTAATTTTGTGAATATGAATTTGTTTGGTTTATGTACCTCTGGTCTGGATAGATGAAGATTGCATAACCATGTACACTTGTTTCAAATGGACCCAGCCATCATTAGAGGACAAACTACATTGCTCTGAACTAGGCAATGTGATCTACTCAGTCAAAAAAAAAAAAAACACTAGGCAATGTGATCTAATGATAGTTAATAAAATAAAAGAGTAATTACTTTGACAACTCTCCGTTTTTTAAATACGGATCACATTTTGTTTTTACTTAATCCTAAAAAATTAAAACCACTAATAGCATCTCACTTAATGCATGCACGATATCATGGGATAAGTGTTTATAAAGCTTGATAGAATTTTATGAGCCAAGCGAAAATTATAACTTCTTTAATCAAATAACAAATCTCTTTTTTCTCAAAAATAATAATAATAATAATAATAATAAATAACAAATCTTTTAAACAAAGATAATACAGCATGAACAAGGATATCCAGCAATGAAAAGGTAGGTGGATCTAAGGGCTGCACGCAGCACACTAGATACCCTCAATGGGATGTCTTGGAAAAGATGCAGGTGCTTTGATAAAAACTTCAAGTGCCTCAAGCAAGCACGAAAACCATGAAGTAGAGAGAAATCAAGTTGATCTACAATATGCACAATATTCTCCTTTGATAATAAAAAAAGATGCCGCAAAAGTACATATTCAGCAATTCTATTCAAAATGAGAGATGTCTAGTCCATTGCTCACTTTCCCATACTCACCTGGTTTTCCTCCTCCAATGGTATTGGGAAAAAAAAATAGTGTTCACGATCAGGCTAATTAAATCAATTAGTTTTGGAATGTCTACCACCTTCTTCATATGTAATTGAACCTTTAAATTTATGTGTTTTTGTTGCAGTTCTCACAATTGTATACTTTTTTCACTTCTCCAGCAAACAAGATTGGTTCAATCAACCCACCATAGCTGGTCAAATAAAAAAAAAATGTTGGCTAAAAAAATATGATGTGAAATTAACAAATAGTTACATAATGTACGACATGATAGGACCCTAGATTTAATTAATGGTTAAAATCACAACATTTAACAAGATGGTCTTTTTATTCATATGACTAAATTTATAAATGAGATCGACTATTTTTTTTTTTTGGGGGGGGGGGGGGGGGGGGGGTGGGGTGATCATAAAATATTATAAAACATAACTAAATTGCACTAATTCTGTAGTATAATGACTCAGAAAAGGTATGCATGAAGTAAGCTAACACATTCATCTACTGTCAAAAGAAAAAAAAAAAAAAAGGGGGGGGGGGGGGGGGGGTGTATGGGGGGTGAAGTTGTGGTTGGTCTCTTTGCATGTGTGCTAATAGCACACCCATTAGCTTCTTTGTAAAAATACTTGACATGTGATTTTAAAAACCCTACAGTAATGACCTGTTAATTTAATCCACAGGATGTTGAGGTCCTTGAGGATAAGATTTTTGTTAATGTCAAAGGATACCTGTTGCACATCAAGGATTAAGTTAAACGATTAAATTGTTAATTCTAAGGTAGGCAACCATTTAGAGCCTGTCATGAAGGCTAGTGCCCAGCTGTTATACTAATGGTATACCCAAGCTTCAAAAGAATTTTAGAACCCAACCCAAACCAGTTACATCAACCTACAAAAACCACTCCCAAGCTAGAGCCTATCACGAAGGCTCAAGACTTGCTATCCTAATGGTGTACCCAAGCTTTAAAAGAATTTTAGAATTCAACCCAGTTGCATCAACCCACAAAAATCACTCCCAAGTGTTAGGAGAGTTGGGTTTATGAGTTGGTGAGTTTAATGCACAATCCATGAGATTTTTCAAGGCCTATCCCCCAAAAGGCCCAAACAACATCATTATTTGGGTTGGTGACTTTATGTGAATTTTACTTTGGGCCGACATAGTTGTCAAATCGTGAATCGTATCGTGAATTGATTTTAAATTTTTATGTATCGGGTATTGTATCGAATCGTGTATCGTAAGATACACAAATGTCTAATAAAATTATAAAATAATTATAGATATACATATATAAAAGGTATACTTATTATTAATTCGAAATATATTAAATTAAATACCAATTTAATCATTACTTATGCAATAATATTTAACAAAGCTAACTAAATAAGTCAAATTAACTTATGTTTATAACATGCGCGTTCAAATTGATTAAACTCAGATTCTCAAAAAATTTGATTAAACTCAGAAGTGATAATACATAATATATGAACCAAAATATAATATCTTTTCATCATCTTATCTAATCAACTCCATCTAATTCAATGTTATCCTCATGTTCAGCATCTTGCAAAATTATTTTTTCATAGACATTTTCTTCATTATTATCAACATTTACTATTTTTGTTTTTTTTTTATTCTAATAATTTTTCTTTATATTTTTTCTTGGCATTCTAGCTTTTAGACTCATAGTAATAATAACAAAATAAAAAATAATTATATTTTCATATAATACATTTTAATATCATAGAATATAAATTTGCACATATGAAAGTGAGTGTTATGAGTAGTCTAAATTTTGTAGGAGAAATGGAAGGGAGGGAAAAAAAATCATGGGAAGTAGATTCAATTAAGTTTCCCAATAATTTTGTGATAAAAAAGTCTAATAACTTGTTTAAATCAAATAAAACCACAAATTTTAACCAAAAAAAAAAAACCATTTTAAACCCATATGTCTATTTATCGTAAGATATGTACGATTCATCGATACGATACGATACGATTCATATGATACACACCTATGCATCAGACGATTCACAAGCACTTACGATACGCACTTGCGATACGAAACTTTTTGTACACAATACAATACGTATTGTATGATACGTATCGCGTATCGTACAATACTGACAACTATGTGGGCAGTGTTTATTTCATACATTGCGTGCAAATACACGCGACCAATGTTTTGGGCAATGTGTATATAATGGATGGAAACTGTATAAGGGTGGCTTTGCTAGGGCCAAAAAAGGGACAACCATTATGATAGGTCACAAACTATTTCCAAAATAAATCTTCTAAAAGCCTGAAGCCGAATTGGCCATGTCGTGGTTTTTTTCTACTCTTTTTACCATAAACTAGTAAGTCATTCGTGCGATATATGGATAATGTTGTAATATTTTATGTAAAATGGTTTGAAAGAATATTGTATAGTATTATAGCATAATTGTTATAGAATTTTATTAGTAATGAGTTCATCACAAAAACAACAATTATAAATTACACATACATATCCAATATTTATTAAATTGAAGTAATGTGAAGAAAAAAAAAAACTTTGAAAGAATATTATAGAATAAAAGTTGATATAGAATGTGGGTTTCTATTTCTCCTTAATTTTAAAACAAAATACACATCCCAAACACCCACAGTCATTTACATCATTTATAAAACCCACAAATCCACAACATCCGACCTTAATATCAAAATCGTAATTGCCATTGTCACTCAATACAAAATGCAAGTCCCCATTCCTTGTGTTAGCCAACTCATATGGGTTAGAATTAGATGAAACATCAATGTATTATTACTTTCATAATATATATGTATTATTACTTTCATAATATATGAGATTCAAAGAGGGTGGATATATTCGATACATAAATTAATTATTATTTTAATATATTTTATATATATATATATATATATATATATATTTTTTTTTTTTAATTTTAAAATCACTAAAGGAATTAGTGAATAAAAGTTATTATTGTTATTCTGACTTTTAAACATTATATTATTTATGTAAAATTTTATAGTTTAATTGGTACCTTCTAGTGTTTTACATAATAAAATTTAAATTTAAAATTTTTATTATCCAACTTTAAAAGCAGTATTCTAAATTAGACATATAAAATACACATCTTCATTTCCTACTCTTTTTATCCTTTTCTTTGAATAATATATAGTTGTAATTGAAACAAGGTTTTTATTTTCCTAAAACCAAAGTTTAATTAAAATAGAAGAAATAGAAACAGTCTATTTTCCATGCATTCCAAAGTACAATGGGAAGGGAAGAATTATTACAAACTAAGGAATAATGAGCATCAAAATCACATTTAGCAAAGGCATGATCGACCCCATTAAAATCTTTACCAACCATGTAAATCACATAAATAAGCAAGCGGAAAATTTTCTTTTGAAGCTATTTATTGCACAAGAAGTACTTTAGATTTTTTTTTTTTTTTTAAATTAGCGAACAAGAAATACTTTAGGTTATATATGAACTATGCAAGAATAAATACAGGCATTCAAGCACAAAGGTAATGGTATTAATAGTATGCCCCAATAAATGATTTGTGGAATCCAAGTGTCCTTGCAAGCACCAAAGGCCGCTCTACCTAGCTAGTGGAATCCAAGTGTCCTTTGAGTCATCTATGTCCTCAGGAGGCATGGTGAAGCCGGTGAAGGAGAATGACAAGCCTAAGCTGGCACTAGAGGCTCGGCTTAGGGCGGCGCCGCTGCTGACATCATCCAAATCCAGCTTCATTTGGGCACTCCTTGACATCATCCAAATCCGCTACTTTAAAATGATATTATTAAATTCGTAACACTCTTAAACAATGGGGCTTATACTAAGGAAGAAATTAGGTGGGGCCCAAGGGGACATGGCCCCGTGGTTCCAAATTTTTATAGTTACTATATATTTTATTTTGTAGTCGAACCCTCTTACAAAACTTTAGGTTTATTTTCTTTTCAATAAGTCTAACTAGCCTCATTCAGATAATAATTATCCAACCTAAAAACTTAACAAAATATTATAAAAACATTCACAAAGGTGATTGTATTTTAGCAAAAAAACAGCTATTTTACCATAAAAGAACAAAAAAATTATGTATTATTGGACAAGTTAAAACTAAAGTTTTTGCAATTATAATAATTTGATATAAATACCAATTGGCTGTAGCAAGTTATTAAAAATAAAATACAATATTTTATTAAGATTATATTTCTTCATTCAATTAAAAAACTCAAATTCTCTCTCTTCTTTTATTATTTTAATGAGTTGTTTATATTATTTTAAATAAAATGATAAAAAAAATAGAACAAATTTTTTTTTTGATATGAAAAAAATAGAATATTTGATATTGATTGTATTATAAAATAAGGTAATAAAATAGATAAAGTAACTTTTTAAGGTACTAAAAGTTAAAATGTTTATCAATACCGCCGTAAATACTCTAACTTCCCCAAAATAAAATCTTAACCAGCTTAGTATTTAAAAAATAATATTTTACTTCTGTTTTTGTTAGTAAATAATTGTATCTTCACGTTAGAAAAAACGATTTTGTATATAATTTATAATACTATACGAACTTATTTGAATTTTTTTTTCTTTTACCCCTTGGCACCCGCTAGCTTAAAATCCTGCATCTATCGCGGCTTTATACCAATCAGCGCATGTTGTAAAGAAAACCAGATGCTGGGGAATCAAGAAAACCAGATGCTAGAAAGTAATAAACAAGTTTATAAAGAAAAGTAAACATACAAAGGAGCTGTTGGTTGCTGGCTTTTGAAAACTAGCGGTACCAAATCATGGTTTTGAATCCCGGATTTGGAACCTTATTGGAAGGCAAATATGGGAACTCTCTGTGTTCTAAACGCTATATATACCCTCATAGAGCATACCCATCTCTCCACAAAGAATTCAAAGCAATCTGTGATCAAAAATCAAAGTCAAGAAAGAGGGAAGAAAAGTAAAAAAAAAAAAAAAAAAAACATGTCTTCAACCACTGCTGGTCAAGTCATACGTTGCAAAGGTACTACCTTTTTCATTTTTTCTGACATTCTTTGTTGTTGATCTTGTTGTTGTTTCCTTGTTTCAGCCATGTGATTGTTCAATGGGTTTCTTTCCATTTCTTTGTTGTTTTAATATACCATTTGTTATGATGATCTCAATTCTTTGTCCCTTGTTGGGTTGTCACTTTTTTGTTTGTTTTAAAGGGCTCCGTTTAATTGCTAAATCTTGAGCTGTTTCTAGTTTTAGGATGCGCCATGATCTTTTGTCATTCCCAAAACTAGAATTGTTTGAAATAGGATATACTATTTGTGTACCAAAAATAATGATCAATACAGCAACATGTTTTGCTTTTGATTGTCCCATACAAATTGAACTCCTGTGTGTTTGACACAAGATAATAACAAGGTAAAACAGTTGCCATTAGGAACAGGGCTACTTAAGAAGTTTGAAGCAGGTACCGGAATTGACTGAATGTGAACATCCATTTTCTATTTACGTGTTGTTTAGGATGATACATTTGTAGTTTGTAAATAAAGTTTCTCTAAGTTTAGGATATACATTGCAATTTCAGTATGAAGTCCAAACAAGCCAGGTTTGTCCAATGTTTTAGTATAAATTTCAGGGCATTCCTTCTTTGTTCTTAACAGTAATCGTACTTTTTAGCTTTCCCCAAGCAGGCAGTTTTATGTTTTAGCAGTGTCAAAGCTGCATCCTATTTATGTTTATGTTGTTTTTTTCTTTGCCAATTAATTATTTGATGAATGTGAATTGCAGCTGCTGTGGCATGGGAAGCTGGAAAGCCACTAGTGATAGAAGAAGTGGAAGTGGCACCACCACAGGCCATGGAGGTTCGTCTCAAGATCCTCTTCACCTCCCTCTGCCACACAGATGTTTACTTCTGGGAAGCCAAGGTAATCACATTTTAATCATATATATTTATGATTTATGCGTGTATAGAAATGCATTATTCTATTGAATACTTATTTTCTGTGCTAGATATTCTTAAACCGATTGATTTTTGAATATGCAGGGACAGACCCCATTGTTTCCTCGCATATTTGGTCATGAAGCTGGCGGGTATGGACATTTCAAGAAAAAAGAAAAAAGATTTAGAACATACTAGTGACAATCAAATAGTTTTAATTGTGATTCAGTTCCTTTCATATACAATTGCATACATTTATCTATGTAGTTGTGTTTATGGTGATTTTGGTACTTAGGATTGTTGAGAGCATTGGTGAGGGTGTGACGGACCTCAAACCTGGTGACCATGTGCTTCCTGTCTTCACGGGAGAGTGCAAGGAGTGTCGGCACTGCAAGTCAGAGGAGAGTAACATGTGTGACCTCCTGAGGATAAACACTGACCGAGGCGTGATGCTCAATGACGGCAAGTCGAGATTTTCTATTAATGGACAACCCATTTACCATTTTGTTGGGACTTCTACCTTTAGTGAATACACTGTGCTACATGTTGGTAGTGTGGCCAAAATTAATCCTGCTGCTCCTCTGGACAAAGTTTGTATTCTCAGCTGTGGAATCTCAACAGGTCGGTTAAAAACCGTTTGAATTTATTTGCATGATAGTTATTTGTTCATTTCTCTTATTGTTGAGAATTGAGTTCTGTAGGCCTTGGTGCTACCTTGAATGTTGCAAAACCCAAAAAAGGATCGACAGTAGCTGTTTTTGGACTCGGGGCTGTTGGACTAGCTGTGAGTCTCTCCTATCTTCTAATGCAGATGACTTATTTGATATATCTCTTTTTTGGAATTACTACTGCAGCATTACTGTTTCTAGTAAAGATATATATACACACACACATGATTTTATGGTTTTATGTGATTAGGCTGCTGAAGGGGCTAGAATTGCGGGTGCTTCAAGGATTATCGGTGTTGATCTGAATGCAAAGAGATTTGATGAAGGTATTGTGATACTTGGTGCTATCAAAATCTGATGATATAGTATGGAATGCTTGAGTTGCTGGATTTTCATTTATTAGTCTTTTATGTGTTCATTTTCCTTGTTCTTGTCAACAGCCAAGAAATTTGGTGTCACCGAGTTTGTGAACCCAAAAGACCATGAAAAGCCTGTTCATGAGGTTGGTTTACTTTAAAATGCTAGAAATTTTTTCCATGGTGAAGGATCAAACAACTTTCACAGCTTTTCTAACTTTCTTTGACTTCTTTAGGTGCTTGCTGAAATGACCAATGGTGGAGTTGATCGAAGTATCGAGTGCACTGGAAGTATCAATGCCATGATTTCTGCATTTGAATGTGTTCATGATGTAATTTCCCACGAGCTCCTGCTCATGTAATAGATAAATTTTATCTTGAATCCATTGTTCTAAAATCTGTCATATGGTATGTTTCTTTGCAGGGATGGGGTGTTGCTGTACTTGTTGGTGTCCCAAACAAAGATGATGCATTTAAAACCCACCCAATGAATCTCTTGAATGAGAGGACTATCAAGGGTACCTTCTTTGGCAACTACAAACCACGGTCTGACTTGCCTTCGGTGGTTGAAAAGTACATGAATAAGGTAAGCTGAATTTCTTATTGAAAAATAGAATGTATAGATTAGATCACTTTGCAATCCGCATATAGGATTACTTCTTTTACTTAGAATGCTAGTTTCTGTTCACGTGACTGAGCAATTTTAATCAAGAAAATGGTCTAATGGCCACTAGAAGACTCTAGTGGCCTCCATGGTATACCTTAATTAAGTACTCATTTGAATGCTTTAATCCTGCCTCAAGATCTGACAAGAGTTGAGGAATAAACAAAAGATAAAAATATAAATCCAAAAAGTCCAGAGAAATTATGCTTAAACTCCAAAAGGGAATAAGACCATATTTTTTTTCCCTTTAATTCTTCCTTCTTTCATTATTTATCAAGAATTACCTTTACATGGCTTGTATTTACTATTTAGAAATCCAAGTAATCTATTCCGCTTCACCCTCTTTGCTTTGTTTTTTTGGTTAGTTTTGTCAGTCTAATTGTTCTATATTGTGACAGGAGCTTGAGCTAGAGAAGTTCATCACACATGAAGTCTCTTTCTCGGAAATCAACAAGGCCTTTGAGTACATGCTTAAAGGTGAAGGCCTTAGATGCATTATCCGCATGGATGCATAGAGCAGGATTGAAGTGATGATTATTTCTGAGTGTAATTGAAGAAATAAACTTTTACTCACAAATGAAATTAGCTTCTGGTAGGATAGTTTGGAGCGAAGTCTTGTGTCTCTCTTTAGCGTGCTGTAAAAGAATTGAAATTTCTATTTTCCAGATCATTTAAATCAAAATACTCGGTGAGTTTATATTGAACTTTTAGCATGCATTCTTGTCTCTTCGAGTTACCAAATGATACACTTATTATTCATCTAATAAAATGATACATTTAGTGCAGACTTAGGTTAATTTATAGTTACAAAATATATGAAATGATTGATTTTAAGATTCCTGGCGGGCTGAAGATTATATATATATATCCCCTAAGAAGCGCAGTGCCTATGGTGGCTACTCACCAAAACAGTTCTCCACTAAAGCAAAACAATTCTTATCACCCTCACTCATTCAGTATTCTCATCAATGTTTCAAGCAACCTCAAATTCTCTGTTTTAGATAAATGTGAGAGATTTTGTTAAAAGCAAAAAAGTACGGAAATTCTACAGCTCCAGCAGCCCAAAAGAACTGCACAATAAAAGAAAGCCTAGCACAAACACTACACGAAGCAGCCAAGGTTACTAACAAGTAAAAAAAAAAAAAAAAAAACTAAGCCAAATAGCAGCTAGACTACAACACTCCAATTACGCAAATCACCCTGTTGATCATAGAATTCTTCGCTGTCATGCGGAACCTAACTCTAAATTTAATGTTGCTCCTTAAAAATATGTAGTGTTTCTCTGGAACCAGCTGTGGTACACTGCAGCAGCTAACACAAGCCTGCTGACAGAGCGCTTTAAATCTTTTATTCTTCAAGTGCTGTTACTCCATTGAAGCACCTAACCCCAGTCATAACCAGAGTCCTCCATCAAACTCTAAACTTTGACCTGATGCCTAATCCTTCTAGTTATGGAGCAATCAAAGAAAATGTAGTCCCTGATCTCATGATTCCTTCTGCAGAAAACACGCAAAGTATTCCCTTGATAACCCCATTGAACCAACCTATCCTTTGTAGACAGTCTATTCCCCTATGCGAGCCAACAAATAAGAGGTAGAGTTGTTCATTAGATTTTTTCAAGTAATGGTATATGAAGATTATATATATATATATATATAAAAGGTTAATTATAAAATTTTGCAACTTTTTTTCTAATATAATTTCTAAATTACTAAAGAACATCTCATTTTTAGTTATGAAACGAAATATAATTTCCTTAATTAGAGTTTGATTAGTTTTAAGTTTAAAATTATATTATTATATATTTTTTTTGAGTAAACAGTAATATTTATTAGAACACATACGAAAATAGTAATAATAGTGTTGTCCTCTTCGGAACTAGTGACACAGGGTGCAGGCCTAATCCTCAAGGTTTTGCTCAATCTCACATTGGGGAGAGACGCTTCCCACCCTTGCCTTATAAGCACTTGGCCTAGTACACCCTTCCTTAGGCTAAGTGATTATAAGGCAAGGGTGGGAGGTGTCTCTCCTCAATGTGGGATTGGTCAAAACCTTGAGGACCGTGCCGCTAATTCCGAAGAGGACAATACTTGATTGGGGTTTGAGACTAAGTTTCCTCCCATAGTGTTTAATATGTCCTCTGTATAGTCATCTATATTTTATTTCTTACTCCCCTTCACCACTTTTTTATTTTGCAAATAACGGTTATTAATTAGCGTTCGATTTCATTTCTTTTTTTCTTCCTTTATTTATTCTTTATTACTTTGTATGTTCCCTTGCTAATCGTAATTTTTATGGTTATTAGTAAGAAATAGATATCATGGATGACTTAAATAGTTATAGATGTAGTAAAAGGTTTTTTTTTTTTTTTTTCAAAGAAAGATGAAAGGTATTCTCTAGTTTGGTCTCAGTCGCCTTGAAAATTTTTTTAATGTATGAAATGGTTAGGTTAGTGGTATAAAAAAATATCCAAGGAAATGTAAAATGTCTTTTTTTTGAAAAAAGAAATGGTGACTTTTTGAAGTGTAGAAATATGATTGTTTTAATTATCTTGTTTATAGATTTCATTATTTAGTTATAAACATATAAATTAATATGGATGAATATATAAATGCAAAATTATATGTAAAGTTACAACCATACAAGATAAATATGTATAGATAAATTTTCTTTTTTGGGTTTTTGATTATTCATGAATCATTATTTTATTGTTTACTTATAAATATCTAAATTAAAGTTTTTTTTGTAGAAAAATATAATTAAAAATAGATGAATATGTAAAGGTAAAATTATAAGAAAAGTTAAAACTGTCCAAGATGAACGTTTAGGGTGTGTTTGTTTGGAGGTCAAATAGGGTGGACAGAAAACTTTGGAAAGAAAATGGGAAGGAAAACTTTTTTGAGTGTATTTGGTTGGGTAGGGAGGAAGGAAAATAAATTGTGGGGCGTAGGTGTTTTCTCCCCGAGCCCATCAAAAAGTTTTCTTCTCAAAATAGAGAGAAAACTGAAGGGAGAAGATGAGCCTACTTAATGGACAAAAATGCTCATGTCCAGTTCTTTTTTTTTTTTTTTTTTTTTTTTTTTGTGGACGTTGTTTTTTTGTTTTTCATTTTTGATTTCTTGGACTGTGGATGGGTACGTTGCCCTTTTTTTTTCCTTTCTTTTCTGGACATTACTTTTTTTTTCCTTTTCTTTTTGGGCTGTGGGTGTGATAGTTGTTTTGTTTTTGTTTTTTCTTTAACTAGACATGATTTTTTTTTTTGGTTGTTTGTCACTTTTTTGTATTACTTGCTATCATTTTTTAACAAGGGTGTATGAGTAAATTTATACAAACTCACTTTTTCCATCCCTCCACTTTTCCACTACCAACCAAACAAAAATAAGAGAAATTAAAATCATTTCTATCCTCCCACTTTTCCATCCCCCCACCGTTTTCTATCCTCCCACTTTTCTACTCCTCCAATCAAACGAACCCTCAACCACTGGTAGATATGTGTTTTTTGAAAACTAAAAGTATGCTTGATTGCTTTAGCTGGAATTATATAACTATGCAAATATTGTTGCAAGTGGTTCCGTCATTTGAAAATTATCATGTTTGGTAGTTTTACAAAATAGATATTTTATTTTGCAAAAAAATTTACATTAACTCCTATTTTGTAACAACCTTTTTTTTTTTTTTTTTTCCGAAACAACTTAAGAATATTAAGACTTAAGTTACCACATTTGGTAGTTGTAAAATACGTCAGTGATATAAAAAATAGAAAATGTTTAAATATTTAAAAAACATTTTTAGTATATAGTAATATAAAACATTTTTTTTCTCAATTTTTTTATGTAACTTTTCCCATAAGATCAATATTGTTGGCATCCTTTAAAGATGATACATAATATTTTTGAGAAAAAGAAAAAGAAGCAAAGACGATGCTAACACATAATATAAAATTATTAAGTTTGCATGATTTAAATTTGTGGCAAATATATATATATATGATAAAGGTTTTTATCTAAATGATACATAGTAGTCTATATTTTTTTAGTCTTGAATCAAAAAGTCCATTCTCAATAGCCTTTTAAGTCTACAAATTGCTCTTATAAAAAAAAAAAAAAAAACAAATCTACAAATTGCTCAATCTATAGGCCTAGGTACATTCAAAGAGTGCTATCTAAACTATAAATTATATGACCCTTTACTACACAAATATTTTGATTTCGCTAAAGGAAGGCAGGTGTGTGTTTAGTTATTTTCTTGATTTATGCTGCATAATCTAATAGTATGAAGGATGTGACTGAATTTAAATGTTAAATAAAATAAGATGAGAAGAAAAAAAGAGTAAAAATAAAATATATAGCAATAAACATCAAATTATCCAAGTCATGCTATGTAATATAATAGAAGCATTATATTATTATATACTATATGTATAATGCAGTAGGATAATATTCAATAATCAAAGAGAATAATAACAACTTAAAACACAAAACTAAATCACATCAACCCAAAGTAGAATTCTAATTAACACAAAAATTCATCAACCTAAAGTATGGATACAATAAAAAGAAAAAATCAAACAAAAAAATGAAAAACAAATTGAGAGAGAGAGAGAGAGAGAGAGAGAGAGAGAGAGAGAGAGAACTATGCATATAATGGGAAAAAAATGTCAAATTTATAGTAAGATGTTGAGAATAAAGATAATCAAAATAAAAGATGATAAAAGGGTAGAGAGAGAATGGTATTAAGGTAGAAAGTGGTGGGGAGATAAAGAGGTAAAAGGGAGGGAGAGTTTTGGAAAATTAATAATAATAATAATAATAATGGTTAAAAAATAATTTAATTTTTAAATAATGGAGTTTTTAAGTTACCTTAAGAGAAAATGTTTAAAAAATATATAGGAAAAATTGGAAACAAAAAAGATAAAGATGTGGCTGTTGATGTGGCTCAATTGGAGTGTAACAATAAATGTTATACTTCAGCTTTTAGAGAGAGAGAGAGAGATATATATATATATATATATAACTTAGTCCCAGACCACATGATGTATGAGAATAAATAATTATTTTGTAATTGTAATATAATATATAATTTTTTCTTTAAAATTTGTTGAAGATAATTTTTTCTCCCTAAAGATTAAACAATTTCTATTTGGCCCAATTAGGCCTACCTCGGTCTAATTAGGTCTATTTTGATCCAATTTGGTCTACTCGTTCAATTTTGGTCATCTTTGGAACTTAATTGATTCTTTTTATAGGTTATCTTTTCAAGTTTTGCTTAAAAATTCATTTTTATTCTTAATTTTTGGGTAGAAAAGTATGAAATTTTATTATATTTGGGCCAAACTCTTTATTTTTTAGTAAAACAATACAAATAAAATAGACATTAAAAATTAGAAATATGAGCCCTAAAAATGCAATAAAAATAATAAATATTCAAAAGTCCTATTCAGTCCAATTTGGTTCTATTCGGTCTACTTTGGTCCTATTCGATCCATTTTATCCACTTCGGTTCTATTCAATTGACATTGGTCCTATTTTGTCCACTTTGGTCCTATTCTGTCCAACTTGGTCATATTCGGTCCATTATGTCCACTTCAGTCCCAATCCATCTATTCGTTCTTATTTGGTTCACTTTGATCCCCTTAAATCCTTTTCGGTCCACATTGGTACACTTTGTCCAATTTGGTCTATTTCTGTCCACCTTGTTCCCATTCAATCCTATTTTGTTCATTTGGTCCACTTCATTCTATTTGATCCAATTTGCTCAATTTGTATCCACTTCAGTCCATTCGGACCACTTCGGTCCGTTTTGGTCTACTTCGGTCCTTTTTGATGCACTTAAATATAGAGAAAAGACATGTTTGGGTTGATAGCACCTATTCTAAATCCAAATTTATTAATATATATATATATATATATATATCTCAAACTTGTAATATTTAAAATCTTAAGAATAATATTTATTGTTGCAACATTTTTGTTAAGCTATATTAACATAGCATTTTAGTCCACTTAGGCCTAGTTAAATTTAAGTGAAATTTTTTCTAAACATGAAGGTTATGAATATACAAATATAATCTTGAGGGCAGTAACCCATTTCTTTTGAAGTCATTACTTTTAAATGAATTGTATAAAGTTAATTATACCTTCAAGCTACACACGCACACACATACATAAATATATAATTTTTATTTAAATAAATTATTCAAATTCTTCATTCTCTTAAAAGAAATTAATAATCAAAATTTTATTCTCTAATTATATGATTAATTTTGGTTATCATACTGAATATGTATAGTTTATTCTCTAAATTTTATTATGGATAATTTGTTCTCCTTAAAATTAAATAGTTTCAAAAACTAATTTCCATCACTCTATTTTATGAATTTATAATTTTATAATTTTTGATGTTTTTGATTAATATATATTTTTTGATCTTCTAACTATTGTTATTATGCATTATATTTTCCTAGTTTATTTTGGTACAATTAAAATTTTTAAGTCTCAAAATTATTATTCAAATTCTCATTCTCTTAAAAAGATTGTTATGATAACCAAAACTTATCATATAATTACAATTGATATTACTCAAATAATTGATAGTACTCTCATATCTCAACCGAAACTTGTATTTTCCCATTCTTAAGTAGGTACACTGAATTGGACTGAAGTGATCTGAAATAGACCAAATAGACTAAATAGACCTAAGTGGATCGAATAGATCGAAGTAGGCTATATTGACTGAATTGGACGTAAAGGGCCGAATTGGACCGAATAGGACTGAAGTAGACCCAAATGGACAAAAATAGATTGAAATGAACCAAATGGACCAAATAGACCGAATATGACTGAAGTCACCAAAATAGACCTGATTGTAAGAGTAAGGTGGAAGGTAAGGATATTGGTTCAATACCAAACCAATGGGTGAGTAAATTACCCAAAAAGAAATACAAAATTATCATTTTGGCTTTTTTTGGTCATGTCCAAACCTAAAATGCTTAGAATCCAACACCGTATGAATGGATACTAACAATATTGGTTGGCTAGTTATAGTGGTGGAGCTAAAATTTCACTTAAGGGGGGACAATATTAAGGACTATTAAAAATAATTTTTTAATATTAATCAAGAATTTCAATTTTGGTCCAAATCCAACTTGATTATCTTTTACCCATAATGAACCAGCAAATAACCAAAATTTTCGAGTCAAGTTAGGTACCCGTTACCCAATGGGTTTGGATAATATCTTCCAAAGCAAAAAAAGATCTCTTGGTGCCTTTTCTTGAATCCAAAAGAGAGTACTTGGGCTCGGCATTGACCAAGGAATTCCTTAGATATGGTTCAAAATGGAGGTAGAAGGCCTATTGGTTGTGAACGTCTTTATATGCATTATTCTTTAATACCAATAAAGATATAGGTGTTGACTTTCTTAACTGAGATTAGTTTTTGTGCAAACATATAATTGTGCCTCGTAAATTTAAATTATTTAATACATAAACTGATTCTTTAAATGAGTATTGCAACTTGTGGTTTTCTACACTTAAACACCCTAAGATTATAGCATAATAATAAGAGTAGGAAAAATTATTAGGTACTCTCGGAGTATCATAAGTGTGTCCTCCCTCCTCTCACATGAATAGTGACAAAATAATTAGGACTTTTTTGTATATATTGTATCGCACCACAATGGTCGGTTTCACAAAGAGAGTAATTGAACCATATTATTTAGGGGTAGTTAGTTGATCATACCTAAGTTAACTTTCACAGGCTTGATCTAGTTAGCTTGGTTGATTTGGGCTAAAGCAGCATGAACACTTCAAAACCCCTCAGTGTTGGTCTCCAACACATGTTCAACAGATATTTATTTTGAAAACTTATATTATAAAAAAGCCTATAAGTAAATAAAATATAATTTAAAAAATCAATTATTAAATTAATTAATTGTAGTATTTGCATTATGTGATGTTTTAATTTTCAAAAATTTACATGTCTTTGTATCTCATGTCATGTCATGTTTGGGTCCATGCTTCTTGATCGGCAGTGGTGGGTACCGTGGGTTAGGTTAGGAGTAAAAATTGATGTTCTCTTTAATTAAATGGGCTAGGCTTGGCCAAGCGGAGCTGAAATTTTTTTTTGGACAAACGAGGTCACCTATTACAACTCATTACTGGTCTGGACCTATAAATTTTCTGTTACAAAAATTATAAGCTCAATTTGTAGTGTTGGAAGAAAATTTAATCCAACTGTGGATTTATTAAAATTTTGACAAGTTATATCTAGTATAACTTTAAGCAATATTACACCACTTAATAACTTTTTTTTAGACGTAAATTTTAACAAATTCACAATTAGATTACGTTATCTTTGTGAATTCTCTACATTTGCAAAATTTCAAGATGATAAAAAATCGATAACCATGTCATCAATTAATTGTTTAAATTTAAGTTTTTATAGTTTAAAATAATGAATAAAAGATATAATTATGGATCAAATGGTCTATTAATTAAGGTTGGTCAAACATAACAATACTACATGCTCAATAACAATTGATATTGTGGCAAATTAATTAGGCCTATTTTGTATTGCACCACACCACAATGGTTGATTTTGCAAAAGAGTGAACAGACCATGTTATTTAGGGGTAGTCAATTGATCGCACCTAGGTCGGCTTACATGGCTCGACTCAGTTAGCTTGGTTGATTTAGGCTAAAAACCCATGAACACTTCAAAACCCCCAGTGTGTTCATCTCCGACATGCGTTCAACATGCTAGGGACAATTTTGCATGTGTCTCCTCATTATGTTTAGAGAAAAAAATTAAAAAGAATTCCTATAAATTTTATATATGTATTTTAAGATTTTAATAATGGTTATTTATTTTAAAATTTAAAAATAAAAGAAAAAAAAAAACATTTCTGTGATGTCTTAATTTTTTAAGAATTTACATGTCATTATATCACATGTCATGTCTTGTTTGGGTCCATGCTTCATAGGTCTGGGACAGTGATGAGCTAGGAATAAAATTTGATATTCTCTTTAATTAAATGGGCTGGGCTTAGCCTAGCTGAGCCGATTTTTTTATTTTTTTTTTATTTTATGAAAAACCCGGTCACCTAGTACAACTCATTACTAGTTTGGGCCTATAAATTTTTTCTAACAAAAATTACAAGCCCAATTTGTAGAGATTTCTTTAGCATTCCAAATCCAATAATTGGTCCAATTGCAAACCCACTTACACATATACCTCAAATTAGTACTAAAAAAATTTAGCCTAATTGACAAAATTTTCATTAATCAAAATTTATAAGAACTCCATTAATCAAAAATTTAACGATTAGACTCTCACATAAATTGACAACAAATCCCTATCCAAATGATAATAATAATAATAATAAACAATAGATCATGAGTTATAACATATTGACATGATCTTGAATAAACTCTAAATAAAATATCTAATTAAAAGAAAATTTGTCAAATAATAAGGCCAAAATTAGTGCCATGTTGATTCCATATCTCTATTTTCTGCATCTCCAACTCTGCTATACTATGCACCCTTTCTCTTCCTTGGCCACTACTACTTACTGCTTCATTGTTCTCTCCTGTTTTGACCACAACAAGAGCTAGGCACAGTTGATCTTCATTACCAACTCTAAAAGACCAAATTTGGATCACTTGGATAAGCTTTCTGCCAAGATCATTTTTTTCCACCACCTCATTCCAAGATTTTATCAGCACATAGCATGAGCTTTTCTTCCTTGACTCCTTAGGCATGTCCCATTGCCTCAAAACAATCTGATTTACCTTATCGGAGGGCTCCATAAATGTTGTTTTCTTGTTGATCCAAATATTCTCTTTTGTCTCTCTTAAGAAACTGCCATCAATTTGGTTTAAAGGCATGGACAACTGACTGCTATGTTGGTTTAGGTGAGTCTTAGTGAGAGGTTTCTGTATGACCAAAACTAGTTGGGTTCCACTGATTGTGTCAATGATATTCTGGAAATTTTGAGGCAGTTTTGGTGATAGGTTTGAGAGTGGAAGGGTTGGGTTCAATTTGGGCTTCTTTGGTGGCTTTTCTTCAATTTGGTCTTCTTAGGTGGCTTTTTTTTGCTTCTAGGTAACAAGCTTCAAATCTTGACAGTTGAGGCCATCAATTACTTTGGGTGGTGTGGGTTTCGGAGACTTTTCTATAAATAGGAGCACAAATTCAGAGTGGTTGGGAACAGCAATGGATGAAGAAGCAGAGATTCCCAAATGGGGTTTCTTGGGTGGGATTATTTTAAGACGTGTGATGATCTTGGGTTCTGCACAAGCAAAACCCTCTTGTAGTAGCGAAGCTTTCAATTCTTGATCTGCAATGCTAGTGGGTTGAGAAAACCTCTTCCTTTTGACATTCCAATTTGGCAATTGGTAATGGGTATGAGACTTAGAAGAACCAAGATTCGATCTTTTTCTTTGGGAGGATCCCCAGGTGGGCTTGAAATGATATTGGAGTTTCTTCTCTTCTGAAGTCAGTGGCAGAGAAGGTTTGTTAGCAAGGAATAGATTCAAGTTCATCAGAACCCTAAGAGTGAGAAAGTCCAAGTCCACCACTTGTTCTCCATTCTCTGCTGAATCTCTGGTGCACTCTCTTTTGAGTTCATTGAATGACTCACACTCACAAAGGGAAGGAGGACATGAATTGGGAGTCAACATGGTTTTGATCTTCTTTCTTGATCAATTCTCTATGAGTTATAGAGATAAAACAATAAGCAGAAAACAGAGATGAGAGAGAGACTCCAAATTCAATTCTTGTCATTGGATTAAGTTGAATTGGCCTCCAAGATTCTTAATTTTTGTTTCTACACTTAGAAAAGGAAAGCAATTGTGGGCTACAAAGTGGGTTTTCTCTATGAGTTTCAGAGATAAAACTAGAAACACAGAGAGAGAGAGAGAGAGAGAGAGAGAGAGGTTTGTACTTGGGTATGGAAATATGTGTGTATTTATATTAATTAAAAAAAAATTGTAATGTAATGTAATGTATAGGGTTCCTGAGTGGAGAGGAGAGTAAATCAAAAAAGAGTTGGGGTTGTGTGGGGTTGAAGCCAATTTCTCAGTCTCTGAGTTGTAAAGACCAAAACAGAGCAAATAGATTTTTATTGGTATTATTAAAAACCCAAACCTTAGACACTAACGGCTAGTTGGTATTTGGGAAGGAGGGGCTCTCTATAACAAAATTTTCTTTTCTCCCTATTTTACCCCTCTCTTTTACTTGTATTTCTCATACCTGCCCTCTCCTCTTCCCCTTGAACCATTTCCTGATGTGTGACCCTTTTTATTTGCAATTTGGTATTCAATAACAATATATGTTATCTTCCTTAAAGTAATAATCTTTGTCTTTGAATGCCAAATATCAAGACCCAACTAAAAATTATTTTGAATTTAGAAATGTCATTGATTGTTTAGAAGAAGCTTTTCTTGTGTAATAAAACTAATGCCTGCAAATAAACCACTTGATTAGAATTTGGATTTTCTTGTTTAGAAGAAGCCTTTGTACTTTGTAGTTTGTATACAACTAAAACAGGGTTTTATTAATTAGCAAAAACAAAAAAAAAAAAAGGTTTTTTTGACAACCACGATAGAAGTATATTAATAAAATAGGAAAATACAAAATAAAGTCTAGTGGCCCACCAAAGGAAAAGCCAAATGCAGTGGCCAATGGATCCAAACAAACTTTATAAAAGAAAAAGAAAAAAAATCAACAAGTAAGGTGATAAACACTCATGCAGTGTTCATCGGTTAGGTAGGCTCATAGATAGTCGCTGGTATTCATCTAGCAAGGATATTGCCCCTCTAAGAATTGCAGTATGGTGTGTTTGAATGTTTTCAAAGTGAAAGTGGTTCTGCGCATTCCACAGAGACCAAGATGTTAGTGCCTACTTCTCAAGGTCTTGTTGGTTAAGCCTCTCAGTCAAGGATCAAGCAAGGAGGTAGAAGCTTGGAGCTCCAAAGTTACTCTTCTATAATTTACCACGGACAAGAGCCCAGACATTTCGCACTAGAGGGCACTCCCAGAGTATGTGGATTGTCGTTTCATCCCGGTGGCCACAAATGGTGTGGGTCGATCGGGATTTTACGACGGTGAAGATTAACTCTAGTAGGGAGGATATCAAAGCAAGCCCTCCAAATGAAGTTCCAAACTTTAAGGGGAGTGTTTAGAGACTAAAGTTTTTTCCACAGCTTTCAGCCTTGGCATGCTAGTGAATGTTCACCCTTAGGTAGTCGATGAAGCCGTGCTGCAACTCGATATGTGGACTTTACAGAGAAAGTTTTGCTTTTCGTTTCCATCCAGCATAGCTAGTTTCAACCTCCAGAGTTACCTAGTTTAATACCCAAGATAGTGTCCTTCGTAGAGTTTGTGAAGAGCAACTGAAGGAGGGCTCTATCCCACTACTGTGTGTTGGAGTTGAAAAGAATACTCACTTTAAGAGACTGATTTGCTCCGACTTGAAAACTAGGAGAGTGAAGGAGCTATTTGTGACTGACTATGCCCACCGTTTCACCATCACCAATCTGCCATACCAAGCCTTCTTGAATGAGCTCTCTAGCTTGAAGTAAACTTTGTCAGACGTAAGATGGATTACACCCCAACTCAACCTCCATAAATGAGCATGTAGGGAAGTATCGAGCTTTATATACTCGATAAAATAGCGAATATGCATTATGGATGAGGCGCCATGCTTTCTTTGCTAATATGGCTAGGTTGAAAGTATTAAGATCTCAAAAACCCATTCCTCCCTTCTTCTTTGAAATGCACAATTTCCCCCAATTGATCCAATGGATTTTTTTCTCGTCCCGCATTTGTCCACACCAATATTTTGCCATCACCGAGTTAATTCCATTGCATACTGCCTTGGGTATTTTAAAGATGCTCATGGAGTAGGTTAGTAAACTTGTGCAACTGTTTTAAGCAAGATCTCCCTCCTAGCTTTCGATATGTGCTTCTCCTTCCAACCCATCACCCGTTTTGTGATACGCTCTTGGAGTTCTTTAAAGGTGCCCACTTTAGATTTTCCACCCACCATAGGAAGCCCCAAGTACCTTTCACAGTCCATCATGACCTGAGCTCCTAAAATAGCCCAAATATCTTCCTTCACTGCATGGTTGGTATTGCGACTAAAAAACAAAGTTGTTTTTTGTTTGTTGATGGCTTGTCCAGAGGCTTCTTCATATTGAGCAAGAATATGGAAAAGGTGTTGACATTCATGATGAGTAGCTTGGCAAAAGACGAGACTATCATCAGTAAATAGGAGGTGGGAGATGCGGATCCCCCTTTTACATGAGAGGATGCCTTGAACTTGCTTAGTCTCTATCGCCTATCTCAACATGGAAGACAAGCCCTAAGCACATAATAGGAAAAGATAAAGGGATAGAGAGTCACCTTGACGAATGCCTCGTGATGGTTTGATGAAACCTCTTGGTTCACCATTGATGAGCACCAAATATGAAGTTGACTGAATTGTCTCCATAGCTAGGTTAACCCATTGCTTAGATATTCCTAGCTTCAACATTATTCGCCTTAGGAATAGCCACTCCACTCTGTTATAGGCTTTGCTAATGTCTAACTTTACTGCCATATGACCGATTTTCCCTCTCCTTCTGTTCTGCATCCTATGAAGCATCTCAAATGCCACGGTAGTATTGCCTGTGATAGGACGTTCAGGCACAAAAACACTTTGCGAATCTGAGACAATCTGGGAGAGAATATTTTTCAAGCAGTTAGCCAAAACTTTAGATACAATCTTGGAGACCATATTGCTTAAGCTAATTGGTCGGTACTCAGTGACATATTGTGGGTTGAAAAAGAACAGGTTTTATTTAGTGGAAACTATTATTTAAAATAATATAATCAAATAGTACAACTTTCTCTAATTATTTCATTAAAAAAAAATCTCTAATTATAAGTATGATCTCAAAAGGTAAGTTATAAATGTCCATAGGGGCTGAACGCTCTTGGAAATCAGATTGTACTATTCCATTTCTTAAACATTATTATGGAAAACCCAATGTGGAAAGTTAAGGAATGAATCATTAAAATTCAGAGATTTGCATGATATGAAATTGATGAAAAATGATGCTTTTGCAACATTCTCAATATTGAAATGATACAAAAAAATTTATTTGGTAATATTCTTGGAGTTTTAACCTACCTTTTTGTTATAAGGTTTGGACTTGAAAGTTGAAACTCAGTTTTTTTATAACTTGTAAATTAGGTTACGTTTGGATTTGACTGAAAAACCCTGCGCATCTGTATCTGGCATTTTTTTTTTTTTTTTGGCATGCATTTGAGAGACAAACCTCACTGTTACGGCTATTGTTCATGCACTGTTCATGAACAGTAGCTGCAATGTTTGACTTTTTTCACCATTTTCAGCACATCAGTAGGTCCTGTGCACTGTTTATGAGACCCACAAACTTCACTTTTCAGCAACTTTTTCATTAAAAATGAGTCTCACGGTACCATTCATATATTTAAAAATTATTTTGGTACAGTGTTTTTAAGTTTTTAGTTTTCAACTGTATTCAAACGGACCCTAAGATTCAAGTCCTTATTTCTTGCTTTTTGTAAAACTTGGACTGGCACAGTCTGGAGATGACGAATCTGGAGGAAAAATGCAAGAAAGCTCAAGAGCTGAATTAACAAGCTGCTTTGGATTGTCTGTGCATTTTCACTTGCAAGAGTTGCATTAGTAAAAGACATCAGTTGCACTAAACTTAATATTTACACGATTTCAAATGATACATTAGAAATTATCCAGTGCTTTTGTACCAAAAACTGGTAAAAAAATGATACAACGTTCTGAAGTCAAAACTGCCATCGATCTTACAATGAGAACCCCCAAAAGATTCTTTTAAAACTTCTCTCCTGCAGGCCACTGTACCTCCAATGCATATCGTAAGTCTCCCACCTCAAAACTGTATAATGCAAGGAGTCAGGGGGTTCTCCCAGAGGTCATAGTTAGGAAAGGTCTCTTCCGGCAATCCAGTCCGTGTCCGATGGGTAACAACCGCATCTTCCACAAAGTTGGCCCATCCCATGTAAGGGTCTCCAAAAGATTTAGACATAAGCCCCTTGTCCGGTTTTATAGATTTTTGACTGTGAACCATGTACCTGCGTGCCCCAATTATCAGTTTAGCATAGTTGCCTCCATGGGTCATCACAAATACATCAGACTTCAAGCAGACCAAGAAGTCTAGGGCTGCTAAGCTTGTAACATGCTTCCCGAAACCAGCCAACTCCTCCTTAGTCGCCAACTCCTCTTTTGTAACCTGTCATAAACACTCAAAATGAACAATGAATTAAGAAAAGGAAAAAAAAAATGGACAATTTAAAAATCTTCCCTCACTCAACCCAATCAATTTCTTACCAAGCCAACAAAAACAAAAAGTTGTTTAGCTACCATGGCATATAATTTCTTAGAAATTCTCAACTTTTAAATTCTTCATGATCCAAGACTTATTGCATATGTGATACTTTCAAAGGTTTTTTTTTTCCTCCCTAAATGCCATCCATGAGAGGGGGAAGAAGAGTGGGGTGATGGGATTATTCCAAACAACTCCTACTTTACCAGGTTTGGGAACATGTTCCTGAGGGGCGCCATTCTGTTATGTCCACCATAGACCTGCCCCGAAGCTACATAAATTTGAGTTTCCTTAGGATAGCCCATTGCCCAGAGAAGCACAGCCACTTCTGCAGGCTCAAGAGGACATCGTCCTTCTTTCCGCTTCTGCAGTGCCAATTGCCAGAGACGGGAACCATTCTGCATATCAAATCACCACAAGATGAGAAACATTTGGTAAATTGTTTCTATTAACTTCTCTCCCAGAAGCCAATCAAAGTGTCATCATTCCAGGTCACCTTATAACGTCTAGGCCATTCCTTCTTTCTATATTCTGCCATTTTTGCTTTCTCCTCTCTTGTTACCACGAAATCACAGAATGATAGACCTACCATCCCTTTTCAAACCGAAGATGAAGAGCCCTATTATTTAAGGTAAATTGTTAGTACAGTTGGGTACTAGCAAGACCCAGAATATTGTTCAGAAACTTTCACAACCAATTTCACATACATGTAAGGATTTGAACTGCCTGTACGGTTTCTCATCCTTGATGCCAGTGAATCAGCCATCTGCTCAATCTCAGGAAGAAATTTCAGAGCATGATAATTCACCCTGCACCTTAGCCTGTTGATTTCTTTAGGAACATTGTCATACCTGAACCCAGATCATTGCATGTGACAATCATTACATTTTTTTGGATAAATCCAGAACTGCGACTGCAGTAAAACATAGACCAAAAAACTCTCATGACTTACCCAAGCCGATCAGCAAAAGGTTTAAGTGCCATTATCTTCTCCTCCTTGATTCGGGGCAGAACATTATCAATGTAAAATTGTGCTGGTGCATAACACAATTTTGCAATCAAAACAAGTCATAAGCAATTGGCATAAATTAAACATCAAGATAACATTTAGTTCATTCATAAATGTTGACCTTATAATTCATAAGGTCAATCCAGGCATTTTGTATTCAGTAAAACCTTAAATAAACTATCTTGGAAGTCCTATGTGAAAAAGTTTTCAATTCTCTACAATTTCAAATTTATTTTTCAATTAGTACAAAGATCCAAATGAACAATTTCATCCAAAGATATAAATTATAAATTTAGTGCAAAAATATATTTGACTGATAACCATATTTTGTCAAGCGTAAAATATCAAAGAAAACAATCTATATATCCTGCAGAGGATGAATATATGTTTTATTCGGGTTATTGTATTTGTTAATGGCTCTAAATCAGAATCATAGAAAGCAATCAAACCATATACTTATGAAAAGCTCTGATTTGTCAGTAAACCAATCAGGGATATCATGGACGATTCGCACATCATGCTTCAGGTAGTCAATGAAATGATCTACATCAAAGATGTCTTCAAATTTCCTGCAGAAATTTTAAAAGAAAAGTAAAGATAGGTGTTCCTGAAAAAAAACACATTACCATGCAGTGCTCAATGACGCGATGGTATCCATTGACCAATTGTTTTTTAGGTGAGAATTTGCTCAATTTAGCTCTGAGAGACAATACTAATGATCAAAATAGAACAATGGCAATAAAAGAAACTATTTGGACATGATGGTTGAGCAGAACTTCATAATATCAATAAAGGGTTTTTTTTTTTTTTGATAAGTAATATCGACAAAGGTTAGCCAATTGAAATCAAATTATAAGTGGAGTTCCTCTAGAAGATGCATTGAAATTTCATATGGTAAAATTTCTTTTGAGTTACATAAAATTCAAGTGAAGACTATGATCTGTACTGAGTGAATGAAATAAAAGTCTCACAGAATTAAGCAATCTCATCTTCCAACGCACTCATCTGTGAAGTTCTAAAGATGTGATGGTGGAACAGGTGGTTGTGGCAGCATAATGGCCAGTGAGAGTGGTTGTAGTGGGTGCAATGGAAACAGTTCTGCTGGGGAGTTTATTTTAAAGGCTTGAGAGAGAAAAAAAAAAACAAAAAAAGGGGGGGTCACATAAGCACTGGCACTAATGATATTGGAAGCAGAAGGCAGCATTTGGTAGTGGTGTTCATGTATATAATTGTGATGGTAGTCTGACTGGCAGCCATGGGGGCTATAGATGATGGTAGTGTAAGTTCTACTGGAGTAGGAAATTTAACTGCCGGTGTGGTGAACTACTTCCTAGTGAGGAATCAAAGGAGTAGGAACCCTTGAATTCAAACATGGAACCAGGAGTTCCCTTTGATTCCAAAAAGAATTGCATAAACGCAGTTGTTATTTTCTACCAAAAATGGAAGAAATGGAATTTGGGGACCGAATTATATTTTAGATCATGAATTCCTCTCCATCCAACTATGCAGGAGACTCAAATAGATATTTATTTTAATTTAGCATCATTTAATTTTGCTAACCGTGTGTTTGGTCAATGGTATTTTAATTTTAGGTCATAGTATTTAATTAGGTATTAGTCTTGTAATTTCTAGAAGCAAGGTTATTTTTGTAATGACGTAATTAGGGTTTCTTACCCCAGTTAGAATTAGGGTTCAATATTCCAATGTAAGCAAAGTATATAGGAAGAACTGCAATCAGGGTTGCCTGAATCGCCTTTCAAGTTCAATTCTCATCACTGAGTGACAACCTGTCATGAGAACCAGTCGGGTCATATAAGGCCATTACTGTCATGTCATCACTTGAGAGGCTAACACTTACAGATATTTGAACAGAGCCTTTGAAAACCCATATCGGTAGAACACAACCAGAACGATGCAACAGAAAAGTTAAAAAGCGGGAAAATAAAGGATAGGAACCTAGGAGTCAACCCCTAGGCCTACTTGAAGTTAGCACCAAGCATAAAAAACCACTAGAGTCACCACCAAGCTATGGGACAATTTAAATAGAGACTTTATTCATCAAAATAATCTCCCTTTGATAGGAGTACATACTTTGCTTATTTAGGAATACTAAACTATAATTCTAAATTGCTTGTTGAAGTAAAAATACTAATAACTAATTAAATACTAGGATCTAAGAATAAAATAAAATTCACCAAAAATACAAATGACTTGCAAAATTGAATAACACTAAATTGAAATATATATCTGTAGGGTTAGGATTTATAGCCCAAGCCCAAAACAATAAATTTGTGGAGAGTGAGTAAAAGAGCTAGGTTAATTATGGAATTAACAACGGTTGACTACAACCTCCAATGATAAACCAGCAATAAGATACACGTAAAGATGAAATGAATTGAAGTCTGAAGAGGTTTATGATTAACTGAATAGTGGTTACAGTTCTTTAGGACTACAGTAAAACTTTTCTCTCCTTCTCCTTCTCTCTTTTCTTTCCCCCATTTTTACCAGAGGCCTCTTCTCTTTATATAGCACCCTCTCTCATCATCTTCATCGTCCACTTGTTCTTCATCTAAGCATCCACTTGAGTGTATGTCCCATCAGGTATCTTCTCTAACTCTCTGTGAGTGGTGGTAGCTGAGATTATATTGTTCAGTGGTCTTCTCCACATTAATGCGGCCAGAAAAACAGCTGCAATGCATTTAATGTGGTGGTTGCAGTTTGTCTCCTAGATATTTTTCAGCTCCTATCATCTCCATACGTGCCTAAAGCCTTTCCCTTATCATCAGAATCGTTAGAATGATTACTTGAGCTCTCCAGGTGTTTGCTTGACCAATGCTCTTGATGTCCGAGAATGATGACCTCTTCGGACCAATGATGATCTCTTCGGACTACACTCCTCGTTCACTTCCAGGTATGTTTCTTCCCCATGGGCTCCTTCTCAAACATTTTCCTCTCTTCGGACGCACAGTAATCCTCAATAGGGTCCTAGGCCCAATACGTAAGGTTGGACTTTCACCCCCCACAATATCTATTTGAGTCTCTCACATCAAAAGCAATTAAATTTATTAGATGTTTTGGGAAAGGTTTTAAATACTACATGATTACAGCATAATTTCTTAAGATTTTGTTGTCTATGAATGAGAAAAAGATAACTCTTGAGAGGCAAAATGATACATATGCATCATTTTAGTCTGACAGATTTCTCACAAGGTTTTCTAAAATGTTAAACTTCAAAAAACTTAAAGATAAAATAGTAAAGTCTGAAACATAGAAGCAAGGGATTTCCAAGAATATATGGCGACATAGATAATGATATAAGCCAAAGTACAGATCAGGGCTTGTAGAGAGTCAATATTAAGACTACACTTGGTGTTTTCTTTACTTTATTGAAAAAGATATGTTTCTTGCTATTGTCAGAGGTGTAATCCTGATAAACGTGATATTACAATCACAAAAGTTCTCTAATGACAAAATCATTGTTCGCTTTTCATACCATATAAAAGAAAAAATTTGAAGCAGAAATTTCTAAGTTTCAATTCTCATGACATTTACTATCAGGATTATACACTCCAATTATTTACTTATACTTATTATGTGACTAGGTGAGTATTTTAGATATAGAAATATATGACAGTATCAATCAAGTCTCACGTTTGGTCTTTCCAAATCTGGTCTTGCTTCAACACTGGCAAAATTAAGGTAGCATTCATTATTTTAGCCACTGCAACTGCATTGCATATCTGCACACAAGAAAGATTCACCATAAGTAAATTATTAGAAAGCTATCAGTCATTTAAATACAAATATACAGCAAAGCTTTACAGAAATTAATGAAAACTGAACTGATACAAATTTTAAATTTACATGGGAAACATAATATCAAACTACACCATGAGTCACAAGCAACCAGCAAAAAAGTTTAACCCTGCTTCCATAACTACACTTAGGTTTAATAACTGTAATCCACTGTGCATGACCTTATTTAGAAAAAGATCATAGTGGTCATTAATTATAGATGAGCACAACACACAAAACCTGTATATGCTTTACAGAAGTCAATATGGCTCAATGGGCCACACAGAAGAAAACCAAAGATTTTAAAAATGTCCTGAATTATTTCCAGAGATATCATGTCACCATAGCAATAGCATGAAACTTCCATTTTCAAGCGAAAAAGCATGAAGGTTCTATCATGTAAATGACAGTGGCGAAGTTTTTTTAAATGCCATTGAGGCAAGTCACAAGTATCAAATATTTAGAATCTGTTAAATGCAACAAAGTTTAATCATCATGAAGACAACACTTTCCCTTTCCTTCTTCTAATCATGTATTATGGTTTTATTTTTTTATTTATTTGGGAAAAACTAACATTATGATTTTCCTTTATATATAACCATTGAACCTGTGCAACCTATTTTTGTATGTGGTTCTTTAAAAATTTATTTGGAGTTTGTGGTCCACATGCATGATTTCAGAACCTGATAGCTTACATATCAATTCCCAAAAATAATAAAAAGGGCACTCATAAACTTTAAATTGCAGCCCCACATACCTAAGAAAATCTAGTTTGATCAAATTTATAATGTGCAATGAAGCTAAGCTAGGCAATAAATCAAAGCGCTGGTCTAAGAGGATAAACATAATAGAAATGGAACTTCAATCATCAATTTTTTGCAACCCATATCTAGTTGGTCCATTTCTGTTAGTTAAGTTATATCCTTAGATAATTGCCCCTCAAATCTTCACCATGAAGGTAAAATCTTCCTTTATATATAACAATTTGATCCTCTAAAATCCACTGTTTTATGTTATTCTTTAAAAAATGTTTGGATGTTGTGGTCCACATACATTATTTTTTAACATTATAGCTTTTTTACATGTCAATTCCCAAAATAATAAGAAACAAATTCATAAAATTTAAACTACAGCTCTGCATTACTAAGATCACTTAGAAAATCTAGTTTGACCAAATATATAATGTGCTACAAAGCAAGGCACAATAAATTATGGTAGTGTGAGTCTAAAAGATAAACATGAAAGAAATGGTGCTTCAATAATCAATCTTATGCATCAAAACTAGTTGCTACATTTCCATAAGTTAAGTTATATCCTTACACAATTACTCCCTCAAATTTGCCAATAAGCAATAGCTCAACTAGCACCTCCTACCCTTATAGGATCTAGGTAATGGGTGAGATTGTGGGTTCAAGGCCCACTGAGGTATAATGTTAAATTAATCACATGCAAATACTATACCACACTAATGCATCTTTTCACCCATTTCGTTCACTTCAACTTTTCTTAACACAAATACATTGAAGAGCCATGAAATATGCAGCAAAATATATAGAGAGAGGCATGGGAGGAAGAAGGGAATAATAAATATGTATAGATTGAAAACAATACAAAGGAAAAAGAAAGGGGGAATTTCTTGATCAGATTACAATTTTGCAGAAAAGAAGTCATACAGCAATTCTTTGTCGATTCAGACCACCCTCAGCATGGATGAATATATAGCCATTTGTTTCATTTTCAGGAGGAAGATCTGCAAATATGCAAGAAAGTTGCTAGAATAAAAAGAAACACATATAAACAGCAAAAGAGAAGCTAAACTTGAAATTAGCAATCAAGAATGTTGCAATAACCATATCAGAAGAAGGTAGGAAGAATAGAATAGCATAACAGATCTTTTTTTACATAAACAAGATGGGCACAATCTTCGTTAAAATGCAAATTTTAATTTCAACACATCTTTTAACATCATACAACTTTAAGGCACGCATATCAGAAATATGTCTTCATAATAGATTTGAGTGTATAGGGCAACAAATATATGGCCCAGGCCAGGTCTCCTGTGTGACATAAAGAAAAAAAAATTACACATATATAGTTATAGATCAACCCAGAGAAGTTCTCCAAGGGGGTAAAAACAATAACAAAAATAAAAAAGAATCCAAAAGAACAAGGCGTTATGGCAGTTGGGGAATTCCAGTAATACACTAAGTGCTAGATTCTGTTCCAAATATCCCACAGCCCCCAGAACACTAAATAGCAATCCACCCTAATTATGACCAATTTCACCCAAAGCATATTGACTATACTAGTTACATGTGAGATGAATGGGTTAAAGATCTCACAATTGATAGAAAAATGGAAAATTAGAAGTCAACTTCCTGAATGACACTATCCTTACTTCAGTTCCACAAATATAAACTCTTCCACATAGCCCTAGAAGTATAAATTGAAAAATTATAATTATGTGTGTGTGTATTATTCAACAAACCCAAAATTTACCTGATATTCCACCATCACAGCGCTTAGCACAAGGCTTCCAAGATGTGGTTGTTGAGTAAGGATTCTCCCAGATTGAGGGACCTTCCTTGACCTAAAAATAAAAGATAAGATAAATGCTTGGCAAAGATACCAAGAATATATGTGATCAAAGAGGAAATAAATAACCAAAAGAAGATCCTTTGAGAACTTACAAGTGGGCAGTGAAGAACAATGCCATCTTTTTTACACAAATAAGGGGCATTCTGCAATAAGTTGAAACCAAAGGTCGCTATGCAGATTATGAAGACAAGAATATATTTGAGACTATCAACGCTAAAAAATTTCTATACATGCTAGATGGTAGATACACAACCCTGCCCGCAAGAACCGTGTATCAAGTAATCCCAAGAGTTGAACAGGAGACCTCACGGGCACAGAGGAGTTCCCATGAGGCCAACCAATTTACCTACCTTATGCAGGCGACCTTTTCTTTCATAATAAATTCATGCATTTTATAATACAATACATCTCATTGAAGATGCACCAAAGCACGTAACCCTAAACAATAAAATGTGAATGTATATAATCATTTTTCCAGCTCCATCCACATACAGCTAATTTTCAAGATCAATCCAAATTTCACCAAAAATTCATACAAAAAAGAGAAGTGCTACATCTATAAAAAATTTCACAACAAATCTTAGGTGGCAATCTATTACTAATTCTTGTTTGAACCCACTATTAACATCATTTTTTTACCTACCACTCACAGTTTGCCACTTTGGATTTGTTGTGAAAATGTGTCTCTAGCATTTAACTACAATAAATGTTAATAAAAACAGAATATAAAGCTTGTTACAGATTAGCTTCCTAATCTCCCAAAATCAAATCAGTCAAATTGAATTGTTCTCCGAATGTTTGAAAACAAAGCTTTCATAACAGTATTAATAAATACTAAACAGTGCCAAATTTAGTAGGTTTTTTTCAAACTCCAACCAAAATCCAAATTCTCATTTCTTTTACACATTTTCTGAGCAACCAAACACAGGCACAAGTAGAGGAAAAAAAAAACAGAAATTTCATAGAAACACAAACCAAATCCCCCAAAATGCATACAACCAGAACTTTTGTGTAATTGTTGTGAGTTATTGTGTACTTGCTAGTCTATGAGTGGTGGAAGGGGGATATTATTGTGTATTTCCGGAGTGCCATAAATGCTTAATCCCTCATCTCACATGAATACTTGATCTCATTAATTAAATTCATGGTGGGATCCATCATTCATGTGAGAGGAGAGAGTACACATTTATAGTATTCCGGGAGTATTTAATAATTTTCCAATGGAAGGATTTTTTTTTTTTTGAGAATCAAGGATCTTTTTTCTTGTTACATGGAGTCCATGTGAGTTTCGATCGAGTTCCGCTGCATTGTTCGTACATCTTAAAGTATATCTCAATCTCAAGGGCACCTTGGTCATTTAAAATGGCAATACTCCTATCTACAGTTATAAATTAGTCAACCATTTTAAGAAACATTTTATAAAAAATTGAAAAATTTATCAAAACAATTGTTGAGGGGAAATTTTTTGATATTCCCAAATAGAATATGGGATAGCCAAGCCAAAACTCAACGATGGGCCCTTGAAATAAAGCCCAAAGGCTTTCGGTGTCATGTAAGTCCTGAGGATGAACACTGATCGAGGCGTGATGCTCAATGATGGCAAGTCAAGATTTTCTATTAATGGACAAACTATTTACCATTTTGTTGGGACTTCTACCTTTAGTGAATACACTGTGGTACATGTTGGTTGTGTTGCCAAATTAATCCAGCTGCTCCTCTGGACAAAGTTTTTGTTCTCAGCTGTGGAATCTCAACAGGTCAGCAAAAGAAGCATCGCAACTGCTTTATGTAACATTATTATGCATTTCATTTTCTTATTAGATCAAATTGAGTTCTGTAGGTCTTGGTGCTACCTTGAATGTTGCAAAACCAAAAAAGGGGTCTACAGTAGCAATTTTTGGATTGGGGGCTGTTGGTCTAGCTGTGAGTCTCTCCCCTCTTGTACAACATTATCAATTTTGGATTGAAGCTCTTTTGGTGTACCTCTTTTTGAAATTCTCTTTTGCTTGTGCTAATGAGGAGACTGCCTTTGTTGTTTTACATGATTAGGCTGCTGAAGGGGCTAGAAACGCTGGTGCTTCAAGGATTATTGGGGTTGATCTGAGTGCTAAGCGTTTTGATGAAGGTTAGTGAGATGCAAGATTAACATGCAATGTGTTAGTAGGGAATGTTCTTTGCTGTTTTTTTTTTCCCCCTCATTATACTTGTTCTTGTCAACACAACAGCAAAGAAATTCGGTGTCACTGATTTTGTGAACCCAAAAGACCATGACAAGCCTGTTCAAAAGGTTTGTTTTCCTTATATATTTTCAAAGTTGGTTCTGTAAAGAATAAACAAATATAAATTTCACTATTGATAACATTTCTTCTTGTCTTTAGGTGATTGCTGAAATGACTGGTGGGGGAGTTGACTGAAGTGTTGAGTGTACTGGTAGTATCAATGCTATGATATCTGCATTCAAATGTGTTCATGATGTAATTCCCTACGAACTTTTTTTCTAATTATTTGATGAAGTTTATGGTAATTATGGTATAATTTAATTCTTCTAAGTTATGACATAATGCTTGTTTCTTTGCAGGGATGGGGTATTGCTGTACTTGTTGGCGTCCCAAACAAAGATGATGCATTCAAAACGCATCCAATGAATATCTTAAATGAGAGGACTCTGAAGGGTACCTTTTTTGGCAATTACAAACCAAGATCTAACCTACCTTCTGTGGTTGAAAGGTACACGAACAAGGTAAGCTAATCTGCCTATTAAAGGATTGAGTATGATTTATTGGATCATTCTTCATACTAATTAATACATGTAGAAATTCATTTTGGAGTGATAAGCATGATTCCTATAAGCATCACTACGCGCAATATTAAATTGGAAAAGGACATTATAATGACTAGTAGAATGATATGTAACTTTCAACTATGCTTTTTCATTCCAATCTAACTGTGCTTTGAAGTGGATCTGTTTACACTTAAAAAACACCAGCATATTTATTTTTGTTTTAGTCTTTAAATTTGTTTATTTACTCATTTTTTCTAAGAGTCACATGCAGAGTACATGACTTGATTTTTAAAGTCAGTATGTAAAGTCAAATTAAAAAAAAAAAAAAAAAAATTAAAAATCCTTTTTTTTGGTTCTGCTCAAAAGGACCCAGTATTTTGTCGATGCTGTAACTTTTACAATTTCTAATTTAAACAGGAGCTTGAGCTGGAGAAATTCATCACCCATGAAGTCCCTTTCTCAGAGATCAATAAGGCCTTTGAGTACATGCTAAAAGGTGATGGTCTCTGATGTATCATCCACATGGATGCATAGAATAAAATTGAGATGATAAGCACTTTTGAGTGTAACTAAAAAAAAATAACTCTATTTCTTCTTGTAGGAAAATCGGTTAATTCTTATGTCTCTCATTTTCTTTGTTTAAAAGAATCAAAAACCCCCATTAGCTTGTATAATAACGTATATTTTCACAATTCTGTAATGAATTTCAGCATATTTTTTTGTTGTTGTCTCTTCATGACTTCATTTATGTTTTCATGAAAATGCAAGATGACTTAATTTTGTGAATATGAATTTGTTTGGTCTATGTACCTCTGGTCTGGATGGATGAAGATTACATAACCATGTACACAGCCATCATTAGAGGACAAACTACATTGCTCTGAACCAGGCTATGTGATCTACTCAGCCAAAAAAAAAAAAAAAAACACTAGGCAGTGTGATCTAAATGATAATTAATGAAATAAAAGAGTAATTAAAACCACTAATAGCATCTCACTTAATGCATGCACGATATCATGGGATAAGTGTTCATAAAGCTTGATAGAATTTTATGAGCCAAGCGAACATTATAACATCTTTAATCAAATGACAAATCTTTTAAACAAAGATAATAAAGCATGAACAAGGATTTCCAGCTATGAAAAGGTACCTGGATCTAAGGGCTGCACACTAGATACCCTCAATGGGATGTCTTGGAAAAGATGCAGGTGCTCTGATAAAAACTTCAAGCGCCTCAAGCAAGCACGAAAACCGTGAAGTAGAGGTTGGTCTACAATATGCACAATATTCTCCTTCGAATAAAAAAAATGGTACATATTCAGCAATTCTTTTCAAAATGAGATGTCTAGTCCATTGCTCACTTTCCCATACTCACCGGGTTTTCCTTCTCCAATGGTGTTAGGAAAAAAATAAGTGTTCCTGATCAGGCTAAATCAATTATTTTTGGGATGTCTACCACCTTCTTCATATGTAATCGAACCTTTGAATTTATATGTTTTTGGTTGCAGTTCTCACAATTGTATACTTCTTTCACCTCTCCGGCAAACAAGACTGGTTCAATCAACCCACCATAGACCTTTTATTTATTTCTTACTAAACATAGCTGGTCACACAAGCATATTGCAAATAAAAATTGTTGGCTTAAAAAATATGATGTGAAATTTATGGTTATACAGATATATAATATAGTCATACAAATAGTTATACCTAATGTACGACATGATAGGACCCTAGATTTAATTAATGGTTAAAATCACAAGTAAGAAGATGCTCTTTTTATTCATATGACTATAAATGAAATCAACCAAGATTTTTTATTTTTTATTTTTTGTTGGGGTGGGGGAATCAGAAAAATATTATAAAAGATAACTAAATTGCACTAGTTCTATAGTAGAATGACTCAGAAAAGGTCTGCATGAAGTAAATAACAATGCTTGACATGTGATTGTAAAAGCCCTATAGTAAGGACCTACTAATTTAATCCACAGGTTGTTGAGGTCCTTTAGAATAAGATTTTTGTTAATGTCAAAGGCCACTTGTCGCACATCAAGGATCAAATTAAATGATTAAATTTTTAATTCTGTCGGCAACCATTTAGAGCCTACCATGAAGGCCCGTGCCTGGCTGCTATCCTAATGGTGTACCCAAGCCTCGAAAGAAATTTTTAGAACCCAATCCAAACCCACAGAAACCACTCCCAAGTGTTACGAGAGTTGGGTTTATGGGGTTGGTGAGTTGAATGCACCGTCCGTGAGTAATGCTGTTTTTTTATTTAAGAGATTAAAGGTATGGCCCGCAAAATGAGTCAGTGATGGGCCTTTAAAGGAGGATATAATGATGTGAGCCCATATAATAATTGACTAGATAAGATAGGAGGGAGAGATTTCAAGGCCTATCCTCCAAAAGGCCCAGACCACATCAGTATTTGGGTTAGTGACATTATGTGAATTTTCCTTTGGATAGTACTTATTGAATGCAACCAATGTTTTGGGCAATGTGTGCAATAGATTTTTATCTTTTACTACATTTTTATCTGGAGTTGAGTCCCAAAGAAATGGCTTGTTGTGATGGTCTCAAACTTAGGCTGTAAAAAACATGCATTGCACAAAATATTTCCAAAATGAATCTTCGAAAGGAAGCCGAATTGGCCATGCCGTGATTTTCTCTACTCTTTTTACCATAAAGTTTCGGGAGAACTAATTCTCAGCTTATGTTTTTTACACAAAACCCAATGAATATATGCTCACCAAAAGCGTGAAATATGCTCTCCCAAAGAGCAAAGCGTGAAGTATGCTCTCCCAAAGCGTGAAATAATGCAACCTTTTGACTTTTTTTTTTAATATAAATTATGCCAGAGACACAACCTTTGACACAATTTTATGCCACAGCTCGTCACATAATGAGTTATAATTAATAAAAGAATGTCTTTACATGACCTACTGACATAACCTTACAAATTACAACTCGCCATGTGACGAGTTGTGACACAAAGTTATGCTAAAGGTTGTGTCTCTAGTATCATTTTTATTTTTTTAGGAACATGCAACCTTTTGCCTTAATCTCAAATTTTCAGAGTTTGTAATCCACAATTCCACATATACCTTATGATAGATAGACCTACTTTAAAATGATATTATTTAATCTGTTAGTACTCCTAAACAATGGGGTTTGTATATAATTCTTTAGTATTATTTCTTTGTCTAGACTCTTTGACTCGAGAAGTACCAATCAATGCGTGTTGTAGTGAAAACCAGCTGCTGGGAATCATGAAAGCCAGATGCTGGAAAGTAATAAACAAGTTTATCAAAACAAGGAAACATACAAAGGAGCTGTTGGTTGTTGGTTTTGAAAACCAGCGGTATCACTTTATGGTTTTGCCTCACGGAGTTGGAACCTTATTGGAAGGCAAAGATGGGGATCCTGTGTGTTCTAAACGCTATATATACCCTCATAGAGCATACCCATATCTCCACAACGAATTCAAAGCAATCTGTGATCAAACATCAAAGTCAAGAACGAGTGAAGAAAAGTAAAAAAATATGTCTTCAACCACTGCTGGTCAAGTCATACGTTGCAAAGGTACTACCTTTTCATTTTTTCTGATATTCTTTGTTGTTGATCTTCTTGTTGTTTCCTAGTTTTAGTCATGTGATTGTTCAATGGGTTTCTTTCCAATTCTTTGTTGTTTTAATATACCATTTGTTATGATGATCTCAACTCTTTGTCCCTTGTTGGGTTGTCACTTTTTCTTTGTTTTAAAGGGTTCTGTTTAATTGCTAAATCTTGAGCTGTTTCCAGTTTTAGGATGCGCTATGAGCTTTTGTCATTCCCAAAAACTAGAATTTTTTTGGAATAGGATATACTCTTTGTGTACCAAAAATAATAATCAATACAGCAAAATGTTTTGCTTTTGATTGTCCCATACAAATTGAACTCCTGTGTGTTTGACACAAGATAACAACGAGGAAAAACAGTAGCCATTAGGAACAGGGCTACTTCAGAAGTTTGAAGCAGGTACCGGAATTGACTGAATGTGACCATCCATTTTCTATTTTCGTCTTTGTTTAGGATGATACATATGTAGTTTGTAAATAAAGTTTCTCTAAGTTTAGGCTTTACATTGCAATTTCAGTATGAAGTCCAAACAAGCCAGGTTTGTCCAATGCTTTAGTATAAATTTGAGGGCATTCCTTCTTTGTTCTTAACAGTAGTCATACTTTTTAGCTTAACCCAAGCAGGCAGTCTTATGTTTTAGCAGTGTCAAAGCCACATCCTATTTATGTTTTTTTTTTTTTTTTTTGCCAATTAATTATTGGATGAATGTGCATTGCAGCTGCTGTGGCATGGGAAGCTGGAAAGCCACTAGTGATAGAAGAAGTGGAAGTGGCACCACCACAGGCCATGGAGGTTCGTCTCAAGATCCTCTTCACCTCCCTCTGCCACACAGATGTTTACTTCTGGGAAGCCAAGGTAATCACATTTTAATCATATATATTTATGATTTATGCGGGTATAGAAATGCATTATTCTGGTGAATACTTATTTTCTGTGATAGATATTCTTAAACCGATTGATTTTTGAATATGCAGGGACAGACCCCATTGTTTCCTCGCATATTTGGTCATGAAGCTGGCGGGTATGGACATTTCAAGAAATGAAAAAAGATTTAGAACATACTAGTTACAATCAAATAGTTTTAATTGTGTTTCAGTTCCTTTCATATACAATTGAATACATTTATCTAAATATATGGTTGTCTTTCTGGTCATTTTGGTATTTTAGGATTGTTGAGAGCGTTGGTGAGGGTGTGACAGACCTCAAACCTGGTGACCATGCGCTTCCTGTCTTCACTGGGGAGTGCAAGGAGTGTCGGCATTGCAAGTCAGAGGAGAGCAACATGTGTGACCTCCTGAGGATAAACACTGACCGAGGCGTGATGATCAATGACGGCAAGTCAAGATTTTCTATTAATGGACAACCCATTTACCATTTTGTTGGGACTTCTACCTTTAGTGAATACACTGTGCTACATGTTGGTAGTGTTGCCAAAATTAATCCTGCTGCTCCTCTGGACAAAGTTTGTGTTCTCAGCTGTGGAATCTCAACAGGTCGGTTAAAAACTGTTAGAATTTATTTGCATTATTGTTATTTGTTCATTTCTCTTATTGTTGAGAATTGAGTTCTGTAGGCCTTGGTGCTACCTTGAATGTTGCAAAACCCAAAAAGGGATCGACGGTAGCTGTTTTTGGACTTGGGGCTGTTGGACTAGCTGTGAGTCTCTCCTATCTTCTAATGCAGATGACTTATTTGATATAGCTCTTTTTTGGAATTACTGCTGCAGCATTACTGTTTCTAGTATATATATACATATATATACACGATTAGCAAAAAAAAAAAAACATATATATATATATACACACACACATGATTTTATGGTTTTATGTGATTAGGCTGCCGAAGGGGCTAGAATTGCAGGTGCTTCAAGGATTATCGGTGTTGATCTGAATGCAAAGAGATTTGATGAAGGTATTGTGATACTTGGTGCTATCAAAATCTGATGATATAGTATGGAATGCTTGAGGTGCTGGGTTTTCATTTATTAGTCTTTTATGTCCATTTTCCTTCTTGTTGTCAACAGCCAAGAAATTTGGTGTCACTGAGTTTGTGAACCCAAAAGACCATGACAAGCCTGTTCATGAGGTTGGTTGGTTTACTTTAAAATGCTAGAAAATTTTTTCCATGGTGAAGGTGAAAACAACTTTCACAGCTTTTCTAACTTTGTTTGACTTCTATAGGTGCTTGCTGAAATGACCAATGGTGGAGTTGATCGAAGTATCGAGTGCACTGGAAGTATCAATGCCATGATTTCTGCATTTGAATGCGTTCATGATGTAATTTCCCACAATCTCCTCTTCATGTAATAAATAGATTTTATCTCGAATCCATTCTTCTAAAATCTGCCATATGGTATGTTTCTTTGCAGGGATGGGGTGTTGCTGTACTTGTTGGTGTCCCAAACAAAGATGATGCATTTAAAACCCACCCAATGAATATCTTGAATGAGAGGACTATCAAGGGTACCTTCTTTGGCAACTACAAACCTCGGTCTGACTTGCCTTCGGTGGTTGAAAAGTACATGAATAAGGTAAGCTGAATTTCTTATTGAAAAATAGAAAGTATAGATTAGATCACTTTGCAATCCGCATATAGGATTACTTCTTTTACTAAGAATGCTAGTTTCTGTACACATGATTGACAGCAATTTTAATCAAGAAAATGGTCTAATGGCCACTAGAAGACTCTAGTGGCCTCCATGGTATACCTTAATTAAGTACTCATTTGAATGCTTTAATCCTGCCTCAAGATCCGGCAAGAGTTGAGGAATAAACAAAAGATAAAAATATAAATCCAAAAAGTCCAGAGAAATTATGCTTAAACTCCAAAAGGGAATAAGACCATCTTTTTTTTTCCCCTTTCATTCTTCCTTCTGTCTGATTGTTCTTGCTTTCAAGGTCTTCTCTTTCATTATTTATCAAGAATTACCTTTACATGGCTTGTATTTACTATTTAGAAATCCATGTAATTTATTCTGCTTCACCCTCTTTTCTTTGTTTTTTTGGTTAGTTTTGTCAGTCTAATTGTTCTATATTGTGGCAGGAGCTTGAGCTAGAGAAGTTCATCACCCATGAAGTCTCTTTCTCGGAAATCAACAAGGCCTTTGAGTACATGCTTAGAGGTGAAGGCCTTAGATGCATTATCCGCATGGATGCATAGAGCAGGATTGAAATGATGAGTATTTCTGAGTTTAATTGAAGAAAATAAACTTTTACGCACAAATGAAATTAGCTTCTGGTAGGATAGTTTGGAGTGAAGTCTTGTGTCTCACTTTAGAGTGCTGTAAAAGAATTGAAATTTCTATTTTCCAGATCATTTAAACCAAAATACTCGGTGAGTTTATATTGAAATTTTTGCATGTTTTCTTGTCTCTTCGAATTACCAGATGATACACTTATTATTCATCAAATAAAATGACACACTTAGTGCAAACATAGGTTAATTTATATTTACGAAATATATGAAATTATTGATTTTAAGATTACTGGCGAGCTGAAGATTATATATATTCCAAAGCAGCGCAGTGCCTATGGTGGATACTCGCCAAAACAATTCTTATCATCCTCTCACATTCAGTATTCTCATCAATGTTTTAAGCAATCTCAAATTCTCAGTTTTAGATAAATGTGAGAGATTTTGTTAAGAGCAAAAAAGTACAGAAATTCTACAGCTCCAGCAGCCCAAAAGAAACTGCACAATAAAAGAAAGCCTACAAACACTGCATAAAGCAGCCTAGGTTACTAACATGGCAAAAAAAAAAAAAAAAAAAAACTAAGCTAAACAGCAGTTAGACTACAACAATGAAACTAGAAACTAGAAGCAGCATTCCTGCTTCCATCTTCTATTAAACACAGAGAAGCTAACACTCCAATTGCAACAAATCACCCTGTTGATTTTAGAATTCTTCACTTTCATGCGGAACCCAACTCTAGATTAATGTTGCTCCTAAAAATGTGTAGTGTTTCTCTGTTACCAGATGTGGTACACTGCAGCAGCTAAGATAAGCCTGCTGACCGAGCACTTTAAAGCTTTTATTGTTCAAGCGCTGTTACTCCATTGAAGCACCTAAACCCAGTCATAACCAGAGTCCTCCATCAAACTCTAAACTTTGACTTGATGCCAAATCCTTCTAGATATGGAGCAATCAAAGAAAATGTAGTCCCTGATCTCACGCTTCCTTCTGCAGAAAACACGCTAAAGTATTCCCTTGATAACCCCATTGATCATCCTATCCTTTGTAGACAGTCTATTCCCCTAGGAAAGCCAACAACTAAAGTTGTGGTTTGGATTTTTTTTTTTTTTTTTTGATGATTAAGTTTGGAAATTTTCCAAGCCAATCTCCATCAGTCCACCTTAGGTAATTTCATTCTATTAGCCTCCCAAGTAGATTTACAAGAGAACACAGCAGAATTTGAAGAAAATCACACTACAGTAGCTTGCTTACTTCATTTCCCATGGAAGCATTTGTATTGAATACCAACTAGATCCTTGGATCTAGGAAACCACCAACCATCATGAGAGAGAATTAAATTTGCCTTTGCATTTGAAGTACTTGCTGAATCATATATTACCCCATAAATCATATCTAGAATACAAAACACCATCTAGGTGCCAATTATCCAACCAAAAAAAAATTACTATAGTCATGCCTAACCTTATGCTCAATGAACAGCCTTATCACTTCCCTTTACTCTGAAATCTTCCTCCAACCCCAAGATCAATTTTCAGGAGCTTTAAGTTTTTGCAACCCAAAAGCTTTTATCCTTCAATAAATTTTCATTAACCCAAGCCACCCAAATTCATCCGGTAAGGACAAAAAGATTTCAAATGTGCTTCATTATGACAACTTTATTCCAATCCTCAAGCCTCCTTCTTTCTTTGGAACGTACATCAAACTCCAAGCAACTTTACACCTGCTGGTGCCTCATTATTTTCCTTCCTAAGAAACTGTTAAACTTACTCCAAGTTCTTAATAACTTTTTTAGGGAGAATTAAAACCCCAGGCCAGTAACCTTGAATCCTGAACAGAATAGATTGAATAAGTTGTAGTGTCCCAACAATAGAGAGATGCTTGGTAGTCCAGGAGTTCATACGAGTTGTGATTTTCTCAATCAAAGGCTTTTGATTTTTATAAGACGGCTGGCTACCTTCATTGAACTTGAAAAGATCTTGAATCTGTTATGTTGTTTGTTGATCCACCCCAAAGTAGAAAACTTCACTCTTAGCAGCAATCCATGAGTAATGCCATTTTTTATTATTAAGAAATTAAGGACATGGCCCGCAAAATAGTCGAGTTGGAGCTGTAATGGGTCTTTACTCTTTAAAGGGGAATCACGGTGTGAGCCTATATAATTTTTGAATAGATAAGAGGGAGACATTTCAAGGCCTATCCCCCAGACAACATCATTATTTGGATTAGTGACTTTATGTGAATTTTACATTGGACGGTGTTTATTACATACACCGTGTGACCAATGTTTTGGGCAATGTGTGCAATAGATTTTTCTCTTTTTATTTTTATCTGGAGTTGAGCCACAAAGATATGGCTTGTTGAGATGGTCTCAAACTGAGGCCATAAAAAACATGCATTCCATATATAATGCATGGAGACTTGATAAGGGTGGCTCTGCAGTGCCAAAGGGCCAACCATTATGAGCGGTCACAAACTTTTTCCAAAATGAATCTTCTAAAGCCTGAAGCCGAATTGGCCATGCCTTGGTTTTCTAGGATTTTCTCTTTTTTTTTTTTTTTCCCCCAAAATAACACCATTTTGCTAACAATTTTGTTAATTAGCAATGTTTCTAAACTATTTAACATCTCGAGTCTGAGAGACTTGAGTTCACTGTAACAACTCGAATTTGAGAGACTCGAGTTCATTAAATGAAATCAACAACCCAGAAATAGACCTAGAGAGAAACAAAGAAAAAGAAAAAAGGAGAAGAAGAAGAAGAAGAAGTCACCTGCAAAAACCAAACCCACCCACGGCAAAACCAAACTCAGCCACCTGTTGTCATCTCAACGGCAAATTGATGATGGCTCTCCCGATTGGGAAGGTGGCCGTTCTTCCTGGTGCAAGTATGTCTCTGCTTTCTCTCTTTTTCTCTAATTCTCTTTTCTTATTATTATTATTATTATTATTATGTGATTGTGAGAAGAAGGAAGAAGGAAGTGGGTTTTTGGGAGTAAGAACTCGAGTCTCTAAGACTCAAGTTTTATGTGGACAAATAGAACTCGAGTTTTTAAGACTTGAGTTGCTACACTGTACTCAAGATATTATTTTCCTAAATAGTTTGAAAACATTGCTAACTAATGAAATTGTTTGCAGCTTGGTGTTATTTTCCAAATTTTTCCTAGTTTTCTACTCTTTTTACCATCAAGTTTTGGGAGAACTCAAGGCCAGCCCTAGGCCTAGGCCATTTAGGTCATGGCCTAAGGCGCCCCAACGTAGAAACCCCCCAAATTAATATGGGTGCAATAAGTTTTTTTTTTTTTTTTTTTTTTAAAATTAAAAAAAGTGAGTTACATTAATTTGTCATGTCAGTTTGTAATGTCAGTTCAATACAAACTAAGTTACAACTTATATCAGTTCAATTCTCATTTATTCTTTTATTGAAATGCCACATCAGTTTGTAAGTTTTTTATAACAAAAATTGTAGTAACTTTAGCAACTTCCCTACACACAAAAAAAAAAAAAATATATATATATATATATATATTGTGGGAACATTTTTTGCTTCAAGGCCAAGGGCTAGACCAATTGGAGCCTAGGCAATTTTTACTCTTGTCCCACATTGGAAAGAAAGCCTCCCTCTTCATGCCATATAAGGGATGACCAATGGTGAAAGAGTACCACTAGCTTGGGACAAGAGCTAGTGGCACTCTTTCACCACTAGTGGTACTCTACCAAGCTAGTGGTACTCTTTCACCATTGGTCATCTCTTATATGGCATGAAAAGGGAGGCTTTCTTTCCAATGTGGGATAAGAGCAAAAATTGTCTAGACTCCAATTGGTCTAGCCCTTGGCCTTGAAGCAAAAAATGCCCCCACAATAAAAGGACCAAATTAGTGGTACTCTTTCACCATTGGTCATCCCTTATAAAAAATGCCCCCACAATAAAAGGACTAAACTAGTGATACTCTTTTACCATTGGTCATCCCTTGTATGGCATGAAGAGGGAGGCTTTCTTTCTAATGTGGGACAACAAAATTTGCCTAAGGTTCCAACCATAGTCTAGCCCTTGGCCTTTGAAGCAAAAATTGTCCCCACATTAAAAGGATCCTTTTATTGTGGGGGCATTTTTTGCTTCAAGGCCAAGGGGTAGACCAATTGGAGCCTAGGCAATTTTTGCTCTTGTCCCACATTGGAAAGAAAGCCTCCCTCTTCATGTCATATAAGGGATGACCAGTGGTGAAAGAGTACCACTAGTTTGGTTAATATATGAATTAATATAGAAATACAACACAATCACCGATTCACCATTAAGTGAATGAAAATGCTAAAACTAATACAAATTTTATGGCAAAAAACTTACAAATTGATGTGGCAAGAATATAATTTGTGTCACTCAAACTATTTAATAAATGAATGTTTTCAATAACTTTTTTTTTATTGGTGACACGTCAATTTATAAAACCTACATAGTATCGTTAGCTCACTTTGGATGAATTAGTCTTATTAATTGGTAAGAATTAGTCGCAGACCCATGCGATGTGTGAGAAAATGTTACATAATTATAAAAGAGTATAATATAAAATTTTATAGGTTAAATTGTTAAATAGTGCATGTGTTATTTTAAAAAAGTATTTTGCATTAGGGTAGTTACATTCCCCTCCCTTGAGGTTTTGGGGAATGACATTCCACCACAAACATGAATGGGAAAAACACTTGCGTCCCTTGAGATTTAAAAAATTAACACTCACCCCCTTCTATTTATATTAGTAATGAAATATTTAAAAATTTTATAAGAATCTCTTCACAAAATTTTAACCATGGTTAGTAAAAATACAACTGATTAATTTAGAATAAAAATTTATCAAGCACCAAAACACTTGCAACAACAAATATCTCCATAACCCATTTAAAAAAAATAAAAATAAAAAGGAGCAAAGATCATACTTTTTATTTTAAAATACACTTTAATTAAAACTTTAAAACAATGGCTTTTTATTCTTAAATTCCCCATAATTTTGGAATCATTCCTTTAAGCAAAGAGCAAGTTAGTACACAATATTTTTAATATTAATTTAATAAAATTTGGTCAAACGGATGTCATTACACGTGCTCCACACATGCGATGAGGCTCTTTTTTTATTTTGAGTTTAATGTAATTTTTCAATTTGAATTTGTCTATTGTTAGTGAGGTTATACTGGAAAAGATTTTTAAGAAACTAAAATTTAGGATTTTGAAAAAGAATAAACTGCTGGGTTTAGTGTGTGTTAATTTTTAGGAAAAAATGTATCAAACGTATGTGAGATATATTTAAATAGAGAGTGTGTGCTAATTTTTAAGAAAAAGTTTCTTGGTATTTTTTTTTTTTAATTTTGAATTTTGTTGAATTACAATTTTAACCCCCCTTTTTTTAGGAGTAAGAATTATTTAATTAGATTAGGGATATTTTTTACATTTTCTAAAATCATAATAACTTCTTAAATCTTCTTAATAATATTTAAACAAAATATTATTTAAATGATATTTAGATATAAAAAAAACCATTTAAAATTTTCCCATTAGGCCTTAGAGTATATTGTGCCGGTATGGGAGAACTAGTTCTTTGCTGATGTTTTTTACACACAACCCAATGAATATATGCTCTCCCAAAGCATGAAATAATGCAACTTTTTTTTTTTTTTTGAGAAAGATTGGTTAGTTAAGTTAGATCATGAAAAATCTAGTGTACTAATAAGTTTAATATCACTAACGGTACACTAACAAAACGGCCTAAGTCTTGTTAGTCTAGCGAAAGCTTTAAACACCTATGTGTTAGTTCCTAGCAAACTTTCACACAGTTTGTATTCCACATAGATCTTCAAATTTTTATTTATTTATTTTTGGGCTGAAGAATCCACGATAGATAGACCTACTTTAAAATTATATTATTTATTCTGTAACACTCGTAAACAATGGGGTTTATTTATAACTCTTTAGTATTATTTCTATGTCCAGACTTCAGACTCGAGAAGTACCAATCATTCCATCTCAAAAAAAAAAAAGAGAAGTACCAATCAGTGCATGTTGTAGAGAAAACCAGATGCTGGGAATTAAGAAAACCAGATGCTAGAAAAGTAGAAAGTAATAAACAAGTTTATCAAAAAGGAAACATACAGAGTAGCTGTTACTTGCTGGCTTTTGAAAACCAGCGGTACCACATCATGGTTTTGAATCCCGGATTTGGAACCTTATTGGAAGGCAAATATGGGAACCCTCTGTGTTCTAAACGCTATATATACCCTCATAGAGCATACCTATCTCTCCACAACGAATTCAAAGCAACCTGTGATAAAACATCAAAGTCAAGAAAGAGTGAAGAAAAGTAAAAAAACATGTCTTCAACCACTGCTGGTCAAGTCATACGTTGCAAAGGTACTACCTTTTCATTTTTTCTGACATTCTTTGTTGTTGATCTTGTTGTTGTTTCCTAGTTTTAGTCATGTGATTGTTCAATGGGTTTCTTTCCATTTCTTTGTTGTTTTAATGTACCATTTGTTATGATGATCTCAACTCGTTGTCCCCTGTTGGGTTGTCACGTTTTCTTTGTTTTAAAGGGCTCTGTTTAATTGCTAAATCTTGAGCTGTTTCTAGTTTTAGGATGCGCCGTGATCTTTTGTCATTGTCATTCTCAAAAACTAGAAATTTTTGGAATGGGATATACTATTTGTTTACCAAAAATAATAATCAATACAGCAACATGTTTTGCTTTTGATTGTCCCATACAAATTGAATGAACCAGGTACCGGAATTGACTGAATGTGACCATCCATTTTCTATTTTCGTCTTTGTTTAGGATGATACATATGTAGTTTGTAAATAAAGTTTCTCTAAGTTTAGGCTTTACATTGCAATTTCAGCATGAAGTCCAAACAAGCCAGGTTTGTCCAATGTTTTAGTATAAATTTGAGGGCATTCCTTCTTTGTTCTTAACAGTAGTTATACTTTTTAGCTTAACCCAAGCAGGCAGTCTTATGTTTTAGCAGTGTCAAAGCTACATCCTATTTATGTTTTTTTTTTTTTTTTTTTTTTGCTAATTAATTATTGAATGAATGTGCAATGTAGCTGCTGTGGCATGGGAAGCTGGAAAGCCACTAGTGATAGAAGAAGTGGAAGTGGCACCACCACAGGCAATGGAGGTTCGTCTCAAGATCCTCTTCACCTCCCTCTGCCACACAGATGTTTACTTCTGGGAAGCTAAGGTAATCACATTTTGATCATATCTATATGATTTATGCGTGCGTATAGTAATGCATTATTCTGGTAAATACTTATTTTCTGTGCTAGATATTCTTAAACCGATTGATTTTTGAACATGCAGGGACAGACCCCATTGTTTCCTCGCATATTTGGTCATGAAGCTGGCGGGTATGGACATTTCAAGAAAAAAAAAAGATTTAGAACATACTAGTTACAATCAAATAGATTTAATTGTGTTTTAGTTCCTTTCATATACAATTGAATACATTTTTCTAACTATGTAGTTGTGTTTCTGGTGATTTTGGTACTTAGGATTGTTGAGAGCATTGGTGAGGGTGTGACGGACCTCAAACCTGGTGACCATGTGCTTCCTGTCTTCACGGGAGAGTGCAAGGAGTGTCGGCACTGCAAGTCAGAGGAGAGTAACATGTGTGACCTCCTGAGGATAAACACTGACCGAGGCGTGATGCTCAGTGACGGCAAGTCGAGATTTTCTATTAATGGACAACCCATTTACCATTTTGTTGGGACTTCTACCTTTAGTGAATACACTGTGCTACATGTTGGTAGTGTTGCCAAAATTAATCCTGCTGCTCCTCTGGACAAAGTTTGTGTCCTCAGCTGTGGAATCTCAACAGGTCGGTTAAAAACCGTTTGAATTTATTTGCATGATAGTTATTTGTTCATTTCTCTTATTGTTGAGAATTGAGTTCTGTAGGCCTTGGTGCTACCTTGAATGTTGCAAAACCCAAAAAGGGATCGACGGTAGCTGTTTTTGGACTCGGGGCTGTTGGACTGGCTGTGAGTCTCTCCTATCTTCTAATGCAGATGACTTATTTGATATGGCTCTTTTTTGGAATTACTACTGCAGCATTACAGTTTCTAGTAAAGATATATATATATATACACACACACTCATGATTTTATGGTTTTATGTGATTAGGCTGCTGAAGGGGCTAGAATTGCGGGTGCTTCAAGGATTATTGGTGTTGATCTGAATGCAAAGAGATTTGATGAAGGTATTGTGATACTTGGTGCTATCAAAATCTGATGGTATAGAATGCTTGAGTTGCTAGGTTTTCATTTATATAGTCTTTTATGTTCATTTTCCTTGTTCTTGTCAACAGCCAAGAAATTTGGTGTCACCGAGTTTGTGAACCCAAAAGACCATGACAAGCCTGTTCATGAGGTTGGTTTACTTTAAAATGCTAGAAACATTTTTCCATGGTGAAGGTGCAAACAACTTTCCCAACTTTTCTAACTTTGTTTGACTTCTATAGGTGCTTGCTGAAATGACCAATGGTGGAGTTGATCGAAGTATTGAGTGCACTGGAAGTATCAATGCCATGATTTCTGCATTTGAATGCGTTCATGATGTAATTTCCCACAATCTCCTGTTCATGTAATAAACAGATTTTATCTCGAGGCCATTCTTCTAAAATCTGTCATATGGTATGTTTCTTTGCAGGGATGGGGTGTTGCTGTACTTGTTGGTGTCCCAAACAAAGATGATGCATTTAAAACCCACCCAATGAATATCTTGAATGAGAGGACTATCAAGGGTACCTTCTTTGGCAACTACAAACCTCGGTCTGACTTGCCTTCGGTGGTTGAAAAGTACATGAATAAGGTAAGCTGAATTTCTTATTGAAAAATAGAAAGTATAGATTAGATCACTTTGCAATCCGCATATCGGATTACTTCTTTTACTTAGAATGCTAGTTTCTTTACACGTGACTCGCATCAAGAAAACGGTCTAATGGCCACTAGAAGACTCTAGTGGCCTCCATGGTATTCCTTAATTAAGTACTCATTTGAATGCTTTAATCCTGCCTCAAGATCTGACAAGAGTTGAGGAATAAACAAAAGATAAAAATATAAATCCAAAATGTCTAGAGAAATTATGCTTAAACTCCAAAAGGGAATAAGACCATCTTTTTTTTCCCTTTAATTCTTCCTTGTCTGGTTGTTCTTGCTTTCAAGGTCTTCTCTTTCATTATCTATCAAGAATTACCTTTACATGGCTTGTATTTACTATTTAGAAATCCAAGTAATTTATTCTGATTCACCTTCTTTTCTTTGTTTTTTTTTTTTTTTTGTTTAGTTTTGTCAGTCTAATTGTTCTATATTGTGGCAGGAGCTTGAGCTAGAGAAGTTCATCACCCATGAAGTCTCTTTCTCGGAAATCAACAAGGCCTTTGAGTACATGCTTAGAGGTGAAGGCCTTAGATGCATTATCCGCATGGATGCATAGAGCAGGATTGAAATGATGAGTATTTCTGAAATGATGCATAGTTTGGAGCGAAGTCTTGTGTCTCTCTTTAGAGTGCTGTAAAAAAATTGAAATGTCTATTTTCCAGATCATTTAAATCAAAATACTCAGTGAGTTTATATTGAACTTTTAGCATGTTTTCTTGTCTCTTCGAGTTACCAAATGATACACTTATTATTCTTCGATTAAAATGCAACACTTAGTGGAAACATAGGTTTATTTATAGTTACAAAATATATGAAATTATTGATTTTGGCTGAAGATTATATATATCCTAAAGCAGCGCAGTGCCTATGGTGGCTGCTCAACAAAACAATTCTCCACTAAAGCAAAACAATTCTTATCACCCTCTCACATTCAGTATTCTCATCAATGTTTCAAGCAACCTCAAATTCTCTGTTTTAGATAAATGTGAGATTTTATTAAAAGTAAAAAAGTACAGAAATTCTACTGCTCCAGCAGCCCAAAAGAACTGCACAATAAAAGAAAGCCTAGTACAAACACTACACAAAGCAGCCAAGGTTACTAATAAGTAACCCAAAAAAAAAAAAAACTAAGCCAAACAGCAGCTAGACTACAACACTCCAATTACAACAAATCACCCTGTTGATCATAGAATTCTTCACTGTCATGCGGAACCAAACTCTAAATTTAATGTTGCTCCTTAAAAATGTGTTGTGTTTCTCTGTAACCAGATGTGGTACACTGCCTCAGAGCACTGCTGGCAGAGCACTTTAAAGCTTTTATTCTTCAAGCGCTGTTACTCCGTTGAAGAACCTAACACCAGTCATAACCAGAGTCCTCCATCAAACTCTAAACTTTGACCTGATGCCAAATCGTTCTAGTTATGGAGCAATCAAAGAAAATGTAGTCCCTGATCTCGTGCTTCCTTCTGCAGAAAACACGTAAAAGCTTGAAGAAATAAAGTTGTAGACAGTCTATTCCCCTAGGCAAGCCAACAAATAAAGTTGTGTTTTGGAATCCAAGCCAATCTCCACCAGTCCACCTCAGGTAATTTCATTCTATTAGTCTCCCAAGTAGATTTACAAGAGAACACACCAGAATTTTATTGGGATTTGTGGAGCCTAGTTGTGTTTAGTCTAGATTATGACCTGACTATATATAAAAGTGCTACGGTTTTTAATCTACGGTTTTTAATGAGAATTTTTTTCCTAATGATGAAGAGCTAACCTCTCTTACAACAGGAGCCTCAACTTCATAAAGTTTGTCTAAAATTATAATATGTTAGGTTACTACGTAACATCTGAATAATCTTCTTATAAGCCTCTACGTTAGTATCTCTGTTTTAAAATATTATAGAATTTCTCCTCTTGTTTAGAGGCTCAAGCAGCTCAACTACTATCAAAAAGCAAACAATGAGATCGGAGGCATCACCAATAGTCCTTAGAGGGAGGGGGATGTGATTCATATGAACCTTGGATGTCTTTGTTAGAAACAAAAGGAGGCAACTAGTTGAGCTACAACTACAAGGCTCTAGATGATCTCATAATTAAAATGTGAATAAGTTGAGAGAGATCTTCATTATTAGGATCACCGACGAACCTCATGAGTGGATTCCATAGCAAATTGTATGAAACGATTTTTGTATGAGCCCGGGATGCAAAGAGGCTTACAAAAGTAGATGCCAGCAGCTACTGGGGAGAGGGATTGTGGAGAGAATCCTCTTTCTGACGTTCATAGAGCTTCCTCATGAACCCAAGATTGTAAATTGATATCAAACCAGCTCTAGCCTTCTTTAGAACATGAAGTTCCTGACGAGGGCAAATATTGTTTTTGGCACAGGAAGAATTTCTAAAACCTTGCAATACTAAAATAGTTTTATTTTCAATTTTGTGGCGTCGCAATTTACAAAGAACACCACCAAGATTTTCAACAAAAATTGAAATATCCGTAATGTCATTCCATTTTATTTTGGGATATTAAATAGATGTGTTATGACTTATGTGGATTATTTAACAAAAGATGGAAGAAAATTCATGTTTGAGCTTGAGTAGAGCTAATTGCCAAACACAAGGTTGGCCCCCTGGGTTCAAAGTTGCAGTCGTGTGTTACTGGGGCCGAGGGCCAACATCTTGCCAATTGCCATGTTGATTGATATGAATCAAATATTTATTTCTTGATCTCCATGACGTTACTGTGGCCAATGTCAACTGATTTTGATAATTCAATAATCAGCATAAGGGGGGAATTTGAATCACGAATGTCTCTATTAGAAAACACCCGAAGGTACCCATCAATTGAACTACAAAACTCTTGGTCATAAATGATATTTCAAACGGACACTGTAACCATGATAATAATGAATATCAATGCTAATTCCTCTCTCTTCTATTGAAGTTTGCTGCAAACAATCCTTACAAAGTTTCACCAATATAAGTCATTTATTTAGCCTCTCCACACATCCACAAACCTCATGCGTTGGCTTTGTACCACTGCAACTGGTATAAAAATCAAACAAGCATGATTGGCTGGAGCGTAAGAACAAATACCCCCACCATGAATGTGCTGTGCTGCTATAACTTCAATTCATCAACAGTAGGATGCATTAATTCACTGTTTCTAAATATCCTTAAAGCATGTTGATTATGCCCATCTCTTCATTTTCCCATCATTAATGAACTGGTACAAACAGGTTCAGTGGAAACAGTTTTGGAATGTGAGATAGGAGATAGAACCACAGAATTGAAAGTTTTTTTCATTTCTTTTGTAATGGTATTCATTCAACTCTACATATGGAAAGCTATGAATTGGACTATATGTATTTCTAAACAATATATAACTATTGCAGTCCTTATGATGGAACATCTATGCAGTTATGGCAATTGGTGCCCAGCATCATCTGTAACCAAGATGCCAAGCTTAGCTGTAAATCCGCACATCATTGCAAAAGCTCTACCTAGCAACCTGCTGCAATGGAGGCCAAGCAATTTCTTCATCATTTGTATAGCCATGAATAAAAAAATCTGCACAGTTCTTCTGCCACCCATGGTTGTATGGATTACGAAACCGCCCATCTGGACCACGAAGATACCCATAGCGAATAGCATTTGCTAATTCATTTGTTGTGATATTTCGAGCAATCTACATCATAAACATGAACACATGTTAATTAACTACAACTTAGGGACTTCTAAAGATAGTAACTGAAAACATCATATGGTACAAACGAATGTGTACACATTAACTATTAACTACTACTGGAAGGTGGAACTTTTGAGAGTTAAAAGGATATCTGTTTAGAATCTTTAAAAAAGAAAAAGAAAAAAAAATAGTATGTTCCGCATAACCCAAATGGGAGAAGGAAGTGCAGCTTTAACACTCATTGGCAAATCTCATTAGCACCTTACCCATAGAATTATATTAAAATCAAGCTTACCTGTATATTTATATCAAAATAAATTTATGCATGAATTATACCTCCCTATGATTTGAACTTCTTAGTTTTTATTCCCTTCTTAGTTTTTATTCCCGGTGGGTACAACAGTCATACACCAGAACTGCAAACTGTAACAAGTATCATAACGTGTAGCTTGTGGCATAATTGCCCTTGCCTTAACCACACTGCATCCGGTTTAAAAAATGATCATCCCACAATTCATCAACTTCTTTTGATTCATCGTTTTTCTATAAGCTACGTAATCAGCACCTGGTAGTCAACCACCACTACAAACTTCTAATAATCACAAACAAAATGATGTTTGATACAGGACAAATTCAAGATAATTCCTTCTCCTACAGAAAATATTTGTTTCGCCTACCGTGCCTCAATACTTCTTGTCTATTGCCATCTGCTTTAGCAATACAGGTTCCTTGATGGCAACAGTAGGATCAAAGAGTATGCTATCCTAAAGCTATTTTAACTGAGTAGATTAAGCATAAATAACTGATATAAGACCAAGTGGATTGAAACAGATCCAGCAATTCAAAAGCACATCAATCAACTAATTAGACTCCCAATCTCAGACAAGTTAGTTGAACAATCTTTCCATGGCCCCAAATATCATGGAATCATTTATCATTCAAGGGGATGAGGTGCAATTTGAGCTAGAACTTATTAGATGCAAACACAGAACTTACTGGATACATACATATAGACACAAATGTGCGTGTTTGCTAGAAGCAAAAAATCTTTTATGCCAAAATGATATCTAGGTGATGGTTTAGTCAATCACCTGGGAAGCCTGTGAGGTAGTTAAAATGGTAGCAGCAAGCAAAATTATCATGTCCAGGAGCAAAAATGCAACAACACCAGGATGTTGAACTGCCACATAATGAATCCATGTTTCTTCAGTAGGCAAGACTGGTTTTGCAGTCCAAATCCCTGTTTTGTTTGTCAAAAAGATGATTTTAATCTAGTCCAAAATGAAAAGGATACACATTATCAAAATGTATAGATAACTGCAAATGTTAAAACGTACTTTGAATTGCAACAGCAGCACTAAGGAACGATGCCAAAAAAGCAAAGCAGAGAAAAACAAAGAAATCCCTTTTGTTCCTCTGCAAGATGTATCATCACAATGATATAAGCTGTCAGGAAAAATGAGATAAAAGAAGAAAAAGTAATGCTTCAAATGGAAAAATCACATGTACCATCTATCTTTATTAGCATTATTCACTGAATAGAGGAATAACTGATATGAAGAGAACACAAAGAAGAAATTTTGTGACAGCAACCAAAAGGAATAGATGGCACAGAAGTGTTAAAAATGATGTCACAGCCCTCCTGCTTAGTGGTAATTACTCATGAGATAAAAATTGTACCAGCAATGACATTACCCCTCTGAAATTAACTAGTTGAAAGTACAACTTCTCACCTTCCCCACACAATTAGATATCCATGGGCAGTGATGGTCAAACTGTTCCACACATCGCTTACATGTGGGGCAGTGCTTTGATCGAACAGGCCTTATGATCTGAAAAGAAGTTATTTAGAAAACATACTGATATGTTCAGACATCCTCTCAAGCATTAAATGCATTTAAAATAATCTCATGGTCAAAATTTGAAAAAGAAAAGGTCCATTGAGTAAACCTTGCAGGTAGGGCATAGTTGAGACCAATTTCCCGTCCACTCCGAGGAACTGTTCAGATCAATATTCAACAAAAGATCCTGCAAACCATCAAAATATCATTTGGAAACTAGCAACAACAATATAAGTCAACTAGCAACTTATCTTAATATATTTTAGTGTATAACACATGCTCACACATATATGACAAAATTATATAAAGATAGAGGGTGGTAGTTCAAGAAGACAGGTTATATACTCGACTGCTCCAGTAAAAGATTCAGTGATAAAATGAATCCAAGAAATCACAAACATTTGATGGACTAGCTTCATCTAGTGACAACAAGAAAATAAAGAACTAATAAATGTATATTTGAATCTCTCCAAAGAAAGCTCCCAGTCTTCAAACGTTATACTTTTCTTTTCCTTCCTGACGTTCTATAAAATACACAATGACACTGCATTCCATACCTTATCCTGGAATAAAGTTGATTTTCTTCCCAACGTTGAAGCAAGCCATACACCATTCTTGGCATCACCCATCTCACACCAAACACCACAAAAACAAAAGATCACAACTCCATATCAAGTGGACAATAAATTAACAAATGATCCACATTCTCACCATTATGCTTGCACATGCAATACTGCACAAGTACTATCTTCCGTTTTAGAAGATAAATTACTGTTAATATTATCCCTAAGGCCTCAGTCCAAATGAAGAAAGAGACCTTTGACGATGCCCTCACATTCCAGATAGCTTTCCAAGGAAAATATACTCTAGAATCCCTCTTAACGCCTCATAATAGGACCGAACAGTAAAGGATCATTGCTGTTTATTTTCCACCATACCCTGTTTGTCATACCAACATGTATTCTAACTGACTATAGCAGCTCAAAAAAAGTCATTGATTCTCCCAGTTCCTAGTCTTGTGCCAGTCTAACAAAAATTGAATAACAATGCACACCATACATCATACCAAAAATTCAATCTTCTTCCATCACCAACAGAAAATCATATACCTAGAATTCCCACATTGTTTGGATATCACCTAGAATTCAAAAATGAAATCTGGGATTTCAAATAAGATAAAAATATGAAATAATAAATCCTGAAATAATTCTGATTCTGTTACCTGCATCACATGAGATCACTATCATCATTGATATCACAAGATTTGTAACCCTCATCATGCACCTCAATTACGTAATCCTAAATTATTAACTTCTCCCTCATTAGGAAAAGGTTGTAAATAGAACTTGAACTTGTTGCCCTCCCTAGTGACCTCACTTCGATCTCATGTAAACTATTTTTTCTTCATCAACAATAGCTACAGCATCATTACCCCATGTCAAGTAATCATCATAATTTTTTTGGTTTCTTCTTGAACTTTTCTCCCAACCAACCACTAATTGTTACCATCTATATATTGCAAAGAAATTGAATCAATCATGGTCCCTTTTTTTTCCTCTTTCTTTTAGAATTCATGTTGAGGGGTGGGGCTTATGTGTAGTGCATCACACCATAAGATTGGTACTTGTACAACAAATCAAGGGCTCATAACAATAGGTCCGGATACCAACAAATCATGGTCCCTTTTTTTTCCTCTTTCTTTGTGCTTTAAGTGCACTTTTACCAACACTGCCTCTTCCTCACCATATTCCTGCCACCAAACATCTCAACAATTGGTTGTACTCCAGGATGAATCTCCAGTTGAAGCACCATCTATTTTTCATGCATACAGATTAAATTGGACAATAGGTCCGGATAACCCATTAACTAATAAATTCCGATTTGGATGGTGAATTCTTAAATCCAATAAGGTGTCCAATTGATTTGTATCTGAATAATTGTCTCATTGGATGAGAATCAAATCACCCCCTACCCAATCTAGATCCGATCTATTTGCAGACCTACCACATATCATATAATCTACAAAATCTGGCTTTGAGGCAAGCCATTTCATTTGCAAAAACTCTCTTTTTTTAATAAGTAAGAAAGATGTATATTGAAGAAAGCTACTTATATATATATATATATATATATATAAGTAAAAGAAAGCTACTTTATGCAAAAAGAGCACAAAGCAGACCAGAAAAATTACAAGGGAAAAAAAATAAATAAGAAAATTAATTACAAAAAAGAAGAAAATTAAGGAACAAAGGGAGGGAATCACTAGATGTGAGTCCCCAAGCCCTAGACCAAGCAAAAAACTCTCACAAGTACAATGTAGCTTTTAATTACAAATGGAAACATGCTTTGAAATAGAGACAGTACAAACCTCTTTATCTTTATGAAGACCCATATCCCCTGATCCTTTTACAAAACCTGGATCTTTACTGCATGCAATAATGATAGAACATCATGGGAGTAATTTTTAAAAAAGGGACAATAGCAAGATCAATTATCAGCAATACAGCATTCTTAAAGAAATTTTAAACATATGTCATTATATCTAGCAACAACTCTATGAGATAAGAAGCAAATGACAACTGATAATTGTAAGTATCAACTATTGACATAAACAGGTGCAACTGCAAAGCATAGGAGCACAAACAACTTAATGGGTTTTCTCCCCTGGTCTTTTTACAAAACCTGGATCTTTACTGCATGCAATAATGATAGAACATCATGGGAGTAATTTTTAATAAAGGGACAATAGCAAGATCAATTATCAGCAATACAGCATTCTTAAAGAAATTTTAAACATATGTCATTATATCTAGCAACAACTCTATGAGATAAGAAGCAAATGACAACTGATAATTGTAAGTATCAACTATTGACATAAACAGGTGCAACTGCAAAGCATAGGAGCACAAACAACTTAATGGGTTTTCTCCAGCAAACTTTACAGCATGTACAAAGTTTTGAATTGATGGAACATAAATGCTATGTACAGTATGATTTGTAAACTTTTTAAATGATGACCAATAGACACTTGAAAGAATACATCTGTGGTGACAAAACAATTCCTCTTAGTTTGACATTAATGGTTCATTACAATCATAACAGTAAAAGTATCAAGGAAAGAATCACTAAGTTGGGAGGTTGGACAGATGGCACTTACCAATTAAAGGATTTGGCACATTGATCTCTCTCTAATATTTCATTCTTTGTTAGGAACATGGCTTTAGGTTACATCATGATGGCAATCATTTGTGTAAGCAGTATCTATGCCAATATGTGGTTGTGGGGGTGGGGGGCAGGTCTCTCCTTCCTGATCCACCCTACCGATTAAAACCCTTATATGTCCCACCCTGTAGCCAAGGCAGGACAATAACCTTGTTCCCACCTGCCCCACTAACAGCTTTAATCCCTATCTCTACCCCACCCATGCCACTACAGAAAATTCTGATGGTGGATAAATTCCAAAAAACAAAATACGGTGATTATAGATTGGTAATGTATATGCAAGATTCATGGGGAGTAAGTCCAGCATCTTCTTTTGCATTGTTCAATGGCTCAAGATATTTAGTCATTAACACTCTGTTTGTTTCGACATTAATATTTTCTAAAAAAAGAGTCATTTTCTAAATAGTAATATTTGGAAAACTATCTCATTGTCCTATGTTTGGTAGCGACCTCAAAATGAGATAAAATTGTTTTCAATAGTTTCCATATTGCCGCTTAATTTCCTTTATTTAGCGTGCCTTGAGATAAAGTTGTTTTCCGGAAAAATTTAATGGAAAAAATCTCTAAAAAATAACTCAAATTTTTATAAAGGTTTCCATTGACCTAAAATAGTTTTCCTTAAGACTTATATATATATATATATATATATATATATATTTTAATGCTACCAAACATAGGGAAATGCAGAAAACTATCTTCACAAGAGGCTCTCCATCGAAACAAATGGAGCTTAGTGTTTACATCATTAGGGGTATTTGGGGTAAGGCAGGCATGGTAGGCATTTGATCACTTTGCACTTACAAAGGGGGGAGGTGCCATTTGATCTAGAGCTCATTGGCTCCATACAAAATACATCAAGGATATATTAGTAAATGGACAGAGAATAGCCAGGCATCCTCAAATATGGCCCCACATCAGGTTAAATAAGATGTGTACCCAAACTCACCCCATCCCCAACTTAGTGTGCCTTCAATGAGACAGGGTGGGGCAAGTTACCCATTTAACCCGTCCTACTGCCATCCCCAATCTTTTCTTATCTCTATATCCCTTTTCCCTCTTCTTTGTATACAAATAACTATAATAACAATAATTTTATACTGTTATTCTTAATAACACTGATTCTTTTTTTCTCAATTTTAGAGGACCATATGGTGAGTTTCATCAAGGTTTCCTTGTTCAGATCTCAAAAATAAGTCACAATTTGTTTCAGTTCTCCAATAGAGGATTTTGATAATTAAACCGGTACTGGAAACCACCCAGGACACATGGGCCTAAAAAAATTGTGCAGGTCAAGCAGTTGGGCACTTCATATGCCTAGATTGCCAAATAAACTCACTAAACCAGCAGCAGCCCAGGTCACCATTCACCAGTTTAACCCTCCAGTCTGGTCCGGTGTTGATAACATCAAGTTCCATCATTCTCATCGGCACAACAGTATATGTCAATGTATATGTAGAGTACATGCACAAAAAACCATGCCAAGCAACAGAACATAAATATTAAAAAATTAATAACTTAGGGAAAAAATGTCATCTATAAGGAGTCAGGGACTTGGTCATAGCTAAAATTAGTCAAAAATGTGTTTCCATAACCCTAAATTGGCATCAAGAAAACTCTTTAAAGGTCCTCTAAAATGCAAAACAAATGATGGTTGAGTGGCAGTACCAAATATTCAAATCTTTTGTCCAGGTGCTTCAATTTTCTATCAAAACATTCACACAATCGCATCCAAGAAAGAGGCACATGCAAATTTTCTCTTTCATTTTTGTTAAGTAATAAAATTAATTAAAAAACAGAGCAAGGGGTACAATGCAGCACTAGTACTCAGGGAGCAATATGTAATTTTTCTAAAAATCCATGAGATATTGTACCCAGTTTGACAAACAGAGGATCCAGAATAATAAAAATATGTCAAATTGGAAACATGCCTTAACCTACAAACAGCAATAAAATTAAAACACAAGTACGGCAAAGCATGAGATTACCTAGCACACTTGTAGAACATAATCAGTGAACCAGCCACCATAGAAACAGCACCCCATCCCCAGAGTCCAACAACAGCAGTAACCTTTGTAAGATTGGGAGCTAGAACGAGTAATAAGAAGTCAGTCAGCCATTTTTTTGATAAGTAATAAGAAGTCGGTCATGATTAACATCATAGCATGCCTCCATCTGCTATTGGAGGAAAAATTGTAAAACCATAGCTTATTACCTACAAGAACTGAGTTGATGAAGAGGACCGTGAGAATGATTATTATGGCAAATAGGATAGGAGCATAACCTATATCTGTCATCTTCCCACCGCAAATTTTATCTCCCCAGTTGTTGCTGTGAGCTCGCTGTGCATTAGACTGCACATAAATCAAAAAAGAAAAAGGACAATTATTAGGTGCAAAAAGGGCCGCAGCCAAGTACATAAAAGGTTACACCTAAAAGAAGAATGAGAAGGGGAATAGACACTAAAATAAATAAATAAATAAAAATCATAAAATCTAGAGCATCCCCAAGTCTAAAATAAGGACACATAAATTTGAACAACAGATGCATCAAGACCTTGGGGAAACTCTACATAAAACCCAGACTAATCTCTGCATACAAACTTCTTGACCTCCAACACCATGTTATTCCTCTGTGACCAAATGCTCCACATCAAGCCATATGACATACCCATATGAAAACCTAACCCATATGATTGCAATATTTTCTGCATGACCATTTGAAATTGAAAATCTAATCATAAATGATATCCATATATTCCTGTGAAGTCCCAGTAGGTTTTATCAAGCAAGCTTTGCATGAAACAATTTATTTTATCCAAGCTGAGCATCTTTTAGAGTGGGGGAGGGGAAGGAGGGAAAGGAGGGCAATATTAATTAAACAAAAAGTTACGTACAAGGAAAAGAGCGACATGCCGATGACCTTTATCAGATGCTAGCTGACCAGGAGTGAAACCAGCATTATCTTTCACCATCAATTCCTGCTTCGTGCCAGCATGTACAAGCACACTGCATGCCTCCACATTTCCTCTTATTGCAGCCCAGTGCAGAGGGGTACAACCTTTCATAGGATATTCAACATCATCACATCTAGAACAAATATATTAACACAATTACCCAAGTAAGCCACCATTTTTTACAAAAAGTTATAGCCACTGGGATGTAGATTAACAAGAATTGTGGGAGAAATTTGGAGTAACAACTGATATATCTACATTAATGCATTTTTTTATTGACCATATTTTCCTCCTGCAAATCTCCTTTATTAACCCCCTCTCCCTCCCCCACCCCCCACCTCCACAACACCCCCCCCCCCCCAAAAAAAAAAAAAAAAAAAAAAAAGATTAACTCAGATGTCAGACACATTGGGAGCCCCATAAAAGGATCTCACATTCAGGTTAAGGCTAAGATTCTAAAATATTCTATCCCATTTATTTTGTCCACTATTCCATGTAGTCAACTTTGAAAAGTAAATAAACACAATTTTAATAACTTATATTTTACTTAATTTGAAAAGTCAAGACTCCTTATTTTCATTGCAATTTTTAGATTTTTGAGTTGTAATCTATAAAAGAATTGAAATCGAGCAGGCAACATGGGACCATATTATGATGCCATTCTTTCTCTGATGCGTGTCATATAACAATGCTAATACAGAATATTTGTGGAATTTAACTTAACTAATTATTAACCGAGAAATCACACAACCCATTTAAGAAGATATTAATTGCCCAACCAATATACCTTCTTTATCTTGTTTCCCTTGGGATGCATCTCTAAATAGAAGTAATCTAATTGTATCTGCAAATCCTTTATATGCAGCCCTGGTTGAAAACAAGAGAAGAATCATTTTCATATAATAAGCTTTGAACAATCTTTAAGTTTCCAAAAGACTGCTGGATATTACCTAAAAATCAAATGTGCAGTTTCTTAAATATTATAAACTGGAAAAAAGTTCAAACATTTCAGTTATCTAGACCAACAACTTTCACTTATCAAAAAGAGATTTTTAACTGACTTCCATACATGTAGACACACACACATACATACATATATATATATATATATCTTATATATTATCTAGTATATATAATCTAGTAGGATACATAACAAGTATTAGATGCACAACAATTTTAATGAGAGAGGGAGGAAGAACAAAATGAAAACTAACAGGGAAAAAAAAAAGGCAGCTATTGTGGTTCTCCATAAACAAATTAAATTTAAAATGATCGTCACACAAATTATTATGCAGAGGTGGACTCTTTAGAAGTATAATTTTTTTTTTCTTTTTTGATAAACAATAGAGTTATAAAATATCCAGCATTTGACATGATATGCATTAAACCTCCATGAACCATGTAACTATGACACAGGTATCCTTATGACCCAACATGCATTACTCCACATAGAACATGCATTGTCTGTGGAATAATGCATGTTAGGCCATAAGGCATACCTTTGTCATAAGATGATTGAAGTTGACAACATGCATTGTTTGTGGAATAATGCATGTTAGGCCATAAGGCATACCTTTGTCATAAGATGATTGAAGTTGTGTCAACACACACACACACACACATATATATATATAAACACAAGATGTATACATGTGGTGCACCACAAAAATCACCTAAAATTACAGCAATCAAAAAATTTTAACATACATGAAACTGAATGGCCAGTTAAAGCAACAATCCAATCATACATAGAACATAAGAAAATCAAGATTAGTTCAATTGTAGTTTATTTCAGTCCTTCAAATGTCCAGCTGTTGCATTCTTTCCAAATAGTCCGCAACAGCCATAAAGAAATCGCATTCCACAATACAGCCATCTCCATTTCGGTGTCAACCAAACTGCCCCTTCCTACGTGCCAACATATCAATTACCTTGGAGGCATAACTCACTGCACCCCAAAGAGACAAAACACGAGAGACCAAAAAACTCTAGCAATATTGCAATATAAAAGTAGATGATCAAGTGATGACCCCCATTCTTACACATGCAACACCACTCCACTACAATTATATTCCTTCGTCTTAAGTTATCCATCATAAAAAATTTCCCTAAAGCAGCCGTTCATGCAAAGAAAACCACTTTAGCAGGGACTTTAACCATCCAAATACTCTTTTAAGTAAAAAACAATGAGCATCTCCAATATGTAACATTCTATAAAAGGACTTCATCTAAAATAGTTTACTTGTTGGAATCCAAGGTTATGTTTGGTAACAATTTTTGTTTTCCATTTTCAAAAACTTGTTTTTGGGAATATAAAGGAAAAACAATTTTCTTTTATTTTTGAAATCAAAAACATGTTTGGTTAGTTGAAATTAAAAAGATAGTTTTTTAAGAAAAAAATAGAAAATACTAAAATATGTTGTCACTAGGATTTGAATTCAAATGCTAATTCATTAATGAGACAGATTCATTATATTAAATGCGTGTTTTCATTAACTTTTGAAAATTAGAAACTGAAAACAGTCTTTTGCATGTTTTCAGTTTCCTTCACAAATTGAGTTTGAGAATAGTTTTTGTTTTCTGTCTATTTTGGGTTGCCAAACAAGTTTTTTAGTCTCAAAAATAGAAAATTGTTTTTGGAAACAGAAAATAAGGGAAAAAAACAATTACTAAACATACCCTAAGAAATCTGGTCATCTGCATCCCTTCTTAACCTTTGTTTTTTTGTTTTTTTTTTTTTTGATAAGTCCCTTCTTAACCTTTGTAGGATAGATAAGATTAAGAAAGTCAGTTAGCTCCCAATCCTAGACAGCTCTAATAAATGTGATATCCCAACGATTATTTCCTTCATTCCATACACCCAAACCTCCATATTGAATTGGTTAACAAACTGTCTTCCCAATTTTCAAGATGGAACTTGAAATTGTCTCCTAGCACACCCCATAAAAAGTCACTTTCTAGTTTCTCAATATGCATAGCAGTGCTAACAAGAATAGGAAAAAGAGAAAGGAAATAAGTCAGCAAACTCAAAAGCATCTGTTTATTGCAAGTCTTAATACTCTTAGATAAACATTTCTGTCATGCTAATCTCCATTCCACCTTCTCAAGCATTGTATCCCAAATTACTAAAGATTTAAATCTAGCAACCAACGAAAATCTCAAGCATTTCATAGGCTGACTGAATACCTTGCATCCTAGAATATGGGCCAATTCTTCCACCTTTTATTCTTTACCAGAAAGCCAACTCTAACTTCCACTTTGTAACTATACATCTTTTAAACTTTCCAGCACAGTAGACATATATAACGAATTACTCCCTATTGACAGCTATGATTTAATACATACCCATGTAAATGGGACGTATGAAAAGAGATACACCAACTAAGAATGATAATTAGAAAGATCAAGCATCTCAGGTAATTTAAAGATAGAAAATTTCCCTAAAGCATTCATCCACTCAAAAAATAGATTTGGGGAATCAAAGTTTCAGGCCTAAAAGTAAACGTTTACACCCTTAAAAGCATATCATTTCTCTCACCACAAATGCTTCACCAGATACACTGAGGGATTGCCTTCCAGATGTTTATACTATGGTCTATCTAAATTGACCTTGCCAACAAGCTAACTCACCTACCAAGCATAACCCAATGAACCCCCAAGAGATTAAACACTAGAGACCAGAGCTCTCTCACAACATCACAATGAAAAAGCAAATGATCAATAGTCTCCCCACTTGACTTTCACATGCAACACTAGTCCACAATAATGATACAGCATTTTATTAGATTATGCATGATTAGAATTCTCCCCAATGTTGTTGTCCATAGAAAGTATAACACTCTTGTAGTTGTAGGGCTGTCTCTAGGCTTCAAGATGCTTTTCCAATAGAAAAGAGGACCTCCAATAGGATTTAACACTTTGTAGAATTATTTAACCTTAAACACACTATCGTGCTCACCTTGTTTGGTATCTACTGGGTAATGCCGAAGACTATGGTTGAGCTCCTAGCATGCTGGCAAGGAAAGTTTGGTCATCATCGTAATGGTGTTATCTGAATGGCTATCCCTCATTGTTTGATGTGGTGCATTTGACAAGAGAGACATAATTGGTACTTTGAAAAGACAATAGCATACTTAAAACTTTTCTTCTTTAAAAGCTATCAGATTGGATGTCAATAGTAGGAAGTCATTCTATTAGTTCAGTTTATGATTTGATAGATGCTTGTAATTTGTGTATTTGATTGTTTTGGTCCCCAGCTGTATACTTCATGTATACTTGGGTGACTCCTTTTTATGTTTTGAATAAAATTTCCATTACTTATCAAAAAATTTAAACCAACAATAAGATGTTAGTTCCATCATTTATTTGCACTGTTTCTTCTACAGAAGGATACATACATACAAATCATTACATAGTATATTCACTATAACACAGATACATTCTATAGAATTTGCACTGATAGTCTTTGGACCAAATGGCAGCTCTCTCCTCAATTCTGCACAACTAATTTAGTTATATTTATAAATAAAGGAAGACTGGTGGGTCACTGCAAACACAAAGCTCTTGTTGTCATCTATATGTTAGAATTCATTGCTTATTGACATACCAGTGAAGAGGACTCCTCCCCTCATTATCAGGCACATCAAAATCAGCTTGATACTTAGCAATAATGTGATTTAAGAAAGCTGTTTGTCCATATTGAGCTGCAACATGAACTGCCTGCAGTGAATAAGTATATAAACAACAGAGTATTGGAGATGTATACCCATCACAAGCAAAGAGAAAAGAATTAGATCCAAAAGAACTTGAAATTAATTGGAATTAAACTACTTTCAACCACAGTAAGGAGGTTAAGGAAGTTCCCATATGACTCATTGTCAATATGGTAGCTCTCTGGATAATTCATTTCACACATATGCTCACAAACAGTTAGGCCATTTACACACACACATTTGGCATATTGTATTAATATTTAGTAATACAAGTCAAGTTGTACAACATTCCTTCAAACTATTCAAGGTCAGCCACCTGAATAATGTTTATCCATTGCAATATTTTCAACTTCAAAATGAACAGCATAAAATTCACCTTCCTTGACTTAAGTAGCATCCCAATAAAGCTCCTCCCAAGTATAAGCTTTGGACCAGCTGTGTGATGCAATTGACCGCACACACAACTCAGCAAAGTTCACATAAATCTGAACACCAAAAGTGAAAGGCTCTGTAGATTATCCAACTACATCAGGCTTTCTGTTTGCATATTTGTGATTTTTTTTTTTAATAAAATATCTTAGAGAAAGATATGTACAATGGTCCTCCTAAGTAATAACCCTAATGGTTTTTTTTTTTTTTTTTTTTTTTTTGAGATAATTCGATAGTGGGGGGAGGGGGAATTTGAATCCTGGACATCTACATTGAAAACATCAAGAAGTGTCAGTTAAGCTAAAAGGCCATTGGCGTTTTTCCTTGGCTTTTTAAAGAACAAAAAATATAAGGAAACTCATAAATAGTTACCACTAGTCTTATAGCTATCTCCTGGTGTTTCCAAAGGAAACATCCACGGTTCAAACCCCTCCCCCAACTATCAAATTATCAAAGGAAACTCATTTATAGTTATCAAAAAGAAGGAAACCATTAATTTCAGGTTATAGGTGATTTTCTATGTTATCAATATCCACCATAATCATATAGTGCCAATATATATATGATATATCTCTCTAAACCCATAAAACATGAGTACAAAATTCCCTTAACTCTATTATAGAACCATCAAAATGCTGAAAAGATGCATATCAATAATACTCTCATGTGCACAAATAAATATTTCATAATTATTTCAACACAGCCATTGGTTATTTAGTCTCTGTAGTGGATCTATTCCTAAAAGAGAGACTGACTTTTTCGCCAGTCATCAACCTACTGCAACTCTCCCCCTTTTCCTGGGCTTAGTACTGGCTGTGAACAAAATATATGACACTAAGCACAGACACAGGCGAAGTTACAACCATTGGTTATTTACATGTACAAAATGACCAACTCTAAATTCCAAAAATGAAACATTTGTTTAAGGATTAAAGAGAATGAGACAATTACCCGATAGCCATTGAAATCAGCTGCTTCAACCCGAGCTCCATTCTGCAAAAGCACATCTGCAACAGCAATGGCTCCCCGAACAGCCGCCCAATGCAAAGCCGTCTGTAGAATGTTGTCAGTGGCATTGACATCGCCTCCATGCTTCACCAACAAAAACAACAATGAAATCTTCAACCATAGCAAACCCCATTCACCACATAATGTAGCAACCCAATCCCAGAAGTAAATGCTCACACATTAACATATGATTCATCACAAATCCACTGCAGAATTCAGCTCTCAAACATATAAAAATAAAATATTTTTATCCCCATTTGAAATACGAATTCTGCTGAATTAAAACAAACCCACCACACAATACATCATTTGAGTACGCGTGTGCAAACTATAAAAAAAAAAAAAAATTAAAAAAAAATCATATTTTTCCCAATATGGAATACGAATTCTGCTAAATTAGAATAAACCCACCAAAGAATACATCATTTTGAGCACAAATTGACCGCACAAAATACATTCAGACATAAAGTCAAACATATGGCATGCATGAGTGGAAAAGTGTGAGTTAATTGAGAAAAAACCTCAACGATGTATTGCACGATATGAGGAAAATTGTTGAGAGCGGCCCAATGAAGAGCGTAGTAGCCATTCAAATCGGGTTGAGAAAGAGAAGCACCGTCTTCCTCGACGAACTTCCTCAATTTGTCAAAATCTCCATAAGCGGAGGCAGAGAACACGTCGATCACAGGAGCCACAGAGACTTCCTCGTTAGGGTTTTGCTGTTGAGCGTTTGAATCCGATGCTGACACTATTTCAATCTCCGACGAAGCCATGAAAAAACCGTACGGATAGACAAATTTGAAGGCTTTATTAAACCTATTTGGTTTGTTTTGTACTGTGATCTATTTTGGGTTACAACTCTGTTAATGTTGGAACTTTGGAAGTTGGTTATAGTTCCACACAATGACAAGAACAGACTCTGCCGACATTTTTAATAATCAATAATTTAAAAAAAAAATAATAATAGATGCTAATAATTTTTTCTATTTACTTTTTGTCTTTTTTTTTTTATCAAATAATCAACAAAATTAATTTGTGTATACTACTATTTAAAGGGCTTTTATTATTTGAGATTTTCATTTTTTTAGTTAAAAAATGTCCCTACACCTCTATATTTAAGTAGACACAAAACTAAATGATAATCGGTAAAAATACCACTCTAACTCCCAATAAAACATTTGTTAAAAAAATTGCCACTGTCTCATTAATTTTTAAATTATTTTATCCATTTATAAATTAGATTCTCAAAATAAAAATTATATATATATATATATAAAATAAAAATACTAGCTTTTTTTTTCTACAAAATAAATACTCCCTCCGTCCCAATTTATTTGTCCTTTTTGAAAAGTCAAATTTTTTAAGGGAATATCATTTATTGTCTGATCTACCTTATAAAAATATATAAGTTTATAAGACTATGCTTAAATAAATTTATTAGCTTTTTTTTTAAAAGTTATTCTTAATGAAACAATTAAAAAGGTACCCTAATTAAATTGATTTTTTAAATATTTGTTAGTTTTCTTTTCAAATAGTTTGAAAATAAAGTATGAGTATAATAGAAACATTAGTAAATTAATAACTTTTACTTTTAGAAACATGACAATATTTTTGGACATTTCAAAATAAAATAGAGTACAAACAAATTGGAACAGAGTGAGTATGTAATATTTGTTCATTTCTTGAAACTAGTCTTATGATACTCTGGTTGTGTTAGTAATTTGCGTGTGATGAGGTTAGTTTAAAAATAAATTAAATTTTTTTTTCTCACATCCAGCAAATGTGTGATGTTATGAATAGTACAAATTTTACTATGATATCCTATACAACTTTTTTTTTTAATTTCCATACGTATCTTTTACAATTAATCACTATATATATTTGTAACTTTTTTTTTAATCTAGCAATTACATTTATTATTATAGTAAAATAATATCTTTAACATTTTTTATCAAAAGAATATATTTTTAACAATTTTTTAATATAAATAAATTATGGAAAAATATTAAATGCATTTCAAATTCAAACTAATGTAATTAATGGATTTTAAATTTTAAATAGCATAACAATAGTAAATTTTTAAACTATTTCTAGTGGCTCCTTAATTAGTAAATTTTATGTAATAATGAAATCTGTAGTATCAGTGTATCACTATTGTCATTTTAATTTTTATTTTCCAAAAAAAAAAAAAAAAAAAAGCACCCGCACAAACATATCTTAAAGTAAATTTTTTTTTTTTTTTTTTATCAATCTTAAAGTAAATTCACTAAATTAGTTTTTTGTTACCGCAATATTTCAAGGGGAATATATCTATAACAACTTATATTTCGTTAATGCACACGGAAAAATTGTATTTATAAATAATTTATATTTTTCAATGATCACACACCTCGATACTTTAATAAACTGTATTTTAAAAAGAATGTGAAATATATAATGCCTTTTAACCCTTTTTTAAGCGTTATTCAATTTCTTTCTTGACACAATAAAATGCAGCAAACATTTCTCAAAACTTCAATATGATTTATAATTGCTTTACATATTTATGCCGTGGTTTATATGGTATTTCCCTATAATAATCAAACAGTATTATAATCACCATTTTCAAGACACCATTTTCTCAAAAACTATAATCACCATTAAATTGTTTATCAAAAAAAATAATCACCATTAAATTGTAATAAAACAAATCATTTTCATTTTCTCAACAAAAATATGAAGCCCAAGTCCAACTTTCCAGCTCATTAGTAGTTCTCGTAAACCGTGAGAATGTGCGAAGAGAATTTATCTGGTGGGGGCGATATCGCAACTGCCGCGTACCTAATCTAGCTGTAACAGGTGAAAGTACGAGTGCATCTTTTTCTCATCTGATGTGGTAAGCAAGAATATGATAAATGGTGATTGGTGGCATAAATATTTTTCTCGATAAATCCAATAACACCACGTTGTTTACTATTTTATTCACAATAATGCACACTAATTTACGTACTTGACATGTAAAATCTAGCTCAACGAATCTTTTATCTTTTCAAAAGAGTAAGCTCAAATCTCACTAGAAATCTATATATATATATATATATATAATAACAGGTGAAGTTGAAAGCAACTTAAATTAAAATTTTAAATTAGAGTTCTAATTTTGCGCTATGTGTCATAAACTATTTATTCTTAAAGAGTTTTATTTCTTAATTTTAAAATCAAATATTGGACCACATTATAAATATTCATCCAAGTGAATTATTAAGCACAAAAATCAAATAATCTAGAATAAATAAATCGTAAAAAAAAAAAAAGTGTTTCACAATAATTAAAAAAAATGGACAATTTCCATTTTATTCCTAACAATATCCTTCCAAAAATTTTTAAAGAGTTAACAAAATATAAAAATGACTATTAACCGTATTTAAATTTTATATATATATATATAAATTATATTATGGATCTTATTATATATCTTTAAGTGTATCCATGCATATACATGAAATTACAAACTAACAATAATAATAGAGAATGAGTTAGGTTCGGAGCTGGCGTAAAAGACACCTTTTATGCCAGCCAATTAAACAATCATGAGAAGATACATTAGCTAACAAATTTAAACTCAATACACCTTATTTCACTCAATCATAACCCAATTAAAACCCCCAATATTCCCTAAACACATTCAAAACTTCTTCTCCAAATGACAAACCAAAGGCAAACTCTACTCCTCCTCACACTGGAGTTTCATTTCGCCACAGTCATCATTGAAGTTGTTGTTGAAGCCTGAAAAAGATGTTGAATCCACCGTTAGTCTAGTGTCACAATGTCAAGGTTTGTTTTCTCATGATTTGGTGGTTTTCTCCTAATTTTAATTTTGAAATATCAATGGGTTTGAGTTTTTTTCGATGTCAATCACTTGATTTTTTTTGGACGTCAATGGGTTTTCTCCTATTTTTAATTTGACCACTTATGATTTAAGAATCCAATAAGAAAAACAGCAAAACCCATACAAAATCAAGTGATTGACATCTAAAAAAACCCAAACCCATTGATATTTTGAAATTAAAAATAGGGGAAAACTAGCAAATCATGAGAAAACAAACCTTGAGATTGTGACACTAGACTAACGGCGGATTCGGCATTTTTTTCAAGCTCCAAAAACGACTTCGATGATGACTGTGGCGAAATGAAGCTCTGGTGTGAGGAGGAGAAGGAGAGGAGTCTACCTTTGGTTTGCCGTTTGGAGAAGAGGCTTTGAACATGTTTGAGGAATATTTGGGGTTTTAATTGGGTTATAATTGTGTATAATATGGTGTATTGAGTTTAAATTTGTTGGCTGATGTGTCACTCCAGGATTGGCTAGCGTAAAAGATGTCTTTTACGCTAGCTCCGGACCTAACTTATAATAATACTAATAATAATAACACATTTGAGGTTCTTAATTTTTATTTTTATATTTATAGAGTTTCAATTTATGACTTCTATTTTTTATGATTGCATTATTTATCTTCATACTAAGACAATAATTAGTTTTTGGTGTGAGAGGGGATTGAATTCCAAATTTTTTATTCAATTATCAGAGATTTTACCAATTGAACTAACTTGAACTCACATATCAACCTAGTATATGTCTGATGTGGGACTTATCACACACTCACACAACACACAATCATATCCAATGACATTTATCTAGAGTAATCGAGTCATTTTAGGTTAAGCATGTCAACACATAATTGACTCATTTTATTAATCGCGTTAAAGCGTGTCAACCAATTTTTAACATGAATCAATTTACACTAAACACTAACCTACAAACAATTATGTTGTGTTCGCATCGTATCGAATATTGCCACCCCTAACTAAAAGTTAAACAAAAAAAACCATTGGCAAACAAGAGCATTCATGTTGGCTTATACAAAATAGTATAAGAACTCAAATGTGCCTACTGAACAAAAAATATATAAAAAATAAAATAAAAAACACCAATAGTAGATTAGCTACCCATTAGCAAAATAAAATTTTGCTGTAGTGCTTTTCCAAATTTAGATGACACCATAGCTTCTCTAAATCAATACTATATTATTTGTTTTTTGTGTTATTATTAATAATACTATTAACAATATATATATATATATATATAGAGAGAGAGAGAGAGAGAGAGAGAGAGAGAGAGAGAGAGAGAGAGAGAATATGTTTATGTGTGTGGTTTCGACTTTGAGTGGGTTTTTTTTTTTTAACATTTTGTTTGGTCTTGAATCTCTTCATCCCAAGTGGTTTCTCTTAGGGTTGAGGAGGGGAGGGGATGCACTAAGAGATTTTGTTGATTTAATGGCTTAATTTAGTTGGATATTTTGCGTGGTTGTAGATTTTGATTTGGTTGTGGGTTTAATTTGGTAACATGGAAATGGAGAAAATTGATTGTAGGGAGAGAGATTGACCAAAAAAAAAAAAGAGAAAGATCAAAAGCAAATAAGAAAATAATATATAAACAAAATGGAGTTAAGAAAAGATAATTAAATGTTGGTATTTTGAAAAGTGTGTTACTTTTTTTATTCTATAATAGAGAAAAAAATTTGCATAATCCAATGTGAATACTATAAATTATCCAAATACAAGATCTCATGGATTCTCATTAATATATATACACACACACACACATACACACACTAGTGTACATGAGATTAGGAATTAAGGAAATTGGAAATTCAACAAAAAAAAAATAAATAAATAAATAAAAGAAACTAGTGAGTCTTGATAAAGTATAAAAAAAAATTATATTAGAACATGATCTTGAGGGAAATATCAAAGTGGACTGAAAAGTTTCCTTTTTTAAAAAAATTTAATTTTTGAATAAGTCTGTTTGGAAGACATGAATTAGTAAAAAAGTGTCCTATTTTGTAAGAATTTTAAGTGGAGTTAGAGATATATTTTTACCAGGTTGTCTTCAAGTTTTGTCGCGGTTAAATGTAAGGTCCAAGGGTATTTCTAAATCACATAAAAATTCAGTTTAAAGAAGAGAATCCTCTTATATATGTTATGAAGTTTTTAGGATAATTTAATCCAATCTAACAATCTATTAGTAAATCTAAAAAAAGGGTCAAAATAGGTTAAACTAAGATTATTTAATTTAGTTTCTCAACAAAAAAAAAAAATATATTTAAGATATTTGAAATATCAAGATAAGATTCTCTCTTATTTTTAATCAGATTTTTTTTTTCTTTCAAGAATTATAATTGTTAGAAATGTGTCAATTGAAATAAATAATCATGATATTTCAATTTGAAACTCTTTTAGCAACCTAACAAACAATGTTTGAAAACATATACAATAATTTTTCAATTTATCTCATTATTTAATAGAATACACAATTTTGTAAATTTAAAAAAAAAAAAAACTATAAAAAAGAACTTTATAATTGCATTGTTATAAATTGGATTTCATCAATGTTTATGTCCTCCAAAAAGAAGGAAAGCAACAAATTTAGTGGCACACAATTTATATGCTATTTGTGCAATATTGTTTGATAAATACCGCTTTCGTCATGAATTTATTTTTTTAAACATGAGGTAAAGTAGACATAAGGTTTGAATTCATTACAAATTTAAGCATTTGAATCCGATGATGACACTATTTCAATCTCCGACGAAGCCATAAAAAAACGTACAAACAATTTGAAGGCTTTATTGTACCTATTTGGTTTGTTTTGTACTGTGATCTATTTTGGGTTAGACTTTGCTAATGTTGGAACTTGGAAGTTAGTAAATTACAAGATGTCAAGAACAAACTCAGCTGACATTTTTAGAGGAAAATGGGCTTTTGCCCTTATTTTTGAAAATATCTAGCACAATGTCCCTATTTCAAAACTATTAAGTATCGTATCCCTGTTTTGAAACTCAATTTTCTAAAAATCAAGTTTCCCATATAAATCGATTTTATGATTTTCAAGTTCTAGGTAAGTTTTTGCCACGCTAGACCAACAACCGTGGCTTTTCCCAATTTAAAAAAAAATCCAGCTAAAACTTGAATTTACCAAAATTGAGTTCCTGGGAAAATTAGGGGTTGTTTGGATTTAGTGTTTTCCATCACTCATCACTCTGATTTCATCACCCATAACTCAAAATTGGTGGGTCCCACGGCTGTTTGGTTTGTTTGGATTTGTTTTCAATTTTTGTTTCCATCACTCAATTATCTGATTTTTGAGTAATGAGTTATAGAAACTAAAAAAAAATTTTAGGTATTTTTGAGTTATGGAAACAGAGTATCTACGGCATTTTGGTAAATACAAACATATTTGAGAGACCCACAGTCAAAGATTAGTCAAATCCAATTAGACCTTTTGCTCTCTCCAACACGCGTTGTCTTCTTCTTCTTCTCCCTTTTTTTTTTTTTTTTTTTTTCACGCTGGGTCTGGGTAAGTCTCTATTCTCTTTTTCTTCTTTTCTTCTTCTTTTGACATTGGGTTTCTGGGTTTAGTTTTTTTTTTTTTTTTTTTTCCTTTCATGCTAGGTCTGGGCTTGTTTCTCTATTCTCTTCTTCTTCTTCTTTTTATTCTTCTTTTCTTTCCTTTTCACATTGGGTTTCTAGGTTTGGTTTCTTTTTTTTCTTTTTTCAATGGGTTCAATGATTTTGGGTATTGGGGGTTGAAGGAAAAAAAAAAAAAGTAAAAGTTGCATCAAGTCAATCCGTGAGTCCCACAAAAAGTAAAATTTTTAGAGTTATCAAAGTTAGAAACAAGTGCCAAACATGCCACCTTAGGAAATTGTGGTATTTTCAATGATAAATGATGAGTTATAGAGTGATGAGTGATTATATCTGAGTGATGAGTGAGCATTTTTTGAAATCCAAACAACCCCTTAGTAACTCGGTAATTGGAAAACCGAGTTGCTTGTTAAAAAAAAAAAAAATTTTGAATGGTGTCAAGGAAAAAGAAACCCAAGTATTCTTTTCTTTTTCTTTTTCTTAGAAGATGGGAATGGTGAAAGTCTTAGGTTTGGAAGACTACAAATGAAGGCCATGGAAATACCTCATAAGAGACTAATTTGCCCATAAAGTAATCAACCTAAGTGGCATCATTGTAAGGCTCATGTACAGAAGTTGTCGTTGTGTTTGTTGGTTGCATTCTTGCTAATAGTAGGAATTACCTGTATAAAACTTTAAAAGGGTCAAATGACAATATAGAAAACATTTCATAAATAACTTATTGACGACTGGTATAGAGAGAGGATTTCTATAAGTCATCAATGCAATTGGAGTCAAGATATTAAAACTAAAGTAAAATTTCAATAGTTCTCTCCCTAAAACATTATCAATATTATAAGTAGTTTTACCTTGGTTTCAAATAGAAATTACTTGAAGTAAAAAGCAATTTGAATCCTTATCTAAAAGAGGAGCGACATAAAAACTTAATAAGTCTCAAAGATGAAGTTCCTCGAACATATTTCAGCATCAATGTCCAAGTTCAGCTCTATGTATACTGCCAATTAATCACTCCGGTTGAAAGCACAATGTTTGAAAGAAACGGTCAAGAACCTCCCTAGATCACTAAACTATACATCTACCTACCTTAACTTCAATCATACAAAACAGAGCCAAAATGTCTCATAAGAAAATGCATAGTAATATCCTCTAAATTACTTTGTATAGGAACAATCTTATTTATTCTTAAAAAAATAAACCATTGAATATTCTTTCCTAGTCCATTAGCAACGTAAAACTATTGAAGTTATTATTATTAACAATAAAAAATAAAAAGCTATTGAATGTGTAAAAAAACTAGCCCTACATATTAATACAGTTTTATATCTTAGCTGTCCTAGTCCATTATTACTTGGCTGAAAAACACAATCCAAACCAAACTTGGACTATGCTTAATGTCAAAATACTATCTGTATAAGTCATGCATCCAAACCCATGGTCTTTACATGTAGACGTTTTCCTTTAGGTCCAGCTGATCTTTTGCCACATAGCAATTAGTTGCCACAAAGTCACCAACACTTCAAATTTATGTCCTAGCATACTTCATTAGCCTTCCCATTCTTCAAAGTTCCCAAAATAGTTATCATTCAATATTTCTTTAGAAAGCATGTGAAGCCTTCCCATTCTTCAAAGATTATATTAATTCTTTATCCAACCTTGACAAAATTAAACTCAACAACTATAGCCTATCACATAAAATTCTCTAACAATAAAATTAATAATAAAAAATTAAAAAATAAAATAAAAATAAAAAACCTAAGATCATCTATAGTTATAATTTTTTTAAATTTATAAAATCTTAGAAAAGAAAAAAATAAAATCTATTTAGTTTGGTTTAGATTTCTGTGCAGTTCATTGGTGTATGTCTTTGTAACAAACAAAGCCAAGAAATCAAAATTATTCTAAGCCTAAACTAAAAGCAGTCAAATATTAGAGAGAGCCAAAGAATTGACAGAGTAAACTTTTCACCCAAAGTTGAGAACTGTTGAATAGTTATATACTTTACTAGGGGTCATATAGAAACATACCTTTGGTGGAATAGTATTTAGCCTTACAGGATCTTGTTCTTTGCTTCCTTTCAAACTTCTCATGATCTCATTTGTGGAACACCTCCAAGTTGCAAGAGAGGCTACTAAAGTCTCTCCTAATTTTCATGCTCCAAATTCTAGGGAACAGTAGATGGTGTCCCAGAGAGATGGCTTATTTTGAGAGAGCACTCAAAAACTATATGTATGTTCACTCACTGTATCTCTTATTAATCTGACTGATGTAGGAGTATTTTAAATACTAGTAGAGATTCACTTACTATCAAATATATGTGACCTCTACAAGATCTCATCTGTTAAGTTTAAATTACTCCACTACTGATATTGATAACTCATACTAATATCAGTTAGTTTAAATTTAAACTTACTTATCAGATAACCCATGGGCCATGATTTATGGGTTGGGTTAAAACCAGCCCAATTTCTAACAAGAACAATAAAATTACTAAATTTTTAATAAAAAAAAGGATAATTACACATAACCTACCTGTGGTTTGGGCGAAAATCACTTTGCCTACCCGTGGTTTGAAAAGTATCACTTAACCCACCTAAGATATGTTTCTGTCACTCTCCGTCACTCACCTCGGTCTCTGCCGTTACAAAAACACCTTTTGACCCCAAAACAGAACATAACGAGAATCAAAACACCTAAAACTCAAAAGCTTTTCGAGAGAGAGACCTGAGGTGCGATCAGCTTGTTCTTCGTGGTTTGGAGCGTCTGGAGGGGGAGAAAACACTTTGTTTGCATCATCAAAGCTAGGCAAGGTATGTGTGACTGCTGTTCATCTGCATTTGGGTTCTTCCACCCATGTATTTTATCGCAACCCACCCATGTAGTTAGGTTTTGCTGTTCATCTGCACATTTAAATTTTTTTTGTATGTTAAATGTGCATTTTGCTATTTATGTGTAGAATCGCTTAGGATTAGATGTACTGCTATGGTTGTTTATATAATGCATATACCTGAAAGAATCATGTTTATTTGTCAATGATTGCACTTGTTTGTGAATTGTGGGTAGTGTGGTCCCTATGAATTTGTTGGGAATTTGGTTTTAGATGTGCTTTATGTGGTCTTTTGTCCGTGTGTTGTTGTCTTGTTGTCTCTTTTGGCTTCTTGTCATTTTCTGCATGTCAGTGTGTAAACAAACTATGTTTGAATTGCAGATGGTTGACTTCACATTTGACATTGAAATTCATGTTGGGAGATGTTTTGTGGAGGAGCCAACCATTAAATATGTGGGTGGGTCTGTACGTTTACTGACAGAAATTGACCTCGACAAGTTGAGTTTCTTTGAAATTCGGGATTTATGCCATCTAGTTGGTGCTCCTAAAGAACACAGTATATATAAGTATTTACTTCCTGAAGGTGATTTACAAGATGATTTAAGAGACATAGAAACAGATGCAGATGTCCTAAACATGACTACCCTTCATAGGGCATGACCAACTGAAAAAATCATAATCTATACTGAAATAAATGTGGAGCCACTGGCAGTTGAGTATCCTGATGGAGGGGGAGTGGCAGATGGTGGTGTAGGTGGTGATGGGCTTGGGGGTGTGGCAGATGGTGTAGGTGGTGATGTAGGTGGTGATGTAAGTGGTTTAGGTGGTGATGCAGTAAGGGATGAAATAGATTTGGATAGTGATTATGATGAAGATGATGAGAATGATGATGGAGAAGATGTTGAGGATGTTGAGACTGATGTAAGAGATGAAGAGCAGAATGTTGAAGGAGATGATGATGGGCTTGATGATGATGATGATGATTGGCTAAATGAAAGCCTAGAGGGGGATGAGTTTGGTGATGATATATTTGCTGCTCAAAACTCAGCTCCACAAGGTTCTGCTCCCAATACAGCCCCAAAATCAAGCAATGCACCCCACACAGCCCCAGAATCAAGCAATGCACCCCACGCAGCCCTAGAATCAAGCAATGCATTCCATGCAGACCCTGAATGAACTAAGCCAGCCCTTGAGGATGACCTGGTAAGCATGGATGGGTCTGATGATGAGCAAGTAGCTAAGCAAGTAGAGTTTAATGCTAAGAATAACATGAGAAATGTTGTACTGAAGAAGGAGATGAAGTTTCCTAATGCAAAGGTGTTCAGAGCTGCTTTGAGGGAGTATGCAGTCAAAAAACCTGTTGACATCAAATTCAAACTTAATGAGAGGACCAAGATATCAGTTCACTGCAAGAATGGGTGTGGGTGGAGATGTTATGCATCTCAAATAAGTGGAGAGCTAACATTTCAAATTAAGACCTTGACTGATGACTGTACTTGCCCCAAGTCTTTTAAAAACAGTCAAGCAACATCAGCTTATGTTGCTAAAAGGTTCATTGAGGATTTTAGTAAAAATCCAAATTGGGAGTTGAGTGGTGTACACAACCATGTGATGCAAAATTTATCTGTTGACCTAAGTGTAAACTAAGTGTACAGGTCAAAGAGAAAGGCAAAGGATTTGATCAATGGAGATGAGCAACTGCAATATGGTGTCCTTAGAGACTATGCACAAATGATAACCACTGTAGACAAGGGGAGTAGGGTTATACTGCAGACAAAAATGGCTAATGAGTCTTTCCAGCCAAAATTTAAGAGGATGTATGTTAGGTTCAATGCTCAGAAGGTAGGATTTCTAGGTGGATACAGGCCATTTATAGGTTTAGATGGTTGTCATATAAAGCACAGATTTGGTGGGCAAATCTTATCTGCCACTGCTAAGGGACAACATTTTTTCAGTAGCCATGGCTGTTGTGGAACAAGAAATTAGGGAGTCTTGGATATGGTTTTTGAAAATTTTTGCTGATGATATAGGGAGGCCAAATGAGCTTCAGTTGGTCTTCATTTCTGATAGGCAAAAGGTATGCAAGTTTTGTTTTGTTTTGTTCAGTTACACTTGAATAGTTTACTTTGTTTGCTAAACTAACTTGTTTTGTTTGTTTGTTTGCTTATTTGCAGGGGCTTATACCTACAATAGAGACACTATTTCCTACTGTGGAACATAAATATTGTGTGAAACACATCTACAACAATTTCAAAGTTCATCACAAGGGATTAGAGTTGAAGGATGCACTGTGGAGGTGTGCTGCTACCAAAACAGTAAGGGAGTTTGAGAGATGCATGTAGTACATAAGGGATTTAGATGAAAATGCATACGAGTATCTTGCGAACATTGCACCTGCACAGTGGACAAGGTCACACTTCAGTACTAGGGCCTTAATAGATTGTTTGGTAAATAATTTGAGTGAATCTTTTAATGCAATGATATTGAAGTCTAGGGATAAGCCTATCTTGGCAATGTTGGAGTGGATTAGGGTTAGACTTATGACTAGGTTTTACACAAAAAGGGAAAGGATACAGAAGTATGCTAAAAAGTTGTGTCCAAGCATACAAGATAGGTTGGAGAAATTGAAGGTTGAAAGTAAGCCATTTAGTGCTACTCCAGCTGGGAGTTTCCTTTATAAGGTAGGTAGTCAGTATGAAAGGCATGTAGTTGATTTGGTGAAGAAGACATGTAGCTGTAGGTTTTGGGACTTAAATGGCATTCCCTGCAAACATGCCATAACAGCCATTTATACAAACATTGAGACACTAGAAGACTATACCCACCCATGCTACTTCAAAGAAACTTACATGGAGATATACAATGAGGTACTTGCTACCATGCCTTGCCAGTCAGAATGAGCTGAAACTAGACAGCCTGCTCCCCTAGCACCTCACATATACAAACCACCTGGCAGACCACCCAAGCAAAGAAAGAGGGCTTCTAATGAGCCTAGGAACCCTTACAAAGCAAGTAGGCTGAACAGACCTGTAAGATGTGAGAAATGCAAAAAGGAAGGGTATAACTCAAGAGGGTGCAAGGCTAGCATCACTGGGGAGTGGGGAGACACCATGGCAAAGGAGACAGAGACTTGCAAAAGAAAAGGCTGTAAGTAATTAGGATTTAAATGAAAGAAAAAAAAAAACTTGTTTTTAAACTTACAATAAACACTGTATTGAAACTGGGTTTTGTTGTAGGCAAGAGGAGGGGAGCCTGCACCTAAATCTGCACCTAAGCCTGCACCCCAACCACCATCCCAGCAGCCTACCTAGACCTACAACATGATGTCTGCCACTCAGCCTTCATCCTCACAGCAAGGAAATCAACTTAGGCCATCTCACAGGAGAGCAGGATGGTTCTCTTCCTCACAGCCAGAATTTCACAAACCTAAGGAGACTTCGGATACCTTACCAAGTTCTTCACAGGTAACTTGGTTGACTAACCTCTTTCCTGGATGGTTGTGTAGACTAGAATATTTTTTAACAAGTGGATCTATTTTTTTTTTTATTTTGTAGCCTTCACATGCAAATAAGAGCACTGGTGGTGTGAGGACTAGAGGACAGCTTGCTACACAAAGGCCACCAAAAATGAATTCAGTGGGTGGAAAGAGGAAAGAGTAAAGGCAAGAAATGAATGAAGCTAGTAGGTACGCATGCCAACATTGGGAGTAAAGCTAGTGGGAATATGTGGGTCTTTTTGTTTTTTTGTGAAGACCACTGTTGGCTTTTTGTAATTATCAATTAGGGTAAAAAACAATCACCTTGTTTTGAGCAATAATATGTATGTGTATATATGTGTGTGTGTATATATATATATATATATATATATATATGTAGCTGGCCTTGGAATGTGCTTTTTTGTAATTAAGGACAATACACTCCAGGTTGTTATATGGAAGTTGTGGTATTACAATTTGTATGAAACAATATTTGTCCAAACTAGATTATATGAAAGTTTATTTATTGCTAATACAGATTGTGTCCAAGTAGATTTTTTCAATATAGATTGTATCGAAGTTGTTATTGTGGAATGGTTGTTATGGTATGTACAAGTCATTAATAATTGACATTATTTGTTCAAACTAAATTATATGGAAATTTATTTATTGCTACTACAGATTGTGTCCAAGTATATTTTTCCAATATAAATTGTATTGAAGTTGTTATTGTAGAATGGTTGTTATGGTATGCACAAGTCATTGATAATTGACATTATTTGTTCAAACTAAATTATGCGGAAGTTTATTTATTGCTACTACAAATTGTGTCCAAGTATATTTTTCCAATATAGTGTATAGAAGTTTTGATTGTGGAATGGTTGTTATGGTATGCACAAGTCATTGATAATTGACCAATACTTCTTTCATTATATGCCCACAGACTAGTGGCATGACCAATATTTCTTTCATTGAATGGTTGTTATGGTATGCACAAAATACTCAATAATTGACCAATTTTTCATTCATTGACACATCAAAACATTACATCAGTAGGCTAGTGCTATTACAATTCAAATTCATTAACACCATTGCCATAACTATCTCTACTAACCAATTAACTACTTCAGGGCAACAATCTAGGTCTCTTCACTCTAGAGAACTCAATTGAGCCAAAACACAACAACATAACAATAACAAAAAAGATCCATGACAAAATGCATGCAGACTTCCACATTTTCTACTTCTCTTCAGCAAACATGACTTTTTCCTTAGCTTTTGCACAGATAGCTCGAGCCTTTCTCTCCCTCTCCTTGGCTTTGGCTTCCTACTCAAGAGCCTTTTTTGCCATTTTCCTAGCTTCTTCTGCCATTTCCAGAGCTGTCCTTTCCCTTTCATTGGCAAGTAGGAGAGCACTCTGAAGCCTAGACATCTTCTTTAGAGCCAAAGGTGCAATTTCATTCCCACGAGGACAGGTTAGGTTATCAAGCCAAACAAAGAAAGTACACTTAGGACCAACCTTATAATGGTTATAACCCAAAAACCTCCTCCCAAAATTGTACAAACTTAAACTTGTTCTCAAAACACAAGTCTGCTCACATATGTCCACATGAACCCGAGAAATTACCACTTGATGAAGACATATTAACAGAACACGATTCTTGGGTAGTACAAATTTAGACTTTCACACAGTAAGTTCGCACTTGAACAAAATCTGAAACCCTAAATCAATAACAGACACAAATACGTGGGTGGGTCGCGATGAACAGCAGTCAAATATCTCTTGCCTAGCTTCGATGATGCAAAACAAGTGTTTTCTCCCCCTCTAGACGCTCCAGACGCTCCAAACCACGAAGCACAAGCTGATCGCACCTCGGGTTTCTCTCTCGAATAGTTTTTGAGTTTTGGGTGTTTTGATTCTCGTTATGTTCGTTTTTGGGGTTAAAATGTGTTTTTGTAACGGCAGAGACCGAGGTGGGTTATGGAGAGTGACAGAAACATACCTCAGGTGGGTTAAGTGATACTTTTCAAACCACGGGTAGGCAAAGTGATTTTCGCCCAAACCACAGGTGGGTTATGTGTAATTATCCCTAAAAAAAACTAAACCACAATTCAAAGAACACAAACTAAGAGCTTTGCATCCATAACTTTGTTGATGCAACTTGATACCTATAGATTTTAATAGCTTTTGTTATGTTAGAGAAAGAACAAAGCATCAAACATGCCAAATTGTAATCAACCCACCAACAATTTGATCAGCACAAATTAGACTCCATGACATCCAAATTGTAATAAAATAGCACTATAAAGAACCGAATACAAAAAAGCACCTCAGGCAAAATCAGGGAAAGAAGCAAATTTGGAGTCCTATTTGGAGCTGGAATATAAAATACCGAAAATTGGAGGACCTAGTGATGTAGGACAACTAGAACAAAATTAAACAACGAAAAAATAAAGGGATATGACCTAGGAGTTAGCACCTAGGCCTTGCTTGGAGTTAGCACCAAGCAGGGAAACCACTAGTCAGCACCTAGGGTAGACTTGGAGTCAACACCAAACCAAAAGAGACCAAACGACCATTTTTTTCATTTATCAAAATATCAATTATCTCCTCAAGGAGTACAATAGATTGCTTATAAAGGATTGCTAAACCCTAGTTCTAATTGGCTAGAAAACCCTAATTTCCTTATTACAAAAATTAGGACTGTCCAGCCAACTCGTATACCTGACCAACCCGAGCAACCTGCCCGAGCCCGAACCGAAAACCGCTCGAACCGACACTCTGATGGTTGGTTGCGGGTCACCGCCCTCAAAACTCGATGCCTTCGGGTCGGTTGGCGGGTTTCCTCTCCCAGAACCCGAGCAACCCGAACCGATCATAAACCCAGAAACTTCCAGCGATATTCGAAGGTTCTTCGATGAAAACGTACAAAAACCGATGATATTTGAAGTTATCCGGCGAAACTTTGCTTAAACCCATCAAATCGGATGAGATCCGGCGAGAACTCGTCGAGATCTAGTCCAGATCTAGCGAAAACTCGTTGAGATACGGATCGATCTCGTCGTGATCTGGCGCGATCTTGTCGAGATCCGGTGCAATCTCGTCGAGATCTGACGCGATCTCGTAGTGATCTGGCCAAATCTCAACTAATCCGGCCAAAATACATCACCAGCAATACAACCCAAAACCCGATCGTTCAACCCGAAAATCGACAAGACCCGAACCGCCAGATCCGACTAGCATTCCGAGTCGGTTTCAATTTTTGTTTTTGCCCACCCAAAAGTTTTGGGACGAGTCCGGGTCGGGTACAAACCCGACCTGTAGACACCCCTAACAAAAATAACCTTGCTTCCAAATTAAAATACTAATAGCCCAATAAACTAATAGGACCTAAAACATAAAAATACAATTGACTTGCAAACATAAATAATACTAAATAATAATCTTATTACATCTCCCGCATCATTCTCCTCTGGTTGGAGAAAACTCGACCTCGAGTTCTGGAGTGTTGAAGGATTAGGATGCTGACAAGTAACACTTGCTTCAAGTTTGGAATCACCCTAGGAAGCATAGAGAAAAGAAAAACCTTGAATTCCACCATGTCAAACTTTTTTGGAATAACAAAATCAATGTGTGGAATCAATATAATCTTATCTTGAACCATTGGAAACACTATGTTATCCACTTTCTCCACTTTAGCAAACTGTTTATCTTCATGCACCATGGAAGGTTGATCAAAAGCAGGTTCATTAGCTTCCAATATCATATCATGTGCACGTTCTAACGTAATACTCTCTTTAGACACCATCTTTTCACCTTGCTGCTCTTTAATAGATTCATTTCCTTGCACACATGTTAAAACAACACTTGTCGAGGCATGTACGTCTGTGTCAATATTAGGCTTTGGTGTTGCTAGAGGATTCTTCATGACCAAGATATCATCATCAATGTTGTCTTCTACTGGGGCAACAATAAGGTCATTGTGATCAACTATCCTTGGTTTCCCAATTGAATCGGATTGAGTCTTCTTTTACTTCTTTTGAGCAATCCTGTCTTGAACATCTTTCATGAGTTTTACAGATAATTCCTTTAATTCCTTGATAGATAATTCCTTGATAGATTGTTCAAAAGTGCATTGAGGACATGGAATGGGATGAGGATAAGGATTCATCGTATTTGCTTCAACTTGAAAAGTACCACACTGAGATTGAGGTAGATACTTAGCTCAATAGTATGGTGACAAATACTCATCACAAAGCTTTTCTTTCATATGTTCCCACACACTAATGGCAGGTTCATACCTCATATAGTGGAAATATTCAAGATTCTCCCAAAACCTTTGTGCTTTACCTCTTAACTTCAACTTGGCATACCTAACCTTTTTGTAATCTGCAAAATTTGTTTGCTCAAAGAATTACTCCATCCCATTCACCCAGTTGACAAAATCTCATGGATAAGTATTACAATCATCAAAATAAGGTGCTTCTAATATTACCATGATTCTCTAAAATAGTGCTTTAACAAATAGTTGGCAGTTGGAACAAGAACCTAGGTTGTTGTGATGTTCTCTAGGGACTTGGGCCCGGTTTGCCACTAAGGACGCTTCTCTATACTACAATTCAGAGACGCCCGTGAGGGCGCCTGATTCTCAAGCTGGGTTGCTCCTGGTTCATTCGCCACTACTAAGGGAATCCTTATAAGTTTCTTTTCCTTCGCTTATTGATATGCTTAAACTCAGCAGGTAGTCTCGCCTGACCTAGGGTCGCATTGGAAGCGCCGCCGGGGTGACGCGTAAGGGTCGTAAGAGCGCGTTCAGATGATGGGGCACGTACGATAGGGAACAATGGTAAAAAAACCACCGATTGTCGTGAAGCTTGTCGCCGAGGACTCATTTTTGGGCTAACCGCGCACGTAGACGGCACAGGAGGCCAACTTCTGCCTTGCCTAAACTGGCATTGGGGGGGGGGGCAACAATGCGTGACACGTAAGCAAACGTGCCCTCGGCCAAATGGCTTCGGGCGCAACTTGCATTCAAAAACTCTATGATTCGTGGGATTCTGCAATTCACACCAAGTATTGTATTTCGCTACGTTCTTCATCGATATGAGAGCCTAGATATTCGTTGTCGAGAGTCGTTTTGAATAATTCATAAGACGGCGACGCTGAGGGTGCACCGTGTCCAGGGCCTTTAGCGTGGCTCCATTGGTTCGATTTCCTTGGCACGTTCTACACCAGGGTTCAGTTTGTGGGCAAGAGACGCAAGGTGCCTGCCCTCCATCGACTGTCACCAGTTCACGGGTCGTTCTACTGTGTAGGTTTCGATAATGATCCTTTCGCAGGTTCACCTACAGAAACCTTGTTACGACTTCTCCTTCCTCTAAATGATAGGGTTCAGTGGACTTTTAGCGACAAAGCCGGCAGCAAACTGCCCAAGCCGCCGTAATTCGAACATTTCACTGGACCATTCAACTGGTAGGAGTAACGGGTAGTGTGTACAAAGGGCAGGGACGTAGTCAACGCGAGTTGATGACTCGCGCTTACTAGGAATTCCTCGTTGAAAACCAACAATTGCAGTGATCTATCCCCATTACAATGAAATTTCAAAGATTACTCGGGCTTATCGGCCAAGGCTATAAACTCGTTGAATACATCAATGTAGTGCACGTGTGGCCCAGAACATCTAAGGGCATCATAGACCTGTTATTGCCTCAAACTTCCTTGGCCTAAGAAGCTAGCCACGAAGGGTCACCTCCACATAGCTAGTTAGCAGGCTGAGGTCTTATTCATTAATGGAATTAACCAGAAAAATCACTCCACTAACTAAGAACGGCCATACACCACCACCCACAAAATCAAGAAAGAGTTATCAATCTATCAATCCTTATTATGTCTGGACCTAGTAAGTTTCCTCGTGTTGAGTCAAATTAAGCCGCAAGCTCTACTTCTGGTGGTGCCCTTCCGTCAATTCCTTTAAGTTTTAGCCTTGCGACCATACTCCCCCCAGAACCTAAAGACTTTGATTTCTCATAAAGTGTTGACGGAGTCCTATAAGTAACATCCGTCGATCCCTAGTTGGCATCGTTTATGGTTGAGAATAGGACGGTATTTGATCGTCTTCGAGCCCCCAACTTTCGTTCTCGATTAATGAAAACATCTTTGGGAAATGCTTTTGCAGTTGTTCGTCTTTCATAAATCCAAGAATTTCACCTCTGACTATGAAATACGAATGCCCTCGACTGTCTATGTTAATCATTACTCCAATCCCAGAGGCTAACAGAATAGGACCAAAATCCTATGATGTTATCCCATGCTAATGTATCCAGAGCGTAGGCTTTCTTTGAGCACTCTAATTTCTTTAAAGTAACAACACCGGAGGCACGACCCGGCTAGTTAAGGCTAGGAGCGCATCACCGGTAGAAGGGACGAGCAGACTGGTGCACACTAGGGGCAGACCGCTCTACCCAACCCAAGGTTCAATTACGAGCTTTTAAACTGCAACAACTTAAATATATGCTATTAGAGCTGGAATTACTGCAGCTACTGGCACCAGACTTACCCTCCAATGGATCCTCGTTAAGGGATTTAGATTGTACTCATTCCAAGTACCAGACTTGTGAGAGCCCGGTATTGTTATTTATTATCACCACCTCCCCATGTCAGGATTGGGTAATTTGCGCACCTGTTGCCTCCTTTGATGTGGTAGCCGTTTCTTAGGCTCCCTCTCTAGAATTGAACCCTAATTCTCCGTCACCTATCACTACCATAGTAGGCCACTATCCTACCATCGAAAGTTGATAGGGTAGAAATTTGAATGATGCGTTGCTGACACGATGGTCGTGCAATCCGTCGAGTTATCATAAATCAGCAGAGCAACGAGCAGAGCCCGTGTCAGCCTTTTTATCTAATAAATGCATCCCTTCTAGAAGTCGGGGTTTGTTACACATATTAGCTCTAGAATTATTATGGTTATTCGAGTAGCAAGTACCATCAAATAAACTATAACTGATTTAATGAGCCATTCACAGTTTCACAGTCTGAAGTCACTCATACTTACACATGCATGGCTTAATCTTTGAGATAAGCATATGACCACTGGCAGGATTAACCAGGTAGCATTCCTCGTCGATGTTGGTGCTGCCCGGAGGCCCTGGCTAGCCCGAGGGCAAGGAAGGGCGTGAACGAGCACGGCGATCGTTTAGGGCAAAGCGATGACACTCACTTGGTACATTGGAAAAGGGGGCCAGAGGCCCTAAACCCACATGATATTCTACATCCAAGGCCCTCATGTGGTCCACAGCAGCAACATGGAGGCCGCGAGGCATGCGTGGGACATTAGGATGACTTCAAGGTCCTGCCAACACCCCGTGAGGAGCGTCGACTAGGAACGAATCTACTAGAGGGACAAGTGCCTTCAAGGTAGGTATACAGCACAAGGACCTGAATTGCGTTCGAGCAACGCTTGGAACAATGCTGATTGAGAGCACGCGAGCATGGATCCTGCAAAGCCATGCAACCCTGCCACCACTCGCACACTATCACGTACACTTGACTGCAATACCACCAAACATACCCCACAACGACTCGCAAGGCCTGCTGTGCATGAGGAAGCATCGAGTGGCGTCAAGTCCACACCGCTGGGCATGAAGGACAACACTACTAAACCACGTACCTGCAAGGATGGGTTGTCGTCACGTAGAGGCCCGATGGTCGCCATGGGACTTGCTTCACCCAGTAATGGGTGAAACTAACACCATCCGCGTTGCGATAGCTTGCCCAAGCTAAACCAAGAATGCATGCATCCCCCCTACCACATGGTTACAGAGACCATTGACCCCCCCACTAGGCACGAGTGGGTATGGCCTCACACCATGGAGCACGCGAGGTTAGGTGCCTAAGGGTTTGTCATGAGCATGCCTACGCGTGGCCAAGCTCAAGAGGGGTCGCCCCTATGGATCGCCGAATACCTCCTCCTTCCTAAAGAGCACTTGTGAACAATCCAACACTTAGTGAATTCTGCTTCACAATGATAGGAAGAGTCGACATCAAAGGATCAAAAAGCAACGTCGTTATGAACAATTGGCTGCCATAAGCCAATTATCCCTATGGTAACTTTTCTAACTCCTCTAGCTTCAAATTCTGAAGGTCTAAAGGATCGATAGGCCATAGTTTCACGGTTCGTATTCATACTGGAAATCAGAATCAAACTAGCTTTTACCCTTTTGTTCCACACAAGATTTTTGTTCTCGTTGAGCTTATCTTAGGACACTTGTGTTATCTTTTAACAAATGCGTCGCCCCAGCTGAACTCCTTACCTGACAACGTCTTCCGCTTGGATCGGCCTGCCGAGGTGAGCCTTGGGTCCAAAAAAAGGGGCAAAGCCCCACTTTCGATTCACGAAATAAGTAAAATAATGTTAAAAGTAGTGGTATTTCACTTTTGCCTTTCGGCTCCCACTTATCCTACACCTCTCAAGTCATTTCACTAAGTCGGACTAGAGTCAAGCTTAACAGGGTTTTCTTTCCCTGCTGATTCTACCTAGCCCATTCTCTTGGCTGTGGTTTCATTGGATAGTAGACAGGGATAGTGGAAATCTCGTTAATCCATTCATATGCGTCATTAATTAGATGACGAGGCATTTGGCTACCTCAAGAGAGTTATAGTTACTCCCCCTGTTTACCCGCGCTTGGTTGAATTTTTTCACTTTGACATTTAGAGCACTAGGCAGAAATCACATTGCGTGAACATCCACAAGGACCATTGCAATGCTTTGTTTTAATTAAGCAGTCGAATTCCCCTTGTCTGTACCAGTTCTGAGTCAACTATTTGATGCCCAGGGAAAACTGTCAAGGCGGTCATTCCTAGTCCGTCCCACGGCCGGCACGCGGCAACCCGCTCTTGCCGCAGGAGCAACTCGAGCAATCCATGACAGCTGATGAGCTCGAGATGAGGACTCCTATGCCTAACCCTTAGAGCCAATCCTTTTCCCGAGGCCCCTGCCAACGTCTATGGACTCCCTTACGTTGCCATCAACCACCATGTCCTGGTTTAGGAATTTTAACCCGATTCCCTTTCGAAGCTCGTGCTTAGCACGCTAATAAATGCATCCCTTCTAGAAGTTGGGGTTTATTCCACGTATTAGCTCTAGAATTACTACAATTATCCGAGTAGCAGGTACCATCAAACAAACTATAATTGATTTAATGAGCCATTTGCAGTTTCATAGTCTGAATTAGTTCATACTTACACATGCATGGCTTAATCTTTGAGACAAACATATGACTACTAGCAGGATTTACTAGGTAGCATTCCTCGTCGATGACGGCGCACCTGGAGGCCCTAGCTTGCTTGAGTGCAAGGAAGGGCGCAGACGAGCGCAGTGATCGTGTGGGGCAAAGTGATGATGCTCGCTTGGTACGTTGGCAAAGGTGATGATGCTCACACGGTGATTGTGCGGGGCAACGTGGAGGCCGCGAGGCACGCGTGGGATGCGAGGATGACTTCAAGGTCCTGCCGACACCTCGGAGGAGAGTCGACTAGGAACAAATCTACTAGAGGGGCGAGTGCCTTCAAGGCAGGTATGCAGCACAAGGACCTGAATTGCGTTCAAGCAACGCTTGGAACAATGCTGATTGGGAGCACGTCGAACAGTTCGATGTGCGAGCACAGAGTCTGCCAAGCCATGCAACCCTACCACCATTCACATGCTATCACGTACACTAGACAGCAACACCACCTAACATACCCCACAACATAATTTTGGATACAAGCTATTGTTTAGTAGTGCTACTTCCTTCATAGAGTGGATGCGTCCTGAGCATGGTTTCCCTTTTACCTACAAATATATTTATTCTAGCTTTGACCTTCCAGTCCAATTATATGAGGGTTTTTTTTTTTTTTTTTTTTTAAATGGTTCAATAATAATTGTTTATAGGGGAAAAAAAAATCAAAACTGTACTAGAGAAAATATGTTAAATAACCAAAAGAAAAAGTTATTGTTTGCAAACACTAAAGCGACTTAATACAATATAAATAGAAGAATATAATGAATCCCTCTTACATATTCCCCTTTCCTTTTTTCCCCTTTGTTACTTTGTTAGTTGTAGAGTATATATATTCATGCCATCCATATATAAGACAATGGAGTAACATTGGTTGGCTCTCATAATATGGAATATAACTGTATAATGGTAGAAAGAATTAAGGCTGTTTTTCTTCTCCTTCTTCTTTTTTTTTTTTTTTTTTTTAAGAGAGAGTTTCAACTTATGGCGTCTGCTCTTGATGATAACTCTTTATCATCAAACCAAAATACCAATCAAATTTTGGTGTAAGTTGTTTTTCTTTTTGGCAAGTGTGTTTGAAATATTTTATATATCCTATATTTTATTGGGAAAAATTTGTTGCACACAGTGTAATACACAATACCCTATTTTATTTGTATTTTAATGGAATAATGCATTTTAGTGGAATAAAGATAAAATTCAGGAAATATTAGGATAGTGGAATGGAACCAACCATTCACCCTAACTCCAAAAAAATTTGAGGAGGAATAGTCATGTTTGGTTGCACTGAGAATAGAAAGAACTCATAAAGTGTAAAGAATTATGTTGTGTTTGTTTCAACAGAAGGATTTGCTTGGCTGGGAGGATAAAATATATGTGCTTTGAAGAGACAAAGAATGAAAACATAAAAGAGTAAATTACTAAAATACTTTTATTATTCAAAGTAGAAGAACGAAAAAATGGGTATTATTTTGTACTTTTATTCTCAATACCATTTTCTTTCATATTTTTATCCAATTTGGGGAAAAAATGGTGGTCCAGGTGGAAAACTCTATCCACGTGAATAAAGAACATTGCCTTGCCCCCTACTGCGTGCTAGGGCCTAGGTGAGAAGTCTGCTTAGTTTTTCAAATGAGTGCCTCATTACTCATCAGTTTGTATTTCATATATTCAATTTTACCCTTTTTTTTTTGTGATCAACTCATGATAACAGAGTTAATCAAGTTGAACCCAGAGAATTCTTAATTTTGAGTTTGAGTCCTAGCAACCATGAAATTGGAATGGCTAGCATTAGTTACAATTCTACAACCGAAAAACTTTTAACTTTCTTAAGGAAATTTTATAATAGAACCTCCAGAATCTCAATCTAATGACATGAAACTTGATAAGTTAAAGAGAAACTTTTTTTTTTTTTTTTTTTGAGAAGAAAAAAAAATTGTAAAATTTATAACCAAGTTTCGTGCTAATGTTTAAATGTATATGGTCTTATCTTAGTTATATTTCTACAATTGTTAATTTATGATCGGGAACTTTTTAGCTAACTTCATGGTCAATCTTCCGAACACAAGTTACGTCTTCCAAATGTAAGCTATGTCTTCCAAATGTACTGACTTGTTGGAAGTGGAAGACTCAATGTAGCAAATGCAACATATCGCGTCTACTCCAATAAGTCATCTGTCATATACAAGAACGGACGAATAAGCACTTGCGAGCTTGACCTTATCACCAGTCTGTCACCCCAATAGGTAGACAGGTGAAGATGGGTATACGAAGCCTACACTACAATGCTCGCATGGTAACTATCACCTAAGACTCTCCTACATTCATGCAATTGCCAGCAAAGGGATAACTCGCATCTCCTACAAATCAGTTGTGGGATAACTCCCACCCCCTACAAGTAAGCTGAGGGATAACCCAAAGTCCCTACAATTCAACTAAGGTGATCATCCACAAACCCCTATATAAACATCAGGACACCCCAATTTCAACGTATGTGAATGAAAGGGGAAAAATATCTTGGAAGGTCTTATGTGACTGAACGGACCGAATATGGTCCGCTTACGCCCGAACGAACGGATCCATCATTTGCATGGGCCCCCATTGGACGGACCTGATGTGAACGGGCCGGATATGGACGGAGTGAAGGATGATGGGCTAGTTGTCCATGGGCCTGCAGAGCCCTTAATGGGGGATATTTTGACCCATTCTCATAAGGGCCCAAATAGAGTCCTTGCGCTAGTAGGACTCCGGAAATCTTATATACTTGGTAAAAATCTTCCGCATAAGGAGGAGACTTATTCATCACGTTTAGGATTCTACAAGGAGAGTCCTATAAGGAAAAGACTTCCGCGCCAAGAAAGGGATGTCAACCTCAAGCCACTATAAAAGCCCCAATACCCTCACAAGCCAAGGTACGCATAATTAACCCTCTCTAGCACTCTAGAGTTGTGAGCATACTTTTTGACTTAACCTTCGGAGGGTGTTCGGCCGGCACCACACCGGTGTTCTTCGATAGGTTTTCTCCTTAGTTTCGTGCAGGTTAGTATACGAAGCGAGAGGAGCATCGTGCGATTCATTGGTGAATTTTCTTGATTCATCAGTTGGCGCCGTCTGTGGGGAGAACGAGTAATTAAGCCATATTATCGTCTCTTGGACTAAAAGGTTGCATGGTACTCACTCGCTCAATGGCAACTACTAATGACGTGCAAGGAGAAGAACCACCCATGACTGCCCTCGAGAGACAAGTTCGGACCCTTAGTACCGTAGTGGAGCGTCTCACCAAACGGAACCTCGACTTGGAGGAACAGCTGCGCCAGAAGAATGCAGCACTAAATAACCGGCCAGAAGATCAAGAAGGGACTAGCGCTCCAAATAGGAATCAGGAGAGACCTGAGGGCAGCCACGCCCCAAGCAGGCCAGAGGGGCAGCACGTGAACATGCCATCCCTCACGGATGCGACTCCACCACATATTGCCGCCGAGATGCAAGCAATGAGGGAACAGATGGAGGTCAATGGGCGAGTCTCCAGTGATCTAGACAATCTGGTCAATCGTACCGACTCACCCTTCACTGCGGCCGTAAACGCCCTCCCCCTACCCCACAAGTTTCGCATGCCGAATATAGATAGCTATGACGGGGTGAAGGATCCTCTGGATCACCTGGAAACTTTCAAAACCCTGATGCATCTACAGGGGGTACCGAACGAAATCATGTGCAGGGCCTTCCCAACTACATTGAAGGGTTTCGCGAGGGTTTGGTTCAGTCGGCTGACACCAAACTCCATCAGCACTTTCAAAGAACTAAGCACTCAATTCACCTCACACTTCATAGGGGGACACAGGTACAAGAGGTCCACAGCGTGTTTGATGAGCATCAGGCAGAGAGAAGACGAGACGCTAAGATCTTACATAACCCGCTTCAATAAGGAAGCACTCTCAATTGATGAGGCCGACGACAAGATACTGGTGGCAGCTTTTACGAACGAATTGCGGAAGGGCAAGTTTTTGTTCTCACTATACAAAAACGACCCCAAAACCATGTCAGAGGTCCTCTACAGGGCCACTAAGTACATGAATGCGGAAGACGCACTGCTTGCACGGGAAGAAAGGCCCAAGAAGAGGGAACACCAGGTGGACATGCGCCAGGACCAAGGGCAGAAAAGACCAAGGACGGGAGACAGAAGGGACGAAAGACGCCCTAAGCCCCCGAGCGGGAGGTTCACAAGTTTCACCCCCCCTGAACGCCCCGATTGACCAAGTCTTGATGCAAATCAAAGACGAGGAGACACTGACATTCCCGGGAAAACTAAAGAGCGACCCAAGCAAACGGTCGCGAGACAAATATTGTCGTTTCCACCGAGACCATGGCCACGACACGACCGAATGCTACGACCTAAAACAGCAGATTGAAGCCTTCATTAGACAAGGGAAGTTGCAGAAGTTCGTCAACAAAGAGAAAACGGACCATAATCGCCAAGAGCCGGCCCCCCGACGGGATAACGAGCGTCCGAGACCCCCCGTCGGAGACATAAGGATGATAGTGGGGGGAACCGCATCTACCGGATCTTCCAAAAAGGCACGAAAGACGTACCTCAGATCGGTCCTGAACGTCCACATGACGGGCTCGAGGCCCAATACCACACGGATGGAGAGCCCTATTATAGGATTCATCGAAGAAGACGCAAGGAGACTTCATCATCCGCACGACGATGCGCTGGTCGTCAGTATACGTGTGGGGGACTACAACGTCCACCGGGTGCTAATCGACAACGGCAGCTCAGCAGACATTCTATACTATCCAGCATTCCAGCAAATGGGGACAAACAGAGCACAATTGATGCTGGCAAGCGCTCCCCTTGTCGGTTTCGGAGGGACCAGGGTATTCCCAATAAGTTCCGTCACAGTCCCGGTAACGGTAGGTGATTACCCGCAAGAACTCACTAGGAATGTAATGTTCCTCGTAGTAGACTGCTCCTCCGCTTACAACGGTATTCTCGGACGACCCACACTTAACTCATGGAAAGCAGCAACATCCACGTACCACCTAATGATCAAATTCCCAACGGACTATGGGATTGGAGAATTGCGGGGGAATCAGGCGACCGCCCGAGAGTGCTATATTGCCATGCTAGAAATGGAAGATCACCATCAGGCAATGTGCATAGAAGAACAGCGGACGGTTGCAGAACCAGCTGAAGAGATGGAGGTAGTAATACTCAACGAGTCCAAACCGGAGCGAACAACCAGAATTGGAACATTGGCCTGCCAACCTGTGCGCCAGGCCCTCATAACATTCCTCAGGAAAAACCAGGACATCTTTGCATGGAACCATGAAGATATGCCCGGGATCGACCCCTCTGTCATAGTCCACAAGTTGAACATAAACCCTTCAACCCCCCCGGTCCGGCAGAAAAAGCGAGTTTTCGCTCTTGAACGGGACAGAGCAATAGCGCAAGAGGTCGGAAAGCTACTAGAGGCGGGTTTTATAAAGGAAGTATATTACCCAGAGTGGTTGGCAAACGTGTTCATGTCAAGAAAGCTAGTGGAAAGTGGCGGATGTGCGTCGACTTCACGGACCTTAACAAAGCATGCCCAAAGGATAGTTACCCCCTCCCGCAGATAGATGCACTGGTCGACTCCACGGCCAGACACCAGCTTTTAAGTTTTATGGATGCCTTCTCGGGCTATAACCAGATCAAGATGGAGGAACACGACCAGGAGAAAACGTCTTTCGTCACCAGCCAAGGCCTCTTTTGCTATAAAGTGATGCCGTTCGGACTCAAGAACGCCGGGGCAACATACCAAAGATTAATGGACAATATGTTCACACACCAGATTGGGAGAAATGTACAAGTCTACGTTGACGACATGCTGGTCAAGAGCCGTTTTGAAAAAGATCATCTGAACGACCTCCAGGAGACATTCGATACCCTACGGTCATACAACATGAAGCTGAATCCGGACAAATGTGCATTCGGGGTGACGGCAGGAAAATTCTTGGGTTTTATGGTGTCCCAAAGAGGAATAGAAATCAATCCAGAGAAAATACAGGCCATCATGGAGCTTGAACCACCAATGACAACAAAGGAGGTACAGAGCTTGAACGGCAGAATTGCCGCCTTGAACAGGTTCATCTCAAAAGCAACAGACAGGTGCTTACTGTTCTTCCGCGTCCTGAAGAAATCATTCGAGTGGACGGAGGAGTGCCAGAAGGCATTTGAGGATCTAAAGAAGTACCTTTCCTCGCCACCTTTGCTCAGCCCATCCAAACCAGGGGAAGATCTCTACTTGTACCTAGCTGCTTCGCGGGTGGCAGTAAGCGCGGCCCTAGTAAGGGAAGAGGAAGGGGCGCAGCGGCCCGTCTATTTCGTAAGCAGGGGGTTCCGGGGGGCTGAAGAAAGATACCCCCACATGGAGAAGCTAGCCTTCGCGCTGATAACCGCAGCTCGAAAACTGAAATCGTACTTTCAAGCTCATAGCATCATCGTCCTAACAAATCAGCCCCTAAAAAGGGCAATGAGCAGCCCCGAAGCCGCCGGACGAATGGCCCTGTGGGCGATAGAGCTGAGTGAGTTTGACATACATTACCGTCCGCGAACCACAATAAAAGGCCAAGCCGTAGCTGACTTCATCGCCGAATATACGCAAACGGGGCAGCAGGAACCACAAGCCCTCAGACTATGGAACATCCACACGGATGGATCATCAAACAGGCTAGCCGGGGGCGCCGGGGTGGTAATTCAAACCCCTGATAGAGACACGATCAAGTGCATGATCCGATTGGACTTCCCGACGACCAACAACGAGGCCGAGTATGAGGCATTATTGGCAGGATTAGACCTAGCGAAAGCAGCAGGCGCAGAGGCCATGGTTATGCATTGCGACTCGCAGGAGGTAGTCAGTCAGATTAGTGGCACCTATGAATGCAAAGGGGAAAAAATGAAGAAATACTTGGAAGAAGTCAGAAGACGGATCGACTCCCTCCAGGTCACATTCGTCCAGATCCCAAGGGAGGAGAATGAATGTGCTGACCGGCTCGCAAAAGCCGCCTCTGCAGTGGCCATGACGACCCCAGATCGGGTGTTATCCTTCATCCAATACTCCTCAATCATTGACAGTGAGACGGAAGTGCAGGAAGTAAATCTAGAATACGATTGGACCACACCCCTATTGGCCTACCTAAAGGAAGGCACGCTCCCGGACAACAAGGACACAGCCAGAAAGTTGAAAGTTCGGGCTTCGCGGTTCATAATAATCAATGACATCTTATACAAAAGGGGATTCTCACGACCATATCTAAGGTGTTTGGGTCACGAGGAGGCAAACTATGTAATGAGAGAGGTCCATGAAGGCATCTGCGGAAACCACTCAGGGGCGCGGTCTCTGGTACACAAACTGATCCGGGCAGGATACTATTGGCCCACAATGCAGAAGGACGCGCAAACCTACATCAGGATCTGCGACAAATGTCAAAGGTTTGGTAACCTAATTAGGCAACCGACCGAAGAGCTGACACCCATGACGGCCCCTTGGCCGTTCGCCCAATGGGGACTAGACATCATGGGCCCTCTCCCGACGGCCGCACGACAGCTGAAATTCTTAGTGGTAGGGATCGACTACTTCACTAAGTGGGTCGAAGCGGAAGCGCTAGCAACTATCACGGAGAAGAACATCAGAGGTTTCGTATGGAGGAATATCATATGCAGATTTGGGATACCAAGGGTCCTCATCTTCGACAATGGGAAACAGTTCGACAATAAGGCATTCCGAGATTTTTACTCGGAGTTAGGCATCAGGAATCACTACTCATCGCCCGCACATCCACAGGCAAATGGCCAAGTTGAAGTCACGAACCGGTCCCTGCTCAAAATAATCAAGACCTGGCTCGAGGGGGCAAAAGGTATATGGCCCGATGAGTTACCAAGCGTCTTATGGGCATATTGCACGACGGCAAGAACGTCGACAGGGGAAACGCCGTTCAGGATGACATACAGGAGCGAGGCCGTCATTCCAGCAGAAATAGGTCTTACGACCTATCGAGTGGAGAGCTACGATGGAGACAAGAATAAAGAGGCTTTGCGGCTACAGCTAGACCTAGTCGACGAAGCCCGGGCTATAGCTGAACAAAGGATAGCTTGATACCAAAATCTCATGGCAAAATACTACAACTCCAAAGTCAGACACAGAGACTTCCAGATCGGAGACCTTGTGCTTCGGAAGGTTATAGAAGCAGCTAAAGATCCCTCGCAAGGAAAACTTGGTCCAAACTGGGAAGGGCCATACAAGATCTCGTCTTGGCAGAGAAAAGGAACCTACCACCTCGAAACCATGGACGGACGGAGACTGCAACACCCGTGGAACACTGAGCACCTGCGGAGGTACTACCAATAGATGCAACAAGAAGAGACATCCACCCTTTGCAAGCATTCCAGCTTATATCTAAAGTTTTCAGTAGTTTTTATTTTGAAGAACAATTTTTACTTTTCAATGCTTTTACTTTGAATAAACCTCTCTACTAGTGCCTTTTTAAGCCCAAGGGGGCAGGCATCATTTTCCTATAAAGACTTCTTTCAGGCAACAAGGTTTTTTCTACCAGACTGTTTAACTCAATATCACAAGTTCCAAAAGCCGTCCACAAAACGGACGGACCATCCCAAGTGGATAAAAAACTTAAGTCCATATAATGGACGGACCAATTAGACTGTCCACCAAATGGACGGATCATCCTAAGAGGATGAAAACTTAAGTCCATATAATGGACGGACCAATAAGACTGTCCACCAAATGGACGGATCATCCCAAGAGGATGAAAACTTAAGTCCATATAATGGACGGACCAATAAGACTGTCCACCAAATGGACGGATTATCCCAAGAGGATGAAAACTTAAGTCCATATAATGGACGGACCAATAAGACTGTCCACCAAATGGACGGATCATCCAAAGAGGATGAAAACTTAAGTCCATATAATGGACGGATCAATAAGACTGTCCACCAAGTGGACGGATCATCCCAAGAGGATGAAAACTTAAGTCCGGATAATGGGCGAACTAATCAGAGTATCCCCGAAATAGACGGACCATCCCATGAGGATAAAAAACCTTTAGGCCGAGTAGTGGACGGACCCGTAGTGTCGTCCATAAGCGGACAGATCAACCCAAATAGACGGATACTACTGAGTCCGTGTAATGGGCAAACCCAGGACAACGTCCACTAGTTGGACGGATCTCACAAAGGAAACTAAGTAAGATGCCTGACGGACGGGTACAAAAAACAGTCTACCTAACGGGTGGATTTAAATTGTGCCTAACGGGCATGTTCAATAAACGGTCTACCTAACGGGTGGATTCAAATTATGCCTAACGGGCATGTTCAATAAACGGTCTACCCAACGGATGGATTCAGATTATACAAAACGGACATGTTCGAACCATTCAAAAGCAAAAGTCACACAAATCATCCAAAGGGATAACGGCCCTTAGCTAAGCAAGTCATAAGCAGGACGGAGCTCATTTAAAAAAAAAAAAAAAACGCTGAAAATAAAAACATGCATTCCACAGAAATAAAACAGAAGGTTAACGGACCCAGCATGAAATAAGCATGCTGAACGGTCAATGTATACATAAGCCTCGAAAAACAAGACGGGTGTTATAAATTGTTCCGCACTTACAAAAAAAAAAAAAAAAAAAAAAAAAAAAAAAAACTAAGTTATTACAAATTAAGATAATGCAGCTCCATCTCCCTCTTCGTCCGAACGGTCCCCAACATCTTTAGCCTTGCTGTCCGCAGCAGTATGATCCATTGGAGCTTCGCGGACATCCTCATCAAAGAGAGCATCAGTGTCCTCCGTCTGAGCAGGCTGGGCAGTGGACGGCTCGGGGGCAGATACGGTGACGGTGGATAAATCTAACTCCGGGTACAACCTCCTCACCTGACGGAGGGCATCATCGAACCCGTCGTTATAAACTAGACTCAGCTCCCTAATAACGTCGTTAGAGTTACGGTACTCGCGTACGGTGTCCTCCTTGGCCTGACGGGCTTCATTGTCTTTATCCACCAATTCTTTTTTCAGATTTTCTACCAGCTGAACGGCCTCATCCCTGGCCGTCTCGGCCATCCTCAGTTTCTTTTCCTGAGTGACCTTCCAGGCCTTCAGGTTAAGCAGCTCCCCCTCCGTCATCTTGGCCTTTTCACGAAGTCGGCCAATGGTCGTCTCCTGGTTGAGACACCGTCCCATGAGGCCTTTCATCATGATCATAGACTGAGGACGACAAAAATAAGTTAGCAAAATAAGTAAAAAATTGATGAACGGATGGACTATGGTCGACGGGACATTACCTGGGCAATGCTGAAGAGGCCCGTCTCCCCCATCGCCTCCGTCGAGTGATTCCCAAGATCCTCGTAGTCGTCGGTTGTAATGATCGACGACAACTTTTCCAAGGCATACTTGGAATCCTCGCGGAGTAAGACGGGTGGTTTTTTCTGCTCGCCTGGCTGACCCGTCATGAGCCCCTTGCCCTTGCCATGCTTAGACGGGGCAACTGACTTACTCCCCTCAGCCATCAAGCCGAGGACCGGATCCAAAGGGACCTTGGGCTGCTTGGGTGGACGGTCGCTTTTCACGGGAAGCTTCCGCTTTAGAGGTGGTTTACTGGAGCCCGTCCCCATGGCGTCCGTCCCTGCCTGTTTGTTCTTTGCAGCTCGAAGTCTAATGGCTGCCCGTCTCTTTGCGTCCTCCATCTCTGAAAAAGGGTGACGGACTAAGGAACAACAAAAAAAAAAAAAAAAAAAACAAACAAACAAACAGTATTACGGGTAGACGGACTTACGCAGACGTGTCTGTTTCTCGTACTTTAAAGCCACTGAGGTGGGCTCGGGACCGTCACAATACCAGTAAATAGTATTGAGGTTGACGAGCTTGGCCCACGTCCTCTCTTCTAGTGTAGTCTTTGAAAAAATTCTCTCGAGGAAACTGAATTCCTCAAGTTCAATTTGGGGGCGCCGTCGAACTACACCATAAAAGACGGAGATCAGAAACATTACAAATTAATAAAAGTGTACGGAGTAATTTATGACGGACCATACCAGATGAGTTTAAAATGCCCCAAACTGTGTCGACGGGCATGAAGTCCGTCTCCCCTGGATGACTCATCCAATCATCTCCTTTCATGAAGAAGTAACGACTCTTCCAATCCCTATTTGAGTCCGGGGTCTCGTAAATAACTTTCAGGACGGGACTTCTAGGGACAAAACTGTACATACCCCTTGACTTGTCTATCTCGTCTGAATGGTAGCAATGGAGGAACTCTCTTATTGTAAGCCTCCTTGCTCCGTCCAACATGGCTCCGTACAGGACCTCCATGGCAATAAAGACTCTCCAGGCGTTGGGGGACACCTGGCTGACGGATATGCCTAGATAGCTTAAGAGTTCACGGTGTAGTGAACTCAATGGGAACCTCAACCCAGCCTTTAGCACTTGTTCGTACACGCCCACTCCGTCCACTCCTTCGTAATAGCATTTTTCTGACATATAAGGTAGACGGAGTGGTATATGGTCAGGAATTTGGTAGCGGTCCCTTAGTGTGTTGAAGTGACCCTCCTTGATGGTCGACGTAAAAGCATGAACCGTCCACTCTGGGGGCAAAATGAACTCCCTAAGTCCATCAACCCCCACGACGGACCTCACTAGTTGCTCTTCGTCGTCTGACACCTCTTGGACTTCGATCATCTCCAGGCCCTTATGTGTTGAGGACGAGGAAGACGATGACGGACTACTCTCGCTCGGGACGTCGTGGTCTTTGGGACCTAACGGGTAAACCCCTTCGTAATCCGCCCCGTCGGGAACGACCGACTGGTTACTTGACGCACTAGACATGGCCTACATGTAATGACAAAACCTAAGACTCTGACGGGGTTGGAAATAACGACGGACACATGGAGTACAAATAAATGCAAAAGGAAAAAGAGAGGACGGATATAAAATAACTCACCGGAAGCTTGGTGTAAGATGCGACGAGCGACGGATGCTTGAGTGAACGGACTGTGCTCTGACAGACGTGACAGACTCGCTTTGACAAATCTTTTCTAGTAGCAAGTAGGGAAATGAGGGGCGGAGGACTGATATTTATACTGGGAGTGCACGGAAGACGAAGCGACGCCTCGTTCCAAAACAACAGCCACTGACAGAATGACATTTGGCACAACGCATTAATGCATCAGCTCCTGACTCAGCAATGTACGGATAAAAATTTACAGACAGGCGTACCGAGTCTTAAATCCGTCACCCCATGGGTCCGTTCATAATTGATGACGGACCCATCGGGTGAGGGGGCAACTGAAAGGGGAAAAATATCTTGGAAAGTCTTATGTGACTGAACGGACCGAATATGGTCCGCTTACGCCCGAACGAACGGATCCATCATTTGCATGGGCCCCCATTGGACGGACCTGATGTGAACGGGCCGGATATGGACGGAGTGAAGGATGATGGGCTAGTTGTCCATGGGCCTGCAGAGCCCTTAATGGGGGATATTTTGACCCATTCTCATAAGGGCCCAAATAGAGTCCTTGCGCTAGTAGGACTCCGGAAATCTTATATACTTGGTAAAAATCTTCCGCATAAGGAGGAGACTTATTCATCACGTTTAGGATTCTACAAGGAGAGTCCTATAAGAAAAAGACTTCCGCGCCAAGAAAGGGATGTCAACCTCAAGCCACTATAAAAGCCCCAATACCCTCACAAGCCAAGGTACGCATAATTAACCCTCTCTAGCACTCTAGAGTTGTGAGCATACTTTTTGACTTAACCTTCGGAGGGTGTTCGGCCGGCACCACACCGGTGTTCTTCGATAGGTTTTCTCCTTTGTTTTGTGCAGGTTAGTATACGAAGCGAGAGGAGCATCGTGCGATTCATTGGTGAATTTTCTTGATTCATCAGTGAACAACACATTTCTCAAGTTCTTTCTTTCGAGTTCAATGAGATTACTGTGAGTTTCTGAATTGATCTTCGAAGGGTCTTACGCTGGCACCACATTGGTGCACTCTGAAGGTATTTTCATTCTGCAGGTTTCTTACTCTTCACCTTTATTTTCATTCGGCAAGTTTCTTAGTGTCTTTTTGGAATCCGCTTATTTTTCTGAAACTGAAAACTTTTTGCTGAAAGTAATATAGATAAAGGTAAAAGTTAGTTGAACTAGTATAGTAGAACTCATGAATAGTATCAAAAAGTACAGTGGAGCTTATGAATTGTAACAAAAATAAGCTAAATAATAAAATAAGCTGCATTTTTAATTTGAAGCCAAACACACACTTACTCTTCACCTTTGATGGAAGACCGTAGGTTTGGGCAATAGACCTACTGACGATTTTAAGCATTATCAATTTATATTCAAGTTGAATTACTAAGGTTAATGATGTTTCTACTAATGTTATTTGGTATTCAGGTTAAAGTACGAAGCTTATGTTCGGTCATATTTGTTTCTGTTATGGCTTAATTTTTGAGCTAAAGAGGGTAGAGGCATGTTTAATTCTCTTAGGTACCTTCAAATGGCGGTGAAACTCAAGTTAACAATATTCTATGTGAAGAACATTAGATAACGGTTATGGAATAAATGGTACTATTATGGCTATGTATAAGACATTGTATGGTAGTATTTTGGTTATGGAGCAATTTTAGCGAAACAAGTCGCCCGACCAAATCCAGCTCGTAATCCGATTGACCCAGCCCGTTTCTAATGGTTTAAAATGACCAAACTTTGACTCAAACCTGATTAACTAGGTCGGTTGTCATGTCTATCGCGATTTGTTCAAGTTGACTCATGAAGCTTTCAGGGTTTTATATAAGGATTTTGCTAATGTGTGTCCTTAATGTACAAATTAAGCGTCTATTTTTGAAAATATTTTTCTAAAAATTGAACAAGTATTGACAATTTTTTCAATTCCCAATAAAATGTTTTCAAAAATAAATGGTTTAATCACCCTTTATATAGTCAGCAGAACAAAACTCAAAAACAAGGGAAAAAAAATGCTTTGTTCAATCACGAGCAGACGGTTCATCGTTAAGTCACCCATCTCTCTCTTCTTTCCTCTTTCTCAATCTTTGTCAACCAAACCCATTTCACAATCCCACACGGATTTCGATCCCACCGCAGTCCACGAAACCCTCTACTCCTACTGCAATGACTGGAAGCGTGCTCTCGATTTCTTCAACTGGGTCCAAACCCAATCCCATTTCCAACACACAACTCATATGTACAATCGTATGCTCGACATTCTATGTAAGTTCTTCGAATTCCAGCTTTCTTGGGACTTAATTCATCGAATGAAAACAAACCCTTTTTCCAAACCAGACCATACCACCTTTCGGATTTTGTTTAAGCGATATATATGTGCACATTTAGTTACAGAAGCTGTAGGTATTTATGATTCGTTAGACGAGTTTGGTTTGAAGGATGAGATGTCTTTTTGTAATCTTATTAATGCTTTGTGTGAGTACAAGCATGTGGTTGAGGCCTATGATTTGTGTTTTGGGAAGAAGAAGAAGTTTGGTGTTGATGCGAAGAATACCAAGATTTATAATATGATTCTTCGCGGGTGGTTTAAGATGGGATGGTGGAGTAAGTGTAGGGAGTTTTGGGAAGAGATGGATCAAATGGGTGTCCGTAAAGATTTGCATTCTTATTCGATATATATGGATATAATGTGCAAGAGTGGGAAGCCATGGAAGGCTGTGAAGTTGTATAAGGAGATGAAGAAGAAGGGTATAAGGTTGGATGTGGTGGCGTATAATACGGTTATTCGTGCTGTTGGTCTTTCGGAGGGTGTGGATTGTTCTGTTCGAGTGTTTAAGGAAATGAGGGACTTTGGTTGTAAATCTGAGGTTGCGACTTATAATACGATTATAAGTCGAAAATGATGATTATATACTATTATTGTATTACAATAAGATAATATTTTAAAATCAATTAAGAATTAAAAAGATAACAGCAGAAAACACAAAACTAAATCATATCAATTCAAAGTAGAATTGTAAAGAATACAAAAGTTCAAAATTAAAAAATACACCAAAAACTGAGAGAGAGAGAGAGAGAGAGAGAGAGAGAGAGAGAGAGAGAGAGAGAGAGAGAGAGAGAGAGAGAACTTCTTGTGTGTGGAAAAATAGAAAATTATGCATGAAATGATTGAGAGAACAACAAATTTATAGCAAGAGGTTAAGAATAAGAAGAGTCATAAATAAAAGAAGATAAAGGGGTAGGAGAATAGTGATATTAAGTTCGAGAGTAGTGGAGATATGAAAAGTTAAAATGGAATAAGAAAAGTTGAAGAAAGTATAATAATAAATAAGAATAATTAAAAATAAGATTAATATGATATTTTGATTTTAATATAATGGAGTTATTAATTCACTTTAAATGTTAAAAAATTATATGAAAAATTGAAAAGAAAAAAGATGATGACATGGCTGCTGATGTGGCTCAACGGGAGCGTAGCAACATTAAATACTACACTTCAGCTTTTAGTAATATATAGTTTTGAAAACCCACAGTACCTTAAAGAAACAACAAGTAGTATAGTAAGTAACCCAAATTCAGTGACTGAAATCTAATGTAATTAATCAGTAAAATGATGATACCCATTTGACAATATAAGCAAAAAATAAAATTCATGGTCTAAATTTATTAACCTGGAAACAAATGCGCATGTAACAATCAAATTTGAGCATCAAATGAAACGAAAACTCATCTGTTCTGTCCTCTTACTATGACAGATCCCCAACGAGAGAGAGAGAGAGATGTAAGTCTATGAAAAAACCCAAATAAATGGAAGGAGAGCATCTCCAGCAGACTAGGCAAATTTTTGTACTATTTGGAAAATGAACAATGTACACTTTCCAATAGACACTCTATCTCATTCTTTATTTCATTTAAATATTATTTCTTCATTCATTATTTATTTATTTTTTAACAACTACACATCTTCCAACATTTTTTTATTCAACACCTGATTATTATAATAGAAAAAAAATATTTGAAGAATGAACATTAGCTCATCAGACTTGATGAGCTACTGTTCATGAGGAAAAAAAAAAAAAAACAGGACATAGCTAGTCCCCTGGAGCATGAACAGTAGCTTTTTTTGTGAGCTTGCTCTCTAAAGTAGAGAGCATCTTGTGTTTAGCTAGTCCCCTGGAGATGCTCTTACAAGAGAAAAAAAAAAAAAAAAAAAGACAAGAAATGATAAGCTGCTGCGTTTGGCTCAATGTAAATTGAATTCCGAGTTTAAAATGAATGCAGGGGAAAATGAATTCTTGTTAAGAAAATAAAATCAGAGTGTTTGGTTCTGCAATGGAAAAGAGTCCGGAAGACGATTTTCCATATTGGTAACATTCTGAAAAATGCTATTTTCCTACAAATGCTTCACATTTTCTCAGTCATTTTCTTAACTTCCAAACAAATTTCATTACAGAAAATTTCAAAATATACACTTAACACAACCAAAAATCAAAATAAAATTATTTATTCACGATATATACATGATATACTCAGTGAGAGGAGGAAGAAAGAGTGAGAGATTGAGGGAAAGAGAGATAGATTAGGAAAGAGAGAGATCGATACCAACGAAGGACGGCGGTAGCTAGATTGGGTGGGTGTGGGTTTGCCGAAATGAGGATTGGGTTATGTGGGTAGATGGGTAGCTTGGATGTGGATTGGAGCTCATGGAGGAGCGTAGCTTGGATGATGGCGGTGGTGGATCAGAGACATGCAGCGGTGGAGCATGGCGGTGAGGTTGAGTGGGAAGAAAAGATGGAGAAATCTCACCATTGAGTGGAGGAAATGGACGGCTTGGGTGGTCGGAGCTGAGTTTCGTCGCGTCGGTGCGTGAGGTGGTGCCAGAGTAGTGCTATTGCCGAGATGGATGAGTGGTCACAGCTGAGCTTTGGAGAGAGTGTGTTCTGAGAGTGAGGCATATGAGGAGTTAGAGGAGGGTGTAAATGGATTGAAGGTAAAATAACCATGTAAACCATTTTACAGGTGAAGGGGTCTTTTTCCGGTCAAAGTGTAAATGAAATTCCATTTGACCGTATTTACAGGTGGAGCCAAACACATACAAGGGTGTAAAACATTTTCCAAAAATCATTTACACCCAAAACAAATACAGCCTAAGTTGCGCAACATAGACATAGGTACAGATACGACACAGGTACGGATATGGGGGTACAACAATTTTTGAAAAATAAGGATATGACATGGCATGGGTATGATAATTAAATAATTAATTAAAATTTATATTTAGGCATATTTTTCAATATTTTTAGACATAAAATACGTTTATGCCTAGAATTTAAATTATGTAAGAACTATGAATAAGTAAACTAACACCCAAAGTAGTACAATAATATACATAAATGTTTAGATTACAAACCAAAAGTTTAAATAGGCTACATTCAACGTCAAACTAAAAACATAAAAGGAAAACATTATAATTTATAAGGCAAAAGGCTGAGTAAAGAAAAAAATTTATATATATATATATATATACACACAGTATAACACAGTGAGAGTGGGATTAAAAAAAAAAAAAAAAGCGCATGAGGAAGAAAGTTATAACTTATAAGTAAGTAAAGTAACACTTGTAACCCACCCAAAGCAAATAAAAGAGAGAAAAAAAAAAAAAAGGGAAGAGAAATCACAAAACAAAGAGCCTGTCCACGCCAAGAGAAAGAGATTAGAAGGGACAGAGGGCACGACGACTGTTTATGGAGCTCACCGATCGGCCCAATTTAGCACTGGCAAGGGACAGAGGGTAGAGGGAGGGTTGGGCTATGGGTTTCAACTTTCATGGTAGTGATTTCTCAGACTCAAGCTTTTTTGTTTTAGAGTATATCACAAAATCAACGGTAACGATTTGTCGATCTATCAAAATCTGTGAATTTTTGTTTTTTGTTTTTGTTTTTTGTTTTTTTGTTTTTCACTGCTGGCTTGTCCGCTGTGTTGGCACCGTGTTTGCACCATGTCAGAGAAGCGAAAAAAAAAAAAAAAAGGACTCCGCTTAGACACCGGAGTCCGGCAAGTCTTACTAGTATCGATGTCCGACACGTGTCGGACACCGGTACTTTGCCAAAATTGGTGTGTTGGTGCAACCTAGATGATAAGTACTTGTCACATAAAAGTCTTGATTGAGCTGAAACAAATTCTCACTTTGTATATTGCACATCTATGAACTTTATTGAATTATTCTAGTTATAGATATGATTCAATAAGGTAGGAACCTTTCTAAGGAAGAGCCCTTTAGATTCACCTCTAACCAATAAAACTGACAAGCAAATAACTCTAACCGCCAGAACTAGTTGCCGGGTAATTCAGGGACATTCATAGATGGTCCTTTATTCATTTAAAGAAAATATGAGCTCTTTGTGTCATACACTCGTACTATACTACTGGCTTTCACACAATCATGTAGGCGTTTCTTTGTATGAAATCGGACATTGGATAGATGTGATTGCAAATTCTATGGCTAAGATTGAGGGCTTAAAACAGCAAGAAAAGATAACTCAACTTACTTAACTATAAATATTTCCCAATCCTTCCATTCCATAAATTCCTAAACAAAAACAAGGTAATCAAGGAGTACCAATAGATCCTAGAAGCAAAGCCATTGGAATACGATCACATGGGATTAAATGTTAGGAATGGAAGACATATCATCTATAGAGGGAAAAAACATAACAAAATATGGGTTAAAAAAACAAATCAACTTGAAAAGAAAAGCAAAAGGCAAGCAAAGCTACCAGCGCAATGGTGTCGTTTTCTACATCTTATATACTACCAATAAAGATTCACTAATCTCGGTCCTTGAGGTCAGTGGAGACAAGCAAGGAGATGACTAGGTGAGATATGAGGAAAGAAAAGGTCTGCCATGGAGAATAGAGAACAAAAGATGGCTTAATAGTTAGGGAGAAGATGGGTTAGGAAAATAAGAACTTGAAAAGGAAAGGTTTTAAAGTGAGAGTTAGACAAAATGAGATATTATGCTACTAAAGAGACTTCACCACACTTTTTATTAGAAAAACATATTTTCAGGTAGAAGAAAAAACAAAATGACTTTTAAGCCTAGGAAGCATGGGTGCGGTGCGGCGTCAGGGTAATTTTTGAAAAAGTAAGATAGGTGTGGTGGGATACGTTTTTTAATTAAATATTAAATATATTGTTATTTATATTTTCTATATATTGCTAAACAGTTTTTTTCATATAATGGTAAATATATATCAATTTAAGAGTAATAGTAGATAATAAAGTAAGAATTGAGATGATTTTTGGGTTATAGTCTTCACTTCTTCCTTTTAATTTTGATATGCTGCCCTTTCAATTTCAACTACTTCATCAACAGTTTCCATCTCTTTCAAGTCTTGTTGCATTACTTCAAGCTTCCCTTGATCACTTGCATCTATCTTTAACTCAGCATCCCTTATGTTGCTCACTAGACAACTTGTACCTTTGAAAAAGTCAGTAGAGTACTCATGCATAGGACATAAGGGCTTTGATAAATCTTTCAAAGAAAAATAAACGCAATCTTTGAAAAAATTTGCTGGAATTTGAGGCATTTCTATAGGCTGGTCAGGTTTTATTTTGGCAGCTTTTGTTGCTCTACCATAATTTTTAGCTTCTAGATCTTTTCCTTCAATAACTTTTGGCTTTGATACTTTAAATTTATCCATCTCGGCTAAGGTCAGAGATTTCAACACAACCTCCTTCTTACCAACCATTAAAGCATAGGTGTTTTCTCCCTCATAATGTTTTTCATTTTAGTCAAGGAGCTAAGGTCGACCAAGAAGGATATGTATAAAGGATATGTATAACTTTCATAAGAATTATATCACACATGATAGAATCACTATAAATACCACAAGAAAAAGAAATAAGGCATCTATGAGTTATCGGATTAGAAGTGTTGTCTATCCAAGCCACTTTGTATGGTTGAGGATGAGGTTCAACTAGAAGCTTATGGCGTTCAATTGTGGAAGATGACACAACATTCATGCAACTTCCCCCATTAATAATAAGCTTCTTTGCTTGGTTTCCACAACGAACCAACATCTGAAATATTGAAGTTTGCCTCCAATCCTCTTTCTCTACTTTAGGGGCTGCTAAAATACATCTCACTACAGACAACTACAGATAAAAGAGAAGTATCCACTTCATCCTCCTCCGAGTCATCCATGGCAAAATCTCCATAATCAAATGCATCCTCCATATTACCTTCATCTTGCTCACAATCACTCAATTTCCCCATAAACAATCTCCCTGGTCATGTAGACATGATGCAAAATCCCTGCTCTAATACCAAACTGATGTAGGACAAGGGGGAGCAACAAAATCTGATTTAGAACACCAGAGGCAGATCTGGTATAGCTTGGGTTTTGAAGAATTAGGGTTAGGTTTTGGTAGGGAATAGGTTAGAAAATAACAAGAATTATAGGGTTTCCAAAGGGGACAAGGATTAGTAGGGTTTTAGAATGAAAACAAAGGTGAAAATCAATATTTGGGTTGCTATGAACAGTGATGTGAATAGTAACCGTGAATGGTAAAATTAAAGAAAATAGATAAATTATAGACATCACACTTAGACTTCCTAAGCATCACACCTAGAGTTCCTTGGCATCACAACTCGGAGAAGGTTGCATCACACAAACCATAAGAAGGCTTCATAGCTCTTAAATTCTGAAAACATTAATTAATAATTCCCCCAATAGAAAGTACTACAACTCTTTAAATAGAAAACTAATACCTAATCCTAGTTGAACTAGGATTTCTTAAAACCCTAATAAGACTTGGACTTAGACTCAAGCTTTTACTACTAAGCCCAACTAAATAACCAAACTTAAAATAAAGCCTAAAAGAAGATCTAATGGACTGTTAGCACAACCCATTCCAGAATATTATATGAAATTATAACACTACCCTTGATACATAAAATCAAATAAAATATAATAAATCTATCTTCCCATTGCCTCCTACATCACTCTCTCTCACTCCATTGATCACTCTTCACCTAGGGGCTGATCACTCACTCCTCTAATCATTTTGTTCCATCTAGATCAATTGGGATTGGGAAAACTCGCAACTCTAGGCTTGGTTTGCCTATATCCAGGTAATCAACTATGCCTTTTCCATTCTAAGACTTTTCTTAACTAATACAATACACACAGAATTTTATTTATGCATTGGAGTTAAAGATGGTTTAAGTGAATGGAAGAGCCTTAGCTTTAATGGATTAAATTGCTACAGTGAAGGGATTAGGGCCTGCACTAGTTGGACTCTACAGTTGCCTAGTGGAATCGGTTACTCTATTGAATAGAGTGTTCCTTGAAGTGAGGTTTCTAGAGAGGATTAAATTCAGTGTAGGCAAATAGGAATAAATTGGATTAAGTGGCTTTGTTTTAGTGTACAAATTAATTAGTGTATTTGATCGTATTAGGTTGAACTCCTAAACTTTGGTGTTCTTTTGGTATGGCTTTTGGAGGTAAGTAACCTTTCTCCTAATTGGTTATATTTTTGCTTATACTACTGTATTTCAGCTACTAAACATTGTTTTACAATTGTTAAAAATTTATTTCAAAGGTTTTAGCTACATTGATTTAAAGTAAAGAATAATGAAACATCATAAATGAACTTGATTTACTATATATGATTTTGGACAATCTGATTATGTTCTGATCTCTAATACCCAGCAAATAGGGGTCATTCATTGATACCGTAACTAGTTTCATATGAGGCATCACAAGCCCATAGTGTTTCTAGACCCAGCTAATGGGGGATATACATTGACACGAAATTAGTTTCACCTAAATATGATGCCTAGTCACGAGGATATAGCGTGACTATAGTCGTATAAGATTGTTAAGAATATGAATTTGTTTGAATAATTGAACTGTTTTAAGTCCATAAAACTTCTTATGCTTTTGGAACCCATTGTAAATTAAAACTTTTGATATATGTGAACTATTTGATCTTATGTATAGTGTACTACTTTGTTGATTTTTATGCTTGATCCAGCTAGTTAGGATTTTGGTTACTTATTGAGTTGTCAACTCACCCCATTTCCCTCTAGTTTCAGATTACAAAGAATAGCAAGCTTGGGGACTTATCCTGAGATTGTGCACATGAAAGGAGATTAGGAACTTTTGGGCAAGATGATATTGTAATAATTGGTATTTCTTTTTGTTGATTAGTATTAATGCTCATGAGGTTTGGATTGTTGCTTCTATTGGTATTTTAGAGATCTTTTAAAAATTTCATTATTAAGGATATTTTTGGATTTGTTTGAGGTAATTTTCTTGAAGGATATTTGTTAGTCTCTTATAGGCCTTGCACACTAGTAAGGTGTAAACCTTATAAGAGTGCAGTCGTTGTTATGTGCCTAGTCTGATGGTCAGGTTGGGCCGTGATGCTTAAAGAAAATAAAAATCACAACTTAAAACACAAAAAGCTTAAATGGGATAGCTTGATGAGATCTAAAATACTTATATAAGTGAAAGAGATTAAAATTGTGGCATGGTCAAAAAAGACCCATCTCAAGAACGTACATTGGGAAAGAGCGAAGCTTTGTTATTTAATTTTCCTCAAGTTTTCTTAAGCAGAAAGGCTCTAGATTTATAGGGGAAAATGTGTTTCTAAGTTTCTGTGGAGTTTGAGGATCTATGGAAATTGGATATCCAATTCACACACACAGTCAAGAGGAAAAGTGTGTGAGAAATGATAAATAATTGGGTGGATTAGGTTTTACTTTATGTTGGATTGAATTTATAAAGAGAGAAAAGAAGTTGAGAAAGAGAGAGATAAGAATGGTCGAATTTGATTGGGCGATTTGGGATAGTTTTGAATCATACTTAATATACATATAATAGCATAGCATAAATTGCCACAAAATCTATAAAAAAAAAAAAACATGCCGCCAACCACCAATTGGTCCTCGGCCATAAACACACGCACAATCAAGTGGCTCATACCAGAAGTAGGGGTTTGTTGCACGTATTAGCTCTAGAATTACTACGGTTATCCGAGTAGCAGGTACCATCAAACAAACTATAACTGATTTAATGAGCCATTCGTAGTTTCACAGTCTGAATTAGTTCATACTTACACATGCATGGCTTAATCTTTGAGACAAGCATATGACCACTGGCAGGATCAACTAGGTAGCATTCCTCATTGATGCCAGGGCCGCCCACAGGCCTTGGCTCACCTGAGGGCAAGGAAGGGCACAGACGGGTATAGCGATCGTGCAGGGCAAAGCGATGACGCTCGCTTGGTATGTTGGCAAAGGGCCCAAAACCCACATAATGTTCTTCATTCGAGGCCATGAGCATGCCCACGGGGTCCACAGTGGCAACGTAGAGGCCGCAAGGCACGCGTGGGACATGAGGACGACTTCAAGGTCTTGCCAACACCCCGCGAGGAGCGTCGACTAGGAATGAATCTACAAGAGGGACGAGTGCCTTCAAGGTAGGTATGCAGCACAAGGACTTGAATTGTGTCTGAGTGACTCTTGGAACAACACTAATTAGGAGCACGCCAGACAATTCGATGTGCGAGCACAGAGCTTGCCAAGCCATGCAACCCTGCCACCACTCACAAACTATCACGTACACTAGACCGCAACTCCACCAAACGTACCCCATAATGACATGCCGCAAGGCCTACCATGCATAAGGAAGCATCGAGTGGCACTGAGTCCATACCGCTGGGCGTGAAGGACAACACTACTAAACCATGTGCCTGCAAGGATGGGTCGTCGCCACGCAGAGGCCCAATGGTCGCCATGGGACTTGCTTCGCACAATAATGGGTGAACAAACACCTTCCGCCTTGTGAGTGCATGCCCAAGCTATACCAAGCTTACATGGCTCACCAACCACACACAAGAACTACAAGGGACATCTAAGGACACTGTCGCCATCGTCGTCGTCGTCGCCGCTGCTGCAACCACGCAACTGCTTAGTAAGAAAGACACACGCAAGCCCAATAGTTACATGGAACTTGCTTTGTGCAACAATGGGTGAAACTAACATTGTCTGCGTTGTGACAGCTTGCCCAAGCTAAACCAAGAATGCATGCATCTCCCCCACCACACGGCTATAGAGACCATTGACCCCCTGCCATTGGGCACAAGTGGGTGTGGCCTTATGCCATGGAGCACGCGAGGTTGGGTATCTAATGGTTCGTCATGAGCATGCCTACCCGTGGCCAAGCTCAAGAGGGGTCGCTCTTGTGCATCGCCGAATACCTCCTCCCCTCTAAAGAGCGCTTAGGAAAAAATCTGCTCTGGCACTAGGAAACATTAATTTGTTAAGGAGGAATAATGAGCCTTTTTTGGAGAAATTCTTGGAGTCTTGCCCTGAATATTTACACATAAACTAAGAAAAATCTAACCTTCAACCTGTCAAACTTTGGAGGCTAGATTCAACAAATTTTATTTTTTATGATTTTCGGAAGCCAGAAAATAGGAAAAATCATAAAAAAAATTCAAAAATGCTTGGAACGCCAAACTGCTTGTTGGAAACCTCCTCTAAAATCATGGAATGAATTTTTGCCGGAGTGCAGGACGATGCAGGGTGATGTAGTGTGGTGTGCATGCAAGCATGCCCCTGGGCACCCTGTCATGCAAAATGCCTGCCTCCTTGTTGCAAATAATCCCCTTTTTAAAAAAAAAAAAAAAAAAACCCTCATTTTTTGGGAAATCACTCCAAATTTATGGACAAGGCAGACAAGGCTAGGGCATGCAGTAACCAAGGCTAAGGCAGCCCTCCATAGGCATGATGCCTAGGTCAGTGCATGCAACCTCCATGGGGACGCAGCCAAGGCCAAGGCAGCCCCCATGGGCATGCTGCCAAGGCCAGTGCATGCAGTAGCCTTCTCATGGGCAAGAGGCATACAGCTAAGGTTAGTGCATGTAGCAGCCTCTCATGGGAAGAGGCACGCAGCCAAGGCCAAGGTAGCCCCCATAGGCACGCAGCCAAGGCCAATACATGTAGCTAAGGCCCAAGAGGCACACTGCCTAGGCCAAGGCAACCCCCAATGGGCATGTTGCTAAGGCTAGCAGCCCCCAATGGGCATGCTGCCAAGGCCAGCCTCTAATGGGTATACTGCCAAGCCCGGGGCACATAACCGAGGTCAAGGCAACCCCCATGGGTGGGCAAGTAACGAAGGGCAAGGCAGAAGCCCCATAGGCACATGGCTTCAGGTGAGCATGGGGGGTTAGCCTCCGGACGGAACGAGGCAAAGAGTTTTGAGGAGATTGGGGGGGGGGGGGGGGGGGGGCGGTGGAGGAAAGGGAAGGGATGAATCAAAGTGACACAGGGCTAAATCTTAGTGGATCGTGGTAGCAAGGCCACTCCGCCGCTTGCAATACCTCGTCACGTATTTAAGTCATTTGCAAAGGATTCTACTCGCCGCTCGATGGAAATTATACTTTAAGGCAGCCCACGCAACTCGTCTGCTGTGGGGGCTTAGCCAAAGATACGTGCCTTTGGGGGCCTGAGGGCCCCTACTGTAGGTCAGCAATCAGGTGGTGGGCGCACGCGTCACTTCTAGCCTGAATTTTGACTTAGAGGTGTTCAATCATAATCCAGCACATGGTAGCTTCGCATCACTAGCTTTTCAACCAATTACAACGAACAATTGTGCGAATCAACGGTTCCTCTCGTACTAGGTTGAATTACTATTGCGACGCTGTCATCAGTAGGGTAAAACTAACCTATCTCACGACGGTTTAAACCCAGCTCACGTTCCTTATTGGTGGGTTAACAATCCAACACTTGGTCAATTCTGCTTCACAATGATAGGAAGAGCCGACATCGAAGGATAAAAAAGCAACGTCGCTATGAACACTTGTCTGCCACAAGCTAGTTATTCTTATGGTAACTTTTCTGACACCTCTAGCTTTAAATTTCGAAGGTCTAAAGGATTGATAGGCCACACTTTCACAATTTGTATTCGTATTGGAAATCAAAATCAAATGAGCTTTTACCATATTGTTCCACACGAGATTTCTGTTCTCGTTAAGCTCCTCTTAGGACACCTACGTTATCTTATAACAAATGTGCCGCCCCAGCCAAACTCCCCACCTAACAATGTCTTTCATTGGGATCGACTTGCCGAGGCAGGCCTTGGGTCTAAAAAGAGGGGCAAAGTCTCACTTTTGATTCATGTAATAAGTAAAATAACGTTAAAAGTAGTGGTATTTCACTTTCGTCTTTCGGCTCCCACTTATACTACACCTTTCAAGTCATTTCACAAAGTTAAACTAGAGTCAAGCTCAACAGGGTCTTCTTTCCCTGCTGATTCTACTAAGCTCGTTCCCTTGTTTGTGGTTTCGCTGGATAGTAGATAGGGATAGTGGGAATCTCGTTAATCCATTCATGCATGTCACTAATTAGATGACGAGGCATTTAGCTACCTTAAGAGAGTCATAGTTACTCTCGCATTTTACTCGCACTTAGTTGAATTTCTTCACTTTGACATTCAGAGCACTGGGCAGAAATCACATTGCGTGAGCATCTATAGGGACCATCGCAATGCTTTGTTTTAATTAAATAGTCGGATTCCCCTTGTCCATACTAGTTCTAAGTCAACTGTTAGATGCTCGGGGAAGACCACCGAGGTGGTCGTTCCCAATTCGTCCCTCGGTTGGCACTCGACAACCCGCTTTTGCCGCGAGAGCAACTCGAGCAATCCACTAACAGCTAACATGTTCGAGACTGGGACCTCGTGTCCAACCCTTAGAGCTAATCCTTTTCCCGAGATTACGGATCCATTTTGCTGACTTCCCTTGCCTACATTGTTCCATCGACCAAAGGCTGTTCACCTTGGAGACCTGATGCGGTTATGAGTACGACTGGGCATGGGAGGCACTTGATCCTCCAGATTTTCAAGGGTCGTTGGGGGCGCACCAAAAACCACACGACGTGTGGTGCTTTTCCAACCATTAGACCCTACCTCCGGCTGAGCCGTTTCCAAGGTGGGCAGGCTGTTAAACAGAAAAGATAACTCTTCCCGAGGCCCCCGCTAACGTCTTCGGACTCCCTAACGTTGCTGTCAGCCACCACGTCCCAGTTCAGGAATTTTAACTCGATTCCTTTCGAAGCTCGCACTTAGCACATTATCAGATAGGCTTCCCTCGTCTCTTAGGATCGACTAACCCATGTGCAAGTGTCGTTCACATGGAACCTTTCCCCCTTTTGGCCTTTAAAGTTCTCATTTGAATATTTGCTACTACCACCAAAATCTGCACCGACAGTTGCTTCGCTCAGGCTCGTGCCCCAGGTTTTGCAGTTACCGCCGCACCTTCCTACTCATTGGGGCCTGGAACTTGCCCCAGTGGCTGGGTATAGGTTGCGCGCTTCAGCTCCATCCATTTTCGGGGCTAGTTTATTTGGCAAGTGAGTTGTTACACACTATTTAGTGGATTTCGACTTCCATGACCACCGCCCTGCTGTCTTAATCGACCAACACCCTTTGTGGGCTCTACGTTAGCGCGTAATTGGGCACCGTAACCTGGCTTCCGGTTTATCCCGCATTGCCAGTTCTGCTTATCAAAAATGGCCTATTTAGAGCTTTCAATTCCTTGGCATGGCTTAATGAAGCAATCGCATCGTCCTACCTATTTAAAGTTTGAGAATAGGTCGAGGGTGTTGCATTGTCGATGCCTCTAATCATTGGCTTTACTCGATAGAACTCGCACGTGGAACTAGTTACTAGACGGTTCGATTAGTCTTTCGCCCCTATACCCAAGTCAAGCGAACAATTTGCACGTTAGTATCGTTGTAGGCCTCCACTAGAGTTTTAGCTGGCTTCGCCCCAGTCAGGCATAGTTCACCATCTTTCGAGTCCCGACAGGTATGCTCTCACTCGAACCTTTTTTAGAAGATCAAGGTCAGTTAGCGATGCGACCTTCAAAGGGATCCCGCCAATCAGCTTCCTTGTGCCTTACGAGTTTACTAGCCTGTTGACTCGCACACATGTCAAACTCCTTGGTTTGTGTTTTAAGACGGGCCAAATAGGGAGCTCGCAGGCTGATACTAGAAGCGAGTAGATGCCGAGGCACGCCGTGAGGCATGTGCTGCCATGATCGTAGCAACGACATCTCCGTGAGCATAACTATAGCCAAGGCTTGGGCCACCTCCGCAATCCGCAAAGATCCACGCCTCGAGTCAATTGACGGACCGACTGTCGTCGTTCCACATCCGGCCAGGGTGTATAATCGGCCCCTATCCGCTTCCTTCCCAACAATTTCAAGCACTCTTTGACTCTTTTTTCAAAGTCCTTTTTGTATTTCCCTTGCGGTACTTGTTTGCTATCGGTCTCTCGCCCGTATTTAGCCTTGGACAGAATTTACCGCCCAATTAGGGCTACATTCCTAAACAACCCGACGATTCAATCGGTAGGAGCTATGGGTGGTGTGTACAAAGGGTAGGGACATAGTCAACACAAGCTGATGACTAGCGCTTACTAGGAATTCCTCGTTGAAAACCAACAATTGCAATGATCTATCCCCATAACGATAAAATTTCAAAGATTACCTAGGCTTGTTGGCCAAGGCTATAAACTTGTTGAATACATTAGTGTAGCGTGCGTGCAGCCCAGAACATCTAAAGGCATCACAGACCTGTTATTGCCTCAAACTACCTTGGCCTAAGCAGCCATAGTCCCTCTAAGAAGCTGGCCGCAGAGGGTCACCTCCACATAGCTAGTAAACAGGTGGAGGTCTTGTTCGTTAACGGAATTAACCAAACAAATCACTCCACCAACTAAGAACGGACATGCACCACCACCCATAGAATCAAGAAGGAGCTCTCAGTTTGTCAATCCTTACTATCTCTGGACCTAGTAAGTTTCCCCGTGTTGAGTCAAATTAAGCCACAAGCTCCACTCCTAGTAGTGCCCTTTCATCAATTCCTTTAAGTTTTAGCCTTGTGACCATACTCCCCTCGGAACCTAAAGATTTTGATTTCTTATAAGGTGTTGGTATAAGTAACATCCACCAATCCCTAGTTGGCATCGGGTATCTGATCATCTTCGAGCCCCCAACTTTTGTTCTTGATTAATGAAAACATCCTTGGAAAATGTTTTCACAGTTGTTCGTCTTTTATAAATCCAAGAATTTCACCTCTGGCTATGAAATACAATTACCCTTGACTGTCCTTGTTAATCATTACTCTGATCTCAAAGGCCAACAGAATAGGACTGAAATCCTATGATGTTATCCTATACAGGTGGAGTTCTTGTTCGTTAACAGAATTAACCAAACAAATCACTCCACCAACTAAGAACGGACATGCACCACTACCCATAGAATCAAGAAGGAGCTCTCAGTTTGTCAATCCTTACTATATCTGGACCTGGTAAGTTTCCCCATGTTAAGTCAAATTAAGCCGTAGGCTCCACTCCTAGTAATGCCCTTTTGTCAATTCCTTTAAGTTTTAGCCTTGTGACCATACTCCCCCCCAGAACCTAAAGATTTTGATTTCTTATAAGGTGTCGGTGGAGTCCTATAAGTAACATCCACCGATCCCTGGTCGGCACCAGGTATCTGATCATCTTCGAGCCCCCAAATTTTGTTCTTGATTAATGAAAACATCCTTGGAAAATGTTTTCGCAGCTGTTCGTCTTTCATAAATCCAAGAATTTCACCTCTGACTATGAAATACAATTGCCTTTGACTGTCCCTGTTAATCATTACTCTGATCTCAAAGGCCAACAGAATAGGATTGAAATCCTATGATGTTATCCTATGTAGGTGGAGGTCTTGTTCGTTAACGGAATTAACCAAACAAATCACTCCACCAACTAAGAACGGACATGCACCACCACCCATAGAATCAAGAAGGAGCTTTCAGTTTGTCAATCCTTACTATGTTTGGACCTGGTAAGTTTCCCCGTGTTGTGTTAAATTAAGCCGCAACCTCCACTCCTAGTGGTGCCCTTTCGTCAACTCCTTTAAGTTTTAGCCTTGTGACCATACTCCCCCCCGGAACCTAAAGATTTTGATTTCTTATAAGGTGTCGGTGGAGTCCTATAAGTAACATCCACCGATCCCTAGTCGGCATCGGGTATCTGATCGTCTTCGAGCCCCCAACTTTTGTTCTTGATTAATGAAAACATCCTTGGAAAATTTTTTCGCAGTTGTTTGTCTTTCATAAATCCAAGAATTTCACCTCTAACTATGAAATACGATTGCCCTTGACTGTCCCTGTTAATCATTACTCTGATCTCAAAGGCCAACAGAATAGGACTGAAATCCTATGATGTTATCCTATGCTAATGTATCCAGAGCGTAGGCTTGCTTTGAGCACTCTAATTTCTTCAAAGTAATAACACCAGAGGCACGACCCAACCAGTTAAGCCCAGGAGCGCAACACCGGTAGAAGGGATGAGCAGACTGGTGCACACTAGTGGCGGATAGCTCTGCCTAACCTAAGTTTCAACTATGAGCTTTTTAATTGCAATAACTTAAATATACGCTATTGGAGATAGAATTACCGCAGTTGCTAGCACCAGACTTGCCCTCCAATGGATCCTCGTTAAGGGATTTAAATTGTACTTATTCTAATTACCAAACTCATGAGAGCCCGGTATTGTCATTTATTGTCACTACCTCCCTGTGTTAGGATTGGGTAATTTGCACGCCTATTGCCTTCCTTGGATGTGGTAGCGGTTTCTCAAGCTCCTTCTCCAAAATTGAACCTTAATTCTCCGTCACCCATCACCACCATAGTAGGCCACTATCCTACCATCGAAAGTTAATAGGGCAGAAATTTGAATGATGCGTCACTAACATGATGGCCGTGCGATCCCTCGAGTTATCATGAATCAGCAGAGCAGCAAACAGAGCCCGCGTCGGCCTTTTATCTAGTAAATGCATCCCATCCAAAAGTCGGTGTTCGTTGCATGTATTAGCTCTAGAATTACTACGGTTATTCGAGTAACAGGTAACATCAAACAAACTATAACTGATTTAATGAGCCATTTGCAGTTTTACATTCTGAATTAGTTCATACTTACACATGCATGGCTTAATCTTTGAGACAAGCATATGGACTACTGGCAAGATCAACCAGGTAGCATTCCTCGTTGATGCCGACTTCGCCCGGAGGCCTGGCTCACCCGAGGGCAAGGAAGGGCACGGATAAGCATGTCGATCGTGTGGGGCAGAGCAATGACGCTCGCTTGGTATGTTAGCAAAGGGGGCCAGAGGCCCTAAACCCATATGACGTTCTACATCCGAGACCATGAGCATGCCCACGTGGTCCACAACGGCAACGTGAAGGCCGCGAGGTATGCGTGGGACACGAGGACGACTTCAAGGTCCTATTTACTCCCCACAGGGAGCATCGACTAGGAACGAATCTACTGGAGGGACGAGTGCCTTTAAGGCTAGCATGCAGCATAGTTTGGAACAACGCTAATTGGGAGCACACCAGACAGTTCGATGCGTGAGCACAGAGCCTGCCAAGCTATGCAACCCTACCACCACTCACACGCTATCATGTACTCTAGACCGCAACACCACCAAATGTACCCCACAACGACACATTGCAAGGTTTGTCGTGCATGAGGAAGCATCAAATAGCGCCAAGTCTGCACCGCTGGGTGTGAAGGACAATGCTACTAAACCACGTGCTTGCAAGGATGGGTCGTCGTCACACAGAGGCCCGTCGGTCGCCATAGGATTTGCTTTACACAGTAATGGGTGAAATGAACATCGTTCGCTTTGTGAGTGCGTGCCCAAGTTATACCAAGCTTGCATGGCTCACCAACAACACACAGGAATTACAAGGGATATCGAAGGACACCACCACCATCGTCGTTGTTGTCACCGTTGCCGCCATTGCAACCACGCACAGGAACTATAAGGGACATCGAGGGACATCGCCGCCATTGTCGTCGTTGTCGTTGTTGTTGCCACTACAACCACGCAACCGCTTAGTAAGAAAGACACATGCAAGCCCAATAGTCGCATGGAACTTGCTTCGCGCAGCACTGGGTGAAACTAACACCGTCCGCGTTGCGATAGATTGCCCAAGATAAACCAAGAATGCATGCATCCCCCCCCTCCCCTCCCCCTCACCACACGGCTTCAGAGACCATTGACCCCCTGCACTGGGCACGGGTAGGTATGGCCTTACGCCATGGAGCACACGAGGTTGGTTGCCTAAGGGCTCGTCATGAGCATGCCTACCCGTGGCCAAGCTCAAGAGGGGTCGCCTCTGTGCATCGCCGAATACCTCCTCCCCCCTAAAAAGCGTTTAGGAAAAAGTAGAAAATGTCTACTTTTTTATTAAGATTTATCGAGGTAGTCAGGAATTAATTTGAGATAATTGTAGAGTTTCAATAACTAAAAATTAATTGGCTTTTTAAAGGGAAGGTTATCGTGGTTGACAAAAGGGAATAATAATCACCTAGTAGCCCTTTCTCAAGATCTCTCTCGAATACTCAAATGTTAAATGTGCTTTATTCCACTAGTTGTATAGTGCGAAACATTAAGAATATTTTGCACCAAAATCCAATTTATATGACATTATCTAACAAATAAAAGGGCTTATCTTTTATAAGAATTATATGAACATTAAACATTATGCATATACCCTTAAGATGGATCTTATTTTATTTAGATGTGGGAATGAGATTTGCATACAGAATATCTAAGGCCATGTTTGATTTCACTAAAAACATAAAACTTTCGCTTTCTGGTTCATTTGGTTGGTCATGAACTAGTTCTAACACCACTGTAAATAAGAAAAGAAAGGAAGCCAGTAACGTGAGGAGGCAAAACAATAGAGTTAGGCTATGATCATTTGACTCATTTTTCTAGTGCTTAAAAAAGATATTTGGTAACACTTGAAATGTATTGCCTTTCTTATTTATAACTAGAGATTGTTAGCCGTACATTTACAAAACATGTTCAAATATTAAATGATTGGTAGACATAATGAATGCACACTAACCTTACATTAGAAAAATTTCACTGGCCTCCTTTGAGGTTTACCAATATTATATTGGCATCTCCCTTCTTTCAAATTGTACCCAAACATCCATAGCTTTTCAAAAAGAATTTTTGCACTCACCTGCCTATAATGTTAAAACTGATAGGCCACAAACGTATTGACCCCTTGTGATTAAACCAATTAATTAATTAGCCAAGTTATTAATTAATCAATTTAACATGCAAACGTGTGGTAGCACAAACAAATCACCAATAACCTAATTAAGCAGTGGAAAATAAATGACACGGTGATTTGTTTACGAATGGGGAAAAACCTGACAGCAAAAACCCCACTAGGTGATTTTTAGGTTACCACTCCCGAAACTCCACTATTATCACAACAAGCGGTTACAAGTAAAAGAATCCCAAGTACCTTACCAACCTACAGTTGAACCCTTACCCCAATACCCAATTGGACTTATTCTGTAGTGACAGTTCCCCCTTTTGATGCACGGCTCCCAAGTACGTGACTAACCAATTGCGCAGATCCCAGTACGCGACTTCAATCACCAACTAGAAAGAGTTGTTGACTACAAAGTTCTTCAGTTCATCCATGATGAAGATCAAGAAGATGCTTAGTCACAAAACCCAAAGGTACACATACATAACAACTTATTCAGAAGAGATGAACTAGGGCAAAACTTTGTCTCCGGTCACAATTTGCTTGAATAGAGTTTTCTCAATACTTGTGCAACTTGTGAACACTTTGACGGCTCTTAAAACAATCCTTTTATATGTTTAGGGTTAGAAGAAAAGAAGGCCCAAAAACATATTCATGGATCGCAAAAAATTAGATCAGAAAATCTGATTTTATACATCTCGACAGATAGCAAGGTGTCGAGAAGCTATCGAGCAAGTGTCGAGCTTTGATGAATGTGCACTTCTTCAGCTTGTTTCTTGGACAGACTTGATGACTTCAACACTTGATCTTGAAACCTTGTTTCTTGAAGTATTAAAAACGTCTAGAACTACCCAATTACAAGTTGAATGCATTTTGTTAAAGGATTAGCCAATTACATAAAAGAATGACATATGTTCTTTAATAAGTGAAACCACATATGTCCTAACAAAAACATTAAATCAAATATCCAAAAATTAAAAAAAAATATTTTTTATGCATTCGCTTTAACACTTCATTGTCAAAGGATATGGTTTGTGCAATTTCCTCTAGACAACCTCGGCCTCTGCAAACTATTAGCTTTTGTAAACATAAAATTAGTAAGAAAATTTTTAACTCAATGAAATATAGGAATGCTACTGTTAATTTTCTGGGTAGCTTCTATTCAGACTTAAATTGACTAAACAAGGAAAAATAGTGCACCATAAAGTTTTTGATCACATTCCTAAGAATAATGTTATTTTTCATGGGAAATCTTATATTCATTTGTTGGGATATACTTAATTGTGCAATATTGATACATTTTTAGATTTTTGTTTGTTATTGAATAGTGATTAAAAAAAATTTCCTTTTGTTTCTAAACCCATATTGGTAAGAAAATTGGATTGTCATTTGTAAAGGAGGATAACTGTATAAATAAAAAAAAGTTTCTAAATTATATTTAAAATTCCTTTACTTGATTAAACGGTTTTAAGTTGCAAGAAATGTGATTGAAGTTTATTTTTAAGATCAAGGGTATTTTAAAATTAGAAATATAATGGAGGCCAACGTAATTTTTGTTAACATCAATGGCCAATAGTGCAAATTTTTCTACTTTTATTTTTGGCATTCATTAGCAAATGTCTTAAAAAATGTTTTTTGTAATATCCAACATTAAATATAGTTGCATATTAAGTGTCTTAATAAAACTTTAAATGCATTTCTAAATTAAATTTTCAATATTTATATACTAAATTTATTGCCATATAAAAAAAAAATGCAATAAATTTGCTAGTTTAATATTTGCACCAATTAATTTGTCATACATTAATAAATACACAAAGTGATATTGTCATTTTTTAGTTATTAAATTTCTAGCATGAAACTTGATTGTTTTATAAAAAATTATTTGTCATAATTAATTTTTATATATTAATAAATATGACTAGTTAATTGTCTAGCATTAAATGTACTTGCTTGTTAAATGTCTTAGCACTAAGTAAATATACCAAGCAATAAATTACTCCTAGTCTATTAATAAATAAGTTTGCTTAAACAATAATACAATGTCTACTTTTTTATTAAGGTTTATCTAGTCAGGAGTTAATTTGAGATAATTGTAGAGTTTCAATAACTAAAAATTATTTGGCTTTTTAGGGGGAAGATTATCGTGGTTGACAAAAAGGAATAACAATCACCTAATAGCTCTTTCTCAAGATCTCTCTCGAATGCTCAAATGTTAACTGTGCTTTGTTCCCCCAGTTATATAGTGGGAAACATTAAGAATTTTTTGCACCAAATCCAATTTATATGACATTATCTAACAAATAATAGGGGTTATCTTTTATAGGAATTATATGAACATTAAACATTATGCATATACCATGAGATGCATGTTATTTTTTTTATTAGGTGTGGGAATGAGATTTGCATATAGAATATCTAAGGCCATGTTTGGTTTCACTAAAAACATAACATTTTTGCTTTTTGCTTCATTTGGTCGGTCTTGAGCTAATTCTAACACCATTGTAAATAAAGAAAAGAAAGGAAGCCTGTAACGTGGGGAGGCAAATTATCTCTATAACAAAAACCATAGCATACACACCGTTACATAAAACACATGAAACCTCCTACTTCTCATTCAAGATTTATTTTACAGAACTTATTAAAAGATTGAATCATCAAAATTAAGATTTTCTGGTACATTGCAAAATGATTTTTTTTACCCTTTTGTGAAGTTAAATGGATGTTACAAAATCGGGTGAATATAAAACGAAAAGTTTTTATTTTTATTTAATAAAAGGAAGGAATAAAAAACGGAGCCAATATTGATGTCAACAAGACTTCTATTTCAGTTAGGTTGCAAAATCCAGATAAATTTCTCCACATAAAATTATCAATTTTATTTCTTTCGATATGTAAACATTTCACCACCTTAATATTTATTTGTTCCAATCATGCATCTTCCTATTTGTATTCAAATATGTATTATATAAGTAGAATCCATCGTCTTGAACTGTCCAAATGCAATGGTCCCCTCCACATTTGGATTCAAGACTACTATTTTCTATATACACATTGAAAGAAGCACTAAAGTTTTCATAAAAAAAAATAGCAGTAGAAATCTGTGGTCTTAAAAAGAGCTGGTTTAAAAGAGAATTCCCACTCTCCATTGGGTTGAAGAGTTCTTAGGCCTAAATCATTATCCGCAGATTTACAATGATAGGTGAGGGGTTTGTTGTTGAGATGGTTGGCAATTTGCACATAGTGTCTTGCTGGGTAGGATGTTAACTTAAAAGAAGTACTTTGGCCAAAGGCTAAGAGAAGGATAAACAAAAAACAATAGAGTTGGGCTATGATCATTTGACTCATTTTTCTAGTGCTCAAAAAAGATATTTGGTGACACTTGAAATGCATTGCCCTTCTTATTTATAACTAGAGATTGTCAACTGTACATTTACAAAACATGTTCAAATATTAAATGATTGGTAGACATAATGAATGCACATTAACTTTACATTAGGAAAATTGCACTAACCTCCTTTGAGGTTTACTAAAATTATATCGGCATCTCCCTTCTTTCAAATTGTACCCAAACGTCCATAAATTCTCAAAATGAATTTTCGCACTCACCTGCCTATAATGTTAAAACATTAAATCAAATATCAAAAAATTAAAAAAATTAAATTAAATATTTTGTATACATTCGCTTTTACCCTTCATTGTCAAAGGATATGGTTTGTGCAATTTCCTCTTGACAACCTTCAGCCTCTGCAAATTATTAGCTTTTGTAAACATAAAATTAGTAAGAAAATTGTTAACTCAATGAAATATAGGAATGCTTCTTGCAATTTCCTGGGTAGCTTCTATTCAGACTTAAATTCACTAAACAAGGAAAAATAGTGCAACATAAAATTTTTGATCATATTCCTAAGAATAATGTTATTTTTCACGGAAAATCTTATATTCATTTGTTGGGATATATTTAATTGTGAAATATTGATACATTTTTAGATTTTTGTTTGTTATTGAATTGTGATTAAAAAAAGTTTCCTTTTGTTTCTAAACCCATATTGATAAGAAAATTGATTCTCAAAAAAAAAAAAAAAATTGATAAGAAAATTGGATTGTCATTTGTAAAGGAGGATAAATGTACAAATACAAAAAAGTTTCTAAATTATATTTAAGATTCCTTTACTTGATTAAACGGTTTTAAATTGCAGGAAATGTGATTGAAGTTTATTTTTAAGAACAAGGGTATTTTAAAATTAGAAATACAGTGGAGGCCAACGTAATTTTTGTTAACATTAGTGGCTGATAGTGCAAATTTTTCTATTCTTATTTTTGGCATTCATTAACAAATGTCTTAACAAATGTTTTTTTTTTTTTTTTTGTAATATACAACATTAAATATAGTTGCATATTACGTGTCTTAATAAAACATTAAATGCTTTTCTAAATTAAATTTTCAATATTTATATACTAAATTTATTGCCATATAAAAATATAAAAAAATTGCAATAAATATGCAAGTTTAATATTTGCCCCAATTAATTTGTCTTACATTAATAAATACACAAAGTGAAATTGTCATTTTTTATTTAATTAAATGTCTAACATGAAACTTGATTGTTTTATAAAAAATGATTGGTCATAATTAATTTTTATATATTAATAAATATGACTAGTTAATTGTCTAGCATTAAATGTACTTGCTTGTTAAATGTCTTAGCACTAAGTAAATATACCAAGCAATAAATTACACCTAGTCTATTAATAAATAAGTTTGCTTAAACAATAATACATTGTCTACTTTTTTATTAAGATTTACCGAGGTAGTCAGGAGTTAATTTGAGATAATTGTAGAGTTTCAAAAACTAAAAATTATTTGGTTTTTTAGGGGGAAGATTATCGTGGTTGACACCTAATAGCTCTTTCTCAAGATCTCTCTCGAATACTCAAATGTTGACTATGCTTTATTCCCCCAGTTATATAGTGGGAAACATTAAGAATCTTTTGCACCAAAATCCACTTTATATGACATTATCTAACAGATAAAAGGGTTATCTTTTATAAGAATTATATGAACATTAAACATTATGCATATACCATGAGATGCATCTTATTTTATTTAGGTGTGGGAATGAGATTTGTATATAGAATATCTAAGGCCATGTTTGGTTTCACTAAAAACATAACATTTTTTCGGAAAGAAATTGACTTGAGGAATTGGTTTTTGTTAAATATACTCTTTTTGGACTAAATAAATATATTCTTGGAAAACAAAGACCACGGAAACCGTAGGGTATGCGTATGCATACACGCGTATGCGTGCACATGCTTAAGCTCTGCATGTGCATACTTCATGCATGCGTACTCATACATGGGGCATGTGTGCACATGCTAGGGTTCCAGAAACTAGAAAGGAAAGGTTTTCCACATTAAAAACTTGGTTTGGAACGAATCCCATATCGTCTAAGAGCCACTCCAAACCCCTATTTTCAACTATATAAAGCTTGAAAAGGTAGATTTTCAAAGGAGGACAATTTCTGATGGAAAACACACATGATTCACTAGAAAATAGTGAGTTAAAGGGGGAGGTTTCACAAAACACCCTTAAGTCAATATTTTTCTAATTGAGACCTTTTATGGTCTTGATCTTCAAATTTCAAAGGTTTACTAACTAATTTTGGTTTGGTTATGACTAGATTGACTGAGGAGAACGGTCAAAATCAAGCTCTTAAGAGTTCCTGTGTTGTGGTAAAGGTTCTATCTTCGACTTTTCACTTTTTCTTAGTTTTCTTTGATTCCTTTGTTTGTTCATATGTTTTAAGGCTTTGATATATCATTTACATTAGGTTTTCATTTTGTTTTATGTCTAAAGTATGTTAGGTTGCTAGATTAAAGCTTTGGTGTTTCTAGTCTACAAGTTTCTGGGTTTAGGGTTTATGGTGTGTATGCGTGCACATGCTTATTGTATGTGCACGCATATTCGAAGTATGCATATGCATACAACTGGGTTATGCATGCATGCCCTATGTATGCGCACGCATGCCTTATGTATGCGCACGCATGCTCTTGCCAGAAACCCTAATTCGTGTATGCTTTTTCTGTTTTCCTTTTTTAATTTATGCAACATGCCTCTGTTTGAGTTGTTTTTCACATCTATAAGTCTATGGTTCTCTATTTTGTTTTGTGTTGTTTATTTTGTCTCTATGATGCTAGTTAGGGTTTTTTTTTTTTTTTTTTTTTACTATGAATATGCATGTGAGTATGATCATGTATTGATGCATAGGTGCTGTGATGCGGTGAGGTAAGTCATGCATTCACATGAACATGCATTTGATGATGACATTGCCTTATGGATGGATATGAACATGCTTGTTTGAATGTTATGCATTTTGATGTTTAGATCACTCTAATATGTTGATTCGTCCTTGGGATGTTTCTGCCCTTAGAAATATATGTTTAATGCCATGATAGATGAATGATTAGACTTAGTGATGAATATGCCATGCTTGCTTGCTTTAGATGCATGCTAGGGTGTGTGTGAGTTAGGATAACAATGTTAAATATGCCTTTAATGGGATTAAGACGTGAAACACAATGAGTGGAAGCCGACCCATAAGTTGGGTAAGGTTGGGTGTCTAATACCTTCCCATCCCCAAACCTAAACTCTGAACGCGTGCTCTAGTAGTAGATTAAACCTTACATGAAGGGTGCTAATTGTGGACACAAGAGGGGGTCGAAATGGAATCGCCACTTAGTTTTTGCAATGGTTTACAAACCATATATTTAGCGTCCTTTCGAGGAAGGACCTTTTGATCTTACTACCAGAGATATGGGTTCGGAGTTAAGGTACAGTCTTGGGAAGGTGTTAGGCACCCAATACCACCAAACTCTAAGGTTGGCATATCATTGTGTCTTATGTCTTAACCCTAAAGGCACACTCAATAGTTGTATCTAACTCACACACACGGTAACTTACATCTAGCAATCAATATGGCATCAAACATCCCTAACCATACATCTATCATGCTTGCAAACAAAGACTACCATACATCTAATCATGGCACAACATCTCATCATAGACCCTAGTATTCATCTAGCATGGCATCTCCTAACATACATCTAGCATGCTTCATCACAAATCATATCACATCATAACATACCTTAACATGCATCTCATCACATCATCCCAGCGTTCATCTAGCATGGCATCATATCATATTGAAGGCAACAACATGTATAATCAAATTAAGGCAGAAGCATAAGCATAAGAAAAGATCAAGCAAACATGTGATTAAGCATAACTCATCCAAACAAGCATATTCATCTCTAACACCAAAACAAGATCATATCACAAATGCATAAACATTTCAAATGCATGACTTACCTTGCACTTATCTTACAGCAACTCAGCACCTTTGGCATCATGCATGAGCATATGAATGAATGATCATGTCATCAAAACAATAAAAACACAAAATAAACCCTAATTCTATCATGTGATAGCAAACAAGCAATTAAACATATGAAACAAAGACTTTAAAAGCATAAAAACATGAAAAAAGAAGCTAAACAAATAAACATGTGAAAATAGAAGCGAAACAATCAACAACCAAAAATTAGGGTTTCTGGGCAATGGCTTGTGCATGCAAGAACAAGCCTGTGTACGCATAATTGAGCTTTTGTATGTGGGCAAGATTAAGCGTATGCAGATTCTTGCCCAAAAACCCTAAAAACACTAAAAACAGAGCAGAACCTCAAAACGAGAATTCTAACAACCTAACTTGCATTTTAAACATAATAACATATAAACCTAAACTAGATAAACATGTTAAAGCATATCATAACAAAAAAAAACAAGACAACTAGAAAGATTTAAAGGCAGAAAAAGAAAGAAAGGAAAAAGAGAAGTTTATACTAGATACCTCAAAGAAAAGCTCTCCAAGCTTTATTTTTTACTATTCCCTTCGGTCAAATCTATTTAAAATTCAGTAAAAACAAAGTGATTATTAAAGATTAAACTCCAAGATTAAGGCCATAAAAGGCCCTAATCAAAAGGAAATTGACTTGAGGGTATTTTGTGAAAAACTCCCTTTTGATTCACTATTTCTAGTGAATTTTAGTCTTTTGCAGGGGGATTTTTATGTGTTTTAAAAATATACCATGTAAGGCTCTTTATAGTGTGAAAGAAAGGGGTTTGGAATGATCCCCAGACAATATGAGATTCGTTCCAAACCTCAACATCAATGCAAAAAAACTTGTATAACTTTCTAGAAATCGCTATGTGTGCACAAGATCAAGCCTGCGTACACATGCAAAAAGCTGCGTATGTAGGCTGATTCACGCTTACGCAAGCGAGGGTTTCCTTTGGCCTTATTTTTCAAAAATTGATATATTTGCTCATTAAATGTTATATTTTTCATTTTAACACTTCTCAAGTCAATTTAAACTTTTGATTGGGCCTTAAACCAACCTCGGGGTCTTAGAATTCAGCATCACTGGGGAACGGGAGCCCTAGTCATAAGGGGTACAAAATGTGGTGTCTATAGATGCCTTTCTTTTGATTCGTGAGCTTTGCTAATGGAATCAAAAAAATAAGAGACAAAACATTTTGTTTCAACGTATGGCTTGGGCCTAACCCATGCATATGACACACTTCACGCACACATAGGACGAGGTGCAACTTTAAAGAGTTGTGTGAGATTTCGTACGTCCGAATTCCCACCCTTGTTGCTCAAGAAATGAGCAACGACAGGTTTGCAATCCCATAACCTGTTTTGCCAATTGCAAGCAAAAGACAAGTGACTCACTATCCTAGAGTCACTAAAAAGAAAAACAAAGGAGCTCTTACGAGATCAAACAATCAAACGAAGGTGCTCTTACAAGCTCAAACAATCAAACAAAGGTGCTCTTACTAGCTTAAAAGGATATATCTCTACAATGTCCATCTGGGGCTTTTGCCTCAAACTTCTCTAGGTGGTACTCGTCTTCTATCTCCATCTTTACCTGTTTTGGTGAGGCTCTTGCCTCAGGTTGAACTTGATAGGCCAAGAATGTATTGACCCCTTTGGCAAATTAATTAATTACTTACCTAAGTCAATTAATTAAGTTAATTTAACATGCAATAGCGTGGTAGCAAAAACAAATCACCAACTAAGTTAAATGCAACAGAAAATAAATTTGACACATGTGATTTGTTTACAAATGGGAAAAACCATCGAGGCAAAACCCCACTAAGTGAATTTAAGGTCACCACTCCCGAGAATCCACTATTATCAAAACAAGCGATTACAAGTAAAAGGAATCCTGGTGCCTAATACCAACCAATAGTTGAACCCTTACCCCAATACCCAATTGGACTTGTATTATAGCGGCAATCTCTCTTTTCAATGCATGAATCCCAGTACATGACTAAACAATGATGCATGGATCCCAGTACATGACTAACATACCAACTTGAGGAAGATGTTGGTTGCAAAGTTCTTCAGTTCATCATCAATGAAGATCAGGAAGCTCCTTGGTCACAAAACACTTGGCGTAAAGACACAGTAGCTTCTACAGAGAGAAAGATGAATTAGTGCAATTTCTGTCTCCAGTCACAATATACATGTAACAACAAGTGCAACAACCTTTGCATCAAGTGTGATGGCCCTTAAAATAATCCTTATATATGTCTAGGGTTGTGAGAAAAGAACCCCTACACAAATACTCAAGGATATGCATGTAATCAAATCTAGAATTTCTGATTTCATAATTCTCGACAGATACAACTTCTGTCAAGCTTCATCATTAAACCTCGATAGAAAGGATTCTGTTGAGACATCTATCAAGCTTTAAAGAACATCACTTCTTCACTTGTTTCTTGGTTAGACTTGCTTGGCTTCAATACTAAACTTGAATACTTGTTTCTTGAAGTACTAAACTCATTCTAGATCTACCCAAGTACAAGTAAAGTGCATTTTGTCAAAAGATTAGTCAATTACATCAAATATGTCCCTAACAATCTCCCCCTTTGGCAATCCGTGACAAAACCACAACAAACAAATGAATCATGAGAGAAGTCTAAAATCACTAAACTCATAATCACTTGTTGAATTACAAAAAAAAAAATCTAACCCTAACATAAACTCTTGAAAAACTTTAAAGAAGAGAGTTTATGGCATGGTAGACTTTCATAACTTGTCTTTCTGATACACTTAAACAAAACTCATCAAGGTATCTTGTGTGATACAGAAATAAAGGATTGCATACATAGAGAAACATATGTATAAAGAGGGAAAATAAACAATACATGGAGAGATAGGTGAAGAAAAACATACATCATCATATATAAATCAAAAGATGAGTACAATGTATGTCAATAAATGGTCACAAGACTAGTATACATGAGGCTAAAGTAAAAGAATGAAAAGAAAATACATAGGAACCTCACTACATCCCTCAAGATCTATAAACACTCCCCCTAAGAAAAATGTCCTATACTAACTCTTCCCCTAAGTACAAGAATACTCTCATCCTAAAACTACTCCCCTTTTTTATCATGAATGACAAAGGGTAAGTCATTGAAAGGTCGTCATCTCATCATCACTAGAAGAGCTAGCATCCTCATCATCACCATCATCACTATCCTCACCATCCTCATTTGCTGAAGCCCTTGGAGAAAGGGAGGGAGAAGCGGCGAAACCACCAAGGCAAGCCTGTCATCATACTATACGACCGACACGGGTGTTCACCTAACACAACTCATCAGTGAGAGTGTCAAGGCGAGCATCCATGCGCTGAAGCTACGCCATGATAGCCTCCAAGGTCACATCACTAGTCGAGGAAGAAGGAGTAAAGGTGGAAGGAATAGTAGGAGTTGCAGGACCAATAGACTCCACATGTGGCCGCTTTAGTTGAAGCTGAGCCTCACTCTGTCGTACAAAACTGGTGTCGATGGTGCCCATGGTGGTGTAGTAAGGAGAATCAGGAATGGGGATGGAAAAGTGGCGAAAGATCTCCGTGATAGTTGAAGGAAAGATGAGCTTATCACAAGTGGTCGTATCTTGATAGACATCGATGATAGAAGTGATGAAGTGAGAAGGGAAGTCTATAAAAAGATCCTCTAAGAGGGACAAAAGAAAATGAGCACGAGGCTCTGTGATAGAGTTATAATGAGACAGTAGAGTAAGAGTAAATGTCATCACCATGTTAAGGAATCTCAGACCTTTTGCAAAGCCCGAGTATGAGGTGTTTTGCTTCCCACCCTATGAGGAAGGCGTCTCATAAAAATGAGATAGAAGCTCATCTCTAGACATAGTCTGAAGACGATTACAGTCGGGGTAGTCAAGATGCGCTACCCGCGAAACATGTAGTACCTCGGATATAAGATCCAGGGTAAATATGATATGTGTACCTCGAAATGTCATGGCAAACTGAGGTACAGAGGTATCGATATCATATATATTGGAGTAAAACTTATGTATAAACACGATGGGATACCTCAAAGGACTCTTAAGTAGAGATTCCCAATCCGTAGTTCGAATGACAGCAGGGAGAGGAGTGTCGGAAAAGTCATACAGAATAACATGATGCTCCAAATGAACACCACGTTTTTGAAAGTTCTCCAAGAAGTCCTTTTGGGCCTTTTCATCATGGAATCGAATGTGAGGAGGGGGAATGGGATCAAAAGAAGAAGAACTGGAACCTTGAAGAGGATTTCGAGTTGGAGTGGATTTACACACTTTGGGTGCCAGGCACAGTCTATCTTCAAGAGAGAGAGAGAGAAAGAGAGAAAGCAACATCACAACCAGAAAACAAAAAAAGAAAAGACGTATGCATGAAAAATGCATGAACATGTGACGTGCAAAATTTAAATTGCATCATGGGTGAAACCCAATCCAAACCTACCAACACACATTCCAATAATCAAACACACATCTAAATGCATGAAACATTGTTAAAATGCAATGAGAACGCAATGCATGAACCTATAACATCAAATAAAAAACACAACTCAAAAATTTCACAAAAATCCCAAAAAACCCCCAAAATTTTTTAAAAACCCCAAAACCTAGGTGTAAAATGCATGAATGCATGAAAAATGAGGGTTTTAGGAAGCTTACAAAGTGATTTGATCTTGATATAGGCTGAAAATGCAGTGGGTAGAGAGATTTGAGTGAGAAAAGAGTGTATGGAGGGAGAGAAAGAAGTTTTCCGTTGAGAGAGAGAAGAAGAAATGAAATTTATTTGCACTCAGACCTTAAATAGAAATCATAGCTCGATAGATCGAGATATCTATCGAGATCTGTTGAGCACTAAATATGGACAAAAATGAATCTATCAAGGTGCTGTCAAGGATCTGTTGATGGCAAAAACACCTCAATTTATCAAGAAGTTGTTGAGAATCTATCAACTAGATAGAAAGTTGCTTGATGGATCAAAGTAGTTGTCGAGCATCTATCGAGAAGAAATCTAGAAACCTTGATGGATCGAGATTACAATAAGATCTATTGAGAAAAGAAGAAAGAAGGGCTCAATAGAAGAGAATTTGTCGAGGATTTGTCGAGAAGCTATCGAGCTTGAAGAAAAGGAGTTTTTCAAAGAAGGAAAAAATACAAAGAGATGAATGCAACAAGCAAGCCACTCAAACATAGATCCAATCAACATGTTAAGCTCTCAAAACATCTCTCAACAAATATGCAAAGCATTCAAGATCCAAAACACACACACACACACACACACACACACACACACTAAACAAGTCTAACCAATTTTATATTTCAAAAACAAGTTAAAACACTAAACAAGTCTAACCAATTTTATATTTCAAAAACAAGTTAAGACAGTTTAGTAAGCATATATTAACACATGTATTCCTTATGATGGCCAAATCAATTGTACTTGCACATGTATCAAAAGTAACAAAGAATTTGTGTGTTGCGTGTGAAAAATATAGCAAGAATGCATAAGTGTCTTTTTGATGTGGACTATCACCTTCGATGTACATCCTATTACTCCCACCATCTCCTAGAAACATGTTTCAACCATATTTAAAAGCATTTTGATTCTTTTTTGCTTTTGATTTTCCTTGCATATTTTTCTTTTTGAGCGTAGCATGCATGGGCATATAAGAGAGAAAAAAGAAATACTCAATTATGTAAGCTTAAACATCACAATTTCCCTATGCCGAAGCATACAGATATTATATATGATTGGTGGGCTTTAGTGGTGAGATGGTTATTTATGCATTTCTCTTAGGATTTTTTAGTCCTTCTCGTTAAAAAGAGTGATATGAGTGTTAAGTATAAGAGATTACTTAATCGTACTCATCACAAACATGAGCAACAAAACTCACTTGCTTAGTTGTGCATTGAAATGCTCATCTAAACTATAAGAGATACAAAGTTTAGAAAACTTTGTTTTAATGGCCTTTCAAGGTACACAAGTACCAATATACACAAACACACATTGTTTTTGTATTTTTTTTTTTTTTTTTATGAAAAGAAAAATAAACAAAAACTGAAAAGCAACCAAACAAAAACATAAAGAAACATACAAAGCATAAAACTAGATGCAAATGCATGAGGAAGGAGGAGAAAGAAGAGAGATCACTCTATGGAGATTACACCAATGTTTTGGCACAGGAATTCAAACTGTTTGCTATCAAGAGGCTTAGTTAACAAATCAGCCTTCTGGTCATCAGTATGGATAAACTCAAGAGTGAGTGTGCCATCTTTGAAGAGATTCTGAATGAAATGGTGTCGTATATCTATATGTTTTGTTTAAGAATGTTGAACAGGATTTTTAGGGATATTAATGGCACTGGTATTGTCACAATAAATGGTAAGATGTTCTTGATGAATACCATAATCAAGGAGGAGTTTTTGCATCCACAAAAGTTGGGTGCGACAGCTACCGGCAACAATGTATTCAACCATAGCAATGGATAATGAGATGGAATTCTGCTTCTTAGGCCCTGTTTGGTTTATTTTTTTTGTTAACTCATCACTCTTCACTCAATTTTTATCACTCATCACTAATCACTTATCACTCATCACTCTTCACTCAAAAATACCCCAATTTCTATAACTCAGTTTGGTGAGCTGTTTGGGTGAAATATTTCAGTGGCTTTTTTAATTCAATCACTCAACTTTATGTCACTCACTGGTCCCACAAAAATCTTCAGACCTTCTTCTTCCTTCTTTTTACGCCCTTCTTCCCATGATACTTTCTTTTCTTGTTCCCACTTCGCTTCCTCTATAGTTCTGCAAAGGTATAACACTTTTCATTCTCACTCAACCCTCCAACTTTTTTTCTTCTTCATATTTTATGCTTTTTGCTATCTGGGTTTTCAGTTTCTGTCACACCCATTTGCTTGTTTTTCTTTTTCCTGCATTTTTTTTTTTTTTTTTTTGTGTGGTTGTAGGGAGGCCATTATTAGGTTTACGGGGTTTATTGTTTATGTTGTGTTATTTATTTGGTAATATTTGTAATTTGCTTTATGCTTTTTGCAAATTTTAATTTGGTTGGGATGCTCTTTGTGATGCTTCTTTTGCCATGTGTGCTCTTTTTGGTTTCTGTTGTACACATTTTCTTGTTTTTGTTTTTTCTTGGCTAATATATGAGAGTTTATTGGGTTTTAGTTAAAATGCCTGAATTAATTCTTGTGGATATACAGAGTGTTCTGTTCTTGGGTTATATAGGTTTTTTTGTTCTTGGGCTGGGTATATACTTCCTTGATGCATTGGGTATTTTCAGTTGCTGTGCTGTGGGTTTGGGAGAAGGAAAATGGAAGTGATGAAAAGTAGTGAAGTGAAGGTAGTGAAGGGCTGAAGTAAGTTAGGAAAGTAAACACAAAGTGCCGTTGGAAGTGGAAGTGGGTCTGCTGTGATTTGATGTAACACGGCCGTGGGACCCGAAAGCAGCTCTAAAATTACATATATTGCCATTGAGTTAACAAATCTCAAAACTCAAAAAAATGAAAACAAGTCCGGAGGTGTTTCCAACTTTGATAACTCATATCCCAAAATTCTCAGTTTTGTTAACTGAGTTCACATCAAGAAAAAAAGCCAAACAAACTTCATGCATGTGGGGTCCACGAATTTTGAGACATGAGTTAACAAAACTCAGTTTTTTTGAGATATGAGATATGAGTTTAGCAAAATCCAAACAACACCTTACTCATCCAGGAGACAAGATTATTACCCACATAAAAACAACCTCCCGAAGTACTTTTTCTATCGTCAACATTCCTGGCCTAGTCTGCATCAGAATACCTAGCTAAGACATCATTGGTGTCCTTGCTATACCACACTCCAAAATCGGTAGTAGATTTGACAGATTTTATGATTTTTTTTTTTTAAGGCACTCATATGAAACTCTTTAGGGTTTGCCTGATATCTAGCACACTCCTACATTGTAACTAATGTCAGGTCTACTAGCAGTAAGGTAAAGAAGACTACCTATCATGCTTCTATATAATGAAGAATCAACACGTTTGCCTAACAAGTCAACAGTGAGTTTAACATTAGGGCTCATAGGGGTTCTAACAGGACTAGCAGAATCCAAACCAAATTTTCTCACAAGATTTTTGGCACATTTAGATTGAGATATGAATATAGTTGACTCTTGCTGATGAATCTGCAATCCAAGGAAGTAATTCAACTCTCCAATCATGCTCATCTCGAACTTGGCTTGCATAAGCTTCAAAAAGTCATGAGCAAGTTCATCCTTTATAGATCCGAAGATGATTTTTCAACATAGACTTGAGCAACTATCAACTCGCCATTCTCCCTTTTAATAAATAGAATTTGATCAGCTTGTCCTCTTGTAAAACCATGTGAGACTAGGTATTGTGTAAGCTGGTCATACCAAGCTTTAGGTGCTTGCTTTAGTCCATAAAGAGCCTTCTTGAGGTACAACACAAGATATGGAAAGTGTGGATCAATGAATCCTTTAGGCTGAGCAACATAGACATCTTCTTTAAGAAACCCATTCAAGAATGCAGTCTTCACATCCATTTGGTAAAGCTTAAACTTCAAGTGACAAGCCAGGGCTAGGAGAACCCTAATGGATTCCATGTGAGCTATTGGAGCAAATGTTTCATCAAAATCTACTCCTTCCACTTAAGAGTATCCTTAGGCCACCAGACGAGCCTTGTTGTGAATCACATTTCCCTCATCAGTTTTATTACGGAATATCCACTTTATGTCAATGATGAGCTCTCCTTTCAGTCTAGGTACTAGGGTCCAGACATCATTTCTTAGAAACTGGAGCAGTTCATCATGCATGGCCTCAACCCAGCTTTCATCCTGGAGAGCATTCTTAACTTTAGTAGGTTCAACCTGCAACAAATAGCAAGAATAAGACACAAAGTTAGCAACATATTTATCAACTGTACGCTTTCTTAGTGTAAGTTCATTCATATTTCGCACAATAACTTCATGAGGGTGATTCAACTTGATCCTTGAGGAAGGTCCTTTCTCTTCATGAGATTCAAACTCAGGTGATGTAAGAATATCTGCTAAGACTTCTATAACAATTGGAGTACTTGGAGAATGGGCTCTTGATAAACTTCTTCTTGAACAACCTTAGGCTCTGAAAAAAGAATTTCCTTAGGTATTTCCTCACTACTTTTCACAAAACCAGAATTTAAAGCTTCATCAATGACAACATTAACGGTTTCCATCAACTTCTTGGTTCTTTAGTTGTACACCTAATAAGCTTTGCTTGTGGAGGAGTATACCAAAAATATTCCTTCATCACTTCGGGAGTCAAACTTTCCCACATTCTCTCTATCTTTAAGGATGAAACAAGTACTCCAAAAGACTCTGAAATACTTCACATTCGACTTTCTTCCTTTCCATAATTCATAGGGAGTCTTCTTTGTACCAGGTTTGAAATATACTCTGTCAATCGTGTGACATGTGGTGTTGACTGCTTCTCCCCATAAATTTCTAGCCACATCTTTATTGTGTAACATGGCTCTAGCCATATCCTGAATGAATCTGTTCTTTCTTTCTACTACACCATTTTGTTGAGGAGTAATAGGAGCAGAAAATTCTTAAGATATACCAAATCTAGTGCAAAAAGATTCCATGTATGAGTTCTCAAATTCTTTACCATGATCACTTCGAATTCGATCAATCTTCATGTTCTTCTCATTTTGTAGTCTTGTACACAAGGCTTCAATGTGCTTAGGAGCATTGGACTTGGACCTCAGAAGAATGACCTAAGTGTACCTGGTGAAATCATCTATTACAACCATGATGTATCTCTTTCCACCAACAAATTTGGTTCTAGTTGGACCCATGAGATCCAAATGTAGTAGCTTCAAAGGTCTAGATGTAGCTGATGTTTGAGTGCCTGGATGTTTTGCTATTGTTTGTTTCCCAAGCTGACACGGTCCACATACAACATTGCTAACCTTGTTGAGCTTTGGTATTCCCATCATCGATTCATGCTTAGATACAATTCACAGATGTTTATAGCTAGCATGTCCCATTCTTTGGTGCCATAAGTCTTTATTTGGGAAATGAATACTATTCATACAATATCAGCATTAGGTACCAATCCATAGTAGTTATCCAGAATGTGGACTCCGCTTATAAGTTTCTTTCCAAACTCATTCAAAACGAGGCATTTCCCTTTTGAGAATATCACCATGAATTCTTGATCACATATCTGACTTATGCTCAACAAGTTCACTCTCAAGCCTTCTACATATAACACATTTGAAATGTCTGGCAGTCTAGGTAGAGAGATGGTTCCTTTCCCCTTTATTTGTGATTTGCTCCCATCACCAAAAGTGACATTTCCACCTTTCTTAGACTCGAAAACCTTAAAGAGAGAACAGTCTCCAGTCATGTGTCTCGAGCATCCACTGTTAAGGTACCACAAACATGTGTCCATTACCTTAAATGCAGACTTCATCATAAAACACACTTCATGCTTACTTGACAAATCAGTAGGAGTGGTTTTCTTTCTCATCTGCCATTTGTGAATAAAACCTTTAAGTTTCACCCTTCTCAAACAAACTCATTTGCACATCTTCATTTTGAGATAGTCTAGTTTCTTTCTTGTTACACTATGACCTTTTTCAACAATCATCAAGATAGCTTTCAAATAACTTTTAGACTTACATTTTTTCAAACACTCAATCAAATAGAGATTAGAAAAGCAAGATGTATTTGAAATAAACGATCTTTTCATGCCACTTGTAGCCATGACAACAGGGGTTAATGGATCACACAACGAAGATTAAACCTAATCAAAGTGTGCTAGCTCGATACCACTGGATAGGCCAAGAATGTATTGACCCCTTTGGTAAATTAATTAATTAATTAACCAAGTGAATTATTTAAGTCAATTTATTATGCAATAGTGTGGCAGCACAAACAAATTAAGTTAAATGTAATGAAAAATAAATTTGACATAGGTGATTTATTTACGAATAGGGAAAACCACTAAGGCAAAACCCCACCAGGTGAATTTAAGGTTAGCACTCCCGAGAATCCACTATTATCAAAACAACCAATTACAAGTAAAATGAATCCTAGTACCTAATGCCAACCTATAGTTGAACTCTTATCACAATACCTAATTGGACTTGTATTGTAGCAGCAATCTCTCCTTTCAATGCACGAATCTCAATACGTGACTAACCAATGATGCACAGATCCTAGTACGTGACTAACACGTTAACTTGAGGAAGATGTTGGTTGCAAAGTTCTTCAGTTCATCAATGATGAAGATCATGAAGCTCCTTGGTCATAAAACACTTGGTGTAAAGACACAATAACTTCTACAGAGAGAAAGATGAACTATGGCAATTTTTGTCTCCGGTCACAATATACATGTAACAACAAGTGCAACAACCCTACACAAATACTCAAGGATATGTGTGTAATCAGATCTAGAATTTCTAATTTCGTAATTCTGGATAGATACAGCTTCTGTCGAGCTTTTGTTGAGCTTCAACATTAAACCTCAATAGAAAGGATTCTGTTGAGACATCTGTCAAACTTTAAAGAACAACACTTCTTCACCTGTTTCTTGGTCAGACTTGCTTGGCTTCAATAAATAACTTGAACACTTGTTTCTTGAAGTACTAAACCCATCCTAGATCTACCCAAGTACAAGTAAAGTGCGTTTTGTCAAAGGATTAGCCAATTACATCAAATATGTCCATAATAGAACTTGGTCTCTACCTTCATCTCTACCTCTTCTACCACGCCTACATGTTCAATTCTCGTAGGATATGTGTGTGAAATTTGTAGGTGTGCCTGCATGTTCAACTCCCGAAGGATATGTGCACAACTTTGACTTTTATGAGATTTGTGCCTACATATTCAATTCTTGAAAGATATGTGCACAAAATCTGCATTCTAACTTTCTGACTTGTATGGGATTTCGTGCCTGCATGTTCGATTCCTATAGGATATGTGAACGAATTCTGTGTTCTAACTTTCTAACTTGTATGAGATATGTGCCTACATGTTCAATTCCCGTAAGATATGTGCACAAGGTCTGTATTCTGACTAGTATGAGATTTGTGCCTGCATGTTCAATTCCCGTAGAATATGTGCACAAGGTCTGTATTCTAACTTTCTAACTTGTATGAGATCTATGCCTACATGTTCAACTCCCGTAGGATATGTGCACAAAATCTGTGTTACATGGGATCAGTGCCTACTTATTCAATTTCTGGAGGATATGTGCACCACTCTGACTTGTAGAAGATCTGTGCCTACATGTTCAATTCTTGTAAGATATGTGCACAAGGTCTATACTCTAACTCTCTGACTTGCATGAGTTCTATGCCTACATGTTCAACTCCCATAGGATATGTGCATAAAATCTATGTTACATAGGATCGGTGCCTACATATTCAATTCCCGGAGGATATGTGCAGCACTCTGACTTGTACAAGATCTATACCTACATATACAATTCCTTAAGGATATGTGCACAAGATTTGCATTTTTACTTCCTTGACTATTTTTGGATGAAAGATCCACTGGGGATGCTAGAGGACTTACTAGGGAGTATGATTCTGTTGGAAAGTGATTTGTGTGGTGATTCTGACTTACCACGAAGGCTTAATGGTGTATGGCTCACTGAGGAGGAGGTAGCTTACTAGGGATTTTCTGACAGTAGTTGTTCACTGGGGAACTTCCTTCTACGGGGGAAATGGTTGTCTTCTTCTTTCTCATAAATTGCTGAGGATTGATGTTGACTCCACCCACGAAGGGATTTTACCAAACTCTACTGGGAAAATTTTGTTTTGCAACTCTCGAGGGAGCTACTTTTGTGCCTTGGATGCATGAGGGAGCCTGTCTATGATATTGGATTTACTTGAGATTTAGTTGATGATCTTGACTCACAGAGGAGTATTCATGATGATGTTTGGTCCATTGAGGGATGTTTGGTACCTTTGATCCACTGGGGATATTTTTGATAATTATGATCCGTTGGGGAATGATCTTGATGCTTTTGATCCACTGGTGATACTTTTGATGTATGTTAATCCATTGGGGATATTTTTGGCATTTTTTGATGTACTTTTGAACTTTCCTTTGCACTCCAACCTTCTGGGAACTCCATGGGGACTTTTGAATTTTTTTTTTTTGGGCTAAACTACATGGAGTTTAGCGGGAGGCCTAAACTATGCATAGTTTAGCCATCAGGTGCGTTTCTACCTCTACATTTTTCTCCAACAATTACCAACCATCTCTTTTTCTTTTCATTCTCTTCATCTCCCTCACCTCGTCACATTCTCTAACTCTCCCTACAAAAACCTTCTGCCTCTCTTTCAGTTTCTTTAATCAGTCATCATTTGCATTCTTGTACATTAGTAACATTCAAATGAAACACTTTTGTCAAGAAGGTCATGCTATTGGTGCTCTTATTGATCCTCCCCATCTGCCTTAGCTAGTTTATGCTTACAACCCTGTTAGCTTTGCTTAGGAGTGTCCTGTTGGGTGCAACATAAATGTCATGGGCTACCCCTTTCTTAAAGACACCTAGGCGATGAGTTCTCTTTCATCCTTGTTCCCTTTTCCTTTCTATCCTTGCATCTGAATACTTGTTCCAACAACCTTTCCTTTAAAATTTAGCCTACTGTCCAGGAGTATGAGGAGCTTGTCTTGATTGAGTACTCTCGGGAGCTGTACAAAAGCGGGGTCGAAGAGGATGATGATGGTGGTGGTGGTGGTGATGGTGGTGATGGTGTGGGAGGTTTAGAGTCGACTCTAAGCCATCAACAGAGGAAGAGGCACTTCCGATGATCCTGCAGACAGACAGATAGACAAAGACAAAGATAGCATAGCATACTTTTTTTTTTTGTTGCTTTTATTATTTTTCCCTTTTTAGCACACATTCTTGCACTTTACATTTGGTTTGAGACATTGGGTTGTATTTTAAGAGCACCTTTTACATTTATGCTTTTATTTGGGATATGTACTTAAATTACAAACTTATAGGAACTTTATGCCATTCTGTTGTTCTTGGAAACCTTGTGCTTGAATTGTGCCTTGAGTAGTTTCTTTAGTTTCTCTCTTGTACCTTCCCATATCACCAAGTTAAAATGCATGGATTTTTTTTTCTCCCAATCCCTAATTTTTGCCTAGGTCCTCGACCTAGCGAGATTCCTCTAACTTTTGCGTGGATTGCCTTTTGGTTTTCCACCCATTGAGGCTCCTTATATCGTCTTTGATCTCATTTTCATTTTTTCATCATTTTTTTTTTCATTTTTCTCTCCTTTTTTTTTTTTTTTTTCTTTTCCTTTCCCTCACATCTTCTCTCATTCTCTCTTTCCTCTTTTCCAAACATGGCCATATGAGAGGCTCCAATTGGTTTCATCCAACTTTAGGATATAAGAAATGACTTAGGGTTGTCATGAAGTGGATTCACATAGCTGAGAAAGCTTATAAAAGTCCAATCAATTAAAAGAAAGAAAGACTAACCAACCACCTTGATATGCCCTAAATTTTACTTTTCTGTGCTTTATGGTTCTCATGTCTTTGCTTATGAATTTAATAGAGGATTTGAATGTCCCACATCTGCTATAGAAACACTTTATCATATTTTAATTTAAGCAATGAGAGAACCACCCATTTATTATCTTTGCTTATTGTCATCATTTTTCTTCTTTTTTTTTTTTTTTTTTTTTTTCCATGCCATGTAATTTTTGCCCATGACGTCCTTTGAGGAATTTTCGCCATGCCCATGGTCTTTGCCCCTATCTTTTGCCCAGATCATTCTTTCAGATTTTCAACCTAGCGGGGTTCTTTTGCCTTAACTTTTGCCTAGGCTGCCCTTTCAGGTTTTCAACCTAGCAAGCCTTTTTCTTCTTTTTTTCTTTTTATCAAATGTGGTATCTTTGGATTCTATCCAAGTTGATTGGGCGAAGCATCTCTTCCCCATCCAAATCTATAATTCTAGTAGCACCTCCTGACATTATCTTCTTGATGAAGAAAAGGCCAAACCATCTTGGCTTCATCTTTCCTCTCGGATCAAAAGTTTCATCTCTAAGCACTTTCAGAACCAAGTCCCCTTCTTTAGGGTTTCTAGGTCCCACCTTTTTGTTAAATGCTCTAGCAATCCTCTTTTGGTACCCTTGTGCATGGTATTGTGCCCTAGCTCTCTTCACATCTATCAAAGCCAATTCCTCATATCTTTGTTTCACCCAATCTAATTCTAGAACTTTGGTTTTTGCTAGTAACCATAAAGATTGTATCTCCACCTCAATAGGAAGTGCCGCTTCACTACTGTAGACCAAAGAGTAGAGGGTTGCCCTAGTTGATGCGTAAACAGAAGTTCTGTAACCCCATAAGCTAAATGGGAGCTTTTCAGCCCAATCTTTGTTTGTCACTACCATCTTGGCTAGGATGTTCTTGATGTTCTTATTGGCTACTTCTATGGCCCCATTGGTCTATGGTCGATACGGTGAAGACTTGTGATGCTCAATGTTGTACAATTCCATGATTGTTTTAACCTCTCCCTCAAAGTGTGAACCATTATCGAAGATGATCTCTTGGGGTACCCCATACTGACAAATGATGTTATTCTCTACGAATTGAGCCATATGTTTGGCCTTTAGCACGGAGTAGGAGGTCGCTTCCACCCACTTGGTGAAGTAGTCAGTTGCCACAAGGATGTATTCGTGTCCATTTGAGGCCTTAAGGGCTATCCTTCCAATCACATCTATGCCCTAGACTGAGAAAGGAGATGGAGAGGGTCATGCTGTATAGTTCACTAGGTGGTACATGATTCAAGTTTGCATATGTTTGGCAATCATGGCAACTCTTCACAAAGTCTACACAATCAATCTCCATCGTGTTCCAGTAGTACACTAGCCTTAAGATCTTCTTGGCTAATATTCTCCCATTCATATGAGGACCACCAATCCCTTGATGAATTTCTTCTATAACTTTCTCGGCTTCTTCCTTCTTTAGACAATGAAGGTGTATACCATCATAGGATCTCGTATAGAGCCGACATCCACATAAGATGTATTGCATTGCCATCATCCTAATTGAACGATGCTCTCTCTTGTCGGCACCATTCGAATATACCCTTAATTCCAAGAACTTCATGAAATCAAAATACCACGGAACCCCTTCTTCTTCTATAATCAAGACTAAAGCTTTGGCCTTCTTTTTAAGTACCATACCATAACTTTGTTCAATCTCTAAGGGCCGTGTCCATACTCCTTTGGGTATTTCAACCATGGAAGCTAAGGTAGCCAAAGCACTTGCAAACTGATTTTGAGCTCTAAGGATGATTGTGTACTCAATCTTGTCAAAAGTTTTGGTCAAATCCTCCAGATATCACTGATAAGGTTTTAAGTGCTCATCTTTTACTTTCCATAACCTTTGCACTTGAGCTATTACTAAAGTCGAATCTCCAAAGACCTCAGCCTCTTTCACCCCTAATTCTCGGAGAGCTTCCATTCCGGCGATACAAGCCTCATATTCTGCAATATTATCGATCACCTTAAAGTTCAACTTAACTGTTAAAAGTTTGTGAAATCCTTCAAAAGTGATCAAGAGTACTCCTATCCCATGTCCATATTGGTTCCCAACTCCATCGAAATACATCTTCCATGCCCCTAGCTTAACATCCAAAATACCCTCATCCAAAAAGTCTTCTCTACCATCCTTTCCTTCCACGAGGTTCTTAGCACAAAAATATGATACAAAACTCCCTTTGATAGTTTTCCTTGCAACATACTTCAAATCGAATTTCACTAGTAGGATCAACCATCTCGACAATCTTCCACTCAAAGCGGGCTTCTCAAACAAGTACTTCAATGGATCCATTTGGGCTACTACCCATATCTGGAAAGGTAGTTTAATGTGTCTCAACTCTGGTGCAGCCTATACGAGAGCAAAGTTCAATTTTTTTATAGGTGTGTACCTAGTCTCATAGTCATGGAAACTCTTACTCAAATAGTACATGGCCTTCTCATTCTTATCATCATCTTCTTGTGCAAGCATACTTCCAACCGCATACTATATGATAGAGAGATAAAGGAGTAACAGTTTCCTATGCATCGAGGGTACTAAGATAGGTGGATGGAGGAGATACTCCTTAATGAGCTCAAAACTTTTTGACATTCATCATTCCATTCATGAGGTTCATTCTTCCTTAGGAGCTTGAATATGGGCTCACAAGTGGAAGTGAGTTTGGCAATGAATCAGATAATGTACTGTAATCGACCCAAAAATCCCCTTATCTCCTTCTCACTCTTGGGTGATGGAATTTCTAATATGGCTTTGATCTCTGATGGGTCAACTTCTATCCCCCTATCATTTACTAAAAAGCCCAACAACTTTCCTGCGGTTACTCCAAAGGTTCATCTTTGCGATTTCAATCTCAGCCTATACGCCTTGATCCTTTCAAAGAACTTCCTCAAGTTAACAATGTAACCCTCTCTCTCTTTGGATTTCACAATCATATCATCGACATACACTTCTACCTCATTGTGCATCATTTCATGCAACAAGGCTGTAGCCATTCTTTGGTAGGTCGCACTCGCATTCTTGAGCCCGAATGACATCACACTGTAGTAATAGATATTTTGTGGTATAGGTAGTCTTGGTCATATCCCTTAGAGCCATTTTGATTTGGTTGTATCCCAAGAAACCATCCATGAAAGACATCAAGGCAAAACCAGCAGTATTATCCACTAAGACATCTATATGTGGAAGAGGGGAAGTAATCCTTAGGGCAAGCTTTGTTTAAATCCCTAAAATCCACACACATTCTTACCTTCCCATCCTTCTTAAGTATAGGCACAACATTGGCTATCCACTCAGCCTGGTGTACGGGTTTAATGAACCCTACCTTTAATTGCTTGGGGACCTCTTCTTTGATCTTTAAAAGCCATTCGGTTCTCATACGTCTCAACTTTTGCTTGACGGGCACCATGTGAGCATGAACGTCAATGTGATGTTGGGCTATTCTGAGATCAATACCGAGCATATCTTCATAGGACCATGCAAACACCTCTTGAAATTTGGTGAGTAACTCTTTGAGATCTTTTCTTTCTTTTTTATTTAGGGTTGAGCCAATTTTAATTAAATGAGGATTCTTATCATTGCCCAAATTAAGATTTTCAAAAGTTGGTTCCGTAGGTTCAATTTTCTTTTCCAATTGTTTATTAATTTCATTTTTCAAATTCATTTGAATCATTTAAGTGTGAAATTTCAATATTATAGGACACATCAAAATAAGCCAAATCAGAATTCATCTTATTAAAAATGTTAAAAAGTACATTAGGACTTGCATTACAGATTTTCTTTCCCATATTTTCAGAAAACCCAACCCAAGTCCAATTATTAAGTTGCCCCATAATAGGCATGATGAAGGTGGAAGGATCACTTGGCTCCTCGTTGGTGATGGTGAACACGTCCCCCTCCATCTTCAGCATAGTCTCCATTGCTTCAGCATCCATGTAGTCCACCCAGTCGACTTCTTCTTGAACCTCCTTGATCACCATCATAGGCTTCTCCTTAAAGGTAAGCTTCTCATCGAAAAATATCTCCCAAAGTTCAGGGAAACCATAATAAAGGAAGTCTCCTCCCTCATTCACAAAGTTTCCATTAAGGGTACCAAGGTTCTTCTTGATTCGGTCACAACCTTCAAAGAATCCCAAACCTTCGTTGGTTAGTTGAGTCTTGAAATTGGGGAGCTCAACCATCACACTCTTCAAAGCCTCATCTTCTTCATCCCATATTCCTTGGACTTCTATGGTATTAACTTCCAAAGTCTCTATCAATTTTGAACAATCCCATTCAATCTCATCGATATGCACCCAATTCTGATATGGAGGAGGAGCTCTATGGTAATCAGGCAAAGGGTCCTTCCTAATGCTAGGCTTGGTGATGATATTGGGATTTGGGAGGGTTCCATTGTCTATAAGGTCTTGTATCTCGTGTTTGAGATGAAAGCAATTGTCAGTTTTATGGCTAGATTTCTGATGGAAGTGACAATACTCATTGAGGTTCCAAGTAGAAGGTATGGGATTAGGCATAGGTGTGGGATCTAGAGGCTTAATGAATCATTTGGAAGATAAATTCTCATATTCTTGGGCAAGGGTCATTCCTAGGTTGAAAAATTCTCTACGGGCTTTCTTTGTGAAGTTTGGGTAAGCTAAGGTTTATTAAGGTATGATGGCACTCACATTCACAGGATTGGGAGCTTTAGAGGTATTTGCTTCTCCTCCAGATGTCTTCTTGATTGGAGGTTTGCTTTCGCCTTTCTCTAATTGTTCATTATTGATGGCATCCTCTATCCTAATTCCACAATCACATAACTCTCCAAAAGAACTAATAGGTGATGACAATAGCCTACTATTATATGTCAGAAGCAAATTCCCGATAATCCTATGGATTTGATCTTTCTCATTGGGCCTATTAATCACCCTAGATGCCTTTCCCTTCCATCTTGTCATGTATTCGAAGAATGTCCCCCCTACCCCTTGCTTAGTGGTCTCCAAGTCTCTTAAAGTCATATTAATCATGGTGTTAAAGATGAATTGATCCATAAACAACTTCACTAGCTCTTCCACACCTTAGTCTTACTAGGATCCAAACTATAGTATCATGTTGATGCACCTCCTGTAAGTGAGAGAGGAAATGCATGCAAAGTTTGCTTCTCATCCAATCCCTTCATTTCAGCAATGCTTAGGTACCTCTTAACATGTTGCTTTGGATCTCCAGCTCTATCAAACTTTTCCGCATCGGAAATCTTAAACTTTAGAGGTAGTGCAATAAGAGTTTTGGAGCTTATGCCTCCCATGTAATAGAGACAATCATCCATCCCTTGGGCCTTGTGAAAGGCTAGTTGCATTTTCTCCATCTTCTTTCTCATAATTATGGTTTCTGCCGTGAGTTTCTCAAATTGTTTGTTCCTTTCATTATCAGTTTTGTTCCTTTCATCCCAATCTTCCCCTTATTCATCATCGAGAACCTCTACTTGTGGGTTTGGCTTCTTCAACTTGGCCTCTTCTAGCTTAGTGAGGCGACTCCCATCTTCTTAAGAGCATCACTTTGTTCTTCCATTGCCTTGAATATCTTTTGTGCAATTTCATCACTAATTGGAGCAGACATTGTTGCTTGAAAAGATTCCCCTACTTGGAACTTTTCTTCTTGATGTGTGTCCTCAATCTTGACCAAACACCTTCGTGCTTTTCTCGAGTCCAAATTGGAGTGGGAATGTGTTTTTTTTATTTTTTATTTTTTACTTTGGAGGAGCAATGATGCCTGAAAAGAAGTCCCTTTTTTATTAAGTCCATGTCATAATTAAAAGGTTCCTTTTGTTTTTAGGTGTTCTTAGAAAATCTTTAAGTCCATTTTAATGAAGGCCCAATTACAAAATCACTCACTTTCCTCTCATGGACTTTGCCTCTTGTTTCAATGGGCTTTGGTCCATTTACAACAAATGCTCTCATCTTTCTCTCTTAATCTTTCATTAGAATGTACTTAGAGATTTTCAATCTTTTGTCTTAAACATAGGCTTACAACATATTCATCACCATTGCCCCCCCCCCCCCCCCCCCTCCTTTTTTTTTCATTTCATTATCATCATCTTTTTTTTCTTTTTTCTTTGTTTTTTTTGAGGTAGCCCATTAGCTAGGATATATTGCAACCTTCCTCTCAAGGTCCATGAAGTTCTCATCATTTTGGGTCTAGGTATACAACAAGAGGCCCAACATATAGGAATGCTTCTTGCAATTTTCTAGGCAGCTTCTATTTAGACTTAAATTCACTAAATAAGGAAAAATAGTGCACCATAAAGTTTTTGATAATATTCCTAAGAATAATGTTATTTTTCATGGGAAATATTTTATTTATTTGTTGGGATATATTGAATTGTGCAATATTGATACATTTTTATATTTTGGTTTGTTATTGAATTTTGACTAAAAAATTTTTCCTTTTGTTTCTAAACCCATATTGATAAGAAAATGGGATTTTCATTTGTAAAGGATGATAAAAGTATAAATACAAAAACGTTTCAAAATTATATTTAAAATTCCTTTAATTGATTAAATGGTTTTAAGTTACAAGAAATGTGATTGAAGTTTATTTTTAAAAACAATGGTTTATTAAAATTAGAAATATAGGGGAGGACAACATAATTTTAGTTAACATCAATGGCAGGCAATGCAATTTTTTCAATTTTTATTCTTGGCATTCATTAACAAATGTTTTTTTTTTTTTTAATATCCAACATTAAATATAGTTGCATATTAAATGTCTTAATAAAACATTAAATGTACTTCTAAATTAAATTTTCAATTTATATACTAAATTTATTTCCATATATCAATCAAAAAAATTATTGCAATAAATATGCTTGTTTAATATTTGCACTAGTTAATTTGTCTTACATTAATAAATACACAAAGTTAAATTGTCATATTTTAGTTATTAAACGTCTAGCATGAAACTTGATTGTTTTATAAAAAATGATTTGTCATAATTAATATTTTTTTTATATTAATAAATATGAGTAGTTAATTGTCTAGCATTAAATGTAATTTCTTGTTAAATGTCTTAGCACTAAGTAAATATACCCAACAATAAATTACTCCTAGACTATTAATAAATATGTTTGCTTAATCAATAATACAATGACTACCTTTTTATTAAGATTTATAGAGGTAGTCAGGGGTTAATTTGAGATAATTGTAGAGCTTCAAAAACTAAAAATTCTTTGGCTTTTTAGGGGGAAGATTATCGTGGTTGACAAAAAGGAATAACAATGACCTAATAGCTCTATCTCAAGATCTCTCTTGAATACTCAAATGTTAAATGTGCTTTATTCCTCTAGTTATATAGTGGGAAACGTTAGGAATTTTTGCACTAAAATCCAATTTATATGACATTATCTAACAAATAAAAGTGTTATCTATTATAAAAATTATATGAACATTACACATTATGTGTATACCATAGATCTATCTTATTTTATTTAGGTTTGGGGATGAGATTCGCATATAGAATATCTAAGGCCATGTTTGGTTTCACTAAAAACATAACATTTTTCAGAAAGAAATTGACTGGAGGAATTGTTTTTTTGACAAATATAACTCTTTTTGGACTAAATAAATATATTTTTGGAAATAATGACCACAAAAACCCTAGAGCATGCGAATGCATATACGCACATGAACGAGTATGCTCAAGCTCTGCGTGCGCATACTTCATGCATGTGTACACATACACGAGGCATGTGTGCACATGTTAAGGTTCCAAAAACTAGAAAGGAAAGGTTTTCTACATTAAAAACTTAGTTTGGAACGAATCTCACATCATCTAGGAGCCGCCCCAAACCCCTATTTTCGACCATGTAAAGCATGAAAAGGTAGATTTTCAAAGGAAGACGATTTCTAAAGGAAAACACAGAAGATTTACTAGAAAATAGTGAATCAAAGAGAGAGCTTTTCACAACAACAACAAAAAAAAAAAAAAAAAAAAAAAACCCTTAAGTCAATATTTTTCTGATTTAGACCTTTTATGGTCCTAATCTTCAAGTTTCAAAGGTTTACTAACTACTTTTGGTTTCGTTGTGACTAGATTGACTAAGGAGAACGGTCAAAATCGAGCTCTAAAGAGTTCTTGTGTTGAGGTAAAGGTTCTATCTTTGGCTCTTCATGTTTTCTTTGATTCCTTTGTTTGTTCATATGTTTTAAGGCTTTGATACGCGTATGCTCAAGCTCTGCGTGCGCATACTTCATGCATGTGTACACATACACGAGGCATGTGTGCACATGTTAAGGTTTCAAAAACTAGAAAGGAAAGGTTTTCTACATTAAAAACTTAGTTTGGAACGAATCTCACATCGTCTAGGAGCCGCCCCAAACCCCTATTTTCAACCATGTAAAGCATGAAAGGGTAGATTTTCAAAGGAAGACGATTTCTAAAGGAAAGCACATAAGATTTACTAGAAAATAGTGAATCAAAGAGAGAGCTTTTCACACAAAAAAAAAAAAAAAAAAAAAAAAAAACCCTTAAGTCAATATTTTTCTGATTGAGACCTTTTATGGTCCAAATCTTCAAGTTTCAAAGGTTTACTAACTACTTTTGGTTTCATTGTGACTAGATTGACTAAGGAAAACGGTCAAAATCGAGCTCTAAAGAGTTCTTGTGTTGAGGTAAAGGTTCTGTCTTTGGCTCTTCATGTTTTCTTTGATTCCTTTGTTTGTTCATATGTTTTAAGGCTTTGATATATTTGTTTAGTTTAGGTTTTTGTTTTATTTTATGTCTAAAGTATGTTAGGTTGCTAGATTAAAGCTTTGGTGTTTCAGGTTTGCAAGTTTCTAGGTTTAGGGTTTATGGCGTGTATGCGTGTGCATGCTTACTGCATGTGTACGTATATTCAAAGTATTTGTACGCATACAACTGGGCTACACACGCATGCCCTATGGACACGCACGAATACTCTTGCCTAGAAACCTTAATCTGTGTATTCTTTTTTTGTTTTCCTTGTTTTATTTATGCTACATGCCTCTGTTTGAGTTGTTTTTCACATCTATAAGTCTCTGGTTCTCTATTTTGTTTTGTGTTGTTTATTTTTTCTCTTTGATGCTAGTTAGGGTTTGTCTTGTTTTTTTTACTATGAATATGCATGAGAGTATGAACATGCATTGATGCATAGGTGTTGTGATGTGGTGAAGTAAGTGACATAATTCATGCATTCACATGAATATGCATTTGATGATGACATTGCCTTATGGATGGATGTGAACATGCTTGTTTGAATGTTATGCATTTTGATGTTTAGATCACTCTAATATGATGATTTTGCCATAACATGTTCCTGCCATAGGATGTTTCTGCCCTTGGAAATATATGTTTAATGCCATGATAGATGAATGATTAGGCTTAGGGATGAATATGCCATGCTAGCTTGCTTTGGATGCATGCTAGGGTGTATGTAAGTTTGGATAACAATGTTGAGTATGCCTTTAATGGGATTAAGACATGAAACACAATGAGTGGAAACCGAACCATGAGTTGGGTGGGGTTGGGAGCCTAACACCTTCCCATCCCCAAACCTAAACTTCGAAGTAGATTAGTCCTTCCATACAGGGCGTTAATATATGGTTTTTAACCCTAATCTAGGTAGCAACTCCATTTTTCTTTGCCATGGTCCACTCTAGGCCAAATTGTACCCCAATACCACAAGTTATGAGCACTTGCGCCTATAATATGCATGGATAAAAAATCATGATTCTTGAGTTTGGATGTCTAGTTACGTGCGAGGAACGTGTTAAGCACCCCATAACGCCTGTCTGTAGACAATCCTTTATTTTGGTAAAATCTTAATTTTTGGGCATTGGCAATTAAAAACGAGCTCTTGGCATTAGCTTTTGGAGCTTTAACGAAATTGGACTTTGAGGTTTGGATTCAAAAAGGGTGTGGTCTTGATCGATGCTTTAGTAGTATATTTTGGAGTTGTTGCCCAATTTCCACAACAGAAATCCGATAGCATTTCACCTTACTTTTATGGTGGAAATCAAGCAGCGCTTCACCTCAAGTGTGTCATAGCGCATAAAACACTATTCTTACCATGCTTTTGCTCTGAGAATACATCAACAAAGGTGCCATATTTTCATGGCAAAAATGTGGCAGAGTTTCACATTTGGTGCACCGACAGTGTTTTGTGCTTGAGTGTATGGCGCACGTTAGTGTGTTCGTACTAGGGTGAGCTAAAGCTCACCAAAGCATCAAATGTGTTGATGTGTGTCACATACACGAGGAAGCCAATGTTACTTAGCTGACATGGATCGAGACAATCATACCGCTATGATCATGCCCACAATGTAGAGTGAATATGCACCCACGGTAGTTGCCTTGAGTGCGTACCCACACCGCAAGGTCAAAAGCACCCATGATTACAAGAGGATTGCTTTCCTAACCTTGAGATTTTGTTAGGACATATGTGATTCATTGTTAGGAATATATGTCACTATTTTATGTAGTTGGCTAATCTTTTGACAAAATGCACTTTACTTATAATTGGGTAGATCTAGGATGTGTTTAATGCTTCAAGAAACCTTGTTTCAAGTTCAAGTGTTAAAGCAATGCAAGTCTGTCCAAGGATAAAGTCAAAAAGTGTAGGATTTTAAAACTTGATAGCTAGCATCTATTAAGGTATAAAAGCTGCTGAAACCTATGGCTCGACAGCTAGCTCGATAGATAGGGTATATGTCGAGGTTTATGAAGTTTAATTCTTCAGGACTGTTTTTCATCCAATTCATGAATGTATGTTTGGGCTTTCTTTTCTCTCAACCCTAAACATATATAAGGATTATTTTAATAGTCATAAAGGTGACGAAAGTTGCACAAGAGCACAATTCCACAAGTTTGAAGAAAAGTATGACTGGAAACCTAGTTTGCCCTAGTTCTTGAAGAAGCTGCTGTGTTTTATACACTATAGGGTTTTATGACTAAGCAACTTCATGATATTCATCATCTGGATGAATTGAAGAACTTTGCAGCCAACATCCTTCTCAAGTTGGTGATCAAGTCGCGTACTAGGATCCACCCAATTGGCTAGTCACATACTGGGAGCCACGCATTGAAAAGAAGAGATTACCACTACAAAACAAATCCAATTAGGTATTGGGGTAAAGGTTCAACTGTGAGTTGGTATAAGGTACTGTGATTCCTTTACTTGTAACCGCTTGTTTTGATAATAATGGATTCTCGGGAGTAGTGACCTTAAAATCACCCTGTGGGGTTTTTGTCGTGTAGAGTTTTCCCATTCGTAAACAAATCACCATATCAATTTAATTTCCGCTACATACTTAGTTTAATTGGTGATTTGTTTGTGCTACCATGCGCTTTGCATGTTAATTTGATTAATTAATAAATTTGGCTAATTAATCAATTAATTCATCATAAGGGGTCAATACGTTTTTAGCCTATCAAGTGGTATCAGAGCGGGCACACTTTGATTAGGGTTAATCTTTGCTGTGTGATCCATTGACCCTTGTTTGTTATGTGTGATCCTTTGACCCTTGTTTGTTATGAATAGAGGACAGTCTCTTATTATACCTCTTTTATTTGATGTCACTAACTATATATACTGGAAAGTATGCATGAGAGTTTTCTTGCAGTCTTTAGATAAGAAAGTGGGGCAAGCTGTTGAGATAGGCTTGACCAAGTCTACAGAAGCATCGGCCGACTGGGATGATGTTGAGATCAAGGCGAAAAACTTCAACAGTAGGGCATTGAATGCCCTATTCAGTGCAGTCACGAACGAGGAGTTCAAGAAAATATCCTCTACTGAAACTGCAAAGGAAGCGTGGGCCATCCTCCAAACAACCTATGAAGGAACCAAGGCTGTCAAGGACTCAAAGCTTTAAAGGATCATTACCAGCTTTGAAGAGATCAAGATGAAGGAGGATGAGACATTTTATGAGTTCTATGCCAAGCTTAAGGACATAGTAAACTCAGCATTTAATCTTAGGGAAACCATTCCTGAATCTAAGATTGTGAGAAAGGTGTTCAGATCTCTACTTGAGAGATTCCATGCCAGATCACAGCCATTAAGGAATCAAAGGACATTGAAAAAATTCCTTTGACAGAGTTAGTTGGCAATCTACAGACCTATGAGTTGGGTTTGACAAGGATCAAGAAATCAAGCAAGAACAAGAGCATGGCATTGAAGTCCAAGAGCAATGATATTGATGAGTCTTCTGATGATGAAGATTCTAAGATGACGTCCTACATCACCAGGCAATTCAAGAAGTTCATGAAGAATGCCAATGCAAAGGGCTTCGACAAGGACCGTAGACAGTTAAGTTTTTCTCAGTCTAAGAGCCAAGATAAAGTGAAGAAGGATGTTAGGGATGATAGTCAGTACACTGTTCCCTCAAGACCAAAGTGATTTAGGTGTCAAGGTTTTGGTTATATGAAACAAGAGTGCCTTACTTATCTTAAGACCATTGGGAAGAGCAAGGCATTTGCTGCTATGTTAAGTGACACTGAGCCTGAGGATGACTCCGATAATGAGGATGATGGAATTATAAATGCTTTCACTGCCACCGTAAACCCTACTGAAAGGATTGTTGAAGATTTGGATGAAGAAAAGGAATTGGTGGAGTCCAAGTTTGAGAAGATGGATGAACAAAATGACATCCACACGGCCTATGCAAAGTTATACAAGGTCTCAAAAAAGCATGAGAAATTGTATAGGTTGGCCACCAAGAAGCTTAGTGATGTGGAGCTTGAGCGGGAAGAAATCTCTACAAAGTTTGATGAAGCAAATCAGACTATTGGAGCAATGATGTTTGAAAATAATTTCTTGGCTGAGAAGACCAAGAAGCTTAAGGCAGAACTATTCCAAGTCAAAGCTTAGCTGGAAATGACTTCAAGTGCTAAGCTCGATAGGATGCTCATTCTTTAGAAATTTGCTTCTAATGGAACCGGTTTAGGGTATAATTTCTCCTCTTATAGTATTGCTTCTGCTAATACTACTATTTTTGTTTCTCCTGCTAATAATGTTGAAACTGAGAACAATGAAGTTAAAAATGAATTAGCTAGTGAGAAAATAGATAAGGGTAAGTTTATCTTAGGAGCACCCCCTAAACTTGCTAAGAATGAGACTAAAAACCCCAGGGCTAAGAGGGGAAATAATCAAAAGTCTAAACAGAAAAAGTAGCATTTTTGTCATCACTATGGAGCAGCTGGACATACTCGACCTAATTGCTACAAGTGGTTAGCCACTTAAAAGAGCAATAACATGATCACGTCGAGAGATCAGAATCAGCTTCCATCCTCTTTCTCTCCTCTTGGAGATCTACTCAAAGCCCTCATGTTCCTTTCAAACTTGAATGGTTTTAACTCTTCCCCCTCACCACCAGATCAAGGGTTCTCTAAACGAAAAGGTTCTTCCAAGTTGTGGAAGGAAAAGGGCTCCAAGTGATTCTGTCACTTCTTTTCTCTCTCCCTTTCTTGTTTTGTTTTTGCATTACGTGTGTGTTTTACTTTATTGTCTTAAATTAGTCTAGTGTTATGCATTTCTTTGTTTTCTTTAACATGTTTTTTTTTTTTTGGTTTTTTTTCAATTTTGTTTTATTTTGTTTCTCATATAAAAAAAAAATTGAAAAAAAAAATACAAAAATAGTGTGTGTGTGTGTGTGTGTGTGTGTGTGTGTGTGTGTTTATGTACATTGGTACTTGTGTATCTTGGATGGTCATTGAAACAAATTTTTCTAAACTTTGTATCTCGTGTAGCTTAGATGAGTATCTCTGTGCATAACTAAGCAATGAGCTCTGTGGCTCATGTTTGTGATGAGTAAGGTTAACTAATCTCTTGTACCTAACACTCGTATCACTCTTTTTGACGGGAAAGACTAGAAAATCCTAAAAGAAAGGCATAAATAACCATCTCACCACTATTGCCCACCAATCATGAAATGACATCTGTATACTTCGACCTAGCAAAAGTGCAATGTCAAATGCTTAACATCATTGGGTATTTCTTTTCTCTCTCTTATATGCCCATGCATGGTTTGCTTAAAAGAAAAAAATATATGCAAAGAAAAATAAAAAGAAAAAAGAACAAAATGTTTTATATATGATTGCAAGCGTGTATTCTAGGAGATGTGAGAGTTATAGGATGTACCTCGAAGGTGATAGTCCCCATCAAACAGTTATGATTGTGTGTGAGTTAAAGTGATTCACTCATATCTCAAATCGTCATAACATGTAAACACTTATACAATCTTGCAATGTTTTTCACACACAACATGCAATATTCTCTGCTACTTTTAATACATATGCAGGTACAGGTACAATGTAATTTGGCCATCACAAGGAATACTTGTGTCTATGTATGCTCACTAAACTATCTTAACTTGTTTTTGAAATATAAAATTGGTTAGACTTGTTTAGTATGTGTGTGTGTCTTTTGGGATCTATGTGCTTACATTTTTCTTAATTGAGAAATGTTTTTAAGAGGTTAAAATGTTGTTTGGATCCTTGTTCGAGTTGCATGCTTGATTGCATTCATATCTGTGTTTTTCTCTTCTTAAAAAATTGTTTTTAAACAATCTCGACAGCTCCTTAACACCTCTCGACACTTGGCTTATCTATCTAGCTCTTCAGCTTCTCTTTATCGCAATCTCGACAGCTTCTCGATAGCTCCTCGATCCATCAAGAAAGTTTCTGTCTCCTCATCAGCTGCTCGATAGCTCCTCGATCCATCAAGCTTGTTTTTGTTGTGGACACCTCTGGACACTTGCTCGATAGCTGCATCTGTTGACCCTTTTAAAGCTCAACACCTCTCGATCTGTTGAGAATTACTAAACTTCTATATATAGGGTCAGCGCGAGTCGGATCTCATTTCTCTCAATCTCTCTCGACTCCTATTGCCTCTTCACCTCCCAAAACCTCTCTCTCTTACTCCAAACTTCATCCTGAAGGATTTTTCAGCCTAGATCAAGTTTTTCTTCACTTAGTAAGGGTCCTAATCCTTCTTTTTCATGCGTTTCATACATTGACCTAACCTTTTAGGATTTTTTTTGAAAATTTTGGTGTTTTTCAAAATTGATGAAGTTATTGTGAAATTTTTGGGATGGGTTGTGTATTTTTTTTATCTTAAAACATCATGCATAGCATCTTATTTGCATTATAACAATGTTTCATACATTCTTAGATGTGTGTTTACTTTGTTGAAAACATGTGTTCTGGTAGGATTAGATTGGGCTCAGCCCATGATATTTTTACTATTGCATATCACATGCTCATGCATTTTCATGCATATGTATGTTACATTCACTATATTCTTATATATTGAACTGTATTGGGACTTTTCTGATGGTCTCTTTCTCCTTCTCTCTCTTTCTCTCCTTCTTTCAGTTAGTTGTGTCATGGCACCTAAATGAAAATCTACTCCGTCCCAGAAACCTCTTCGTTTCAAGGCATCTAGTTCATCTGATCCTACTCCTTTTGTTCGATTTCGTGATGAGCAAGCCTTAAAGGACTTCTCAGAGAACTTTTCTAGTCAAGGTGTTTATTCAGAATGCCAAGTCATTTTGTCAAACTTCTCCGACACTGACCTACCCATTGTCATTCACAGTAGGGGTTAGGAGTCATTGTGTGACGTCCTGGTCACTTGTCCATCTGTGCTTATCCAGGAGTTTACTCCAACATGCATGGATTTGATTATTCAGTACCTTTTTTTGTTACTCGCATTCAAGGTACACGCATTGTGGTCACACTGAATATTGTATCTAATGTGCTCCATGTCCCAAGGGTAGAGCATCTTAACTACCCTGGTTATGATCATCTGAGGACTGTGTCCAAAGACGAGCTCATGTTCACTTTTTGTGAGCATCCCTCTGATTGGGGTGATCGTCAGTTTACTCCATGTTCAACCTTTGCTAAAGGTTCTAGGTTCATGAACATGGTTATGACTTTTGTTTTGCATCCTTTTTCTCACTATAACTCTATTACCAAGCCCCGTGCTCGATTTTTGCTTTCTCTTTTAGAGCATCTCACTATAGATTTTCCCTCTCATTTTATTCTTTCTATGATAGATGTATATAGGGATACGGCAACCCGTGATATGATCATCTTCCTTTTAGCTATCACGAGAATCTTACGCCATTTTTCTATTCCCTTTCCCATTTCTGACCAATTCTCTATTATGTGTGCTATTAATGCCGCTACTGTTAAACAGAGCAAGGCGCAGTTTCGTTTGAGGTGGTCCGATATGGCAGCTCCTTCTACTCTTTCTTCTCCATCCACCTCTGCTCCTTCTTCTTCTGCGAGTGGTGTGACTTTAGATGCAATCATGGTGTAGCTTCAACACATGGATGCTCGCCTTGACACTCTCACTGATGAGTTGTGTCAAGTGAACACCCGTATCGGCAGTATTGCCAGACAGTAGGCTCGCCTTAGTGGCTTTGTAGAGTCTCCCTCTCCTCCTCCCGAGGCATCCAATGATGACGACTCCGATGATGATGAGGATGAGGATGATTCCAACGATGACGAGATGTCTACTTGATACTCTTACCCTTTGTTACTTATGAAAAAAAAGGGAAGTAGTTTTGGATATAAGAGTAGTCATTCTCATAGGGGGAGGGTTAGCATAGGAGATTTTTGTTAAAGGGAGTGTGTATATTGAGGGATGTAGTGAGGACTTTATGTATCTTTTTCTTTTGTTTCTATTTTAGATACATCGTTCATGAGCCTTAGATCTTGTGATCATATTGTGATAGCAAACCTTGTACTTGTTTATATATATATATATATATATATATATGAGGTTGTTATTACAGTTCTTTCACCTATCTTTACATGTGTTGTTTCTTTTCTTTCTTTATACACATATTTCTTATTAAGTATATGTAATCTATTATTTCTATTTCACACTAAAATGTCTTGATGAGTTTTGTTTAAAGTGTTTCAGAAATACAGGTTGTCAAAGTCTACTTGCCATAAACTCTCTTCTTGCAAAGTTTTTCAAGAGTTTGTGTTAAGATAGATTTTATTGTATTCAACAAGTGACTATGAGTTGAGTAATTTATGACTTCTCTCATATCTCATTTGTTTGTTGTGGTTTTGTCACGGATTGCCAAATGGGGAGATTGTTAGGACATATGTGATTCATTGTTAGGAACATATGTCACTATTTTATGTAGTTGGTTAATCCTTTGACAAAACACACTTTACTTGTAATTGGGTAGATCTAGGACGTGTTTAATGTTTCAAGAAACCTTGTTTCAAGTTCAAGTGTTAAAGCCATGCAAGTCTGTCCAATAATCAAGTCAGAAAGTGCAGGATTTTAAAGCTCAACAGCTAGCATCTATCGAGGTTTAAAAGCTGCTGAAGCCCGTGGCTCGACAGCTAGCTCGATAGATAAGGTATCTGTCGTGGTTTATGAAGTTCAGTCTTTCAGGACTATTTTTCATCCAATCTATGAATGTATGTTTGGGCTTTCTTTTCTCACAACCCTAAACATATATAAGGATTATTTTAAGGGCCGTAAATGTGACGAAAGTTACACAAGAGCACAATTCCACAAGCGTGAAGAAAAGTGTGACCGGATACCTAGTTTGCCCTAGTTCTTGAAGAAGCTACTGTGTTTTGTACACCTTATAGTTTTGTGACTAAGCAACTTCTTGATCTTCATCATCTAGATGAACTGAAGAACTTTATAGCCAACATCCTTCTCAAGTTGGTGATTAAGTCACGTACTGCGATTCGTGTAGTTGGTTAGTCACGTATTGGGAGCCATGCATTGAAAAGGAGAGATTTTCACTACAGAACAAGTCCAATTGGATATTGGGGTAAGGGTTCAACTGTAGGTTGGTATAAGGTACTAGAATTTCTTTACTTATAACCGCTTATTTTGATAATAGTAGATTCTCAAGAGTGGTGACCTTAAAATCACCCGGTGGGGTTTTTGTCATGTAGGTTTTCCCCATTCATAAACAAATCACCGTGTCAATTTAATTTCCACTGCATACTTAGTTTAATTGGTGATTTGTTTGTGCTACCACGTGTTTTGCATGTTAATTTGATTAATTAATAAACTTGGCTAATTAATCAATTAATCCATCACAAGGGGTTAATACGTTTTTGGCCTATCAGATTCCATCATACAAAGTGCATGATCATCCATAAACAAGCATATATATATACACACACACACACATCATGCACAATGGTAGCATGCAGAGCGGGGAAAGTAAAGCAAACATTGCCAAAATCATTATCCACAGATTTACAATGATAGGTGAGGGGTTTGTTGTTGAGATGGTTGACAATTAGCACATAGCGCCTTTCTAGGTAGGATGTTAACATAAAAGAATTGCTTTGGCCAAAGGCTAAGAGAAGGATAAACACAAAACAATAGAGCCGGGCTATGATCATTTGTCTCATTTTTCTAGTGCTCAAAAAAGATATTTGGTAAAACTTGAAATGCATTGCCCTTCTTATTTATAACTAGAGATTGTTAGTTGTACATTTACAAAACATGTTCAAATATTAAATTATTGGTTGACATAATGAATGAATATTAACTTTGCATTAGGAAAATTGCACTGACCTCCTCTGAGGTTTAATAAATTTATACTAACATCTCCTTTCTTTCAAATTGTACCCTAACCTCCATAGCTTTTCAAAAAGAATTTGTGCACTCACTTGCATAAAATGTTAAAACATTAAATCTAATATCAAAAAATTGAAAAAAAAAAATTAAATATTTTGTATATTTCCGCTTTTACCCTTCATTGTCAAAGGATGGTTCATGCAATTTCCCCTAGACTACCTTCGGCCTCTGCCCATTATTAGCTTTTGTAAACATACAATTAGAAAGAAAATTGTTAGATCAATGAAATATAGGTATGCTTCTTGAAAAATAGGAATGAAATAGTGCACCATAAAGTTTTTGATAATATTCCTAAGAATAATGTTATTTTTCATGGGAAATCTTATATTTATTTGTTGGGATATATTGAATTGTACAATATTGATACATTTTTATATTTTTGGTTTGTTATTGAATTTTGATTTAAAAAAATTCCTTTTGTTTCTAAACCCATATTGATAAGAAAAATGGAATTTTCATCTATAGAGGATAAATGTATAAATACAAAAAAGTTTCTAAATTATATTTAAAATTCCTTTAATTGATTAAGTGGTTTTAAGTTGTAAGAATGATTGAAGTTTATTTTTAAAAACAAGGGTTTTTTAAAATTAGAAATATAGGGGAGGCCAACGTAATTTTAGTTAACATCAATGGCGGACAATGCAATTCACTCGGCCCAGAGGGCGAACATGCCAGGCTCTGGCTCTGCACACCTACTGACACCTTTCAAAGCACTTTCTAGTGTGCGCTTTCATCTGAGAATATGTCTTTTAGCATCACGAGTCTACAAGCCTTTCTCATTTAAGTGCTTGCCTTTTGAATCTTCAGTATGGGCCTTTAGTCTTTTGATTAGAGTAGGGGTCACAAGAGAGTAGAGCATACCGCCCTACCATAGTCGTGAGTTTATTTATAGTCGCAACTATTGTCATAGTCAACAAGGTTGAAACTTCTAGGAAAAAACATAAAATTTTGGGGGGGGGGGGGGGGGGGGGGTTGGGGGAAGGGTGATCCTCTTGATGAACTGACCATACCCCAAACCAACATAGGTGAACAAGTAGAGTATACTAGGGCGCTTAAGAGAACCATGTCGAAGAAACTCAACAAAATGACCCTGTAACATCTGGAGAAGGGGTGCTCTCCTTTCTTTTGATTAGGAAAGCGGCACATACCAAGGAGTAGCGATTGTTTATTAAAAACACAGGACTCTACTAAATGGTAACACGTAGACATGGCAAAACGGGCGGGTCGGGTCGGGTTCGGGTCGGGTCAATCGGGTTGCGGGTCAAACGGGTCACGGGTCAAAAACGGGTCATTTTAAGCGGGTCAAAATCGGGTTCGGGTCAATCGGGTTCGGGTCGGGTCGGGTTGACCCGTATTTTTCACATGAATTTTTTTATTTTATTTTATTTATATATTTTTTTTATTTTTTTTATAAAGAAAACAACATGTATCTGTTATTTGGAAAGTTATACAACAAATTACTTGATGTAAAATGCATTATTTTGAATTCACCACTTATATCAAGAATGAACTCAGTTAAATTTATTAATACTTATTCAACAATTTTAAAATTATACAAATCCTAACATTACTATCTAAAACAAAATAACATAAAGATAAGTAAAACAAATACACAAGTTTTATTTCTACACAATATCAACATTCCAAATATAAAACAAAATTACAAATGACTTATTGGATAACTCATTTGATAAAAAATAAAAACATATAAGAAATTTACAATCTTGAAAATTCATTTTATAATCTATTATCAGTTGTGGTTGACACTCTATTTCAATTTGAGATATACTTTAAAATTTGATTGCTTACTTATTTATACATGGTCTCTTTTATGAATATCATATTATTGTTAAGCAACACACACTCTAGGAAATATCATAATTTATTTTGAAAAGCCGTTTATTTTGGACATAAATTATTAAAAAATAGGTCTAAGTATTCATAATTTATGCTAATTTGATACTTTAGCTTCACTATTTTCACACTTGTGAATATTTCTCACATATCTACAATTTTAAATCTATATTTTTAACTCTATTGTAACCAGATTATCTTGGCATGTATTTTGCTATTTGATATCTAAAAATATTTACTCATTACAGAATGTTCAACAATTTATCTTTCAATTAATTTGCATATAGTTATATAAATGTATCAATTGTTTCCTTAAAGTTCACAATAAACAATTAAACCAATATATTCTTAGTTTTACTTTTTTTTTTTACCAAAAAAAAAAGTTTTAAAAAAATGGTTCGGGTTCGGGTCGGGTCGCGGGTCGGGTCGGGTTGACCCGCAAAAAACACGGGTCGGGTCACGGGTCAACCCGTTTTTGCTTCGGGTCAAAAAAATCGGGTTCGGGTCGGGTATTTTTCGGGTCGGGTCAGAAAATTCTGACCCGTTTTGCCATGTCTAGTACTAACACGATGTATAGAGTTTGACACATGCTCGGTGCTGGAAGGTCAGAATGAGAAGTGTTATAAGCTTTGAATGGAAGCCCCGGTAAATGGTGGCAGTAACTCTAACTATCCTAAGTTTAATTTTTATTTTTGACATTCATTAACAAATGTCTTAATAAATATTTTTTGTACTATCCAACATTAAATATAGTTGCATATTAAATATTTTAATAAAACATTAAATGTATTTCTAAATTAAATTTTCAATATTTATATACTAAATTTATTGCCATATATCAATCAAAAAAATATATATATTGCAATAAATATGCTTGTTTAATGTTTGCACTAATTAATTTCTCTTACATTAATAAATACACAAAGTTAAATTGTCAATTTTTTTAGTTATTAAATGTCTGGCATGAAACTTGATTATTTTATAAAAAATGATTTGTCATAATTAATTTTTTTTCTATTAATAAATATGAGTAGTTAATTGTCTAGTATTAAATGTACTTGCTTGTTAAATGTCTTAGCACTAACTAAATATACCCAACAATAAATTACTCCTAGTCTATTAATAAATATGTTTGCTTAATCAATAATACAATGACTACTTTTTTATTAAGATTTATAGAGGTAGTTAAGAGTTAATTTGAGATAACTGTAGAGTTTCAAAAACCAAAAGTTCTTTGGCTTTTTAGGGGGAAGATTATCGTGGTTGACAAAAAGGAATAACAATTGTTAATACTGTATTTTGTCCTCCCTCAATTTGCGTGCCGGATTCCAAAAAATCCAAAAATATTATCTTCTCTCCATGGGGCCTCGAGAACATACAGAATGACGTGGTGCAACCCGTTTGGACACCGAAGCACCCAAAGTGCCTTTTTAAGCTAAAATGACCAAAATGCCCCTAGTCAACTAAAATTCAAACAAAGTCAAAATCTCCTCAAAATAGAACCTTTCATAGTTTTACATCAAACCCAAGCCTTTTAGAGATTTTTGGCAAATTTGACCAAGTTTGACCTAGAGTTGATTCTTTGCGGGCCCTAAAAACTCTAATTTTGGTCCGGCCGTCAAAACAAGTTGAAACCAATGTCATTACGAAGATTATCAAATTCTTATTCCAACGACTATTCATGGGTCAAAATCGAAGCTAGAATGGTCGAGATATCATGAAAACTGGGTTAACGCACCAATCCATGCATCACTAACTTCCGAGAGCCATGACTTTTGATCAGACCATTGGATTTTCAAGTGCCATACCTTTTCAGAAACTGGAAGTCAAGATATTTCTAGGGGTTTCAAGATCAAACCCATCCGAGGAGTTTCACATGTGGTAGCCCTACAAGGTGTGCCACCTCGTAAAGCGTGCTATGGCTATAAAAGGCCCCAAGCACCTCCAGACCAAAAAAAAAGAGGAGACTTTCCTAGGTCTTGCTCTCTACTTAGACGTTTTCTACACATTTCCCCTCTCTTCCAAACACATTTTTACACACAAAAACACTCACAAAACAAATCAAAGCCTCTTGATTCTTCTCTTCACCAAAAATACAAGGTATTGTCCTTATACCCAATCTTATTTTCCTTGGTTCACCTTGGATTTGGGGATTAGGGGTGTGGATGTAGGTTTTTAGCTACTATCCACGCCCCTAACTTTCTAAATCTTTTTCTAGCATTTATCTTGCTCCTTTTGCCTTAATAACATGATTTATTGCTTTATCTAGCATGATTCTTGCCTTATCTTGCTTTTAGCATGATTTTTAGCTTATTTCCATATGCTTCCATGTCTGTTCATGTGTTAGTTGCCTCTTCTACATGTTTTATGCTTTTATGCCATGCTTTAGATGCTTAGATATTTTCTTTCCCATGTACTAATGTTTGGGTCTATATGCTCACATGCTTGATATTATGTCTCCGGCTATGCCTTGCTTAGATCTACATGTTTGTATGCATGTTCTATGCTTTTATGCTTGGGTTTGCATTCTCCCATGCCTTTATGTTTATATCTACATGCTTATATGCGCATTTCCATGCTTATATGTGTAGATCGGTGTGTTTACATGCTTAGATCGATGTTTTCTACATGCTTTACGCCATTATCTATGTGCTTGTGTGCTTCACGCCATGTTTATGTGCTTAGGCCTAGACCTTGTTTTTCATGTCATGTGCTATTGTAGCCCTTTTGTTCCTTTTTTCGCATTTTCTTGTGTTTTGGCCTAATGGTTAGGACCCAATCTAGACCCTATGGTATTTGTCATCTTCCATACAGAAAGGCCCACATTAAAAGGTTTGGATCATCCTATTTGCATGTCTATGCTTGCTTGCTTCTATGCTTTATGCTTGTGCTAGCCTCTCTTGTTCTAGGCTTTGCCATGCTTAACGCCCTCCGCGGGCTTGATCTTGTTTGGTTACATCCAACGCCCATAAGGCCTTGTTTGGATGTGACCATTTGGGAAGCATCTCTAGATGCCGGGTTGCTTCGTACATACCCTTCTATTTCCGCTCCATGCAATGCTATGCTTACCATGTTTGTTTATGACACCCATTGGCTTTCTATGTATCTTTGTATGCTTGCTTACATGTTAATGCATGAGTCTTGCTTGCTAGTGTGTCGTCCATGCTTCAACACAATGAAGTTATGGACATTCAATCCAAACCTACATTTCTTCCTCGCGGACACCACCTTTTGTTTGCTTTTTTTACTTATTTGCCTTCTTGCTTGTTTGCTTACTTTCTTGTTTCTTTGTTTGTCATGTCTATCATGCTTATCTGCTTTATGCCTCTTTCATATACTATTTGCATCTTTTCCTTCCATTACTTGTCTGCTGGTTTCTTGTCTTTGCCTTAGCATGTACACACATGGAGCGAGGACGCATGGAGCTAGGGCATGTCTCCCAAGCAAGCAAAAAGGGCGAGGATGCGAGCATGTGGATATAAGCCAAGTAGCTATATTCAGCAAATTTAGGGGTTTAGCCTCCCCCATTTGGTTATGTAATCTTTTAAACCCCCTTCCTTCCTCCTTCCTTTCTCTCTTAGATAGGTTGTATTAGGTATATCATGCCTTGTACCATTCGTCCTCATCTCTAGAGTATGGCGACCCCTATTCACTTTCCTGCAACTATATTTTGCCCTATGCTCTAGGGATGTAAGCATTTACTTTCCTGCTCTGTGTACTTGCATTGTGCATGATGTATGTATATATATATACCTACTCACCCCTTCTCGTGTGATTGTCATAGTCCATGTCACCTAAGGCAAAGCAATGCCTAATTTCTACAATGAAAGTAAGGTGACATGTTGCCAAATTTTCGCCGTGGAAAAATAGTACTTTGCCTGAATGCCTTAGAAAAGCATAGATTGGAACCATACCCATTCAAAAGTCAAACCTTAAAGCCCCCCATGCATGCAAAGCCCCGAAAGCCAATGCCAAAATCATGTTTTTTACTGCCAATCTTCGAAAATTAAGGTTTTATCAAAACAAAGGGCTATCCTTGGACAAGCGTTGTGGGGCACCTAACACCTTCCACACATAACCAAACTTCTGGACTCAAGAATCAAGATTTTTTGCAATCCACATTAGATTAAGAAAAAATGTCATTTTTCTTAGTCTAGGATTGGTAATAAAATCAACTAGAAACAGGTGACTAATCACACCTTAGAAAAACCTAATAATTGGTGGCAACTTCACTTACCTTTGGTAATCACCTCAAATTTGGCCAAGATTCCTGCCACACCTCCAAAGGTAGACCTACCTTCCTCCCCCGAGAGAGAAAGAGAGCACCTAAAGCTCCGTGCGAATCACACAATTATCAAGATGGGCCTCCAACAGGCCCTGTGCGCATGGAAGCGTCTCTACGGCTGGTGGTTGAACGAAGGCCTGGTGGTTTTCTAACCATTCGAGGCCCTAGTGTCGACAACAATCACCTAATAGCTCTTTCTCAAGATCTCTCTTGAATACTCAAATGTTAAATGTGCTTTATTCCTCTATTTATATAGTGGGAAACGTTGGGAATTTTTTGCACAAAAATCCAATTTATATGACATTATCTAACAAATAAAAGTGTTATATTTAATTAGAATTATATGAACATTACACATTAGGCATATACCATGAGATGCATCTTATTTTATTTAGGTGTGGGAATGAGATTTGCATATAGAATATCTAAGGCCATGTTTTTTTTTTTTTTTATAGGAATCTAAGGCCATGTTTGGTTTCACTAAAAACATAACATTTTTGCTTTCTGCTTCATTTGGTTGGTCTTGAACTAGTTCTAACACCACTAAAAAAAATAAAAAATAAAAAGAAAAGAAAGAAAGCTAGTAACGTGTGGAGGCAAGTTATAATTATCTCTAGAACAAAAACCATAACATACACACAGTTACTTAAAACGCTTGAAACCCCTTAATTCCCATTCAAGATTTATTTTATAGAGCGCATTAAAAGATTGAACCATCAAAATTAAAATTTTCTAGTACATTGCAAAATGATTTTTTTACCCTTTTGTGAAGTTAAACGGATGTTACAAAATCGGGTGTCTATAAAAAGAAAAGTTTTTTTTTTTTAATAAAAGGAATGAAAAAAAAACCAAGCCAATATTAATGTCAACAAGAGTACTATTTCAGTTAGGTTGCAAAATCCATATAAATTTCTCCTCATAAAATCATCAATTTTATTTCTTTCGATATGTAAACATTTCACCACCTTAATATTTATTTGTTCCAATCATGTATCTTCCTATTTGTATACAAATATGTATTATATAAGTAGAATCCATCCTCTTGTACCATCTAAATGCAATGGTCCCTACCACATTTGAATTCAAGACTACTATCTTCTATATACACGTCGAAAGAAGCACTGAAGTTTTCATATGAAAAAAAAGCAATAGAAATTTGTGGTCTTAAAAAGAGCGGGTTTAAAAGAGAATTCCCACTCTCTATTGGGTTGAAGAGTTCTAAGACCAAAATCATCATCTGCGGATTTACAATGATAGGTGAGGGGTTTGTTGTTGAGATTGTTGACAATCTGCATAGAGCGCCTTTCTAGGTAGGATGTTAACTTAAAAGAAATACTTCGGCCAAAGGCTAAGAGAAGGATAAACACAAAACAATAGTGTTGGGCTATGATCATTTGACTCATTTTTCTAGTGCTCAAAAAAGATATTTGTTAACACTTGAAATGCATTGGCCTTCTTAAAATATCCAAGCTAATGTATTACTTTGATCTAGGTTGCTATTTCTATCAAAAGAAAAGAGTAGCCAGGGGTTTTATATGGTTGATAATTTCTTAAAGAGAAAGATGATATTTGATAATCAATCATGGGAATGATAGAAAAGAATTTAGGACAATTTCTCTGCTGCTTATTATTCCTTTGGTGTTTAAATACAAATAATCTAATCATAAACAATTCATTATCAAATATTTGATAATCAAATACAACTATATCTAATTATCAACAATTCAAATATGGATATACATGCAACAGCTATTCTTCACAATTTCTTTCTACAAGTTTTCATATTTTGAAATTGTCACATGATAGTTTATTATCAGTTGTCATTATCTATTATCAATGTAGATGTGACCATTTTATTTTTGTTAAGTTTGTATAACATTTTTATTTTTATTTAGTTGTTACTATTTATTTGTTATTGTTTTTTTATAAATTATTGACCCTATATTAATTATTGACCCACATAACCACACTCATCCATACATAAATAGTACATTTAACAATCACTAATTTTATTATTTTTTTTCTTGAATCACTAGTTTTATGACAAAAAGTTATTATAACACTAGCCTCATCATACGCACTTTGCGCATGCAATGATGCTATTTTTTTTTTTTGGTTTAGTGTCATAATTTTCATTTTCTTTTTAATTTTGAATAAGTTTGTTTTGAAGACATGGATTAGTAAGAGAGTGCCTTATTTTGTAGGTGTAGACTCTTGATTTTGCATCCATAATTTAATCTTGGAAGATGGCTAGAGTGACCATTCATATACCCAAAAAATCATAGTTGCATTTCATGCATTAATTCATTCATTGCATATCATAAAAATGTTCTTGATTCTAATGATCATGATGGTATGCCCAATTCCTAAATCAAACCGTCAGATTGAAAGAAATCACATGATCAAGTTTTCACAGTCTGCATGCATGTTTGGGCGGAATCGACCACGCATGATTGATTTTAAATTAATTCTGATTGGTTAAAAAATTAAAATTAATTAAATAATTATGTGCTTGGTTGTTGGTTAGTGTCAAAAATAAGCCTGCTTGCATAGGAATAAAGTGGATAATCAGATAACAAAGAAATTATGGATAATTAAGTCATTTTAGAATATTTATCTATCAGATAATTAGTACTTTAAAGACCTAAATATTAAGAAAAAGGGATTAATTTTTAGAATATGAATTAAAAACACATCTAGGTGCAATTCTCGGCTAAAAAATCCTCAAAAAATGAGTCCAAATTGAACCAAAATTGAAAAAGGGGCTTGGTACCCAAGAAGGCCTGTCGGCACTCTTGGAGTGCCGATCGGTACGTGGCAAGTGCCGATCAGCACTTCCCAAGTGCCGATTGGCCTAAATGCTTGGCTCGGCCCGAGAACCTCCTAATTAAGATAAAACCTTTTTATTTTTTATTTTGAATTTTTAGAGATAAGGACGTGTTCCAATTCATATATGATCTTATTCGGCTTATTTTTCAAGCATCCCAACCTCTATAAATAGGGGAAGCCTCCCAACATTCAACACCTTTTTTTTTACCCCTCTTTCTAGGCCCTTCTTTTCTAACTTCTCTGCTCCCCTTACGTTAAAGACGTTTTGGAAGCCTTAGCTTTAAGAACTTCTTTTTTGTAAGTAAAGTATTTTAGACCTCAAAGAAGTGAAAATTTCTTTGATTTCTAAAACATTCTTCTATTGAAGAGTACGCTCATGCAAAAAGTATTCAGTTTCATTCTTATGTTTGTTTTTTTCTTTTCCATTAATTAATATGTTGTGATTTTTCATTGCATGAATTTTGTTAATATATGTTTGATTTAATCATGATCTTGTTCATAATTCATATTTGCCATGTTTAGTTGGAATTTTCTTTGACATGTTCTTTAGTTTATTAACATGTTTTCTAGTCACAAAATAGATCTGTATTTTCATTAAATACAAATCTGAAAATTTTTCTGGTCACAAAACAAATCTATATTTTCATTAAATACAAATTTGACAATTTTTTTTTAGTCAAAAACAGATCTGTATTTTCATTAAATACAAATTTGAAAAATTTTCTGGTTACAAAAACGGATCTGTATTTTTACTAAATACAAAGCCTAAATTTTTTCAAAAAAATTTCTCTTCTTGAATAAAAATTGCAGATTTTGAACTCCAAAGAATGAATTAGCAGCTAGGTTAAGTTTGTTTTATATGTCATTACATAAATTTGTGATGCATGCATAATAGATTTGAATTATGAATATGAATCTTCTTTTAACCAAATCCCCATTTTTTTATCCTTTACAAAATAGATTTGATTTTTACTAACCAAATCTCATTTTTTTATCCTTTACAAAACAAATCTAATTTTGTTTAACCAAATTTCATTATTCTCAACCTTACAAAACAGATCTGATTTTTCTTTGAAGAGTACATATTCATAAGACGAATTTGTTCAAACTAATTTTGTCAAGTAAAGTGTTTGTTACATGCATATCATTCAATGCCATACAAAAAGGGTATATAATGTTCATTAGAGTCTAGAAGACCAGACTCTGTCTAGGCAAAATGGGTACCTAACACCTTCCCATTCCGTAACCTAGTCCTGAACTTAGGTTTTTTGGATAAGTAGACTAGTGTTTTGTCTTTTGTTTTTGGTAGATTGTAACTAGGATCAAAACTTTGTAATTTTTACATAGATTGTATTAGGACCAAAGCCTTGTAAAGTTATTCTACCATGATGTAATTGTATTTCCATAATCAATTAATAACATTTGAGGAATTTTTGGACACGTAATTGTATGTTATTTTTTCTTATTTACCCCAATTACCCCAAAAGAGAAGTGCCCTAAGCATCTGAATCTCTTTTTTGAGAGAACCCCTCCAAGGAGCACAATCTCTCACAGTAGGCATTTTAAGTGGATCTGGAGATATATTTTTACCTGGTTGTTTTCAAGTTTTTTCCTAGTTAAATGTAAGGTTTAGGGGTATTTCTGAACCACATAAAAATCCAATCTAAAGAGGGACATCCTCTTATAGATAGTATAGATGATAACAATATACACATGTAACAAATCTTCGGTATTTCTTGGTTATTAAATTATATAAAATTATATTATATTTATACTATACATGTACACATTCACACACTTCACACACATAACATTATAACAAAAAATAAAAAAATAATGCACACAATTAGTATCAAACACACACACACACACTCTCTCTCTCTCTCTCTCTCTCTCATATATATATATATATATATATATAAATTTATAATAAAGAAAAATTTTCACAACTCCCAAACACTCACATTTTACTCTTAGAGTCGGAGATACATAGAAAGTCAGACAGAGAAGAGAGATGAGATGAGATGAGATGAGATGTGAGAAAGGGAGAGTAATTTGTGATTTGTGTTGTTAATTAGTTTTGGGATGAGCTGATCTATGTTGTTTGATTTTGGGCTAAATTGATTTGTAATCAGAATATGCAAGATTTAAGCTAAATTGTGAAAAATATTTTTAAGAGTAATTAAATTAATAAAAAATATTATATATATATATATATATATTATATTTATTTATTTTCAAGTCAGGGGTTCGTTTGAACCCCTCAAGTACAAGTGCAGCCGCCCCTGCTATCCTTTTATGCAAAGCATCTAATGCAATCTCCTTGGCTGATTCATTATCAAAGGACCCCCTTCATGATTTTCTGACTGCTCAGCTACATAGTTGTTCTGCAATATACCAATAGTCACTGAACAAAATTAGAAAACAAGTTAGGCACATAAAATATGCCATAGAAAAATGGTCTACACAAGCAAAAGCTAAGGTTTAAATACACTGAACTTGGTAAACTAGTACAAATGATTTAATGGTAAAATTGTAAAAAAACAAAACTCTGTATGCATTCATTAGAAAATTTCTTAATTAAACAAGAAAGACAATCGTATATAGCATGAAAGAAATAACAGCCAACCTCAATGTCATCAAAAACTGCACAAACATCATCCAAATTTACTTCCTCGTCTTCTCTATGCATTGGAGGAATATAGTGCTTCCGAAACTGGGGATCTTTTTTTATTCCTTCAATCTGAATACGCTTAATTAAAAATGCGAACTAGTTACAGAAAGCAAAGAAGAACATAACAGAGGTCCTTAAGCTTATGTAGAGAACTTTTATTTAATGTTATAAAATAAATGCCATGCTTGTCATGTTATGCCTTTGGTAAGTTTTATCGTTAAGAATAACGAAAAGCTTAATCTCCTTAAGACCAGAATATACCACTCAATTTCTTTCTCTATTGGTTACTATCGCAACTTAGAAGGTCATATGGTAGGGCCTTATGGCCAACTACTTGTAACTAAGTCCCCCCACACACCCCCCCCCCCCCCCCCCCCCCCCCCCCACCCAACATTTAAATAAATAATAAATAAAAAAAAAGACAAAACGACCATAAATATTACGTAGATGAATCACAGCCCGAATGACGTTTATCTCAAAACCATTGTTTGAATTTCCTTAAGCTTATATACAAAATGGCAAAAACTCTATAAACGCAATGGAATTACAATTCATAAAACCCCAAGCACGAGATTACTCATATAAAGTTATATGATAACAATGAAATCTATCCTTTTGTTTGTATGTTATATGCCCTGCACAACGCCATGTTTTTACATTGTTTGGTGTTGATACCGTATTTTGTCCACTCTTGATTTGCGTGTCAGACTCCAAAAAATCCAAAAATATTATTTTCTCTCCATGGGGCCATGAGAAAATCCCGAATGACATAGGGCAACTCGTTCGGGCACCGGAGCAACTGAAGTGCCTTTTTCAGCAAAAATGACTAAAATGCCCCTAGTCAACCCTAGGTTTGACCAAAGGTTAAATGAGGTCAAAACCCTCACAAACAACATTTTTCATGGTTTTACATCAAACTTGAGCTTCTCGGAGATTTTTAACAATTTTGACCAAGTTTAACCCAAATCAATCCCAAGTAGGCCCAAAAACCCTAATTTTGATCCGGTTGTCAAAATGGGTTGAAACCAATGCCATTGTGAAGATTATCAGATTCTCATTTCAATGACTATTCATGGGTCAAAATCGGAATTAGAACAGCCGAGATATCACAAAAAGTGGGATGACGCATCGATCGATGCACCGTTAACTTCTGAGAGCCATAACTTTTGATCCGGCCATTGGATTTTTAAGTTCCATTCCTTTTCAGAAATAGGAAGTCAAAACCTTTTGTAATTTGTCAAGATCAACCTGATCAGAGGAGGTTTGAGGTTGAAAGGGCCGTTGCCTCGTAGTTTGGGCTGGTGCTACAAATAGCCCAAGGCACCCCTCAGACCTAAAAGAGATCACATTTTCCTGAATTTTGCTCTTTGCCTGGTTTTTCTACATATTTTTCTCTCTTCCAAACACCAAGAAAACACCCAAAAAATACATCAAAGCTTGTTGATTCTTCTCTTTTCACCAAAAAACCCAAGGTATTGTTCTTATACCCGATCTTCTTTTCCTTGGTTCTACACTTATGATTTAGGGTTTAAGGGTGTGGATGAAGCTTTTTGGCTACCATCCACACCCCTAACCCTCTAAATCTTTTTCTAACATTTATCTTGCTATTTTTGCTTGAATAACATGATTTATCTTTCTCCTTAGCATGATTTATGCTTTATGCCATGTTTCATGCTCAGATCTACATATTTACGTGCTTATATGTTTAGATCTACATGCTTAGGGTTTTATGCCATGTTTTCCTATGATTTTGCCTCTTTTGTTCTAGGTAGACGTTAGGGTTACATGCTCACATGTTTGTATGACGTTGTTGACTATGCCTTGCTTGGATCTATGTGTTTTATGTATTTATTTCCATGCTATATTGTTAGATCATTGTCTTCACATGCTTATATGCTTGGATCCACGTTCTTCCATGTTTATGTGCTAAGTTTCTACATGTCTACATGTATGTTTCTATGCCTATATGTCTAGATCTATGTTCTCACATGTCTATGTGCTTGGATCTATGTTCTCTACATGCTTTATGCTATATTCCATGTGCTTGTGCGCTCCATGCCATGTTTGTGTGCCTAGACCTAGGCTATGTTTGTCATGTCATGTGCTATTGTAGCCCCTTTGTCTTTCTTTCTTATGTCTTGGCCTAATGGTTAGGACCCGATCTAGACCCTATGGTCTTTGTCAATGTCCATACACCAAGGCTCATATCAAAGGGTTTGGATCACCCCTACTTGCATGTCTATGCTTGCTCGCTTCTACGCTTTGGGTTTGTGGTTGTGTGGTTACATTCGACACCCATGAGGCCTTGTTTGGATGTAACCATTTGGGATGCATCACCATGATGCCGGTTTCCTCATGCACACCTTTTCCCTTTTCCACTTTGTGCAAAGATATGCTTACCATGCTTGTTTGCGCCACCCTTTGCTTTCTATGCATCTTTACACACTTGCTTACATGTCCATGCATGAGTCTTACTTGCTAGTGTGTCATCCATACTTCAACACAATGAAGCTATGGACACCTGATCCAAACCTACATTTGTCCCTCACAGACACCACCTTTTGTTTGCTCACTTTCTTGTTTGCCTTTTTGCTTGTCGGCTTGTTATCTTGCTTGCTTGCCTTATCACTTGTTTGCTCGTATCCTTGCTTCTCTGCTCACCATGCATATCATGCTTATCTACTTTATGCATCTTTACACGCTTGCTTACATGTCCATGCATGAGTCTTGCTTGCTAGTGTGTCATTCATAATTCAACACAATGAAGCTATGGACACCCGATCTAAACCTACATTTGTCCCTTGCGGACACCACCTTTTGTTTGCTCATTTTCTTGTTTGCCTTTTTGCTTGTTGGCTTGCTATCTTGCTTGTTTACCTTATTACTTATCTGCTTGTATCCTTGCTTCTTTGTTCGCGATGCCTATCATGCTTATCTGCTTTATGCCTTTTCATATTCTCTTTGCATCTCTTCTTTCCATTGCTTATCTACTAGTTTCTTGCCTTTGCCTTTGCATGTACACACATGGAGCGAGGATGCTTGGAGCTAGGGCACAGTCTCCCAAGCGCAGGCAAAATGTGCACAGATGCAAGCATGTGGTTAAGCTAAACAGCAGTGTTCAGTAGGTTTACGAGTTTAGCCTTTCCCTTTAGTTATGTACTCTTTTAAACCCCTTCTTTCCTCCTTTCTTTCTCTCTTAGATGGTTTGTATAAGGTATAACATGCCATGTACCATTCGTCCTCATCTCTAGAGTATGGTGACCCTTGTTTATTTTGTTGCACTTATATTTTGGGCCATGCTCTAGGGATGTAGGCATTTACTTTCCTACTCTGTGTGCTTGCATTGTGCATGATGTATGTATATATATATACCTACTTGCCCCTTTCCAATGTGATCTTCACAGGGTGATGCCTAATTCCTACTATGAAAGCAAGGTGACATGTCACCGGGTTTTTGCCGTGGAAATCTGGCACTTTACTCGATTGCCTTAGGAAAGCATAGATTGGGACCACACCCATTCAAAAGCCAAACCTCAAAGCCCTCATGCATTCAAAGCCCCGAAAGCCAATGCCAAAATCATGTTTTTACTACCAATTTCTAAAAATTAAGGTTTTATCAAAACAAAGGACTATCCTTGGATAGGCGTTGTGAGGTGTCTAACACCTTTCCCACACGTAACCAAACTTCTAGACCTAAGAATCAAGATTTTTGCCATCCACATTAGATTAGGAAAAATGTCCTTTTTCTTAGCCTAGGATTGGTAATAAAATCAACTAGAAATAGGTGAACAGTCACACCTTAGAAAAACCTAATGATTGGTGGCGATTTCACTTACCTTTGGTAATTCTCTTAAAATTTGGCCAAGATTCCTGCCACACCTTCAAAGGTAGACCTACCTTCCTCCACCGAGAGAGAGAGAGAGAGAGAGAGAGAGAGAGAGAGAGAGAAAGAGAGAGAGAGAGAGAGAGAGAGAGAGAGAGAGAGAGAGAGCACCCGAAGCTCCACACGAACCACCAAGCACACAATCATTCGAGAGAAGCCTCCAACGGGCCCCGCACACGCGAAGCGTCGCCACGGTAGGTGGTCGGACAAAGGCCCAACGGTTCTCCATTCTGGGCTGGGCATTGACACTTGGTTCAGACTCTATCGCTAAAACATCCTCATCTAGGAAGAGTGATTCTAAAAATTATGGATCATTCAACGGCTGGTCCGCTAAGTAATAGGCTATGGCTTGACCCTTAATGGCGTTTTGCGTCACAAACACAATATCGAACTCGGATAGCAACATATACCAATGAGAGATCTTCCTTATGAGGGTATGCTTTTCAAAGATGTACTTGATAAGGTCCATGTGAGAAATCAACCGCATGGTGTAGTAGAGCATATACTACCGCAACTTGTGCGAGGCCCATGCTAGGGCGTAACAAATCCCTATTTCAGTCAAGCTGAATTTTGATTGCACCAACAACGTCACAGAGTACAAGGAATGCATAGTAGGCCTACAAGCTGCCTTAGAGTTTGATGTGTGTGATCTAAGCATCTTTGGAGATTCCCTATTAATTATCTCCCAAATATAAGGAAAATGGCAAGCCTGAGACACCAAGTTGATTCTGTATTAGAAGTGCATTAGCCGCCTAATCCCAAAGTTCCAGAACATCACCTTTGCTTATTTTCCCCGAGCACACAACCAATTCGTAGATGCTTTAGCAACCCTGGCTAGCATGGTTAAGTTGGCAAAATGAGGTGATACGTGACAATTGCACATAGAGGTCTGCAACATGCTGGCCTACTGCATGAATATTGAAGAATGCATGAACGTTAAAGCTGAAATCGACGAAAAGCCATGGTACCATGATATCAAGGCTTATATCAAAGATAGTGAATACCCGCCTAGGGCCACAAATAGTGAGAAGAAATTCATCAGGCGCATGGTGTGCCAATTCTTCTTGAGTAAGGACATCTTGTATAAGAGGAACTATGATACAACTTTGCTTTAATGCATAGACGCCCATGAGGCTAACCATTTGATGGAAGAAATGTATGAAGGCTTGCTTGTAGTCCATGCTAGTGGACCCCTGTTGGCCCGAAAATCATGAGAGCCAGCTACTATTGGCTCACCATGGAAATCGACTACATCAAGCATGTCAAGACGTGCCACCATTGCCAAGTCTATCAAAATAGAAAGAATGTTCCTCCCTAACCTCTGCGCTCTCTAGTAGCACCATAGCCTTTTTTGGCCTAGGGAATGGATGTCATCAGACCTGCGATTCCAAAAGCCTCCAATGGGCATAAGTATATCTTGGTGGCCATTGATTACTTCACCGAGTGGGAGGAAGCCGCTTCCTACAAAAGCGTCACCCAAGCTGTGGTGGCCCGATTCTTAAAATAGAAAACCATTTACTGCCACGGCGTACCTGGAAAGCTCATTACAGATAACGAAAAAAATCTGAATGGGAAAATAATCAAGCAACTTTGTCAACCGTTCAAGATTGAACACTAGAATTCGATTTCTTATCATCCTCAAATGAATGGTGCGGTGGAAGTTGCCTACAAGAACATAAACAAGATCTTGGTAAAGATGACAAACACCTATAAGGATAGGCATAAGTTCTTGCCATTTGCCTTGTGCGCCTATCGTAATTCTGCTGGTACTGCCATGAGTGTGACCCCGTATTCCTTGGTTTACAGCATGGAAGCCATTCTCACTCCCTGTAGAGATAGAGATCCCACCTCTCAGAATCCTATCACAGACAAAGCTGTCAGAAGCTAAATGGGCCCATTCCCGATATGAGCAACTGAATATGATAGACGAGAAATGCATGATCGCAATATGCCATGTACAGTTGTACCAACGTCGCATCAGGTGAGTATTCAACAAGAAAGTTAGACCCAGAGTCTTTAAAGAAGGTGACCTAGTCTTGAAGAAGCATAACCAGGCAATGCCTGATTACAGAGGAAAGTTTACCCCGACCTACGAAGGCCCATATGTGTTGAAGAAGGCCTTCTCTGGAGGAGCCTTGATCTTAGCCGACATGGATGGGAACGACTTCAATATGCTTACCAAATATGGATGTTGTCATACAGTACTTTGCATAAAGGAGCTCCAAGTGCAACCTTTTCTTCTACATTCCTACGTAAACAGACAAAAAACAAAAAAATAAATAAATACAAAAAAATATATAAAAAGGTAGATTGAAAACCCGAAAGGGCGGTCTAATGCAAAAGGAGAGCAAAAGAAAGAGCCTGAGAGAGCCTGCTAGATTGAAAACCTGAAAAGGTGGTCTAGGCAAAAATTAAGTTAATCAAAAAATGTCAGTTGAAGTATGTGATGACTTAATCCTTCCCAGTGGAGGTACGTAGGTAGCCACCTTGGCTCAGTCACATCTTAAAAGAAAAATAAGTCAGTTGAATCCGCTTGGGTTTATGATCAAGATCAATGTAAGAAGTATGCACCCTCTTGGGTTTCTTTGTGTTTGCAATACACGTGGCCCACCGTGGTTTTATTCAAAGATTTTATGGCCCATGCCAGTGGAAGATGTGCCCTAATGGGAAATGAAAAGATCTGTCTAAAACAGGATGTATCCTTTGGAACCTAAGATATTGACATGCATAGACTTCCATTTACCATTTTATTTGTATGATCTTGCATTTTCAAAATATTTGCGCACATATTCATTAAACATGCCTGTTTTGTGCCTTTCTAAGCCTTTCATGCATTCATCATTATGCATCCAAAACACAAATCTCATAGATATAAATATCTCCTGATAGTTAATAAACACAAAAACATCTTTGTTTCCACCTGTTTTCCATTTTTAAGCATGCCTTACAAACTAGACTATGCTTTAAAAACCCATAAGTGGAAGGTCGTATGCAATTGCCTAGCAATTTACAACGGACCTTTCCATATGTGGTGGAATACTAATTACATAGCTCATGTGCAGAAATGAAAAGAAACAGAAAAGACTTTAGCAAGTCAAACATGGCCCAAATGGTCCGATACCGCCCTGTATAGCCTTCCAAAACCGATGAGAAGAATCAAATCATCTAAGGAATAGGTACGAAGCAACCCTATTGCATCAAAGCCCAAATCTCTAGCAATCTCCCTAAGTTAGCCATATGAATGTCGAAGACAAACCAACTCCCTCTCCATACTAGGACTCAAGGTATAGCCCTGCCTCTCTGTATCAAGCAATGCTTGCAAGGTTCCAACCTCTGTAGTAGCAACTCTCAATGTCAACTATGGCTCACTAGGCTTATCAGTCGGCCCATACTCCAAGCTCAAAGTGGAATGGATGAAGGACTTAGCCTCCAATAGCCTCAATGCTAAATTATCAGCCCTGCTGCTCACCTTAGCACGTCTAGCCTCCACTATGGCCCTCTCCTCATCGCTCATCTGGCCCAAAACAATGAATCTCTAAGTAAGATCTGCCAACTCACTCTCCAAGCTAGTGACTTGGGATTTCAGACTGAATACACTCCACCTCCTTGGCTAAAGGAGTCAGACTCCTCTGCTCAAGCTTTGCTCTAAAGGTGGCGAGCTCAGCCTCATAAGCTATCCCTATCTTATCATAATCCTCCACCGTGGCATCAAGAAGCTCCCTGCAGTAGTCTCTGTCCCTGATAGCCTCTGTCAGGCACTCCCTCAAGTCTCTAAGAGTACTTTTAACTCTAACCTCAAACTCAAGTGCATAATCCCTCAATATGTTAGCCGGAAGGTGGGGATCAAAAGGATCCAGAACCGATAAATCAACAATGAAGCATAGGTCCTTACTAGCCTTCCACTCTCTAAACTCCACAGTAGACCACTCATGATCGTCCTCAAGACAAGTAGGATAGTCAATAGTTAACCTGCACTCCTGCCAGAAGCCAAAAACGCAATCTATGATGATTGTGTTGATATCCTAGAGCCCATAATCACAAGTGATGACAGAAAGATCACTAAAACAAGGGATATGTTGATCGCCCCCGAATTGCCTTAAGGCCATACCTAGAAAGTATCCTGTACAACCCCAGATGGCCATCAAAGGGATGCTAAGCAAACTAACACAATGGGTCCAACCTTGCCACCTAGCAACTCCCTACTTGACCTTCCATGTCCAGTCAGTGAGACCCAAGCCAAACAAATATTGCAACCAACCAGTGGTGTCCCTAGTAAAAGGAAGATCAAGGGCCACAATGATTTTAACTCAATTCTTCCTCAAGAACCTAGCAGGCTGTGCCCTAGATATCACACTTAGATGACTACAGAGCCACAACTGCAGTAGATGCACACAACAACCTAGCCTACCACTACTCATCTCACAACACAGAGAAAGAGATCGAATAGTCTTAGAGAGAAGAAGGGGAATAAAAGAAGTGCTATAAGGCAGAGTACTCACCAAGGTAGAACTATAAAGCTGATAAAACTCGACTAAGAAAGGAATAGCACTAAGCCAAAGAAGGCCACCATAAAGGCCTGGCGCCTGTAGAAGGTTCAATGCTCCTCCAAATCCACAAAGTCTCCTCGGTAAGTAGCAGGGCACTCAGCTTCACCAAACCAACAAGGTGAAAAATCGAAAAGGATGCTACCTCCCTAACCGCTCCCATATCGGGCTAGAACATCCACAATAGGCATCTTTAGGCCTAATAGCTCCGCCAACTGCTTGCGAAAGCAAGATCGAGTTGGTAGTCGATAAAATAGGGACCAAGTCCACATCCCTAATGGTGATGCAACTCAAAGCGAGATCCCAACAAGTAGCTATAGGCTCTAATAAGTGCCAATCCAAAGAAGTGCGAAAGAGTGAAGTGGCATCTCCAAGGAACTACTTGATGTAAGCCCAATCCTTGGAAAAGAATGAAGTCCACCGTCTTTTGAGCTCCCTCTCATGAAAAGTCTCCCACTCAAGCTTCATCACAGTATAATAAGTTTTGAGCCCAACAACATCCATGCTCAGATTTGAAAGAATCCAGAGTTCTAATGCAGATCCGTACAGAAAAGTGAAGAAAAATAGTGTTTCTAGGAGTTTTCAGTGAAGAAAAATGGTAGGAGAAGGCCTCAGAAGTCGCAAACCAGAATGTGGAAGGTCTGGGAGGCATCCAACTTTTATGCATGCTTCTCAAAGCCAGCGCACCTTAAAGGGCCACCACCCCTCGGGACACGTGCCAGGGTTTTTCAACCCCCCTAGCACAAACCCACACCTATTCTAAACTTGAATCCAAAGGATGGAGGGTTTCGGACAATTCCAGAGCAAAGATTCCCTCAGTTTTTACACTAGTAGTGGTGCGCGGCAAGTTCAACAGCAAACTTGGCCTTCAAAGATTTTTTTCACATGATCGAGACCACACAAAACCTATACCGGGGTAGTTTATCTTTGCTTATCTCATCTGGCATCTTAGAATATCTTGAACCTCATTTTCAAAACCCGGTTCAGGGATCGGTTCAGCCCTCGTCGTCAAGACATGTAATGGGACAATGCCTAGGCCATTCCTAATCACCAATAGCAATTCATCCAGCATGGTATGAAGATCATGACGATAAATTCCTCAAGGGAAATTTGCTCGAAGCATCATTCGATTCAGTCGATAATCAAGACAATCAGCGCATTCCGTCACACAGCAAGTCCAAAATCCCGCTGGGGAAATCCATGATCATCATTAGGGTTGTCAAGGAACCCATATCATCCAATGCGATTCTAATCCTGCTTTAAGTCAGTTGGTCATTTTAGAACCACGCAAAACCTTACACTGGGGCAATTTATTTTGCATGGTTCAGTCCATTTTTTGCCAATCAATATGCTCAAAAATGGGTTCATCTCGCCAGGAACCTTTCCTCTCATGTTAAGACCCGCATAAAACCTACACTGGGGCTATTTTATTTTATGCGGTCTTTCCTCTTTCCATATCCCTCAGCGAGTTAATCAATGTCAAATTTTATCGGTAAACCTGTGAAAGTACTACAAAGTGACCACAGTGGTGCAACTGGCTCCTAAATGCTAAAATGCTATTGGCAAATATACATGTAAGACCTACCAAGAGGCAATGTTCATCATACATTAGGAGCCTACTAACAAGTGAAATCTAGAAATATACATGTAAGACCTACCAAGAGGCAGTGTTCATATATACATCGAGAGCCTACCAATAGGTGAAATCCAAAAATATACATGTAAGACCTACCAAGAGGCAATGTTCATACACACATTGAAGGCCTGCCAACAAGCGATATACAAAAACATACATGTAAGCTACCAAGAGGTAGTGTTCATATATACATCAAAAGCCTACCAACAAGCGATATCCAGAAACATACATGTAAGACCTACCAAGAGAAAATGTTCAAGAATCATACATCAAGAGCCTACCAACATGCAAAATTTAGAAACATACATATAAGGCCTACCAAGAGGCAATGTCCATACATACATCAAAAGCCTACCGAGAGGCAATATCATACATCAGGGCCCAGTATGAGGCAATATAATACATACATGTCTAAAGCCTACCACGAAGCAATATAATACATACAGTCTAGACCTACCAAAAGGCAATCTAATATATACATATCTAGCCCACCAAGGGGAAATGTCTACAAAATACAAGAAAAATGAGAAAAACATGCCTATGCAAGGGCTACATCATCATCATACAACAAAACATGGATGGCCTAAAGGGAATCATCATCTCTAATGGCGTTATCAGTGAAGTGCCCAGCGTTGTCGTCATTGACATCATCACCCGCAGTGGGACCTATAAAAGGATCGATTCGATCCACCAGGGAACCTAGGGCATATCCCAAAGCATGAAATGGCACTTGATCTAGTACAGGGCCCCGTGCCCAATCATCTAAGGGGGCATATCCCCAACTACCGGCTAGTCCAAGAGGATGAGGCATATACTCTGACTCATGACGACGTATAAGAGGATCTCTGATAGAAATATGAGGCGTAAGAGGTACAGGCATCATATGCCCCCTCATCTCACTAATCAAAACGTCAATGTACCCAAGAAGCAGGCCTATCTCAACCTGAAGCTGACACCTCTCTCTCTCTCTCTCTCTGTGGCAATGCATGGGCCTCCCTCTCTCTCTGCCATAGGTCCCTTTCTCAAGGAAGCAACCTGGCAATCTTCTCTTGTATATACCCCTCTTTATTAGCAGCCACGCCCTCAAGATCTCTCACCCAAGCTTATAGGGTACTTACATGCAACCTCAAATGGGCCTTTGAAGCCTAACGAGCATGTGCTATGCCACCGAGCACTCTGCCGCCACTCACAGGGCAGTCATTCATGTTGGGTCCAGTTGAGGACTGTAGGAACCAAGTGAAGTAATTAGTGTCCTCCGTGATGAAATACTTAAAAGAGCCTATCGTATAGTTAAGTTCGTCCGAAATCACCTCGATAGACAAAAGCTCCTGAGGTGGGTCCCTAAGAACTCTAAAGACCAGCATAACCTAATAGTAGGTCCTTTCAACTAAGAAAAACCCCTAGCTTGACAAAGCTCAGAACTAGCGCTGCACTTGCGACTCATCCATAGAATGGGTAACCTCATGCCTAGCCAACAACCGCCCGTCATAGGGGCAATTGAGTATCTCGCCCAAGTGACCCAATCTAACGCAGCACCGACAGTGGACGGCTGTGTCAAAACAACTCTGGTGATCATGCAGTGGGACCAGGCATATGCCTTAGGATATATCCCTAAAGAAAGGCTGGAATACTGTGGATGCAAGGTTGGGATATACATATATGCCCACCATGTCAAAATTTGCCAACAATCCTCTAGGCTCCTAAAGTCTTGTCCCGAAGCCTGCCTTAGGAAAGCGATGAAGAATCTATAAGAAAGGGACCCCCAATCATAGGCCCCTATATTTGATACTACTCTCATGGCTTCTAACAGCCTGTAAGTCAACACCAACCGGTTGTTGCCAAACAAGCAACTACCAATGAAGTAGAAGAACCGCCTAAAAGAAATATCGTCCGGCTCCACCTCTCAGGGTATGCTCACCCTTAGCCACTCCATGCGGATCTGAGGCTCGTTGGTAAGTCCAAAATACTGTCTCCTCACCGGGGTAAAGGGATAGCAAATGCCCAAAAGCTCGCTCGTAACATCAAAATCTACAAAATTAGTTAGGATTGGATACCCACCAAATCTAAGGCCCAGAATGGCCATCTAGTCAACGGGAAGGACTACATACTCCCCATAGCATAAATGAAAGGTGCTAGTCTCTACATGGAATCACTGCACCAAAGTCTCTAGTATCACATGCCTAATGGAATAAGGAGGAATCCTCAGGAACACCTCAAAGCCCTACTCAATCAAAAAGCTGAGATAGTGCACATTCGTCTTAGGGTCAAATAAGTGAAGAAGGAATGAAGACCAAACTCCCCAACCACGAATCTTGTTAGCGACCTGCACTCAAAATCAAAAAAGCTACCAATTAGCATGCATATCTACAAATTTAGATTTGACAAGTGAAAGAGAAAAAAGGAACATACCTGAGCCTTTAGAATTTGAGCAGAAGGATGCCTCTTTAGACCATGATGAAGATGAGTATCACCTATGCTGTCATCAACCTCTCCAGTATAGGCCTCAGCCCCAGACAAACAAGGCAGAAACCTCAGTTTATGATTGCGGCACCTCAAAGCGCCTGGACCTAGCTTGACCTTATCATCGACCTCTACTTCAAACATAAGTTCCTCATCTAGCTCCTCACCCCCCGGGCCTCCTCCCTCCTCGATCCAAAGGAACTGTGAAGAACTGCTTCTTGAACCAGTGTAGGATTGAGACGAGGCACTGGCTGTCTCCATCAAACATCAACTCCTAGTATGATGTGCTATATATATGCCCCAAAGGGGTGCAAGGTCATCACCACCTCGGTCAAAGCGCCTTTGAAGGGTCTACACAACCTGTACACTAACTGACACAATATCGTCATCGCTACTAAACGAATCAACTTGAGATGGAACAAAGGTGTGAGCCTTCTCGCGAGCACCACCGAATCTCATCCCCCGAGACATACTTGCGGAGGCAAATTCAAGATTGATAAGTAAGCCCAAGAACATTTGGCAATGCAAGTAAGCAGGTAAGTATGTTTAACCCTACTGCCTAACACATATCATGCATGTTCATACCAAAATATTACGTTTTCTCAAAAAATGTAAAAATTTTCAAAATACCTCTCTCTCAAGATTCAAATTTTGGCAGTGACCGTTTAGTGCTAGGCATCTATGCCTTCTTCAAGATTCAGATTCGGCAGCGACCATTTAGTCTCACCAAGATTCAAATTTGGCAATGACCGTTTAGTCCCATCAGGATTCAGATTTGGCAATGACCATTTAGTCCTAGGCATCCTATGCCTTCTTCGAGATTCAAATTTGGCAGTGACCGTTTATTCTCACCGAGATTCAAATTCGACAACGACCATTTAGTCCTACGAATCCTATGCATTCACCCAGATTCAAATTCAACAGCAACTGTTTAGTCCTAAGCATCCTATGCCTTCTTCAACATTCAGATTCGACAGCAACCATTTAGTCTCACCAAGATTCAAATTCAGCAACGATCGTTTAATCCTATGCATTCTATGCATTCATCAAGATTCAGATTCAGTAGCGATCGTTTAGTTCTAGGCATCCTATGCCTTCTTCAAGATTCAAATTCAGCAACAACTATTTAATCTAACCAAGATTCAGATTCAACAACAACCGTTTAGTCCTATGCATCCTATGCCTTCATCAAGGTTCAAATTCGACAACAACCATTTAATCCTACATTTTCCAAAACTACCATCACTCAAAATTGCATTGTTTTCACATTTTCAATCCTCTCAAATTTTTCCGTTTTTATTATGCATAGTCTCTCATATCTACCTCGCCTTTCTTTTAGTTTTGTTAATGTTTCATGTGTTTTCATAGCATCCGACATATGCAAGTTTTCCTATGCTACTTAAAACATGTGTGTTAGGACATATATGTTTTAACTTGATTAAGAACATATGTCACTTATTTATGTAAATTGGCTAATCCTTTGACAAAACGCACTCTACTTGTAATTGGGTAGTTCTAGGTGTTTTTAATACTTCAATAAACAATGTTTCAAGGTCAAGTGTTGAAGTCATCAAGTCTGTCCAAGAAAAAGCAAGCTGAAGTGCAAAGTTTTTAAAGCTCGACACCTTCTCGATAGCTACCTCGACACCTGGCTATCTGTCGAGATCTTCAGTTGATTCTTATAGCAATCTCGATAGCTTCTCGATAGCTGGTCGATCGATCGAGAAAGTTTCTGTCCCCTCGACACCTTCTCGACACCTCCTCGATAGCTACTATCTGTTGAGATTCATTAAACCTCGACACCTCCTCGACACCTCTCGATCGATCGAGGTTACGGGAAATCAGAATTTTCAGCTTTTTGATTTTTGGGCCAGGCGTATGTATTTGAGTAGGGTTTCTTTTCTCACAACCCTAGACTTATATAAGGCTTATTTTAAAGGCCGTCACATAAGAGAATACAAGGAGAACATATGCAAAAAGGTTATTGATGCCTTATTCTCTCTTAAAGAAGCTACTGCGTCTTTGCGCCTTAGAGTTGTGTAACCAAGTGCTTCTTGATCTTCATTGTTGATGAAGTGAAGAACTTTGCAGCCAACATTCTTCTTCCTTAAGTTGGTGAGTGAGTCACATTTTGAGATTCGTGCAAAAGAGTTAGTCACGTATTGGGATCCGTGCAACAAAAAGGTGGCATTCATATATTGAAGAGTTCAGAGGTTCTGAAGCGGTAGAAGGTTTCTGCTGTGAGTTCATCTACAAGGATTGTAGAGTCTAGGGATAAAGGTTTTGTACTAGATCTAAAACTTCTCTTTACTATAGTGAATTGCTTTTCAGGAAGGTTTCCCCCCAGGTTTTTTACTGTGAAACTTGTTGGTTTCATTGGTTTTCCTGGGTCATCATATCTTGTCTTATTTATTTTTTTTCGCTGCATGATTTTGACATGATATTGATGTTTGTTTGTTTTAACAAGTTTGATTCATAATAAATCTAATTAACAACTTGGATTTAAAACTTGTAAATTCTATCAACCGGGGTCTATATTTCCCAACAATGTGAACACATATATTTTCCAACATCATCATGGGATAAATGATGAAAAAAAAAAAAAGAGTCTTTTGCCCAGCATCAAGGACTAAGCCAAAAATTTTCCAGACCAGCTGCAGCAGCTCAATCTTGCTAAGTGAGGCCGGAATTAACCCATGAACAGCACAGTTTCTGCAAGCAATTTTGGGGCAACAAAATGCAAAATCACAGTTTCTTTACCCTCAATTTGCGGGTCAGACCCTGAAAATTCCAAAATATTGTCTTTTCTCCATGAGGTTGCGAAAACATCTAGATCAACGTGGCGCAACCCATTCGGGCATCAGAGGAATCGAAGTGCCTTTTTTGGTCAAATTAACCAAAATACCCCTAGTCAACCCTAGATTGACCGAAAGTAAAAGTTGGTTGAAATAATCCCAAAACAACATTTTTCATGTTTATACATCAAACCCGAGCTACTAGGTGATTTTCGTCAAGTTTGACCAAGTTTGACCCAAGGTTAACTCCTAAGGGCACTAGAAACCCTAACTTTGATCTGACTGTCAGACCATGTTGGGACCAATGCCATTGCAAAGATTATAAAATTCCCTTTCAAATGACTATTCGTGGGTCAAAATAGGAGTTAAAAAGGTTGAGATATCTAGAAAACTGTGAAAAGCACATCAGCGTGCTTCCTGAGGCCATAACTTTTGATACGAATGTTGGATTTTCAATTTCTTTAGTGTTCTAAAAACTAGACATCCAGAGTTTTCCAAGGACACTAAGATCAGTTCAATCGAAGTCTGGAAATGCCTTCAAATACACATCGGAAGTTGGACCAAGCAAAAGGCCAAAGGGTCCACAAACCCCTTATTTTGCACCCCAAAAAAAAAAAGTTTTGGGCAGTTTTCCTGGGCAGATTCTCTCTCTTCTCTCTCTAATTTCTCCCAAACACATCCAAACACCTAGATTCTCCTCTTTTTTCTACAATCATTAAGGTAGTGTTCTTGCACCCAATCTTCCTCTCCTTAGTTCCATACCTTGGATTTGAGGTTTAGGGGTGTGGATGTAGCTTTTTAGCTACAATCCACACCCTTTTCTTTTATAACCTTTTCTTAGCTTTATCTTGCCTAATAAAATGTTTTATTGCTTTTCCTAGCATGTTCTTGCTTCCTAACCCGTCTTTATAGTTTTTATAGCATTTTTCCTTGCTTATGCCATGATTTATCACTTTGATGTTGTTGGCTTAGCCTTCTTGGGTTCGGATATGTCTAAATTTAATGTATGTGCTTAAATCCACATGTTGTTAGGCTCCTTGCAATGTTTATGCTTAGACCTACATGCCAATGTGTTCTTTGTAATGTTCATGCTTAGATCTACATGCTTTAAGGCCCTTGGCCATGTTTACGCTTAGATCTACATGCCTATGTGTTCTTTGCCATGTTTAGATCTTTGTGTTTATGTGCTCCGTGCCATGCTTGTGTGCTTAGATCTATGTTGATTGCTATACCATATGCTTCTAAAGCCCTTTCATCTCTTGATATCTCTATTTCTTATGTTTTGGCCCTTTTGGTAGGGTGTAGATCTAGATCCTGTGGTCTAGGTCTACATCCATACACCTAGGCCTATATTAAAGGGTTTGGATCATTTCCTTTGCATGTCTATGTTTGCTTGCTTACTTTTATGCTTTATCTCCATGTTATCCTCTCTAGATCTAGGCCTTGCCATGCTTTGTGCCCCCCGTGGATTTGCCTGTATGATTACATCCTTCCCTCCTAGGGTTCGTTTGGATGTAACCACTTGTGAGATACACCTCCGTGGTGTTGGTGTGCTTGATTCACACCTTTCTTCGCTCCTTGCGATGTTGATATGCTTGCCTTGCTTACTTTGCGCCACCTGTTTGGCTTTCTTTGCTTCTTTGCATCTTTGTAGGCTTGCCTACATGTTCATGTATAAGTGAATGCGTTGTCCATACTCCAATCCAATGAAACTATGGACACTCGATCCAAACCTACATTTGTCCTCCTAGGACACCTCCTTTTGTTTGATAACATGTTGTTTGCCCCTTCATGTGCTTCACATGTTTGTTTGCCCTTGTTTGGCATCTTTCCCTAGCTTGTCTTTTAGCATGCTTTCCTTCTATTTGTTTATTTGCTTGTTTGCTAGCTTGTTTCCTTGTTTGTTGTGTGTACACACATGGAGCAAGGACGCTTGAAGTAAGGGTGCAACCTCCTAGGTGCAGGCAAAAAGGGCAAGGATGCCAGAAAGAGGATGCAAGCCCACAAAGGGCAATGTTCAGTAGATTAGGGGGCCTAGCCCCTCCAAAGTGGTTTTCTCTTTCCCTCTCCCGAAGCCTCTTCCCTAGAGCATGTATTAAGGTTCCCCCTCTCCATGTACCCCTTTATTTTTCCTGTTCTATGCTTGGGCTGCGTTCCCTAAGTATGGCAATGTCTGTTTTACATTTCCTGTATCTTACTGGGCCATACCCTTGGGACGTTGGCAATGTCTGTTTTACTTTCCTGTCCTGCATGATAACATTGTGCATAATGTATGTATATCTATATCTGCTTGTGTATGGACTCTTGTGGCTACATGAGTGACCCTTTCTAGTCATGAGAGCTCTTGACCTTGTGATGTGGGTATGTGCTCAAGGCGATTGTTGTAGGTACATATTCATGATATATTGTGTGCACGATCTTTGTGGTGTGATTGTCTTGATCCATGTCACCAAGTGACATTGGTTTCCCCGTGTATGCGACACTTATCAACATGCTTGGCACTTTGAAGGGCTTCGACTCATCACAGTATGAGCATGTCAATGCACACCGTATACACAGATGCAAAACTCTGCCAGATTTTTGCCATGAAAATGGGGCATCTCCATTGCCATATTCTCACGTAGAAAGTTTGGTGAGTATAGCGTTTTGCGTGCTATGACGCATCTGAGGCAAAGCGCTAACAGATTTTCGCCATGGAAATTTGGCAACAACTTCAAACACACTTGGAAAGCATCAATCAAGACCATACCCATTCCAAGATCAAACCTTAAAAGCCCAAAACATTTAAAGCCACGAAAGCTAATGCCAATAGCTTGTTTTCAATTGCTAATGACCTTAAATTATAATTTTACCAAAATAAAGGACTGTCTATGGACAGGCATTGTGGGGGTGCCTTACACCTTCCCCACACGTAACCAGACTTCCAAACTGAAGAATCAAGATTTTTTACTCATTTACATTAGATTAGGAAAAACAACCATTTTCTTAGTCTAGAATTGGTAATAAAATCAAATAGAGTTAAGTGACCAATCACACCTAAAAAAACCTAATGATTGATGGCGACTTCACTTACCCTTAGTAATATTCATAAAACTGACTCATATTCGAGTCACATACCCGAGGAATGACACACTTCCATATTCACAACAACTCTCAAGCCGAGAGAGGTAGAGAGGTGCGAGCATCGCCGCAATGGGTAGTTGAGCAGCCGCGAAGTGCCGACAGACTGGCCAATGAAGGCAGGATAGAAAGTATAATCTGCACTCAGATTCGCACCATGTGAAACAACATCGTAGGCTAAAACAGAGTACAGACCAGACACACGTGTGAGACATCAGCGGAACAGTTGTCACAGTATCGAGTATTGTCCAGGTTCATTCAACTTCAAACTAAGATAGCAACAAAACGCGCTTCAAACCTCAGTGTTGGATCATCCAATCACCAATTGCCACCTCATTATAAATAAATACCAAAAAAAAAAAAGGTTAATCAACATCACTGGGACAAAACTTTGCTAACGCATTTGTTCAATTTTTCTGTGACTCTCTCACTCTCAGACTCTCACTCTCAGCCAATTAACCATGGCGGCCACGAGAGCCATGGCCATAGCGAGCAACACCACCACTGCCTCCGCCACTTGCTTGCTCTTCAAGAAGCCTTTCCTCTCCAAACAGAGTACCCTCTGTTTCAAGAACCTCAAGCCAGCGTCTTCCTTGGTTTCTAAGAGGTTGTTCACTTGTAGAGCTATTTACAACCCCGAGGTTCAGATCAAAGAGGAGGGTCAGCCCGAAACCCTTGACTACAGGGTCTTCTTCGTTGAAAATTCCGGAAAGAAGGTACCTTTTAACATCTTGTTTGGCTCACGAGAAAATGAGGGGGAAAATAAGAGAAAAGTTGGAGTTTTGAATCTTTTAAAATTATAGATTCTGATAACTGTTCATATATTGAATTATTATTATTTGATGCATTGTTTTGTTGTGTACTCCTAATTGCCCAATCTGTATTTGGAACTTTGGTGTGCCATTAGTTTCACGGTTCTATCTGAGCATTTTTTTTTTTTTTTTTAAATTTTAAAGATTGGGAAATGAAAAGAAAATTGAGTTATGAATCTCTGATTTTTCTTCCTTTGTTTTGGGGAATTGGGACTTCGGGGGAAGTAAAATCTGATGGTTACTTAGGCTAGCTGAAGCATTTAGGGCATTAATGATGCTCAGTCTGTGTTTGAAGGAGTACAAATTTTGCTATTATCGTCTGTGAAATAAAAGAAATTAATGATTTTGGATTATGTAGAATTTGGAAAAAAAATTTATGAAAAAATGTTGAGGATAATTGATTGGCCTAGTTGAGGCAGTCATCGTTTAGTTTTAGATATGGTAAACTACAGAAAACATGGCTTTCAAAAATCCAATATTCCTTACACTTTTAACCAAGGTTTTTTTAGAATTCAAATGCAAGTTGGTCATTGCTAAGAAAATGTAGAAAGAGACAAGAAATGAAAAACTTATAGTAGGATTTTCAATTGCATAGCCCAGGAAACAACAAATTTTACACAATTAATGTAGTTTTTGGGCCTAGTTGAGGGCTCTCTTGTCTCCAATTAAATTAGGAATTTGATTTTGGATTTGAGTTTTTCCTCTATTTTCCCCTCCCCTTTGTGTGTGTGAGAGAGAAATTGAAACACCTTTTGTTCTTGCCTTTATGTACTGATGTTGAGAATAATTGCTTGCTCATTCATGCAGGTTTCCCCTTGGCATGATATTCCACTGCACTTCGGTGATGGTGTTTTCAACTTTATTGTTGAAATACCCAAAGAATCAAGTGCAAAGATGGAGATTGCTACTGATGAGCCATTTACCCCCATAAAGCAGGATACCAAAAAGGGAAAGCTTCGATACTATCCGTAAGATTTTGATGTTTTAGTTTTCCTCTTGTTGTATGTTATTGTTTGTCCTGATTTATGTACTTGTATTTTTATGCAAAGATATCTAAGCTCAGATGTTGGTTTAGTTTGCAAAATCCCTAGGGTTGAATATGAGAAATAGGCTAGTGCTATTGCTTACCAGTTGCTGTCTTCCACAGAGGAATTTTTATGGCAAGAATTGGTTAAAAATGATGAAACCTAACTCGATCTCTATAGAGTTTGCAAAAACCCTAGGGTTGAATATGAGAAATAGGCTAGTGCTATTGCTCACCAGTTGCTGTATGGCAAGAATTGATTAAAAATGATGAAACCTAACTCAATCTCTATCTGTTATATTAAATTTTATTGATTGTGTAAAATCTTATTGTAAATTTATATTTGAATCGTACATCTAGTATAGTGCATCTTCTGAAGTTTGAAATTTGTTCCTTAATAGTCATTATTGATACACAAAGAGAGGGGTTCCAATGCCCATCTTTGAATGTAAACAAGCTGTAACTATAAACTCACTGTCTCCACCCATTTTAGGCTGTAGTGGGTAATAACTTCATTGGGGCCCTTGATCTCGTAGATATCATTGAGTTTTAATTCCTTAAAAATCTAAATCCTGATTGATCTTATTATTTGATTGACAGCTACAATATAAATTGGAATTATGGATTGCTTCCACAAACATGGGAAGACCCAAAACTTGCTAACGCAGAAGTTGAAGGAGCATTTGGTGATAATGATCCAGGTATATCACCAGATATTGTTTTAGTTTTGACCATTCTAGTATGTCTATGTCCTTTTTTGGCCCTAACTAGCAATTTGTATTAATATCCTTGCTGTTTTCTTTTAATTTGCAGTTGATGTTGTTGAGATTGGTGAAAGTCAAAGAAAAATTGGACAAATTCTTAAAGTCAAGCCCTTGGCTGCTTTGGCCATGATTGATGAAGGGGAACTTGACTGGAAAATAGTTGCAATTTCATTGGATGATCCAAAAGCTTCTCTTGTGAATGACATCGATGATGTTGAGAAGCATTTCCCGGTATGCCCATTTTTTAAGTGCTGTTAAATCTATCGCCCTTTCCTCTCTCCCTTACTTTGCTAAATGTTGTAACATCTTCAGTTTTACTCTTAAGGCTTTGTTTGGTTGGGTTGAAAAAAGTGAGTGGGTAGGAAAGGGATGAAGGAAAAGTGGATGGAAAATGAGGTTTTTCCTCTGTTTGATTAGCAAGAGAAAATTGGAAGTAAAACTGGATGCCTGGGTGTTTTTCACCCGGGCCCACCAAAAAATTCTCCCCACAATGTTGAGAAAATGAGAGGAAAAATGGGTTGGTTAGTAATATTACCTTTCTACCCTTCTTCCAACTTAATTTCAGTAACCCAAGTGCTTTTAATCTTCTTCATCTATTCACCACCATGCTGTTGTTCTGCAAATGCAAACATTATCAGATGACTACTCTATTGTTTTTTGGCTTTGGAGACGAAACTAACCCTACTTATAATAATATATCCTTTTTATTTCATACTTCAGGTCTTGCTTGTATTTTCAATATCCCTTATGAAACGTATAAGCGAATTATGTTCTATAACATGCACAATTGTAGATTGTTCTTTTAAGTAAGGGATGAATGCTAAAAGTCAGTGCAGTGAATTTTGGCATAGAATGAAAATAAAATAAAATGATACCTTCTTTTTTATAAGGTGCTATTTTAACTGATTTAGTTAATCATTCAACATACATACATACATACATATATATATATATATATATATTAAGGATATAAAAAGGATAGGTAAATATATATGTGTGTGTGTGTGTGTGATATTTTTACTTTTATAAGATGACATTTTTACTAATTTAATTGATAATTTATTCCCTTATGTCATATTGGAAAAAATTACGTCTAATATATTATTGAAAAAATTAGTTCCTCTGTAAGAGGGGCATGATAGTAAATTTAGACAAATTACACTTTCTATCATCTCGTTTTTTTTTTTTTTTTTTTTTTCTCAACCAAACAAAATAAATTTTTATTTGTTCTCCATCCTTCTACTTTTCCATCCTTTATACCAAACACACATGGTAGAAAACTAAAATCTTTTTATCATTTCACTTTTATATCCTCCGTATATTTTCTCTCCTCCCACTCTTCCATCCTTCCATCCAAACAGACCATAATTCCTTATGCCATGTTTTTAATGGAAAGAATGACCAGAGCATGTGTAAATGTTTTATAAACAATATCTACTTCGTGATTAAACAGCTTATATTTGTTCAGTTGGTAGCTACCATCACATTCACAACATACATTTTCAATTGTATAGATTATTGTGCAAAATAGGCAGATAGAACATCGTTTATGTGAGCAGATGGATTAGGACTATGGCTGCTGTAAATCTCCACGTGACAAGTCATTATCCATGAAGAAGAAAAAGGAATCCAGTTTGCAAGAATTAGAAAATTGTGCAAGATAAGTTGGGTTTATTAAAATGGTGATGTGGCACTTAACTACTTGGTGGGTTCGAAGATGAGTAGCAGATTTTGTTGAGGTTGCATCAATTTATTATTACTAGACTTTTGATTCTTGTTGGAAATTATAGGCTTATTAAAAGGATTACATACAGGTCCAATATTTAAGAGAAGATATAGATATAGACAAAGACAAGGGTAGTAAACTATTTTCTGCTATGGAGTTAAAAAGTTGAAATAGGGCTTTGTTGAATTGAGTATTTCTGTGGTTTACTCATCTCATGTGCATAATAGTAAAGCTATTATTAACATTGTTAATCCATTAGCTCAAACAGCATATTGTCTACAGACGTGTCTGTCAATGAACAAATCACTAATTAATTGGAGAATCAAGTGTGAGCTAGAACAAAGTGAAGCATTGGTTGCCATAGTCTAGCAGCTCTAGCCAAAAGATAAAAGAGGCCAAAAAGAAAAAACAAGAAGAAAAATAGTGAAGCAATTGCATCTACAGTAAGCAAAATTTATGGGGTCTTATTTGATGGTTTTCTTCAGGGCACTCTCACTGCAATTAGGGATTGGTTCAGAGACTACAAGATTCCTGATGGGAAACCTGCAAACAAGTTTGGTCTTGGAAACAAGGCAGCAAACAAGGTATTTTTTCTTTTTAGTTGTCTGATTTTCAATGCTTGATTCATTTGGGGTGCTGTCTCTGCTTACTTTCATTTTCTACACCAAGATTGCTGGCCACATATTTTGATCAAGGATCTTTTTCCACATTTTAAATATAACATTTATTATTCTAAAGTTTTCTTTCAGGCAAGTGCTGTATCCTTGTTCTTTGGTACAAGTTCATTCCATGTCATTTGTGTCAAGTATGGTCGCTAGTATATATGCATGTTTTTATATTTCTATTTGTACAATCTAGATTTTGAATATCTCCCCTATGTTAAAAGGATTCTGAATACAGTTGCATACTAGCATAAAAACATATTACTTGCCATACCAAGACAGTTGCTTTCAAGTATAATTGATAATAGGAACTCAGTTGAACCAGTTGCTAGTTTTCTCTTTTTTGTATATATTAAATTCTAGCCAACTATCCACAGCATATGAGAAGATGCCTACTAGTTTAGTCAGTTTGGTTGGTGGATGTAGTTACACAGACCACGCTTATTCTTTGCCTGAGCTATACTGCTATCTTTTTTTGATAATCGACGGTGTGATGGATTGCACTGCCGACATTTCCCTTCTTTATCTATCTTTGAAAAGATATAAATAAAAATGCCACGAGTTGAAACCATTTCATGATCCATATAAAGAAGCCCATTCTGTACATAGCACTACACTATATACATTTATACTTGTCGCTGCTATTGCTAGTATTGTTGTTGTTGCTGTTTCTGTTTTATGCTCTCCCATTGTATACATGCATGGTGTTTTTAACTTTTGTTCTTTCTGTTTTCATTTTTTCCTGATAAAATATTCTGCCCGATGTACAGGACTATGCTCTTAAAGTCATCACTGAGGCCAATGAGTCGTGGGCTAAACTTGTCAAGAGATCGGTCCGTGGTGGAGATCTTTCACTTGTATAAAATGAATTGGCAGAGCAGAACTCGGGACGGGACATGACAACTTGTACTGTTAGTGACTTATAAGAGATTTTCCTTTTGCAGAGCGATCCCTGGTAATATATTAAGTTAAAAGCCAATTTTCCCATTGTTGAGCAGAAACGATGCATCACTCATCCATGGTTCTTTAATGTTCTGAACTGTACTTTTAGTTATGAAATTATCAATTGCTTTTGGAGTGAAAGATGAGATTGGCACCTGCTACATTCAATAACAGAAACAAATATTTGAGTTTCTTGTGAATTTGTTTATATCTATTGACTGGTATCGTGCTTCTTATTGGAAAAAAAGAGCAAATTGTCCTTTATCGACTTGGGTTTATGAACTCCTCTCTTCTTGTACCATACATTTCTAGTTTGCATAGAGTGGCACACGTTCTACTTTATGGAAAATTGATAAAATTACAACTTGAAGCGGTGAGAAGTAAATACCAGATTCACCAGATGAGGTGCGCTTGGAAATATTACTTCATATATGTGATGAACGTTGCTCCAATTCTAAAAGTTTTAGTTGGCAAAGCCTTTAACATGATGGGGCTGTTGCCTAAGGCAGATTTGGCCTATGCTGCAGACAGCCCCATCAAACTCTTTTCTTTCTTCAAGCAAACGTGCACTCAAAAGGAAAGGGAGAGAGATACGTACAGCTCCATCCCAACATTTTCTGAAGCTTAATAAACTTGGTGGCTCCAAGAATTTTGTTTAGAGGAGACATTAAAAAACTTGAATGAAAATTTTTTAATAAAAAGAGAATTTCAATATATTGAATTATCGATTAAAAAAAAAAATTTTACAATTGCCTTTTACAAAATTTCAAATTTTGAATTGTTAAATGATAGTTCATTATAAGTATTTATTACTATTGTAGGTAGTTATCATCATTTTATTTTGTTAAGTTTGTCTAATATTTTTATTTTTATTTTATTCAGTTTTTATTATCTATTTGTCTTTGTTTTTATAAAAATATTTTAAACTAAATGAATAAACTCAATTCATTGATTTTGTATTAATTATTGATGCACACAATCACACTCATTCATTTATATATATATATAATACACTACGTGTCTATTTAATTAATCAAATACTTAATAATCACTAATTTTACATAAATTTTTCTGACTTTATAACAAAAAGTTATTATAACGTGATAATAATACACATACATGCAACAAACCCTCCCTAATTACTAAATTATATAAAAATATATTATATTTAGGGTCATATTAACGAATGTTCTTAGAACAATTGTTATATTTTCTATAAAAATAGTGTCAAAACATTTTTTTTTATATATTTACTCCATGTACACAAACTTCCACACATATCATTATTTACACAAATAATATTATAACAAAAAAAAAAAGTAATACACATAATCAATATTCGACACATATACATATACATATATATAATATAAATTTATAATAAAAAATTGTACAAACTCTTACTCTTAGAAATAATATTTTTAAGAAAAAATTAAAATGTTAAACTAACCAAAAAGAAAAATTGAAAGAACGCCCTGAACAAAGTGTAGCGCCGCCCCTGAATAAACTGCATATGTTTAAGGCTTTAAGCTACGTGCTCTCTATTTGCTACCATTCAATTGAATATACAACTTGCTATTCGTGGTTCATGGTAAAATATGAAAACCTTTGCAAATTATGCTTGTAACCTTGACATTAGCAGCTAATAAATGTGAAATTCATGAACAAAAGTTTCTGTCACCAGATCAAATATACAGACCATTCACTGTACATAAAACAGTCAAACCCACCTCCACAACACATAATTAGGCCCTTTTTTCTGGTTAAAAGTAATGTTATTCAGCTCGACCAGCAACTGAGTTCTAGAGCATCTTGAAACCTTTTCTCCAACGCAGAAGAAGGATCAACTTGCTTTTCATCTGATGTTGCTTTGCAGATGGAATTCACTACCGAAACCCACCTCACTGCCGAAAGCTTAGGCCCAAAAAAAGTTGCAGGTGGTGATGGAGGAGCAAAAGATGGTGGGGATTTTGGTTTGCCGTGAAGACACAGTATTAGCATTGCTGCTGTGGGCGCCATTGATTTGATTTACTAAGCTGAAATGGATATATATGACATAAAAATGCCATGTATCCTAACTCCTATATATATATATATATATATATGAGAGAGAGAGAGAGAGAGAGAGAGAGAGGGGGGTTAAACCAGCAAACATACTGTGGGTTTTGGTTTTGTTGGTTTTAGGTTGAGACTACTGGCTAAAACAGTGGGTCATTTGAGTGCACTTGATTATAGCTCGTTGCCGTTTTGGGGAATTGCCTGTTGTTTTGTTCTGGGGAAGTACAACTTGACTTTGTCGTACGTTGACACGTGTGAGACCACAGTTTTTCAACTGAAACTTGCTGCTGCCATACGAGACATTATTAAGAACGGCTTACGTGGTTTTTTCGGATTTTTCAATTAATAAAATATTATTATTTATATAAATGTGACATTGTTTGATAATTTTTTTTTAAGTTAATTAAGAAACTCACATATATATTTGTATAAATAACATTATCTCATTAGTCAGGAAGAACCATATTAGTGATCTTTAAATAATAACTTCGTCCTTTTTACAACCTTACCACGTGTGAAATGTTGATTGGCTCAACTTTTGGACTGGTTTCAAGTCAAATGAGTCCAACTTTGGAGAAAGTATTTAGCATTATCAAATAATGAGACGTCCAAAATCCAATAAATAAAAGATGTGTATAGGAACCATTTAATAATAGTACTAAGAATAATGTTGAAATGCAAATAAGGTTATTTTGCACTCATATTATTTAAATTATTGAATTTCAGCTGGTATTATTTTATACTAAATATTTTATAGTTTGCTACTCAAGTCAACGTTAGAAATGATGATGGCAATTGTTATGTTGACGGTGACAGTTGCTTCTGTTAATAATGCCTAAAAGCATCTCCAATAGGTTCGGTATTTGGGTATATTAACTAAAATTTGGAGAAGTTGTGCACTATTCTTGCTCTAGCAAATTCGGTAAACCTGGATTTCTTTTGGCTTATGAATAGTAGTCCATCAAGTTTGATGGACTACTGTACATTAGCTATTGAATTTCTTGTCTTAAAATATTACCAACTACTTATTATATTAATTTTTTCTCTCTGCTCTTCCGGATTTTTTTTTTCTCTCATTGCCTCCGTTGCTTTTTTTTTTTTTTTTTTTCCTCTCATTTTCTCAGTCTCTCTGTTGCCGTTGCTTCTTTTTTTTTCTCATAAACCAAATGAAATCAGGAAAAAAAAAAAAAAAAAAAAAAAGAGAGAGAGAGAGACCTGTTCATGAGCAAAAGAATTAATCCAAACACAAAACACAAAACAAAATCCAATTCTTAAAATAAAGTTGAATCAGAACAAGCAAATATGAAGAAAAAAAAAAGAAAAAAGAAAAAAAGAACAAGCCAATCTAACCCAGCCTGGTGGTGGGGAGGACGACGAGCGACAGTGGAGATGCTGGAGCAGCAGCTAGAGGACAACAAGCTCTCTCTCTCTCTCTCTCTCTCTCTCTCTCTCTCTCTCTCTCTCTCTCTCTCTCTCTCTCTCTCTCTCTCTCTGATATGAAGCGCTGGAATGTTCTTGAGGTGAAAAAGAAAATAAAAAGAAGGGGGCTGGACACTTGTGTGGAGTAGAGAAACAAGAAAAAGAAAAAGGAAAAAATGAAATGAAACGTGGATGAAAATGAAATAAAAGGAAGAAAAATAATATAAAAAATAAAAAATCTTAATTGAAAAATACTACAACAATATTTTCACAATAAATTTTAAGTTACAAATTGTTATTAGTTAATATTAGCGAGTAAAAAAATAATTTCAGTGGTGGGTTTAGAACTAGTAACAATTTTCCATATAAATTTTGTTGTAAAAGTATTGCGTAAAATGTAGTAAACATAACATTTCTCATTGAAAAATATAGTTGTTAAAAAAAGAATAAATGATGATTAAAAAAAATAATAAACAATGAATGAAAAAATAATATTTAAATGAGATAGAGAATCTGTTGAAAGTGTATTTGAAAAAGTGAGTAGGTAAAAGCTAAATATCACTGTTCATTCTCCAAAACAGTGCAAAAATTTGGAAAAGCTGCTAGAGATGCTCTAAGCAACAAGGCAGTAATGAGAAGAAAAGGCATATATAGATATATATATATATATATATATATATATATATATATATATATTTGGACAAAACTTAGATTTGGATCCCAACGATTGAGATTTAGACTTATATAATTGACTTTCAATCCATTTTTCTTCTATATCCTTCATTCTTGTCTTGGACACTATGTCCAGGAAAAGACAAAACAATCCGCTCGGTAAGCTTATTAAAAAAAAAAAAAAAAAAAAAAATCCACTCCATTTGAAAACGTGGAAAAGGGGTGCTGTGGGATTCACTCTTTCTATTTGAAAGCCCTTGGCTTTTGATTTTGGAAGGTAGAAGAGTTTTTTGGACTTTGGGTCTTGCTCATTTTGGCAATGAGTCTTCCTATTTTGAGTTTTTTTTTTTTTTTTTTTTTTTTTTTTTTAATACAATAAAATTTTAACTTATTCATAATGATTGATTGCTCTTGTTATAAAGCTATAATAATTGTTCAAGTACAAAAAACTTTACTAATTAAGTTAACTGAAATCATTTGATTCAAACGTATGTTTGACAATGTTTTAATTTATTATTGATAACTCAAGAAAATTAAGTGCTTAATTAAATTGATCATATATTTATTTCCATTTTGAAGTGGTTTCATCCTATGGATAATCCTTTTTGTCACCCGTATGAGCAACACTGCCCATGACTATTTCCATTGTTGTGATTATCATTACCTTAAATATGTTAATCACTCGACGTCACTACCATTATTACCTTCACGTTCAATCAAACGGTTGTGTTATTGTCACCATTGTTACCAACTGTCACTATCATTAATTAGCTGTTGATTGCTACTCATTCGCCATTACTCATACTTTTTTTTTTTTTTTGATACACCAATAATTGGGTGAGGTAGATTTAAACTTTTATGTCATTCGTTAAAAATACTAAAAGCAAGTAAGGCTTGATGCATTTGGGGGTTTAAGGTAAAAAATGAATTGAGGTCTTTTACATATTTAAATGTGAGATTTAAAAAAAAAATTAAATATTACTTAAATTCTATTTTCTTGTTTTAGATACAAAATTACTAATTAACATTAACCATAAAGAATATTTTTTGAGAAAATCTATAGACAAAAAATTTGACAATTTATCATACCTGTTGATGTGGTAGATTAATAGTGGTAAGTAAAAAAATGATATTAATGGTGGACTTAAATAAAAACTAGTAAAAGTTTGTCAACTCAATTGTTCTAAAAAATGAAAACTAGTAATTTTTTTTTTTTCCTCAGAAATGTTACATTTACAACATTTTCACTACAAATCCCTAAGTATTTGTTACTAGATCTAATTAGAACCAACCACTGAAATTACTTTTTTTTTTCTTTTTTACCACTAATAACAGTTAGTAATAACCCACCCCTTAAGATTTATTGTGAAAAAATTGTGAAAAATGTTGTGAACATGACATTTCTTTTTTAATAAAAAAATTATTTTATTAACAATGAAAGAAAATAACTCGGTTAACATTAGGGAGCCTTGAGCAAGTGCCTCTTTTGCTTATACTGTAGAGTTGACCCAGACCAGATGGTACCTGTTGAGCATTACAAGGTTTTTAGCTTCATTCAATTGAATCACTACCACCCATGGTTGTCAAAATCGCGATCTAAATTGTAAGATCGCACAATTTTACGATCTCATCTCACCAAAACGTTTAGAATCACACTAGGATCGTAAAAATTGTAGGATTGTAGGATCGTATGTGATCCTACCAATCCTACCAAAAACATAATTTTTTTTTGTTTTTTGTTTTTGGATAAATTTTTTGTTTTGATGAATTTTTAAGGGTTTTTATTTTATCATGTTGTGATGGTATGACTTTTTATTTTTTATTTTATAAAATTATGTCAATCTAAGCAAATGTTTTCTAGTTTCTAATTCACTTGTAATAAAAATGAAAGAATGCTTCATCATTTCTAAATGAAGAATTTGACGTTAGCTTTGTTGCCTTTTAAGCTATAATATTGTTAAATTTGTTTAATCAATATACTAATTTGTGTTCTAACATTACTAAAATATTTTTTATATATAATTTTATCAGTTATGCATGTATTTGTATATTGATTGATTAATTTTTTTGCACATGCTTTTTAATTGTTGCTGAGTGGTATAACTTGAATAGTTGAATGTGAAATTATATCTCAATGTCTTTTACAATTCTAGTATACAAATATATAATGTTTACATATATGATAAAATAGATGATGATATTTAGGAATTTAAGACACTGGTTATAAGAACCTTAGAATGGGAATAATTAAATGTTCACTTCACCTTAATATTCATCTTGCTTACTTTTGGATTTCATATTGTAATTAGCTAGTTTTCATTTGCTAACTTATTTTGGATTTCAAATTTGAAACTTAGAACTTTGAAAATATTTTCCATATGTTTTGATAAATATTTGGTATTTTGTTGCTAATTAAATATTTATTGAACTTTTTAAATACGTTGGGTCAAAACTTAAATATATTTGTTTCGTTAGTATAAACTTAGTGATGTATGATATGCAAATTACATTATATGATGCAAATCTAAGTTTTTTTATGAATGAATTTATAATTTACGTAATTATTCAACATGCAAAGTCATTATCAATGTGTTTTTTGCTTTAAATATGAAAATATATAAGATCTTACGATTCACAATCCAATCCTACGATTCACGATCCTATCTACCTACAACGATCCTATATAGGATCCCGATTTTGACAACCTTGCTACCACCACAATTATGCCTATTGAAGTGATATTTTTTCTTCTTTTTATTTTTTAAAAATACATTGACCGTTAGTTTTTAACTCCAAAACCACTTTGAATTCAGGTCAAATGATTTCCGCATAAGTTGACCTGAACACTGTAATGTGCATGAGTTGTGCAATGTGCGCAAATTGTCAATTTTCCTTGATGCCAGGGTTCAGCCTTATGAGATATGAGTGATTAGTAATGAAAAATATTTAAGCAAATCAACTTGCATGTGATTAAATGCAAAACATTATTTACATAAAAGAAAGACATCATCAACCAAAAGTTCATCCTAACTGAAGGGAAAAAAAAAATAAAAAGCAAAAAAATAAAAAAATAAAAAAAGGAAAAAGCTTAAGATTGAGCTGAAGATTCTTTTCTCTCTGCTGTCTTGCTTTCGAGCAATGGTGTTCTGTTGACTTCATGCTCACTTTCTTCATTAAATCTATCCACGCTGTTTAGAAATACTCCTGTAGTAGTACATATTGGTTACATAATTTCATGGGATCCGAAAAGTTTGGCGTTATTTGTCTATGTAATTATGATACTTAATTACTATCAAATTCGGGTAGATAAGCTAAATTTTGAATGACTAACAACCGATCAAAGACTTTGGTATTCAGGTAGATAAGCTGACTTTGAATGACTAACAACCGATCAAAGACTTTGGTATTCAGGTAGATAAGCTGACTTTGAATGACTAACAACCGATCAAAGGCTTTGGTAATTGGTGTGTGCGCGTGTTTCTGTTTGTGTGCTTTGCTTGAGGAGAATGGTGGCATGTAGTAAACAGTCACTATTCTGAGTTTGGTATGCAAGGACCCTTTCTATAGAAGTATAAAACAGAACAAACACCCACAAATTATTCTTATTCATGCAAATGTTCGGAACTCTTTTCTAGTAACCTATAGATCGTCACATACAACATCAGCCTAGCCCGCCCACTATTTACTTGCAGAATTTACTGCAACATCATTGCCCTCACTAAAATGCTGTCTACTAAATGAATTGTCAACTTGAATTCTTCTTTGTAGGAAAAGGAAGAAAATAGAGAAGGGGAGAATAACTAACAAGAACTTACCAATGAACCAAATCCCAGCTGCTGGGAACAAAATCGATGTTAGAATAAGAGCAGTCTCCCTCCAGTTGTGAATATGATCCTGCATGATTATTACAAAGTAAGGCCAGTAAAATGACAGTCTACTATCAGGACTTCAATATCATAAGACCTTGATAAAGTGAACTCTGCTGGGAAGAACGCAGTAAGCATATAACATTTAAGGAGAATATGTAACACAATCATTGTTTTGAATGACAATGGAACACACCAAAACTTTAAAAGGAAATACCCTGTTGTGTTTAAAATTTTATGATAATTATGATAAATGCAGCCTTTAAACTATTTGGGCATGAGATTCAAAAAGAAAGTTGACAATCCATTCTCAGTGGACACCAGAAATTGTCCAGCATGATTGTTGTGGCAAATTTGGAGCAAGAGGATAGAACCTTTGAAATTGGAATCTAATTTTGCAGGTCTTTTTTTAACTGAGTGTCCTTGGACTGTGATAGACCATTAAATATGGGTGATTTCATAGATGCATTGTATTCTTGAATTAGTAGGGTAATTTTGTCACTAATGTAATCTATAAAAACACATAATTGGCTATTATCCAGACGGGACTCTAAACTGCTAGTATTTAATTGATTATCCTTTTGGCTGTATTTTCCTAATTTGTAATTGAAAATAACACTTCTAGATTGACCAGAAAACTAAAAATAGACTACAACACTCTGAACTGGCATCAGTAATATCCACACTTGAAACCAGTAAAAGGGAAATTGTGAGTCCCTAGGGTCTCAACAAAATACCAATCTCCAAAATTTCATAGGCACAATAATCAAAGAAGGCAAACCTGGAGAACTCCAACAAGAGGTGAGGACGGAACATCTCCAAAGAGGTGAGTTGCAACAGTACACATAGCCATTGACAGTGGCCTCAAACTTGGATTCACACAATGGAGACATACAAAGTTTACGGGTCCCTGCAAAAGAAAAGATAGTGTTCCTGTAGAGTGAGCATTCGGAATTCCTGGTTTATTCTTTTTTCCTTCTTTTTTTGGTGCCAAAAAGTTGTATACAATAAGGCCTTTCAGATTGTAGACAAAGAGATATCATGAAAATTTCTTCTAAATCAGATGTACTTCCAAATTTAATACTTCCAAACAAAATCAATTTGTCTGGACAAATATCATTAAGTTACAGATATAGGTTAATTTTTCAAGGGGAAAAAAATCGCTCACCATAGTTATGACAGGAAATGTCAAAAAAAATTTAAAACAGAAAACCTATAAATCCCTCAAAAGTCAATTAACATTGATGCAAAATATATGGTATATCCTAACTGTCATAGCATATGCCCTCAACTCTAGGTCAAATTTTTAGCAGCCTCACCTGGAACTATGATCAAATAAGTAGTACATTGATCATGGGATTAGAGAAATCAGACGAAAGGTTATGTTGAGGAAAGTTACATATGGGTTGACCCCCAAACAATATATAATATAGCCAGAGAGTATCAGAGTACTCTGATTCTAGATTAGGTGAATCAGAAGGGAGAGACATTACAATTTGCCATTTTAAATTTTGTATTCTAGGTATATCAAGAGGGAGTGGCGTTACATTGGCCATTTAAGTTAAGGAAATTTTTCTTATAGGTTGGCAAAAGGAGAAAAGACTAGATGAATGTTATGGCACCATGTGGATGTTCAAATTTCACACTTAGAGCATATTAACTCTTCTTGTAATTATTTTATGAGAAACATCTTATGTTACCACTTACAATGATGCATCACAACCATGAAGTGAAAAGTTATAACTTATTTATGACAAAGAATTGCTTGATGTAGCGTATCTTTTCCTTTTCCACCTTTTGATTCATTGATTTTTTTTTTTTTTTGGTGTGCATTAGATTTTCTTATCCATCCATCTCAGAAAGGACAGAGAAGAGGAAGTGAGGAGGGGAGGCCACCTATTTCAGTGAAAGTCCAAAAAGGACAAACAAATTACCTAAGCAGCAATTTAGAAAACAATTGTTGGCAACATTGAGCATTGAGGATGATTAAATCAAATTTACATGTACCAAAGAAGCATGACACACCCATCATTACAATATCCTTTTGTAGGATAATGTGTATCAACATTGAACAATTTCAGATAGACTAAAGCTCAATAATCTAAATTACCAATTAACAGCAGGCATAGGTGAAGCATATTACATAAGATCGCTAACAAATACGTAAGTTTGTTGAGGGTTTAGCTTAGGAACTACATGCTTAAAACTCAGCTAAAGGTTCAATATTAAAAGTAAATTACAAGCAGATCATATAGTCTGAATGTTCATAAGATGCATTTAATTTTACTTCCTAATCAGTGACGATAAAATAGCAGCATAGCCCAATTTCAATGGCGCAACCAAACAATAATAAATCTATTTTGCATCAAGGAAAATACCTGAGTGGCAAAGACGAGAAATTCACCGACTGCAAAAAAAGCTAGGAAAAGATACATGCTCTTGAAACAAAAGGCACCGAAGCAAAACGCCGCTCCAATAAATGTTGTCATTGAAAGAAGCTGAAAAAGGGTCCAAGGTAAGTGGCAAAGGCAAGGTAAAATTTTTTTGGCATGATGATTGTACATAAAGACTAGCAATATTTGAATTGTATAAGGCCATCCTGGAGGTTTTCTTAATTCCCAAAAGTTATCTGTACAGTAAGTGATATAGTATTATATCCAGTCAGACTTCACTGGATCAGACTTGAAAATATACTAACAAAAAAAGAAATAAGAAGTGACATAAATCTTATTTCAAGACAAGCCAATTAAATTCACAGCATGCTCAACTGTTATAAGCTTCTGTACTATGCAAGTAAAATTGCCTCATGAAATATATTTGATTATCTCACTCTTCCATGCCCGACAGTGACAGCCTAACAAGAAGAAAATAATGTGCTAATCTTTAAGAAAAGTATCAAGGAAGGTAATCCTAGATCATTTTCTCTAAACTCAACAAAACCTACCTTAAAAGCATTTGGAATGGTGTTGGTCATAAAATCAAGAACAAAGCCTCCAGTAATCGTGCCCAATATTCCACAAACAACTGTAATCCCTCCAAACATCATATCTGCATTGCTCTGCAAAAATTCACGATTATATCCAGTGCATCAAGACCATCAAATTGCATCTTGGTACTATATTGTTTATAATTAAAAAGTATATCTTATTTATACCAATCATGTGAAGTAAAATGAAAGTAGCATTAAACAAGGTTGTATTGAATGATCTAAAATTAAAGACATCAGATCAAGCGCAAGAGCTTACCATGTTATATATATTTTTACCAGCCTTAGGCCCCCAATATGAGTATGATCCTATGACGAAATTGTATGCTACATAACCTAAGGGTCATTTGGCGTCAAGAGAATTAGTATTTAAGAAGTGAGGAAAACAACATGTTTAATGAATCAGTAGATTCGAAAGATCCCAAAAGAAAATGATGACTTACAAGGATGAATAACATTTCAGGACAACAAACTGAATTGAAAGAATGTAGCTACATATGCAAGAAGGTAGGTAAAGCAGGTGAGAAAAATACCTAGAACATTAGTGACATACACCTTATCAAGCATGAGCACTTTCATGTCTTTCATAAATCTTACAAATTGATTTGAAGTTTTAATTGCACCTTTCACTCTGCCATAAAATAAGATCCAAGAAAAAAAATCAAAATATATTCACATATATAGGCAGGCGCCGTACACTCTTTACAGGTAGTATATTAACCACGTTCAAAAATTAATAACACATCTAGTAAGCAGAAGGATGAGGCTCCTCACTTGGCAGGTTTGTACAACTTCTTATCTCCAAAATCTTCTTTCCTAGATGCTGCTCCACCATTGCCAATTTCAACCTCTGTATCTATGCATTGAGAATCAAAATTTAATTATTACAGCTGATAAAGAGAACTACCCTTATAAGAAACTAATTAACAGAGCAGATAACTGATCTAATTGTGTATAAGATATATTATCAATAATTTTAACTAGAAAAGAACCAAGGACTAAGGGTTTATTTGGATACCACTTATTTTGCTGAAAACTAAAAACACTGTAGTAAAATAATTTTTAAATGTGCGAATAGTACCGTGAAACTCATTTTTAATGAAAGTTTTATTGAAAAAAGAGGTTTGTGGGTCTCGTGAACAGTGCAAGAGACCCACTGGAAATGCACTTCGCAGCTGAAACGCGCTTCTCCCAAAAAAATAAAAAAAATAAAGGAACTCAAAATGCAGATGCTGGGCTGTAGACGCAATCCAAACGCGTACTAAGTAAAGGAATGACATGAAATCGTCAAAATTTAAATCTCTCTTAAAAAAAAAAAACATATTTTATGCCCTTCGGTATCTAAAAGTAGTTTATCATGGTTGAACTTTGCTATGCTAAGTGGAGTAAGTAGCTTAATACACCAAATCATTCCTTTTCAAATCCAGAACATGGAATCCATAAATCAACCAGCTGACTTCAAAAGAGATCTGGATTTCCTCACCAGTGAAGCAATCCTTTCTTAAGGTGAAGGTGAGATTCAGACTAGCATAAATTTCATCATAAAAATTCTTTAATTACAAATTGTTCTTGAAGCTTAAGGTATCGATAATCAGTAAAATCCTAAATTAAGACATTTTATGCAATTATGATCACATTAAAATCTTGATGTTAATCATTGATGCAGGCTCCATATATATTGTACAGTTGGAATATTATCAGTGGTAAGATGTTCTGCATCTAGTGAATGAAGCATATTACAGAAACGTAAAATATTAAAGCAGACAGTACATAATTCCAATTTGTTAAAATCATAATATGCAGTACCTTCTGAGGCAGCTGTCTCTACTTGTGTAAATGCTTTTTTAGATTCAGCTGGAGCAAAGCCTGTATCACAAATTGCTTAGAATCACAAAGAAAATGCTGCCAATGAGCTCTAGCTCAACTGGCAGCTTCTCCCCTTGCAAGCACTAGGTGGAGGGTGTGGTCATGAATTCAAAATCCACTGGGTCATATCAACAACAACAACAACAACAAAAAACATGCACCTTTCAACTGAAGAGGCTTCATAATAAAGCCTAGAACAACAAAAGGAAACATCAAAATTGCCTCTCCCCAGAATGCATAACGCCAACTGAAATGATCTCCGACCTATATTTAAAAAAGGGGAATTATATGGTCAATCTGATAACATTGGGGCAAGCAATATAAAGTTATTAGGAATGAGTGAGAACTGGAAATCAGAACATAAATTATAGCGGCAGCTGGAAAATGGTCACAAATGCATACAAAGTTATTACAATTTTACAATTACATATTAATTGAGATCATATGTGAGTGAACGTGACCACATGGACCTCAGTCATATAGCAATTGGGTAAACAGACTTACCAATCCTCCATAAATATAGCCAATTGCATATCCAGTTGGTATACACATGTAAAATATTCCAAGCCACGCCGTTTTCTGATACAAATACAGGCTATAAGACAGGTTTCAACAAGATCAAAAGTAAAAAACAACAGAATGATTACGCCAAATAGAAGATTCATTGCTAAGGGAAAAAGGACACAAACAATCAGTCAAGCCCGAGAATATATCCAAAAGCTAGTGACTTTTGAAAAAATGAGTTTACAAGAAACATTACCATTTCCATAGATTAAAGAATAATACATTACTAGATCTACATTAAAAAGAGGATATAGAAGCCCTCTTAAGTAATATTAAATGGCAGCCCCAAATTCCACCAAAACATCTAACTCCCATGGCAGACCTAATCATCTACAAGCACTCCACTCTAAAGGAGAAGGGAATCTTAGAGATCCCCTGAAGTAAATGAGAATAACAAAGGGCCTAACTTGCTATTTCTAGCCCCTAACAATAATATTCTTGTCTTCTTTTGATGACAACATTTTTTTTTGTCTGATTATTCCTCTGGTGACAAAATAAAGCATCCGGATATAAGAATCTTACCCTAAACATTCAAAAAGGGAAAGAAAAAGTTCTTATAATTCGATCATGTCTAGATCCCACTGGCTTCTACAAGACCTAAAACATTGGTGATTTAATCACAAAGAGAAGACTTCCTATCCCATCCATATTCCAAGCTCATAATCAGAATTGACAACTCTAACAAACATTTAAATATTTAGCACATCAAAGTCTAGACTGAAAGTGGCCAATAAGCTCTGGTTCAAATGGTACTTCTTCAAAGAATGGGTGAAGGGTGTAGTCATGGGTTCAAAACCTAATGGGTGCATGCATAACTTACTAATAAATGAAAAGGTCCAAACTGAAAGAGCAGCAAAATTTCAGATGGTAGATAAAATATAACATGATCAAACCAAAGATGCTAAAGGGAACTAGAGAACATGAAATTTTTAGAATGCTTGCACACCGTGCTTTGACCTCGATTTGCCATAGAATCATTTCATCCAAACATTTAAGGAACTTAATTGGTACAGTAGACAGCAGACACAGCACACATCATACAATTCAAAATTCCAAGCATAGACAAAAAAGAGCGAAAAAAGAAACCTGAGAAACTGGGGCATTATCATCAATGAAGGGGGCTGCAAGACTTATAAATGATGCCTCGCCAACACCAACTAGCCTACAAAAAAAAAAATGCATTATAGTGGCTCATAAACTATATTAATTCAAGTGTTACAAAACCTTAATACTTAAGTAACCAAAGAACTACAAGGAAAAAAAAAATATAAGATGAGTTGAAACACACACATGCACACGCACAAACACAGACATATGAATGTGTTCAATAGCTGGGGCATGATTATCAATAACTGACAATCATTGATGCTGTAACACTTATAAATGAAGTAGGGATGGCAAAATGTCCCCACTCAGTCCTGACTCCTGAGCCAACCAACACTGCCCCATCCTGTGTGGGTTTTCCCCACCCTGACAGGGAATGGCCAGGGGCAGATTTTTCCTATCAATCCACCCTGCCCCACCCTGAAGTGTGCGTCTAAATATAGAATAAAATATAATTTCCTCATCAACAACAACTAGCTTACCCAAAAAATAATAATAATAAAGCAACTCATAAAACCATATCAATTCACGCATCACAATATCCCTAACTACTAATGTAACCAAAGAACTACAAGGAAAATATATAAGATGAATTGAAAGAAAAACACATGCACACACACAAAAACATGTATATAGCCAATGAGTAAGCAACTTACATGCGAGCGACTGTAATGGACCAGAAATTCCATGAAGCAGCGGAACCAATTACACCAATAGTCCAAACTGAAAGTCCCACTCCAATAAGCCGAAATGGATTGACACTGCAAAATATCATTAAAAAAAAAAAAAAAAGCACTCATTCAGAAATAAATTAATGAGGGCAGCCAGGAATCAAACCTTTGGAAGATAAAAACAAAATTAGAGCTGAAAAAATAAAAAAAGCTTTCTCTCTCTTAAATCATTATAGAAAAATGTGACAAAGCTATGAAGTAGTAACTAGGAAGCATTAAGACTTCAAACTAGTAACCATATCTGTTTCAGACATGAATCTGATATGGATGCTCTCGGATACAGCAAGATATTTCTTTAACTTTTTTATTTCTCTTCCTCTCACTCGCTCACTTTCTCTCTTCGAAATCAATAGCTCTTTAGTTGGCTTTATTTTGTTGTTTTTATAACTAAAAATGTTATTGAATTAGGAAAAGAGGTTGACACACAGGATGTGTACAGTCCCATTTCAAATACAAATCACAGAGAAGAAACTGAAAAATCAACAAAAGACATCAAAGGAATGCCACCTTGTGCACTCATCCAACGTACAAGAACTGCAAAATATGCTCTTTGATTACAAAGGTAGGACAGTCAACTCCATCAAACACCCTCTTGTTCCTTTCATACCACAAAATTCCACATGATGCAAAGAGGCATGGCTCTCCAGACATTTTTAAAGCCTTTAAGCGTTTGTTGTTTATCTTTTAAACTAAAAATTAGCATAATATCTATTTAAAAATATTTATTTACAAATTATTAGAATATTGGTTAAGTGAATAAATTCATCATTTCCCATCAGCTTAAGCTTTTATGATTAGTGGTAGTTTAACGCATATTAATAAATTAAAATATCCATGCCACATTGTATTCTAAACTTTCAAGAATTGACAAATAGTTGTCCATTTATATCATATATGTATCCCATATACGTATCAATAACCACAAAAACCAAAAGGAAACTCAATTGATTGCATGAAAGTCTGAACTTACAATCCAGGTCCGGTAAACTTAAATGAATTTATACTGCATGTAATACAAAATCTGAGGAGATGCCAAAAAAAAACTTCTTCTCTTTCTTCAACCATAGTAGATTAACGTGGCAAGGCACAATGTAGAATAGTAAAAATGAATTCCACAACAAGTTCAAAAAAATTTCTGCCTCAATTATATATTCAGACTTGTCAATTTCAAGGATTCAAATGTGAAGAGGGATGAACAGGACCCAAGGCATAAAAACATAAATTTCCTTATATTCATGTTTAAAGCCTCTTTCCAATTTTGAAATATTATTTTTATGCATAAGAACTTATTATAAGCATCACTGGATGAACTACAATTTTTATGGGTAAGTATCAAGGCAATAAGATCCTTCTCTGCCCCAAAAGTTTAATGTATTTTAACAATATCTGCGCAAGTAGCATGATGATAATGAATGCCACAATCTCTCATGATCAAATTCCACATAAATTAGTATTCTATCATTTTGACCCCAAGGTTCCTCTATCAAATGGCAAAGCTAGATAATAGGAGTACTGCCAACACCAAATGGTTGAATTACATTGACAGAAATGATTATGGAGATGACACTGGGAATATGGTTTTCTAAAAATTGTGTTCTTAGGAACTCGTGACTTTCCACAAATTTAAAACTTCACCACAAACTTCCTGTATAACAGATTTTGCAAACAGTTTCATGAATAGTCAGATCATTTAATCTATATGGCATATTTGGTATTTGCATATTAATGATAAGATCTTCTCTTGGTAATGTTTGGTAAACTTAAAAGAAAGCATTGGACAAGATAAATAGATGATAAAGAGAATAACATAAAAGTGGAACACAAAACATAGATTTTAATTGGCAGCCATGGCAAATAAGAAAGATGCATGGAAATATGGAATCAATTCTTATATGCACCTTATAATCAGCAAAGTAACCCCCCCCCCCCCCCCCCCCTTCTCCCTTTCTCCAAAATGGAGGTATATTTTTCATTTATATTGAATTCTGTTTCTTATCTTGAGTCTTTTTTCCCCCTTTACCCTTCAATGAACTATAGCAGGATAGGTCAGTGATCAATGCAAAACAAGATGGTCATTACCTCTTTGCTAGTGTTGCAAATATGGGGGAAGCCACAAGAAGTCCAACCATAAAAGCTGATGATATAACTCCATCTTCAAAATTGCTCAAGTTGAACTGGCCCCTGTGTACAATAAGGAATTGAAATTAAATCCAGGAAATTTAAGCTTCTTGAAAAAGTAAATGTCCCATAATGTTAGTGCTCAAGCAAATGTCCCACGAATGAGCATAAAAAGTGGATACAACACTCGGGGACAGTCGCATCCACCCACCTAACCACATCCAAATAGATACACATGACCTCAATCAGTTAGTCCCACTGCAAGTGAACATTAGTTTTACACCACATGAATGTAGTATGTATGCACACAAATATGACTAGAGAAGAAGTGAAGTAACAAATAGTATTCTTAACACCCCCCCCCCCCCCCCCCCCCCCAAAAACATAAAAATAAAATAAATAAAAAAAAGATAAGAAGAAAGGGAAAATGAAATAGAATAAAGGTATGTCAAATGCTAGAGAGGAAAGCTTAGTTTCACAGGTTCAGATGAAAAGACCCAAGTTAATCTTACTGTATTCCGGTACCAGGTGTGCATGAACCACTTTTGTTGCAAGTTCTTTCGCTACCATTCACACCATTACTTGCTATTGCTCCGCGATCCAAGTAATTTATCAAGTTAATCACACAAAAGATAAAAAGTAACCTGCAAAAATGACATAAACAAGTCTATTACATTGTGCGATGAACAACATGAAATAAGGACCATAAAGCTTGAAACTTCAAGAGATTTTCAACCCAAACTCAGAGTTAAATAAAACAAGTAATAGGCATAGACTCAGACACGAAGGTCATGTAACTTTCCTTTTTTTTTGGGGGGGGTGGTATAAGAAGCCAGGGTTACACACATGCCAAGCTTTTATTTGATTGTCTAAATCACCCTGCCTTTCAATATCAAAAACATAACAGCTATCATTTTGCCACTTAAGCATCCACAGCCAAGCTACTTGAGCTGATGAATTAGAAATTAAGTAAACAAGAAGTATCATTTTCCTTTAAATCATTAAATGTTCCATTCTGTAATCTACCGGAATAACTTTTTATCAGAATCAATAATGAATATTCAGAACACTCTATCATCCTGAAAATGGGACTTGAAAAACCTTAAGAAAATCATCTTTAGTAAAGAAACAAATCAACATGTGTTCCAACCCATCCATGTCTATGGTAGAAAAGATGCAAAGAAAACACGCATAGGCAAATGTGCAATGAGATATCAAATCATAGCCAAATTTTTTGTATTTAATCGATGCTCAGTGACCAATTTGATCACAGAAGAGTCTGAATTTTAATATCAACCCTATAGCATCTGTGTTTCTAAAGTACTCCATATATAAGAAATTTCTAATCCCAACTTACTGTATTGGACGAACTTTCTATTCCCTTCAAGGAATATTAAACATTAAAACGTACAAAAATCCAGCAACATCACACTTCCAAAGTTCAAAATTTGAAAATTCTGCGCATTGACATTGGCTTCCAGAAACACTAATACAATTGAACCAAACTGACCCAAATGAGCAAATTTTCTCTACTATTTTCTAAACAACCAATACACAAAGAAAACCCACAACTCTCAATATCAAGAACCCAAAAAAAGGTCTCTCTCTCTCTCAAAAAAAAAAAAATTAACACACACAAAAGCACAAGAAAGTACCTCTTGGGTGTGAACCATGAAGGAGTAGGAGCAGTTTTAGGACGTTCCAAAACCGTGCCTTTCTCATCAGCCAAAGGCTTAGATTCCTTTGCAATTGTTTGTTCTTCTTTCTCCATTGCCATCAAACAATGAAAGAAAGAAGAATTTTAACAGTGAACGGTTTACACTATGATTTTATGAATAGTAGTTTTTGGTTGGTAAAGGTAGAATGGAAAAAAAAAGATTTGGTCGTAGTTTAGCGTCAGCTAACAGCTTCTTCTTGCTGTCAAATGATTGGGAAACAAACAATGGAGTGTGTTTATATAGTAAAGGGTGTCGTTGTGGGTTGGAAATTGATGACTTTGAATTTATTATTCGATTTAAATAAGGAGTCCGAGGAAAAGAAGGGATTTTTTTTTTTTTTTTGGTTAAAATACCTATTAGTCGTACATCCCAAAACAAACACCAATTCCAGACGGAATATCCTATAAGTTTGTTTAGATATTTTTGGAATTTTTTTCTTGAAGCCTTAAGCTATTAAATTTGGTTTAAATTTTAAAATATCATCAATGCCATGTTATATTATATCAATACTACAACACAAGCCCTGGCCAAATAATACTATTAGCTTTTATAAAAATAAAAAATAAAAATATTAGCTTAAGGGGTTCCAAAAATAAAAAAAAAATCCAGAGTAAAAGTAAATAAGGTACCTTATTTGTAGTATTTGTAGTATATTAGATAAAGTACCTTGTTTGTAGTTCATTAGATTTCTAATTAAGTTCAAATACTTTATTAGAGTGACTAAGATACAAACATGTTTCCTTTTTTAAGAACAATTAAATTCAATTTATCGCCTTCAAAAAAAAAATTCAATTTATCTAAATAGTATTTGAATTTAATTAAGTAAAATGACTGTAACTAAATTCAACTCATTAATTTGAAAAAAAGTTTTGTGAAAATTGTGTACCAAACCGTATCCGCACTCAAAACAATCTCAGTTTTCTTAAAAAAAAAAAAAAAGAGCAATCTCAGTTCATAAGTGGTTTATGACTTTACGTTGGTTCCAATTTTTATTAGACCATGATTTTAGGAGATCTTATCTCCTGGCTATAATAAAGATATCAATATCTCATAATATAGATTATCAAAAAGATATCTCATAATATAATATAAATTGTGGGAGACAGAGAGAAAAAAAAAGAAAAAGAAAAAAAGAATTTAGTGAAGAATATTCCTCGAGATTATTGAAATGATCCTTTAGCTTGGCCAATAAAGAATTCTTAACTAGTCATCTCAAAAAAAAAAAAAAAATCTTGACTAGTGTTTGTTTGTTTGTATAACTTGGGAATTGACAAATTGGACTTTAAATCGAAAGTATGCATAACTTGTGTTTGTTTGTTTTTTGAGCTTTTATTTTAAGTTATATTAGTCGCTAATGCATGTAATGTATGAAAAATGTGTCAAGTATGATATATGATTTAATTTCTTTAATGAATATATATGATTTAATCTTGATTTATTTTAATACAATCAAATAAATTGAATTTGTAAATAATACTATATAGCTAAAAAATATATTAACAATTATATGTTATAGGACGAAGAAAACATAAAAGTGTCTTTTACAATGAATAAAAAAACTTATGAAACATAAAAATAAAATAAAAAATAAATGTCATTATAAATTAAGAGAATTTGTTAATGCCTATGAAATTGAATCTGTTTCCTAGCTATTGATTTTTAAAAAAAATGATAAGTGCATATCTAACTTTTAAGGATTAAAAGGGATCAAGTAGCAAAGACCGGAAGCACTTGCTTTGGACTTCAAAAGAGGAATACTAGTTAACTTAGTCACATGCGCATTCAATTTCAAATGGTTATGGCTCGGTTAACAGAAATAAAAAGAAGGAACATCAAGGAATTTAGGCATGCAAGGTACTCGAGAATGTCTATAAGCATAAAAAGACAGAAACCCTTAAACTTTTAATCATTCATTATGAAAATCTTGTTACAAAAAGGGAAAAGGGGGGGTGAGCACTGCATGTACACTATCCCATCACAAAAACTCCCCAAGGAATTCCTACATGAGAGCTGAACTAAGCGCTGGGCTCTTTTTCCTTGGCTTTCTTCTCCTTCTGCTCTTTCTGCTCATTTTTCTCTTTCTTCTTCTTTAAAGGCACCCACTCAAGAACCTCTTTTTCGGCCTCCACATCCATTATAGTTTCTTGAGGGGGGAGCCCCTTAGACGAAGTAGGGGAAGGAGGTGGATCCTGGGGCACGACAGAAGTAGGAAGAGCAGAACTCGGATCTGTTGGTGGCTAAGGAGCTGTGGGTGCCAGGCGTAGAGCTGAGGGATAGTACATCCTATCAAGAGCACGTAGCACTGATTCGGGGTCAACTCCAGCGGCATTCATAGCCTCTCCCCACACCTCTCTGCTAAAGGCATGGGCAACATCACGAAGCTGGGCAGTAAGACTCTCAGCAGTCTTATTCATGCCCGCATCATAGGCTGCTTACTCGGCCCAAGCCTTCTCAGCCTCTTTGGCCTTCAACCGTTGGTTTGCCTGCTTCAGCTCCACTACAGTGAGAGACAGCCTGCTCTCAACCTTCTTCTAAGCCTCCAAGGCCTTGGATGCCTGCCTCTCGTAGCCTTTCAAAGCAGATTCAGCATTACGGTAAGCTTTTTCCACTTCAGACAGCTGAGAAAGGGTCTCCTTTAGCTTCCTCTCTGCCTCGGCCCGAGCCTTCTCGACATTCTTATAGGCCTTCTCGGCCTTCCTAGCCACATCCAAGGAATGGTCAACCCACTCCTCTGCTATGAAGACAGCCTGAACAGCCTGTAAAGAGGAGAACAAGAGAAACCAAGTCAACATTGTATAAATCTTAGATAGAACAACTTGACAGATGAAGAAGTTGGCCAAGATACCTTGGCGAGGTCCTGCTTCAAGGATAAGAAGACCTCTCTTTTCTTAAAGGAATTCAGTTCCTCCATGTCCTCTAGAAGGCATAATGCTCTCTCCAGGCACTCTGCTACCAGGCCTGAGCTACCCTTCGAGGGATCCCTCAAGATGGCATCATCAAATACAGGAGCGCCCGAGCTTAGGGTGAAAGCAAGCCTCCAGACAGAGGCCTTCCTGGTATAGTCCCCACCACTTTCCTTCGAGGGCGCGGTGTGCTTGGACCTCCTTAACTGAGGGCTCGGATATCTTCCCCTCCTCAGCCACTTCCGCCCCCTTTCCCCTTTGTCCTCGCTTCCACTTCTTTTTTGCTACCACGATCGAGGACGTGCGTGTTGCGACAAGGGTTGGTGGGCAGGGTGGTACTGTCACCACTGAGGAAGTGCCTTCGGCATAGGCCAACAGCAATGCAAGAAGCTCAGGGGTCCTTTCTTCGAAACCCATAGCTATCAATTAAGGGGCTTGTGAGGTGCTTGGAGCGTCCAGCTGGTGGAAAACTTCAAAGTCTTTATTTGTCACCTCGTGGACCGAGTTGGATGTGGAATCCTCAGCCTCCTCGTTGGATGGTAGCGGAGGTTCCTGGGAGTACAAGAGCTGAGCAACTAGAGGCATTGGGATCTGGGCATCTTGGGTCCCCTCGAGAAGGGGTGTTGTCAGCAAAAAGCCCGGGACAGTGATGTCTATCAGAACCAAGCGCGGATCACAGGCCTTGATGATGTTTTTTGGACTCTAAAAGCGCTTGGTTGAGGGTTTATAACCAAGGATGACGTACGCCACCCTGAGCTACCCATCTTTGTGCAGGAATATCTTCGACTTGAGGATTTTGTTCATGTCGTGGAAATTCACCAAGCGTTTGGCTGGGGCTGTGTGGTACTCGTCTGCCAAAGGAAACCATGAATATCGTTAGCAAAGGAGTGGAGGAGAAAGAAACGATTACAAAAATAAACTACTCAAAATCCTAATGGTGACCCTGGTCCTCGAGAGTGTTACCTAGTTCCCCTTCCTAGGTGGGGCAATGCCTCCCATCGTGCCACCTTCCCGAAACAATAAGGTAATCTTCATCCATGCCTTTGCTTGAGTCAGACAGGCATAAGATTAACCTAACTGCAGGGACCTTACACTTCATGTAGTATTTTGTCTTTTCCCCTTTCTGGCAGTTATAGACCCAGTTCACGTCATGCCAAGTGTGGTGAGTCCCCATTCTACGATTTATGGCATCTATGCACCCGAGGATCCTAAAAATGTTGGGAGAACACTGGGTTGGGGGTTAACATATAATTTATGAGGTAGCCCCTAGTTACTGATCCCATAGGAAGTTCCATCCCGCCTTCAATGAAGGCGATCATGGGAATAACTACAGACTCAGGAGGTCGGTTCAAAACTAACCATTCACCCTCCTTGCAATGCCTAATTTCCACATTATCAAGGATCCTAAACTGAGCCCTAAAGGTTGTCCTAGCCTCCTCAGTGTCTACTAACCTAGCATATCTACCCATGTTTTTTTTTTAAGGACAAAGTGTGAAACTTATAAAAGAACAAAACACAAAGAAAACCAACACACCTACTGCAAAAAGCAAAGAGCGCTCCTTTGGAGTGTTTTTCTCTTCGTCAAAGCTTAGGTCGCCAGGATATCAAAAATGAGCCTTGGCTAGCTCTGGATCCTCCTTTTATAGGAGTAAAAAATGGGTGGTAAAATTCCCGCCCACAAATGAAAAGAAAAAGGAACCGTACGATTCCTACTAGACCGTAGAACGTGGGGAGACAAGCAGCCGCTTGTCACCATAAATGAGAGTTCGTGAATTCCGAAGCGCCAGGAGCGTGCGAATGACAGATGAAGGGACGCAAATATGTGTGAACGCATATGGCACGTGCATGTTCCACTTACAAAACTAAAACTTCACCCTTGTCTCATAGACAAATAGTGAAAGTTTTAGAGGGTTATTGTGGGTACCCGAGGACTGAGGAGGAAGTTGAAGGGTCGAAGTACTGGGCCGAGGCCCGAAGAGGAATAGGCAAGGTTGTGGCATTCATTTGGGCACAACCCTGAACATGGGCCCGAAGAGCGATAACGCCCGAGGAAGAAGATGGATCTGTTGAAGTGCCATATGGAGTTCTGCGGAATGAACTACAAACTAAAGGAAATAAAGGTCAATGGCAAACAAGGAGCAACCGGGCTGGAGCTGCCTGTCCCATCTGTATTAAATGGTGTACAGTAGCTTTATAAGCCACATTAAATAAGGAAGTGACTTGAACAGTGTTGGCTACAGCTACTCCAGCTACTGCCGCCACCTATTTCAGACACAATAGGTGACAGGTGTTGAAGAGGGGTGAATGTCAAGTAGAGATCAATGAAGAGGATGCAATAGGAAGTGGCTATAAAAAGAGAAGGCATAGGGTTCTGATGGGGGGACTTTTGGTTGGCCATTTTTAGGAGCCTCTGTGTAAAATTACTGGTGTACCTAGTTCTAAGCATAAATTGGATTTCTTCAAAAAAATAGTTCTCGGGTAGAACCCGTGCTTGTTGTGCTATTCCATCTCTTATAAATTCTATTGGTTTGGACCAAGTTTAACAAATTCAGTTTATTATTTTAAGTGGGCTGTTGTGCAAACGCTTTTTAGGTCCTTACAATACTAATCTATAAAAAAAAAATAATAATAATAAAATAAAAGAAAATAAAATAAAACCACTTGTGTGAATATTAAGTGGTAATTTACTACTAGATTAACCAACAAATATAGCATATTCATTATATTCACCAATTTGTTAGGTTTTTATAATCTCAATAAGTTGTGTTGTAATTTTTTTCATACTCAAAATTCTAATTTTAATTCTCATATAATGATTTTTGAAATTTGATAAATCTCAAGTACAACTTATATAATTTTTTTTTTAAAAAGAATTATAAATACAACTTTAAATCATATTGTAGGGATAAGGGGCCCAAAATTACATATTGGGCCTCTAGCCTTGGCCGAGGATGTTGGGTGGTCCGAGAACAGATAACCAGTAGTAAGGATGTAAGACTTAGAGTCCCATGAGTAAGTTACAAATGAGAAAGTTGGAGAAGGCAGGCCAAGGAGGAATATCTCCTCGGCTAAACGAAGTACTGGTCAAAATGTGTATCTTACCATCCAAGGTGACATTCCAGGAAGTTCTATTGATAAGGACATGCGTTATGAACGTATAAGAGAGATGGAAGCTAAGAAATATCTAAGAAAAAACTGCTACCACATATTGAATGATGTGCAGCTAACTTTCTGGCTGCATTAATGAGGAAGTGATATTTGAATAGTGCTTTTCAGCCTTACAGCTACTCCCAAAGACTTCAAGAGGGTGCTAATGGGACAAGGATCAACACAAAGCAATCTATTGTCCACATGGAAGGTAGAGATGAAAGGGGAGATGTAGTATAAATTAGAAGGGAGGCCTTAAGAAAAAAGGATTGAAAAACAAAAGAAAGAAAGATTGTAGCTATTAATACTATATTTGTTATCAACTTCAAGTAATATATACATGAACTGATCTTCTTGGACTTTGCTAAGGACGATTTTCTTAAGATAAAACCTATCCACTTTTACTTTACTGTCATCTAGATCCATTATAATTGTTATCCAACTCATTATAACCTAGTTTTCCTACCCACTCTCTATAAATTCATTGTATTGGGCTTATTGGGCCTAGACCTTTAGGTACAGGATCCAAATTGTGTCCCTACACATATGATTACCATTTTGTGTGTATAAAATTTTAGAGTTTAACTTTAAAAAAAAAAAAAAAATCAATTTATGAATTTTATTATTTTCAATTATTTTTTATTCTTTTTGTAAAACATAAAAATTCTAATTTAGAATAATTTAAGTGTATGTGTGTGAAGTTCCATCTTAAAGACTTAACCCCGAACCCTTACCACTCACACCCCCCAAAAATTTTGTACTTATAGAATGACCATTACGTCAAGGATACTTGGTGGTAAATTTTATTACTTATACACAAATTTATGAAAATTAATAAGTTACTACATAAATAATTTAAAGTAATAACACTTTTGAAAGATAACAATATTTTTTTTGTACATTTTTTTCCTATCCTTAATTTTTTTTTTTATAACTTTTGAATCCTAAAAATATTCATATAAAAGAATATTTTCTTTATAATTTTTTCTATGAAATATGATCTATAAAAACAACGCGCTCGCATGCACCCACGCACACATATAACACGAAATAGAAGAGAACATAGAAAAAATATATATATATATATATATATATATATATATATATATATATAGGGGTAGGGGGAGTTTTGGGTGGGAAAGGAGGGAATTGCCTCCCCTTAACCCACCTTAGTTCTGCCTTTTATTGGTATACTTAGTGTATTCACATAAGTTCGTCTAAAAATTTTATTTATTTTATTATTAAAATCACTTTTTCTATTTTTCTTATGCACTTTTCCAAAACTCCAACATGATAATCTACTTTACCTTCTATTTTATTTAAGTAATAATTTTTCATTCTTTTTATTATTATTATTATTATTATTATTATTATTAGCTTCCTTTGTTTTCTCATCAAAACAGATAGTTTACCTCGAAGGCAAACCCAATATATAATCAAAGAAACCAACCTCTGTGACTGTCTCAGTGTTTGTTTGTTTTCTATCAAACTGTGGTTTAAGTGCTCTCAAAGCTTTAATTGCTCTCATAAAAACTACCTCAGTTAGGATCAACTATTTTTTACAACTCGTTGAGGTGTCTATAAAAAAATTAAGTAATGTTAGAGATACAACTTTTTTTACAATTTTTTTTACAAATTGCTAATGTGATGAGTGGTTATTGGTAAATGAAAAAGTGATGTTAATGGTAGACCTAGATGAAAACCAGCAAGAAGTTGATCACATCAACAATTTGTAAAAATGTTATAAAATAAATCGTGATTGTAGCATTGATCCAAAAAATTGTGATTAATATAGAATAAGCCTAACATCTATTGTCTAATTCTTCACATACCAAAAAATATAAATTAAAAGAAAAAAAAAATCTAACATCACTTTCAACTAGACTGTGACCACCATCACTTTTATTACCCATCAACCAAAACTTTTCATCTGTACCAAGCTTTTAGGACATAATGAAATTTATCCTGACTTGTAAAAAATTTATACTAACAATTTTTTTTTAATACATAATTATACCTATTTGGTTTACCCAAAAAAAAAAAAAAAAAAATTGCATACCCTAACTTGAGAATACCATAAGTTTGGGTTCAACAAAAATAAGAGTAATGCTAGGAATATAATAAAATGTCACAATAATTTCACAACATTTTAAAATTAGCATGCTAACTCACACATGGGGCCATCACAATTCTTTATTAATTTTACTTTCTTTTGATAATTTATTCTAAATTTTTTGGTATGCTATTTTATAAATGTGGACTCTCTCTCTCTCTCTCTCTCTCGTGATTTTCAGTTCTCGTTTTATCTCTCATCAATCCCTTTTTGCCTTTTAATTTTGTTAGTAGTAGAAAATTTTTAAAATTTCATGTATTTGGGTGTCTTTTTTTTTTTTTTTTTTTTGTTGTTGGTGGTATCGATATATTCAGTTCTCTTTTTATTAGAATTTTCTATAATTTAAGTTTTTTAATGATTAACCTATAAAAAATTTCTAGAACCGCCATTAATTAGAGGATGATATTAATGCATCGCTAGTATCAACTTTTGAATCATTTATATTTTTTTAAGTTCAATATTGTAGTTTTTTTTTTTTTCAAAATTTAAAAATCAAATAAAAATCAAATTTATTATCATTATAGAATATCCTTCTTACTCTAAAGTTAATTAGTGATGGGGAAGGAAAAAGTATCCTACCCCCAGGTCGTCCACACGCCTCGTCCAACTGATGGGGAAGGAAAAAGGATAACCCACAGGTCGTCCACACGCCTCGTCCAACTGATGGGGAAGGAAAAAGGATAACTCACAGGTCGTCTACACACCTCGTCTGAGGAAAAGGATGGAGCCTCTGCCAATTGAGTCAACAGTCATTCTTATTGGTCTCCGTCATCTTGAGGGACAAAGACGAGGCATTGTAATAATGTCTCGTCTGCCCTTGATGACGGACAAGCTAGGCATTATGACAGCGTCTCGTCCTTTGTAAAGGTAAGACGGACGAGATGAGACGTTGCGTCTATTCTCAACTGATGCAATTTTCCATCAACCGTTCTATAGTAAATGATCAGTTAAGGAATCTAAGTATTGTAATCTCCATAACAGTTATAGCGGTTACCCTTGAGACCCGCAATGACTGGAGAAGTTACAAGGTAACCGCTTTGGGCGAACACTATATAAAGGGCTCGTTGGCAGAGAAGCAAGGTATGAAAAACATTCTGAAAAATTCTTGATAGCACTTTCTTTCTTTCGACGATTAGCAAAAAGATTAACTTTGCCATCAGAGGACCCTTGGCCGGCTCCCACCGGTCTCCTCTGATCCTATTTTATTTTCCAGGACTCCCTACGAGATCAAGACCCAGAGATCCTCAGCCCACTGATTTCCTTGGGAACATCAGTTGGCGCCGTCTGTGGGAAAGAAATTAGATTGTATTCACCGCATTTGAATTTCATTTGCCGAGTCCTACTATTTCTTTCTCAGGAAAAAGGGCTGAGATGGTCTGGACAAGATCAAAGGCTACCAGTCCAAGCCCCCAAGAGAGTAGAGACGCTTCCAATAATCCCAATCGCGGTCAACAATCGGCGCCCGCCATGCAGCCCTCTTCTGCCCAGCACATGCAATCCATGGCTACTGCCATGGTAGAATTGACTCGCCAAAATCAAGACTTGCAGAGGGAGATTAATTTCAGGAGGCAACGGCACGAGGCTCGTGGAGAGGAGCGTGAACAAAGTCAGGAAGGTGAAAGAAACCTTGAACCTGAGAGTTAATCAAGGGGTGCTGTTTCACAGAGGGTACCACACTTAGAGAGGGAAGTGGACCAAATGAGAAAAGTCATGGATGAAATGAGGGAGAGCATGAGAAGGACTAATCCTGTAAAAGATTTAGTTCACAGAACTGACTCACCCTTTATCGCATCCATCAATAGCCATCCCTTACCACCAAAGTTCAAGATGCCTTCCTTAGACTCATATGATGGCACACGTGACCCCTTTGACCATATTGCTACCTTTAAGACTACTATACATCTTCAAGGGGTCCCAGATGAGATAATGTGTAGAGCCTTTCCAACTACCCTCAAAGGGCCTACGTGAGTATGGTTCAGTAAAATACCCCCGAATTCAGTAAGTTCTTTCGAGGAATTAAGCAAATTATTTGTTAATAACTTCATTGGAGGACAGAGACATAAGCGTTCCTCATCTAGTTTGCTAACCATAGAGCAAGGAGAGAATGAGAGCTTGCGTTCCTTCATCACACGCTTCAATAGGGAAGCCCTGACCGTGGATGAGGTAGGTGATAAGCTACTGTTGGCAGCTTTCCATAATGGGGTCAATTCTGACTTGTTTATACATAAACTTTATGAGAAGGAACCTCAGTCCATGGCAGAACTCGTCCATTCTGCCCAAAACTTCATGAATGCAGAGGACGCGATTATAGCTAAGAAGAGGAAAAGGGCTGAGAGAATGGAAACAAATCCTGGTCGTCATTCTGAATAGGGTCCTCGTCCGAAGAAGGGACAAACGGAGGATAAGAAAGACCGAGAGAAAAAGGCAGGTCCATCAGCGAGGAACCAACAATACACTCCATTGAACGTGCCGCTCGAGCAAGTCCTCATGCAAATCAAAGACGAGCCTTCCTTAAAGTGGCCATAGAAGATGAAGGGAGATCCCAACAAGCGCAATAGGAACAAGTATTGTTGCTTCCATAGAGATCATGGGCACGACATGGACGAGTGCTTTGATTTGAAACAGCAGATTGAGAATCTCATCAGACAAGGGAAGCTGAGAAATTTCCTTGGACGAGATCACAAGGACGAGAAATTGAAAGGGAAGGTAGAAGAATCATCACGACCACCGCTCGGAGAAATAAGAATCATTCTAGGGGGAAGTTCTGCAGGACAGTCGTCTAAGTCAAAGAAAGCATACTTGAAAGCAGTGTAAAGCGTTCAGCTCTCTGGACGATCACCGAGCGCAAGGACTACGGACGAGCAAGCGATCACCTTCACGGACGAGGATGCAGAGAGAGTCCATCACCCTCATAACGATGCTATTGTCATCACCCTCCTTATTGCGGATTACAAGACTAGAAGGGTGTTGATAGATAATGGGAGCTCTGCTGATATCTTGTACTATCTAGCCTTTCAGCAGATGAGGTTAGGACGAGACTTGCTCCGGCCAGCGAGCTCCCCTCTAGTAGGTTTTGGTGGAATGAAGGTGCAACCTGTGGGTAGTATCTCATTACCAGTGACAGTGGGGGCATATCCGCAGCAAGTTACCAAGGAGGTGAACTTCCTTGTGGTAGATTGCTCATCTTCTTACAATGCAATAATTGGAAGGCCGACCATAAATAAGTGGAAGGCAGTCACATCTACCTACCACTTGTCAGTCAAGTTCCCAACGGAACATGGGGTAAGCCAAGTACAAGGAGACCAATTAGCAGCAAGAGAGTGTTATCTAGCCATGCTGGCTATGAATGAGCAAATTCAAGCAATGAGTATTGAAGAAAAGAAAGTTGTGGCAGAACCCATTGAAGCGTTGGAAGATGTTCCCTTAGATGATAATAACCCTGAGAGGTGTACTAGGGTTGGAGCAGATCTGGAAGCGAAGATCAAGAAAGATCTCATTTGTTTCTTAAAAAGAAACAGAGATGTGTTTGCATGGAGTCACGAAGACATGCCGGGTATAGATCCTAGTGTCATTACCCACCGTCTGAGTGTATGCCCTTCCTCCAAACCAGTGCGACAAAAGAAGAGGGTGTTTGCCCTAGAGAGAGACAATGCTGTTAAGGAAGAAGTTCAGAAGTTAATTGTGACGAAGTTCATTCGAGAGGTATACTATCCTGACTGGTTGGCCAATGTGGTCATGGTTAAGAAGGCGAACGGCAAGTGGAGAATGTGTGTTGATTTCACTGACTTAAACAAGGCTTGTCCCAAGAATAGTTACCCGTTACCACGCATTGATCAGCTGGTAGATTCTACTGCAGGCCACAAGTTGCTCAGTTTCCTGGATGCTTTCTCTAGATATAATCAGATTAGGATGGATGAGGCGGACCAAGAGAAAACGTCCTTTGTCACCAGTCAGGGATTATTTTGTTATGAAGTGATGCCTTTCGGTTTGAAAAATGCTGGAGCAACGTACCAACGACTGGTCAATCATATGTTTCGTCCACAGATCGGGCGGAATATGGAAGTCTATATAGACGATATGTTGGTGAAAACTCAGGATGAGGATAGGCACCTGGACGACTTGCAGGAAACATTCGATACATTGAGGCAGTATCACATGAAGTTGAACCCTAGCAAATGTGCTTTTAGAGTATCATCAGGAAAATTCCTAGGGTTTATGGTCTCCTACAGAGGAATCGAAGCAAACCCTGACAAAATTCAAGCAATTTTGAGTATGCAGCCTTCGAGCAATGTTAAAGAAGTCTAGTCCCTCATCGGACAAGTTGCCGTCCTCAACAGGTTTGTTTCTAAAGCTACTGACAAATACCTGCCATTTTTTAAGGTTCTTAAGAAAGCATTTGAATGGACCGACGAGTGTCAGAAAACTTTTGAAGATTTGAAAACATATCTCACCAAGGCCCCTTTGTTAAGCCCGTCTGTGCAAGGAGAAGAGTTGTATTTATATTTGGTAGTCACTCCACACGCAGTGAGTTCAGCATTAGTGAGGGAAGAAGACAAGGTACAAAGACCTGTATATTATACCAGCAAAGCACTGAGGGGAGCGGAAGGACGATATCCGTTAATGGAGAAATTGGCTTTTGCATTGATAACAGCCTCCAGAAAACTAAGGCACTATTTTCAGGCTCATGTCATTAACATCATAACAGACCACCCACTCAAGAAGGCAATGAACAAACTAGAGGCTGCAGGACGTTTGATCCAATGGGCCGTCGAGCTTAGTGAGTTTGACATAAAGTACCAACCGAGGCATGCCATAAAGGCTCAAGCTCTGGCAGATTTCATCGTAAAGTTTACCTCAAATTGTGGCAAAGTGGGTGAGAAGGAAAATATTAAGTGGGTCGTCTATGTGGATGGTTCATCTACACAGTACGCAGGAGGAATAAGTGTGGTTTTACAATCTCCAGAGGGGGACAAACTAAAACACAAAGTTCGTTTGCAGTACCAGACAACTAATAATGAAGCTGAATATGAAGCTCTTCTCAAGGGGATGGAATTGGCCAAGTCCGTAGAAGCGAAGTCACTCCTCGTCCTAGGGGATTCTCAATTAATCATAGGCCAAGTGAATGGAATGTTTGAGGCTAAGGAGGAACGAATGAGGAAGTATCTAAACAGAGTGATGCGCCTTATAAAAAAGTTTGAGGAAATTAGCTTTGTTCAAATCCCAAGGGAGGAAAACATGGAAGCTGATGCATTGGCAAGAGAAGCTTCAACGAGTGAAGCCATAGACAAATTTGATGAAGTTCAGTATATGCCAAGTATAGACATCCCAGAAGTACAACAAGTTGAAGATAGAGAAAATTGGATAGCTCCAATTGTGTCGTACCTAAAAGACGGATGACTCCCAAAAGAGAAGGACGAAACTAGAAAGCTAAGGGTAAGGACAGTCAGGTACGTTCTTATGGACGGAATTCTTTATAAAAGAGGTTTTTCCCAGCCTTATCTCAGGTGTTTAGCCCTGGACGAAGCGAACTACATAATAAGAGAAGTTCATGAAGGAGCATGTGGCAATCACTCAGGAGCCAAGTCGCTCGTCCACAAAATTGTCCGTGCAGGGTATTATTGGCCAAACATGCAGGCTGATGCTAAGACTTACGTTAAAGTCTGCGATCAATGCCAAAGGTTTAGCAACGTCCCCAGGCAACCATCAGAGTATTTGACTCCAATGACAGCCCCGTGGCCTTTTGCACAATGGGGATTAGATATTCTGGGTCCATTTCCACTTGGTGTAAGACAAATGAAATTCCTCGTGGTTGGTATTGATTATTTTACCAAGTGGGTAGAGGCAGAATCTTTGGCCAACATCACACAACAAAACGTCAAGAACTTCGTGTGGAAGAACATTGTGTGCAGATTTGGAGTACCCAGGGTGCTAGTATCGGACAACGGACGACAATTTGACAATGCACTTTTCAAAGATTTTTGCATACACTTTGGAATTCAAAATCACTACTCCTCACCAGCCCACCCACAAGCTAACGGCCAGGCGGAAGTTGCAAACCGATCCTTGTTAAAGATAATTAAGACTCGGCTTGAGAGGGCTAAGGGAGTATGGCCAGATGAGCTACTAGGTGTTCTGTGGGCGTATAGAACGACAGCAAGAACTCCTACAGGGGAAACTCCTTTCAAGCTAGCCAATGGAACAGAAGAAGTCATACCTGCAAAAATGCATATGGCCAATCATAGAGTGGCAGCGTATCAAGACAAAGATAACGAGGAGCAACTCCGTTTGAACCTTGATCTAATAGACGAGGTAAGGATGGACGCTGAACAAAGGATGGCAAGGTACAAAAACCTTATGGCTAGGCGGTATGATGCAACGGTGAAGCCAAGGCGTTTCAACATAGGAGACCTCGTCCTAAAAAGGGTTTCCTTAGCAACAAAGAACCCAGCACATGGGAAGTTGGGACCAAATTGGGAAGGCCCCTACAGAGTTGTCAACTGCAAAAGACAAGGGTCCTATTACTTGGAAGCCCTTGATGGGAGGAAGTTGGAGCATCCTTGGAATGTGGAGCACTTGAGGAAGTACTATCAGTAGAATGCCAGCTTGGAGGAGCATGACTCTGGACGAGCTCAGGGATTAAAAACTTTGCTATTATATTTTGTGTGGCTTTATTGTTGTGTTAAATTTATGGACAACGTTATAGTCTGTGTTGTTTAAATAAAGGCATTAGCCTCTGAAGTGTATGCCTCGTCTTAAAACAATACGTTATGTTATGTATAAAATGTTGTGTGCAATATTGATTTCCATGTAGCTAAGAGTTGAAAAGCTCAAGACGAGAAAATTCTCTGGACGCGGAGATGTAACGTTAAAATTTTTCCAAGGCAAATTTGTCCAAATAAAAGGACGAAGTGAAATTTATGCCATCCAAGTAAACTCGTCCAAATCAAGGGACGAGGTAAACTTATCCAAGTAAACTCGTCCAAATCAAAGGACGAGGTAAAACTTACACTCGTCATGAGGTTAACATTTACTCGTCCATACAATGGATGAAGTAAAATATTATGTGTGTCCCAAGTATGAACAAGGAAATGCATAGATGAGTTTCTTTGGAACCAGAGATATTTCGCTCCGTGGATAAGTGAAAATGCAGAGTCTTAGGACGAAAATTGGCAAAAACAAAAGATGAATGATGCTGAATTATTACTTTATATGGATAAATCACACTTGGTGAAATTCCAGCAAAAATGGTAAAAATGTGTAAAACGGACTAGTTAAGCATCAGAACTAGCATGTGGAAAATAAAGACTCGTCCATGCACATATTAAAGAAAGATAACAATATTCATTCAACTGTTTCAAGGGCGGATAACTAATGTCCAAACACCCTTGTAAAATTAAAATTTGTTTTGCGTAAGCTCGTCCTTAAACTATGGATGAGCTGAGTGTACTTGCATTACAAAGAAGGGTCCTAAAATAATGGACCAAAGTAAAAATAAAAATATAAAAGATAACAAAGTTAAAATTTCATCCTTAAGCTGGGGGAGCATCAACATAGGAGTCGTCCTGAGGAGGCAAGGTCGAGGCATCGTCTTCAATATTGACGTCTTCAGAGCCAGTTTGAAGGAGAGAACTGGTAGCAGCAGCGTTCAAATTAAGTTTGATGGAGCTAAAGTCAACTTCTGGGAAGTTTTCCATAGCCTCCATTCTGAAATCCTCAAAGCCAGCTGCATAGTTGGTGTCTAAGAGATCAGTATACTGTTTGGACGCCTTAAATTCTACCACCGCGTCCTCTTGTGCTTTGGAGAGAAGAGAACTCAGCTCGTCATTCTTTTTCTGGAGATGATCAAGAGGAGTATCTTTCTCCACAGCATCAGTCCTCAGCTCCTCGATCAAATTTTCTAACTCTTTTGCCTTCTCCTTAGCATTAGCGGTTGCCTCGGCCCACCTTTTGGATTCACCCTTCACCTCTTGGATCCTCGTCTCCAGCAAGACCCTCGTCTTGTCCAGCTCTGTAGCTTGCTTAGAAGCCGCCATAAACTTCGACATAGCCTATAAGAGGGGACGAGTAAGGAAAGTTAACAAATTAAACCTATTATAGCCAAGACGAGCTCAAGAAGTCCATACCTTAAAAAGATCATGAACACCTGAGTGTTCAAAGTCCTTTAAGGACATATCATTACAGGCGTTTATGTCTTCATCAAGCACAACACTCTGGAACTGTTCCCAGGCCAAATCTTCATTCTCAACGATGTTTGAAGCAACCCTTTGGGAAGGCTGGGACGAGGCGGCAATAGTCGTCTTGGGTGTAGGAGTCTTGGACGGGGGGGTCTCAATAGGCGTGGACGAATCAACATCCAGAGGGTAGGTTGGGCTTCGCTTGGGACAAACCATGCTTAACTTTCTTGCTTCGACGGCTGGGGAGATTCCCTAAATCCAGAGTTCTGGACAAAGTCTTCCTTTTCTCCCCAGCCAATGGACGAGATTGAGGCTCGCCCTCAGGACGAGTCCTTTCACCAACTACCTCATTCCCTTTATTTCCCTTCATTGTTGCCATTCCTACAAAAAAAAAAAAAACAGATCTTTTAGAACAAAGACGAAAGACAAACAACACCAGGAACACTTAGAATTTTGAACTTACTTCTTCTTACTGTAATCTCGTGTGCAAGAGCTTCCTCGGACGGGTTAGGACCAAGTCCCCACTTGGTAAGCCGTCTGAGTGTAACTAAGGAATGGAAGTCCCTGTCTGAGTGTAGACGAGCCCTGTGGACGTGGTCACAGTGAAATTTGCTGAGGGAAGGTCGTCTAACGGCTAAAAGAAAATAAATAAAAGTTAGGCATAAAAAATAATAATAATATAGCAAAAGAAAGAAAAAAAAGAGAGATAAGGACTTTAACTTCTGGACGAAGGTTCCCTAAATCCCCAGTATAAGGACCAAACGTATCCCGGCCAACGTCCGCAGGGCTGCCAGCCCAAAAGCCAAAGACGAAGAAAAACTTTGTCTTCCATTTCCTATCAGACGAGGCCAAGGACTTGATCAATCTACAATCACTACCCCTGGCTGTGAACTGATAGAAGCCAAGGGATTGATGAATCTCTGAGGGTTTGTAACAGAAGAGGAACTCGTCCACGGTAAGAGGACGGTCCCCTCCAAATACTTCCCTCCATAAAATTTGCATTGAGATAATCAACCTCCACACGTTGGGGTTAAACTGACATACTCCTAAACCTAACCTACATAGTAGTTCTCTGATAAAGGAATTTAATGGAAATCTTAGACCCCCCAAAAGATAGGCCTCATAGATGCCTATCCCAAAACGAGGGTCACAACACCATTCTCCACGGACTGGCAATCTGGGATTAATCTCGTCCGGAATTTGGTACCACATCCTAAGATTGTTCAACCTTTGCTCGTCTGTCTTAGAAGGAATATCTACAGCACAACTAAAGACAGTGGTCTGCTCGTCCGAAGCATTAGGAGGAATGCTGGACGAGGTACCAACCCGGGACCCTGAGGCCTTCCGAAGTTGATCTTGAACAACTTCCAAAGGAAGCCCAAGGACGCCAGAAATGTACTCGTCTGAAGAATTCCCCCCATTGCTATCACTAGAACTACTAGAGTTATTGGAGCTACTCTCGTCGTAATACTCGTCTATCTCTTTCTCTACACTATCACTAGACGAGGAGATAATTGTTGCTGACATTTTCTTTGAAAAGAAAAATTGAAGAAACCTAAAAGACGAAGGAGGAGGGAATATCTGGTTCTAAGACGGATGAAGGCTATAGATGCGTGAAAACTCCTAGACGAGGCTCTAGACGAGGAATGTCAAAGGTAGAAAATTCTAGAAATGTGAAGGGCACAGGAGGGATTCAACTATTTATAGGATGTTGACTTGAGCATTTGAAACGACGTCACTAGCACGAGAGTGACACGTGGAACCTACCTCGAAAAAATGAATCGACGAGACTAATTGCCAATAAGATATTGACACGTGGCATATTTATTTATCTTACATTAGCTATAAAAGTCTAAAGGACGAATTAACAACTCACCCCATTAATTGAACAACCCATATGGACAGGAGGCAACTGATGGGGAAGGAAAAAGTATCCTACCCCCAGGTCGTCCACACGCCTCGTCCAACTGATGGGGAAGGAAAAAGGATAACCCACAGGTCGTCCACACACCTCGTCCGAGGAAAAGGATGGAGCCTCTGCCAATTGAATCAACAGTCATCCTTATCGGTCTCTGTCATCTTGAGGGACAAAGACGAGGCATTGTAATAATGTCTCGTCCGTCCTTGATGACGGACGAGCTAAGCATTATGACAGCGTCTCGTCCTTCGTAAAGGTAAGATGGACGAGATGAGACGTTGCGTCTGTTCTCAACTGATGCAATTTTCCATCAACCGTTCTGTAGTAAATGATCAGTTAAGGAATCTAAGTATTGTAACCTCCATAACGGTTATAACGGTTACCCTCGAGACCCGCAATGACTGGAGAAGTTACAAGGTAACCGCTTTGGGCGAACACTATATAAAGGGCTTGTTGGCAGAGAAGTAAGGTATAAAAAACATTCTGAAAAATTCTTGATAGCACTTTCTTTCTTTCGACGATTAGCAAAAAGATTAACTTTGCCATCGGAGGACCCTTGGCCGGCTCCCACCGGTCTCCTCTGATCCTATTTTGTTTTCCAGGACTCCCTACGAGATCAAGACCCGGAGATCCTCAGCCCACAGATTTCCTTGGGAACATCAATTAGTGTTGCAAGTTAAAAATTAAAATAAAAAATAAAAATAAAAAACACTTAAACACATTAGTGCTTGTGGTTAATTATTGGCATTGATGTCCTTCACAACACTAATTGAGAACCTCGAGGTTAGAAATTAATGATCAATTGTGGTCGAAGTGGTTATTCAACTTATGAGAGTATTAAGCTTTTAGGATCTATTAAATGTAAAATGTCTTTTTGTGCATGCGTGTTTTATAAGCTTGGATTAAGGCCATTTTTTATTCCATAGGATAACCTTCATATTCCCCAAAGGCCTTAGATATAATTTTGGACCAAAATTCTAATTTTATATATATATATATATATATATATATATATATGGTTGGGTTCAAGTTACACCTGGTATAACTCTAAGTAATGATACACCACTCAATAACTTATTATTGAATTCATATTTTGAAAATATAACCGTTGAATTACATGTTTTATATGTTCTTAATATGCATGCTAATTTTCATGACAATCAGATGTAATTTACCATTTAAATAACTTATTATTGAATTCATATTTTGAAAATATAACCGTTGAATTATATGTTTTATATGTTCTTAATATGCATGCCAATTTTCATGACGATCAGATATAATTTACCATTTGATCCATAAATTTACTTTTATGCATTATTTTAAACTACAAGACTTAAATTTAAACAATTGATTGATGACATGACTATTGATTTTTTATCACCATGAAATTTTGCAAGTATGGAAAATATACGAAGATAATGTAATCTAACGGTGGGTTTGTCAAAATTTGCATCTAATTAAAAAATATTAAGTGGTGTAATATTATTTAAAATTACACCAGGTATAACTTAAACCTAACCCATATATATATATATATATAGACACACTCGATTTTTAACAAAATTGGTGAAGGGCCATGGCCATCTTCTCCTTAGGGTAGATTCCTTATTATTATTGTTTTTTCATCTCATCATGCTATTAAAAAGGGGAAAAAAAGTATCTATATGGATTTATTCAATAAAGAAAGAAAAAAATTTGTTGGGCTGAACCATGGGCATATGGGTACAAATTATCATCACTAATTCTGCTTTTAGCAGTAATCATGTCTTTAGACTTATTAATTCATAGTTAAAATTAGGAAAAAGTTAACAAATACTCTAAGAGCTTTTGTTTAAGAAATAATTTCAGAAACTTTTAATGAAAAAAAAAAAACAATTAATTTTTTAATGCCTTTTATATTTCCCATGAAAGTTGTACCAAAACTTTCCTAAAATTGTTTATTAACTATTATCCTAAAAGTATCTGTTAACAGGACCCTAACACTTTTTTTTTTATAGAATGTTTGTTTGATCACAATCCTAATTTTTTAAATTATTTATATAAAAATATTAAACAACAAATTGGCCCTAATCAAAATCTAATATTAATGTTAATTAAACATTATCAACACTTGGTGTGATGGTCACTTCACAAGTATAAGTGCTTGTAAGGTGTGGAGGAAAAGGCTGGGGTTCAAGTCTCTAAGAGGGAATTTCACACACATATACACTTAGATTAGGCTAGAGTAGAATTCCTATCTTGTATTAAAATATATATATATATATATATATATATCCAACTGTTGGATTACATGTTTTTTATGTTCTTCAACATGCATAGCAAGTTTCACACTAATTAGATGTTGTTTAGTATTTGATATGGAAACCAATCTTTTATGCGCAATTTTAAACACAAAAATTTGACATTTAAAAACTTGATCAATGACATAGTTAATAATTTCAAATTATCTTGAAATTTTGCATGCATGCAGAGTATAAGAAGAAAATCTAATCCAACAATGTGTTTGTTAAAAATTTTCATCCAATAAGTAATAAAGCTTGGAGTTACATGTGCATACACGCACGCACACATATATATAAGTTAATTGTTATACTCCTAAGCTAGTTCACAAATACAATATTATTCATGAGCTTGGCTCATTTAATAGTGAAACTTAAATTTAGGCTTGAATTTGACTTATTTGTTAAATAAAAGAAAATGATTTTTTTTCTTCTTCAAGCTGAGTTCAGGTTATTTGTAAACCTCTCGGTTCATTACTTAAAGTCCCAATTGTTGCATGATAAAGATAGTCCACTTGGTGCAACCCCAATTTATACTAGAATCCAACTTTTTTTTAAAATATTTTTTATTTAAAGTAAAAGTTGCATCACCGTTCCTATGTTACATAGAAAAGTAGAAAAGTCTTACAAAAAATCTTATGGAAAAAATAGAAATAATATGTACACAATGTATGGTCATATCATCGATGAGACAAACATATGGCTGGTACATTACAGTGATTTATTTTAATCATGTTAAGATGGAGGACACAAAAAATTAATTTAGACATATGGGTATAACTGTAGAAGAACTATATACTGATTTAGAAATTGTATTCCAAAAAGATTTAATTAAGCTAATAAAAGTATTCTTAACTTTAAAAATAAAAAAATAAAAAAAAAATTTCCTGTCTTTAATGAATAAATGATGAACCACATATAAAAAATAAAATCCTACAAGAACAAAGAAAAAAAAAGCTAATATTAGAAAGTATTTAAAAAATAGAACGTGAAAAGGAAGGGGGTAAAATGGGCAATGACTGAAATGAAATCCTAATTCAAATCGAGGTAGGATTTGTTACTTACCGCGCGTGAGATGATCATGATGATTTATGGGAAAGGCGGTGAGAGCTTAATTTTTATTTATTTATTTATTTATTTTCAGTTTCCCAGTAGCTTGTATCAGAGTCGGTATAGAAGAAGAGTTTCAATTATTTCAAAACAAATCGCCCAACTCTATATAAGAATAGGTTTTGCTGAAGTCTCTTTCTGCAGTTTTGAGTTATAAAGAATACGTTTTCTAGAGTTTCTTTCTCTGCAGATATATTGTGTTTCTGTCTATATATTTTGTGTTCGATCTGTGTAGGGTTTCTCTGAAGATCATGGAGAAACCTTCGAACTTTTGTGAGTCTTTTGAAAAACTGAAAGCCGAATGCGTTGAGGAATCTTTGAGGAAAGGAGGAGATGCAACTCAGTTCCTTACTGAAAGGGTTGTTAAGGACTTAATCCTATTCTCTGTTACTAAACGTAAGTATCTGCCGCAAACAGATTTCAGAAGTAAAATTACTGAATATTTGGCCATGGATACGATTCCCAAGAAGCCTAGGACTCAGCGAGTGGCTTTGCCCAAACCCGATACACAGGCCAATGATGAAGCTCAAGTTGTTTTATCAAAGTCTGAGTCTTTATTGATTGAAGGTGAGCCAGCGGTTAAGCCCAAGAAACTGCGCATCTTGTGTAATGGAAAGTTATTCAAGAGTTCTTCTGCTATGCCTACCCCTCCAAACGTTAACCCACCACGACGCTTGCCTGAGAGTATCAGGAATCGCATTAACGGAATGCGTGTAACGAGAGAGGTTTTGGTCATTCGAAAAACCCTTTTTGATTCTGATGTGAACCCAGGTCACTGTAAAATATCCATGCCTATAAGCCAAACCAATCCAGATTTCGAGAGAGAGGTAGAGAGAGAATCTCTTAGTCAGGGAGAGGCCGCCGTTGAAGTACTATTCATTGAGCCATCTAATATAGTCAAGACGATGATCTTAGCGAAATGAATATGCGCAAAAACGCCATATATGCTCTGAGAAAAAATTGGAATCACGTCGTCAGAAAAAACAAACTTAAGAAGGGTAATGAGGTCGAAGTTTGGTCTTTTCGAATTGGTGCCCAAGAACAACTTTGCATGGCTTTAGTTGTTCTTAATGGAGGAGAAGAAAGAAGCAAAAGTAGTGGCAGTAGCAATGACATTAATGAAGGAAGAAGTAACAGCAACCAAAGTATAGAAGGAGCACACAGCAATGGCTGCAGTGGCAGTGGTGGTGATGCAGGAAGTACCACTAACCAAAGTATAAATATGGAATCAACTCCTTAAAGTCTGTTCGATAATTACTTTTTTTTTTTCCCTTTGATTTAACCACTGTAGTTTTTACTAGTTATTTTGTTTAGTATTTTCTTTTTCTTTTTTTATACTTTAAAAAATTTGTTCAAAAATTAAATTTTGATTAATGAAGATTTTGCTTTTTCCTTAATCTTTAAATTTATGTGCTTTTGCTTCTATTCAATTCTACTCCTTTTATATGAGACAATTATTCAAATTCAATTCAATTAAACAACTTATTCGGATATATATTTTAATGATCTGAATGATCTTTTTGTTGAATATTGATATGAATAGTTCTTCTGTATGGATGCACAATTGTTCTTAACTATGCCCTACCTGCAACAAGGTTTACTGTATGAGTCTTTTTCTTTTCCAATTAATTAATTAGATGATATACCGTGACATTATCTTGAATATATTGACCATGCATGTATTTTCAGATTAAGTACCACATCGCATGTAAGCAATGCGTGAAGCAGTTTGATCATCTCTATCCATGGATATCCATGGAGTAAAGACATTGCTAATACAATTTTTATCATCGGGCATAATAACTGATGAATCCAATGAATCAGTAGGCTAAAATTTTCGGACGTAATGATCTCCAAGTCAAATCCTGAAGAAAAGAAACAATAAGTCAGAGGAGACCGGTGGAGGCGGGTCAAAAATCCTCCGATGGTGAAGTCAGTAAATTCTCAATTCTCAGGAAGGGAAAGAATTTTTGAATGTAAAATTTCTGAGTTACCTCTCGCGTTTCAATAGAAGAGCCTTTATATAGTGTCTTCTGAGGCAGTTATTTCTCCAAGCGTTGTGTAGTTCGGAAGATTTTGAGGTAACTCTCATAACTGCTTTGGAGGTTACTTCATTTGGATTCCATTGATTATACCCGTTTTCAAAGGAGGAACGGTTACATTCTAATAGATAAGCGGAGTGCAGAGGAGAATTTCAGGACCCTCGTCCATCTTGCTAGTTTGATGGACGAGTGAATCTTTGGACGAGCTCGTCCTTCTGGACAGACGGATGGATGAGCTTACAACAAATGGGGTTGCTTTCCTGTGGACGAGTTATATGGACGAGTTTAGCAATTGGCTTTTTTGGTGACACCATCAGTTGGCCCCAGTCCATAGGTCGTCTAAGGAAATATTGGTTTATAACTCACTTTCTCTTTCTTTTTTTTTTTTTTTTTTTTTTTGAAACGCAGTTGCATTAGTGAGACGGGATGTGCCACGTGTTGCAGTTCTATTGGTTCTTAGCTGCGTCGTTTTATTCTTTTGAGGCACAAGCCACGTGGTCTCTTCTGATTGGCCCGTGTCGCTTCGAGTGCCCCATTTGGTTATCTATAAATAGTGGAATCCCTTCTGTGCCCTTCACATTCACTGAGATTTTCCTCCTAAAATTCCTCGTCTAGAACCTCGTCTAGAAGTCTCTTCGCGTTTAGAGCCAGGTACTCTCTTCCTTCCTTTAGGTTTTCCTTTTTCCTCAGAATGTCTATCATGATTTCCTCGTCTAGCAATAGTACAGATAGGGCTATAGACGAGTATCAAGATTCTTCTAGTTATAGTGGTTCTAGTAGTAGTAGTGACAATAGCAAAGGAGATTCTACGGACGAGGAATACATCTCTGGCGTCCCTGGATTTCCTGTAGAAGCTCTTCAGGAGCAACTTAGGAAAGCTTCAGGTTCCCAAGCTGGTACCTCGTCTAATGTTCCTTCGTCCAACCCTACAAACGAAGAGGAAATAGTCTATAGTTGTGCAGTAGGCATCCACTCTAAAACATCTGAACAAAGGCTCTCAAACCTTAAGGCGTGGTATCAGATTCCGGACGAATTTAACCCAAGGTTAGCCGTCCGTGGAGAATGGTGCTGCAACCCCCGTTTTGGAATAGGCGTCTATGAAGCCTACTTCTTAGGGAGATTTCCTTTAAATTCATTTGCTAGAGAGTTGATAGTTAGGTTAGGTTTGGGTGTTTGTCAGTTTAATCCAAATGCATGGAGATTGATTATCTCAATGCAAATTTTGTGGAATGAAGTGTTTGGAAGGGACCGTCCTCTTACTGTGGACGAGTTTCTTTTTTGTTATAAACCTTATGAGATAAGCCAATTTCTTAGCTTTCATCAATTTACAGCAAGGGGCAGGGATTGTAGATTAATCAAGTCTCTGACCTCGTCTGACAGGAATTGGAAGACAAAATTTATTTTCGTCTCTGGTTTTTGGTCTGGCAATCCTGTAGAGGTTGGAAGGGACCCCTTTGCTCCTTACTCTGGAGACTTAGGGAACCTGCATCCTAAAAGTACGTCCTTCCCCTTTTACTTGTCTTTCCCTCTTTTTTGTATATATAACTTTATCCAAACGTCTAATTTGTGATTTGTTTCATAGGTGTTAAACGTCCGTCCTTGAGCAAGTTTCATCGTGATCGCGTCCATAGGGCTCGCCTTCACGCCAACAGAAATTTTCATTCTTTAGTTAATCTACACAATCTTTTTAAGTGGGGGTTTGGTCCTAATCCCTCGGACGAGGCAATTGCCCACGAAGTTACAGTGCGAAAAAGTAAACATTTTTCATGATATTTTTCTAACTTTTATTCAGCTTCCTATAATCTGTCACTTATTATTATTTTTATTTGCTTCAGGAATGACAACATTGGAGGAAAACAGAGGAAAGGATACTCTGGTTAAAGAGGGTCGTCTTGAAACTCAGGCTCAACCTCGTCCATCAGCTGAGGAGAAGAGGAAAACTATATCCAAGAATTTGGATTTGGGAAGCCTCCCCAGCCGTCGAGGCAAAAAGGGAAAGCATGACTCGTCTCAGGTTGTTAAGCCCAAGCCCTTTTCGTCCCAGCAGCCCACTCAAGTATTTGATGTGGACTCGTCCACCCCAGTTGATGTGACTCCGTCCAAGACTCCTTCGCCCAAGACGATCGTATCTATCTCGTCCTAACCTTCCCAAAGGGCATCTTCAAACATTATTGAGAATGAAGATCTTGCATGGGAGCGCTTCCAGAACGCTATCACAGACGAGAGCATAAACACTTGCTATGACATGTCTTTAAAGGATTTTGAACACTCTGGTGTTTATGATCTTTTTAAGGTATGTAAACATATCTTTACCTCGTCCTTGTTATTTCAAGATTCTTCGTCTTTCTATTTGTTAATTATTGTAATCGTTTTTGCAGGCCATGTCCAAATTCATAGCGGCGTCTAGGCAAGCTACTGGGTTAGATAGGACGAGAATCATGTTGAAGACGAGAATCAAGGAAGTGAAGGACGAGTCGAAGAAATGGGCTGAAGTAGCTGCTAAAGCTAAGGAAGAGATGAAGGAGGCACAGAACCTGGTTGAGGAGCTGAGAGCTGATGCGGTGGAGAAAGATACTCATCTTGATCATATACAGAAGAAGAATGATGAGCTGAGTATTCTTCTCACCAAGGCAAAAGAAGATGCAGTGACCGAGTTGAAGGCGTCCAAGCAATATACTGATCTTCTAGACACCAATTATGCAGCTGGCTTTAAAGACTTTAGGATGGATGCTATGGAAAACTTCCCTGAAGTGGACTTCAGCTCCATTAAATTTAACCTGAATGCTGCTACCAGCTCTCTCCTTCAAACAGGTTCTGAAGACGCCAATATTGAAGACAATGCTACAACCCTTCCTCTTCCAGACGCCTCCAATGACAATGCTCCCCAGACTTAAGAAATGTTTCAATGTTTTGTACTTTTCTCTTTTTTTTTTTTTTTTTTTTTTTTTTTTTTTTTGGTCCATTGTTTTAGGACCTTTCTATGTAATGCAAGTACACTTGGCTCGTCCATAGTTTAAGGACGAGCTTACACAAAGCTCCAAGTTTTAATTTTACAAAAGTGTTTGGACATTGGTTGTCCGCCCTTGAAACAGTTGAATGAATGATGTTACCTTTCTTTAATATACGCATGGACGAGTCTTTATTTTCACATGCTAAACCTTATGCTTAGCTCGTCCATAGTACATATATTTTTACCATTTTTATTGGAATTTCACTAAGTGTGATTTATCCATATGAAGTAGTAATTCAGCATTATTCATCTTTTGATTTTGCCAATCTTCGTCCTGAGACTCTGCATTTTTGCTCGTCCATGGACCGAAATGTTTTTGGTTCCAAAGATACTCGTCTATGAATTTCCTCGTTCATACCTGGGACATGCATAATATTTTACTTTGTCCATTGTATGGACGAGCAAATGTTAATCTCTTGACGGCGTAAGTTTTACCTCGTCCTTTTATTTGGACGGGTTCGCCTAGATATCAATTTTACCTTGTCCTTTCATTTGGACGAGTTTGCCTGGATGACATAAATTTTGCCTCGTCCTTTTATTTGGACGAGTTTGCTTGGATGGCATAAATTTCACTTCGTCCTTTTATTTGGACGAATTTGCCTTAAGAAAAGATTGGCGATACATCTCCGTGTCCAGAGAATTTTCTCGTCTTGAGCTTTTCAGCTTTTAGCTACATGAAAATCAATACTCTACACAACATTATATACATAACATAAAAGTATTGTTTAAAGACGAGGCATACACTTTAAAGTTTTTATGCCTTCTAGAAATATAAGTACAAACCAAACCATAACTCTATCTATGACTTAAATATAATAACAAAGCAATATTAAATAAATAAGTCTTTATGTAGTCCTCAGCTCAGGCTCGTCCAGAATTACTTGCTCGGGTTGGCCTCTCATTGATAGTATCTCCTCAAGTGCTCAACATTCCAAGGATGCTCCAACCTTCTCCCGTCCAGGACTTCCAAGTAATAGGATCCTTGTCTTTTGCAGTTGATAACTCTGTAAGGACCTTCCCAATTAGGTCCCAACTTCCCATGAGTTGGGTTCTTTGTTGCTAAGGAAACCATTTTCAGGACAAGGTCGCCTATGTCAAACCGCCTTGGCTTTACCATTGCATCATACTATCTAGCCATAAGGTTTTTGTACCTTACCATCCTTTGTTCAGCGTCCATCCTTACCCCGTCTATTAGATCAAGGTTCAAACGAAGTTGCTCCTCATTATCTTTGTCCTGATAAGCTGCCACCCTATGATTGGCCATATGCACTTCTGCAGGTATGACTGCTTCTGTTCCATAGGCTAGCTTGAAAGGAGTTTCTCCTGAAGGAGTTCTCGTTGTCGTCCTATATGCCCACAGAACACCTGGTACTTCATCTGGCCATACCCTCTTTGCTCCCTCAAGCCGAGTCTTGATTATTTTTAACAATGATCGGTTTGCAACTTCAACCTGACCATTTACTTGTGGGTGGGTGGGTGAAGCGTAATGATTTTGAATCCCGAAGTGCATGCAAAAATCTTTGAAGAGTGCGTTGTCAAATTGTCGTTCGTTATCGGATACTAACACCCTGGGCACGCCAAACCTACACACAATGTTCTTCCATACAAAGTTCTTGACATTTTGTTGTGTGATATTAGCTAAAGGTTTTGCTTCTACCCACTTGGTGAAATAATCGATAGCAACCACAAGAAATTTCATTTGCCTTACGCCTATTGGGAAAGAACCTAGGATGTCTAGTCCCCATTGTGCGAAGGGCCATGGGGCTGTCATTGGGGTTAAGTACTCTGATGGTTGTCTGGGGACGTTACTGAACCGTTGGCATTGATTGCAGACCTTGACATAGGCCTTAGCATCAGCTTGCATATTTAGCCAGTAATATCCTGCACAGACGACTTTATGGACGAGTGATCTGGCTCTTGAATGATTGCCACACACTCCCTCATGAATTTCTCTGAGTACATAGTTTGCTTCGTCCGGATCTAGACACCGAAGATAAGGCTGGGAAAAGCCTCTTTTGTACAGAATCTCGTCCATAAGAATGTACCTGGCTGACCTTACCCTCAGCTTTCTTGCTTCATCTTTTTCTTCTGGAAGTCGTCCATCTTTTAAGTATAATACAATTGAAGCCATCCAATTTTCTCTGCTCTACAGCTGTTGTACTTCTGGGATATCTATACTCGGCATATACTGAATCTCATCCAATTCGTTGACGGCTTCATTCGCCGAAGCTTCTTTCGCTAAGGTATCTGCTTCCACATTCTCCTCCCTTGGGATTTGAACAAAGTTAATTTCCTCGAATTTTTTCATAAGTCGCATCACCCTGTTAAGATACTTCCTTATTCGTTCTTTCTTAGCCTCGTACATCCTATTCACCTTGCCCATGATTAGCTGAGAATCTCCCAAGATGAGTATTGACTTTACTTCCACGGACTTGGCCAATTCCAGCCCTTTGAGAAGAGCTTCATACTCAACTTCATTATTGGTTGCTTGGTACTGCAAGCGAACTTTGTGTTTCAGTTTATCCCCTTCTAGAGATTGCAAGACCACACCTATTCCTCCGGCATGCTGTGTAGATGATCCATCAACATGGATGATCCACTTCTGGTTGCCTTTCGTCTCACTTACATCATCATAACTTGGAATGAACTCTGCAATGAAATCTGCCAGAGCCTGAGCTTTTATGCCATGCCTAGGTTGGTATTTTATGTTGAATTCACTGAGCTCGACAGCCCATTGAATCAATCGTCCTGCAGCCTCCAACTTGTTCATTGCTTTCTTGAGTGGGTGATCCGTCATGACGTTGATGACATGAGCCTGGAAGTAATGCCTTAGTTTTCTGGAGGTTGTTATCAGTGCGAAAGCCAACTTCTCCATTAGGGGATATCGTCCTTCCACTCCCCTAAGTGCTCTACTTGTATAGTACACTGGCTTTTGTATTCTCCCTTCCTCCCTTATCAATGCTGAGCTCACGGCATGTGGGGTTATTGCCAGGTATAAAAACATCTCCTCTCCTGTCACGGACGGACTCAGCAATGGAGCCGTAACGAGGTACGTTTTCAAGTCTTGGAAGACACTCTGGCACTCGTCCATCCACTCAAATGCTTTCTTTAGAACCTTGAAAAATGGTAAACACTTGTCAGTAACTTTAGAAACAAACTTGTTAAGGGCAGCAACTCGTCCGGTAAGAGACTAGACTTCTTTGATACTCTGTGGAGGCTTCATATCTAGAATTGCTTTAATCTTTTCCAGGTTTGCCTCAATCCCTCTGTGTGAAACCATGAAACCAAGGAATTTCCCTGAAAATACTCCAAAAGCACATTTGCTAGGGTTCAACTTCATATGATATTGCCTTAGTGTGTTAAACGTCTCCTGCAGGTCGTCTAAACGTCTTCCCTCGTCCTGAGTTTTCACCAGCATGTCATCCACGTAAACTTCTACATTTTGCCCGATCTGTGGACGAAACATATGGTTAACCAGCCTTTGATATGTTGCTCCAGCATTTTTCAAACCGAAGGGCATTACTTCATAACAGAATAATCACTGGCTAGTGACGAAAGATGTCTTCTCCTGATCGGCCTCGTTCATCCTTATTTGGTTGTATCCAGAAAAAGCATCCATGAAGCTGAGTAATTTGTGGCCCGTAGTAGAATCCACCAATTGGTCAATGCGCAGCAATGGATAACTATCCTTAGGGCAGACTTTGTTGAGATTGCTAAAATCTACACACATCCTCCACTTGCCGTTTGCCTTTTTGACCATCACCACATTGGCCAACCAATCTGGATAATATACTTCTCGTACAAATTTCGCCGCCATCAGCTTCTGAACCTCGTCTCTGATAGCCTCATCTCTCTCCGAGGCAAACACCCTTCTCTTTTGTCGAACTGGCTTTGAGGTAGGACAGACATTTAGACGATGTGTAATGACATTGGGGTCTATACCCGGCATATTCTCATGAGACCAAGCGAATACATCAGTTTTTTTTCTCAGAAACCGGATGAGGTCCTCCTTAATTTTTTCTTCTAGATCTGCCCCGATCCTGGTACACCTCTTAGGATTTGTCTCGTCTAAAGAAACATCTTCTAACACTTCAGCAGGTTCTGTCACGACTCTCTTCTCTTCAATGTTCATGGCTTGGATTTGTTCGTCCATAGCCATCATCGCCAAGTAACACTCTCTTACTGCTAGTTGGTCTCCATGCACTTGTACTACTCCTTGCACTGTTGGAAACTTAACCGACAGGTGATAAGTGGATGTTACAGCCTTCCAACTGTTTAAAGTCGGCCTTCCAATTATAGCATTGTAGGAGGATGAACAATCTATCACAAGGAAGTTCACCTCCTTAGTAACCTGCTGCAGGTATGCCCCCACTGTCACTGGTAATGAAATACTGCCCACAGGTTGTACCTTTATTCCACCAAAACCTACTAAGGGGGAGCTCGCTGGTCGGAGCAGGTCTCGTCTTAACCTCATCTGCTGAAAAGCTAGATAATACAAAATATCAGTAGAACTTCCATTATCTATCAACACCCTTCTAGTCTTGTAGTCAGCAATAAGGAGGGTGATGACAATAGCATCGTCATGAGGGTGATGGATTCTCTCTACATCCTCGTCCGTGAAGGTGATGGCTTGCTCGTCTGTAGTCCTTGCACCCGGTGATCGTCCAGAGAGTTGAACGTTTTGCACTGCTTTCAAGTATGCTTTCTTTGATTTAGATGACTGTCCTGCAGAACTTCCCCCTAGAATGATTCTTATTTCTCCGAGCGATGGTCGTGATGATTCCTCTACCTTCCCTTTCAATTTCTCATCCTTGTGGTCTCGTCTAAGGAAATTTCTCAGCTTCCCTTGTTTGATGAGATTCTCAATCTGCTGCTTCAAATCGAAGCATTCGTCCGTGTCATGCCCATGATCTCTATGGAAGCGACAATACTTATTCCTATTGCGCTTGTTGGGATCTCCCTTCATCTTCTCTGGCCACTTTAAGGAAGGCTTGTCTTTAATTTGCATAAGGACTTACTCGAGCGACACGTTCAAAGGGGTGTGCTGTTAATTCCTCGCTGATGGACCTGCCTTCTTCTCTCGGTCTTTCTTATCCTCTGTCTGTCCCTTCTTTGGACGAGGACCCTGTTCAGAGTGACGAGCAGGGTATGTTTCCATTCTTTCAACTCTCTTCCTCTTCTTAGCTATGATCGCGTCCTCTGCATTCATGAAATTTTGGGCAGAATGGATAAGTTCGGCCATGGACTGAGGTTCCTTCTCATAAAGTTTATGTATGAACAAGTCAGAGTTGACCCCATTATGGAAAGCTGCCAGCAATAACTTGTCATCCACCTCGTCCACGGTCAAAGCCTCCCTGTTGAAGCGTGTGATAAAGGATCGCAGGCTTTCATTCTCCCCTTGCTCTATAGTCAATAAACTAGACGAGGAACGCTTGTGCCTTTACCCTCAAATGAAATTATTAACAAACAATTTGCTTAACTCCTTAAAAGAATTTACTGAATTTGGGGGTAGTTTGCTGAACCAGACTCGCGCGAGTCCCTTAAGGGTGGTGGGGAAAGCTGTACACATTATCTCATCTGGAACCCCTTGAAGGTGCATGGTAGTTTTGAAGGTAGTGATATGGTCAAATGGGTCACGCGTCCCATCATATGAATCCAAAGAATGCATCTTGAATTTCGGAGGTAAAGGATGACCATTGATAGGGGTTGTGAAGGGGGAGTCTGTTCGGTGAACCAGATCCTCTACAGGATTTGTCTTCTCATGTTTTCCCTCATCTCAGCCATAACTTTCCTCATTTGATCCATCTCTCTTTCTAAGTGTGGCACTCTTCTTGGTGCATTACCCCTTGATTGGCTTTCTGACTCCACATTTTTCCATCTGCTTGGTTCTGACCATGCTCCTCTCCATAGACCTCCTGACGTTGCCCTCTAAGGTTAATTTCCCTTCTCAATTCCTGATTCTGACAGGTTAATTCCGCCATGGCTGCAGCTATAGACTGCATGTGTTGAACTGATGAAGGTTGCATTGTAGGTGCCGATTGACGGTCATGATAAGGGTTGCTGGAGGCATCTCTACTCCGTTGAGGGCCTGGACTGGTAGCCCTCGATCTTGTCCGGACCATTTCAGCCCTTTGTCGGAGAAAGAGATTATAGAATTCAACAATGAAACTCAAACGTAAAAAATTCTATCTTGTTTCCCATAGACGACACCAACTGATGAATCCAATGAATCAGTAGGCTAAAATTTCTTGACGTAATGATCTACAAGCCAAATCCTGAAGAAAAGAAACAACAAGTCAGAGGAGACCGGTGGAGGCTGGTCAAAAATCCTCCGATGGTAAAGTCAATAAATTCTTAATTCTCAAGAAGGGAAAGAATTTTTGAATGTAAAATTTCTGAGTTACCTCTCGCGTTTCAATAGAAGAGCCTTTATATAGTGTTTTCTGAGGCAGTTATTTCTCCAAGCGTTGTGTAGTTCGGAAGATTTTGAGGTAACTCCCATAACTGCTTTGGAGGTTACTTCATTTGGATTCCATTGATTATACCCGTTTTCAAAGGAGGAACGGTTACATTCTAATAGATAAGCGGAGTGCAGAGGAGAATTTCAGGACCCTCGTCCATCTTGCTAGTTTGATGGACGAGTGAATCCTTGGATGAGCTCGTCCGTCTGGACAGACGGATGGACGAGCTTACAACAAATGGGGTTGCTTTCCTGTGGACGAGCTATATGGACAAGTTTAGCAATTGGCTTTTTTGGTGACACCATCAATAACATTAATTGTATCACTTTTGTGTGCAATTGTTTCTTTTTGGTTGTTAAATTTTTTTTTTTTTTTTTGGGTCCCCCTCATTTCATTTATTCTTCTATTGTGTAAGTAATACATATTGATAACAAAAATAAAAGAAAACCATTACCATTTAATTATATTTTTTTAATACTTTTACCTTCAATTTAAGTGGAATTTTTTTAAAACCTATTTGATCTAACTTGACCCATCATATATATATATATATATATATATATATATATATATATATATATGTATGTATGTATATATAGAAGTCATATAGAATAAAAATTAAGAGAAAATTATAAAGATAAAAATAAACACTTAGGGCATGTTTGGTACATGTGTTTAAAAACTAAAAAATTGTTGTTTGAAAATATTTATAGAAATACGTGTGAGTGAAAAAGTATGTAAAAATGCGTGAAATGTTGTTTAAAAACTAAAAATAGTTGTTTGAAAATACAAACCAAACACCCCCTAACATTAGAATGTGATTTAAAATATAAAATTAAAAACAGCAAAAGGGTAAAATGGGCAATGACTGAAATGAAATCCAAAATCGAGGAAGGATTTTTTACTTACCGTTAGATAATCATGACAGATGAGAAAGGCTGTGGGAGCTTAATTTTTATTTTTTGTTTATTTTTTTGAGTTTCAGAGTTGGGATTGAAGAAGAGTTTTACAATATAAGAATGTCTCTGCATGCATTTTGTGTTCCGGGTTTCTTTTTTTTTCTTTTTTTTGGGGGGGGGGGGGGGGGGGGTGGGGCCTCTCTGAAATAAAGAAAGAAGATCAAAATACCATTAGATGATCGTGATAGATAGGAAAGGCGGCGAGAGTGTTTTTTTTTTTTTTTTTTTTCCAGTTTCAGAGTTGGGATTGGAAGAGTTTTAAATATTCAAAAACAAATTAATTCCACTATAAGAATAGGATTTTTGGGAGTTTCTCTATGCAGTTTGTGTTCTGGCTTTTTTTTTTGGTTCTCTCTGAAAGAAAAGAAAATCAAAATACGATGGTGAAATCTTCTGATTTTTTGTGAGCCATTTGAAAAACTTAAGTCAGAGTGCGTTGAGGAATCTTTGAAGAAAGGAAGAGAAGATGCAACACAATTACTCTCTAAAAGGGATCTAAAGGACTTTATACTATGTAGCAGAACCAAACGTAGGCCTCTGCCGCAAAAAGATTTCAACAATGGTTCTAAATCTGAATGTTTCACCTTCACAACAGAAAACACTCCCAAGAAGCCTAGGACTCAGCGTTCGCCAAAACCTGATACTAATGCCAATGGTGAAACTCCAGTTCTTTTATCAAAGTCTGAAACTCATGAAGATTTCAACAATGGTTCTAAGTCTGAATGTTTCGCAACAGAAAACACTCCCAAGAAGCCTAGGACTCAGCGTTTGGCTTATCCCAAACCTGATACTAACGCCAATGGTGAAACTCCAGTTATTTTATCGAAGTCTGAAACTCATGGAGATTTCAACAATGGTTCTAAGTCTAAATGTTTTGTAATAGAAAACAATCCCAAGAAGCCTAGGACTCAGCGTTTGGCTTCACCTAAACCCGATACTAACACCAATGGTGAAACTCCAGTTATTTTATCAAAGTCTGAAACTCTGATTAAAGGGAAAATGCCTATGACTAAGCCAGTCAAGAAACTACATTTCATCTTTGATGGAAAGGAATTGAAGAAATATGGCCAGTTGAAATATATTTACCATGCCTTTCTTCAACTTGGGGTAAATACACCTCTCTCTCTCTCTCTCTCTCTCTCTCTCTCTCTCTCTCTCTCTCTCTCTCTCTCTCTCTCGGGGAAGGACACTTTACCTACCTTTAGGATAAAAACACTCACCTCTCTTTTAGGTTTGAAAAAAAAATTTCACTTTTATTTATATTAGTAATTAAATATTTTAAATTTCTATAAGATTCTTTTTTATCAAATTTTAATCATTAATTAGAAAAAACAATACTGATTTAGAATTAAAATAAAAAGTTTGTCAAGCATCAAAAGATTTAAAACAACAGCCCATTTTCTCTCCCCTGTAGGAGTTTTCCCTCTCTTCTGAGTTTTCTCTCTTAAGCCGAGAGTTCCCTCCCACGAGCTCGCCTCTAGGTTTTCTTCCTAAAGATTGACTCTCTTTTCTTTCTCATTTAAGTGTTCTTCCACAGCTATACGGACTGTGTTTCTCGATCTTTTCATCGTTTGGGTTTTTTCTTGAGATCGTTTAGGTGTTTTATCAAGTGCTTCGGCTGGGTTTCTTGTGGCCATCTGGATTTCTTGCTCTCTTTCTTTGTTTGGGTTTCTTCCTCGAGTTTGTTTGGTCTTCACTCAAGCACATCGGTTGGATTTTTTAGCTGTCTGAGTTTCTTGCACACTCTCATCGTCTGGGTTTCGTCCTTGGTGCTTGTTTGGGTGTCGCTTAAGTAAATCGGTTGGGGTTTCTCTCTGGCTTTTTCTGGTTCTCACTTGGCCGGTTGGGGTTTTGCTGGTGTTTTGGTTCTCTTTCCCTTCCATCACTGCCATGGACCAAACGGTGGTGGAGGGGTTGCTTAATCTTTGACTTACGAAGGAAAAAGAAGAAGAAATTTCAATAAAGTCAAGGTGTAAGTCTGATTTGCTTGAAGAATTTTCCCTTAGCCTTTTTGGTCGCCTTTTGACAGACAGAAACCAAAATCAGAGGGCATTGAAGAACACGATGAGGTCAGCGTGGAAAATGGGTACAGATGTTCAGATTGTGGATGTGGGGAATAATGTCCTGCAGTTCAAATTTGGGTCTGAGTACCAATTAAAATGGGTAGAGCAAAATGGGCCTTGGAATTTTGATAATAATCTACTGTTGTTGTGCAAATGGGGAAGAGGGCTTTCAGCTGCAAACATAAAATTCACTCACTCCCCTTTTTGGGTTCAAATATGGGGTCTCCCTTTTCAGCTCATGTCAGAAGAGGTGGGCAGAGAGCTGGGAAATGGTATTAGGAAATTCATTGAAATGGATAGGTGAGCAAGGCAGTCTGAACAAGCTAAGTTCATGAGAATCAGAGTTGATCTTCAACTAGACAAACCCTTAAGGAGAGGGGGTAGAGTGGCTAGTGTTGAAGGGGAAAAATGTTGGGTAAGCTTCAGGTATGAACGGCTCCCAGTCTTCTGCTTTCAATGTGGTAAGTTAGGACATGATGAGAAACATTGTTTGGACCCCCCTGACCATCAAAACCCCAGGCAATATGGTGATTGGCTCAGGGCTCAAGGTAATACAAAGCTGGGAATGGTGAGATCAAAATCAACCAGCACTGGAGAAAGAGATAGAGGTATTGAGGATAAGATTGATGGAATTACAAATACTACAGGAAATTTCTCCATTGGTTCTGTTTCGTTGGAGGTGAGGATCACTCCAGTGGTACAGGCAAAGGAAAAAATTCAAATTTAAACGAAGGGAGTACAGGGATGGATGACGTCAGAGGAGGTGGTAGTGTACAGGGAGCAGCAGGTGATTCTCCTATTCAGGTGGTCTAGTGTGCTATAGGGGAGTCAGAACCACGTGAGATGAGTTTTTTCCCTCTTTCTGGCACCCCACATGACTTGAGAGAACATATGGGCTTAGAAGATGCGTTCTCACTTGTGGACCAGCAAGCCCAATCAGTAAAGGAACATATGAAAGTGTCTAACCCAATTAAGTTTAAGGCTAGGCTTAATGAAGAAAAAAGAAATACACATAAGCCTAATGGGAAGGAGACAGTTAGGAAAACAAAGGCAAAGGCAAATTGGAAAAGAATTGCTAGGGAGAAGGGAAAGAATAAAAGCCCAAGCTCAAGCGTCCAGCCTCTAAGCATTAGTTCAAAAAAAGCGGGGAAATTAGCTTTTGAAGAAGAGGAGATAGATGGTTCACATAAGAGGCCTTGTACAGAAAAAATTTCAGCTCAAAATCAAACTGAAGAGGGATCGGCGGTGGCTGCTAGGCAGCACCGCCGGGAGCCATGAATCCTATAAGTTAGAACTGCTGAGGACTTGGGAACCCCCGGTCAGTTCAAGCGTTGCACGATATGGTGCGACGGTGGAATTCTAAAGTGGTATTTCTTATGGAAACAAAAGCAAAAACTCAACGAATGGAAAGAATAAAATACAGACTTGGTCTTGCTAACAGCCTCATTGTTCCCTGTGTAGGCAGAAAAGGTGGGCTGGCTTTGCTATGGGCTAGAGATGTAGACTTGGAGATTAAGAGCTACTCACAGAACCATGTAGATGCAGTAATTAATGATTTGGATCACAGTCTTAAATGGAGATTAACAGGCTTCTACGGCCATCCGGAGACACACCGAAGGTATGAGTCCTAGCACCTCCTTGCCTTCTTAAACAATCAATTGCAACTCCCATGGTTATGCTTAGGTGATTTTAATGAGATATTATCTAACACAGAAAAATCTGGGAGTGCTATACAGCCCCAGCAACAAATGGATAACTTCAGAAAAGTGGTAGATTACTGTGCTTTTCAAGAAATAAGCTACTATGGTTCTGATTTTACATGGTGCAATATGCAAGGGGGGGAGAACATAATATATCTAAGGCTAGATAGGGCCTTTGCAAATTTGGAGTGGGTAGAAAAATTTGGAGAAATGAAGATGTATCATTTACCTGATTCTACTTCTCATCATAGTGCTCTGCTTGTTAGGGCCTCTATTTTACAAAGACAAACCCGAGCAAAGCGGTTCCACTTTGAGGCAATGTGGACAAAAAATGCAGACTGTAAATCCATAATTGAAAATTCTTGGGGAATGAATCTGGATCTTAGTACTCCAGAGGGGGTGATGGCCAATCTTAATAGTTGTGCCGCGGAGCTGTCGAAGTGGAGCTCTAATGTGTTTAGGCAGATTCCAAAGAAAATCCAAACAAAAAGAAATGAGCTGAATCTTCGAGATAGGGATGGTGCCTTTAGTTCTGAAATCAGTTGCTTAAGGAAAGAAATCAATGACCTTTTAGATGATGAAGAGATCTACTGGGGTCAAAGGGCTAAGGTACTTTGGCTTAAGAAGGGAGATAAGAACATAAAGTTTTTTCATGCCCAGGCCTCTGAGTGTCATAAACAAAATACCATAACGGGGATTTGGGACAGTCATGGAAGATGGTGCAATGAACAAGCCAGCATAGCTCAAGTTGCTATTGATTATTTTGAGAACATATATAAGACGACTTCCCCAACACAGATTCAGGAGGTTACTGATGCAATTCCTATAAGGGTGACGGAAGAGATGAATGAAAGCCTAAACAAGAATTTCACCAGGGAGGAGGTTGCCACCGCCCTCAAGCAGATGCACCCCACAAAAGCACCCAGCCCGGATGGTATGTCTGCTATCTTTTATCAAAAATACTAGAATATTGTGGGTTGTAGTATTACTAATATGGTTTTGAATGTTCTTAATGGTAACATGTCTATGGATAGCCTTAACAAAACCAATATTGCTCTCATCCCAAAGATTAATAATCCCAGTAAGATGGCTGATTTCCGGCCCATAAGCTTGTGTAATGTTGTTTATAAGCTCATATCAAAAACCATTGCTAATAGATTTAAGGCTCTTCTTCCTCATATTATCTCAGAAAACCAAAGTGCTTTCACTTCTGACAGGCTTATCACTGACAATGTGCTTGTGGCGTTTGAGTTAATGCACTTTGTAAACCACAAAAATGTAGGCAAGGAGGGCTACATGGCGGCCAAACTTGATATGAGTAAAGCGTTTGACAGAGTTGAGTGGTGCTTTATTAAGGCAGTCATGGAGAAATTAGGCTTCAGTCCTAAGTGGGTGGATCTGGTTATGAGGTGTATCACATTGGTGTCTTATTCGGTTTTAATAAATGGAGTAGCTTATGGGAATATTACTCCTTCCCGTGGGCTTAGGCAAAGGGACCCTCTCTCCCCAACTCTCTTCCTTATTTGTACTGAGGGGCTTTCTGCTCTTATTCATGAGGCAGCCCGTAACCTTCGGTGGATGGGCATTTCTATATGTAGGGACTACCCTAGAGTCACTCACCTTCTTTTTGCGGACGATAGCATCCTCTTTTGCAAAGCTGATGCTGAGGAATGTCGTGTTTTGAAGCAAATCCTCCAGATTTATGAAGAAGCCTCGAGTCAAAAAATTAATACCGAGAAATCCTCTATTTTCGTTAGCCCCAACACACCCCAAGAAGTCAAGGATGAGATTTTTGCTTCTCTTGGCCCTATGCAGGATTCTAGACACACAAAATACTTGGGCCTCCCATCTTTCATTGGAAGATCGAAGAAACAAGTCTTTTCTATTCTCAAAGAGAGGATTGGGCAAAAGCTGGCCGGATGGAAAGGTAAACTTCTCTCCATGGGGGGTAAGGAAATCCTTATAAAAGCAGTCGCCCAAGCAATCCCCACTTACACTATGGGGTGCTTCCTTCTTCCTCAAAGCCTATGTGAAGAAATTGAAAGTATGATGAGAAATTTCTGGTAGGGGCAAAGGCAGTAAGAAACAAAGATGTGTTGGGTGAGCTGGAAAACAATGTGTAAGCAGAAAGCAAGTGGTGGAATGGGATTCAGGAATCTACAAGCTTTTAACAAAGCAATGCTTGCTAAGCAGTTATGGCGAATCCTACAAAACCCAAACTCTCTTGTGGCTAGGGTTCTCAAATCAAGATATTTCCCTACCGGGGATATTCTAAATGCTAAGATCGGCAACTCTCCATCATACTCATGGAGAAGCATTCATAGCAGCCTTGATATTATTAGAGTGGGAACTCGGTGGAAAGTGGGCAACGGGAAACTAATCCACATTTGGGATGACAAATGGCTACCAACCCCGTCCACCTACAAGGTCATTTCCCCTCCTAGTGATATGCCCCAATTCCCAATGGTCTCATCTCTCATTAACCCAATGACAAATTGGTGGAATGTGGATTTGATTAGGGCAACCTTCCTCCCATTTGAAGCAGAAATAATTTTGAAGATTCCACTAAGCCGCACCCTTCTAGAAGACAAAATAATCTGGATTGAAAATAGGCATGGAGATTTCACTGTCAAAAGTGCCTACCATATAGCCTATAGTTTGATTGAGGAAAATGATCGTGGAGAAAGTTCTAGTGGGGATCCATGTAAGCCTTTGTGGAAACGGCTTTGGCGTCTCAACTTGCCAACAAAAATCAAGGTGTTTGCTTGGAGGGCTTACATCAATGGTCTTCCCACTATGGATGTTATTTCTCGCAGAGGAATTTCTCAAAGTATGGCTTGCCATGTTTGTGGTAATGGGGCCGAATCTATTGATCATGCTCTTCTTAAATGTGAATTCTCATCCTTGGTTTAGGAGCTTTGGCTTGAAAACCCTCTACGCATTCAAGGCTTTAAAAATTCCTTCCTGACTCGACATTATTTATTCTCTCCCACTCAACTCTTCATGATTTGGAGATCTTCTTTGCTACGGCTTGGGCCTTATGGTCAAATAGAAACAGAATAATGCATAAGGATAATGGTCTTTCTCCACTCTAGGTTTGGCATATGGCAAGAAATGTTGTGGAAGACTTTGCATGCTCAGCCAATTGGGATTTTGACTCAGTAAGACCTGCTGCTTCTAATTGGGTCCTGCCCCCTCCGGGAATTTTTAAAGTAAATGTTGATGGTGCTTCTTCAGAGCATGATGGTTCCTCTAGTGTGGGTGTTGTTATTAGAGACTCCAATGGTCTTGTTGTGGCTGCACTGTGCTTGTCGCTTCAGTCCCATTTTTCTGCAAAGCTTATGGAGGTTTTTGCTTTGGAGCAAGGTGTCCTTTTAGTGCAAGAACTCCAGCTGCCTCGGGTTATCGTTGAATCTGATGCTTTGGCAGTCATTCAAGCAATTAATGATAAAGCTACTAGGAGCTCTTTTGGTCACCTTATACAGGAAGTTCTTGAAGTTTGTGAGTCTTTTGAATCCTGCCATTTCAAGCACTTAAGTAGAAATCACAATGCAATGGCCCATGAGCTTGCACAGCACGCTAGAAGAATTGGAAATCGCCAAATCTGGAAGGGAGTTGCACCTCCCTTTGTTCAGTCTTTTCTGCAATCTGACTTGTGTAACTAGTTATCCTTGTCCTGCAATGCAGGTTCTCTGTACAACCCTTCTTGGTTGGTTTTAATGAATATATTTCCCTTTCAAAAAAAAAAAAAGATTTAAAACAACAAATCTCTTCTCACCCTATCCAAAAAAAAAAAAAAAAAAGTCATACTTAATATTTTTAATTACTTTATAATTAAAAATTAAAAACAATGAATTTTAATTTTAAAAGTAAGGATAATTTTGGAAACCTATCTTTAAGCAAAAGTTAGGTTAGTGCACAATATTTTTAACATTATTTTAATAGAATTTGGTTAAACAAATGTTTAATGATATTTTTAAGTTTTGGGTAGAGTCTCATTTTTCAAAATCTTAAAATAAAAATAAAAATAAAATTTTAAAAAAGTGTAATTACGTCTTTCAACTTTTATGCACGAAACAGTTTTGCCATCACGTGTGAAATAGTTTGACCTCATTGGCAATAGGCGACTAATTCTGGTTAGAGATAAAGCTAGTCTTGTTTGTTGTAATAGAGTTGTTGTATGTTAGTTAATTTCAAACGTCGTTAGCAAAAAAAAAAAAAGAGGTAAAAAGCTGTACTAAATAGTAACTCACTTTATGGAATGGGAAAAATATATGTGATAAAGACATATCAGGTACAATTTTTATCTTTTTTTGGAAACCCAGGTACAATTTTTATCATTTCATGGGTAATTGCAATCACTGCAAGAGGGCAGTGACATCATTTGTATCAGTGCTATTGTTTCTTTTTGATTGTTGTTAAAATATTTCTTGTTTTTGTCCACTTCATTTAATTTCATTTATTCTTTTATTGTGGAAATAATACAGAATGATACTAAAAATTAAAGAGAAATGCTATATGTGATTTTTCTACTTGAAGGCTCCCTCCTTTTGTCATTTGATCATGACATTTTCATTCAAGTTGCAAAGTTTTCGAAGTGCTTGTGCGAGTATTGTCACCTATAAAAAATCCCTCCAATATATTTTGAGGGAATCATCCAATAGATATTAACAATAATACTAAGATTTGATGTTAACATGTTAGTGTTATAATAATAATAATAATAATAATTAATCTATATATAAAAGCAAAGACTTCATGCGAGAGAGTATAAAGTTTTGTTATGTGACGACACATTCCTTGGGATTTTCTTTATTTAGGCTTACTCCTAAATTAAGTTTGTATTTACATTATATTATTAGTTCATTGAATTAACTAATGGAGTAAATGCATATATTTTTATTCTTTCTCAAAAAAAATTATTTATAATAATAATAATAATAATGAATTTAAAATATTTAGTCGTTTTGACAACAATTGACACAAAAATCATAAAAAATTAAATATTTGTAAGTTCACTAAAATTAGTCATAACTATTTAGATTTCTTAATATCTTTTAGTGATATTATATGTATAACCAACATTGTAGTATTTCTTCTATGTAATTAAAAGGATTACTAATGTGATAAATATATATATATATATATATATATTAACTATTTTAACTGGTTAATTAATTATTTAAGTATAATGAAATTTTGATGTCAGTTTTATAAGATTTATATGAGGAAAAAATTGATTAGAAATATAGCATTCTTGCATAAATTTACTTTTGCAATGGTAAAAACAAGGTCCAACAAAAGAAAAAATAAAATAAAATAAAAACACAATCAAGAATTTTAAAAAAAAAATTATATATATATATATATATATATTTATAATGAACTTTAGATAGGTTTTCTAGTACTCTTAGTTAATAGAGATTATTAAAGATGTGACTTGAAATGATTTAAAAGTTCATGGTTTTAATTTAAAAGAAAAATAGGCATTATACATCCTAAATTTAATGAGACTCATATTGTCATAAAATTCATATGCATAATTGTCCCTCCTGTACCTCAAATTATAGTTTTCAAGTTTGTCAATGAGCCAATAACCCTTTTGTCTATCCATTACAAATGAGAGATGAAACCAACTCACCCAAGACATAATACGCACCCATTATGAACTACATGCAAATTACACCATGAAAGGATAACCAAAAACAAAAAGAAAAAGATGAAATGCAAGGACACCTAGCATGTATAAGACAATTGGCAGATACATAGGCTGCTAGGTTGCTTCTCCTGCTTAGTGCAAATCAAACAAGAAGCCACGGAAAAAAACTTAGGTGCTCTAGGAGCAATGCTCCCTCTTCTCACATGAGAGGTGAGCCTCACGTGTGGGTCCCATCATAGGGCCCACCTCTCATGTGAGAGGAGGGAGCATTGCTTCCGGAGCATGCAAGAATCACCCAGAAGCCACACAAGTTTCTTTCCTCTTTAATATCATCATCTAACCAAAGATGAATCATGGCTGGTTAATCAAATAGGAGGTGAAGCAATTGCATGACACAAACAATGGAGTGTAGTAAGTACGTGTGGGAGTACTTGTTCAAATAAGCATTACACCAAAATGGTTAGTGCTTTTAGGCTTTTAGCAAGTACACCCACGTGAAACAACCAACAAAGGCAGCCCTAAGCCAATAAGTAGATGAATGATGAAGGCAGTAAGAGGAGTAATCCTAATCCAAGAGAGAGTTATCGATGCTCAAGACTAAGCGAAACTAAGATGAGAAGAGTATGAGACTGCGGCCAGTTCTATACCTCTGAAGAAAAAAAAAATACAAAACAGAACGCTTGAGAAATAAAAAAAAAAAGGAAAAAAAGAAAAAGAAAAAGAGAGAAGCATCAACAGGGAAGAATCAGATAAGAAATGATCATATTTGAAGGGATAGGAGATGATGCTCGAGTACCAAAGTGGATACAAGGAAAATCGAGTGAGTTGAAATTAACCAGGCAATCTCAGTATCGCAGCAATTTTCACCTGAAAGGGTTGATATATTTTTTCCCTTTTGACCTTAGTCCAATGGAAAAACAACAATGAGTTTAGAGGCCCAATGCACTACTTCACAATAATGTATAAACAAGTTGTCTAGATTATTAATTAATTAATTTCCATAAAAGGAATCTAGAATGAATTTTTATATACAAAATAGTAAACCAGAGATAAAATGGAGCCATCACCACACTAAAATCAACCAGATCATTGCCAACACACTTCCATTAGTCAAAGGAGGAGGAGGAAGAGGGGGGCTCGTTTTTTCTCAGAAATGCAACTGCTTGCACTGTGCAACTGAAGCCTCTGCAGGACAATATGGACACTTAAATGTCCTCGTACCACTTTTTGACAACTTCATGATCGATTGCTTGCAAAGAACATGCAAACATGGAAGCAGCATTGGCGGATTCTCGTCACTAGCTTGATCCCTACTCACAGGACAAACAAATATTGAATGAAACTGAAATTCCTTTCCCAATTCAACTGGCACTGGCAACTGTTTCATTGCTTGCCACTCTGGCTTCTTAGCAGCCATTACATTTGCCAACTTTAAAAGAGTAGGCAACCCCTCAACACCAGCTGCTATTGCCACACTCAATGGGCTCTCATAGGACTGCTCCAAGAGACTGCAGAATTGCCCAGTCAGTTCTTCAGTCAAATTCTCCCATTGGGTTGGAGATGTCATATCAGCATATGGGGAACTGTCAAGCCTTCTTGCAAACAAGAGGCAAGCCATAAGCTTTTGGATCTCCTCCATGTGGAGGGTAGCAAAGGGAGCAAGGTAAGCTCTGGCATAATTGAGTGAATCAGCTAGGCTTCCTCTGCGTAAAATCTCCACAAACTGCAGCCTATGAAGTTTAAGCTCAATATTTGAACCATTCTGTTTGAGCTTCTCACGATTGATACAGGCCCACTTCAGAGCAGGCTCAAGATTCCCAACTCTCACAGCTTCAAGTATCTGATGCATTTCAAAGAATTGAGATCTTACTGCAATTGCCTCTGGTTCTCCAGCCTCATTTAATATGCTATCTCCAAGATCAAACAAGCCTTGCCGGTAAAAATGGTTTGCAATAGTCTGATTCACAATGTGGAAGTCAAAATCAACATTTCTGTACGCCTTTGATATGTCAGGATTGAAGAATTTCTCTAGTAGTTTTAGGTACTTGCTAAGGTTCAAGTTTAGTTCCTTCTGTGACCCTTCTAACTGGTGGAGTGGGACAAGTGCATTGAGCTTGAGTTTGAGATCTGTGAGGATGGACTTCTGATCAACAGGGGAGGTGGGGTCATCAGCTGACTGGATTTTTCCTAACGCCTGTTCAATTTCATGGCCAACTTGGTCAATAACTTCTTGGGATTTAGAAGAAGACAATTTTTGCTTTTTAGTAACACGCTCAAATGCATCTTTGATGGTAGTTAGCTCCATCATTCAGTTCAACTAACAAGCTCCTGCAAGAAAGTGCAGGCAAGTTTTCATGGTCCAAAAATGCAGATAAGTTGTGCAAAATTGATGTAGGAAACAGGAAACTATAAGTAAAATTATACAATTTCAGATGTATGCATACTGTTTTAATTCTTGGGAAGAAATAACAAAGAATCCAATTCTATGTCAGTAATGAGATCATCAAGATATTAGCAAGCACTACAAGGTTATATATAAAGTGGTTAAAGGAATGGAGAGTATGGCATTTCTACATGATTCCCTTGGATTCATAAGGTTAAAGATTCACCCAGAAAAAGGTTCAAGAAAACCGCTTGTTCAATTGTTCACCTGCAGGTAACAATTAACATGGGCTCCTGCAGCTCACCTCAGCCTGCCTAGTCATCCGCTAAGCTCACTATGTGTTGGAAAATAAAAATGGAATTTCCAGTCAGTACATGGGGCCCAAAGTTCATAAATCAATGTTTTTACAGCCAGATGTTTATGAGATGTAACTAGTTTTGCACTGGTTGTCAACCTACTGTTCCTTCCACAGTCCCTGACTAAAAACAACAAATATCACACAAAGGCTCACTCAATTTGTTCTTGCCTTATACCTACTTGATCATTAAATGAACCTTTTGTGTGCATGTGTCTTACACTTTCTCTATGGTCATAGACCATGATTCACATTCTAAATTTAGACTAAGATTCAACACCAAATGTCAACATAGAAGACACTTCTGCTTTCTTCCTGGTTTTGAAACCTTTTACAGTTAAATCTCTACAGTTCTAAATTTAGGCTAAGGTTCCAACACCAAATATCAAAATAGAAGACATTTCTCCTTTCTTCTTGTTTTTGCAACCTCACAGGGTTGAATCTCTATATATATAAGCCCCAGCAGCCAATCAGAGATTTTTCTTCTCTTTCTCACACCCCCCCCCCCCCCCCCCCCCCCCAAAAGGAAAAAATTTCTGCTGAAGGGCAAAGAACTTATAAAACCATATAGACAAACCCTAATTAGATGGCCAATATTCATGAGAAACATCTTATCAATATATATACGTGTGTGTGTGTGTGTAATGAAAGATAGTAGGAGCAGAGGTAGAAAGAAGTCAGGAGTTATTAGCTAAATTAAGAATTCTCCCTCCACAGCCAAGGAAAAAAAAAGGAGGTAGGAGGGAAGGTCAACGGAATGAAATCCTACATCCACACCTGCAAGAATTGTGTATCAAGAAATCCCAGAAGTAGAATTGGAGACCTCATGGGGTTTCCATGAGGCCAACCAATTGAGCTACCCTATGCAAGCATAATTCAATGTTACCAACATTAAAGATGAATTTTTACACTTGGAGGAGTTTAAAGAATACGGACAAGTTCTGACCACAAAATTAAGCAGAAGCACAGTCCAAAACCTTTGGATCCTGAAGCTTGATCTCCAATTGAGGAAAGAATCCCTAAATTTTGGAGTGTTTATGACATGATTATTAGTTCTAAAAAATGTAGATGGGGCCATATTGAACTGAATACAGTCAGTCAGCATTGTGATTACATATTTGATTTTATATATATATATATATATATATACATCCAAACTAAAAGCCAATTGCAATACCCAAGATGCTCAAAATGTGTATACAACTAAGTTCACATGACCTTAAACACCCAAATCAATTGAATACATTGATCCAAATTCTAGTTCAATCAAAAGTTCGGGGTAGAAAGTTGCTTGATTTGTGGTACAAATTCAATGAGAGTATGAGACACTAAAGTGTGATAATGGAACTAAGGCTTGAGCTTGGCTTGTGTCTGTCCTCGTGTCATCACTCATAAAAAAGGATCATTTTAACTTCTTGCCTCAACTTTATGGGAAACTTCCTCCTTTACTTAGTGAAAGTAAGTCTAAAATGAAAATTCCTGATAACAATTAGTACTATCTAGAGATTCTAACAGATCCTAAAAGGACCATTTAGCTCCTTACCCCCACTTTTTATGATGAAAACTTTTATTACTTCTAGACAGTAAGTCCAAAAGAAAACCTTTATAGAGAAAATAAATGTAAAATGAGCAATTTAGACTTCAATGACTTCACTGCCAAACAAAGAATTCATCTTAGAGATCCATTCCTGACCTCAAGTTATTTTTCTTTAGATCTTTTTTGGATTGGTTGTTTGCCTTGCAAAACCAATCATTCTCTTCTATCTTTGATTTTCTTCATTCTTGTAATTTCTGTATTTGACCCATGTACACTATCTGTGTACTAGGGTGTCCCTTTTTTATATCAATAAATCTTATCACTTATCAAAAGAAAAAGAATTCATCTTAGATTAGTAACACCTAGAGTTCTAAACCATCAACATAAGACATTAAAATTTGACTCCATGGTATTTTATTTTTCCCAATAATTTCCAATTTTAAGAAGTAAAGTGCATAACTACTAACAAGCACATGACAAAGATTAGAAACCAGAGTAGCTAAGAAACAAAAGGAGAGATTATTTTATTAGTAATCATTGGGTGATAAAGGAAGAGTTCAGTGTGTAAGCTATTGTCATAGACATCTCTAAGATGCAAAAACCTAAGACGTTTTGCATGAGCGTTTGATGCAACCATGGAAGATTGATTTAGTGTTACTTCACAACTTCATAGATTCCATGATTTATTTTGTGGCTCAAGTGCAATATCAAATTGGAACCTTTTTTTGTTTTTGTCTTGATAATTGGAACATCTTACATGGTTTTGAAGGTCAGGTCATTATCAGGTTAAAGTGGTTTTTAAATTGAGTAATTAGGCTCTTGGTTATAGGCATTTTTTATGTGGAGTGGATCTAGAATTTCCTAAAATCTTTGTGCATAATTTTATTTTAGGGTCACTTCTTAACTATGTTGGCCTAGATCATTCTGGAATTTCTAATTGTATAACGAGTTAAGGACCAAAGTTTCAACACCATATGAGAGGCCATTTCAGTTCGTACAGTAATACAGGCCAATACGTCCAAACTGTACAGTATTGACAACTATGATTAAGAGTATTTTATTGGGTTTTCTTAGGCCCTTAGATTACTAGTCAAATCAGGAGTTATAGTCCTAGTAGGAAAAGTAGAAGTCACTGAGTCTATATAAATCTATTTCATTATTTAAAAGAAAAATTCAGACTTTAGCCAATGAGCTCTAGTTTAAATGTCATCTCCTTCCCTTGAAAGAGTAAGGTTAGAAGATGAAATTATGGGTTTAAGATCTATTGGGCACATGCATAACTTAACAACAACAACAACAAAACCTAAGCACAAAAGATTTGGGATTGGCTATGGATTCTCAACAAACTACATTGAGGTCAGCCAAATGTATTCTTCTCTGACATTCTATCCTATCCAAGATCATATTCTCTATCACCTTTTTAATTAACATATCACTTTGCGTGTGTAACTTACTAATAAAAAAATTCAGACTTGATTAATGGAAATTTGAGTGAATCAGTTTTGAGGCAAAATTTCTATATTTCTAATAAAGCTTTATTCTTCTTCCTTTTTACTGCACTGTCACTGTTCAAAAAACCTTAAACCGTAACAAAATTCTCTAGTTTCTTCCTTTCTACAACCGCAAATTTTTCTTCTCATTTCTTTAAAACCTTAAAAATCCTAATTTTTTTATAAACTTTAGCCGCCAAATAATGCTATCAAACAAAAAAACCTTCAATCAGCCTCTGAGTAAATTCCTGCAACCAGCTTTTTTTTTTTTTTTTTTTGAATAAATAATAGTAAACTTTATTACTAAAACACAATTCCTGCAGCCATTTTGTTCACTTTACAAGCCTTCTTTGCAATTAAATCCTAACTTTTCAAACCATAAGCATTGCATAATACCTAAAGCCTTTCCCTCACCATAATACCCTAACAATAGAACTATTCTTATCCTAGAGTCCAAAACCTGCATATGACAGGTACTTCAAATCTGTCCTACGTCATTCTTACACCGACATGCACGAATGGAAACTTCCAATCAGGATTCCGTTATTCTAAACCTCTAAAAGAAAGGAAACTTTCAACAACTGCTAGTTGTTGTACTTGAGAATAAGTGACACGTGTATTCTATCACAAATAGCTATGGAACTGAACATTACTAAGCAGGCCAACAGGACTAAAGGTTTTTTGAATGCTCCACAATGAAAGCACAATGGAACAAAATCTTACCTATCCTATCTGAAATTCCCATTTGAGCACATGTCTGAGTTGCTAAGTACCATGGAATACTCTGATAACACCTAAAACCTACACTACATTACATTGCTAGATAATCCCACATGTGTTTATAGAAGATAAAGATGCTACAGAAGCAGTAGAGGCCTAATCCAGTGCCGGCTGAACAGTGGAGCAAAAAATGCGGTCGCCTAAGGCCCCAAGTAAAAAAAAGGCCCCCAAATTTTAACTAATAGAGTTATTTATAATCAATAAATAAAATAATATTTTTTTACCAGATAAAAAACAAATAAAAAATAGAGAAAAATGTAACGTTCACAATATTTTTTACAACACTTTTACAATTATGCTAAGTAGCAGGTTGTTACAACCTATTATTGATGGCAAAAAAATAATTATAGTGATATTTTCAAAGAAAAAAAAAAGCAACTTAAAACTTAAGATTTGTTGTAAAAAAATATTGTGAATGTTGTACTTCTAAAAAAAATAAGAATAATAATAAGAGCTTAGTTAGCAAACTTTTACTAGTTCTCACGATAAGTCCACCACTAATACCACTATTTTACTTACTATAATCAATCTACCATATCAACAAGTATGAAAAATTTTGTTAAATTTTTTCTATTTATAAAATTTTTAAAAAAAGAAAAAATTCTACATAGTTTATGTTAATTAGTAGTAATTTTGCATCTAAAATAAAATAATCAATTTTCGCTTTAGGCCCCTAAATACATCAAGCCGCCCCTGGCCTAATCCAGTCTCAAATATTAAAGTAACAAGCTATTCTCTGCAACAATCACAAAATCTTTACAATAATAAGTAAATGGTACTCAATAAAAAATTTCCCAAAAGCTCAATACACATTGCCACCAACAATTACTTTCACAAAACACTAGCACAAACAGCTAAACAATCCTCCTGCCTATATACAGTACAAAAAAAAAAACACAGCAAAAAAATCAATATTTGAAACCTCCACGTTCTCTCTATGCACTATAATTAAAACTGACTAAACAATCATTTTCCTTCACTTTTCTCATCAACCAAACAGAGGCTAAAGCCAAAATAAAAAATAAAAAAATAAAAAATAAATCTCGAAATCAAGCAAACGAAAAAGCTAATCACTATGAAACTTCCTCTCCACAGCACCAACTAATCACAGTCTCTGTTTGGTTGCTGAGAAAACCTAGGAAATTAAAAGAAAAAAAAAAAGAGTAAAAACTTTGATTTGTTGAAGTTAGGTCGCCGGAAATACAAAAAAGATAGCATTTTCAATTGAAGTTTTACAATTCTCATCAGTGATTATTTTTCCACTTTATTATTTTCTCGGGAACCAAACGGAAATTACAATCTTGTAAAACGAAATTCTCATGAAATGAAACTGAAATAAGATCGAAAAGAGTGAAGGGAAAGAAGAGATCTTACAGAGAAGAAGCTCTTTCCTCGTCGAGCAGTAGCAGAGGAGCGAGAGAGAGAGAGTGAAGCGTGTGAGTTTGGGAGAGAAAGCTTGGTTGGTGGTTTAGGAGCACACGTGTGTACAAAGTGGGAGATGTGACTTTTACTAGATTGCCCTTTGGATATTGTGTTAATGACTTCTGTGTCCTTCGCCAATCAATCATTTTAGATTTAAGAATCGGCTTTTGCTTTGCTTGTCGGTTTGCTTTCGTACGGTTCTGTTGTCTACATTTCTTACCTAATACAATGCTGCCACGTGTCGGTGAATGAGAGTTTGAAGGTGACGGTGAATGTAAACGGTAAACGTGGCGGGCTGGCGGCTACAACATTCCCAATTTGGCAATTCTAACCGATAAAGTAACACACATACGCTCTCTTTCTCAACAAAAAATAAAATAGGCTTAAATAGCACACAAATAGCACACACACCATTAATTACCGAAGTTGTCTATTAAAGTCTGTTTGGGATTTGTATATTTTGTTAAATTTATAAATTTTTTGTTAAAAATATTATAAATAAAAGTAAAAGTTAGTTAAAATAATATAATGATACGCATAAATAGTACCAAAAAATATAGTAGAACTCATGTATAATAGTAAAAAATAAGTTGAATAGTAAAATAAACTGGCAAAAATAATCTTGCCAAACAAACACTAAATGCAATAATAATGCTATCAAATTTCATAAATGGGTTGGTAAGTTATTATTTATTACCATATGGTCGGCGGCTTACATTACTTTATTATCTAGTATTATTAACTTGCTACATAAGATAGTAGTGAAAACTATTGTCAATTTAGGTGTATATAGATTTATTGTATGGACAATGATTACAAATGACAATGGCAATGAAGGTGGGGAATTTGAACTCTAAGGGTGTATTTGAATACCACTTATTTTGCTGAAACTGAAAAATTATTACTAAAAGTACCGTATATAAAGGTAAAAGTTAATTGAAATAATACATGAGGTCATGAATAGTGCCAAAAAATGCAATGAAGCCTATAAATAGTAGCAAAAATTAGCTGAATAGTAAAATAATTTTAATTTTTATTCCTAACCTAAACATACACTAATGGATTGTTTGGTTAGCTTAAAAAAGTATTGTATTTTTTGTTTTTTCTTTTAGCATTTGTATTCAATTTTTTATTTTTAGTATCCTAAAAGTTGGATTTGAATACAAAAAATGAATACAACTTTTTAGCATTTTGTTTTCTATGAATATGAATACAGTGGCATATTCGTAAATATTGTGAAAACACAAAATTAATTATTTTTTTTTAGTGATGCTTATGAGTGAGAAAAACTACTTTTTCTTGAAATAGAAAACAATGACCAAACTCATGTATGATGTATTCTATACCTAAATTATGTATTCAAAACAACTTACCAAACACTACCAAATGTGAAAATAAGTGTTTTTTCTATATTTAAATTCAAGATTTGAATATAGAATAAAGAAAATGAAAAGTAAATACACCATTTTTTGAAACCAAACATGCCGTAAATGTTTTGTTGGAAACATCACAAAGTATTAGTTAGGCCACAAGCCTCTTAACTTCATTTTTCACCTTCAAACCTAAATTTTTCATTTTTGTTTCTAAACTATTTTGTTTCCTTGAATAGTTTAAGACTAAAAAAAATGAAATGATTGGGGAAAAAATTTAGGGATAAAAAGAAAACTTTTTTTTAAATAGTTTAGAAATTAAAAAAAATAATATATTTTAAAAAAAGTTTAAGGATATAAAATGTAAAGTTTTTATTTAACTCTCTAAAAACGAAAAATAAGATTTTAACTTGCATTTCATTGATTTCTTTTATCTGTTTTTAAACCAACGGCACCCAATCACATTATTTTAACTTACAATTTCATAGGAGCAAATGATATTTCTCCATATTCTTCTGTGGTTTGGAATGTCATACACAAAGTATCTAAATCTCGTGTGTGTTCATATAATCACAAAAATAAATAAATAAAATAAAATAAAAGGCCTTTTGTTTCAAGGGAGTGTTTGGGGGGGGGGGGGGGTGGGGTGGTGGTGGTGTGGGGGGTGGGGGGGCGCGCATGAAAACATAAAAAATCTCGAATGAATATTGAAAAATGATGCAACTCTAGTATTAAACCATACCATCTTGAGTTCTTGACTTGTTTCTGATATCTATAGTATTAATATGTAAAATTAAAATTTTCCTCTAAACTTGTTCAAACTTCAAAGCTATTACATAACAATTCAATTAGTCATTTACATATGTTTTGATCACATAATGACAGCTAAAACTAATTCAATAAATTCGAAATGTAAGTTAAATATGCAATAATCTTGGTTAGCCTAAGAAATGTAGTGATCATAATAATCTTAAATTACAGTATGAGAAATGTTATGTCCACAACAAATATTGAGTGACAAATTGTTACTGATTGTTATTATTGGGGTAAAAAGGTAATCTCAGCGGTAGGTTTAAATTTGAACTAATAACAACTAACCACTTATGATTTATTGTAAAAATATTGTAAAAATGTTGTGGAGTTAGCATTTCTTATTACGGTATAATTATTTCCTCCACCTACCATGCATCACAAAGAGAAGCAATATATCGATGCTCAGCTTAAACAGGGGAAAAATTGAATGATTGGCATTTCCAAAATTGATATAATCAGTGGGTTAATTACAAAGAATCATTCAGTCAGCTATCAAGACAATTATCTGATAGCCAGACCAAGCTCACATCAGCATTTCAGGTTGGTTTCTACTATGCCGGATACCTATTACTATCTATGCAGCATAGACCAAAAAAAAAAAAAACCCTGAGTGAAGTGCAGTATGAATAAAAAGAAAAGCCTCCAAAGTGACCACCTATTTCTATCTGAAATGTACAGCAACATGGTCAGGAAGGTCCCTCTGATTTCTAAAGAATGGTCTAATTGGAGTAAGAGAAACATGTTATGAAACACTTATTTCCGGGTCTGTTCCACCTTGGCTCGAATCTTCTGTTCCAACACAGACTTATCTGTCTCGAGGTCAAACATCCTATTAAGAGCACGCATATTCTCAAGTATCTCATCCAGAGTACGTGCATCATCACATCTCAAGTTCTCCATTGGACCACGAAGAAGCTTTTTTACTAAAGCCACACTAAGATCATAAATAGCTTTTTTATTCTTCTCAGAGATATCATCACCTATCTTTGATAAACACTTATTAAGCTCGGCATCCCTGATCCTTTCAAAGTTGTTTTTTAATCTCTTGATGGTGGGAACAGTCTCAAGGGAATCTTTCCAAGCTTCGAATTTATTCAATTCCTCCAGTAGTATTGTCTGAGCCTCCATAGCTTTTCGCAGTCTATCCTCCTTGTTAGCTTCTACAACTTCCTTGAGGTCATCCACATTGTACACAACTGCAGTCTTAAGTTCTGAGACACTCTGTTCCACATTCCTAGGAACGGAGATATCAATAAAGAGCCGCCTTCCAATTTCAGGTTGCACAGTGGGGAGCATCTCTACATGCTCTTTCAAGAATAATGGGGTCTCTGATGCAGTGCAGGTAAAAACTACATCAGCTTCTGAAGCACAAGATAGCATTTCTGATAAGGGTTTGTAGATGATTTCAACATCCTTGATCTCTTCCCGAATGGCAGCAACTCTCTCTTCCGTTCTGTTCAGAACAACCATGTTTTTACACCCTTTTGCAGCCAAGTGCTTAATCACAAGTTTCCCCATCTTTCCAGCTCCAACCACTAGCACTCTGGCAGTAGCATAAGAAGACCCTGTAAGCTTCATTAAGGCAAGCTCCACGGCAGCAGCACTGACAGAAACAGACCCTGATGATATATTCGTCTCACTTCTAACCCGCTTTCCAACAGTGATTGCATGCTTGAATAGCCCACTGATTTTCCTATCAAAGCCAGATACTCCTTGCCCAACTTTAACAACTTGTTTTACCTGAGCAAGGATTTGACCTTCCCCTAGAACAAGAGAATTAAGCCCAGCAGCTACTTCAAACAGATGCTGAGTGGCATCTTTGTTATACAACACAAATTGGTGCTGACAGAGCTCAGAAACAGGAACCCCACTTATCTGCAGCAAACAAAAGATAAAGCTCGTTATGTCACCTCCACCACCTTTTTTTTTTGGAATAAGAAAACTAAATATGGTTAATTGGCAGCTATGTACAGTAGAAATTCAGAGCACTCTTCATATAGACGCCGAAATAGACAGACATTAATGGGTAGTTTGACACTTATGTTCATTAAAAAACCCTAGGAAACAAATACTTTGTGGCAGCAACAACCACATATATATATAATTAAGAATGGTTGAGTTTTTTTCCAATTAGACTCCACAATTGGGCCCATGGAAAGGCTATCAAATTAACAAGAGACATTGCAGTAGCCACCCATGAGAAGTTACATTATATGAAATCAACTCTTATCTCCCTTGGTTTCTTATTTTTCTCGTTTCTGTTGCCTTGACCCCTTTCTTTCTGGGTGGGTGGGGGGAAGTTACATGCTTCCTCTCTACACAGAAAATGAACATTACTTACTAGAGCTAAAAAATTACCTTTGACATCCATTCGGTAACTTCTTTAACCCCACGATGCTGAGACAGAGCCACGACATATACTTCCATTCGGTTACATGTACTAAGGACAGCAGCTTCTTCAATATGGTTCATAGCACAGAGCTCACTAATTGCTTGAGGCCACTGTGCTTCTGGGATGGCTAGTTTTTCACGTATCTCAACAGATGCAGTGTGAACATTAAGCCCTATGACCGCAATGCAGCTCCTTTCCTTTGTATATCCTAACAGAAAAGGTAATAACAGGTCAACAAACGACTCCATCTTAAAATTACAAGAAGACCTTTTCAGGAGGAAACAAAAAGTCACAATTCCTCTTCAACTCCTTCCTAGGAGACAATTATCTACACATTTTGGAAGAAGTGGAGATACAACATATTATTATCACTATCCATAACACAAAATCAAACAAGAAAACAAGCCAACATGGTCACAAATCACTCATTCACTGTCCCTATAATTTCAAATCTTATTGCAATCAGTTCAGGCAGTCATACAAACCAATACTTTGGAAATTTCTCCAAATGTGTGATGCGACACCAGTTCACCATCTGCCAAAGTAATAGATGCCTCTCAATTCTCTATAAGCATCAGACACTAGTCAAAACAACACATCTGCCCACAAATCTTTGCAACCAATTTCAATCTAGGAAATCAGAAAACTACATCTCTCTAATATTATGATTTTCATGTGATCCATCATTAGAAATATTCAATTTACAAACTTCAACTGCATTGTACAATAACATTAACATTTTGGTCGGCATTAATTTCACTTAACTATTGACATAGCTATATGGATCTTCAACAAACTCCCAGCAAGGATGGCGTTAGATGTTAAGAAATTCTCATCTTCAACAACCTTAATCCATATTGGGCCACCGCACCCAACATTGGATCAAAATTATCAAGGAATCATCCCTCATAATCAAACTCATGAAACATTGTTCACACATTAGTCAACTAGATCTCATCCTTACTAGTTGGTTGAGATCCATAGCTGTCTCCAAAATGTTGGGCCCAAAAGTTTGGTTGTTGTTGTTGTTATTGTTTCACACGTTAAACAAGAGTTGGCTGCAAATGTTGACTTTCAGATGTAAAAACCAGTCAAATTCTCAACATTTCATGCTGACTTTACATAAACCCCAGTTTTATTTTATATTTAAAGAAAAAAAAAAAAGGCTTTGTAAAGTCAGCATCGAACCTTTTTTTTTTTACAAGAATCTCATCAAACCAATGAACAAATTAAACACATAATTGTTGACAAATAAAAAAACAAAAAACAATGGCTATTCACATGAATATGTATATATAGAAAAATACCCAATTGCTCTATTCAACCCAGAAGCCTTTCTTACTAGAATTTACACCAAACCAAGGAATAATTAAACATAATATAATTAAAAATATAAAAATTTGATACTAGAACAAAAACCCAACTTAAAGGGGAAAAAAAACGTAAGAATTAGATTAGAGTTAATGTGGACTCACTGTTAGCAGCGGAGGACTTGAGCAATTGGAGAGGCGAAGCAGTGAAGGCCTTGGAATCGATGTTCTCATTCGGGAACACAACCTGGCACCTAGTGTTTAGAGAGGATTTTTTTCTCTGGGAAACAAGGGACCTGCTGATCTTAATGGGTTTGTAGAAGATCGAAACTTGGGAAGGAGAGGCCCAAGAAGAAAATGACGTGAAAGTTGCGTTCTTGGCAATCGGAGATGGATGGAGAGAAGCGATTAAGGCAGTCTCAGCCGCCATTGATGAAGATGAAGATGAAGATGAAGGTGAAAGAGCTGAAAGACACAATGAATGAATAGATCGAAGTGCTCATATATTATAAAATAATATAAGAATAGCCATTATATATAAAGAGACTTTAGAGAGAGAGAATAGAAAGAAAAGTTCAAAGTAAGAATGGGTTAGGAATTAGGAACATGGGTTTTGGTGCGAGAGATTTGACCAAAGCCAATATGATAGTAATAGTAGTACTGCTAGTAGATGCACGTTTTGATCATTCAAGGAAAAAAAAAAAAACTAAAGTAAAAGTTTTGATGTTGTCAACAAATTTTGGGAAGACGCGTTTTGTCCACACGACAGGACAAGCACCACCGGCCAACTACCACTACGGCGATACACACGTCACATTTAAACCGCATGCTCGGTTTTTTTTTTTTTTCAATAGTTTCAATTTAAGACGTCGGTTTTTAATTATTACTTTTTATAATTAAATTAATAATTAAAATTTTACCTTTTTGTTTATCTTTTCTGTATGAAAAATTACATAAAAAAAAAAAAAAAAAAAACTCTTAACAAGCTTCCTCTACAACAATATTAAGAGGGAGCTGTGAGAATTTGAAGGAGCCAAACTTGTTTTTACTTTTCATAATAATTAAATTTTATCCCTTTATTTGTTTTTATAATTAAATTCCGTATTAGATTTTTAAAGGATTTTCTAAGGATTAGATTTAGAGGTATCGTAATAGCAAACGTCATAATTCTGACTTTATCTTAATATATGTATATATATATATATATATATTTAACGCTTTTTATACCCTTTGAAAATGCCAAATCCAATTTGTATTGTTCTCTTCAACAAAAAATAGTTATAAAAAAAATTGCAACTTCTTAAGTTTTAACTCATTATTATCTGTATTTTTTTTTTGGTAAATTGCAAATTACACCCCTAAAGTTTGGGGGTAATTGGATTTTATACCCTGAAATTTTTGAATTTCAATTTTACCCTCTAAAATTTGGTGATTTTTGAATTTAACACCTTAACGTTTTAAAATTTGAATTTTACCCCCTATATTTTTGAAGTGTTTGGATTTTACTCCTAAAATTTTGAGATATTTAAATTTTACATTCTAAAGTTTCAAAATTTGGTGGTGTAAAATCCAAACAATCCTAAACTTTAAGGGATAAAATTCAAGTTCTGAAATATCATAGTATAAAATCCAAACACCCAAAGCTTCAGGGATAAAAATCCAAATTCTGAAATTTCAGTGTATAAAATCCAATCATCCCTAAAGTTTCGGAGTGTAATTTGTAATTTACTCATTTTTTTCTATTAAAAAGAAGTTTTTTTGATGAATTAAGTTATTAATTAATAAAGAAAACGTATCAAGCTCTAATGAAATGGATACATTGGCAATGAGGTCATACTCAAAAGCATAGTTGTCATTATCGTATAATATGTATTGTATCGTATGTAAATAGTTCTATATCGTATCGACATATCGTAAGTGCTTATGAATTGTACAATACAGCATACGTATTGTATGAATCGTATCGTATTGTGTCGTATCGTAAAATTATACGTATTGTACGATACATAGACAAATGCTTTAAAATAAGATTTTTTGTTAAAATTTGTACTTTTATTTGAATCTAACAAGTTGTTAGACTTGTTTTTAATACAAAATTATTAGGTTACTTAATTTAGCCTAATAAAATAATATATTCATAAGTTTTTTTTTCCTCTCTTTCTATTACAAAATTTGGACTACACAGTACATACTTACACTTCACTTTAATATTTACAAAATTATTTTCTATACTATGAATAAGATATTAATTGATAATATAATAATTATTATTTTGTCATTATTGTTATAAGTCCAAGAAACTAGAATGCCAAGAAGATTTTTTTTTTTAATTATTAAAATAAAAAGAACAAGAAGAGATAATAAATGTTAACGGTGATGAAGAAAATTTTAGTGAAGAAATAAGTTTGCAAAATGATAAACATGATGATAGCATTGACTTAGATGGGTTGATTAGGCAATATGATGAAAATAAATTATTATTTTTGGGTCATTTGTAATATATTATCACCACTTTTGAATTTAAGCAATTTGAATGTGTATGTTATAAATACATGCTAGTTTGATTTATTTAATTAGTTTGTTAAATATTATTATTTAAGTGATGAATAAATTAGTCATTAGTTGAATATATTCAAAATTTATAATGAATATACTCTTTATATATGTGTATCTATAATTTTTTATAAATTTTATTAAGCGTTTGCTTATATTACAATACATGATATGATACGAAAAAATCAAAAATCAATTCACGATACGATTCATGTTTTGACAACTATGCTCAAGAGCGTAAGTTATAAGGAAAATATATTGTTTAACTTTTGTTAACTTCAACCCATCAAAATAGAAACATTAGAATTAAATAAATTAATAAAACTTCAACCCATCAATTCCATATTCAGCAAAAAAAAAAAAAAAAACTTTATTTACAACAAAAAACAAAACAAAACAAAACATGAACCCCTCACGTAAAAAGGTCAAGCATCAAATACAGGCGATGTCCAAAATCTGATCAATCTTCAAATTAATCGAGCTTAATTCATTGTCAAGAGTTTTGTAACTCAATTAGTTGATACTTTTTGGTATTTTTAATTGAAACATTTAATGTTTAAATTATATATATATATATATATATATATATATATATATATATATATATATATATATATTTCATCCTAACCCACTGGTATATAGTTGATTGCACGAAGCCTTCACTGTCATTGTGAATGTGAGATTGTAATGCCCCCTTTGTGTATCGACGACAACCATTACAACAGAAAGAAATGACAAACCTTCATTTTAATCGTAACTTTCACTGTGAGCATCCGAATACTAAAAGGCAACTCAATACGTAGTGTTATATTTTTTATTTGCTGAATAACTTAAATAATACGCTTCATGGATGGATAGATCATAAAACATAATATTATTTTTTCAATTAGTGTTGTTGTTCTTCTTATTATTATTTAAGATGTTAATTCACTTGACACTAAAATAAAATAAAATAAAATTTAAAGTGATCAAGTGAGTTTGGCTGTACTTAATTTGTTTATGTACAAAGTACAACTTTTTTTTTTTTTTGGTTGATAGAAGAAGAAAAAAATTCTTGAGTCTCGACTCTTAACGCTTTGCAGCGTGTTACAAAGTACAACTTTTCAAAACCTTACTATTTGATATGATTTTAATTTTTCCTTATCGATGGGATTGTAAGTATATATCACTGATATGCACTAAACATCGATTTCTTTGCTTATAAACTTAATTTAATTCATTCTCAAAAAAAAAAAAAAAAAAAAAAAAAAAACAACAACAACAACAACAACAACCGACTTTATATCTTATAGTAATGTGCTTCAATGATGCCTCAAATAAGAAGACTTTTCAAGATCAATGAAAATAAAAAAATAAAAATAAAAATGCAAGTAACATTTATCGGTAGAATTTAAAGTAAATGACTAGGTCTTAAGTGAGATAAAAAATTATCAAGCATCAAGAAGAAACTAAGCAGTTAAAAGTAACACTAAAACTGGATGTTGACAAAGCAAATCGATGCAATCACAAACAAATTGATATAAACACCAAATGAGATTGATAACATAATACAAAGGATCAAACAGGTTAAGAATGAAGAACTTTTTTTTTTTTTTTTTGGTTGAATTAAAAAAGGGGTCTTCAATGTGGGACTCATCGACCCCACACCACATGACGGCAATAGGTAATACCACGTATATCACATGAGTTTTGCTGGGGTTATCGTTCGAATTGCTCCTTTCTGGGTGCAGAACGAAAACTCCTACCATCAGGTCACACCCTCACATGGTAGAATGAAGAACTTGATAGAAATTCAAAAGAGTCGGAGTATAATAATGCGAAAAGAACAACAAATTACAAGTAAACTACTTACTTGCATGAATACCTTGTAAAACCATACGGAACGAAAAAGAAAATACAAATGGAGATGACATTTCTGAGAGGAGACTTGTGTGTTTTTCTTGAAGGTAAGTTAACTATTTATACTTTAAGGTCATTCGATTATCAATAGTTACTCTTTTCACAGGGTTGGATTTGGATGCCACTTGTCAAATATCCAGGTGCTGCTTGCAACCTTCGACAATTACTTCAATGTTACTTTTCTCGCGTCCATAGTCCAAGCCCTTGCCGCTTGTTAAATGCTCTCTTTTTATATATTGCACGTTTTCTTCGTGCTTATACTTGCAGTCATACGTGTCATAATCTAAGTAAGTGGCTTGTGTGAGTCAAGATTTTTAATATTAGCTTAATACTTAGTCTCTGTTTGGCATGATTAATTTTGCCAACTTATTTTACTATTTATTTTATTTTTGCTATTATTTAGAGCATTCCCATTAAGCCTTTTATATGCTAAAAATGCTTTTTTTTTTTAGCATTTTTGACCCAAAAGCTTGATCCATCAAGGCTTTTAAATGCTATAATTTTTAGCATTGATGAACAGTGCAATCTCATATTTGAGACCGCACTGTTCACAAATTGTAAAATTTATATTGTTTTTTTTATTCAAGTGGAGCCCACTTTCTTTTCTTTCTCATTTCCGTTTTCTCCCTATCTCACCATTTCTTTGCTCTCTCACTCTCTCCCTTTGCCCTGCCTTTAAACCCATGGTTGACAGTCAATGACCGTCCAAATCACAAACCCATGGTTGATTTGTGACTGACCCTAAACCAGCTACCGACCATCACCGCGGTGGCCCAAGGCGAGCAAACTGTGGCGGCCCACAGCGAGCAACGGCCCCATGGCCACTCACGCGATCTAAACCAACCCATAGCCACACACGTGATCTGAAGCCACCCACAGCAATCCACGATGATTTGAACCCACCCACGGCGAGCCATGACTACCACCAGCCCATGGCAATCTGAATCCCACGGCAATTTGAAGCCTACAAGTCGATCTTGAGAAATAGGAGAAACTTTCACTATGAGAAGAAGAGAGAAGAGAGCATAATGGGTCTGCTAGTGGGTTTGCTAGTGGCAGTGATGATGGAGGTCTCTTTTCTTTCTTTCTTTTTTTCTGCTGTGGTTGGTGGTGGTGAGTGGATGTGGTGGTTGTGGGTGGATGTGGATGTGGATGTGGTGGGTTTTGGCTGGGGTTGAGAACGAGGTGGGTGGGTGGTGGTGGGTTTTGGTTGGGGTTGAGATTGGGGTAGGTGGGTGGTGGGTTTTGTGGTGGCGGCAATGGAGGTTTTGTGGTGGGTTTTCTGTTGTGGTTTGTGGTAGTGGTTTTGGTTCTGCGTGGGGCGTGGGTCGTGGGTCACCGATCCTGGGTTTGTATGTGTGTGATGGGTTTTGGTTGCTAAAATTGTAATGCTGTGACTTGTGACGGTGGTGGCTATGGTGGGTTGTGGTTGCTACAACTTTGGTTATGGCAAGTGGAGCGGTGGTAAGGGTGGTGGAGGAGGAGGGGGTTGGCTAGTTGCAATAGTTTTGGTGTAGTTGGTTTTATTATTATTTTAATGAGTAGTTTATATTATTTAAATGAAATGGTAAAAAATATAGAATCTTTGATGTTTGGTGTATTGTAAAATGAGTTGTTAAAAGCTAAAATTTTAAATTTTGAGGTGGTATATGCTAAAAATTTTACTCACCTTGATGAGAATGCTCTTATGGGTTTCACTGCACTTTTTGATATTATTCATGGGTCCCACTATATTATTTCAACTAACTTTTATCTTTATTTACAGTACTTTCAACAAAAAGTTTTTAATTTTAGTAAAATAAGCAGATTCCAAACAGGGTCTTAAATATAATATTTTAGGAATAGTACATTATATTATCCAGTTGAATTCAACCACACATTTATTTTTAGAGATGATTACCCATGACGTCTAAATAAACACAATTAGTTCATCAAAACAAAAATGAACACATTGGTTGGATAAACACACACACACGCACACACAAAAAGAAAGAAGCAAAAACACTAATTTGGTCCCTACTAGGGACAGAGTTAAGCTTGGACTTTTGGTGGGCCGGGGGGGGGGGGCGGGGGGAGAGGGTTTAATGGAGGAAGTATACCCTATTACGGGTGAATGCTTCTTCCCTCTCACAAGCTAGTAGGACTCACAATTGGTGGGTTCCACTAGCTGTGAGATGAGAGAAACATACACCCGTAACAGGGTGTATTTTCTTCGGGGTAATGGCCCCTTTAATTATTTTTTATTTAAATATTAGTATATATATATATGGGTATTAATTTTAGTAATTTTGTTTTATAAAATTACACTTTACCCCCCTAACAATATCATTGATTATTTTAAGTGTAATACTATAGTCACAAACTTTTCTACAATATTTTTACAAAGTGTTGAGATAGCAAATTTTTATTAATTTGTATCTGGGCTCACTGCTTATATCATTTTTTTACTTACCAACATCTTTAATTTATAAAACAAGTTTGTATCCTTAATATTTTTCTCTTTTTAAAGGCCAAAAAAAATTTATATATCTAAAACAAAATATAAAAGCCCAAAAATATTAGTGTAACAACAAAAATTACTAATAGTAAAACTAAAAAAAAAAAAAAAATTAGGTCCAATCAACAAATTTTATTCAAAACAAACAACCCGGCATTTTAAAAAAAAATTTAGCAAATTTTGTCTTTACTTAGCAGCAAACACACACATCAAAGACAAAAAAAAAAGAAAAAAAGAAAAGGGTTTTAGTTATCTCAATTGAAAAAGTTTTTGATAGTTGTATAAGAGATATGGAGTTTAATTTCCTCATACACCAAAAATTGATTGATATCTTGGTCTAATAATAGCTATCATTAGACCAAAGCTGGAGGTTGGAGTTACTACAAATAACTAGTAGCGAGCTGCCCTCCCTAACTCCAAGTTCTAGTTTCGTCTTTGGTTCCTACATTTTGAAGTCACAGTCAATTTGGTCCTTAAATTTTTGTAGCAATCAATTTGGCCCTTATTATTTTCAATTTACAATCAATTTGGTCTTTATAATTAACTTACTAACGGAAAATGCTCACGTGCCAAACGAATTTTACAATAGGCACACTTGAAGCTTATGTGGCAAACAAATAATTAAATTTTTTTTAATTAATATTTAAAAAATGCTGCATAAGCATTTAAATAATTAAAAAGTCCATGTCAGCAAAAGAATTACCAAGAAAAAACCTTAAAAACACAATAATTAACAAAAAGAAATTCATCAAACTCATCAAAAAGAAAAGAACTAAGCTGTAGACGAAGGAGATGGAGCTTGAGTTGGCTTGTCCGGGGCAAATCAGGAATCATAGAGAGAGCATGTTCTAGAAATCTCCTCAGATTGAAAGATACACATCCATCAAAATCTAAACTTTATGCAATACTCTCGGGAAACATCCAATACCCACAAAACAAATTGGAATCCCCAAAAACATTAACACTCAAAATAAATATTCTAATGCAATATCCAATACCCACTTCAGAACCTGGAGCCGCTAGAAACATTAACACCCAAAACATAAATCAACAATTGAGATCTTTGGGTAGGAGAAGGACGACGACATTTGCATTTGAATTATTTGATAAGGACAATGGGGTTTTTGATTTTGTTGTATAGCGGTTTGTGTTGGAGAAATTTGAATATTTAATGGATTCAATAGAAGAGAGTATCTGGATATTTGTGCTCTTTCTTATTTGAAGATAAAGTTAATTTTTTTTTTAATTTTTTTTTCTTTTTGATGATTTATCTTTTTTAATTGTTGAGTTTTTAAGTTTTTTTTTTTTTGGTTTATTTTTAGCATTGAGTTTTTAATTATTTAAATGCTTATGTGGCATTTTTACGATGTTAATTAAAAGAGAAATGTTATGTCCACAGTTTTTTTACAATATTTTTACAACAAATTTTATATAGTAGATTGTTACAGATTGTTATTGGTGGGGTAAAAAAGTAATTTCAGTTGTAGGTTTAAATTAGAACCAATAACAAATAACCACTTATAATTTGTTGTAAAAATATTGTAGATGTAATATCTCTCTAATTAAAATTTTTTATTATTATTTTATTGCTACATAAGCATTGAGTGTGCCAATTGTATAGTTTGTTTCCCCCGTAGACATTTTCCGTTAGTAAGTTAATAGTAAAGACCAAATTGACTGCAAGTTAAAAATAATAGGGACCAAATTAATTATTACAAAAATGTAGAGACCAAATTAATTACACCTCAAAATATAAAAATTAAAATAGTGTTTTCGTAAAAAAAAAAAAAAAGAAAAAAAAAGAGGAAAATTAGTGATATATAATCAAGAGAAATATTAGTGAATTATCAATGAACATATTGTCATTAGTTAGATTTTTTTTTAGAAATAGTTTCATCCCATGACATCTATTTATAATAATAGCTTTTTATCATAGGAAATTACTAATTAATGAATTATCAACTTAAAATGTTTCCATAAAACTTGGAGACGTATTTGTAATTTTCTGATAAATCGAAGGTCAACATTTTTATAGTCGAAGGTCAACATTTTTATAGTCTGTAATTCTGTATTCCCAAATTCCCAATCACTGTTGCCAATTGTACTTAGCAGATCTGAACCGTTAGTGAACAACACGAACTTCACACAATCGTAAGGCCAAGAATAGCTCCTACATTGTAGCCAAAAAAATGAAAACAGCGTGGACATTATTATCTAATAATAATATTCTCGTAATAATCTGAACTGAGGAACTGGTCCAAGTACAAACTCCATTCACCGACTCTGGATTTTTCTCAAATGGGCTATCAAATTCTGAGAACACCACCTCTCTCTTCCTCCAAAACCTTAATCTTCTCTAAGCTCGTTTCTCCACCAACCCTTGCTTCCACCTCTCTCTTCAAAACCCAATTCAGACCCTTTGTTTCAAAACCCATTGTTACTGTTCCCAATTCTGCAACTGGGTTTGGTGGTGCATCGTTTCAGTTTCGGCAGAGTAATCGTAGCTTTCGTGGTGGGGTTGTAGCCATGGCTGCTGCACCTGGGTCGTTCCAGAAATCGGAGGAGGAGTGGCAGGCTGTACTCTCGCCTGAGCAATTTCGGATTCTGAGGCAAAAGGGCACCGAGTAAGTGACACTCAGATGATTCTTGTGTTTAAAAAGATTTTTTGCATTGTTTAGTGGTTTAACAATTGGATTTTGTTTTTGTGAATTATGGGTTTTGTTTGATTGTTCTGTGTTTGTTACAATTTGAAGACTTGTAGTGCTAAAATTTGGGATTTGGGGTTGGAAAAGTGTTTAGTATGTTTGTGATAATGTTGGGTGTCTTTGAGAAATGAAGACATCTGGGTTAATGTGTTTGAGAAAGTGCAATGGTAGAATTGGGGCTATTTTGTAGAATTGAGGGTAATGGTGAATCAAACGTATTGGTCGTTTGTTGTTGTTGTTGTCCTTTAAAGCTTTATTGGTCTCTTTGCGAGGTGGTTATTCATTTGTTGGATTCAGATTTTGCCAATTTGGGTGAAACTTGTGCTTTTTAATAATTTATTTGAATGAATTCTGGAATTCGTTTGGGGTTGTTCACTTGTTATTCTCATTTGTAGGCTTGGTATTACTAATGGATAACAAGATAAGGCTTAAGAATTAAATGCAAGGAGATGTGCCCGTTTTGAAACCACAATTTGCAGAGTATAGCTTTTTAAAATCTGGTAAATTTTTTTTCAAATAGCCCATTTTCAAATAGTTGAAAAAATAAGCTGTACCAAATGGGTATGGCATCTACTTGCCTCTGGATGCTGTGGTAAGACCCCTAGGAAATCTGAACCTTGTGCCTTAAAAGCCGAGAATCTTAGGGAGACTAGCCTTTTAAGCCTCTGGCTATATTTACTAAGTACGTACCTGAGTTTTTAGCCTAGCAGATGCCTTAAAATCCATGACCTTCACCTTGTGCTTACTAGGGGAGGAGGTACCAAGTTCATTGGCTTAGGTAGGCATGGTATAATTAAAGACAAGGCTTAAGTATTATACACAAGAAGACATATCTGCTAAGGGATTATGGTTTATCATCCCATGTGTAGCCACTTTAGCTTTTGCTTCATATATGCCGCTAAGGCCCCAGGCAAAAAGCAAGATTGATGATGAGATGTAAGTTCATTGCATCGCATCTGAACCTTCTTCCCTAAATAAAGTAGCCTTTTAAGCTTTAGGCCAATTTTAGTAAGTGTATCTCTAAGGTTTAGTTTATTACCACTTGTAATAGATGTTAGAAAGGGAGATGAAAGAGTTGAATCAGATTTATTGAGACACTCTAGATGTTTTGAATTGGTTTCTTATAATGTAATAATTTAATGGAACAAAAATCCAATTTTGACACTGCCTGGGTGCTATACAGATATCCAGGCACGGGAGAATATGACAAGTTCTTCGGGGAGGGAGTTTATCAGTGTGCAGGATGTGGAACTCCTCTCTATAGGTCCACAACCAAATTCAACTCTGGTTGTGGTTGGCCAGCTTTCTATGAAGGTCTTCCTGGAGCCATAAATCGCAATGTAGCTTCCATTCTCTTGTTTTTTATTTCCCCATTTTTTCTCACGGAAATCTTTAAGTTCTTCTAAATATTGAGTTTGATCAATTTATTAACAAGACCTTAATGTAATCAGCCGGACCCAGATGGCATGAGGATTGAAATTACATGTGCAGCTTGTGGAGGGCATTTAGGCCACGTATTTAAAGGTGAAGGCTTCCCGACACCCACAGATGAACGCCATTGTGTCAATAGCATATCACTCAAGTTTGCTCCAGCAAATTCTTATGCTTCCCAGTGAAGTCTTTTCTAATGTTATGTTCATTCTGTTGTAAATGAGTTTACCAAAATAAAAGACTAATGCTGCCACATTTGAGTTGAATGCTCTCGTAGCTCCTTAACATGCATCTTACACTTTATTTGTTGTTGTGTTGCCAAGTGCCTTGTATCTAGAGAGAAGGCTTTACCTGCCTTATTATAGGAGAAGGGATTTTGAAATCAGAGAATGTTGATGTTGTTTGATGAGCACAAACCCACTGATGTTTTGAGTCTTTTGACTTTTGGGTAACTGCCACCATTTTTTTTTTTTTGGGTATCTCTTCATCCTTCATTGTTATTGCATTCTGAGTGTGTTAGGAATACAAAATAATTGTTGTAATCCCCTTAGTTAGGTAGTTAGCTAGTTGGTTGAGATTATGATGAGTTAGTTAGAATTTGAATACATATAGCTCATTAAATACATGGTTTAATTCATAGAGCACATGTTGAATTAACTAGTCAATTATCTTGAGCCATGTGGACCAATGATATTAGAGCTAGTTTTCTATAAATACATGATTGTAATTTAACATTAAATAGCAATTGAAGAATAAACCAACTTCTTAGTGCATTAGTGCATCTCTCTCTCTCTCTCTTTCTCTATGAAGGGTAACTATTTCGAATTAAGTCAATTTCCCTACAATTTCCATCCATCTCCCAATAATTCCTATTCATCCCCATTAGGAACCACCGAATTCCTAACAGAGTGTTTTGTATTATGTCTTAGATTTGGTAGATTTTTTTGGAGTTCCCTCTTCATGATTTCAAAATGTTTGGCCTTAAGTTGGTAGAAGCTGAGACTTTTTTGAGAGATATTTTTGCTGTTTGATGAGTATTGACTATTAAAAGCCAAAAGACTGATTTTAGAACTATGGATGGTTTCTAGCACATTCTCACTTAATTTCTAAACTAAAATTAAGCAATGTAGATAGTTTTTAATGTGTTTGAAGTTATATTTTTATTTTCTTCTATATTGTTGAGCCAAAAGTTATATCTTATATTTCAAGGTTTTCTTTAATTTTCCCTTTATTTAATATCCCAAGCCATTATCCATCATAAGAGTTGCAATCAAGGAACCAAATGTATGCAGTCCATTGATTAATAGTACAATATAGGATACCTGGGCTATCTTTGAGCTTTATTAACAGCATGCCCAAGAATAGCAAAGAATTGCCAAGAGCTTTTTAGGTCAACTGACATTTTTTGGTATTTTTAACATAGATATCTAGAGTTCAAACTCTCACCTTGTTATAACTATCGAATTATTTTTCAAAAATCAAAATGAAATAAAATAAAATAAAAAAGCATAGAACTGCATAAGGAATTAAGTAGGGGCTGCATATAAAAATCAATTCTCTAGGGTACTTCTTGATCCATGCAAAAATTTAGCCTTCAAATATCATTTCAAAAAATTATTGTGCATGCAAATTCTATAGGGTCTTTATTGTGAATACTTTTAGCTATAAACTCTACTCTTATTCTTTTACTTATTTATTTAATAAAATCTTATTCAATAGTGCATCAAAACACAAATCAATTTTAAGAAAATGTTACGTACTTGATACAGGAGACAAATTAAATACATGACTGTTATTGATAAAAAGTCATCATCCTTGTGCACCTGCGATGAAGAAAGATAATTTCAATGTATTAGAATAACAAGTTTCGATTTCAAAAAATGACAATATGCTAAATGACGTTTTTCCTAAAGTAAAAAGGATTCTAAAGATATTCGTTATCAATAACTTAATTTGTAAATTAAACATTCAATTATATTTCACTCGTAAGAAAACTCATGATGCAAGAATGCCCATTTGCGGAATTTAAAAAAAAAAAAAAAAATCCCAACTCATTCAATATATGTGGAATTGGTGTCCATTTACATTATTTAGAATTATAAACTAGCAAACTTCTCTAACAAATTGGTTAATTAACTTTAGCTTTGTAGCCTTCAAATGTTTATGTCAGTAATTTGGTACAATCGGGATTAATGTAATCTTATGTCATAATCTAGTGTAATATGATGTAAGCCAATTTCTTGTGGACCACTTCAAAGATAGAAATGACCAAACATAAGATAGATTTTAGTGGCATATTAGTCTACGTACTATAGAAGAGTAATTGGGCTAATTCACATACTAAGTGCAACATAATGAAATTATCAATATTTTTAGTGGCATCAATCTCTCAGTTTTGCTAGAACAAAGACACCCTAACATAAGGCCATGTGACTTATAATCACTATATGAATATCCCTTCTTTCGTTACAACATTTGGAGTGGCCTTATCAGATCATGTGGTGTGAGTTGCTACCAAGTACCAAATATTTCTACCAAAAAAAAAAAAAAAAAATTACCTGTGGCTAGAAGTCTTTGTCTGTGTATATTAGTTCCAAGAAGTTTTTGTCGAATTGAATGCAGCTCAATTAGAACAGAACTCATGTTCATCCTTTCTCTTGGCTGAACAAGCAACCCCAATTTCAAATATCAAAATCATGCATTCTTGAATTTTTTTCGCTTCCATTTTGACCTACATTGTGAGAAATGTTGTTCATTGGTGTCTCTCCCTCTTCCCTTTCCCATAGAAGGATAGGATCTATAATGTCAATTATTTGTTTTGGCAAAGCTGCTTTAACAAAGTCATGAAGGTTTAAGCTATTTTGGAAAATGCTATTAGTAGGTCTTTTTCTCATTAACATCAATAAACAATAATTTGCCATAATTATAGACATCACCATATGTTGGCACCTTGTTTCCTAGACCATATTCTGCAATCAACAATTATATATAACATATATGTTATGTGAGCATAGGTTTCTACCCCCAAAAACAAAAAAACAAAAAGGAAAAAGATATATGGCAGACAAGTATTAATAAAAGAGATTTTTCAATGGCATGTAATAAGAAAGATAAACGGAAAATTTTGTTAGGTAGCATTCTATTTTCAAGCTACAATCCACCCTTATTAAAATCTCCCTTTTAGGTTTTAAAATATAGTAAAAGAGGAGGGGGGAAAAAGGAAATACAATGAAATTTAAAAAATGATAATGATATTCACCTGGAAGAGTATAACCGTGTCTCTTACTCCAATGGAGCTTGATTGATTAATAGAACAATCTTGGGTAGCATCAAAGAGCAATTTTGCCAAGCCAAAGTCACTTACGTGTCCAATCATTTCATCATCAAAAAGAATATTGCTAGGCTTGAGGTCACAGTGAATGATTGGTGTTTGGCAATGATGATGAAGACAATCCAATTCATTAGCAATATCAAAGACAATATTCAGTCTATGAAGAAGACTCAAATTCCTTCGTTCCCAAGAGTCCCATATATTCTTGAAAATGGATGCAGCCATTCATCTAGGTTGCCATTTTCCATGAACTCATATACCAAAGCTTTAAAATCATGACCTTGATGGTCAATACTTGAACATGATGTAAGTACCTTTACAAGTTTTCGATGTCTAATGTTTCGTAGAGCTTCACACTCGACCATGAAACTTTTGGAAGCTCCATGATGTGAAAGGTTGAGCACCTTGACAACAATCATATGTCTACCTTGATCAAGAATTCCTTTATACACAGATCCAAAGCCACCCACACCAATTAAATTAGTAGAAGAGAACCCATCAGTTGCATATAGGATATTTTGGTAAGATAGATTTAAAAGAAAATTTCTAGAGTCACGTGAGGTATTTTCTTTTCTTTTCTTTTCTTTCTTGAAAAAGAAAGAAGTATGAGTGACAAAACCAAGGTTACTCCAAGAAGCCCAAAAACTATAGAGAATATTAACTTCAAGGTAGGGTCAAGTTGCTTTTCTTGGAATTTTCATATTTGCATTTGGCAAGCTGAAACTTAGGTATGATAGATTCAAAGATTGCAAGTAAACAAAGAGCTCCAAAAATTTTGGAATTTGGCCAGACAAATTATTTCTAGAAAAATCTAAATATTGAAGACCTCTTAGAGGCTATTTGGATTGACAATTTTCATGACTCAATTCTCAGTTTTCATAACTCAATTCTCAAAAATGATGGGACCCATAGCAGAATACTCGTTTGCCTGCACAATTTCTTTATTTTCATGACTCTGTTTCCAATACTCAATTCTCTACTTTTTGAGTTATGAGTTATGAAAACTGAAAACAACTTTTGGCTGTTTTCAGTTTTTTGTTTTCAATGACAAACTTGTAAATAACATCACACAGCGGGTCCCACAGTCAGATTTTTGTTCCCTCTTTATCTTCTTTTCTCTATTTTTTTTTTCTTTTCTTTTTGTCTTTCACGGGTCTGGGTATTTGCTCCTCTTGTTCTCCTTCTTCTTCTTCTTCTTTTTTCTTTTTTCTTTTCTTTTCTTTTCACTTTTTGGGTTTGGTTCTTTTTTTTTTTTTCTTCTTTTCTTCTCTTTTCACTTTTTGGGTTTGGTCCTTTTTTTTTTTTTTTTTTTTTTTTTTTTTTTTTTTTTTCACCTGGGTGGGTTCACCGTCCCTGGGTTTCTTCCTCTATTTTTTTTTTCACCTGGGTTCACCGTACCTGTTCTTCCTTTCTTTCTTTTTTTTTTTTTTTTCTTCACCTGGGTTCACCATCCTTGGGTTTCTTCCTCTCTCTCTCTCTCTCTCTCTCTTATTTTTATTTTTTATTTTTTTTCCACTGGGAAACTCACCGAACCCAGTGAAAAAAAAAAAGAAAAAAGAAAAAGAAAAAAAAAAGCTACAGTGGGTGACAGAGCTGGGGCCCACAAAATAGTGTGAAAAATGTTGAGTTATTGCATTTCAGTGATGTGCCAAACGGGTATTAATTTTAGAGTGATGGGTGATGAGTGATGAGTATTGAGTGATAAGTGATGAGTGATGAATGACGGAAATTGAGTGACGAAAATTGAGTGACTAAAAAAAGGTGGCCAAACAGCCTCTTAATGATTCCAAAGATGGAGGAATGATCCCTTGGAAGAGGTTTTTTTTCCCATGCATGTATAGATATTCTAGCGTTATGCAACTTCCAAAACTTGTGGGAATTTCGCCAACCAACATGTTTTTGGAAATATCCAATAGTTGTAGATTTTTAAAATTTCCTATTTCCATGGGAAGAACACTAATAAATTGGTTGGCTGACAAAAGTAGAAAAGTTGGTGAGAATGAGAGACCAATGACTTGTGGGGATATTGAACCATTGAATTTGTTTGTAGCTAATGCCAAAATTTGTAACTTCTTAAGCTTTCCAATTTCAAAGGGAAATATTACCAGAAAATTTATTGTTCGACATTGTGAGTTTCTCTAAGTTGATCAAATATCCTATTTCAGTAGGAGTCTTTCTAGATATTTTGTTATTAAATACACTGAATTCAGTAATTGACAAATTGCCAATGCACTTGGGTAACTCTCCTCCAAAGTTATTGTCATTCATAGCGAGAGTCAAATAGGTGGCATTTGTCAAAGAACAGAGAAAACGCAGAGTCTTTTGCCCCTCCACTCCCATGATTGTTAAGGGTAATAGAAAAAATGAAATCCCATTTAGCTTCTCCAAAGAAGGAACTTTTCCACCTAGTTTATTTTTGTTCAATGCCAGAATTTCTAGATTTGAGGCATTAGATGTTGAAACTGGGATAAATCCTGTAAGTCGGTTGTTAGTTTAATCTTTCTATATTTGGTAGAGTGATGCCAATGTCCAAAGGAAGATGCCCCTGGATTCGGTTGATTGCTACAGCAAAGACAAATTGAACATTGAGGAAGGAATTGTACTAGTCAACCTATTCCTACCCACAACAAAAAATATAAGCTTTGTCAATTGGCCAAAGAATCAGGGATAATTCCACCCAAGTTATTTTCACCTACAGAAAACGATTTTAGAAATGATAAGATTATTTCTGTAACTAGCATAAAACCAAAGCTTTAGGATTTCTCCAACCAGAAAGTTATAACCAACATGAAGTGCTTCAAGGTTACAGCAATTGGATGAATTGCTAGGAATTTTGCCACCAAGTGTGTTGTTTTGCAATTGCAAGAATCGCATTCTGTGCAAACGATCAATTTCTGAAGAAATTTCATTATTAAAGCTGTTGTTAAAGAGAGTTAGATTCCTCAAAAAACTTAAATTTCCAATATGCGGTGTTATAGAGCCTACCAGTTTCCAGTTTCAAAGATCGCAAGTTCAACACAGTGACTCTTTGATGTCGGCAACCACAAGTGACACCTTGCCATACACAAAACTATTCTAAGTACAAACTCCATTCACCGACTCTGGATTTTCTCAAATGGGCTATCAAATCCTGAGAACACCACCTCTCTCTTCCTCCAAAACCTTAATCTTCTCTAAGCTCGTTTCTCCACCAAACCTTGCTCCACCTTAAGAATGTTAAGGAAAACCACCACACCTTTGAGTGGTGAGAGTTTTGCACATATATAATCATTTACAGATTGTATAACATAATCTATATAATACTAAAAGCTGAAGTGTAGCTTTTAATGTTACTTCGCTCATGTTGACCCTCATCAGCCGCTATGTAATTACCCTTCTATTTCCTAAATTTCTCCTATAATTTCTGAAAGCTCAAAAAATGTGTTGAAAACACAAGAGCTATTTAGACCCCCCCAATTAAAGTTACGACTCGATAGATTTTACAACACTAACTTATTACAAAGTGCGGAATAGTGTAAATGTGAGCGGATGAACAAAGAAGCTACTCTAATCCATAACTAAGCAACATAGCAGTATAATGGAATATAAAAGAGTAGGGAAGAAGGATGCAAACACAGAAAACATCGAGACGTGTTTTCAAAGAGGAAACTGAAGAACTCGGCGAAAAACCTCTCCGCCACCCTCCAAGCGGAAATCGATCCATTAGACAATCAGTTGGGATACATGGGTTAGCAAGAGACCCTCCAAGCCTAATCTACCCGATATACCTAAGCCCTCCAAGCTTTTACTCCAACAAGGCTTCTCGGAATCGTGTTTTGTTTAGCACCCCAGATCCCGCAACAAGCTCCATGTTGCATCTGCCATTCCAGGATTCTTTCAATACTTCCCAGCAGCACCAAAACGTCACACAACACTCTCAAAGGGTGTGGTAAGTGTTTGGGCTATCAACCTCTCAATGGTGTGGAAATAGAGAGGGAAGGGTTGAGGAGATACCACAAGCAAGTGTATAGAGAAAGGTAGGGATGACAATCTCTAATTCCTAATGTGTTTGGCTAGGGTTTTCTCTCTGAAGTATTTTTCAACATTTGTGAGTAATGAGGGTATATATAGGATAAGTACAGAAAGTGTGAGTCAGTCATTACAGGCTGGCAGAACAGATTGCCTCGCGGGTGTCTCGCAGGAAGACCTTACTCGCGAGATACTCGCGAGACACAATTGTCTCCACCTAGCCTGACTCTTCGCATTCTAGCATGTGCATGGCACATGATTCATTTCGCGAGAAGCTAGGTCGCGACATACCCGCGAGAATTCTTCAGCCTTCAAATGCTTGAGTCTTCACACTCTTTCTCTATCACACATTCCTTACAACAAATCCCACAATAGATACAGGGTATAAATGATTGATAATTATTACAATCAAATTTGGCACGGAATAAAAGCCAACAAAATACATAGTTGTAAATAACAACTTTACAATCTCCCCTTTTGCCTATTCCATGACAGAACCCTAAAAACAGACTCTAGACTTAAATGTGAGTTTGGGAATAAAGGCAAAACTCACTCACACCTAATTCTAGATTCTGATAAGTTCTTGAAACATATGAACAAGTATCTCCTGAAACACAATAACATTATTGTATGCAGAAAAAAAACTTGAAAAGCATATGGAGTAATAAAAGCATGATCAAGCAAAATGAAATAGAAACACTAGATCATGGAAAGATCAAACAAGCAATCACTATACAAAAGCGATTACTATGCTCATTCACACAAGGAATGAACTTCCGGACATGCAAGATGATAAGCTCATTTGAAGAGTATCATTTGCAAATCCAACACTCAACCAATGCGAAATACACGAAGTATTTGTATCTAGGAACAATCCTACATGGGCATAAGAGTGTTGTACTGAAGTAAAATGTATGACATTAAACATCAAGTACACAAGCAAGAAGGCTGCATAAGCAACGTATTGCATATGCATGGCACAAACCATAATAGCCTACAAGTATGCATGGAAACAAACCCTAAAAGCTTACAAAAGCATCATGGGTACAAACAAGGCATGCTACAAAGCATAGAAAATATCACAAAAGAACTACTGAAATTATACTGAAATAAAAACAGAGTATCAAAGTTTTAAACCAAAAGCCGTAAAACAGTTATAAAGACTAAAAGAAACTGAATAAAATCGTCTGTAAAACCAATAACCAATGTTACCATGTTTCTAAACTATGCTCCCCCTAACGCTGTGCAAGCTCTTCTCCAGCTCCCCCTTAAAATTTTCTCCCCCTTTTTGACTGGAATGGCCAAAGGGTTAGAACTGATCTGACTCTGAATCTGAGCATTGCTCCATAGACAAGTCTTGTATCTATGAAGATAGGGCGGTGATCTGCCTTGAAGATATGCAAACTGGTCCGCGGTGTGCTGTACATGAGAATCCAGTACTGTAGACATTTGATCCATTTTAGCTAGTAATAGATCAAGTTTGCTCAAGCCTTGTGGTGGAGCCGAAGATGATGGCTGTGCAGTTGGCTTTGGAGTTGAGGTGAACCTATCAATCTCCTCCTCTATATCTCCACCCTCATGGTTGTGGGATGGTATGCACACCAGTCTTGGAGCCCTTGATGTGTGCAGTGCTCCTAATCAATGTATGACCACCAATGGGGTAGTCCCTCTGACCAACTGTGAGGCCACTGGGTAGCTTGAGCTTTGCCTTGACAATCAATCCCATGATCAAGGAGGGGAACGGCATCACAGTTCGTGAATTCTGCTTTGTAATACTCTTCTTCAGGACATGCATGATATGACCACAAATGTCAATCTCCTTATGAGTAAAGAGATCATATAGGAATCTTGTTCTCGGAGCAGATACTGTGGTGAGATTGGTGACCGGATACAGATTATGAATCATCACATAACTTAGTGTCCTCATTTCCAGAGAAAACTTGATGGTGTTCATGGATGATTTCTTCGGTTCACTACTAAGAGCTGTAATCATCTCAGCAGTAGAGCCCAATTTGTCTTCATATGCAACTATGATTGGCTGAGATGGAGGACGAATTTCCAAAAAGTCTTGGATGATCTCTCTCGTAATCACAAATTCCTTGTGTCTTACCCAGCACTCAATACAATTTCCGTTGACTGTGGCATTTGAGAAGAACTCCCTAATTATCTCTAAATAAACAACCCTTGTTGGGTTCAGCAGCTTGGTCCAGGTTCTGTCTTTGAACACGTCAGGGATGAAAGTGTCCTCAAGAGTTTCTAACTAAACCACTCTCTCCATGATGATTGTCTTGTCCTTATAGTAGTCATTGTACTTCATATCTGCTTCTGCGGACTTGAAATGATCAGAATTAGTGCATGCACGCTTTGAAGTTGGTTTCTTCTTAGCTGCATGCTTGGTGGGAGACATCTGCACAATTTCACAAAGTAGAAAGAAAACAAGTGCACAAACACCAAAACAGAACACACAAACAAAAAAACTTGATTAGATTCAAGTTAATCCCAAAGCACATGAAAGCAATCCTAAAGCAAATCACAACCAACTCAAGGAATATGCAACAACATATAAAATAAGAAAAAAAATAAGCACAGTGCATGAAAGTAAGTAATTGTGCATGTGTGTGCATGTGTGTGCATATGCTGATGCATGTGTGTGCAGCATGAAATGCATGGGGGTGTGCCTAGAGGGTGCCTAGGTGTGTGCCAAGTGAGTGCATCATGAGCAGAGTGTAGGAAACACTTGATCAGAGACCAAACCAAGTAAAGTAAGGTTAAACAAATGGAAACCCATAAATTGGAACTCACATGAATCCAATTAAGCACAAAAATGTCACTCGGACATTTTATCGAACACCTAACATGCACATATGAACTCTAAGTATGAACAATGCATGAACATGAGAAAATCTACCCTCAATACGTGTTAAAATGCCACAAGGGGCCAACACAGATACACAGAAAACAAAAGGGACACCACCCAAACAAAAGAAATGACAAATTAACACCCAATTTAGAAAACCAACCCAAATATTCGAAAATCCCCAATTAACAAAACCCTAACAAAAATTCTGCAAAATTTAAGTAAAAACTTAAAAAGGAATAGTTTGAAAGACATACCTTGAAGAAAAAATGCAGAAAAGACGCTTGGATTGAAGGGGTTTGAATGAAATAGTAATTTTGGAAGAAAATGGTTCGAAGAAGTTTGAGCGAGGGAAGAGTTTTTGATTTGAAAAACTGTCACATCAGCAATATAAAACTGAAAACACGCGTTTTTCGTGGGTTACAGAGTAGCGACACAGTCACGATACAGCCGCGAAAATTGCCACTGAAGCACAAAAACTTTCGCGAGAAGCTTTAAGTCGCGAAACAGTCGTGATACCTTTTGTCTGAATTTTGAAAAAATTCAATTTTTTGGCCAAACAGCATTTTGTGAGAAGCTTTTGGTCACGAGACAGTCGCGATACAGTCGTGAGAGTTTCTGTGTGACATAATTGAAAAATTATTCCTCTCAAGCCCTTTTCGCGGGAAGCTCTAAGTCGCGAGCTTCTCGCGAAACAATCCCTAAACCAGTTTTTGAAGGAAAATACACAAATGCATTTTGAACAAAAAAAAAGACACGAAAGTATAAAATCACTTCCAAAACACAAATAAAACACTCAAAAATCTTTTTGGGTTTGATCAACTAGTTCTTGAGCATACACATCACATTTGAACATGTACAATCACACAAATAAGATAGGCATTGATTGAATCAAAGTCTTGTGTGTTGTGTGTGAATATCAAATGTGGAATAGTCTATCGACCAGAGCGAAGCTTCAATGATCAATTCAATCGAGTCATACACAACTGATACGAAATCAAGTGGACTATCTCCATTATAGAAATGAGTATATATGACCTCCCACATATTGAATACAAAACTTGAAAGCTTTTCATTTGGCTTCTACATAAGGCATAACAATTGGTCCAATTAATTTTGTTTGGACAAAAACATCTCATTTTGAGATTGGTGCTTGAAATTTATGATATTTCAACATTGATGATTAGCCTTTGGCTTTTTGAGCACCATATAGAACACATTAAGAAGAGTCGCTTTCCCTTTTTTCTAGTCGAATACTAGTGTGTGTGATAGGCTTTTGTAGCTCAATATCTCTTTTCATTTGGAGATTTACATTTGGTGAGCTCTTTTTGCAAAACATAAAAATAAAGTGGGAAGAGATATAGACACAAGTCTATGCAAATATTAAGACCAACAAGACTATTGACCAGTCATTCATGACAAGCTTGAAGATCTATTTACAACAGTCACACATAGTGTTCAAGATTTCTCCCACAAATAAATGAGTGCATACATGACAAGCCAAGATCGTAAATGTACTATGCCATAAGTATGAATGTACTAGGCCAAACTCACATGTGGCATACACAAAACAAGTGATCAAACTTTTGAAAATTTTTAATTTTTTATGGGTTTTTGAATTTTTGAACACACCTAAAACAGAACAAGAAAAGTAAGATCAACAAAAACAGCTGGTACAAACCAACCGGATAAAAGAACAACAGCAAAAAGAAAGCAGTGCATGAAATGATGCAACAACAAATGTCCCTAAACATTGAAAGAATTTATGCATGGACATGATATAATGCTTATGCATGAGTACTCCTCTTCACCCACACGTCATGTGTGTTTGAGGTGATATCCTTGACGGATTGGGTATGGGAGTTTGGACTTTCAAACATTCTGGTGAAACTCTCCAAGCAAGTAGTGAAGGCACCGATCATCTTCATCATATCCGTCATGTTGGAATCATGATTTTGACTTCTTGGTTTCTCACCACCCCAAGACCTCATGTCATTTCTCCTTCCTCATGACCGAGGTGCGCTTGCATTGTTGTCTGATCTCAGCTTTTGACAATTGGGTCTGGTATGTCCTTGAAGTCCGCAATAATGACACACATAATCCATTCTAGGACTCCTTTGTGATCTTGGGAGAGATCTTCCTCTGGTTTCATGTTTAACCACAGATTGATTTCAGGGCTTATTCACCATTCGATGCTCAGCCACATTCTTCTTCTTTACATCCTCAACTTTCTCAAGAATTGGCTCTTCAACAACCGTCTCGTTTGCCTTCACAAATTTTACTTCTTTGATGACTTTGGCTGATGAGCAGCTTCCTCCGGTATATCCCAGCCCGGACTTGTCTGAAGAAGGTTTTTGAGATGATGTAACATTTTCTAACTTCTGAGATGAGACTCTCTCTATCTTAGCATGAGCTTGCACAAACTCTTGCTCAAGAAATCTCACCTTCGTATATGCTTCAGACAGCTCACCATTTAGTGTCTCAATCTCACACTTAGCCTCTTTATATCTGATCAAGAGACTTCTGTAATCTTCCTTAGCTTTCTTCATTTTCCTTATAGCTGCCTTGGCTACTCTGGAATACTCTCCCGACTTCTCAAGTAGTAAGGAATAATTTACTTGAAGATTAGCTGTATTCTCTTCCTCTTCAGCATATGATTCTTCCACAATCCCAATAGACTCTAAATTAGAATGCTCACCAAGCTCCTTCACAAGTGCACCCAAATCATCCGATGACTCCATATGAGCAATGGTCATGAAGGCGGAGTAGTTTCCCTCTCTCTTCTGAGTCAGAATTAGAAGATTCTATATCATTGAGTGTCGTGGCATGAACCTTGCCTTTTCCCCTCATAAAATTTGGACACTCCTTCTTTAGATGTCCATGGCCATTGCACTTATAGCACACAATGTCTGAAGAAGGTTGAGAATCCTTCCATTATTTCCTCGTAGACTCTTTCCTATCACCTCTTGAAGATGAAAATTTCCCTCTGTTGAATGGTTTTCCACTGTTCTTCATCTTCAGGAATTTTCGGAAGTTTTTCGCAAGATATACTACTTCCTTCTCCACTCCATCTTCTTTGGAAGGATCATCCATTCTTTCAGTGATGGTTTTAAGAGCAAGTGATTTACTCGTCTTGTGGGAAGGTAGTCCAAGCTCATACGTTTGAAGTGATCCAATGAGCTCTTGGATCTTAATTTCATCCAAATCCTTGCTTTCCTCTATGGCTGTGACTTTTGCCCAAAAACTCTCTGGTAAGGACCTTAAAATTTTTCTAACCACCTTAGTATCTTCAATCTTCTCCCCAAGATTGAGTTTAACAATTACAATTTCATCGAGCTTCCCATAGAATGAATCAAATAGTTCATCATCCCCCATCTTGAGCTTTTCAAATTTTGTGGTAAGCATCTGAAACTTTGTGTCCTTAACTTTCTTCGTACCCTCATATGTTATCTCCAAAATCTCCCAAACTTCCTTGGCTACCGTTATATGAGAGATCCTATGGAATTCATCAGGAGACACACCACAAAAAATAGCATTTAACGCTTTACTGTTAGCATTGGCTGCTGCGAGAGCTGCCTTATCCCAAGTGGACTTAGGATCCGTCAGCTTAGTCTAACCAGTCTCAACCGCATCCCAAATGGTATCATCCATAGAGCATAAAAACGCTCTCATTCTGACTTTTCAGAAAGCATAATTGTTTCCATCAAAAAATGGTGGAACATTGAGCGGTTAAGACCGGTCCATCTTAAATAAGGTCAACGATCACACTTAGGTATTTAAACCACAGCGAGTGTACCCGCTCTGATACCAATTGAAAGCTCGAAAAAATGTGTTGAAAGCACAAGAGCTATTTAGACCCCCCAATTAAAGTTATGGCTCGATAGATTTTATACTAACTTACTACAAAGTGCGGAATAGTGTAAATGCGAGCGAATGAACAAAGAAACTACTCTAATCTATAAATTAAGCAACACAACAGTATAATGGAATATAAAAGAGTAGGGAAGAAGGATGCAAACACAGAAAAAACCGAGACGTGTTTTCAAAGAGGAAACCGAAGAACTCGGCGAAAAACCTCTTCGCCGCCTTCTAAGCGGAAATCGATCTACTAGACAATCAGTTGGGATACATGGGTTAGCAAAAGAACCTCCAAGCCTAATCTACCCGATGCACCTAAACCCTCCAAGCTCCTACTCCAACAAGGCTTCTTGGAACCGTGTCTTGTCTAGCACCCCAGATCCCGCAATAAGCTCCATGTTGCATCTGCCATTCCAGGCTTCTTCCAATACTTCCCAGCAGCACCAAAACGTCACACAGCAGTCTCAAATGGTGTGGTAAGTGTTTGGGCTATCAACCTCTCAATGGTGTGGAAATGGAGAGGGAAGGGTTGAGGAGATACCACAACCAAGTGTACAGAGAAAGGTGGGGATGACAATCTCTAATTCCCAATGTGTTTGGCTAGGGTTTTCTCTCTGAAGTATTTTTCAACATTTGTGAGTAATGAGGGTATATATAGGATAGGTACAGAAAGTGTGAGTCAGTCATTATAGGCTGACAGAACAGATTGTCTCGCGGGTGTCTCGCGGGAAGGCCTTACCCGCGAGATACTCGCGAGACACAGCTGTCTCCACCTGGCCTGACTCTTCGCATTCCAGCATGTGCATGACACATGATTCATTTCGCGGGAAGTTAGGTCGCGACATACCTACGAGAATTCTTCAGCCTTCAAATGCTTGAGTCTTCACACTCTCTCTCTATCACACATCCCTTACAACAAATCCCACAATAGACACAGGGTATAAACGATTGATAATGATTACAATCAAATTTGGCACGGAATAAAAGCCAACAAAATACATAGTTGTAAATAACAACTTTACAATTTCAAAATATTTTTTTTTCTAAACTTTTCCCTTAATTTTAAAATATTATTAAAAAGAAAATAATTTCTAGCTCTATCTACACCATAAAGCCTAATCATTATAGCTTTAATTATATGTAACTTATGTTAGTGTTGTCCACCATAAAGCCCAAGTCTACATGTATCTTATGTTCAACCCAAGTCGAATAGTATTTACTCTTTAACGCCAACACCTTTGTCTCCCCTCCTTTTGCTCTTCTTGTCTTTCACAGTTTCAAAACTTCAGACCTTTAGCTTTCTAATGCCAAACTCTATCTCTTCCAAAGACAGTTTCAAAACTTCTGACTTTCAGCTTTCTACGCCAACTTCTTTCTCTTCCAAATACAGTTTCAAAAATTCAGACTTTCAGCTTTCTAACGCCAACCTCTCTCTCTTCCCTCCTTCATCTCTTCTTCAGGTATCTCTGAATCTCAATTGTAAATAAAATGAAATGGATATTGTAAAATAATTTTCAGTTGAGGATGCGTTGATGGGGTCTCCATGGTTATTGAAAATTGATTTGAAGAGATTTTTTTTTGGGTGAAATTATTTCAATAGTGTTATCTGTCTATTGTGAGTATTCCAATGCAATGGCTTAGGCTCCAGGAAAAAAATATATAGGAAATATCAGAGATTTGACAGCCCCAAAATGCCAATGTAAATACCACAGACTACCTTTGGTAGTCGTCCAACAACGTTTGACAGTTCCAAAATCCCAGTATAAATACCCACAGAAAGCCTCTGGTAGTCTTTTAACGTCGTTGTTTCAATTGTTTATTAATGGATTGCCTACAATGTGTTTGATTATAGTTGTCAATAACGTTCACACTACTCTGTTTCAAAAAAAATCCTCTTGAAGCAAACAAGGTTCAGAAGATGGGAAACTTCAAGCCTTGAAGGATGGGCTTTCAAGTTAGTCGAAGGTGATTCAAGTGGGAGGAATTGGTGGATGAAGGTACTACTATTGATAATGCCTCTTTCTACATTTAGATTGATGTTCCATTCCTCAACATATTTGTCCTTTTCAATATATGTTGTCAATAAATCATTTGTTTTTATGTACCTTGGTCAAATTATTGATTAAACTAATTAGACACTTCCCAAAAAACTTAGCACCAAAAGCCGAGAAATCAGTGCCTTTTCATAGAAACCTGTTGAACTTGCTCATAATCTGCTTGATTATCTTTGTTCTAGAACAAACATGTTGGTCCAACAAACTTGAATACCAAACAACAATACAACACTTATTGGATGTTTGGATTTGTTGAAGTCTACCATCAAATGAAAAAACATTTGCTATCCATGAATTGATTCTCACCAAAATTTATCGATTATAGGGCTGCAATCTTATCGCCTATAGCTTTAAACAATTTGATAAACTGGATTTAGTTGTTATCCATTTATGATTTCGACAATATTTGATTCATGAAAATTGTGGCTATTTAAGTTTTCTTATGAAATTGATTTTTTATTTTTCAATGGTAGATTATTATTTTCTTTTACTATGAGCTTTGTTTCCCCCAACCCCCCTTTTTTTAATGGCAAATTATTATTTTCTTTAGTTTAACAATACTATGAACTTCGGTTTTTTCCCCTTTGTTTCTTAATTTCTTTCAAAGTTTTAGAAGAGATGCTTGAATCAAATGTGTTTGATTAGGTTTTACAGATTTTGTAGATTAGCTTTGACTTTGGGAGCATTTTTTTTTTCTATTTCAAACCAGTGCCGTTTGGGTTCTAAAGTTTTCTCCCTGTATATCACATCCTTTTCTCAAAGAAAGTCACTCTCAAAAGATTTTGATTGGTAAGTGATATATATATATATATGTGTGTGTGTGTGTGTGTGTGTGTGAATTCTATTGACAGAATTGTAAAGCCTTATATTACTACAAAGAATATCCTCCTAACATGCAGCTGAATCAGCCTAATATAGCATTTTTCTTTTTATTCTTTCAATTATTATAAAATGTATGGAATGTGGGCTATTTAAAAAGAGAATTTTTGATTTTCCTTATATGACAAAAAGCTTTCAGTTCCGCTTTTGAAGCTTTAATTTCTTTTGCATGCTTAGAGTTTTACGCATTCATTTTGTTTCAAATTTGTTCACTTTATTGAATTAACATCATCTTATGTTGATGTTGTTTGATGATGTGCAATATTATAAGATATCAAAATCCAAGACTATCTAAGATCTTTTTTATTTTGGGTTTCTACATAGTAAGAGCACATAAATATGAAAGACAAAACCTACACGTATTATGCATTTTAATGAGCAGAAACTTTGTGCATTGAACATGACCTTTTAATGAGCAAGATGCTATAGCTTAAGATGAAATTATAAGATGTTATCAGCTTAATTAGAAGACCTAAAGTGAGTTAGGTTGCTTAGATTATGTGTAAATGTGATTTTTACTTGAAATTATAAGATGTTATCAGCTTAATTATAAGACCTAAAGTGAGTTAGGTTGCTTAGATTATGTGTAAATGTGATTTTTACTTGAAATCACTTTTGACAACTTTCTTACCTAAAATTGTTGACTTGTAGGTTTAAAGAAAAGATATAAGATTCTAGAAGGAGAATGCTTGGATCAAGATTGTCATAGCATTGAGCAACTGTGATAGTTATTGCTATTGGCTTATGCGTAAATTAAATGCCTAAAATAGAGATAGATGTGGCAATAGTGTTTATTGAAATTCTTGATAGTGTCTAATTTGCAAAATAAATTAGAGCAAAAAATGGATTTGTGTAGAGAGGCTGTTACATTTTTTTTTTGGCAAAATTGTATTTGAATTTTGGCTTTGAGCCAAGTAAACATGCTAATGATGCCAAAATCATATCACATAGAAAGGATGCAATCCTCTTTGCAAATAGTTTCCCCATTGTCTTTAATGTTGCTTTAGTTTCAAACATTACACTTTTTGTTTTTGTTTTTTTTTTTTAGTGGGCAAATCAGTCTCTCACTTATTATTTTAGCTTTTTCTTTTAATTTTTAACGTAACATAACAATTTTTTTTTTCTTTCTGAATCTCTTCTCTTCCTTTTTCTTTTTCTTCATGGGCAAATTAGTCTCTTTCTGATTTCTTTTAGTTTTTTCTTTTAACATAAGGTTGGTTAATTATTCTTTCATTTAACTATCCCGTGCATCGCATGGGTTAGCGACTAGTTACACATAAATGCTGATTACAAAATAAGAGGAAAGAATTAGCTAAACAAGCTCCTATAATTGAGGGTCAGAGGTAGCATATATGGAAAGCCTTAGATTAGGGCAGAGGATCCTGAACAACCCCCCGCAAGCTAAGTGTCGGATTGGGATAGACGTGGAGCTTGGATCGGAAAAATTGAAAGAGAGGCCTAGGCACACTTTTGGTGAAGATATCGGCAACCTGTAAGTGAAAGGGCACATACTGTGTGCGAAGTTTGCCAGCGACAACAAGTTCGCGAAGGAAGTGGTAGTCTAACTCAACATGCTTGGCCCGCTTGTGAGAAACAGGGTTGGAGCTAAAAAAAATGGCACTTTTGTTGTCGCATAATAGAAGAGGTCGCCGTGGAAGAGAAATTTTGAGGTCACGAAGGAGATGCATGAGCCAAAGAAGTTTGGTAGCAGTGAGAGCAAAGGCACGATACTCAGACTCACAGCTTGGACAAGAAACGGTAGGTTGCTTCTTGGCACTCCAGGAAACCAAATTGTTGCCAAGGTAAATGGAATAACCAGAGGTAGAGTGATGAGTGTCAGGACATCTTGCCCAATCGACTTCAGAGTAAGCAACTAACATACCAGGAGCAGCAGATGGATGGAAAGTGAGGCCAAATTACAGTGTACCCTTGACATAGTGAAGAATGCGCTTTACAGCAAGAAAGTGGTCTTCAGTCGGAGAGTGTAGAAGCTGACTGACAGAGTTGATGGCATGAGCAATATCGGGACGTGTGATGGTCAAATATTGAAGAGCACCTGCAAGAGATCGGTAAAGAGTGGGATCCGAAAATAGAGGACCATCAGAAGATAGGTGCTGAGAAACAACCATAGGAGTGTGAACAGGCTTACTGTCAAGTAATTGAGCGCGAGTGAGAATATCATGCGCATATTTCAGTTGACTGATAAAAAGAACATCAGTGGTTGGTGTAGCTTCGAGACCAAGGAAGTAACTGAGAGAACCCAAATCCTTAGTCGCAAACTCAAAATGAAGCTTACAAGTAAAGCGGGCAAGAAGAGAGGAGTTATTTCCTATAAGAATGATGTCGTCAACATAAAGAAGCAAATAAATAATGTCAGACTGCCTGTGAAAGACAAAGAGTGATGTGTTTGCACGACTGCAATAAAAACCAAGGTGAATGAGGAAAGAGATGAACCGCTGAAACCAGGCATGAGGTGCTTGTTTGAGGCCATAAAGAGCTTTCTTCAATAGACAAACATGATTAGGGAAGCGAGGATTAATGTACCCAGGAGGTTGTTCCATATAGACTTGTTCAGTAAGATGACCATTGAGGAATGCATTTTTGACATCAAGTTGGCAGAGAGGCCAGTGATTGGTCACAGCAAGAGAAAGGACAACACGAACAATGGTAGCCTTGATGACTGGGCTAAAAGTGTCAGTGTAGTCAAGACTAGGTACCTGTGTATAGCCCTTGGCAACAAAGAGGGTTTTGAGACGCTCGATAGATCCATTGGGCAAATACTTGGTCCGAAACCCATTTGGAACCCACAATGTTAGTGTTGGTAGGTTGAGGGACCAAAATCCAGGTACGATTATTTTGCAGGGCTTGAATTTCTTCATCCATGGCAGTAAGCCAAGTAGGATTCTTAGCAGCGGATTTGAACCCTTTTGGCTCAGTGGATGTCAAGAGAGTAGAGAGAAGACCAGAGGATCCCAAGAAAGCAAGATTCGCCAGGTGGCGAGTTTTGAAAATAGCAGCCTTGGCTCGTGTGAGCATATGATGAGAACCCGTCAGAATGGCAGCAATAGGAGTAGCAGGAGGCAGCTCAGTGGTTGCAAGAGAAGCTGGACTAGGATCCGATTTCTGCAAAGAAGGACCTGCAAGAGAATCACTAGCCTGAAAAGACTCATCCACGGGATCAGTATAAAGAACACACGGGCTAGATCTGGATTGAGCAATGTGCGAGGAATGGGGCGCAGGGGAGGATGGGGGCATGTCTATATGGGGAAGACTTGGTTCCAGAAAATTTGAAAATTGGAGGGAGGATATGGGTTGAGCCTCGGAGGTATCTAGGGAGGGAAAATAATTTTTATCAAATTGAGCGTGTCAGGTGATATATAGCCTAGAGGTAGTGGGATTAAGACAACGGAACCCTTTATGAGAGGAGCTGTATCCCATAAAAATGCAAGGATACTATGGGGGGAAAATTTAGTAGGCATATAATCATGTAAACAGGGATAAACAAGACAACCAAAGGGATGAAAATTTTCATAATTTGGAGGGGAACCATATAGAAGCTCGAAAGGGGACTTACCTTTGAGAAGTGGTGTTGGCAAACGGTTGATGATGTAAGCTGTAGTACTAAAGGCGTCAACCCAGAAGCGAGGAGAAGTGTGGGAATGGAAAAGTAGGGCTGTTAGGACATATGTGTTTTCACTTGTTAAGAACATATGTCACTTATTTATGTAAATTGGCTAATCCTTTGACAAAATGCACTTTACTTGTAATTGGGTAGTTCTAGGTGTTTTTAATACTTCAAGAAACAAGGTTTCAAGATCAAGTGTTGAAATCATCAAGTCTGTCCAAGAAAAACAAGCTGAAGTACAATTTCATTAAAGCTCGACACCTTCTCGATAGCTCCTCGACACCTGCTATCTGTCGAGATTTATAAAACTAGATTTTCTGATCTGATTTCTTGGAATCCGTGAATATGCTTTTGGGCTTTCTTTTCTCCAAACCCTAAACATATAAAAAGATTGATTTAAGAGCAGTCAAGATATACACAAGTTGCACAAGCATTGAGTAAACTCTGTTCAGGCAATTTGTGATCAAAGATGAAGTTCTTGACCTAGTTCATCTTCTCTGCAGAAGTTGCTGTGTATTTGCACCATAGGGTTTTATGACCAAGCATCTTCCTGATCTTCATCGTGTAGGATGAACTGAAGAACTTTGGAGCCAACCTCTCTTTCTAAGTTGGTGTTTGGGAGTGGTGACCTAAAAATCACCCGGTGGGGTTTTTGCTGCAAGGGTTTTCCCCATTCGTAAACAAATCACCGTGTCTTTCAATTTCCGCTGCATATATAGTTTTTGGTGATTTGTTTGTGCTTCCATATATTTGCATGTTAAATTGATTAATTAATAACTTGGCTAATTAATTAATTGGTTTAATCACAAGGGGTCATTCAGTTTATGGCCTATCAAGGGCCAAATCGGTCTTGGTCACATGACTGTGCTTTCTTTCAGCACGACCGTTTTGGGCAGGAGTATATGGACAAGGTAGTTGATGATGAATGCCAGAGGTACGAAGATGAGCTTTAAAGCAGTTGCTAGTAAATTCTGCACCACCGTCACTTTGAAAAATTTTGATACAAGTAGAATATTGATTTTCCACAAATTTTTGAAATTGAATAAAGATATCATAGATGTCAGATTTTAATTTCAAGGGATAAAGCCAAGTGAAGCGAGAATAATCATCAATAAACAAAACATAGTAGACAAAACCCAAATTTGATTTTACGGGTGAAGGACCCTATATATCACAATGAATGAGATCTAACACATTAGACGACCTGTGTTCATTACGAGAATAAGGCAAACAATCACTTTTTGCAAGTTGGCATGTATCACATAACTTAGGAGATGGTAATAAGGAGGTAAGATAAAGCCGTCCTTTTTTATTTAATAAAGAAATAATAGAATGATTTACATGGCGAAGGCGAGCATGCCATAAATCATATGAAGCATGAAGAGATTTATTTTTAAGGATAGAAATAAAAGCAGAATTGCCACGCTCTAGCACATATACGCCTTCATCACTTTTATCGGTTGCCACCACCTTTCTCGTTTGGTGATTTTGAACAGTGAGAAGATTATTAGTAAACGTAACAGATAAAGGAAAATCATTTGTTAATTTACTAATGGACAAAAGATTTTTAGTGAGGTGGGGAACAACCAAAACATCTAACAATTGAAGATCTAGGGAAGGGGAAAGTTTACTAGTGTGGGTAATAGGTAGGGACGCACCATTCCCTATAATCATACAATCCTTACCTGTGTAGGTGGTGGAGTGATCCAAAGTTAAGTGGGCTGGAGTCATGTGGGCCGAAGCCCTTGTGTCCAAGAACTAGTTGGATGCTTCATTTTCATACAGAGAGCATGAAGAGGTGAAAGCTTCTGCAAGTTGCGCCGTGGGTTCATGCCGTTCATAGCACTGCCTGCACTGATCTACATAGTGTCCTTCCAATTGGAAAATCTGGTAGCGTGGTGGACGGCGACCTTGGGTGAAGTTGGCATGGCCTTGTCCGTGTCTGGGAGAGCCATTTCCACGGCCTCGTTTGTAGCAAGAAGAGCCACCCCCACGATGAGAAGAGGCTTGATGAGCAGTGAATGCTACAGCTGAGGGCGATGGAGTTTCTAGAGATTTTTGAAAAAGTTCAAAACTCTCAGCTTTAGACACAAGGTCGGAGAAGCAGGGGGGGTTTGTGCCATTTGGGCAGTAGAGAAACTGGAGAAATCGGGCCCGAGACCACGAAGAAACCAGTGGACTTTGTTGGTTCCATCAACTGGGCGACCGATTGCGTGAAGTTGATCACACAAGGCCTTGAAGGCACGGGCATAGGCAATGACTAGACGGGTGCCGCGCTTCATCAATTAGAGATCATCCTTGAGGTGAATTTCACGGGCCTTGGAGCAGTGGCTGAAAGTGTTTTCCAAGGCGGTCCATACCTCATGAGATGTAGAGAGGCCAACAGCTTCAGCCATTGCTTCCTCTGTAAGAGAGGAGAGAAGGAGGCTAAGGAGGCGTTAGTTGGCTACTTTCCATGCCAGATGTTTGTTGCTTGGCATTTGAGAGGTTGGGGGGGTCGAATAGAGGTGGCGGCACAAGAGTGCCATCCACATGACCCAGCAAACCTTGACTCTCAAGGAGGGGAAGAAGTTGACTCTTCCATAGAAGATAGTTGGAGGAGGAGAGCTTGATGGTAACCATGTGAATCATGGATTTGAAGGGAAGAAGGGTGGTAGAGGAATCGGAGGCCATGGAGGATCGTGGGATGCTAATCTAGGTATGGCTCTGATATCATAAGAATGTTAAGGAAAACCCCCCACACCTTTGAGTGGTGAGAGTTTTGCATATATATAATCATTTACAGATTGTATAACATAATTACACATAAATGCTGATTACAAAATAAGAGGAAAGAATTAGCTAAACAAGCTCTTATAATTGAGGGTTAGAGGTAGCACATATGGAAAGCCTTAGATTAGGGCAGAGGATCCTCAACACACCTCTCTCTTCAAAACCCATTTTAGACCCTTTGTTTCAAAACCCATTGTTACTGTTCCCAATTCTGCAACTGGGTTTGGTAGTGCATCATTTCAATTTTAGCAGAGTAACCGTAGCTTTCCTGGTGGGGTTGTAACCATGACTACTGCACCTGGGAAGTTCAAGAAATCAGAGGAGGAGTGGCAGGCCATACTCTCTCCTGAGTAGTTTCGGATTCTGAGGCAAAAGGGCACCGAGTTGTGAGGCTCAGATTATTCTTGTGTTTAAAAATAATTTTTGCATTGTTTAGTGGTTTGACAATTGGATTTTTTTTTTTGGTGAATTATGGGTTTTGTTTGATTGTTCTGTGTTTGTTACAATTTGAAGACTTTGTAGTGTCAAAATTCGGGATTTGGGGTTGGAAAAGTGTCTAGTATGTTTGTAATAATGTTGGGAGTTTGAGGAAAATGAAGTCATCTGGGTTATAATATGTTTGAGAAAGTGTAATGGTAAAATTGGGGCTATTGGTGATTTTTTTTTTTTTTTTTAAAGAATTGAGGGGTATTGGTGAATCAAACGTACGGTTGTTTGTTGTTGTTGTCGTCCTTTAAAGCTTCACAAGTCTCTTTTTGAGGTGGTTATTCATTTATTGGATTCAAATGATGCCAGTTTGAGTGGAACTTGTGCTTTTTAATAATTTATTTGAATGGATTCTGGAAATCGTTTGGAGTTGTTCACTTGTTATTTTCATTATGTAGGCTTGGTATTTCTAATGGATAACATTAAAACAAGATAAAGGCTTAAGAATTATATGCAAGGAGATGTGCCAGTTTGGTATCCCCTTTTGAAACCACAATTTTGCATGGTATGGATTTTTAAAATCTGGTACAACTTTTTCAAATAGCCCATTTTCAAAAAGCTGAGAAAATGAGTTGTACCAAATGGGTATGACATCTACTTGCCTCTGGATGCTGTGGCAAGACCCCAAGCAAGGGACACAGATTTCCTCCAAATAGGTTTGGAGGAAATCCTACAAATAGGGGCAGCTGTCACTTAAAGGAGGAGACACTTCAGCTTGGAGTCATGTGCAATGCACATGACCCATTTAGGCGTGGAGCTATTAACCCTAACAACGTTAGCCACACTTTCTTCTCTTCTCAAACACACACGGCCCAGCCTTACGCCTCTCTCTCATCTCTTCCACATTTGTTTTCTGAGCAAACTTAGACCGGTGAGATCTTGTGAGGCGAAATCGATGGCGGCCACGTGCAACAGCCGCCGATCTCATCGAACAGCTAGACAGCTCCTCTCTCTTATTTTTTAAATTAGAAAGAAACCCTAGTTTATAATAAGAGACAGACTAGTCTAAATCTAAATCTAATACACAAACACAGCCGCAAAGTAATGCTACTATGGAGATTCAGACATTGTCTTTCCCTGCTGATAGTCCGCCGCCTCTACCGGTGATTGTGGCTGCCAAGCTTACCGGCCTTGCTCTTCCAATCGATACTTCCCTACCTCCTAACTCTGCTCGCACGCTTCTCTTCTCTAATGGGTATTCATTCTTCTTCTTTTTCAATAAAGATTTGTTTTTTCTTCCTAAAGCTTAGATTTTGTGTATTTGTTTTTATTTTTACTTATATGGGTCTTTTTAGTTGAATTGATGTATTGGGTTTTGTTTCTCTCTTTTGTCTTTGATGTAAGTATATATTTCTGCTGCTTCCACGACTTATAAGGATTCCACTTCCATCTATCTATGTTCTTTATTCAATCAGTGTACCCCTTTTATGGGTTCTCAAGTTAAAACCCAAAGATGCTGTCTTTTATCCATTTGTAATGTAATCACTGTGAGAGATTTTAGAGATTCTACTGTACTCAAACTCAACCTCTGCATTGTAGGCATAAATTACATGGAACATATGTGCTTCTTCGCTATATTGCTCGTGTTACTAGCCTTTCCAATTTCTATGGATAGAATGCATATGAATCTGGCCAAGTTATTTTCTTTGGAATCTTTTTTTAAGTTGTTTTCTGTTAATGTTTTACTTCATTCTAATCCTGCTGTTGCTTCTTCTCAGATTGATGAGTGGCTGGAATATGCCCCCGTCTTTTCATTGGGTCCTGCATTTGACAAAATTTATGTGATGGTAGTAGTTGGAGCAGCCAAATTGAAAAGGAAGTTTCAACTACTCATGACTCTGGTATTTCACTACTCATGTCATGTTTAGAACATGATGGCCTCTCCATCATGAATAATTTCTAAATTCAAGCTCTTGATGCTAACATCCATCCGTTTCTTCTTGGGCAGAGATATAACCACTTCATTCCCAAGTTTTGTTTTCCACTTGCAAGTTGATGACACCTCAGTTTCTAGTTGACATCAAGTTGATAGTATTTAGCTGGAAGAGCTTGTTTTTCTCTTACTGCCAATGTAGTTGGAAGTGCTTGGTTTGACCATTTTAGCTTTTGCCCAAATGGGTCTGAGCTATTTGTTTGTTGGTTGGTCTCACTGGGAATTAGAGAGGAAATGAATACTCTGGCATTTCACCATACTTGTGGTCAAATTGAGTTTGTGCTACTAGCACTTTAAGAGTGAAGCAGAAAAATTTGTAAAGTATACCATGACTTGCAGATGAGGTGAAACTAAAAGTAGAAGTGTAGAAAATTGATTGGAAATTGTAGCCTTGGCTTCCCTCAGTTATTATTATTATTATTTTGTAAAAATTGGTTTTTTTCCTCTTTTGCGTAACCAGTGGCACTTAGTTGGTGATTTGTGTACAAGTGCATGGTAGCATTGATGTTTTTTAGCAAATTATCTTTGGTGATGTAATGAATGGAAAGTGGTGATGTAATGAATGGAAAGTGTTATCGATCGTGTATTTTTCAAGCTATGTTGTATTATTATTGTGAGGCAAATGAGCATTTTTAAACAAAGAGATGCAGATGGGTTATGGTATGGATATTTCTTTTTGATGACTGAAAGGGAAAACAAATGGGTTTTTCTTTTAATTTACCTTTACCTTTTTCTTTTATGTTTTCTTTCCTGAGAAGAGAGTGGCCTGATTGGCAGATTCTTTTTGTTCTTAGTAGGGAAGGAGGAATCAAAGAATCTAACCCTAGATTTTTGGACCCAAACTTACTCTATTTTTTTTTCTCTTAAAGTACTCTAGCAAAAGAGAATCAAATCAGCTCTCTTATTGAATTTGTAGGTTATGTTCCCACGTAACCACATCCTCCATTTTTTTTATTTTCTTTTATGAAAATTGAACCAACTGGTGTCATGTAATTGCAATATTATCCAAATAGAAGGGAATCTCAGGCCCTGAGTTTTATATAGAGGCTGTCAATTTGGCCTTTACTACACATTGCTTTTAACATACAGTACTAATAGCACCAATGGTTACTATATCAATCAATGTGTGATGTGTCCCGCCTTACAGATATATGAGCATCCAAGACCCAACGTTACCAAAGATCCTCTTTTTGGCTCAGACTCTAAAATGATTTCAATTACATCTAGCCATCAAATGGTATATACAAAAGAGGACAAAGAAAAAGAAAAAGAAAAAAAGAGAACACACTATAAGTTCTTATTCTTTCAAGACTGAACTTGCATGTTTCATTGCAAACTTCTGCATAGTTCAATTATAAAGATACTTGGAGATATTTGTTTCATCCAGCCAACCTAGTTGCTTTTTATTACAAAAGTTGCCGCTTTCTTCTGCAATTTAGGCTATATTTGTTTCACCTGAATGTTTTTTGCCAACCAAATATATATCTAAGTTTAAAATTCCTAAATCTTAAAGAAAGCCAAATAAAAAGAAATGCTCAACAAATCTATTTCTAAATTTAAAGTTCCTGAATTTAAATTTCCATCCATATCATTCTATTGCATTCATTTAAAGCTACCTTGTTCAAATATGCAAATACATAGAATCAAAAATATAAAAATGAACTTTCCCATTGCATACGTCCAAATTGTGATGTCCAAATTGTGCTGTCCAAAAAATCTATCCAAATTGTCAGATATGCTCTCCAAAAATCTGTCAAAGTCAAATGTGCTGTCCAAAAAATATTGTCAAAGTTCTATCCACTAGATGTTATATAACAGCCAATATATTGTCCCAAAACTGTGCAAAACACAAGGAAAACAGCCAATATGGTGTTTTTCAAAGGTTGTCAATATCAGGATCTACTGAAACCTGCAAAATATGCCACTAAATATAAAATAAGTGTATGGAAAAAATAACTAAAAGGAAAATATAAGTTTAAGTTGTAGCAAAATTCATAACGAGTATACACACCTGATTCAAGCCATATAACCCAATGTGATCTTGTCCAACCAAAAATTCACAATCAAAAGATTCCTACATATAGCATTTAAATAAATCAATATTTCATTTTCTATGCTAATGAAAGTAACTGGGTAGTAGGATATTAGACAAAATTTATAAATATACCTGATTCAAACCATTTAACCCAACAACATTGTCTTGTCCAACCAAATTACTACAACTGAAAGATTCATGTATATGACATTTAAATAAATTTATGTGTCACTTTTTAATATTAGTAATTGTTTAATAGGATATTAGAAAAAATATGTAAGTAGTAGCATCATAGCTGAGTTATGTTATCTACTAATTGTGATGGTTGTTCAACATTACTATGTTCTTTGTGAGAATTAATATTAACTGAGGAATCGACCTATGTGGGAAGAAAAAATAATTGTCACATAAAACAAATTTATGAACCTACAAATTCATGTTCTATAATGGAATGTAATTGAACTTACTCTATTTAGGCCACCACGTGATTGAACTTGTCTTGCTCCACTAATCTTTTTGGATTGATCCTTCTTACTTTGAGATTTTTTTTGTCCTTTCTGATGAACTTTTCAACCTTCCTCTTGGACGACCTATAGTAGGTTTTGTTTTGATCCCACTTATGCCTTGAGAAATGTCCACATGTGACTCAAATCCACCGTCACCTTGTAAAACATTCTCGGGAACAACTTCACCATGGACCTCACCCTCCATAGTGGACAAACAACATTTAATTCTCATTTCTTGCAAATCCTGCAATAATTTGTGAACGCATTTATCAACATGTTCATACATCATCTCTCTCTTTGCTGCAAGTGTGTTAATTTGAAGACATTTGTGACTCAAGTGAGAAAGATGCTTTCCCACTAACTCTCGAGCACTACCTTTAACATCAATGCCACAATAGTCCTTGATAGAACCAGCCTTTGCATCTTGTGTCCATCTTTTCAATATATAATGGGCTGGAATTCTCTTAACATTTTTCTTGTCAAGAACTTTCAAAGCATGGGAACATATAATTCCCAAAAAGCTAAACTTCATGCAACTGCATTGGACTGTCATTGTTGAGGCTTCATATTTGACTAAGTGCTCTTTAGTTTTGTTTCGATATTTCACTTTATATTCTGTGATAGAATCAGATTTACTAGCCTTGTAAATAGTACAATCCACAATCTTCACATATTCATCTTGAAACATTTTAAATATTTCTGGAGTGTACAACTTTGCAGCATGTCTCAACATCTCAAAATCAAATAGTCAAACTAGTGTTGTTTGTCTCATTTTGAATTTTGCTTGTAGTTCTTGACTTCGCTTATTAGACAATACTCTAGAGTAATGTCCAAAAAATTACAAAAGACCATGTTTTGGCTTCAAATATTTCTTTAGCACACTATTCATTGACTCACTGCGTTGAGTGCTTTTCATATCAACAGTGAACATATGTCGACCGTATACCATACACCATTTCTCTTTCACATCAAACATTTCACACAACCATGGATTATCAGTTAGATCATATGTCTCAAGCATGTCATTCCAAGCAACTATCCATTCATTTTCATCTTCAAAATCATACACACAATTACTAAAATCATTTCAAAATTGGTTTGATGAATTAAATATATGATGTAGACGCTTAGTAGCATTCTGATAAATATGCCACACACTTAGACGGTGATTTGATTCAGGAAACACATCTTCTATTGCATTAGCCATTGCAGCAGATTGATCTGTAAATATAGTTTTTGGTTGTTTCCCTGACATTGCACTCAAAAAAGTTTCAAACAACCACTTGAATGACATTATAGTTTCATCATAAAGTAAAGCTGCACCAAAGACAATTGATTGTTTATGATGATTAACCCCAATAAATGGAGCAAAGGGTCAACCATATGAATTTGTTCAATAAGTGGTGTCAAAACATACAACATCCCCTAAGTGTCCATAATCAACTATTGATCTAGAATCAGCCCAAAAAATATTCAAAATTTGATTATCATCATCAAGTTGTATAGAATAAAAATAAGATGGATCTTCTAATTGCATCTTTCTAAAGTGATCCATCACAGCACGACCATCTCCTCTCTTTAAAGCCTCTCTCCTCTTGGAATTTACATGATTTTTATATTCAACATTCAAAAATCCAAGATGTTCATAACCACCAACTTGCATGCTCAACAAATCTATGGTTTGTTTTATTGATACCCCAGATTTTTCTGCATCATCCACAAAAGCTTGTTAGGCAGGTGTAATTTTCCTATCTGATCTTAACATGTGTTTCATTGGAGAAGGAGCAAACTCATGATTATGTTGTTCACGAAAAGAAACAACTTCTAACATACCATCCTTTTGAAGTTGACAAGTCATTTGTGCTAAACAACCAATTCGTGAAATTGGGTGATGAAAAGATACCTGTTCACGACGTTTGTCAATAGCTTGTTCACCTTCTTTTGAACAACAAAATGTTCTCCTCTTAATATGTCCAGCACTTCCTCGCCTAACATACTGTTTCCTTACACTGAAGCCCATTCTATGAGCATATTGTTTGTAAAACTTATATGCATTATCATCACAATCAAATTTCATTCCAATCATTGGTGCCTTAATTTCCTTATTGTGTTTACTGGGGGTATTTGGACTGCCATCAATAGGTTTTACTTGAGCTTCTTCCTAAATACAAAAACCAATAAAAAGAAATTTAGTTAAGAATATTCAATATGAAAAATAATATTCAATTTTTTTAATAAACCTAGCAAAAAAACCGTAGTTGCTTATATTCTTACAAACAGTCACGATCAACAACAACAACAATATTCAGAACTCAAAATACCTAAACATACTATTCAATAGAAATTATACTCAAAAGCTCCCAAAAATAAGTAGCATATAAATCCTTGCCACCAACAATAAATACCTATTCAAAACCAACAAAACCATAAGCTCTTAAGCTATAGAACTCAGCTATGTCCATAATCATAAGGACAAATATTCAAACTTCAAATATAATGCAATTTGAGAAACCAATTTGAGGAAATAATTATCTTTAAAAAAAAACAATGTTTAAAAAAAAAAAAAAAAATCAGACCAGAACAAATTGAGAACCATTGCATTTGTCACTGTTAGGGAGAATGCCGAGACACGATGGAGCGGTGGGAGCGGTGGTCCTTGGTGGCAAATTTATGGGAGTGGCATTAGTTGAGTGAGAAACTGAATAGGGCGGAATCAGCGAGGGGGGAAGCGGATGAAGAGGAGGGTTGTCCAGTTGGTCCGGTGAGATCGGCGCCGTCCATTCCGCCTTACAAGCTTTTGCCGGTTAGAACCTCAGAACCTCAAGTTGAGACATGGGTTTGAGGAGTTTGAGGAGAGAGAGAGAGGGGCTGTCCAGTTGGATCGGATTCTCTGGCCGGTCTGAGTTTGCTTAGAAAACAAATGTTGAGGCTGTGAGAGAGAGGCGTGAGGCTGTGTGTGTGTTTGAGAAGAAAGAGGCTAACGCTGCTAGGGTTAACTGCTCCATGCCTAAATGGGTCATGTGCATTGCACATGACTCCAAGCTGAAGTGTCTCCTCCTTTAAGTGACAGCTGCCCCTGTTTGTAGGATTTCCTCCAAACAGGTTTGGAGGAAATCCGTATCCCCAAGGAAATATGAACCTTGTTCCTTAAAAGCTGAGAATCTTAGAGAAACTAGCCTTTTACCTCTGGCTATTTTTTCTAAGTGCATACCTGAGGTTTTAGCCTAGCAGATGCCTTAAAATCCATGACCTCATCCTTCACGTTGCCTTACTAGGGGAGGAGGTACCAAGTTCATTGGCTTAGGTAGGCATGGTATAATTAAAGACAAGAAGACATATCTACTAAGGGATTATGGTTTCTCATCCGATGTGTAACCACTTTAGCTTTTGCTTCATACATGCCACTAAGGTCTCAGGCAAAAAGCAAGGTAGATGTCAATCTTTAAGTTCTTCTAAAAAATCTGTAGGGACTAGGTTTGGGCATCCTGGTGAGTTACGGGAGTAGACCCAAGCCCAGCTAGCCCTGTAATTAATTTGTAGAGAGCGGGGTCAAGAACTAGGCCCTAGTAAGGGGTGCAACCACCATGCGTGGTAGTTCTCAGATGAATGCGAATAATGATGCTCCTCGGCCTTTCTCTTGGGAGCTCGCAATTCTTATGACTTCCTTCGCGGTTGGTTATCATTGCCCGTCTCCTTTCTTTTTCTTTTTCTTCTCTTCTTTCTATCCCCCTTTTTCAAGAGGGGTCCCTTACATTATATACTCCTTTCCCCATTGATCTTGGCCCTACATTTGTTGCGCAACTAAGCCACTACTTAAGTACTTGTCCCATCAGCAACCTTCCCATTCTTCCTGTGGGTTGTGGCAACCAAGGCAACACTATTCTATAATCCCCTCCTCATTAATGCGGCCAAGACGTTAGTTGTGGGCATTTAATGTGGAGGTGACAGCTTGTCTTAGACTTACTCCACCGCCGTGCTCCCATTGTTGACGTGTGGCACCTGCTCTTTCCTCCTCGGATGTTCAAGAAGACCTCCTTGGATGGTGTGGTGCCTGAGTACTTCTATGGTCTCGGGTGTCCGAGGACGGAGTCGTCCTCGGACCAGTTCCTTGGGGACTGGACTTCTTACCTTTGTCCTGGGCTCTTGGGCTTGGTTTGAAGTGGGCCGAGGCTGCCTGACTTTCTAGCCCCACAATAGCCCCTCAAAATCTTGCTGCCCGCGTCCTCAGGCGGGAAGAAGGATTTTGACATCCTTGGGCCTGTTACGTGTCCAGTCGAGTCTTGTCCCTCGTCAGTACTGGGGTCTTTTCATCTGCACAAGGCGCGTTGCTGACGCTGTTAGGATTGGTGCCCTTAAATCCTATTGTAAGATGCTATGTATAATATTAAGTGTGACATTGTGTTTGACATTATGTATGACTTAATATTATGTTTAATAAATTTGTTTTATTATTATCTGAAATAATGGTAACATGAATATTCAGGCATTATCATATAGTCCATGAGATGCATAGTATGTGATTTATGTGAAGAGTCACAGAAGATATAAATCACAAGTTCTTTGTAAACTCAGAATTATAGTTCGTAATCGGTGATGAAATTGGGCATTTCATCTGCGAAGACTATAACATATCAACTACGATGATTTGTCTTGATCATGGAAGTGGAGACTTCTAGTTGATGTGTTAATATGTTTTAAGAGTTAAGACATATTGAACTGGACCGCTGTGAGATTTATTATTCTCCTAAAGACTGTCAAATGAATAATAAATCTCACGACTTGTATTTGCTTGAACTCTTAATCCTGAGAGAATAATGAACCTGATCATGAGGTGTAGGTTGCTTTGATATATCAGGAGTGAGATCTACAGTTATGGTCAAAACCTCAGTATGTTGGGCAGCCACATTTAGTGTTGATGGAACATGTATTCTCAAGATGGAATTCATAGTCTCTTAACGGAGATATAAAATATTCCCTTGAGATAAGTTTAATGGGTTTGTTATTCAAAGAGTTAGGCCTAACCACTTTAGTAAGACTAAAGTATATATTTATGGAATTGGATTTCATAAATATATAATGAATAACATTAAAGGATTAAACCGGGTACTCAAGGATTAAGATGTAGTAATTTACAAAGTGGCAGTCTACATTAATGACTTTGTATTATTACGAATATTTTATGAAGGGGTTGCATGTATAATAAAGTCTTGGGATATAATTAATAGATAAGACCTAGAGTGCAACTATTTTTATATAGTGGTATTAAAAATAGTTAATGGTAACTTTGGACTTGTCAAGAGTTGACAGAAAAGCCCAAGGCCCATTGGAGCTAGTGTCTTATTGGTCCCTTTTGGTCCCACTCCAAGCCACACACTTAAGCCCAATTGGTAAGGCCCAAAAGGCCGGCCCAATTAGATAAATTGGTTAGATACAAAGGGAAAAACGTACAGAAAAAAAGAGGAGAGGGGAAACATCATGAAAAGGGTGTTGATGTGAGTTTTTGTCACTCACAAGTTATCCTTTTGTTACCAATTGAGAGACCACACATCTTGGGTGTTAGTGGAATTGGAGTGAAGATTAAAAGTAGTCCCAAGTGCTTCAATCTTCGATTTTGAAATTCACCGCTTCAAGGAACGATCTCTTGTTCTCTAATTCTGAAATTTACTTTGTGCATGTTATCAATATTGAATGAAGTAGATCCGTTTAAAACTTATTTTCCGCTGCATTTATCTTTATAACCATCAAATGGTATCAGAGCGGTCTTCAATTTCGTATTGTTTAACATGTTATGTGTAAGTTTTAGAATTGGAGAAGATAGTTTCATACTGTTAGAAGATTATGTTTTAATTTTCTGCATGTTGTTGAAACTATGATTTGATGAAAACTGAAATTGATGTTATGATGTTGTTTAAATCTAATTTAAGTATGTTAAATTGAGTTTTAAGGCTATAGCATCAATAGAATTCAGTTTTGACATCAAACACTGTCTGCCATGTTCGTATGAAAGATGTTTGTTCATGAAAAACGAAGAAAACTGTCTTAGAAAAATTTCTGGAAATTCAAGTTTCGCGATTTTCGATCGATCGAAAATTATTTTCGATCGATCGAAAGAGACAGAGATCAGATTTTTTAGAACGATTGATTTTCGATTGCTGGTCGATCGATCGAATCTGTTTTTCGATCGATCGAAAGTCAATCGAGTATCAATCGAAAGAGTCAGAGGATCTAGTTCGAATTTCTTAATTTTTTCGATCGATCGAGGGGCATTTTCGATCGATCGAAAGAAAGAAAATTAAAATTTTTTCTAAGTGTTTTCTCATGTAAAAGGGGCAAGACTATGTGTAATTAGATTATGCATGTTTTAAAACTAAAAGCCTTTCTTTTAAAACATCTAGTGGGAGAGAGATACAAGGGTTGGGTCTCACGGCCTCCATTGTCAGTTCATAGTAGTATGGAATAAATACTTTGTCTTTGCCTTGAGCTTAGCATTCCATGCGGAGAGTATTTATTTCATGGTCCTACAATATTGAATTTCTTGGTTTATAGTGGTTTGATCAAACACCTTGTCTTAGCCTCGAGCTTTGCATTCCATGCGGAGGGTGTTTTGTATCATGGTACTACAAAATAAGCCTGTTAAGGGGATGAAATGTGGTTACACATGATTCTAGACAATGGTATACACTAGACTAAATATTATAGTATCCTCTATGCTGAGTTCTTACTATAATTATTTAGAGGCCAAATGAATAACGGCATATTATTAGTGTTTGATAAGAGTTATCATGATAGCACTAATGATGAGAATAGTTCTCAATCAATCATAGTATTTTATATTCACCATATGCTGAGGGATATTGAATATGGGATTGGGTTGTCGTTGCATATATTATATTATGGTTTTATTAAGGTTCCATACTATATGTTCATATGCTAAATAGATAATGTCTGTTTATTGATTATATTCATGTTTATTGTTTTCAGATTTAGAACATGGCATCTTTTAGCCCACTTGTAACTATTCTTAATCAAAACAAACTGACTGGATCCAACTATGTTGACTGGAAAAGAAATTTGGACATTGTTCTTACTGCTGAAGAGCATAAGTATGTTCTTACTAAACCATGTCCTAGCTTTCCTTCATTAGATGCACCTCCTGAGGTAAAACAACGATATGATCGTTGGCAGAAATCTAATGAGATGGCCAAGTGCTACATCCTAGCATCTATCTCAAATGTTCTACAGCATCAAATGCAGGATGTAGAACTAGCTTCAGACATAATGCAAAGTCTGAAGGAGATGTTTGGTGAGCAAGGCCGTTCTGCAAGGCAAGAGACCATGAGGCAAATTTATAATACCAGAATGGCTGAAGGAAGTTCAGTGAGAGAGCATTGTCTTACAATGATCTCTAATCTGAATACATTGGAAGTTTTAGGTGCCGATATAGATGGAGAATCCCAAGTGGATATGATACTCCAGTCGCTACCAGAATCATTCAAGGAATTCAAACTTAACTATAATATGAATAAAAAGATTTATACCTTGTCTGAATTAATGAATGAATTGGTAGCGGCAGAAGGCATTCTTGGTACTTCCAATGTTGAAGCCAATGTTGGTGAAGCTTCTACTTCTCAACCTAAGTCGAAAGGTAAGGGTAAGAAGAAGAAGAAGAAGAACTTCACCAAACAAGAGGGTAAACAAATTGCCTTAGGGGTTGCTGATAAAGGAAAGAAGATCAAAGGAAAGTGTTTCCATTGTGGTGAGAAAGGACATTGGAAGAGAAATTGTCCAATATTTAAGGCTGCCAAGAACAAAGGTATGATTAATACTTTCCTTCTTGAAATATGTTTGGTACAGAATCCCACGGATTCCTGGTGTGTGGATTCAGGTTGTACTAATCATATCTGCAATTCCTTGCAGGGGTTCCAGGAGACCGTAAAGCTTAAAGAAGGGGAGTTGTTTCTTACTTTGGCTGATGGGAGCAAAATTCCAGTTGTAGCTGTTGGTGTTTGTAATTTATGTTTTGAATCTAGAGTTCTAATATTAGAAGACTGTTTGTATGTACCTAATGTTCGTAGGAATTTAATTTCAGCTACTTACTTAGGTAAACATGGATATTGTGTTATCCTGAAAGACAATGTTGTAATAAAGAAGGATAAAGTGTTTATCTGTTCTGGCAATATTGTGGATGGTCTTTATATTTTAACTCCTGATAAGCATGAATTATATAATTCTGAATTAGATAATGACTCTCATGTAAAATCATTAAAGAGAAAATTTCCTTCTACTAGTGATGCATATCTTTGGCACTTGCGTTTAGGTCATATTAATTCAAATAGGATTCAAAGACTGATCAAAGATGGACTCTTAGAGCCCATGGACTTTGATGAATTTCCTGTTTGTGAATCTTGTTTGGAAGGTAAAATGACCAAACGACCTTTTAATGCAAAAGGTAGAAGAGCCCAAGATTTGCTAGAGCTAGTGCATTCTGATGTTTGTGGTCCTATGTCAATCCTAGCAAGAGGTGGCTATGAGTATTTCATTACTTTCACTGATGATTACTCAAGGTATGGTTATGTGTACCTAATGAAACGGAAGTCTGAAACCTTTGAAAAGTTCAAAGAGTTTAGGGCTGAAGTTGAGAATCAATTAGGTAAACGCATAAAGGCCATTCGATCTGATCGTGGTGGCGAATACCTTCTTGGGGATTTTAAGGATTACTTAACTAAGAATGGGATTGTATCCCAATTGACTGCACCTGGAACTCCACAACAAAATGGTGTAGCAGAAAGAAGGAATAGGACTCTTTTAGATATGGTTAGGTCCATGATGAGTTATTCAACTCTACCTATTTCTTTTTGGGGATATGCCTTAAACACAGCAATGTATCTTCTGAATTTAGTACCTTCGAAGTCTGTTCCTAAAACACCTGTGGAGTTGTGGAATGGGCGTAAGCCTAGTATGAGACATCTCCATATTTGGGGTTGTCCTGCACATGTGTTAAAAGGAAAGTCTGACAAGTTACAGTCTAAAACAGAAGTGGTTTTCTTTGTTGGGTATCCAAAAGGAACTGTTGGAGGTTTATTCTATAGTCATAAAGATAATAAAGTGTTTATTAGCACAAATGCCAAATTCTTGGAAAATGACTATATGAATAATTTTACTCCTAGAAGTAGAGTTGTGTTGACTGAAATGAATGAATTTGTAAATGAACAACCAATAGATGAAACTAGGGATGATGTGGCTGTATTAGATACACCACAAGATACTACTCATGACATGTCTAGTACTCAGGTGCCTCGTCGTAGTGGGAGAATTGTTCGGCCTCCTATAAGATTCATAGGTTTGGGAGAAACTTATGAAGCTATCTCAGAAGAGGTTGAATCGGATCCCTACACATATGATGAAGCTATAAATGATATAGATGCACATCATTGGGTCCAAGCTATGAAATCTGAATTAGATTCCATGTATTCCAATCAAGTTTGGGATCTTGTAAAGGCGCCTAACGGTATTAAACCTGTTGGTTGCAAATGGGTTTACAAGAGGAAGAGAGGGATAGATGGAAAGGTTGAAACCTTTAAAGCAAGGCTAGTGGCGAAAGGGTATACACAAAAAGAAGGTATTGATTATGATGAAACCTTTTCTCCAGTAGCAATGCTTAAATCTATCAGAATTCTCTTATCCATTGCTGCTCATTTTGATTATGAGATTTGGCAAATGGATGTCAAGACTGCATTTCTTAATGGCAATCTTGAAGAGGAAATCTATATGATGCAACCGGAAGGTTTCATAGCAAAGAACCAAGAGCATATGGTATGCAAGTTGCAAAGGTCCATTTATGGACTTAAGCAAGCATCTAGGTCATGGAACATCAGATTTGATCAAGCAATCAAGACATTTGGTTTTGAATAAAATCTTGATGAACCATGTGTGTACAAAAGACATCAAGATAAAGTAGTAATGTTCCTAGTGCTTTATGTTGATGATATTCTACTCATTGGAAATGATGTAGGGGTAATGTCATCAGTAAAGGTTTGGTTGTCAAGCCAATTTGATATGAAGGACTTAGGTGAGGCTAACTTTATTCTAGGGATCAAGCTTTTGCGAGATCGTAAGAATAAGATGTTAGGATTATCACAAGCTGGATATATAGATAAGGTTCTAGAACGGTTTAGCATGCAAAACTCCAAGAAAGGATTGCTCCCTTTCAGACATGGAGTTCCTCTGTCTGATGACCAAAGGCCTAAGACTCAAGAGGAAGAAGATATGATGAGACAAGTTCCTTATGCTTCTGCAGTAGGAAGTCTCATGTATGCCATGCTTTGTACTAGACCAGATATCTGCTATTCAGTTGGCATGGTCAGCCGATATCAATCAAATCCAGGACCAAAACATTGGCAAGCTGTAAAGCATATTCTCAAGTATCTACGGAGAACGAGAGATTATATGCTTGTTTACCATTGTGAGGATTTGATTCCCATTGGCTATACAGATTCAGATTTTCAATCGGATCTAGATTTCAGAAAATCCACTTCAGGATGTGTTTTCACCTTGGGAGGTGGAGCCATTAGTTGGCGGAGTATTAAGTAATCTTGTATTGCAGACTCCACCATGGAGGCAGAATATGTTGCTGCTTGTGAAGCAGCAAAGGAAGCTGTATGGCTCAAGAAGTTCCTTTCTGACCTTGGTGTAATAAGAATGGAGCAAGTTCCAATCACATTGTTTTGTGATAACAGTGGAGCAGTTGCACAATCTAAAGATCCAAGGAATCACAAGAAAGGAAAGCACATTGAGAGGAAGTACCATATCATTCGAGATATTGTTGCTCGTGGAGATGTGGTGGTAGCAAAGATTGAAAGTGCAAAAAATCTGGCAGATCCATTTACTAAAGCTTTGCCTCAAAGGATTTTTGAGTCGCATTTGGTAAGAATGGGAGTTAGATTAGTGCACAATAGTCTTTAGGGCAAGTGGGAGATTGTTAGGATTGGTGCCCTTAAATCCTATTGTAAGATGCTATGTATAATATTAAGTGTGACATTGTGTTTGACATTATGTATGACTTAATATTATGTTTAATAAATTTTTTTTATTATTATCTGAAATAATGGTAACATGAATATTCAGGCATTATCATATAATCCATGAGATGCATAGTATGTGATTTATGTGAAGAGTCACAGAAGATATAAATCATAAGTTCTTTGTAAACTCAGAATTATAGTTCGTAGTCGGTGATGAAATTGAGCATTTCATCTGCGAAGACTATAACATATCAACTACGATGATTTGTCTTGATCATGGAAGTGGAGACTTCTAGTTGATGTGTTAATATGTTTTAAGAGTTAAGACATATTGAACTGGACCGCTGTGAGATTTATTATTCTCCTAAAGACTGTCAAATGAATAATAAATCTCACGACTTGTATTTGCTTGAACTCTTAATCCTGAGAGAATAATGAACCTGATCATGAGGTGTAGGTTGCTTTGATATATCAGGAGTGAGATCTACAGTTATGGTCAAAACCTCAGTATGTTGGGCAGCCACATTTAGTGTTGATGGAACATGTATTCTCAAGATGGAATTCATAGTCTCTTAACGGAGATATAAAATATTCCCTTGAGATAAGTTTAATGGGTTTGTTATTCAAAGAGTTAGGCCTAACCACTTTAGTAAGACTAAAGTATATATTTATGGAATTGGATTTCATAAATATATAATGAATAACATTAAAGGATTAAACCGGGTACTCAAGGATTAAGATGTAGTAATTTACAAAGTGGCAGTCTACATTAATGACTTTGTATTACTACGAATATTTTATGAAGGGGTTGCATGTATAATAAAGTCTTGGGATATAATTAATAGATAAGACCTAGAGTGCAACTATTTTTATATAGTGGTATTAAAAATAGTTAATGGTAACTTTGGACTTGTCAAGAGTTGACAGAAAAGCCCAAGGCCCATTGGAGCTAGTGTCTTATTGGTCCCTTTTGGTCCCACTCCAAGCCACACACTTAAGCCCAATTGGTAAGGCCCAAAAGGCCGGCCCAATTAGATAAATTGGTTAGATACAAAGGGAAAAACGTACAGAAAAAAAGAGGAGAGGGGAAACATCATGAAAAGGATGTTGATGTGAGTTTTTGTCACTCACAAGTTATCCTTTTGTTACCAATTGAGAGACCACACATCTTGGGCGTTAGTGGAATTGGAGTGAAGATTAAAAGTAGTCCCAAGTGCTTCAATCTTCGATTTTGAAATTCACCGCTTCAAGGTACGATCTCTTGTTCTCTAATTCTGAAATTTACTTTGTGCATGTTATCAATATTGAATGAAGTAGATCCGTTTAAAACTTATTTTCCGCTGCATTTATCTTTATAACCATCAGACGCTTCGGTGCGCGTAATGTGCCCTTCATTAAATTCAGGCGGCTCTGTGCTCTCCACGTTCAACGAGGCGACGCCAATCTAACGGTGGAGGTTCGCCTCGCATTTATGGGCGGGAAAACCCGCACGGTTCCTCGATTTGGGGTATAAATACCCATTCAAACTACTTTTTCCTCCTTTTCATTTGCAATCAAGAGTTCTCGGTCTATCCTGAGTCCAGCCAAACTCTCACTTACATCTCCAGCACAAAAAGCCTGTCCGAGGAGCTCCTCCTCATTCCTGTAAGTCGCTCTATCCCTCTCTGAGCTCTCTTCCTCTCTACTCCTTCTTCTCTTTCATTTGCTCTTCCTTAGTTCTTTTAGGCATCACTTGGGATAGGTAGGTTTAAGAAGTACGTCTATACTGAGGAGGCGAGGGAGAAATTCATCGCTGACTATGGGATGCCTAGCAACGTAGGCTTGAGGTATTGTGAGGATGGGGAGTGGCTTCTTCGAAGAGAGGAGGGTAAGGTGGTGATTCCCATTATCGCCTTCCTCGAAGGGGGTATGGGAATCCCCATGGGACCAGTGATGAGGGGCTACCTTACGCACTTTTGGCTAGCCCTCACCTAGTGCGCAATAAATGTTTTCAGGATTTTGGGCTGTGTGGACGCCCTGAATGAGAAGATGGGGCTGAGGTTGACCCACTATGACGTGAACTGGTGTTACAACCTCCAGCTCCTAAAGGGTAAGTCGTATTATATGAAGACAAGGGATGACAGGGTACGGCTCATCCAGTGCCTCCCTGAGTCTAGCAAGGGGCTGAACGAGGATTTTCTCATCGTGTCCGGAGAGTGGCACGATGGCCTTCACTGCCCAACGACGAAGGGGATACCAGGTGGGGCAGTGGGAATAGGAGGGGGTTCGAGTTCTCTTTTCCTTTTTTTGTTAGTGCGATTTGCTTCGTTTGGTTGCTAACATGAATATGCCTTCTTCCTATAGACCTGCATGCCTTCGAGGGCCACTTCAACCTGGTCAACAGGGAGGATTTGTAGAAAGTGCTAAGGGCGGCAGTTTTTGTGAACGGAGACAACCATCAAGTTAGGGCCGCCCACAAAATCTTGGGGTACACTCCCGTTCAGAAATCGTTCGCGGCTCCGAAGCACGTGATCAGAGCAAACGACCCTCAGCTGTAGAAAATCACTGTGACTGAGGACGGGTTTCTGTTCCCCGAGAAGCCCTCCATTCCAGAAGTCATCACATTGGCCAGCCCTTTTTCCTCCCACAGATTCGCCGAGGCCATAGAGGAGGATCTAGAGAGGGAAGAGGACAAAGCTAATTTTGGCCCCGCCGAGGAAGGGTTTGATATTTTTGATCAAGTCGATCAGTCCGAGGACCCTCCTGGAGACTTAGGCGATCCTCGTCTGACCGAAGCGGACCTTCTAGCGTCAGAAGCCTTTCCTCAGCTAACGATGGGTTACAAGAGGAAGCCCCACACTAGTCTGTTGGATCTGATCGAAGGCCAACCGGGGAAGTCCAATCAAAAGCTTCTCCCTCTTCCTCCCAAGACTCAGCCTGTCCAGACCAGGTCGACTTCTGCCCAGCAAAAGCTTCCCCCTCCTCCTCTGCCTCAGACAAGCCTGCCTTCTGGGTCCGTGCCCACCGATCCCAAGAAGAAGAAGGACAAGGGCAAAAGGCTCATAGAGGATAAGTCAGTGTCCTCGCAGGATGAGGACAATACTCTGCGGCCCTCCAAGCAAATAAGGATAGGCGGCAAAAGCCAGGATAGACAGGTCATCACCACCCCGTCCGAGGCTCAGGCCTAGCTCCCCACCCCAATACTCCATGGGGAGCACCTGAGGGACAACGCCTTCCTCAGAGACTTTAACGAGGGCGAAGGTGCGCATGTGGCCGATGCGCTGGTGAGATGCCTGTTGCTCCCTGCGGATATGGTCGAGTTGGATTCTCTAAGGAGCAAGCAGGTCTTCCTCAGCCTCAAGCGGTACCTGGGAATGGTAAGAACCCCAGTACTTATGATTTCTCGATTTCAACTCCTTTTTTTTTATTTTATTTTATTTTTTTTATTTTTTAAATTTGGCTTGTAGTGCATTGGTTGTTCTGGCAGGCTGTCCAGGCTACCTTTAGGTTGGAGGCGGCGGCCAACGACCAGGGGAAGGCCCTAGACATGGAGCATGAGAAGTGCTTTCAAGCCACCCGGACCCTCAAGACCTCCGAGGCTGACCTTGCCATGGCCAGGGAGGAGTTGAAGGCGATGACCAGGGCTTGAGACAGCGCGGTGTCGGGTCTGGTTGGTGCCCAGAACCAGGCCATAGAGCAGACGAGGCGTCTGGGCGAGGCGGAGGAGCAGCTGAAGATCGCAAAAGAGCTGATCGAGGATCTAAAAGCGAAGGTGGCTGCTGCCGAGGAGGCCCAAAAGGCGGTGGAGTGGGCCAAAGGCAAGGCCCTGAGGGCTAAGGCCGAGGCAGATTTTGGTAGGGAAGAGGCCCTGGCTGCTAAGGAGGATGCTGAGGCAGCAGCCTATGCTGAGGGGGTAGCCGAGATAGAAGCCGCCTACAAAACTCAGGTTCCTGGGGTGTGCAGGCGCTATTGTTCCCAAGTCTGGGCTGAGGCCCTCAAACAAGCTGGGGTGGAGGCCTCGTCTGACCTGTTAAAGGCGGAGAGCATATACTATCCCCCTGCCATCCGCGAGGCCGCTTCTGATGGCACCCAGGCTGAGGAGGTTGCTGAGGAGGTTGGGGCTTCTCTGGGTGAGGGGGTTTCAGTTGCTAAATCAAAGGAAGGCCCCAACAAGGAAGCGCCCCAAGAGGTTGCGAATCCCCCTCCCGACGTCCAGGTCCCCACCACCGAGGAGGCAGCCATACTTGCTGTGCCTCTGTAGGCTATCCCCTTAGGCCAGAGCTCAAAGGACCCTGAGGCTACCGCTGACCAGCCATCCACTGGGGGCGAGATTGAGCAGAAGGAATAGATCCCTCGGCGTCTCGGTCTACTATGCTTTTACCATTTTCTTTGTCTTTTTCTCTCCTTTTTTTATTTTTATTTTTATTTTTTTTTACAATGTAATGCGGCTCTTGCCATGCAACTTCTAAGGACTTATTGTAATGCGAGTTTAATTTCCCTTTATATCTGTTCTGGCTGTTTATTCGCTTGCATGTTATCCGTTCCCTCTTTTTTTTTTTACTTGCATAATTTTAACTTTAATTGTATCTCAGACAATCACGGCAGTAACAATAATAATGGGAGGGTGTGCATGCTTGGGCAGACCCTTTATGTCCCAAGGGCTAGGTAAGGTTTTGGTCTTTCCTAACATAGGTCCCCTGCGGGGTACTTGTTTTTCCATGGGCTCTAGTCCGAGCCCCATGCAAGGCCTCAGTTATGTTTGACACTTAGGACATTTTTTTTGCAATGGTTAGTTTCCCATAGGCTTGAGTCCGAGGACCATGCAAGGCCTTGGTTTTGTCTAACACTTAGAATCTTTTTGAAGTAGTTAGTTTCCTCATAGGCTTGAGTCCGAGGACCATGCAAGGCCTTGGTTCTGTCTAACACTTAGAATGTTTTTGAAGTAGTTAGTTTCCCCATAGGCTTGAGTCCAAGGACCATACAAGGCCTTAGTTCTGTCTAACACTTAGAATCTTTTTGAAGTAGTTAGTTTCCCCATAGGCTTGAGTCCGAGGACCACGCAAGGCCTTGGTTCTGTCTAACACTTAGAATATTTTTGAAGTAGTTAGTTTCCCCATAGGCTTGAGTCCGAGGACCATGCAAGGCCTTGGTTCTGTCTAACACTTAGAATCTTTTTGAAGTAGTTAGTTTTCCCATAGGCTTGAGTCCGAGGACCATGCAAAGCCATGGTTCTCTCTAACACTTAGAATCTTTTTGAAGTAGTTAGTTTTCCCATAGGCTTGAGTCCGAGGACCATGCAAGGCCTTGGTTCTGTCTAACACTTAGAATCTTTTTGAAGTAGTTAGTTTCCTCATAGGCTTGAGTCCGAGGACCATGCAAGGCCTTGGTTCTGTCTAACACTTAGAATGTTTTTGAAGTAGTTAGTTTCCCCATAGGCTTGAGTCCAAGGACCATACAAGGCCTTAGTTCTGTCTAACACTTAGAATCTTTTTGAAGTAGTTAGTTTCCCCATAGGCTTGAGTCCGAGGACCACACAAGGCCTTGGTTCTGTCTAACACTTAGAATGTTTTTGAAGTAGTTAGTTTTCCCATAGGCTTGAGTCTAAGGACCATGCAAGGTCTTGGTTCTGTCTAACACTTAGAATCTTTTTGAAGTAGTTAGTTTCCCCATAGGCTTGAGTCCGAGGACCATGCAAGGCCTTGATTCTGTCTAACACTTAAAATCTTTTTGAAGTAATTAGTTTCCCCATAGGCTTGAGTCCGAGGACCATGCAAGGCCTTGGTTCTGTCTAACACTTAGAATCTTTTTGAAGTAGTTAGTTTCCCCATCAGCTTGAGTCCGAGGACCATGCAAGGCCATGATTCTGTCTAACACTTAGAATCTTTTTGAAGTAGTTAGTTTCACTTAGAATGGCCATCGAAATGGGAGCTACATAATCAGGAGAGGCTTAAAATCCGGATCAAAAGAAGCTTTTTCATTAATAATAATATCTTTTCAGATTATTTACATTCCATGGGCGAGGTCAGGTTTTTCATCTAAATCTTCTAAATAGTATGCGCCTATCCCTGCTATTGAGGTAATTCGGTAGGGCCCCTCCCAGTTTGGCCCTAGCTTCCCCCAGGAAGGGTTTTTGGTATCCCCTAAGACTTTCTTCAACACCAAGTCCCTCAATGCTAGTGGTCTGAGCTTCACATTGGCATCATATCTTTGCTTGAGTTTTTGTTGATAATAGGCCAGCTGGACCATTGCTCGTTCTCTTCATTCGTCAACCAGGTCCAGGCTCCTCCCCAACAATTCGTCGTTGCTATCTGGAGTGAAAGAGCTCGTCCTTTGCGTTAGGAAGTTTGTCTCCAGGGGGATCACTGCCTCGGCACCATAAGTCATGGTGAAAGGTGTCTCCCCTGTTGACTGCCTGGGCGTAGTTCGGTACGTCCAGAGTGTTGGGTTTTGTATCTCATACAAAGACACACGCAGCGGAAGCAACAAAAAAAACGGATCTACTTCAACCATGAAAGATAAACATGTAACCATGAATTCTAGAATCAAAGAATAGAAAGCGTACCTTTGGTGCAGTGAATTTCAAAACCAAATTTGAGAATACCTTCAATCTTCATCTCAATTCCACATGGTGCCCAAGATGTGTGGTCTCTCAATTAGTCCTTTGTACGTAGATTCTCAAAGAAAAATCCTTCTTCTTCTCCTTGTGGAGAAAAAACTGATTTCTTTTTCTTTTCATCTTACGTACGTTAAAAACCATTCTCATAGTTTCCCTAATTAATAACACTTATTAAATAATGACTGATTTCTAATTGGGTTAGCCTTTTGGGCCTACCCAATTAGGCTTTAGTTTGTGGCTTGAGATGGGATCAAAGGAACCAATAAGACACTAGCTCCAATGGGCCTTGGGCTTTTCCATCAACTCTTGACAAGTCCAAAGTTACCGTTAATTATATTCAATAACACTATAAGAATATAATTGCACTCTAGGCTTTATCTATAAATTATATCCCAAGACTTTATTATACATTCAATCCCTTCATTAAAATATTCGTAGTAATACAAAGTCATTAATATTGACTGCCACTTTGAAGGTTACTACATCTTAATCCTTGAGTACCCAGTTTAATCCTTTTTGTTATTCATTATATATTTATGAAATCCAATTCCATAAATATATACTTTAGTAACACTTTACTAAAGTGGTTGGGCTCAACACTCTGAATAACCAAACCCATTAAACTTATCTCAATGGAATATTTTATATCTCTGTTAAGAGATTATGAATTCCATCTCGAGAATATATGTTCCATCAACACTAAATGCAGCTGCCCAACATACTGAGGTTTTGACCATAACTTATAGATCTCACTCCTGATATATCAAAGCAACCTACATCTCATAATCAGGTCCATTATTCTCTCAGGATTTAGAGTTGATGTAAATAGAAGTCGTGAGCTTTATTATTCATTTGACAGTCATTAGGGGAATAATAAATCTCACTGCGGTCCAGTTCAATATGTCTTAACTCTTAAAACATATCAACATACCAACTAGAAGTCTCCACTTCCATGATCAAGACAAATCATCTTAGTTGATATGTTATAATCTTCGCAGATGAAATGCCCAATTTCATCACCGACTACGAACTAAAATTCTGAGTTTACAAAGAACTTGTGATTTATATCTTTCAATGACTTTTCACATAAATCACATACTATGCATCTCATGGACTAAGATAATGTCCCATTAGTTCATAAATGGTCTCATACAATTAAACAACTTAATTATTCATAACATGCCAATAAATTGGATTTTAGGGCACAAACCCTAACAATCTCCCACTTGCCCTTAAAGACAATTTACCACATATCCGAAACTTATCTCCCTATAGAGTAATTCACAGTCACTCTAAGGCAAGGCTTGGAAACAAGTTTCAGCCAGATTTATTGCATAAATTATCTTTTCTACTACTACTTTTCACGTACTCATATCTTCTCTAATGAGATGATACTTACGCATGATGTGTATCTTCACCACCTAGGATGAACACATATCTTGAAGTCCAACTTCATGAATCACAATCAAACTACAAGTCATTATTTGTACATCCAGTATCTATCAAAACCTCACTTTTGTGGACAAGCATATAATCCCTCATTCTCCTTAGATATTTGAGTATATGCTTTACTCCCACTAAATTAAGGGATCTTTGATTCACTTGATATTTACTTACTATGCCCACCGCAAAATAGACATTTAGCCTAGTATTTAGCATAGCATAAAGACTTCCTATCGATTTGATATAAGGAACCGTCTTATATGCTCTTCCTTTTATATGTCTTAGGACTATAGTCCTATATAAAGGAACTTCAAATTTTAAAAGGAAAGAATCATTTCTTAAAGTATTACATGCTATACTTGGCTAGAATCTAATCTATTTAAGTAGTGTAAGATAGACCCAACATCCTAATTTCCCAAGTTATAATTCTTAGGATGTGACTAGTCTTTCCCAAGTACTTTATATCAAACTGGACTAGACAACCAAAAACTCCTTTGATGACAATAACTCTATATCATTCTAAATGATTAGAATGTCATCAACATACATTAATAAATTTATTATTCTATATAGCCTTTACACACATAAGGCATTTTAAATACTTGATCAAAATCAAACCATTTGATTGCTTGATCAAAGATGATATTTTATGATTTAGATGCTTGCTTTAGTCCATAAATGGATTTTAAGCAACTAGCATACTAAACACTACTGGTTCTTTGCTATGAACAAGTCTAGTTACATCATATAGATGTCTTCCTCAAGATTGCTACTAAAAGAAGCTTTCTTGATATCCATTGCCATATTTCATCCAAATGAAATATAATGGATGAGAGAATCTAGATAGAGTCAAACTTGACTATTGGTGGAAATAGACTTTAAATAGAATCTAATTCTATTCTCATAACCTTGAATCAGTAATCCATATTCATATCATCTATTGCCTTTACGTAGGACCGAGGATCAAATTCATATCCTTGTGGAATGACTTCAAAAGTTTATCCCAAAAGTATGAATTTATTTGGTAATCCTCCCACTACGATATTGTACCCGTGTATTAGCTATATATCTAGAATAATGTATTGTGGTGTATCTAATACAACCATTTCATTTCCAAATGTATTTTATAGTTGTCCTATAACAAATTTTGACATTTTTCTTCTAGAACAATCTACCTTTACTTTAAAAGAGCCCCATTCCTCCTTTATGTATGCACTGACTTAAAGAAGTCATTGGAACTTTATTCCTTTACAAAAAGGAACCCTAGATCATATTATCCTCTAAATAGAATTCATAGATTGTGAATATAACAAAATAATGGTTCTAAAAGCCCATCTTTCACCAATCTTGAATACCATTTAGATTAATAAGATCTAGACATAAGTGCCAAAACATACAAAACCAAAGAATGGAAACTTTCTCTTTAAAAAGTAAAACATATAAATTTCCATCTAGGAAACAATTATAGACAGCTTTACCAGAACATAAACAATTTCCTTTTGGTCATGCTTTTGAGACTAATTTCCTTTTGGCAATTACTAGGGCAACTAACTTGTCCAACTGTTTGGTATTATAATTCCTCTTCTTATCACCCTTACCTTTTGGTTTAGGCTAAGAATTTGAATTAAATCATATTGATCCTAGCCTTAGCTTTTAGGATGTCTTCCATTACATAGAATTCACTAATCAATTCAGATAATATAAAAAGAATTTATTTTCAAAACAATCTGAATTGATCAAATGATTCTAACAAGGACTTGTGGATTACATCCACATGAGATTAACATTTAATCTCTTCATCCAAGAATTCCAATTCATTTTAAAATAAAATATTTTCATAAAATGATATAGAATTGGAACTTCTTAAGCTTTTCTTAGCACTCAATATGATTTATACCAAGCATCTCATTTAGACTTAATATAAAGTCTAAGTCTAGTACTAACTCTTGCATCTCATGCAGTAGCACAATTGAGATAGAAGCCAATATAACATATTAGCATTTCAATGGAGACTATGATCATATCATAAACTATCTTCCATAAATGCATCATGTATAGGAAATTATGACAATGCTGAATCAAAACATGAATATGTACTTCAGCTCCTTTAAGCACTATGTCCAAAATTATTTCTTAGTTAATGTGATTCAACTAAAATAGTAGCTAGAGGACAAAATTTATGACAACTTTATTTTGAGACCATGAACTTAAATACCAGGACATTATCATTTTGCATCCATAACCATATAATATGGAACCCGAAAATCATACTATACTAGGTGCAACGACAACCAAATCCCGCAATTAATATTCCTCGGAAGTGAGGTCATACCAATCACTTTGATCAGGCGAGAATTATTCTCATTATTAATGCTATCATGGTAACTCTTACCAAATGAAAATAATTTGCCGCTTTTCCTTTAGCCTCTAAGTAATAATAGCAAGAACTCAGCATAGAGAATGCTATCAAACTTAGTCTAGTGTACACCATTGTCTAGAATCATGTGTAGCCACATTTCATCCCTTTAACAGGCTTATTTTGTAGTACCATGATAAAAACACCCTCCACATGGAATGCAAAGCTCGAGGCTAAGACAAGGTGTTTGATCAAACCACTATAAACCAGGAAATTCAATCTTGTAGTACCATGAAATAAACATCCTCCGCATGGAACGCAAGGCTCGAGGCCAAGACGAGATGTTTACCCCACACCACTATGAACCAACAATGGAGGCCGTGAGATCCAACCCTTGAATCTCTCTCCCACTAGAAATTTTAAACAAATGAAGTGTCTTGAAATCATTGTAATCTAATCACAATTTTAACCCTACACATCAAATGTGTTTAATTGCTTAAATTCAATGTGATGTAACTATGTCACGTCACAATAGCGTAACGAACATTCGCGCAATCACAAAAAAGTTTAACCTTGTAATCCGTGAAGTAAATACCCTCCGCATGGAATGCAAGACTCGAAGTCAAGACAAGGTATCTATTCACATTACAATAAACTTAACAAAAGGGCTATTTCAGCACTCCCACTCGTTATTTGGGTTTTTCTTAAATAATTGTGATCCCATCACAACTAATAACCTTGCACTTAATTAAAGACTCTAATCTTATTGGAATCACTAACTAAAATGGAAGTCCTAAACTATTTAAACACTAACGAATCAAAAATTAGTTATATAGAACTCTATCCTTAATTTACTTAATTTACTAGATAAAGTATTCTAATCTCATTAGAAACTATATAACTTTAATTAGAATTTCAATCTCATTAAAAACCTCTAATTAAAATAAATTAAGGACTATTAATCATTAAATGATTTAGTACCAAGAATTCTATTAAACTAACATCTTTGATATCATTAGGTCTATTAGTTAGAACCATGTGTAATTTAATCACACATAACCTTACTCTTAAAAAACTTGAAAACACTTAGAAAAAATTTCTAATTTTATTTCTTTCGATCGATCGAATGTGCCCCCGATTGATCAAAAAAATTAAAACATTCGAACTTGACCTTCTGACTTGTTCGATCGATACTCGACTGCCTCTCGATCGATCGAAAAACAAATTCGATCGATCGACTATCAATCGAAAATCAATCTAATTAAAAGGTCTGATCACTGTTTCACTCGATCGATCGAAAGTGATTTTCGATCGATCGAAACTCGTGAAACTTGAATTTCCAGAAATTTTCTAAGGCAGTTTTCTAGGGTTTTTCTTGAACAAACAACTAATCGTTTTTGACATCTTCATTGTTCTCTTCCAAAAACACTTTTTTGATTTTATCAACGAAGATTTTCAGATCAAACATTAGGGTTTTCAAGATCAAGGTGAAGAACCCTAAAACATAAAAACTTAATCTCCAAAATAACATCATGCCTATATTAATATATGTAATCATAAACTGATTTCACAACCCAGACATGAATCTATACATATATTCTTTATCCAAGCGGTGCATTAACATACGTTCATGTACATCCAGTGAAAGATATAAACAAACAAGCATTAAAGATAGTTATTGTATATGAAATATGGGTCCCACGATATTCATGCCAAGACATTCATTCAATAACTATATCCAAGCAATTGAACTTAACGTATTCATCATTAAAACAAAAACTATCAAATGCATTCCAATGAGACAAGAGTACTATCGTGTTCATCCTAAGAAAAATAATATATATCACGACACCATAACTTGAAAGTCATGGGCCACTTCAAACAAACCATGAGTATATTCATCCTGATAGTGAATCCGATAACATCATGTCTCACATACGTGAATGACACAGGAAACGGTTATCGAATAAAATTAAACTGCCAACTATATCCAAGCAATGCAAACCAAAATGCTCATGCTTGACTGATATACAAGTTTAATTTACATTCTTTAAACCTTAATCCATGTCTTTCACAAAAGAGGACAATCAAGGACACAATTATGCAGAAAATTTTACTACAGAAAATTAAATCACCAAGAAAACGTTTTTTTCTTTAATTCTAAAACTCAATCACATGATATACAATCACATGATATACAATCATGATATTGAAGACTGCTCTGATACCATTGTTGGGTTTTGTATCTCATACAAAGACACACGCAGCGGAAGCAACAAAAAAACGGATCTACTTCAATCATGAAAGATAAACATGTAACCATGAATTCTAGAATCAAAGAATAGAAAGCGTACCTTTGGTGCAATGAATTTCAAAACCAAACTTGAGAATACCTTCAATCTTCATCTCAATTCCACATGGTGCCCAAGATGTGTGGTCTCTCAATCAGTCCTTTGTACGTAGATTCTCAAAGAAAAATCCTTCTTCTCCTTGTGGAGAAAAAACTGATTTCTTTTTCTTTTCATCTTACGTACGTTAAAAACCATTCTCATAGTTTCTTTAATTAATAACACTTATTAAATAATGACTGATTTCTAATTGGGTTAGCCTTTTGGGCCTACCCAATTGGGCTTTAGTTTGTGGCTTGAGATGGGACCAAAGGAACCAATAAGACACTAGCTCCAATGGGCCTTGGGCTTTTTCGTCAACTCTTGACAAGTCCAAAGTTACCATTAATTATATTCAATACCATTATAAGAATATAATTGCACTCTAGGCCTTATCTATAAATTATAACCCAAGACTTTATTATACATTCAACCCCTTCATTAAAATATTCGTAGTAATACAAAGTCATTAATATTGACTGCCACTTTGAAGGTTACTACATCTTAATCCTTGAGTACCCGGTTTAATTCTTTTTGTTATTCATTATATATTTATGAAATCCAATTCCATAAATATATACTTTAGTAACACTTTACTAAAGTGGTTGGGCCCAACACTCTGAATAACCAAACCCATTAAACTTATCTCAAGGGAATATTTTATATCTCCGTTAAGAGATTATGAATTCCATCTTGAGAATATATGTTCCATCAACACTAAATGCAGCTACCCAACATACTGAGGTTTTGACCATAACTTATAGATCTCACTCTTGATATATCAAAGCAACCTACATCTCATGATCAGGTCCATTATTCTCTTAGGATTTAGAGTTGATGTAAATAGAAGTCATGAGATTTATTTGACAGTCGTTAGAAGAAGAATAAATTTCACTGCGGTCCAGTTCAACATGTCTTAACTCTTAAAACATATCAACATACCAACTAGAAGTCTCCACTTCCATGATCAAGACAAATCATCTTAGTTGATATGTTATAGTCTTTGCAGATGAAATGTCCAATTTCATCACCGACTACGAACTAAAATTCTGAGTTTACAAAGAACTTGTGATTTATATCTTTCTGTGACTTTTCACATAAATCACATACTATGCATCTCATGGACTAAGATAATGTCCCATTAGTTCATAAATGGTCTCATACAATTAAACAACTTAATTATTCATGACATGCCAATAAATTGGATTTTAGGCCACAAACCCTAACACAGAGAACGTGGGGCAGCTCCTCTACCCATCTTCCTTTGGCGTCAGCCAGTCTCTTCTTGAGCCCATTGACGATGACCTTGTTGACAGCCTCGGCTTGTCCGTTTCCCTGAGGGTAGGCAGGCGTTGAGTATCTGTTTGTGATCCCTAGTTCACAATAGTATCTTCTGAAGGCCTTGCTATCGAATTGGATCCCATTATTCGAGATGAGGGTATGCGGGACACCGAATCACGTGACAATGTTCCTCCAAAGGAATTTCTTTGCGTCCACGTCCCTCATGTTGGCCAGGGGCTCTGTCTCCACCCACTTGGTGAAGTAGTCCATGGCCACCAAGAGATATCTCTTATTCCCTGGCATTTTGGGGAAAGGACCTACAATGTCCAAGCCCCACTGGGCAAACGGCCATGGACTAGACAACAGATTGAGGGCCCCCCTGGGTTGATGTATATTCAAGGCAAACCTTTGGCATTGGTCACACTTTTTGACATAGTCCAGGGCTTCCTTCTGCATTCCTGGCCACCAGTATCCTTGCGTGACGGCTTTGTGGGATAGGGATCTTCCTCCCGTATGGCTCCCATAGATCCCCTCGTACAGCTCTTCGAGCAGTAATTCTGCTACCTCGGGGTGGATGCACAGTAGGTATGGTTCAGAGTACGAGCGCCTATACAACTTGTTGTCCTTGGACTTCCAGAACCGAGAGGCAGTCCTTCGTATTTTCTCTGCCTCTGACTTCTCCTCGGGCAGAACATCATCTTTGAGGAATCTCATTATGGGGTCCATCTAGTTGGGGCCCATTCCAACCTGATAGATAGGGATTGCTCCCTTTGCCACCTCACTCGCTCTCTCCAGATGCTCCACAAGTATTACCCGAGGCAGACTCGCGGCCGAGGAAGTTGCAAGTGTGGCTAACGAGTCGGCGTGGCTGTTCCCACTCTTAGGAATGTGAGACAAGCTGAAGGGGCTGAACTCCGCCTGCAAGCGCTTGACCTGGCTCAGGTACTCTTGCATTCTCGAGTCTTTGGCCTCCATCTCTCCCTTTACCTGCCCTACCACCAATTTTGAGTCCGAGAATATCTCCACCGACTTTCCTCCCATCTTCTGTACCATGACCATTCCTTGCAATAATGCCTTGTACTCGGCCTCGTTGTTTGTGGCCGAGAATCCGAGCCTCAGGGACTTCTCTATGACATGATCTTCAGGGGATACTAAGACTAGTCCTACTCCTAACCCTTTTTGGTTTGCCGTGCCATTAACATATACTTTCCAACATGGTGACCTCGTGACAGAGATTGCTCCAACTGGCTTCTCATTAAAGATCCTCCCCTCGGCCCCCACTTCCTTAGTAGGCTCAGCGAACTCCGCCATCAAGTCCGCCAGAACCTGGCCCTTTATGGCGGTCCGAGGCATGTATTTAACGTCGAAGGCCCCCAGGATGGTATTCCACTTCACAATTCTTCCCGTATAATCGGCAGCCAGAAGTACGAACTTTAAGGGTAACTGGGTTAAAATGACCAACGTGTGAGCCTAGAAATAATGGGGCAGCTTTCGCGTGGCGTGGACCAGAGCAAGTATGGCTTTCTCCAAGGGTAAGTACTTGACCTCGGCTTCGTGCAATGACTTGTTAACATAGTAGACTGGTTTTTGAACACCATTGTCGTCTCGTATCAGCACCAGGCTTACAGCGTGGTGCGTCATGGCAATGTATGCGTATAGGACCTCATCGACCTCCAGATTAGATATGATGGGTGGCCGGGCTAGATACTCTTTGAGTTGCTGGAAGGCCGTGGCACATTCTTCGGACCACTCAAATCATTTCCACTTATTGATTAGGAGATAGAAGGGTCTGCACCTGTCAGCCGACCTGGAAATAAATCGATTCAGAGCCGCGATCATTCCAGCAAGCTTATGGATCTCTTTAGGGTTTCGCGGAGGCCTTAGGTTTTTGGATAGCCCTGATTTGGTCGGGGTCAACCTCGATCCCCCGGTGGGTAATGATGTAGCCCAAGAACTTGCCTGATCCCACGCCAAACGAGCATTTGGAAGCATTTAGTCGCAGCCTGTGCTTTCTAAGGACGTCGAATATACAGCTGAGGTCCCCCAGATGCTCGGACACCCGTTTGCTCTTCACCACCATATCGTTAACATAGATCTCGATGTTTTTGCCCAAAAACAGCTCGAACATCCTTGTCATCATCCTCTGGTAAGTAGATCCAGCATTTTTCAGGCCGAATGACATCACCTTGTAGTGGTAGTTTTCGATGGGTGTCATGAAAGCTGTCTTCTCCTGATCTTCCAAAGCTAGTGGGATCTGATGATAGCCCTGAAAGGCATCTAGGAAGCTTATCCGAGGGTGGCCTGCGGTCGCATAGACCAGCTGGTCTATTTTTGGCATTGGGAAGGGGTCCTTTGGACATGCTTTATTCAGGTCCGTGAAGTCTACGCAAACCCTCCATTTCCTGCTTTTCTTCTTGACCACCACAGTATTGGCCAACCATTCGGGGTAAAAAACTTCTATAATAGCCCCCGCGCGCTTAAGCTTATTGACCTCTTCCCTAATTGCATCGGCGTGCTCTTTTGATGGGCGTCGGGGTTGTTGCTTCTTGGAGGTCACAGACGGGTTGACGTTAAGGTGGTGACAGATGAAGGATGGATCAATTCTTGGGGCATTGCAAGGATCCCATGTGAACACGTCAAGTTTCCTCCTAAGGAACTCAAGCAACTCCTCCTTCTCCCGGGGAGGCAGTTGGGTTCCGACCTGAAAGAACCTCTCCTGGTCGTCGTCGATGACCACCTTTTCTTGGCCTTCATGTTTTGCTTCCTCAGCTGCCGTATCAGCTGGTGCCACCGAGGTAGTTAACTGCTATAAGTTTTCGGCCACGGTGGTCGAGGATTCCGTATCTTGCCGACGCGAGGTGGCTACCACTATACACCGCCTCGCCGTTGACTAGCATCCTCGGATCTCAAGGGCTCGGCCTCCTGACAGGAATTTCACCTTCTGGTTCAAGGAAGAGGCAACGCCTCCCAAGGTATGGAGCCAAGGCCTTCATACAATGGCAGTGTAGGGGGAGTACGTGTTCACCATTATAAAGTCCACCTCCACTACTTCCGGGCCAGTCTGGATGGGCAGCCTGATCACGCCCTTCGGGATGACTAGCTTCCCATCAAAACTCATCAAGGGGGAGCTATAGGGCGATAGATCCTCAGGCTTTAGCCCTAGCGCCTTATAAAGGTTGGGGTACATGACTTCAGCCGCGCTGCCGCCATCCACCATCACCCTTCTGACGTCGTAGTCCCCAATCCTAAGTGTGATCACCAAAGCATCATCGTGGGGTTGGGTGGTCCCGTCCTTGTCCTCCTCGGAAAAAGTTAGGATCGAGTGAAAGCTTTTTTTGGCCCTCTTCGGCTCGAACTGGGACTCCCCGGTGGGCACTGGGGTCACAGACAGTACTCGCGAGAGGCGCGTGCCTGTTTTTCCTGGAGCAGCCAGGATCACATCAATCGTTCCAGTGGGCTGCCTCATGGCAGTGTCCCTCCGTGGCTCCTGGTAGGTCTGGCCCTGATGGCCACTGGAATGGTGCAGGAGGTGCTTCAGCTTCCCCTCCTAGACTAGCTAGTCCAGATAGTTCCAGAGATTCCTGCAGTCCTCTATGGCATGCCCGTGGTCCCGGTGATATTGATAGTAGCGGTCCTGATTACGCTTCTCAAGATCTCCCAACATCTTATTCGGCCACTTGAAGTACGGTTCGTTTTTGATCTTTTCTAGCACCCTGTGTACCAGTTCTCGGAACACAGTGCCTACAGCTTGGGCGCTTGTCGCCCCAGATTGTCCCATGAAATCTCTCCTCGGACGGGCGTTGTTATACCGGTTCGACCTGGAATCCCTCATCTCCTGAGGGATAGCCTTCTCTTTCCCCTTGCCTTGTAGCAGGTCTTCCTCTACCTGTTTGTATTTGTCGATCTGATCCATTAACTGCCGCATGCTGGTGGCGGGTTTACCAGTTAAGGACTTCCTTAGGCTGTGCCCCATCGGGAGCCCGTTCTTGAATGTATTGATGGTGACATTGTCGTACTTGCCGTCCAGCTCGTTGTAAATCTCCCAATACTTGTTCGAGTAAGCTTTGAGGGTCTCGTCGTCGCGCATGGTCAGGGACAGCAACGCGCTCATGGGCCGAGGAGGTCTGCTGTTTATAACAAAAAGGGAACCAAAGGCCTGGGTCAGCTGTCTGTACGAGTCTACAGAATTCGTCCTCAAGTCGTTGAACCACCTCATTGCCACGGGTCCCAAGCTGGACGGGAAGACTTTGCACATCAGCGCCTCGTTCTTAAAGTGGACGGTCATCCTCTGGTTGAATTGGCTCACGTGCTCCACGGGGTTCGTTTTGCCATTGTAAACGGTAAAAGTTGGTTGCTGGAACCGCCGGGGGAGCACCGCCTCTTTTATACAACGCGTAAAGGGCGATTTGGAGAGCCGGTCCAGCGTCCTGCTCATGGCGTCACTTCCTAAGCCCCCAGGGGTTGGGCTACCATGCTTACGTCTCTAGTAGCGCTCATCCTCTTGGGAGAAAGTTTCACTCGGGGGTGTTCTCGACCTTTGCCTGTAGTCGTCATCATTTTCGTTGTCAAAGGGTAAGTCAGGGTTGGGCTCGGATTGCCTTCGCCGTGCATGGTGCAGCTTTCTCTTCAAATCATCTATCTCTCGCTGCATGGCCACCTTACCATCCTGTCTCTGGGATGCGTGACTCTAATCCTCTTGCGATCACGTGGCTGGGCCATTATCGCGCCTCTGGGGCACGCAGCCACTTCTATAGGTGTGGCTTTCGCTAGTTTGTGAGGTATGCACGCTTCCTTCTCGGAATCGTCCGTTCTACTCATTTTAGCCGTGCCCAGCGTCACCATAGTTACTCGAACGTTGGGATCTAGCCGGTTCGTGACGATGGGAACTCCCTTGGTGAGGGTCTGATCCTACCATGCCTGGTTGTTGTCCTTACTGATGCACGAGTTCTTCCCACATATGGCGCCAATTGTAGGGACCAGGTTCGGGCCCCCTGGTGAGTTACGGGAGTGGACCCAAGCCCAGCTAGCCCTGCAATTAATTTGTAAAGAGCGGGGTCAAGAACTAGGCCCTAGTAAGGGGTGCAACCACCATGCGCGGTAGTTCTCAGATGAATGCGAATAATGATGCTCCTCGGCCTTTCTCTTGGGAACTCACAGTTCTTATGACTTCCTTCGCGGTTGGTTATCATTGCCCGTCTCCTTGCTTTTTCTTTTTCTTCTTTTCTTTCCATCCCCCTTTTTCAAGAGAGGTCCCTTACATTATATACTCCTTTCCCCATTGATCCTGGCCCTACATTTGTTGCGCAACCAGGCCACTACTTGAGTATTTGTCCCATCAGCCACCTTCCCATTCTTCCTGTGGGTTGCGACAACCAAGGCAATACTGTTCTATAATCCCCTCCTCATTAATGTGGTCCGGACGTTAGTTGTGGGCATTTAATGTGGAGGTGACAGCTTGTCTTAGACTTGCTTCACCGCCGTGCTCCCATTGTTGATGTGTGGCACTTGCTCTTTCCTCCTCGAATGTTCAAGAAGACCCCCCTGGATGGTGTGGTACCTGAGTACTTCTATGGTCTCTGGTGTCCGAGGACGGAGTCGTCCTCGGACCAGTTCCTTGGGGACTGGACTTCTTACCTTTATCCTCGGACCCTACATGCATCCTCAGCATGGGCTCTTGGGCCTGGTTTGAAGTAGGCCGAGGCTGCTTGACTTTCTGGCCCCACAAAATCATTTTGATAATTTATAAACTAGATCTTAATGTAATCAGCCGGACCCAGATGGCATGAGGATTGAAATTACATGTGCAGCATGTGGTGGGAATCTAGGCCACGTGTTTAAAGGTGAAGGTTTTCCAACACCTACAGATGAACGCCATTGTGTCACTAGCATATCGTGCAAATTTTTATGCTTCCCAGTGAAGTCTATTCTAATTTTATGTTCATTCTGTTGTAAATGAGTTTACCAAAATAAAAGACTAATGCTGCCACACTTGAGTTGAATGTTATCGTAGCTCCTATGTGAGGGTTTGGATACAGCTTAAACCTGCTTCTACGTTTCCTCAAAGTGCATTTTCTCCTTTTTTTTTATTTTTTATTTTTGCCTACAGTTGTTGACTTTCAGCAACAATATTTACTGTTCATGAACAGTGTATGCACTATTCACGCACTGTGCATACACTGTTCACGCATTAAAAAAATATTAAAAATTGGTCCCACTGCACTATTCATACATTTAAAAATTATTTTGCTACAGTGTTTTTAGCAACAATAAGTTGTATCCAAACGGATATTAACGCACCTTACACTTTCCTTGTATCTAGAGAGAAGGCTTTACCTACTTAATATAGGAGAAGGGATTTCGAAATCAGAGAATGTTGATGTTGTTTGATGAACACAAATATATACTGATGTTTTGAGTCTTTTTTGACTTTCAGGTGTGTGTATATATATATATATATATTGTTAGGTTTTAAAGATTAGGATTAAATGTTTAGATTCCTATTTTGTTTATGTTGGTAAACCGAGAACAAAAACATGTCTAAATTGGATGTTAGACATTGCTCAAGGTGGTACAAGTCAAGTCTCAAGAACATTCAAGCTAAAAAAAAAAAAAAAGAGTTTAATTTTAGTCGACCGATTGAAAATCGCAGTAAATCAGTTTTTGCAGAATTTTAAACCAGGCCTAAGCCCGCAAAAATGTTTAGGGTTTCAGTCCAATACTACTAAGTATAAAAGGAAAACCCTAATTACGTTTTGAAGACTCTTGAAAGACTTCTGAGTTACTCCTATGAGATCTGAGAGGTTCTGTAACCTTCTAACTCCACAAGTGTTTACCAGAACAAGATCTATTATCAAATGTTGGTTGAATCTATTGCTGCTGTAAGATCAACATCTAATGATTTGAAACCTTTGAGTGGGATCTCAAAGTCATAAGCGTGGGAGCTTGTGTGTTGTAAATCCAAGAGAGAAGAGTCTATGGAGTCGGAGTTTGCACGTGGTCGTGTCAGTAATTTATTGCTGGAGATAGCAATAGATTTAGGGTTAAATCTTTTGTAAAAACTTCAATTCTCTATTAGTGGATTTGTTTACCTTAAGAATAGTTAGGTTAAATACTCTTCAGGTTTTTACCTTGAAACAATTCGTTTTATTGGTTTTCTTAGATGATCATATCTGTGTGTTATTTACTTTTCCGCTATGCATGATATGATCTATTACTATTTGACTTAGATCTCATAATTAACCTAAGTAAACACTTGGCTAATTCATTAGGTTAAACAATCTCTTTTAAGGGGTCTAAACAAACAAATAAGTGGTATCAGAGCGTGTTAGCTCTTGTTTAGGTAGTTTACCCTGAGTTGATTCTTGACCTCTGCTATCATGGATTCTCTTATCTTTCCTTTACATTCAATTAGATTGAAAATTGAATCTTTTTCATATTGGACTAGGTGGTTTTCGAAATGTGCTAACCCTATTCTTAAATTTTTTTTGGTATAACTACATGCTGCAATAATTATGTTTGGTATATTGCTTTAATTGCCTTAAAAGTACGTGATATTTGTTTGTGGTACTTGTATAGTGGTTGTTCCAGGCACATGATAGGTAACAAGGCATTGTTCAAGACTCTTTTTGAAGGAAAGATTGGAACTGTCACATTTGGAGATAGAGGCAAATCAGTCATCTGAGGTATTAGGACTGTAGACATCCCAAGATTGACGGTGTTTAAGGATGTCTAGCATGTAGACGGACTAAAAGCTAATTTTCTGAGTATTAGTCAGATTTGTGATAATGGACTGAATGTGTTATTTACCAAGTACGAATGTGAAATATTTGACGATAGAGGTGATTGCATTTGTGTTGGAATAAGGCCCATTGATAATTGCTATGGCATAACTCCAAGCATCAATCACAAGTGCTATAGTGTAAAAATTAATCAAGTGGACTTATGGCATCAACAGTTAGGACATGCAAGTCACAAACAAATTGAAAAAAATCTCTAAGTGTGAAGTTGTTCTAGGTTTACCAAAATTTGAGAAGATCAAGAAAAGTATATGTGGACCATGTCAGATTGGTAAACAAGTGAAATCCAAACATACATTTATAAGTGAAGTTCAGACATCCAAACCATTGTTGATACACATTAATCTAATGGGTCCTGCCAAAGTTCAAAGTCTTGGAGGAATGAAGTACATTCTAGTAGTTGTAGATGACTTCACTTGATACACTTGGGTGATTCTTTTGAGAGATAAATCTGAAACTCTAGATGAGATGATACATCTATGCAAGAAGCTGCAAATTGAGAAGAATGCTACGATTGCTTGCATTAGAAGTGATCATGGAAGAGAGTTTGAAAACTCCATGCTTGGATCTTTCTGCAACCATCAAGGAACTAAGCAAGAGTTTTTAGCACCTAAGACACCTCAGCAAAATGGAGTTTTGGAAAGAAAGAACAGAGTGATTCAAGAAATGGCTGGAGTCATGCTGAATAACAAAAGTATGGCAAAGTCATTCTAGGGAGAAGCTATGAACACTACATGTCACATATTGAATAAAGTGTATTTTCAACCCGATACTAAGAAGCCTCCATATGAATTTTGGAGAGGGAAAAAGCCAATTGTGAAATACTTTAGAATATTTGGTAATGACTGCTACATCCTTAGAGATCATGAGAATCTTGAAAAGTTTGATGCAAAAAGTGATAAGGAGATCTTTCTAGGATACTCTACATCGAGCAAAGCATATAGGGTGTACAATCTTAGAACCAAAACTGTAATCGAATTTGCAAATTTTGTGATTAATGATGAGCAATGTGCTAAAGATAATTCTAAAGTAATTCAAAGTATCTAGGACAAACCCACAGAAGTGGAAGATGCTCTACCTAAGGAGTATATTAGTAAACCTGATGATCAAGAACTACAAATTCTGAATGATGCTATGTCAGAGCCAACAACACCAATTCGTGAAAGGAAACATGAACAAGGTGAGTCAAGTACTCCTCCTAAGCAATGGAGCACATCAACTTCTCTAGTGAAAGGTCCATTTACAAGGGTTAAGCTAAATCACCCTTCCACCAATATCTTGGGAAGCCTAAACGACAACATGCTTTTGAGGTCAAAGGCCTTGAATGTTATTACACATTCGTGTTATTTGTCTTAAGTTAAACCCAAGAAGGTAGATGAAGCCCTAGAAGATTCTAATTGGATAAATTTCATGCATGAAGAACTTCATCAATTCATTCAAAATGATGTGTGGGAATTGGTTCCTAGACTACATGAAGTCAATGTGATTGGTACCAAATGGATCTTCAAGAACAAGTTTGATGAACATGGAACTATCATAAGAAATAAATCTAGACTTGTTGCTCAAGGATACACTCAAGTAAAAGGAGTAGACTTTGATGAGACTTTGACACCTGTTGCTAGACTTGAGTCTATTAGAATACTTTTGGCCATTGCATGTCACTTGAATTTTTAACTCTATTAGATGGATGTGAAAAGTACATTTTTGAATGAAATGCTGGAAGAAGAAGTATATGTAGAGCAACCTAAAGGTTTTGTGGATCCTCATAAACCTAATGATGTTTACAAACTGAAGAAAGCATTGTATGGTCTTAAATAAGCTCCTCGAGCTTGGTATGACAGACTAACTTCTTATCTTAAAGAGAATGGTTTTAAGAGAGGAAATGATGATAGTACTCTTTTCATTCAAAAGGATAAGAAACATTTAGTTGTGGCTCAAGTCTATGTGGATGATATAGTTTATGGCTCTACTAATGACATTCTTGCTAAATCTTTTATAGATGAAATGAAGAAAATGTTTGAGATAAGCATGGTGGGTGAACTTGCCTAATTTTAGGGATTGCAAGTGAAGCAAACCAACAAAGGAATCTACATCAACCAAGCTAAGTATGCAAGAAATCTTGTCAAGAGATTCGGACTTGAGAATGTTGCTCATGCTAGAACACCAATGACCACCAACACAAAACTGGGGATTGATCCATCAGGTCAGCCTGTTGACATTACCTTATATAGAAGTATGATTGGTTGTTTATTGTATTTAACTACTAGTCGTCCTGATATATCTTTTAGTGTTGGTGTGTGTGCTAGATTTCAAGCTAATCCTAAAATGTCACATTTAACTACTGTTAAAAGAATAATTAAATATGTGAGTGGGACTAGTGATTTTGGTTTGTTCTATAGCACGGAATCTAATGTCTCTCTTGCTGGATATTTTGATGTTGATTGGGTTGGAAATGCTGATGATAGGAAGAGCACTACTAGTGGGTGTTTCTATGTTCTATAGCACAGAATATATTGTAGCTACAATTTGTTGCTCACAACTTCTTTGGATGAAAAAGTGTTTAGGTAATTATGGTTTATCAAAGGAAATTATGGTTGTGTACAGTGATAACTCTAGTGCTATTGATATATCTAAGAATCCAGTACAACATTCTAGGACCAAACATATAGAGATTAGATATCACTTTATTAGGAATCTTGTTGAAAAGAAAATTGTTGCTCTTGAGTATATCCCCACTGAACATTAAAATGCTGACATCTTTTACCAAACCTCTTGATAGGAGCAAGTTTAAGTCTCTTCCTCAAGTGATTGGTGTTATCACACGTCCTTAGCCTTCAAGGATATCTTTGGTCCTTGTGCTTTAACTTTCAATTCTTTGTGATCAAAATGTTTTTGATTAGGATTTTCCTTTGCATTACATTCATGCATTTCATTCTAGGTTTGTCAGGATGTTTCTAAGTTTTTTTTTTTTTTTTTTTTAAGGAAAAAAAAAATTGTATTACACATCACCAAGTGTGTAATTGAGGTTGGCTTATGAAATTTTCATTTCATGATTGTGTACCTTGTTTAGCTTTGATGAGCTATTTTTCTGCACTTTGCTAGTTTGTGCTATGTAGTGCTTAATTATGTGAGTTGTTTATAGTCTTTAAACACATGCTATTGAATTTGATGTCACATTCTTTTGAGTGTAAGGACTAAAAATCCTAAGTGAAAGGCATAAATAACTATCTCACCATTGTTACTCGCCAATCATGAATATCTGTGTGCAATTCATAAAAGCTATGCTCGGTAAAGTGTAGCACTTGCACAACAAGATTATACGAGGTGTTAAATAAAAATGTAACAAGGGTATTTGCTTTTCTATCTCCTATATGTCCATGCATGATATCTTTGATTGTGCTCAAATGAAAAATTCAAAAGAAAACAAAGAAAAAGAAAAAGCAAAAAGAAACAAAATGCTTTTACATGATTGCAAGCGTGTTTTCTAAGAGATGTGAGAGTTATATGATGTAAATCTTTAGGTGATATTCACTTTCAAAATAATGTGATTGATGATGTAGAAATTTTTTTAATTACTATCCACATATCACCTTTTATGTATCTCATACACTTACTAGTTGCACATACCACATGCAAATCTTTGTTAAACATTGTACATATGATTGTGTGTTAATTAATGTGGCCATCCAAGATTATGCTTTTTGTGATGTTTGATGCTCTTTTTAGGGTTTGAGTTGAAATTTTTGAGGAGAAAATTTTTGAATCTTGATAAAAATTGATTTGGTTGAAGAGAATGTGGTTTTTAAAAACTTTTGGAATTATTCACATGCATTTCGTATCATGAAATCTTGTTTTGAAAAGTGTAGTGTTTCTGCAAAAAATTTCAGGTTTTCAAAATATTATGGTTTTCAAGTCTTGATCAATTGAAAAAGGGCAGTTTTTAGGCCAAAACTCTCTATCTATTTCGGTTCCTCTTTTCAATTGAATCCCTTTTTTTCTAAAAACTTCTTCGATTCCTAGCATGATTCCTCCCGGCCAATTGAAAGTCGTGTTTTTTTTTTTTTTTTTTTTTTTTTTTGTTTTAATAAAAAAAAGGAATTAGATCACATGTTTTTTAAAAAAATTGTCTTCTTCCTTCGATTCCTCTTCACTCAAAAAAAAAAATTTTTTGGTTCTTTTTTGAGTCAAAGCTTCAAGGGTTTTCTTCCTTCACATCTGGTAAAACTCTTTTGCCTTTCCTTTTTGTTTATATTACATGCATTGATGCATAATCATCAAATTTTTCTAAATTTTTGAACTAAAGAAATTTTGGGGTTTTTGGTGACTCTTGGTTTTTCGATCAAATTTGTTGAATGGTTTTTGTTCATGTATCATATAAACATGTTTCCTCTACTTTAATTTCAAAATTTTCATGAATTGAGCAAAATTTCGAAATTAGGGTTTATGTGTTCTTGAGGAATTTGGGGATTTTGTTCAATTGGGTAAAATTGATTGAAATTGACTTGTGATATTGTTTAATTGATTGATTATAGCATGTTTTATACTTGTTGTGATATTCAATTGCTCAATATTTGTGTTTTTGAAAATTAGATTTTTCAAAATTGGGGATTTTGCATAAAATTTGAATTTCTGGGTCAATTGTCAAAATTGTACTGTAATTGGACTGTTTTATGTATTAGATCATGCATCATTTGTGTCTATGCATCATGCATCGTATATATTTTGAAAATTCTCTCTAAATTGTGCTTTATCTCTCTCTAATGCAGTCTACCCTTGGTTTGTGTTTTGGTTTTGGTTTCTTCTCTTTCTTTAGATCTTAGATATGGCTCCTATGGTTGGTATGGAGTTTAAAACCAAAGCTAAGAAAAAATCTACATCCTCCTCTGCTTCTGTTGATATTGATAGGGTTAGTTTTCCTATAGCCAAAAATGAAGATATTTTTGTAAAATTAACCAAATATAGGTCTATTTGAGGAGAAAGACAAGTTGTTCTAAATGAATTAGATCCTTCTATTCGTAGGAATCTAAAGTCTAGGAATTGGTTGTCTTTATGTGAGGTTTCTAATCCTCCCTCTGCTACTTTGATTAGAGAATTCTATATTCGAATCTCTCTATTCATTCTGATGATGCAGGTGGTCATTACCTGACTACTTGGATTAGAGGTGAAGAATTTCAGATTACTAAGAAAGTAGTATCGAATTCTCTTCATGTACCTCTTGTTCATAGACCTACCTTTCCATACACTGAGTCTCCTCCCATAGATGATGCGATGTCTCTTCTTTGTGGAAGATCAGTTACTCGAGGATCTAACCCAAGGATAAACTCGTGAGTTTACTGAGCTTAACTATCTCTTCTTTAGGATAGCGTATCATAACATCTTCCTTATCTCTCATATTCACACCATTCCTGTAGATAAATGTGTCTTTTTGTATGCATTTCTTACTGATGGTCCTATGTGTTTTCCCTTTCATTTCATTCAAACCATTGTTGAGATCTTTACGAGTACATCTAGAGCACATAAGTTGTTTTTTCCAGTCTTTATATATAGGGTGTTAAACTATCTAGAGTTAGAAAACTTTCCTCTTCTAGAGTTAATCCGTATTACTACCCCCATAGAAGCCACTTTTCTTAGACAGAGATTTGCTCAAAGGAAGCTTGCTGAACCAAGTGTTAGTACATCAAAGTGACCTAGAGTGGAAGCTTCTACTACTGCTCCTACTACTAATGATCAACCTGCTGCTGTGGACCCTACTGTTGAGGAGATTCATATGGATCCTAATGCTACTATGGATCCTACTACTGATGTTGAGACTGCTAATGTTACTATTAGCCCCCCTTTCTCACTCTTTGCCATGATGGAGACCTTTATGACAACTTAAGCAACTCATGGATAGCTTATTGAAGAGCTACTTACAGAGGTTGCTGCCTCGAGGGTTGATTTTTCTAAGTATAGGAGTGCTTTTCCACCTCCTCCACCCTCTGATCCTTGATAATTTTCTTTAGCAATTAACAAAAAAGGGGAGTGAGTTTGTGAGCTCTTGTACTTAGGGGAAGAGTATATGAGTTTGTTTTTGTTTTTTGTTTTTTTACTTGTTTTATTTTAGTTTGATTGTTCTTATTTATTTTTTGTTCTTGTTTCATAAACATGATGTTATTGATTATGATGGCTTATTGATGATGTTATTTATTTTATATTTGTCTATTTGAATTCAAGTTCCTTTTTTTTTTTTTTTTTGGTTGGATTTATACTGTATTTTCCACACATGCGTTTATGGTTTATTTTCAGTGTTTCAAGAATTTACAAGTTAATTCTTTCAACAACTGCTATCTATTCTAGAAACTAATAGTTAGTAGATTGTGATTGAATTCTATTGGGGCAACACTTTGTAAAATTGGGCTAGTCCTTGAGTTCAGCAATTCATGTGTATGTGTGTTTTGTCACAGATTGCCAAAGGGGTGATTGTTGGGTTCTAAATATTTAGGATTAAATGTTTAGATTCCTATTTTGTTTATGTTAGCAAACAGAGAACAAAAACATGTCTAGATTAGGTGTTAGACATTGCTCAAGGTGGTACAAGTCAAGTCTTAAGAACATTCAAGTTGTACAAAAAATAGTTCAATTTTAGTGAAACTCAAACGAATGAAAATTGTTGTAAATCAATTTCTACAGAATTTTAAATTAGATCCAAGCTAGCGAAAACGTTTAGGGTTTTAGTCCAATACTCCTAAGTATAAAAGGAAAACCCTTGTCGACGCTCAAGCCTCGATCGGGGCATAAAACCACCATCGTTGGGCCTTCGTTCGACACCCGCCGTGGTGACGCTCCCGCGCACACTGGGGGCCCGTTGGAGGCCCCTCTCTCGAAGATTGTGCGCGTGTAAAAGCATGATTCGCATAGAGCTTCGAGTGCTCTCTCTTTCTCGATGGAGGAGGGTATTTGTTTACCTTTAGAGGTGTGGTAGGAATCTTGGCCAAATTTTATGGGAATTACCAAATGTAAGTGAAGTCACCACCAATCATTGGGTTTTTCTAAGGTATGATTGGTCACCTGTTTCTAGTTGATTTTATTACAAATCCTAGGCTAAGAAAAAGGGAATTTTTCCTAATCTAATGTGGATGGTAAAAAATCTTGATTCTTGAGTCCAGAAGTTTGGTTACATGTGGGGAAGGTGTTAGGCACCCCACAACTCTTGTCCAAGGACAATCATTTGTTTTGATAAAACCTTAATTTTCAGAGATTGGCAGTAAAAACATGATTTTGGCATTAGCTTTCGGGGCTTTGCATGCATAGGGGCTTTGGGGTTTGGCTTTTGAATGGGTGTAGTCCCAATCTATACTTTCCTAAGGCATTCAGGCAAAGTACCAAATTTCCACGGCGAAAATCCGGGGACATGTCACCTTACTTTTGTGGTGAAAATTAGGCATCGCTTTGCCATAGGTGACATGGACTGTGACAATCACACCAGAAGGGGCGAGCAGATATATATATATATATATATACATACATTATGCATAATGCAAGCACATAGAGTAGGAAAGTAAATGCCTACATCCCTAGAGCATGACCCAAAATATAAATGCAAGAAAATAAATAGGGGTTGCCATACTCTAGAGATGAGGATGAATGGTACACAACATGATATACCTAATACAACCCTTTTAAGAGAAAAAGGAGGGAGGAAGGAAGGAAGGGGGTTTATAAGAGTACATAACCAAATGGGAAAGGCTAGACCCCTAAACCTACTGCACACAACCGCTTGGCTTATATCCATATACTCGCATCCTCGCCCTTTTTGCTTGCGCCTGGGAGACCGTGCCTTAGCTCCATGTGTCCTCACACCATGTGTGTACATGCAAAAGTAAAGACAAGAAACCAGCAGACTAGCAATGGAAAGAAAAAGATGCAAAGAGCATGTGGAAGAGTAAATCAGATAAGTATGGTAGACATGGCAAGCATAGCATATGGCAGGAGACATGACGAGCCACAAGATAAACAAACAAATAGGAAAGCAAGAAGGCAAATAGGCAAGCAAGCAAATAAGAAAGAGGATAAACAAGCAAAAAAGCAAATAAAAGGCAGTGTCCACAGGGGACAAATGTAGTATGGACGACACACTAGCAAGCAAGAATCATGCATAAACATGTAAGCAAGCGTGTAAAGATGCATAGAAAGCCAGCTGGTGGCACAAACAAACATGGTAAGCATAGCGTCGTACTAAGTGGAAAAGGGGAAAGGTATGCACGAAGCAACCAGCATCATGGCGATGCTTCCCACATGGTTACATCCAAACGAGGCCTCACAGGCATTGGATATAACCATAGAACCACAAACTCACTAAGGGCGTCAAGTGTGGCAAAGCCTAGAACTAGAGAGGCTAACACAAGCATAAAACGTAGAAGCAACCAAGCATAGACATGCAACATAGGAATAATCCAAACCCTTTGATGTGAGCCTCGGTGTATGGACAATGACAAGAACCATAGGGTCTAGATCAGGTCCGAACCAATAGGCCACAACACAAGAAAGAAAGGCAAAACTACAAAAGGGCTATAATAGCACATGACATGACAAACATAGCCTAGGTCTAGGCGTACAAACATGGCATGGAGCACGCAAGCACATAGACGATGGCATAAAACATGCATAGAACATGGATCTAAGCATGTAAAGGCACCAATCTACATATATGAGCATGGAAATATGCATATAGGCATGTGAATGCCTACCACATAAACATGGAAGAACATGGATCCAAGCATATAAGCATGTGAAGACAAGAATCTAACCATGTAGCATGGAAACAAACACATAAACACATAGATCCATGCAAGGCATAGCCAACAGTGTCATACAAGCATGTGAGCATGTAACCCTAACATCAACCTAGAACAAAAAGAGGAACAAAGCATAGGGAAACATGGCATAAAGCATAAAGCATGTAGATCTAAACATATAAGCATGTAAGGATGTAGATCTAAGCATGAAACATGGCATAAGGCATAAAAAGCAAGAAGATTTAAGCTAGAAGCACAAATAAAGCAAGAAACATGCGAAAGAAAGCAATAAATCATGTAATTCAAGCAAAAAGAGCAAGGTAAATGCTAGAAAAAGATTTAGAAAGTTAGGGGTATGGATAGTAGCTAAAAAGCTACATCCACACCCTTAAACCCCAAATCCCAAAGTGTAGAACCAAGGAAAATAAGATTTGGTGTAAAGACAATACCTTGTATTTTTAGTGAAGAAAAGAATCAAGAGGTTTTTTATGTGTTTTTTGTCTGTTTTCTTGTGTTTGGAAGAGAGAAGAAATGTGTAGAAGACGTTTGAGCAAAGAGCAGGCAGCCAAGAAGTCCTTTTTTTTTTTTTTTGGTCTGAAGGTGCCTGGGGCCTTTTATAGCCCTGGCATGCTTTTCAAGGCAGTGGGCCTTGTAGGGCCGCCACGATCAACTTCCTCAGATCGGGTTGATCTTGACACCCCTGAAAATTAGTGGTACATCGATCGGTGAGTTATCCTAGTTTTTGTGATATCTCGACCATACTAACTCCGATTTCGACCCATGAATTGTCATCTTTGCAATGACGTTGGTTTCAATCCGTTCTGACGGCTGGATCAAAATTTGGGTTTTTAGGGGCTACCGAGGTCAACTCCGGGTCAAACTTGGTCAAAGCTACCAAAAATCTCCGAAAATCTCGGGTTTGATGTAAAAAAAATGAAAAGTGTTATTTTGTGAGGATTTTGACCTCATTTGACCTTCGGTTAACCCGAGGTTGACTAAGGGCATTTTGGTCATTTTAGCTGAAAAATGCACTTTGGGTGCTCCAGTGTTCGAACGAGTTAGCCCACATCATTCTAGATATTCTCGCGGCCCCATGGAGAGAAAATAACATTTTTGGATTTTTCGGGGTTCGGCATGCAAATCGAGGGCAGACAAAATACGGTATCAATAGCTACCCCTTCTTTATCTAACATCTCGAGTGCAATGAGAGGTGTTGGATAAAGAACATAATTTTGAATTTTGTTGCCCCTAAATTTGCGTGCGGAGACTATTCACAAATCGAAGTCAGACTTTACCTGACTAGACTGATCTACTGTATTTTCCGGACACGTCTCTGAACTTTGGGAGAGGAAAGGCCCCCCCCCCCTTTTTTTAGGTTTGACCAGATCAACTGACTGGCGGCCTTACAAGGTGCGCTAGGCTGACCCGGCAGCCCAAGAAGGTGCGCTGGACAGCCAAGCCACCCAAAACCCTATAAAAACTTCTTGTGGGCTCATTTTGACATCGTTTCACTCTTTCCTTTGACTTCCTACTTCTGAAAAATTTTCTGAAGTGACTACAAACTTAATGAGTCCAACATTTCAGCTTCAGTCTGTTGCTTTAGTCTTTTCTACACTTAAGATTAGTGTCTATTTTTTCTTCTTCTCTTCTTTTTTCCTACAACATGTTAGTAGCAATACTACTAGGGATGCATGCTAGTGTTTATTTTATTTTTGCAATTTTCATAAGCATATTTTCTTTTTGTCTGTGTTATATGGGCATGCAAATATGCGGGAATTTAAATGCTGAAAATAAAATGCAGAATATAGGTAAAGGGACTTACCTGGTAGTCGAGAATAGTGGAAATGGCGAGGTGTATAGCGCGTCCGCTATTTAACCTCAAGATGGAATATGAGCCTAGGATGCAGCCGCTAGTTTACCCACTGTAAATTAGGAACTTGGACTTTTGAGTGACTTGGTAGCTGTACGATGGCGAGGTGTATGGCACAGCCACTATTTAACCTCAAGATGGATGTGAGCCTAGGGCACGACCACTAGTTTACCCATTGTAAATCAGGAACTTGGACTTTTGAGTGATTTGGTAGCTGTGTGATGGCAGGGCATACGGTGTGGCCGCTATTTAACCTCAAGATGGAATGTGAACCTAGGGCGTGACCGCTAGTTTACCCACTGTAAATCAGGAACTTGGAAATTTTGAATGACTTGGTAGCTGTGTGATGGCGAGGCGTACGACACAACCGCTATTTAACCTCAAGATGGAATGTGAACCTAGGGCACAGTTGCTAGTTTACCCACTGTAGAATGTGAGTCTAGGACGCGGCCACTAGTTTACCCACTATAAATCAGGAACTTGAACTTTTGAGTGACTTGGTAGCTGTGTGATGACGAGGTATACGGCGCAACCGCTATTTAACCTCAAGATGGAATGTGAACCTAGGGCGCGACTGCTAGTTTACCCACTGTAAATCAGGAACTTAAACTTTTGAGTGACTTGGTAGCTGTGTGATGGCAAGGCGTACGGCGCGGCCGCTATTTAACCTCAAGATGGAATGTGAGCCTGGGGCAGGGGCGCTAGTTTACCTACGGTAGAATGAATCCACACATGTCTAGGATACAATGTTAGTTCATCTGTTTTGCCATTTGTTTCATGGGCTTACCACTTGTGTCTGAATTTCTTACTGTTTTGTAGATTACGTCGCGGAGGACAAGATCTGAAAGAGATCGAGGGAAGGCCCCTATTTATGTCTTTTCTGAGGGGGATTCTTTTGATAATGATGAAACTATTTCTGTAGGTGAGCAGGCGACTCGAGTTCTGTAGAGCCACTTTGACTGCAGGGGTGATGACATCAGATCCTGGCGGAATACTTATGGAGACCCGGTCTAGGAGATGGCATTCAACTGAAACAGTTAATGCTTCCTCTGAGTCTCGCACTATTTCTAGTGGGGCTTCCTCATGGCATAAGCCGGCTACAGGGAGAGGGGCCTTTGGAGGAGAAACGCCAGCTAAGGATCTCTTTTTTGATGTAGAGGCTGATTTATCTGGGGAGGATGAGGTCTATCTAGGTGCCAAAGGCATGATTTGAGGCCAAGATTCCTGCCACGTCAGGCCGGGGCCATTACTTATACTAGAACGATAAACGGTGGTATCAGAGACACCTTCAACACAAGTTGAAGGATCATCCTTTCGTCCAAGCGCGGAGGGTACACATATGCTATATTTCTTCTTTTGTCATTTAGATTCCTGTTATATGCATGTGCTAATAGATAGCTTCTGATTCTGAATGCAGGGGCCCGACAAGATTCGTGGTCGGGGTGCTTAGTCTAGCTTTCTCTAGCTACTATCTAATCTTGGGCCCACTAACACTATACAAATTTCCTAAGAGGTGGATTTTCTAAGGATCCCCCCATACACCATTAGGCACAGGATTAGGGAGGCTTTGGTGCAGCAGTTTCATGCCGAGACAGGCACCTTTCATCTGAGTTGTGGGGAGTATACCATTCTCCCTCTTGATTGGATGGCCATCTTGGGCATTAGATTTGGTGGATACCCAATCCCAATTGATGATAAGACTTTTGAGATGGCCTGTGAGCTATTGGGCATCCCTCTCCCATTGACTATAAACACGAGAGGATACTTTAGGCCTACAGTGTAGCCATAAATCCGCACCGAGTAGCTATAGGGTAGTATCCCCTAGGGTGTGGCACCTCGTGACATTCATCTTCAGTGGTTTTTCTTGTATTTTCTTGGCATTCGCTTCTTTGGTAACAACCGATTGGTATAATCCTGCTAGCTACTGTGGGCTAAGAAAGCAATCTCCGATGTTGGGAAATATGACTGGAGGTTCATCACTTATGGCTTTTTCATAGCCTTCCTGAGGCGAGCTTCACAGTGGGACTTCAAGAGCCTGAAAGGGTGTTGGCAGAATTTGACATAGCGAGCATATGAGTATATCCCAACTTTGCGACCATGGTTCTTAGGTTTATCGACGATAGTGTATCATCAAGCATATGCTTGGTCTCTCTGTACGATTACCAAAGTTGTCTTGATGTAGCTGGTTACTATCTCTGCGGCCTTAGATTGCGTCTCCTAGGATGAGATAATGGTCCATCCTTATAATGGCTCACTGCTGGGGAGACTAGAGCTTACTATTACCATGGGCCAGTTGAGGATACGATGCTGGTTCTAGGCCCTATTGAGTTGGGAGTTTTTCCTAGCTGAGAGGACCTTCCATCAGGTCATGCCGATCTTTAGAGTACCTAGAGATTCGCCTCCTCTTGGCTTGTCATTTGAGCCTTTAGTCATGGATGATTCGGCTTACACAACGGGTTCTTTTGATGCCTACGTGGATACTAGCAGGGATTATGCCACTTGGTTCGCAGCATCCTCTACAGGACCTATCATGGGAGACGTCCGTATGAATGGAGGCAAAGTGTTAGGAGGCATCACTCGTGCTCAGTTAGCTTCTATAGCTGAGTGGAGATCACGGGCTGAGACTTTGTAGGCCAGAGTGATAGAGCTTGAGATTGCTGCTGCTGTTAGAGAGGCGTATATGCAGGAGGAGATTGCTCGAGCATTAGCTTGAGAGAGGGAGCTTTGGTAAAGGGATAGAGAGGCTCGTGCTACTGCAGCAAATAGAGAGAGGTCCCACTTTAGGGTGAGCTAGCTATGCTTCATGGCTATACCATGGTTTTGATAGAAGAGTTACGTCACGTTCCGCCTCGACCTCATATTCCAGGCCGGGGGCCTATTGTTCCTCCATACGTACCAAAGTACATGTCAGCTCCTCGAAGTTCGCCTAGTGCTTGGGGCTCTTTTGCTCAGACTCAAGGCCCTTTTCAGGACCCAGGATACATTCCTGGTGCTTCAAGCAGAGCCAGTCCTTCTACCAACCCTTTTACCGGCGATGATGATGATGATGATGCCAGCCAGTTTATTAGGGATAATGATTCTCAATAGGGTTAGCCGTTGTTGTAGCATGATGTAGCCCCTACATGGGCATGTATGTATTTTTCAGGTATCTTGTAGACATTGCCCAATGGTGGGCCAGTTGTGTATGTATATTATGTATTGCCTCTTGATAGGCCTGGACATGTGTGTATTATATCGCCCCACAGTGGGCCTTGATGTATGATATTATCTCTTTGCTTCATGATGTATGTATAAAAAACTGCCTCTTGTTAGGACTTACATGTATGATTCTGGAAATTGCATTTGAGAGGGCTAATGTACGACTTTAGGAAAAGTGCCTTTAAGAGAGCTACTGATATATGTGAAAAACAATGCCTCTGATTAGGACTTACATGCGTAACTCTAGATAAATCGCCTTTGAGAGGGCAGCTTGACATGTGTGAAAAACAAAGCCCCTGGGTAGGACTTACATGCATAACTCTAGACAATTGCTTTGAAAGGGCTGCAACAAGAAACAATGCCTTAGATAGGGCTTACATGTATGATTATGGAAAATTGCCTCTGAGAGAGCTGCTACTGTATGTATGCATTATTGCATTTTCATCGTGGATTGTGGTTTTGAACCAGCTTGTGTCACACTCACTTGTTTTGCACCGCAGTTTCACAGGTTTATCGGTGGATTTTGACAATGATCCTCCCGTTGGGGGGGGGGGGGCGAGAGTGGAGATATCGCATGAAATAAATTGCCCTAGTTTAGGGTTTCATGTGATTCTTGACATGAGGGACACATCCTTAGCAGGACGGACCCATTCTTGTGCAATGGACAAGGGGGAGGGAAGCGCGCAAACTAAACTGCCCCAATATAGGCTTTTGCAAGGTTCCAAGCGGGCAAACTAGCTAAAAATGGCCTTGACTTCGTAGACCATACAAATATGGGTAATGAATACGAACATTCTAAACGAGATCTCCTTAGACATGCCATGAGGGCGTATGCACTAGTTGCTCTCGTTATTGCCCGAGTTGGCTATCAATTCAAAGACGGGTTTCTTAAGGTGACCTTATGGGAAATGACTGCCTCCATCTTCAAAATAAGCTAAAAAAGCTGCCGCATGGCTGAGAACGGGCTCTAATGTCTTTTTGTTATGTGCTTTGATTATTAGGGCTAAACCGATCCTTGAACCAAACGAACCAGGCTTTAGAAAATGAGGTTCAAGATATCTGGGGGTGTTGAATGAGACACACAAAGATAAACTACCCTAGTGTAGGATTTGTGTGGTCTCAGATGCACGAGAGGGAGTTTCAAAGAATCTAGTTCGCTATCGGGTCGACTGCGCAATACGCGAGTGTTGAAACAAAGGAATCTTTGCTCCTAGGTGGTCAAAACATCCCAAACAGGGGGGTAGTAGTCAGAATACAAGGGGGTTTATGCTTGGAGGGTTGAAAAGCCCTGGCACATGTCCCGAGGGTCTGTTACCTTGGTTTGCGTGCATAAAAGGCTAGGTTCAGCCCAGCCCTAGCTCATTCCGGTCTGCAATTTTCTAAGGTCTTCTCTTACCCTTTTCTCCACCTAAAACGTGTAAAAAACATTGTTTTTCATCATTTTTCACATAGATTCTCATCAGATCATCAGATTTAGCAGGATTTGTTCATGGATGCTCTTGGTACTCACTCCTATGACACTTTAGTCAAGCTTGAGAAGGAGTTTTACTATGAGAAGAAGCTTAGAAGGTGGTTGGGCTCTTTTTCTTGCGGTGATAGGGCATTCATCCAGAAACTTCTTGGAGATGCTACTGCACTTCTTCACACCTCATTGGATTGGCACTTATTGGAGGTTATTACCTCTTGTTGGGACCCCGTCTTGAGATGTGTCACCATTGGAGGTTATTACCGCAAGAGGCTCACTAATCTGTTGGGCTTGAAGGGGCCAGTTGTGGAGGCGCTAACTTGGTACGGTAGCGAGATAGAAAGAAGCATGTCCTTTAATTTTTCGTATGATCGGTTCCACTTATTGGAGTGTCTTGTTGGCTACTGAGATGACTTTGTGGACTTAGAGGAGTGGTGGACATCCTACCGGTGTCAGGCCTTCTTGGTGGCCTTTTTTGGTACGGTGCTGTTTCTTTCATTGTTAGGAGCTGTCAGCTTTGCCGTTCTCCCTCTGGTGAGTGCCCTACCTCATGATATCTCTTTCATTCCTGCTTTACTTTCTAAGACCATTAGGTCCTTGTCTTTGTGTCGGGGATCAATAAGGCTAGGCTAGGTTACTATGTTGACCTGTTACAGCTGTGGTTTTGTAGCCACCTGAGTGTTATTGCCAGGGATCAGCCTGAGGGTTTTGCCATTAGGAGAAGAGTTTGGGCTATTGTAGTTCTCGATCTTCCCTTTCAGGGGATACTGAGGGTTGGCTAAGATACTTATGCAGCCTGAGTCCCACTGACTAGACCTAGAGAGTCAAGTGAGGTATCACTAGATGGTAAAGGCAAACCCATTGTGTTGGTTTACATGGCATTCCCTTAGTGGGCATCTGGGGATGTACGGGGTACTTTTCAGGTATGGCCATGTGGCAGTTCGAGGGCATCCAGCACATTCCCCGACTTAGTGATCTCTCTGTTGTCACTTGCTAGTAGGGTTGGTAGATATCGATGTAGTAGTGATAGGGCATGCCTCTGAGTTCTGGGAGGTGTGCAAGTCGAGCATTGAATTCCTCTTTTGTTTTAGGGGTGACTAGGAATGGTTTTCTGCTAAGTTTAGAGAGTGGTGAGACACTAGAGATCCCAGCTTTGTGTTTGACTTATCATCACCAGTCTTAGTCGAGCTGCCACTTCCAGCTGATGTTTTGAGAGACTATACTCTGGAGTTTAAAATCAGGGTTGAAAGGGCCCTTATAAATCTAAGGAAGTGCCTAAGGGAGGCCGTTGGGGATAGAGACTACTGCTAGAAGCTGGCTAAAACCCTAATGGAGGATATTAAGAAGATGAGCAGTGCACATGAGAGTGAGCTTGCTACTTTTAGGGCAGAGCTTGATCGAAGGGGGCCAGCCCCTCCAGTCACAGAGGCGAAGTGTGTTTAGCTGAGATCCCGGGTTGCAGGTTTAGAGGACGAGCTTGTGGATCTTACTCAGAGGTTTGCTGCTTTGGATCATACGTAGGATAAGGAGAGGGCCACACTGGAGGCCGGCAGGGACGAGGCTACTAGCATGGCCGATGGCTTAGCATTGGAGCTAGTATAGGCGAAGGCCTACATTCATTCCACTTTGAGCATAGAGTACGGACGAAAGGCCGATAAGCCTAGCGAGCCACAGTTGGCCTTCCATCACCTTCAGACTGAGTTAGTTGAGAGGAAGGAGGCTTTAAGAGTTACTACTGCAGAGGTGGGCACCCTGCAAGCTTTGCTAGAGACTAAGAGACAAGGCTTTGTTTCTAATTCAATGATGGTGAGGGGGCTTGTCCATCTTCGTCATTCACATGACAAACTCAAAGAGATTACCAAAGACCTGGGCTTTAACACAACCGGGTTACTTCACACTCATGCTCATGATGACCCAATTCTCCGTACTAGTTTTGGGAGATTGTGCTAGGCGGTGTCTGATCGCTTGGGTTATGTTTGACTTGCTAGTGTTCTTTTTTGCTTATTTTGTTTCTGCATATGAGCTATGTAGTTAGTATCCCACCATGTATGAAAAGGTCCTTCGTAAATTGCTAGGCAATTGTGTAAGGCCTTCCTCTTTTTGTTTGAGTTCTGAAAGCATAGTCTAGTTTGTTAGGCATTCTTAGAAACTGAGAGATGGTGGAGAGAGATGTTTATGATGATATTCAGGATATATTTATGAGATGAGATTTCATGTTTTGCTATCAGAATGTATGAAAGAAACTGAATGGCACAATACAGGCATGTTAATGAATATGTAGGCAAATGCTTTAAAAATGCAAGATTATATAAATAAGTGAAAGATGTAAAATCCATAAACATCAATATATTATTTTTCCAAGGATACATCTTGTTCTAGATGGATCTTTTCCTTTTCCCATTGAGGTACATTTCCTATTGGCATGAGCCAGAACATCTTAAGCGGACCACCAGGTCATGGCAGTATTGTAGACTGACTAATTTTCTTTTAAGACGTGACCGAACCGAGATGGCTGCCTACGTACCTCCACTAGGAAGGATCAAGTCATCACGTAGTTCAACTGACTTTTGATTGCCTTAATTTTTGCTTAGACCGCCCTTTCGGGTTTTCAATGTAGCAGACTCTCTCACTCTCTTTCTCTTCTTTTTTTTTGCTCTCCTTTTGTGTAGACCACCCTTTCGGGTTTTCAATCTACCTTTTTATATAGATATTTTTTGTTTTTGTTCTTTTTTGGTTTTTTTTTTTTTTTGACATAAAAATATAGAAATAAGGTGCACTAAGAGGCTCCTTCAAGCAAAGTACCGTATGACGGTGTTAGAATTGGTGGGCATGTTGAAGTCACGCCCGTCTATGTCGGCTAAAATCAAGGCTCCTTTGAGAAAGGCCTTCCTTACCACATATGGGCCCTCGTAAGTTGGGGCAAACTTTCCTCTGTAATCAGGCATGGCTTGGTTAGGCTTTTTCAAGACTAGATCGCCTTCTTCGAAAACCTTGGGTCTAACTTTCTTGTTGAATGCTCGCTCAACGCGGCGATGGTACAATTGTCCATGGCACATTGCGATCGTGCACTTTTCATCTATCATGTTCAGTTGTTTATATCGAGAATAGGCCCATTTAGCTTCTAATAGCTCTTTTGAGACAAAATCCTAAGAGACAGGATCTCTACCTCTATAGGGAGAATAGTCTCCATGTGATATACTATTGAATACGAGGTCGCACCCGTGGAAGTATGAACAGAAGTGCGATATGCACACAAACCAAATGGCAGGTACCTGTGCCAATCCTTGTACGTGTCTATCATCTTCACCAAGATTTTCTTTATGTTCTTGTTCGCGGCTTCCACTGCACCATTCATCTGAGGGCGATAGGGGACCAAATTTATGTGCTTGATTTTGAACTATTGGCAAAGTTGCTAGATCATTTTTCCATTTAGGTTCGCCCCATTATCTGTAATGAGCTTTCCTAACATGACGTAGCGGCAAATAATGTTATGTTTCAGGAACCAAGCTACCACTGCTTGAGTGACACTTTTGTATGAAGAGTGTAAGGTTGAATTTAATCAACCATTCTGTTGACTTTATTCTGTGCCAAATTTGCTTGTAATTCAACATTTAGAAACCCTGTATTTAGGTGGGAATCATGTAAGGGTAGTGTGTGAGAGAGTGTGAAGAAATGCTCAAGACTGTGTAGTGAAGCAGGGACTCGTGACTAGATCTCACAAGTGGCTCGTGACTGGTAAGCCGCTAGAAGATGCATACGAGTGAAGCATGTAGAGAAGCTAAACCATCGTGCCAGTTATAGCACTACAGGACAAAGATTCTAGACTAGCCATTCAGTTAGCTCGCAGCTTGAACTCGCGACTCAGTCAAGTCGTGAGGCCAAGTTGCCTACCAGCTCTGTTTTGGAAAAATGACTCTTCGCATTCCAAACACCCACAAGTACATATAGACCCTTATACCCACGAAATGTAGAGAGCTTCCAGAGAGAACTTTGAGAGAGAAACCCTAGAGAAAAACAAGATTGCCTCATCCACAATCTTTTCATATAGACTCTTCAAATTCCTCTACTCTCACCCTCTTCATTATTACATCCTTGAGAGGTTCATTACCCAAATCTTTTTCTTATCATACCCATATCTATGAGAAGGCTTTTTGGTACTTTGGGAAGTAGTTAGGAAGGGACCAATGGTTATTGGTTGATACTATGGGGTATAGCGAAATCCGGTAAGCTAGAAAAGAAAGAGGTTCGGCGTAACCTCGTTGGAGCAAGAAACTTGGAAGGCTTAGGTACACTGGGTAGATTAGGCTTGGAGGGTCAATTGCTGTTCATGTATCCCAACTACATTTTCTAGTGGATTATTGACCGCTTGGAGGGTGGCGAAGAGGTTTTACGCCGAGGGCTTCAGTTTCCTCTTCGATAACACATCGTTGTGTTGTCTTTGTGTTTGTATCTCTCTTCCCTTAATCTTTGCCATTTAATTTCTGTTGTGAATGTGATTTTAATTTTTTATCAATTCTGTTATTTGCTTATGTTCATTTTCCGCACATATATTGTTTGACATTAATCTTGAATTGATAATTTTGTAATTTGAGGTCTAAACGTTCGTAGTGTTTTATACACTACTTGAACATTCAAAGCGGCTTCCATAATTGGTGGCCACTAAGATGTATTCATGACCATTTGAAGCTTTTGGAATCACGAGTTCGATGACATCCATACCCCAAGCTGAGAAGGGTAATGGTGCTACTAAAGAGTGCAAAGGTTAAGGAGAAGCATTCTTCCTATCATGATAGGCTTGGCAACAATGGCATGTCCTCACATGTTTAATGCAATCACCCTCTATGGTGAGCCAATAGTAACCAGCTTTTAGAATCTTGTGGGCCAACAAGGGTTTACTGGCATAAGCTCACAGTAAGCCGCCATGCATCTCTTCCATCAAATAATTAGCCTCGAGGGCATCTACGCATTGAAGTAAGGTAGAATTATGGTTCCTTTTGTATAGGACTTCTCCACTCAGGAAAAATTGGTAGGCCATGTGCCGAATAAACTTCTTTTCACTATCCGTTGCACCGAACGGGTATTCATTGTTCTTAATATAAGCCTTGATATCATGGTACCATGGCTTTCCGTGGGCTTCAACTTCGACACTTATGCATTCTTTGATGTTCATGCAATAGGCTAGTACGCCACAGACTTCTATGCGCAATTGCCACACTGAAAACTTGCTAGGGTAGCCAAGGCATCTGCAAACTAATTGTGTGCCTGGGGCAAATAAACAAATGTGATGTTTCAGAACTTCGAAATCAAGTGGCTGACGCATTTCTGATACAGAATCAACTTGGTGTCTTAGGCTTGCCATTTCCTTCGATTTAGGAGATGATCAACAGGGAATCTCCAAAGACGCTCAAGTCATAGGTGTTGAACTCTAGGGCCACTTGTAGGCCGACTATGCACGCTTCATATTTTGTGACGTTGTTGGTGCAATCAAAATTCAGCTTGACTGAAACAGGGATTTTCTGGCCCTTGGGGGAAACTAGGACTACTTCTACACCATTTTCGGTAGAGTTAGCGGCACCATCCAAATAAAGCTTCCAACGCCACGGTTCCATACTATCTAGTTCTAGCTCTAGTGCCATGACATCCTCATCAGGGAAGAGGGATTCTAGAAGTTCTGGATCATTCAACGGCTCGTCCACTAGGTACTTGGTTGTGGCTTGGCCCTTGATAGCCTTTCTTGTCACAAACACAATGTTGAATTCGGAGTGCAACATCTGCCAACGGGAGATCTTCCCTGTAAGAGCTGGCTTTTCAAAGATGTACTTAATGGGATCCTTGTAGGAAATGAGTCGTGTGGTGTTGTAGAGCATATACTGTTATAACTTATGTGATGCCCACGCTAGGGCGCAACACGTCTTTTCAATGGCGATGTAGTTGATCTCACAGCTGGTGAACTTCTTACTTAAGTAGTAAATTGCCCTTTCTTTTTGGTTAGGCTCAACCACTTGGCCTAACATGCAACCCATGAAGGTTTCTTGTACCGCTCGGTAGAGGATCAACAGATATCCTGGTGTCAAGGGAACCAAAACAGGAAGGTTCAACAAATACTGCTTGATCTTGTTAAAGGTCGCTTGGCATTCATCTGTCCATTCTATCTTTGTGTCTTTCTTCAAGAACTTGAACAACGGATCACATGTGGTAGTCAGCTGCACTATGAAGCGAGCTATGTAATTGACTTTGCCTAAGAAGCTGCGAATTTATTTCTCAGTTTGCGGTGTCGGCATGTCCCGAATAGCTTGGACTTTTGCTGGGTCCACTTCGATTCCTCTTTGGCTGACTGTGAAGCCAAGTAGTTTCCCTGAACTAGCTCCAAAGATGCACTTGTTAGGATTTAGTCTCAACCTGTACTTGATAAGGCGCTTGAATAGTTTTCTCAAATCTACTAAATGATCCCTAGCAGTGTGGGACTTGGCAATCATGTTGTCTACACAGACTTCGATCTCTTTATGCATCATATCATGGGACAAGGTTACCATGGCTCGCTGATATGGCATGACATCATATGCATAGGTTCCCCAATGAGTGATGAATGCTGTCTTGGCTTTGTCTTCCTCAGCCATCTTGATCTGATTATTGCCTGAGAATCCATCCATAAAGGAGAAGAACATGTTGGTAGCGGTATTATCGATCAGGGTATCAATATGTGGCAATGGAAAGTTATCCTTGGGGCTAGCCTAGTTCAAATCTCTGTAGTTGACGTACATGTGTACTTTTCCATCTTTCTTAGGCATAGGAACAATGTTGGCGACCCAATCTGAGTAGGCTATCGCAGTAAGGAAACCGGCTTTCAAATGCTTTTCTACTTCTTCTTTGATCTTCAAAATGATCTTAGATTTCATCCTTCGAAGGGCTTGCCATAATGGAGGGCATTTAGATTTAAATGGAATTCTGTGCACAACAATCTCAGTATCTGACCCTAGCATATCTTGGTAAGACCAAGCGAAGATCTTTCTGAATTCCTTGAGTAGAGCTATAAGCTCATGTTTCAAGTCTTTAGGAAAGTTTACCCCAATCTTGATGGGTTTTTCATTCTCACCTTCATTGGCAAGGTTAACCACTTCTATCTCTTCTATGTTGGGCTTGGACCCTTCGGTCTCTCTATTTAGAGCTTCCAAAATATAACAAGGCAAATTCGGAATTTCCTCTAATCCTTCAATATCATGCTCCAACTCTATTGTCTCATTCACTTCATCAATATCCTCGTTATGGCAACAGGACGATGTACCCGCTTGGGAATCAGAATAGATCTTATAGAATAGAACATATATAAGGAAACATAAGACAATTTGCATACACATATTCATAGGAAAGCAAATAAAGAGATAAATGCAAGGATTTCTTGAATAATACGCTGGATAATTTTAATGAATGGATTATAGACAGGGGGATAACAAAGTTCATGCCTGACAAGGATAAAAAGGGAAACACTTTTTCTCTTCTTTTTTTTGGGGGGGGGGGGGGGGGGGGAATAAACTGGGGAAATACAAACAAGGAATGCAAAAAGTAGGAAATAAACATGCAAAACAAACTAGATATGCTATTCCAACTCTTTCGGGCAATTGGAGGACCCAACCACACGATGATGGAACACTCCTTACTTAGCCGATGCAACCACAAAGTAGGGCTTGATGGTCCAATGGCCCATTGTCTCGCCTGGCACATAGGGTCTAATAGCAGAAGTTAGATCATCCCCTGGGGATATGATGGCATTCACTAAGAATTCTTTAGGACACAAATGGATGAGACAAGCTAGATTTGATTCCTCCTCACATGATTCCTATGTCATTTCTGATCTAATGACCTCGGCTGGAGCCAAAAAAGTGACCTTGATGTGGGGAATAGACATCCTTTGGCCAATGCACTTCCTTTTCTTTCCTCTAGAAGCCTAAAAAAGTTCTTCATTGGAGGGATTGTACCCTAAACTAAAACCTCCTTTCTTGTCCGGGAGTTTAATCATACCAGCCTTCCTGTGTCCTACATCACCGAGGCCTTGGCCTAACTAATATCCAAATTTAAGCATCTCCTTGGCAACCGTTAAAGTAGCAAAGGGCCATGCTGACTTGTGTTCTGAAGTTTTGGAAATCATGGAGACTAGCTCAAAACTATGAAAAGTTGCCTCCGGAAAGGCATTAGCACCAATGTAAGGGATAGAAGTCTCCTTGTAGATTGTTAGGGGCTCTTCAACCATAATAGTGATCAACTGATCCTCGGAGGGGAACTTAAGCCTCCGGTGAAGGGTAGTAGCAATTGCGCCCGTGGTGTGTAGCCAAGGCCTCCCTAGAAGCATGTTATAAAGGGAATCCACCTTGATGACTTGGAAGTTGACCATGAAAAACATGGGGCCAATTCCAATTGCTAATTCAATCTTGCCTTTCACCTCATGGAGAGTGCCATCGAAGGCTTTAATAATCATGGTGGTAGGGCGGATAAAAGAGGTATCCACATTCAAACGCTCTATAGTAGACATTAGGCAAACACTCAAGGCTGATCCATTGTCAATTAGTACTCTAGAGATGATCATATCTTCACACTTCACCATAATGTGCATGGGCTGAGTATGCTCTCTACCTTCTGGAGGTAGCTCATCATCTGTAAAGGAAATCTGGTTGGTGGCCAACACCGTTGAGACCATACCTTCAAAGGAAGATTCTGTGACATTTGTAGGAACACATGTCTCTTTCAAGACTTTCAAGAGAGCCTTGCGATGGACATCAGAGGATAGCAATAATGCCAAGATGGAAATCTAAGCTGACGACTTGTTTAGCTGCTGAATCACACTGTATTCTGAATTTTTGATCATTTTCAAGAATTCCTCGGCTTCTTCGATTATGACCCTATTCATGACGGGTTCGGCTGTACCCTTGCCAATCTCTTTCCTTCTCTTTTCTAGCTCATCAGGAGTATAGCAGGGACCACTCCTAGTAAGCCCAGATAGACTTGAAGAAATATTGGAGCAGACCTCCTCTTTTCCAGTTCGAGTGGAGATCAAGGACACATTATATTTCCAAGGGACACGATGACTATCCTCATAAGGGAACTACTTCGCCATGTGAATGATAACACCCTCTTAAGTTTGCAAATTAGGCGCTATGGAGAACATCTTCGGATTAATGACCACAGACTTGGCAGGACGACTTTAAGGGCTTTTAAGCCGGATACCCTAGAAATTCCTGAGGTGGGCTTCGGTAGAATAAGAGGATTGAAACCTTGGATAACAAGAACAATAGTAGTTCCCTCCTGAACTGATAATGAAGATGGCTCTATGACTGCAGGAAATGCAAGAACTAGAGGAGTAAATCCCTCGATGGTTGGCGAGGTTTGCCCTTTTTCTGAATTTGATGACCTTGAATCCGCAGGTGATTCTATAGTCTCCTTAACGACTACTGAAGAGGGAGGTGCTGAAGTAACCTAACCAAGGCGTTTCTATAAATATTTGTCCTAATCTTTCCTTAACCCAACTGATATAAAATTTGCATCTGGCTCCTAACTGGGTAGCTAGAGGACATAGGCTGGCTGCCATGCAATCACCTTTTCGCACAATTTCCCTTTCAATCCAGAAAATACAACGATCGGCTAGACTTTGAACCTATGCTTGGAGCACTTTACAATCAAACAAGGCATGCCTATCTTCATTGTCACAAAAGGAGCATATTACCCAATCAAATCCCAGGGTTCCTATTGTTAGGGTTTGTGCCCTAAAATCCAATTTATTGGCATGTCATGAATAATTAAGTTGCTTAATTATTTGAGACTATTTATGAACTAATGGGACATTATCTTAGTCCATGAGATGCATAGTATGTGATTTATGTGAAAAGTCACAGAAAGATATAAATCACAAATTTTTTGTAAACTCAGAATTTTAGTTCGTAGTCGGTGATGAAATTGGACATTTCATCTGCGAAGACTATAACATATCAACTAAGATGATTTGTCTTGATCATGGAAGTGGAGACTTCTAGTTGGTATGTTGATATGTTTTAAGAGTTAAGACATATTGAACTGGACCGCTGTGAGATTTATTATTCTCCTAATGACTGTCAAATGAATAATAAAACTCATGATTTCTATTTACATCAATTCTAAATTCTGAGAGAATAATGGACCTGATCATGAGATGTAGGTTGCTTTGATATATCAGGAGTGAGATCTATAAGTTATGGTCAAAACCTCAGTATGTTGGGCAGCCGCATTTAGTGTTGATGGAACATATATTCTCAAGATGGAATTCATAGTCTCTTAACAGAGATATAAATATTCCCTTGAGATAAGTTTAATGGGTTTGGTTATTCAGAGTGTTGGGCCCAACCACTTTAGTAAAGAGTTACTAAAGTATATATTTATGGAATTGGATTTCATAAATATATAATGAATAACATAAAGGATTAAACCGGGTACTCAAGGATTAAGATGTAGTAATCTTCAAAGTGGCAGTCAATATTAATGACTTTGTATTACTACGAATATTTTAATGAAGGGGTTGTATGTATAATAAAATCTTCGGAAATAATTTATAGATAAGGCCTAGAGTGCAATTATATTCTTATAGTGGATTGAATATAATTAATGGTAACTTTGGACTTGTCAAGAGTTGACGGAAAAGCCCAAGACCCATTGAAGCTAGTGTCTTATTGGTCCCTTTTGGTCCCTTTTGGTCCCACTCCAAGCCACAAACTTAAACCCAATTGGAAAGGCCCAAAAGGCCAGCCCAATTAGATAATTGGTTAGATACAAAAAGGGAAAAACGTTCAGAATATTAAGAGTGAGAAACATCATTGTGAAATGGTGTGTATGTGATTTTTTTGTCACTCTCTAATCACCCTTTTGTTACCGATTGAGAGACCACACATCTTGGGTATCAAGTGGAATTGGAGTGAAGATTAAAAGTCTTCCCGAGAACGTTTGATCTTCGATTTTGAAATTCACCGCTTCAAGGTACGATCTCTTGTTCTCGAATTCTGAAATTTACTTAGTACGTGTTATCAATATGGAATGAAGTAGATCCGTTTAAAACTTATTTTCCGCTGCATTTATCTTTATTTCCAACACCTATACCCTTAAGATCAAGGTGGCTCTCTTAGACCAAGGCTCAGAGGAGAGCCTTCCATGGGAATGACAATGAGGAGAAATCCAAAAACCCTTTCTTCCACTATGATGATGGCATTCATATTCCCTTCCTGATGGGGAGGCAAAAGGTTGGTGATGATATTCAAAACGGCTGCATTATCAAACTGTATCAACTTGTTGTCTATGAGATCCTGGACACGATCCCTCAAATGGTAACATTCTTCAAGAGTATACCCTTTGGCCCGAAAATGGTGTTCACACTTCTTGGACAAATCAAAACTAGGTGATGGAGGGCCTTTTCTGGGCTTGGAAAACATTGGGATCACTAACTTCCTTTCCAGCAGGTAGGCATAGAGGTCTACCATAGGCATGGGTAACAGAGTGTACTTTTGGTTTTCCCATCTCAAGGGACGAGGTGGGTTTGGTCTCCCTCTCTAATTATAGGCTTAGTTAGGTGCTTGAGTAGACTAAACATGTTGCTGATAAGGTCTAGCAACTAGGGTTGCATAAGCAGAAGTAATACCCCTAGGCCTTTCTGATACATTGTTAACCATATGAACATTGGCTTCCTTAGCCTTGCAGCCAATCATTTTCTTAACCTGTTGTTCGACCATGGAACTCAAAGACTCGGGGTCCATAATCTTCTTGCTCCTAATACCTTTATCAATACTCTCCCCAATAGGGATGAGGCTAGCAAAATGAGTGACTTAGGTGCTGATCATTTTCTCATAGTAAGGAGGCTTGAGGTTGTCAATGAACCATTTGATAATCTCATTTTCCTTCATGAGGAGTTGCACCTATGCGGCTAGCTCGTGCCACCTCTGGGCATATTCTCGAAAAGACTTCCCACTCTTTTTCTTCATTCTCATAAGGACCATGTAGTCGGGAGCTACCTCAGTGTTGAACCTGTAGTATTCTAGGAAAGAGTTGGCCATTTCCCTCCAGCTAGAGGTCTTTTCCAATCTTGCATACTATGTGGCCATAGGGCCAGTCAAATTATTAGGGAAAATCTGACAAAGTAGAGGGCGATTATCCCCACAAGATGCCATCTTCCCACAGACATGCGCAAGTACGCGCAAGGGTCTCTAGTACCATCATACTTAACGAACTCTAGCACCTTGAACTTAGGAGGCATAATGACCTGAGGGAAGTTGGTTAGAATATCTAGATTAATGCTTCCATGGGCGCTAAATCCCTCTATAATTTAAAGCTTCTTAGCTAGAGCTTCCACCTAGCTCTTGACTTGTCCGATCTCAGATTCGAGGTTCTTGTCCTTAGAAAGATCTGTTTCTTGGTCATTGCCATGGGGCGGTACATTATAGCCCTGATCCTGTATTGGTGGGGGATGATTTACACTCTTGATCTAGGGACCTCCCTAACTATGACCAGGGGAGTTCTTTCCTCCTTCTACAACCAATTGTTGCATCATACGCATCATTTCTGCCACTTGCTCCTTCAAAAGAGGAATTTCCTGAGCATTTTCCTCATGGGGAGAAGTACCACTAGTAGACATCTCTCTTACGTGAGATCTAGTGACGATGGGATCGCGATGTGGTGGTAGCTTAGACTGTTTCTTTTTAGCAATCTTTTGACCTAGAGAAATAATATGAGGTGAAAGAAACGGGGTGCATCTGACAATGTGGAAACACAACACCAAAATCAAGTTAGTTTATAGTGAGTTTCTACTATAATGCAAGATTAATGCACAAGATTGGTAAATAACCGAAACTTTCATGATATGGTTGGTAATGCAAGTCGAACCCTCTTTTGATTACATGCTTGTACAATATTTGCTTTTACAATGCTAGGTTCATCGACTCCAACGTTGGGCCTTTTACAATACAAGGAAATGCAATTACGAGGAAAAGCTTGGCTTCTGACAGTGTGGACTTCTTGGGGAAGCTCTTGGACACTTGGATCTCTTGGTAACTTGGACAGCATGGATTTCTTGGACCTTTGGATCTCTTGGGAGAGCCCTTGGATTCTTGACATCTAGGACCTTTGGCAATCTTGACATCTTGGCAATTGGGATCCCTTGGCAATTTGGATCTTGAACCCTCTTAGCCGCTTTGATATCTTGTTATCTTTTTGATGATTTAAGATTCTGGGCAATCTTTTTGGATCTTTTCTAGGAAAGCTCTTGAACTCTTGATGCTTTGGAATTCTTGACAGCTCTTCGACAGTGTTTCCTCCTGAACAGAGTTTCGGCTACTTGCCACAAATTTTATCTTTGCACAATTAGGTGACAGGACCATTTAGTGTATGCATAAATGCCCTTGTAGGGTCGTAAACCCTTAGGGATAGGGTATGATCTAACATGTATAAGCAATCGGGGTTGCTTTTCCTAGCGGTTTAATCATGGATGCTGTGCAAGCAGGATAGAAAGAACCTAGAGTAGAGCATAATTTCTTTAGCGTAAGCAAAAAAGGTGCACATGTTACAAACTTACAAGACACTTTCCCCTGACCTCTAGTCCTATAATGGTATCCTTTTCTAGGCTTGGATGTTCACTCTTTAGGCTTCACATAGTCCTCATGGGCTCTGAGCTTGATCCAATCCTCACTGATTTGACATAACTAGACCAACTATATGCAAAGGCTTAACTAGTAAGGTTGTTCCTATCCTAAGGGGACCCAATCACCATACCATTCCATGGAATTTATGGGGCAAGAAGGATTGAAGGGGCCTTTTCAACTACTTCTATCCACCCATGGACCCAGAAGTGCCTACAAAGTCAGCCTAGATCTAACTATGGATAACACTGTCGATGTTTGTGTCTGGGCATCTACAGATGGGGTGATGAAATCCCCAAAGAGATGTGACTACACAAGTAGTGCGGAGCCCAGGTTCGGCTAAAAAAAGGTGTATATGTCATGTAATTCTTAATGAAGGGGAAAGACTTTTTAAAAGCACAGCAGAGACATATATATGAAAGCAGATAAAGGTACAACGAAAATTAAGTTTTGCTGTTTGCATGTGAAGGAAAGCTATAAAGCATGTGAGGAAAGTGGTAAAGCATGTTGAAGAAAGCAGTAAAGCATGTAAGGAAAGTGATAAAGCATGTGAGGAAAGCTGTAAAGCCCCATGAAAATACCTCACACCCTTTTTTGGAAAACGTTTTTTTGATCTTTTGAAAATAGTTTACTAGGATATAGTAGAAGCCTTTTTCAAAAAGAAAAGCCCCAGAGGCTAATGCCTATTTCCGTGTTTTTGAAAGCCAATGTCCAAAGATTATGGATGACACACTAGCAAGCAAGACTCATGCATGAACATGTAAGCAGGTGTGTAAAAATGCATAGAAAGCCAGCGAGTGGCATAAACAAACATGGTAAGCATAGCGTCGTATTGAGCGGAAAAGGGGAAAGGTATGCACGAAGCAATAGGCATCATGACAATGCCTCCCACATGGTTACATCCAAACGAGGCCTCACGGGCATCGTATATAACCATAGAACCACAAACCCTCTAAGGGCATCAATCATGGCAAAGCCTAGAACTAGAGAGGCTAACACAAGCATAAAGTGTAGAAGCAAGCAAGCATAGACATGCAAAATAGGAATGATCCAAACCCTTTGACGTGAGCCTTGGTGTATGGATGATGACAAAAACCATAGGGTTTAGATCGGGTCTAAACCAATAGGCCAAAACATAAGAAAGAAAGGCAAAATGACAAAAGGGCTACAATAGCACATGGCATGACAAACATAGCCTAGGTCTAGGCACACAAACATGGCATGGAGTGCACACACACATAGACGATGGCATAAAACATGTAGAGAACATGGATCTAAGCATGTAAAGGCACCGATCTACATATATAAGTATGGAAATATGCATATAGACATGTGAATGCCTATCAATAAACATGGAAGAACATGGATCCAAGCATATAAGCATGTGAAGACAAGGATCTAACCATGTAGCATGGAAATAAACACATAAACACATAGATCCAAGCAAGGCATAGCCAACAACGTCATACAAGCATGTGAGCATGTAACCCTAACATCAATCTAGAACAAAAAAAGGAACAAAGCATAGGAAAACATGGCATAAAGCATAAAGCATGTAGACCTAAACAGATAAGAATGTAAGGATGTAGATTTAAGCATGAAACATGGCATAAGGCATAAAAAGCAAGGAGATTTAAGCTAGAAGCACAAATAAAGCAAGAAACATGCTAAAGAAAGCAATAAATCATATTATTCAAGCAAAAAGAGCAATGTAAATGCTAGAAAAATATTTAGAAAGTTAGGGGTGTGGATAGTAGCAAAAAAGCTACATCCACAACCCTAAATCCCAAATCCCAAAGTGTAGAACTAAGGAAAAGAAGATTGGGTGTAAGTACAATACCTTGTGTTTTTGGTGAAGAAAAGGCAACCAAGAAGTCCCTTCTTTTTTTCTTCTTTTTTTTTTTTCTCTTTTTTTTTTTTTTTTTTTTTTTTTTTTTTTTTTTTGTAAGGTGCCTAAGGCCTTTTATAGCCTTGGCACACTTTTCGAGGAGATGGCCTTTCAGGGGCCGCCACCTTCAACTTCCTTAGATTGGGTTGATCTTGACACCCCTGGAAAGATATTGACTTCCTGTTTCTAAAAAGGTATGGAACTTGAAAATCCAACGATCAGATCAAAAGTTATGGCTCTCGGAAGTTAGTGATGCATCGATCAGTGTGTTATCCTGATTTTCTTGATATCTCAGCCGTTCTAACTCCGATTTCGACCCATGAACAGTCGTTGGAATGGAAATTTGATAATCTTTGCAATGACGTTGGTTTTAACCCATTCCGATGGCCAAATCAAAATTAGAGTTTCTGATGCCCATCGGGGTCAACTTCGGGTCAAACTTGGTTAAAGCAACAAAAAATCTTCAAAAAGCTTTTGTTTGATGTAAAACTATGAAAAGTATTGTTTTGTGAGGATTTTGACCTCGTTTGACCTTCGGTCAACTCGAGGTTGATCAGGGGCATTTTGGTCATTTTAGTTGAAAAAGGCACTTTGGGTGCTCCGGTGTCTAAACGGGTTGCGTCACATCATTCTGGATATTCTCGTGGCCCCATGGAGAGAAAATAACTTTTTTGGGCTTTTCGAGGTCCTGCACGCAAATTGAGGGTGGATAAATACGGTATCAACAACCCTAACTACATTTTGAAGACTTTTGGAAGACTTGTGACTTACTCTTGTGAGATTTGAGAGGCTTTGTAACCTTCTAACTCCATAAGTGTTTGCCGGAACAAGATTTATTATCAAGTGCTAGTGGAATCTAGTTGCTGCTGCAAGATCAACATTTGATGATCAAAAACCTTTAGGTGGGATCTCAAAGTCATAAATGTGGGAGCTTGTGTGCTGCAAATCCAAGAGAGAAGAGTCCGTGGAGTCAGAGCTTGCATGTGGTCGTTTTAGTAAGTTATTACTAGAGGTAGCAATAGATTTAGGGTTAAATTTTTTGTAAAACTTCAATTCTCTATTAATGGATTTGTTTACTTTAAGGATAGTTAGGTCAAATCCTCCCTAAGTTTTTTCCTTAAAACAGTTTGTTTCATTGGTTTTCCTAAGTGATCATTTTTGTGTGTTATTCTGCTATGCATGATATGATCTATTACTGTTTAACCTAGATCTCATAATTAACCTAAGTAAACACTTGCTAATTTATTAGGCTAAACAATATGTTTTAAGGGGTCTAGACAAACAAACATATATATATATATATATATATATTTGTTTGTGTGTGTATAGGTATTTATTTCAACCTTCATTTGTTATTGCATTCTAAGTTTTTGTAGTATGTTGAAGATTTGGTAGATTTTTGGAGTTCCCTCATCATGATTTCTGAAATGTTTGGTTTTAAGTTGGTAGAAGTTGAAAAGTTTTAAGAGATATTTTTACTATTTGACGAGGGTCCAAGTTAGTTATAGAAATTTTCACACATTGATAATAGGGGTGGGGGATGTCTTCATTGAAAACACTAGGAGGTACTAGTTGATCTACACTACTCTTGGTGGTTCATTGACTTAAATTTGCTTTAGAACATATGCAAAAATGGTTTATGCTCTTTTTCCATTTTCCTACTTAAATTAGGAGTTTATTTTGTTCACTTTCTTAGTTAAGTTGCTTTCCATTCTCTAATAGAATTAGGACTTTGTTATTTCTTTTTCTTAAAGGAGTATGAGAAAGTCTCTTCCTATAAATGCTCTTTAACAAGAGGGTGTGATTAAGAAGTTACTAAGAAGCTTCTTTTGAGAGGTTTGTGAACGTATGAAAATTAATTAAATCTTACTAAATAAATCTTAATCTAGTTTAATAAAAATTGATTGTTAAATTGGTTGTTTTGAAATTAAATAAACTAATCAAGAATTAATCTAAGCAAAGATATAATATAGATACTATCAAATTAAAACCTACTACATAATAATTTAGAGATTAATTTTTTTATCATGGAAAATATTATCATTAAAACATATGTTTAAAAATTTAAAGCATGCTCTTCTTTGCTTCATAAGTATAAAATCAAAGCTTCAATTGTATTCGTTGCCAAACAAATCACAAAAACAATTGTGAGAAAAAAATAATTGAACTCATATGTAGAATCCTATCTTAGTTAGTTGTGATAAAACAAGAACAATTTAAATTATTAAAGAACAACTACTGTGGGGAAAATTAAATCTTATAAATAATATAGAATAATTTTATCTTCAACCTTAATTATAAATTTACTACTCATAGTAATTGGAATAAAATACTGAACATTACAATGCTAGCATAAAGAAAAAGTGTAGAAAAAGCTCCATGCAGCTACCTCATTACTTTCAGCCCCTAGCCTATATTTTTTCTCCCTTTTCCCACAAACTCCGGCCAAAATGGCCAAATACCATCATTGGCAATAATATCTAGGATTTTATTATTGTTTGTAAAATATTTAGCAATATACTTCTATTTTGAAACTCAAGTAATGAAAACTCGAGTTTCATTTATATCACAAGTTTTTCAAGTTCGAGTTCTTTAAAAAGATTGTTATTAAAAAATCATTAATTGGTTTTTCAAGTTACTTCTATTTTATCTTTATGTTTATTTGTCGATTATCCCCAAACAAAAAACAAAACAAAACAAAGAAAAAAAAAAAATTACACAGTACTCGAGTTTGGTAAACTCGAGTACTGTGTAAATTTTTTTTTTCCATTTTATTTATAAAACGTACTCGAGCCTGGTATACTCGAGTATTGTGTTGCATGGAACTCGAGTTTACCAAGCTCGAGTACCACATAATTTTTTTTAATCGCCCAAATTCCAGCTCAGCAGCGCCACGGTGGCAAAATTTAGAGGAACTCGAGTTTCTAAAACTCAAGTTCTTGAAAAAGTGGTACTTTCCTATTTATTTCCGAAACAGTGTTTTTTTCCTAAAAATTTCAAAAATAAGTGGTATTGGGCCATTTTGGCCGGTAGAACACTATATATATTAGCCCAGATGGTATTGGACCATTTTGGCCCACAAACTACTATACAAGAGAAGCCACTCTAATAAAAGTCGGATTAGCCTCTTTTGCTATTGCTTTGTATTGCTCCTTTATAATCCATAACACATGCGGCTGACCTAATGCTTTTCTTTACAAGACCAAAACCGAAGTGGCCCACAATAAACGTGCAATTATTAATAAGGACTCTCAAGCCCACCTTCAGAGCTCACCCCACGAAAGCAAAATTGCTTCCATTTGTTTTTTTGTTTTTTTCTTTACTTATCTTTGCTGCACTCTTCTCTTCTTCTTTGTTTTTAGTGTTCCTTATGATTCACACCTGGGTTGGATCTCTTGAGTTGGCTTCATGGCTTGACAATATTGGCCCTTGTAGGCTTGTAGCATTCAACTTCCTTGTGGATGTCACGTGCACATGATGGGTGCTGACTTGATCACATTTTTTCATCTTTTTCTTCCGCCAATTCTCATTAGCATGTAATCCTTTATTTCCTATAAAACAAAGATAATCTATAATCAGTCACAAAATAGCATAAAAATAAGACTAAATATGCAAATATATATATATATATATATATATGAGTATTTTATTGTATATATTTCATGCACATCAAATACCCCTAAGTCTACATTTTGCTAGTCCTTAAACAAAATAGATAAAGAGATGAAACATACAAAATAAATTAAAGCAAAGAAAAAGTATTCCACTTTTGCAGGAAATTTTGATTTCATTTAGCGTATGCAACAAGTCTTTAAACCCCTAGTTTACACTAGTGGATGAGTTATAGTGAAGAAACATACAAAACAAATTAAAGCGAAGAAAAGAAAATCCTAATTAATCCACTTTCGCTGGATATTTTGATTGCATTTAGCATATGAAAAAGCCTTTAAACCCCTAGTTTACACTAATGGATGAGTTATAGCCTTGTGAGGGTTTGCAGTAAATATACCCACAATTTTCATAGAAAGAATACTAAAACAAGCATAACGAAGAAAACCAAACAAAAGTAAACTTTTTTTTTTTCATTAGCCTTTTGCAAAAAGGATTAGTTCAAGTTCAAAACCACTACAATTGCTAAGAAATTTCACATACTATCAAAACTCAATGTGAGTGAAAAGTGACAGCCAACCCAAATACACTCTTAGTTTTAGAATAAACTTGACTCAAATCTTTAGGGGTGTCAAGGTATCCCACTTTTTGAAATACACAAATGGGGCCAATCAGGAAGAAGTCCACAGGAGACTGACTTTGGAGGGTAGTATTAAAATCCCCTCCCTTTTCTTAATAGATCAACCGTTAATTTTTGGCAATGGGGATCAACTTCTAGTAAAGGAAGGGGCGATCTAGCATCATTGATACTATTTTCCAAGAGGAAGCCCCACACTCGATTATATATTTAGTTAAAAAAAAAATTGGGGTTTTTTTAGACCCGTATCATATTCTTTTACCTGCTAGCTTAGAGTTCTTATAGAATTTAGATTTTGTGGAAGCGTTGTATTTATTGTGTGTTATAGATTATATTTCTACACGCCTACATTGCATCAATTGGTATCAAAGTCATAATACACTGCATTAAAGTTCCATTTGGTTGGAGGGGTGGAAAAGTGGAAGGATAGAAAATGTTAAAGGGATAGAAAAGTGGGAGGATAAAAGAGATTTAGTTTTCTCTTATGCAGGGACAAAGCCAGAACTTTGAGTTAGGGATGGCAGTTTTATTGTTGGCTGTATGCAGCGGTTTCAACCTCTAATTCTGCTACTTAGCTGCTGAGATTTTTTTTATTTATTTATGTGGGTAAGAACAAAATTATTTTTGTTTAGAATTTTTTTAAAGTGCAGGGTTATTTATTTTGGATAAAATTAGTTAATTGAACTTAATTTTGTTTTTAGTTTTATTGGTAATTTTTGTTGTTGAGCTTTTTTGTTTTTTGGTCTATATATTTTGTTTTAGATTTTAGACCTATAAATTTTTTTATGGTCAGTAAAATGAGGAAAATGCTAGAGCTACAAGATTTTTTTAAATTTATTTTTTATTTTTATAAATTACTGATGTGATAAGTGGTTACTGGTAAGTAAAAAATGATGTGAGTGTTGTGCCCATATGTGAACCAATAAGAATTTGCTACCAAAATGGTTCGTAAAAATGTTATAAAAAAATTTGTGACTATAGCATTACTCTTAAAAGAATCAATAATATTGTTAAAGGGAAATAAAATGTAATTATTACACACATATATAATAATATTTTTAAAAAAAAAATTAGGGGAGGCCATTGCCCCCCTAGTCCAAGGGTAGTTTCGTCTCTGCTCTTATGTGTGTTTTGTTGAGAGAATGAAAAAGTGAAAAGATTGAATACTCTTTTCTATGATTAAGAAGGAAAATTAGAGTATAGAAAATAGAATTGGTAGAAATTTTCTATAATGTCCCTATTAGATAAAACAAAAGTAACACATTATATTTTTATTAAAATTTTGTGTATGAATGAATACTTCATCTTATTAAAAAAAAAAAAAAAAAAAAGCACAAGAAACCAAAACTATCAATTTTCTTATGAAAAAACAAAACAAAAAAACCTAACTGGCGTGAAAAGAAACAAATGAGCATTAATTTTTTTTTTTTTTTTTTAAATGAAAGAGAACTTCTTGAACGTGGCTGGGTGAAGAGCCAAGAGGAAAAGACAAAACGTTCAATTTTTTTTAACGTGGCAGGGTGAATAGCCAAGGAGTTTGTGAACGTGGCTGGTTCAATTTTTTGTTCGTAATTGTTAAATATTGGCATTTATGTATTTTATGTTGTATATAAGGGTTATATGGTTTAGCCTTGATGGTTTACGTCCATAGAGGAAACCCTTAGAGATTACATTTTTATTGAATAAAAGTGTAGTAAATAACCTGTGTTATAATGAACCATAACATGTGTATATAGCAGACTAAACCTTAAACTTCTAATACAAGTAGGAGACTTATTTTGCACACAATGTATATGGGCTTGGGCCTGTTACATTGGGCTAATATGTCTAATATATCTCTAACACCCTTCCTCAAACTTAAGGTGCAAGTTCGATGAAAGCTTGAGGTTGGATAAGCATGAAAAGATGCCTTGAAGAAACAATGATGATAAATTGGCCAATAGAACAATTTTGGAGCTTTAAATGAAGAAACAGAGTCCAAAGTTGAAATCTATGCAAAAAACTGATCAGCAAGATAGGTATTTTTGAAAATTTTGATGTCTAGTTAAAAGTCAAAGTCAACACATGAGGTCAACAGTCAAAATACAAGTCAATGGACAGTAATCAAAGTGCAAGCTCGATGAAAGCTTGAGATTGGATAAGCATAAGAAGGTGCCTTGTAGAAACCATGATGATAAATTGGCCAATAGAACAATTTTGGAGCTTCAAATGAAAAAACAGAGTCCAAAATCGAAATCTATGCGAAAAACTTATCAACAAGATAGGCCTTTTTGAAAATTTTAATATCTAGTCAAAAGTCAACGTAAAAGTCAAAGTCAACACGTAAGGTCAACAGTCAAAGTACAAGTCAATGGGCAACAGCCAAAGCGATGCAATCACGGGTCAAATCTAGGATATTTGGGTCGGGTCAGGTCAGTTCAGTTGGGGTGTACAACCAACCCACTAACCTGCCAAAATCGAACATGCCAAGTTATGTTAGTTTTTACGGATTAGCGGGTTGGGTTGGGTTGTGAAATATTTTTTCACAGTGGGTTGGATTGGGTTTAGGTCATAAGATTTACAAATCCGTCTAACGCAACTTGACCCATCTATATTTAATATATATTTAAATTTTAAAAACTATATTTAAAAATAATTATACAATTTTTTTATTTGCTTTTTTTTTGCTCGTCTTTCTAAATGGTAAAACTCAAACCCTAAGTTCTCCTCATATAGTTTGTATTGGTTTGGTGTTATACTCAGAATTATTTGGTAATAAATTTACTTTTATTTGTGGTGGTGTTGTTCTAATGTTGAACACGTAAGGTCAACAGTCAAAGTACAAGTCAATGGGCAACAACCAAAGCGGTACAATCACGGGTCATATCTAGGATATTTGGGTCGGGTCAATTCAGTTGGGGTGTGCAACCAACCCACTAACCTGCCAAAATCGAACATGCCAAGTTATGTTAGTTTTTACGGATTAGCGGGTTGGGTTAGGTTGTGAAATATTTTTTCACAGTGAGTTGGGTTGGGTTTGGGTCATAAGATTTACAAATCCGTCTAACGCAACTTGACCCATCTATATTTAATATATATTTAAGTTTTAAAAACTATATTTAAAAATAATTATACAATTTTTTTATTTGCTTTTTTTTGCTCGTCTTTCTAAATAGTAAAACTCAAACTCTAAGTTCTCCTTATATAGTTTGTATTGGTTTGGTGTTATACTCAGAATTATTTGGTAATAAATTTACTTTTATTTGTGGTGGTGTTGTTCTAATGCTCAATTTAATAATAATAATAATAATAGTCTAAGTCAGTTAAGTCAAATAATGTGTTGCTGACGTGGTGAGGCTTGTGTGGTAGTGATGTGGCGGTTGGCGTGGGCTAAGGTTGACATGGCGAAACTTGCATGGTTGTTGACGTGGCATGTGTGATGTCATTGGATGATGTCATAATGACATCAGCAAGGTTCTTCGGTTTGTGGAGGCGCGTGCATTCTCGTTGGTGTGTGGAGGCGAGTGTAGAAATCCAAGAGGCACATGAGAGCGCATGTGAGGACGAACAAGGGCTAGATTCTTGGGTTTTGTAGATCGGTGGACGACAAGGCCTTCATGGCAACATGTGTGCCTAAAAGCTGAATTGGGAGTCAAGAATTTGAAACAGCGCATGGAAGATTTGCCTGAACTAGTGACTATGCGTGGCAACGCATGGTGGCTATTGATGAATACTGGATTTCAAGGTTTTTCTCATGGGAAGCCAAAGAGAACGACCATGTGATTTGGACAAATACGACTTGCTTGGGTTTGTGGATCTTGGATATGGCAACAAGGCAGTGACGATGGGTCCATAAGAGCTATCTGTATGATGCCATAGGGTCCAAATCTTGAGGTAAACAGTGGTGTTGTGGTGGATTTGTGTTGTGCATGTGGGAATCTATTTCAGCTAACTTTTACTTTTATGTTCAATAAAAAGTTTTCAATTTTAATAAAATAAGTGGATCTCAAATGGACACTAAGGGTCATGTTAATAGGTGCCCTTAGGGTAATGGTTAACAATTCATTTTAAGAAAGTTTTAACACAACTTTTATAAAAAAATGAAAAAAAAAATTGTCAAAACATTAATTGTTTTTTTTATTCTTTTCTCATAATTCATTTTTAAAAAAAATAAGTTGTCAACCATTGCTGACATCTTTTTATTAAGGCATTAATGCACTTTTAGTCCCTACATTTTGACATTTTTTCATTTTAGTCCCTACATTTTATTTTTTCCACTTTTAGTCCCTAAACCAATTAACGCGTTTCATTTTGGTCATTTCCGTCAGTCAACCGATGAAAATTGCTGAGGTGACTGCCGGAGAAATTAAAATATTATAAAAAATGCCACATCACCCTCACACATCAACATATAAATTTAAAAAATTAATTTATTAATTTTAACTAGATAATAAAAGTAAAAACAGAATTAAAAACTAAATCAAGATCATCGAAGGAAGAACAATCTGAAGAACAAGTTATTTTTGCATCTTTTCCATTTTTTCAACTTCTGAAATTCCCTTTCCATTTTTTCCACAAAAACTATTTTCCTAAACCCACCCCTCTTCTCTTCATGAATCAAAATGTAAATCCCACCCAATCACACCTCAAAAATTCCTTAAATTCCAAAACCCCCAAAGTAATTAAACCCTAGAAAGAATCTATTATCATATTCAGCCATGGATCCAATGGGCCTGCGTTGTCATCTTCCTCTCCATCAAGCTTCGCAAAGACCACCGTCGGATCCCCAGTCCCACTGCCCTCTTCACCAAGCTCCTCGTCGTTTGGCTTGCCACGTGTCGCGAGATTGCCCACCACTATGGCTCTGACGCCGCTCAGTTCCTCCCGATCGAAGGCGGAAGCTTCGCCGTACTCTCCTCCATCGCCCTTCTCTCAATTTTCCTGATTCTCCCCATCAACCTCTACGTCGACACCGCTTCTCTGAACGACGACCAGTTCTTCAAAACGACAATCAACCACATCCCCAAAGGCTCACCCTTGCTCTGGATCCATTCCTCTTCGTCATCGTCGTCGTCGTCATCGTCATTTTGGTTCATTTCCTCAGGTAGTGGGTTTAAGGGTATTGTGAAGCCTAGGTCAGTCCCTACAGCGAAGCCACATCTCTACCTCTCCTCCATTCTGCTGAAATTCATGTTATGAAGAAATGTTTTTGATTGGCGGGGTGGTGGTGGGATCTGGGTTTGATTGTGTTGGTTTGGGTTTGAATGTGTTTGATTGTGTTGATCTGGATTTGTTGTGAATAGTTTCTTGATCTGGGTTTAATCTGGGTTGGTTTGTTTACTAGGTTTATGGGTTTGATTTGCTGAGAATTCGGTGTTGATTGTGTTAGAATTTGGGGAAGAACATGAAGAATTCGATGATCTTGATTTGTGGTAGATCTAATGGTGCTGGGCTTAATGATCTTTGAGGTGTTGCATTTGAGTTTTTTCTTCTTGTTTTCATTTATATCCTAGTGATATGGGTTTGAGTTGTTGGGTTGCTGGGTTTGTGTTCTTGTGATGGGTTTGAGTTCTGGGTTTGATTTGGGAAGAATATGAAGAACAAGTTATAAAATAAAGAACAATATGAGGAACAAGCTGATGTGGGTTTGATTTAGTTTTTAATTTTATTATTTAGTTAAAATTAATAAATTAATTTTTTAAATTTATATGCTGATGTGTCAAGGTGATGTGGCATTTTTTTTTATAATATTTTAATTTCTCCAGCAGCCACCTCAGCAATTTCCATTGGTTGACTGACGGAAAGGACCAAAATAGAATGCGTTAATTGGTTTAGGGACTAAAAGTGGAAAAAATAAAATTTAGGGACTAAAATGGAAAAACGTCAAAATGTAAGGACTAAAAGTGCATTTACACTTTTTATTAAACATTTACATTTAATTAAAGGTTCATGTTAATGAGTACCTTTAGAATATTAGTTAACAATCCATTTTTTTAAAAAAAATTAATACAATTTTTATGAAAAATTTAAAAAAATTGTCAAAATATTAATTATTTTTTTAATAATAATTTTTTAAAAATAGATTATTAATTAATATTCTAAAAACATTGGATAGTATTTCTCTTTATTAAAAGTTAAAAGGATCTGGTTAATGTGTACTCTAAGTCATCCACTTTTAATTAAAGGTTCATGTTAATGAGTACCTTTAGAATATTAGTTAACAATCCATTTTTTTTAAAAAAATTAATACAATTTTTATGAAAAATTTAAAAAAATTGTCAAAATATTAATTATTTTTTTAATAATAATTTTTTAAAAATAGATTATTAATTAATATTCTAAAAACATTGGATAGTATTTCTCTTTATTAAAAGTTAAAAGGATCTGGTTAATGTGTACTCTAAGTCATCCACTTTTTGAAATTTTTTTTCGAAAATTAAAAAAATTGTCAATACTTTTTCAATTTTTATAAAAAATTTTTCTATAAATAAAAATTATTATGTGCCCTTAGAGCACACAAAATCCAAGTTAAAATACTAAAATAGTAAAGTTTGATGCTGTTGAAAAAAGCAGAATGTTTTTGCGTGCAGTCAAAAGTGTCATCCTTGTTTCAAGATTCGCATTCTATGATGATGAGTCCAGAAAATATAGCCTATAACGATATTTATCAAACACATTAATTATCCGCGTTAAAGGAAGGGAAAAGTAATGGACAATATCAACGTTCAACTCCAACCAGCGGTCAAATATCCGTTGCCATACTTATTGCTGTAGACGTTATGCAAGCTAATAAAAGCATAGCACTCACTGATAGTTTGGCCCCACCTCTTTCGCTTTCTAAATTAATTAGTGGTGGAATCACCGGAGAATCCACTTGCGTAGGAGTCTTAAACTTATAGATTATATTAACAAGTACTATTAAAATATTAGTTAATAATCTATTTTAATAAAGTTTTGATATTATTTTAAAAAAAAAATTATTAAAATATTAATTGCATTTTTTTCATAAATTTTTTTTAAATGGATTATTAATCAATACTTTAAAGGCATTTGTTAGTATTTCTCAACTTCTATAATTATAGTATTATAATTTATAGGCAAATACTAATGGATGTCTTTAGAACATTTGCTAACAATTTATTTAAAGAAAGTTTTTATGGAAAAAGGAAAAAAAAAATAGCAATTAATATTTTGACAATTTTTTTCATTTCTTATAAAAGTGGTGTCAAAACTTTCCTAAAATAGATTGTTAACCATTACCCTAAGAACACTCGTTAGCATGACCATAATCTATAATCCAAAGATATTAAATTTTTTAATAAGGATACGGTATAAAACTCAAGTTTTACACCCTCCAATTCCAACATGTTACATATCTATTTTTTTAGCAAGACTTAGATATAGTGCTTACGTGTTATTCCTTAAGTTTCCATCTTAAAATTCTGCCATGTGGCTTTTTCTCATGGGATGAAAGTGTATTTTTTAATTAAATAGTCATATGGCAAAATCTTAAAAGGAGAACCTAAGGAACAACACCTAAGGTATTGTATATAAGTTTTGTCCATTTTTTTGTACAAGATAAAAATTCTACTTTAACATAATCTAAGTATTTACGTGTATTAATTCCCCTCTTGAAGACTTGAACCCTAACCCTTATCCCCTCACCCCATAAACACTTATACTTATAGAGTAACTATCACACCAATGACATATAGTGGTACATGTCACATGTTAAAGAATAAATACAATCATATCTAATCAATTTTAATGCCTATCTAAAAATCCAATCAAACTAGGAGTTTATTGAGATGTTATTAAGGGCATGTTTGGTAGACTATAATAAGCGTTGTAATGTAATAGTTATTCTTATAGTTTAGTTATTTTTTAATTTGATTATGTTTTTATTACAAGGAATAGTCATTTCTTATGAATATTTATTCTTCAAAATGAGGAATAATTATTCCTCTTTAAAATGTGGTATTAGTTATTCCTTAGTAAGTGCAATAATTTCAAAACTTAATATATTTCCAAATAAATAAACTTTTCATATACATCTAACAATTATAAAAATAAAAAATCATAAAAAAATAACACATATCTCTCTTAAATTTAAAAATAACAATTTTTAAGGAGATATAATTGTATGAGTAAGATATTTCCTAAAATAAATGTTAAGTTTCATTCTAATGTTATAACTTACAACTAAACTAATGAATATATTTAGTTATTACATTACAACACACTTTATTACTAGTAATAAAGATTACAATTCTTATTGTAATCCTCATTCAGTGTAGCAAACATATCCTAAGTGTGGTAGAATATATTGAGTTTTAAGTAAAAAACCGATGTGGTAATATCTCATTGGATAATGTAAAACATGAGTTTTACATCTCATCCTTACCAAATATGGACTATTTATGTACACCATGTTGTATATGAGGGTTATGTGGTTTATCATTATAATTTTTTCAAGGCATCTACAAGGGGGATCTTCTCATGCTTATCAAACTCAAGCTTTCATCAAGATTTCACCTTGATTTGAGGGGAGTATTAGAGATATATTAGACATATTAGCCCAATGTAACAAAGCCAAACTCATATATTTCGTGTGCAAGACAAGTTTCCTACTTGTACTGGAAATCTAGAGTTTAGTGACATCTATACTATATATACACATGTTATGTTTTATTGTAACACAAGTTTTGTACTACATTCTTATACAATAAAGATATATCTTTTAATGGCCTGCTTGGATAAAGGGAGGAAGGAGGGGCAGTGGAGGGGAGTAAAGTAATGTTGGCTAAAAATGAGCTAATTTTGTACAAAATCTACTCTACTCTACTCTACTCCTCCTCCCTCTTCCTCAATCCAAACGGACCAAAAAAGTTTCCTCCGTAGACGTAAGCTGGCAATGCTGAACCACGTAACTTTCGTGTTTTCATATTCTTATTTTATGCTTCGTCTTTTGTATCTACTATAGCATATTCAACATGGTATACACATCATGCTAATATTTAACATGGTGTCAAAGCCAAACTTCATTCTTGGCATCAAACAAAATATCTCTAACACAACATTTTCCAAACAGACAATCAATTTTTTTTTCAAAATCAAGAATTTTTTATTTAGTACAACTACGATCTAGACATTGCGTGGATAGAAAGCACTGCATTTAACCAAAATCAAAATTTCAATTGAGAAACACAACCGGGAAGTTTTTCCCCGATTAATAGGAATTTTATTTGACAATATGTATGAAACAAATGAAACAAAATTACAATTAATAAATGGAAAGCAGCAAACTTACTTGCATTAATTCCGAAAAGTGGAATAGAATGGGTACAACTGCTTGAAATCTTTACTTATAGAATTCATTTATAGTTTTTTTTTTTTTATAAACATTTCATTTATAGTTGATACAGGTGAATTCAATGTGTCTAGTATTCTTACTGAGAGGACAATGTTCAATAGGATGAAGTTCCAATTATTCTTAGGAAACAGACATCTTTTGATCATGTTTATAGATTCCATAGATTAGTGAGTAGCCTTATCTTTTACTCTACATCAATCAGGCTTATTTATCTCAAATGATTGCGCATTGGTGCTAAAAGCTCGGAAATGTGTCGAAAATACACGAGTAATTTAGACCCCCAAATTAAAGTTACGGCTTGGTTGATTATACACTAACTTAATATTAAGAACGGAATAGTGTAAACACAACCGTATGAGCAAGACAACTACTCTAATCCATATTTAGAGCAACACATCAGTAAAAATGAAATGAACAAGAGTAGGGAAGAGAGATGCAAACACAAATAACACCGAGACGTGTTATCGAAAAGAAAACCGAAGAACTTGGCGAAAAACCTCTCCATCGCTCTCCAAGCGGAAATTGATCCACTAGACAATCAGTTGGGATACATGGGTTAGCAAGAGACTCTCCAAGCCTATTCTACCCGATGTACTTAAACCCTCCAAGCTCCTACTCCAACAAGACTTCTTGGAACCGTGTCTTGTCTTAGTTCTCCGGATCCCGCAACAAGCTCCATGTTGCATTTGCCATCCTTGGTTTCTTCCAATACTTCCCAGTAGCACCAAAACGTCACTTCACACTCTGAAAGGGTATGGTAAGTGTTAGGCCTATCAACCTCTCAATGGTATGGAAATGGAGAGGTAGGAGATGACGAAATTCCCAAAACAAATGTGTAAAGGATTGTGGGTATAACAATCTCTAACTCTCAAGATGTTTTGCTAGGGTTTTTTCTCAGAGGCTCACCTCTCAATTGTGGGTAATGTGGGTATAAACAGTGTGGGCACAGAAAGTGTGATTCAAACTTGATAGGCTGGCAGAACAGAATGTCTCGCGGGTGTCTCGCGGGAAGGCCTTACCCGCAAGACACTCGTGAGACACAGCTGTCTCCACTTGGCCTGACTCTTTGCATTCTAGCATGTATAGGGCACATGTATCACTTCGCGGAAAGCTAAGTCGCGAGATACCCACAAGAAATCTTTAGTCTTCAAATGTTTGAGTCTTTACACACTTTCTCTCTAACACACAATCCTTATAATGAAATCCTACAACAAATACAGAGTACAACAGATTGAATATAATTACAATCAAATTTGACACAGAATATAAGCCAACAAAACATATATTTGTAAATAATAACTTTACAAGTACTTTTTTCTTACCCTTCAAAATTTTATTACAAAGTATTGAGCGTTTGGTGAAAATTAAAATCAAGAGAATGACCAAGTTAACCCCAAATTTTAGGATTAAAACTTTGTTGTCATTGTTATTATTGTTCTCTGGGCTCGACTAAGCATTGACATGATTTCATAAATTCTGTAGTCGAAGACTCGAAAGAAAGAAATTAATCTCCAGGTAAAATAACCAAGAAAAATAAAAAGGAAAGCCAAAACGAAGATTATAGAAAACAATACAGAATTTCACAAATAAAAGTCGTATGACAATTACCAAAGTAGAACAGTACTCCCTTGTGCTATGCGATTTATTTTGTTGACTTGATTCCAGTATCACGCCATCTTTCATTAAAAAAAAAAAAAAAAAAAAATCATATTAAGGGTCTGTTTGGATATAGCTTATTGATGAAAACTGAAAACACTGTAATAAAATAATTTTTAAATGTGTAAATAGTATCGTGAGACTTAATTTTAACTTAATATTGACTAAAATCCGTATTTACGAGTCTGTGTTAAGAGTCTATTTTAAAATATGTGTTAATAAAAAAGTCTATGAAAATATGTGTAATGTTATTTAAAATGTAAAAATGTGAGTTTGAGATAAAAAAAAAAGAGACCATAGAGTATCATTTTTCAGTGCAATCCAAGCTACCGAACTATACCGTAGCTGTAACCGAGTAAAATTCTTGGTAGGCCATAGTTGGAAAAAAAGAAATTAAAAAATGGTTCGGTATCCATACTCCGGATGACAAAACTTCGACAAAGAGAATATAACAGTTATTCAGCAAAAAAGAAAAAAAAAAAAAAAAAAAGAGAATATAACGGCTATTAATGACGGTGATCTCTTGCTTTAATTTTGTCAACTAGAATTCCGAAAATCACGCCAACAATCACCTACCTACAATAAAGCAAAAGGTTTGATGGTCATGATTTTACGTGTTTTCAGCACCAAAAAAAAAAAGAAAAAAAAAAAGAAAAAAAGGAGGAGAACAGTGTTTGATAGACATGATTTTTTTTTTTTTTTTTTAATTGAAAACAGTGTTTTCATGTAAGATGTTGTCAGTCAATTGGTCTTGTGTATTGTGCATAGTACCACTACCTCTTTGACCAGCAAAATTTTCACTGTAATGTCTGTTAGTGGATCTCATACACTGTTTACGAAACTCACAAACCTCTTTTTTTAACAAAACTTTCATTAAAATGGGTCTTACGGTATTATTCACACATTTAAAAATTATTTTGCTATAGTGTTCTCAGTTTTCAGCAAAATAAGCGGTATCCAAATGGACCTCAAAATTGCTTTCAAGTATGATCAGACCATTCACCTACTTTTTCTCACTTTTTTTTTTTTTTTTTACATTTTTTACTTTTTAACTTTAATATTTTTACTTTTTTTTAATATATTTTATTTAATGGTTGAGATTGAAAATTGCTTTTTCAACTTTCAATTTCAACCATTGATTACACTTGTATCAAGTATAATACCTTAAGTATTGCATCCGATCTCAATCCCAAATATGAAAGTCAACTAAGATGACATGGCATGTTTATATGCTCTAATTGATTTTGACATTTGATTCCCAAATCAATCCCATAGAACGGAGCTATTGATAGCACTAGGAATTTTTTTATTTTTTTATTTTTTTTAAGTTGCCACTAAAAAACCCTTTAAATAAGAGAAAATTTAATAGAAAAATAACTTTAATATATCTTCACAAAAAATATCGTCACAAAAAAGAAATGCAAATATATGTAGTATTATAATTTCTTTGAAACAATAAAGAGAAAAAAAAGGATAAATAAGAAATAAAATAGAAACTGATATGAGAGTAATAAAGTGAGAGTCTAAAATGATGAGAGAGAGAGAAAGAGAGAGAGAGAGAGAGAGAGAGAGTAATGATATTTGCTACAATTATGAGCTGAGTAAGGAAAGCGAAATTCTTGTGATTGCAGAGCTAAAGAAAGCATAACTGCCGGCATTGTTTAGGAGAACTCACGACCATTGTATTTTTTTTTTTTTTGGTACTATTTTTTTTTAAAGGAAAAATGAAATGTGGTTGGATGCGTTCCAAATTTAAATGATTAGAGATTTTATTTTTTGCTTTTGAATAGACCTTTTATTGAATAATTTGTTTACTTGTTATTGTTTGGTCTAGTCTTGTTTTTGTTTAAGTTATTTTTATTTTTACTTGGACTAATTTTTATTTTTTATTTTTTGTTATTTAAGCTTTATTTATTTATTTGTTTAAGGGGTTAAGAATTATGTTTGGAGGCCAAAATTATTTTAGAGTAATACTTTGTCCACGATGTTGACATAAGGGGTTTCAGAGTGGCCACCTAGTTTTTGCAATGATTTAGGAAACATATATATAGCGTCTTTTCGAGGAAGAACCTTTGATCTTACTATTAGAGTATAGGTTTAGAGTTTAGGTACGCTGAAGGTTGGTCTCCCATCATTGTGTCTTATGTCTTAACCCTATTAAAAACTAATTCAACATTTTATATCCTAACTCACACGCATACACTAACATGCATCTAACATGGCATCTTTCATCCAAAACAACATATCTATCCATAAAGCAATAAAGAACCAAACATATTTAAGAAACCCTAGTATGTGAAACCGTATCATGTATCAAATAAAGCAACCACCCAAGCATGGCAACAAACATATCATCAATAGCAAGAAAAACATATTACAAATAAGGCATTAACTTCATACACATGTACCAAAGGAGGATTAAACAAACAACATGCGTGCTCATGTGAATGCATGACTTACCTTACTTACCTTGTAGCATCTTAGCACCCATGGCATCATGAATGGGCATGTGAATGCATGTTCATGGCATCAAAATAAGAAACAAACATAAAACTCTAATCTAAGCATGCTAAAGACAAACAAGTATACAAGACAGAGGCTCACATACGTATAAACATGTGAAAATGGCTTAAATAGAGGCAAAACATGTGAAACAAGCCAACCAAACAACATAAGGAATCTAGATTAGGGTTTCTAGGCAAGCACCTGCATACACAGCCATTAAGTTGCATATGCATGCTTATGACATGTGTGCGTGGGACTTGTTCAACAACCCTAACCCAAAAACCGAAACAGAAAACAGAGCATAGACACAAAAACCCTAATTCTAACAACCTAGCATGCTTAGAACATAAATGGAACTATAAACTAAACTAGGCAAACATGCATAAACATAAACCAATCCTAAAAAAACCAGATTACAACATAAAAATAAAGCATAAAATAAAAAGGAAAAGTTGAAACTTGATACCTCAAAAGGAGTTCCCAAGCTTTGATTTTGACCGTTCCCCTCAGTTAAATTTATCACAGTTAATAAACACGTGATTAGTAATCTTAAACTCAAAGGATTGGGGCCAAAAAAGGTCTCAATCAAATAAAATTGACCTGAGGGTGTTTTGTGAAAAACTCCATTTTGATTCACTATTTTCTATTGAATCTTAAGTTTTTCCCGTTGGATTTCTGTGTGCCTTGAAAATGTACCATGTAAGGCTTTATATAGTAGAAAAAATGGGATTTAGAATGGCTCCCAGATGACGTGGAATTCATTCCAAACCTCAGGCATTAATGCAGAAAACTTGCATTTTTCATACTTTTGAAATCCTAGCTGCGTACGTAGGAAAGTACCTGTGTACGCATACTTTGGCCCACGTACGCAAGTCGCTACGCACGTATGTGGGCCAAGGGTCGCTTTGGTCATTTAATTTCCAAAAATAGATTTTTGCTCATTTAAAATGTTATATTTTCCATTTTAACACTTCTCAAGTCAATTTGATATCTGATTGGGTTCTAAACTAGCCTTGGGCTTTAGAGTTTGAGCATCCTTGGGGAATGGGGACTTGAGTCATAAGGGGTACAAAATTCGGTGTCTACAAATGACCCTCTTTTGATTCATGAGTTTCGCTAACAGAATCAAAAGAATAAGAGACAAAACATTTTGTTTTGACGTATGGCTTGGGCCCAACCTAACCCATGCACACGACACACATCATGCATACATAGGGCAAGGTGCAACTCCGAAGAGTTGCGTGGGATTCGTATGTCCAAAATCCCATCTTTGTTGCTCGAGAAACGAACAACGATAGGTTCACTATTCCAAAACCTGTTTTGCCACTTGTAAGCAAATGGCGAGTGACTCACTATCCTAGAGTCACTTAAAAAGAAAAGAAAAGAAAAGAAAACAAACAAACAAAGGTGCTCTTACAAGCTAACCCATCAAACAACAAAAGGATATAGTCTCTGTGGTGTTCGTCTGAGGCTCTTGCCTCAAACTTCTCCGGGTGACCTGTTCCTCTTGACTTTTTCACTTCTTTCTCTATCTATTCTGGTGAGGCCCTTACTTTAGGTTGACCTTGGTCTCTTTCTCTATCTCTATCTCTATCTCTACCTTTTTCTATTGTGCCTGCATGTTTAATTCTCATGAGATATGTGCACGAATAATCTTGATTGTTGGATCCACTAGGGATGGTGAAAACTTGCTAAGGAGTAGGTTTGCATGGGAAGGAATCTTCTACCTCTTTCATGACTTGGGAATGAGAGACTCACTAAGGAGTAGTGGGAATGGACTCACTGAGGACTAGTGTAGATGTGTGACCCACTGGGAAAGAATCTTCTGCTTCTTTCATGGTTTGTTGAGGACTTTAAGGAAGAATCTTTTACTTCCTTAATGGGGATGATACTTTTGATTTTATGTGATCTATTGGAAATGGTTTTGGGGTGTACATGCTTAATTGAGGGAAGAGGCTTCCGCTTTCTTTACCACTAACTGGGAAGTTCTTTGATGATTTCGTGCCTAATTGAGGCAATCTTGAGATGTTCTTCCTTTTTGAAAGATTTCTTTTTTCCTGTTCATGACTAAATTACGTGTAGTTTAGTGGTGAGGCCTAAACTACATGTATTTTAGCCATTAGGTGTGTTCCCGCCTTTTCATTATCTCCAACGGTTACCAACCGTTTCTTTTTCTTCTTCATTCTCTTCATCTCCCTCATCTCTTCATATTCTCCATAACTCCTCTTTTCTTTTCTCTACAAAAACCTCCATCTCCTTTCTTTTCCTTTCACTTTTGACTCTTTTAGATTCTCAAACTCCCTCATTCTCTCATTTTCTCTTTAACTCTCTTCATCTCCTCCAATGGCACCCAAAACCAAGAAGACCTCCTACGTCCTTCCCTTTGATGCATTCCACCTTACCTGTTGGAGTGGGGCAACGAGGTTGATAGGGCCTCCACCGTTAACATACTAGCCATAAAATCACATTTTTATGGCTAAATTTGTAAGTTTTCAAACTTTTTCTCATTTTCAAGTTTCTTTATGATCTTTCATTTTAATGTGTTTTTGGCCATGTAAATGCTTAGGTTTTGCTATGGGATGAGTTTAGATGAAAACCTGATCTATTAGGAGGGCTAGAAACATGTTTAGGATTGATTTTGGATGATGTATACTTGAAAATGCCGAAGAACTGCTTCTGCATGCGTGGGCTCGGGCTTGCGAACACAGCTTAGATTCATGCGTGCACAACTCTATTCTTGCGTTCGCAGGTACGTTCTTGAGATCTTGCGTACATGGGGATGGGCCTGCATACATGGGGTCTTGTTTGCGTACGTGGGCTTTGACCCGCGTACGTGAGACTCTTGGTAGAAGCCCTATTCTACCCATTTTCACCCCTTTTTGTCATTTTTGCACCTGAATATCACTGTGTCCTTCTTTTTATCTTCATTCTTGAACTGACAACATCATTTTCATCATTTCTGCTTGAATCAAACCTAATGTCATTGTTTTTTTTTTTTTTTTTTTTTTTTTTTTTTTTTCATTTTAGTCATCATCCTTTTATGCTGGTAGGGGAAGCATTAATAAGGTGGTCGAATGGTACAACCTTCTTGCCCTCAAAACTAGGGCCTACATCTGGGAGGCGGGCTTCGAGCCCATCATTGGTCTTCTTCCAAAGAGGTCTACAAGTGCTACCTTGGTGCAGTGCCTTATTAAGAGGTGGTGGGATACTACCCACACCTTTCATATTACTGAGCGGGAGTGACTTCCTATAATTTCTACCGCATGATTGGCCTTAGCTTTGAAGGGGCTGTCATCAATTTGGACGATGTGTCAAGCATCCAGCTGGGTCTCAACATGTTGGGGAGGAAGTACTCCACTGAGACCATCCGCTACTTCGACTTGGTGTTGGACTATATGCTTCTCCCCTAGAGGACTACGGAGGAGTGTGTCCGTATGGCTAGGGCTTTCCTTCTTCACTTGTTGGGAGCTTAACTCTTTGCCAATGGTGGGCAAACAGTGTCCTTGAGGTGGTTGACCCTCTTTCAGGACTTTGGGGAGGCACGGAGGGCCGACTAGGGGCAAGCATGTCTTGCTTATCTTTACTTAACACTCTCAGCTTGGGCACCTTGCGACAACTTGTGGGGCCTTGAAAGCTCCTTGAGATTAGTTCTCTTTCCATTTCTTGCATTTTCAATTGTAGCTTGTAGTCTTGCAAACTGTATTATCTTGCACACTGTCATCTTGCAAATTGTTATCTTGCAAACTGTCATCTTGCAGATTGTCATCTTGTATCTAACTTGTGACTTATGCTTCTTTTTGCAGTTTTGGGTGGTTATGTATGGCTTTATAACCCTGGGCATCGACCTAATTCTGAGGGAGTTTCCTTGAGTGAGGGCCCACCTTGCTGGGTTGACTTCTGATGTGGTAAGTTCAAGAGTTCTAGTTTTTCATGCTTCTTCATGCATTTTTCCTTAGGATATCATTCTTTTAACCTCATGTTATTATAGGTTAACTGGACCTCATGGGCTGGCCAGCTCCTTCCTACTTCTCGAGACTTGGAGCATGCCGCTCTCATTGCTTTAGAGATCACTTGACCCTTTGAAGAAGCGGGCTTAAAGGCGCTATATCTAGCAAAGAGGGTGCAGTGCCAGTTGGTGGGTAGGGATAACCCCTAGATTTCGATGGACCCTCCTGAGTTCATGCTTGCCCCACACTCCATGACTAATGTTAAGTACCACTCACGAGGGAGTGGTGTTCCCTACATGGGGTGGCTTCTCGAGGGGTTGGACTATGAGGAGTTCAACATCACCTACCTCATGCCTTCCCTTACTCTTTGGGTATGTGCTTACTCTCTTCTTTTTCTCTTCCTTGTGTTTGTCATGACTTCTAATGGTAGAAAACTGTAACAAGAGGAGCCTACTGCCGGTGAGCTTATTGGCCCTCCACACCTTCCTTGGACGGTCTATGCCTATGACCCTGATGGCTTTGCTTGAGAGCGCACTGTGCCTCGTAATCCTAATATCATGGGCTATCTTTTCCCTCCCAACACTCGGGCGGTGAGTTCTTTCTTCCCTTTGTTCTTTCTCTTTTTGCCAATTCTCTCTTTTTGTTTCAGTCACTAACCTTTTTTTCTTTGAATTGCAACCCACTATCCAAGAGCATGAGGAGTTGGTATGGTTGGCTGGGAATCTCAAGTTGGAGGTGACCAATTATTCAAGGAATCTGTATGGTCTTAGAGGAGTGGCCTACCCGGGCGGTGGTGGTGATGATGATGATGATGACGGTGATGAGGAGGAGGATTCGGAGGCGACTCCTAGCTACCAAACAAGGAAGAGACGACACGACACCATTGATTATCAGTAGTTCAAGACATATAGGCATACAACACACGACTTTTTTCTTTTTCTTCTTTGCTTTTAATGTTTTTCATCTCCTTTAGTAGACATTTGGATTAAGTTTGAGACAAAGGATTGTTTTTAAGAACATCTTTTTACATTTATGCTTTTGATTAGGACTTAGCACTTAATTTACAAGATATGTGATGAATTGTATGTTTTTATACAATTTTGTTTCCTTGATGCTTGAAATCTTATGCTTGGAATGCGTCTTATATGATCCTTTAGGTCACAGGAACCCTAGGAATGCTTGGGAGTGAAAAAGCTATGCTTAAAACAAGGGAACATGGGCTTCTGCCAAGCGTAGTGTGTACGTGGAGATGAGCCTATGTACGTAGCTATGACTTTGCGTACGTGAGCCATGAATCAAAAAAACCCTAATCGACTTACTTAAGAATAAAAGTAGCCGTTTGAGTCTAGAACCCTTACCAACGTATTTTCAACCCATAAAGCCCTTTTTTGAGGTCCCCTAATGGCATAAAACTCTCCTCTTGATGTCTTAACTTGGATTAGGAAGCTTGGTCCCGATTTCAAGGATTCCATCACCCCTTATTGTCTTTCTTGTATCTTTCCCTACCATTAAATCAAGGTGGATGAGCCTCTTCTTCGTGCTGCTGCTAACTATTGGGTTCCTTCTTGGCATGTATTCCGCTTCAACGGAATAAAACTATGCCCCACTATTGAAGAATTTAGTGCTATCATGGGTGAATCGGAGATTGATTATCTCATCTTCCCTACCATGGGTAGGGATCTTCCTTTTTTGCTGTGAGTTGTGTTGGGTGTCCCTACTGCCACGACAATGGTGTGTTTTTGAAAAATCAGATTTGCAATTTCTTTTAAAACTCATTTTGTTTCTTAATTAAACAATTAGATTTGAATTTTCCTCTTGGAGGTTCATTCTGTTCTTTAGGTTGCTTTGGCTCTATGTAAAATGTTTTTCAAGTATAAAATATTTTCAGGTGAAAATATTTTATATAAAGGAAAACATTTTCTGTTGTTTGATTGTGTTGTGGAAATTATGCCAAAAAATTATTTCTTATGTTTGGTCTTACATGTAAAAAACCTATTTTCAGAAAAGGTAAACACAAGTTAGCCACCAACTACCACCAATAAGGACAAGCAAAACCTACCACCAACCACCCAAATCCAGATTAGGAAGAGGAAAAAAACTGCTACCACTGCTTCGTTGCCACCAAAATCCACCAAAACACCACCACTCACACCACCGCCACAACATCAGAATCAGAGATCAAAGAAAAAGAAAATCAACCACAAAAATAAGTGGGGTGTTTGGTTTAGGTTAGAGAGAAAAAGTGAGATGAGAAGGAGAAGACCACTATGGAGTGGTGTTACCTGGGGTTCGCTATAGAGGAGCCATGGAGGCTCCACTTTGTTAGATCAAAGAGAAGAAGAGAGGGAGGGTGAGATCGATCTAGATTGAGAGTGCCGTGACTAAGAGTGGAAGAGAGGGTGTGGTTCTTGAGTGAAGCACTAGATTGGTGACACGCAATGTCCGATTTGGCCTTGGTTGGTTGGAGGGAAATAGAGAGAAATAGAGAGATGAAAGTGAGGAGGTTTAGAGAGGAGGAGGAGTTTACCTTCACCAGTGGACACAAGGGACGACGGGTGGAGCATGCAGAAGGATAGCAGTCGGAGTGATGGAGGAAGCTTCTGGTGCTCTCTCTCTCTTCAGGTAGCTGAAGTCTCTTCCGGTAGCTGGAGTTGTGAGGGATATGGAAATTGATTGAAGGTAAAATGAACATCTAAAACATTTTACACTCTAGAAAGCTCTATTTTATGGTCAACTGAGATATATTTTCAATTTGACCGAATTTTCGTCGTACCCAAACACCCTTAAGGGTGTAAAATGTTTTCCCAATTTCATTTACACCCGAAACAAACATAGCCTTAGTTAAGAAATCAAATTTGGGAACTCTTTTTTAAAAATCCATTCCTTTTTTATTAAAAAAATCAGATCTGAATTTTTTTATTAAAAAAACTTCTCTTAAAATATCCTTTTCCTTCAAATAAAATTCAGATGTGATTTTTCCTTGCATAAATGCAACAGATCTAATATTTTGCATATTAACCCACCATAGATCTAGGAATATTGACACAATAATTTGCATATCATTTTTTGATGGGTTTTTAAAAGATCATTTAAAGTCTAGAAGACCAGACTTTGTCTGATCAAGATGGGTGCCTAACACCTTCTCATCCTATAACCTAGCTCTTGGATTTAAGAATCTTAGGTTCAAAGTGTCTTATTTTTCTTTTGATAGATTGTAACTAGGAAACAAGGCCTTGTAATTTTTTTATTAGATTGTAACTAGGAAACAAAGCCATAGTTCTTTCTATCAAGTTGTATTTATTTCAAATAAATGAGAATGTGTATTATTCAAAGACATTTTATAATCTTTTGTATAGTTTTCTTATTTTACTTATAAAATAAATGGCAACTTCATATGATCCTAAAAAGGGAAGGTGCCAATGCCTAAACCTCTTTTTTCAAAGCCAATTTGGTCTTTCATGGGCCCAATATCACTTTGCCTACTTGTGGTTCAAAAAATATTATTTTACCCACCTGAGGTAAACTCCGTTTATCTCTTATAACACATCTTTGTTAAAAACAGGGGTAAATAGGTATTTTCGCTTCCAGTTTGTCTCTCTCCTCCCAAAACAAAGAAAAAATAAGATCGAAAGATGTCATTTGTAAAAATTTAGAAATTTGGCTCAAGAACTCCAATAAATCACAAAATGTCTTTGTAACACTCATAAGAAAATAGACGCAAAAGGAAGAATTTACTTACCACACCCATTAACTTACTTTCTTCCTTGTACTTTAATTTATCCCGCATGCTTTATTAGGAAAAAAAATTCTCACGGTCTTTCTCTCTTCTCTCTGGCTTTTTCTTTTTGCCTCTCTCTATTTTGTCCTTGTCTCTCTCATCTCTCATACTCTAGTTTAGATTGGCGGTAGCTTGTGGTCATGGTTGCTTGATGGTGAATGTGGAGGAGAGAGGGGTGGGTAATGTCATGTTGTTTGATCAGAGATGGAAATTGGTGGGGCGGAGTTGGGTTGGGATCCTTGGGGAGGCATATGAGCCCTTGATCCTAGCTTTGAATCATAGTTCAATAAATTATTTTTTTCAATCCTTGTGACCTAATTATTATATAATTATCAATTTAACACTTGTTCCCCTTAAAGAAAGTCTTAAAGTGAATCTTCCATTTGATAAAAATAGAAAGCAAATGAATAGCATCTTTTGTACACCTAATCAAAGATTAAAGCACATCTTTTGTCCAAGTTGGTGGCTAGGAGGGTCTCAGTATGGGAAAATTCTTAGATGCTCTTACAGCATGAAAAATTGGTGCTCTCTAAGAATGTGAGAGGAGGGAAACACCATTTTTCGTACTCTAAGAATACCTAAGAATTACTCCTTAGTATAAGCCGACTTATGCTTTAATCTCTCTCTCCAAGAAAGTTTGATATCTTTTTACACTCTTGGATTATCACATGATGGAGTCTTAGGATGCCGCTAGTAAAGGGCTTTGGATGCTATTTTATTTTTACAAAATCCTCAAATTTTGATATTATTTTCTATTGTTTTGGGAGGAGAGAGACATAAAAGGGAAGCAAAAATACTTGTTTACCTCAGTTTAAAAAAAAGGGTGGGTTATAAGAGGCAAATAGAGCTTACCTTAGGTGGGTAAAGTGACATTTTTTTAAAGCACAGATAGACAATGTGATTTCAAGCCAAATCATAGGTAGTTTTATTGCAATTATCCCATAAATTTATAATAAAGAGAGTAACACTCACAAGTCACAAACACTCACTTTTACTCTTAGACTCAGAGATATCGAGATCGTCTGATAGGGAAGAAAGATGAGATGAGATTCATGAGAGAGATTCAAGCATTTGATTGGTTAAGTAGACACTTAGTGTATTATTTATATATGGACGAGTGTGGCTATGTGAGTCAATAATTAATATAGTGCAAGTGGGTTGAGTTTTGTCATTTAGTTTAAAATATTTTTATAAAAAAAATGATAAATAGATAATGACAACCGCATAAAAATAAAAATGTTATATAAACTTAACAATATAAAATGATCATACATATTCACATTAACAATAGATAATGACAACTGATAATGAACTATCAGGTAATAATTTCAAAATATAAAAACTCGTAAAAGAAAATTGTAAAACTTCATGTATTTATTTATTTTTTGTTAATAACTCGATATATTTTTTTAATCAAATTTGGTTTAATTTAAGTTTCTAAATGACCCTTTTAAAAAAAGTCCAAAGCTACCACTGAGGCATAAATCAAGAGATCTTAAGTTCATTTCCCTGCTGAATGTATTATGTTTCCAAGATATCTTATAGACATGGAGTGAAGTTCATTTCCCTGCTGAATGTATTATGTTTCCAAGATATCTTATAGACATGGAGTGAATTGTGTGCGCGTGTATATATATATATATATATATATAAAGTAGAAAAAAGAAAAAGAAAAAGAAAATAAGGAAGGAAGACCAACCAATCATGTTAACATGTCATGTCATAAATTATATCGGCTGCCCACTTGATTTATGTGCGGATATACATGCCAAGAGGCAAAGGACTCTCGACTTAGGTGTCCGGTGATCCAGTCCATTGATGCCCAGTTAGTGTGAACTCGTTCAAATTTCTCAAGTTATAGCTAGGGCGGTGCAATGATGGAAGACAAGTTATGGTTGGTACAGGGGGAGAAGAGGGTGTGGCTTGCCATTTTGCCAATATCGTTACCACCCTATAACTTGTTTTCCATGGCAGCACCACCATTAAACCAGTCCATTTGTTGTTGGTCACCCGCCACCAGCCTCTGGGTATCCTTTGAAACAACAATATTTTTATTGCCGTACGTGGAAGGAGCATACTGGTGTTGCATGGCACGTAGCTAATACTAGCCGAAAGCCCATGGCCGCCTCTGACACCTGTGAGTTTGTCATAGTTCCAGCCAAAAAAATAAATAAATAAATAAATAAATTAGCATTTGGGTTCGGTTATTCAGAAGGATTAATGGAAAACTCAAGAAGATATATGAGCATTCCGTTCTTAATATTCCCTTTAAACCCTCATTTACCTCCATTCTATTAGAACGTCCCTTTCAAAACATACGAGTATCCATCTTAATATAATATTCCCTTTCAACCTTCATTTTTTTTTTCTCTGGCGAGCTATTCTACCATTCCTTTATCTTTAGTGTAAGCTTGGAGTGACTTCTAGCGTTCGATTTTCAGATTTTGGGAATTTACATTTTATAATATTTGAAATGATATCAATATGTCATTCTGCTATTCTTTGTCCAATTTTTGTATGTTTTTAATTTTTAATTCTTTTAATCTTAGATAAAATTTTACTTTAACCCAATTTAAGGGCGTATATATGTAAAACTTTTTTCTAAAGATTTGATCTTAAACCCTTGCTCTCCTCATTTCTCATAATCATTTATGCTCATATATATGTGTGAAAGCTCCCACCAATTTTTGTAGTTAACCTGCCTAAAACAGACGTCATTTTTTCAGCTTTATTAGAGCATTCACATCAAAGAGGTGAGAAATGCTAAATTCTAATTTTAGCTCTTATCCATTTAAAATATCATCCACGTCAAGCATGCTATTCTTTGGCAAGCTATTCTACCATTCCTTTATCTTTAGTGTAAGCTTGGAGTGGCTTCTGACGTTCGATTTTCAGATTTTGGGAATTCACATTTTATAATATTTGAAATGATATCAATATGCTCATTCTGCTATTCTTTGTCCAATTTTGGTAGGTTTTAAATTTTTTTTAATCTTAGATAAAATTTTACTTTAACCTAATTTAAGAGTATATATGTGTAAAACTTCCTTCTAAAGACTTGAACTTAAACCTTACCCTCCTCACTTCTCATAAGCATTTGTGCTTGTATATGTGTGAAAGCTTCCACCAATTTTTGTAGTTAACCTACCTAAAATAGATGTCATTTTTCTAGCTCTATTAGAGCATTCACATCAAAGATGTGAGAAATGCTAAATTCTAATTTTAGCTATCATTCCCTTAAAATATTATCCACATCAAGCATGCTAATCCTAAATTTTTTGACATCCTTGCTACAGTGGAGTGTCATCTTTGACACCCTACTGTAGCAAGTTGCTAGAGTTTTTTATAATTTTTTTTTCTCTCTCTGTGTCACTCTCTGCTGTGCTGTGCTGTGCTGTGCACTTGTGCCTCTCTCCACTACTTTCTTTCTCTCACTTGATAAAAATGAATAATATTTTAATAAAGTGGTATAAAAAAATATAATCTTTGATGTTGAGTGTATTATAAAGTGGAGTATTAAAATAAATAAAGTAGTGTTTTGAGATGCTAAATGACTTGTTTGATGAGAATGCTCTTACTATTTTGTCCAAAATAGGATTTTATTGATTGTTGACTAAAGAAGTACGCTAATATTGTTGACGGTGTATTGTAAGTTTTCATAGTGAAGGCCTAGTTTAACAACAACCTTTACCTTTTTCTTTTTTCTCATGAAGCAACCTTTAAAGCCTTATTATTATTATTCAAAGGGCAAACAATATTTCTTCTAAAATAAAAGGGCAGAAACAACCTCTAACACCTTTTTAAAAGAAAAACAACCTCTAACATAGTATGTAAATATATAGTATTTTAACCTCCTTTACTATGGTATTTTTATCGTTATGGTTTTTGTATTTTTTCCTCTCTTTTTTTTTGACTTTTTTTTTTGGTGGTATTTTTTCCTAAATTTAAGAAATTGGAACATTTCTCAATCTATGTGTATTATAATTGCACAGTGAGTCAGTGACAATGCTTCTCTCTTTACGGTTTCAATTTTATTGGATTTTACTATAGTTATGTTAATTTCTCATTTTTTTATCCTTTTTTTGATACCCAAAAAAAGAAAAAAGAAAAAAGAAAAAAGAAAAATGCAATATATTTATATTATTTTGTAAGTTAAAAAAAAAAAAATTTTGAGTCAATGTGATATCATAGTTATATTTTATCTAATCAATTTCATTTATTATTTTTGGTCTAATGGTACCTCTTATTACTTGGGGCTTTTTTTTTGGGGGGGGGGGGGGGGGGGGGGTATTCGGAAGTAGCTTAGGAGATTTCTAATCATTTCAAATTTTTAAATTTTTTTAGTAATTTATATAATTATTTACGTACTATTGTTTTTTTAAGAAAAATTATAATATTTCAAAGCTTAGGTTTCCAATTACACTTGACCTCTTGGTTCAAAAGGGTCTTTAAAAACAAAATGACCAATTGATCCATACTCGATGGCTAAGTGGCTAACCACCCAACCCACACCACGCCGGCCCCCCCCCCCCCCCCCCCCCCCACAAAAAAACAGAAAGGCTTGTGAGTTGACCTCAAAATTTTTTTTTTGGTTTTTTGTTTATGTGTTTTGACTCATAAAACTAAGAATTTATCTTTCTCAAGAGAGTCTTATAATTCAATTGATTGACTCTTTATTTTCCTTTCAATAGACAGATTCAGTGTTCAAACTCCAATTTCTAACTTGATAGAGTTTGACTAGAAACTTTTATTAAAAAATTAATATGGTTACATTTTTTTGAAAGTTAAATCGTTATATTGTATGTTCTTTATTTTATTTTTATATAGTTTCATTTTATAGAGTCCTCTTCTGTGGTTTTACTCTTTATCATTAGACCAAAACACTAATCAGTTTTTGGTATAAGTAAAGATTGAATTTTAAATTTCTTATTCAACCATTAGATGATTTACCAGTTGAGTTAACTAAAACTTACATATTAAATTTCGTGGCATTCAGATGTTATTTATTATTTGATTTATAAATTTTTTTTTTATGTATTATTTAAAACTACACAAATTTAAAATTTAAACATTTGATTAATTACATAATGTTCTTGAAATTTTATAAGCATAAATGATATAATAATAAAAATTGTTCTATTGTTCATCTCAAAAAAAAAAAATTGTAATCTAACAGTAAATTGTGAAAATTTACATTAAGAGCATCCACAACCCAAAATGCCATCCTATCTCATTTTACTATCTCAAAAAGCTACTTTCTTAATTGTACCATACCATTTTACAACGCACCCAACATCCCAAAACTTTATTTTTTTCCCATTTTATTTAAATATTTGTTTTTAATCCTTTTTTTACTATTTCTCTTTTTCTCTTCCTTTTCCTCTCTTTCTCCCTCAACCTCTAGCAAACCCATACCTAGCAAAATCACGGGTTTTTTTAGAAAATAACTATAAAACCCAAACAATATTGTTAGTTAGGTAACGTTTTAAACATATTGCATTTTTAGCAATTCGACTATAGAGGAGTCGATTTTACTGTTCATATTACTTTTTTTAAAGAAGTCGACTTCAGAGGGGTCGACTTCTACACAAAGAAGTCGACTTCAGTGGAGTCGACTTCTGTACAAAGAAGTCGACTCCACTGAAGTCGACTTCTGTACAAAGATGCCGACTCCACTGAAGTCGACTTCCCCAAAAACCCACAACCTCCAGGCGAACCATTCCAGGCGAAGAACCCAGCAACACCGGCGAACCCAGCATCCCAGGCGAAGCATTCCAGGCGCCGACGAACCAAAAACCCACAACTTCCAGGCGAAGAACCCAGCAACACCGACGAACCCAGCATCCCAGGCGAAGCATTCCAGGCGCCGACGAACCCAGGCGAAGAACCCAGCAACACCGACGAGCAAGACCGACGAGCAAGCGAACGCAGGCGCCGATTTCTTCACCAGCGACGAAGCACGACCGACAAACCCAGCATCCCAGGCGAAGCATTCCAGGCGCCGACGAACCCAGGCGAAGAACCCAGCAAGACCGACGAGCAAGCGAACGCAGGCGCCGATTTCTTCACCAGCGACGAAGCACGAACCCAAGCGCCGATTTCTTCACCAGAACCCAGGCGAAGAACACGATCGGGTACGGCGAAGCACGAAGAACACGCTTCTCTGGTTGTGAGGTTTCTTTGAATTTTTACATAGTGGATTTGTTTGTATAGAAGTCGACTTCAGTGGAGTCGACTTCTTTGTAAAGAAGTCGACTCCACTGAAGTCGACTTCTTTCTGTAGAAGGCGACTCCACTAAAGTCGACTTCTTTCCAACGCCACCCATAAAAAAAGGCATTATGAACAGTAAAATCGACTACTCTATAGTCGAATTGCTAGAAATGAAATATGTTTAAAATGTTGCCTAACTAATAATATTGTTTGGGTTTTGTAGTTATTTTTTAAAAAATCCCCAAAATCACAACAAAAAATCACCCAAATCAATAGAAACTTAACCAACCATAAAAAAATCACTCACAGCCACGCTGGTCTCGCCGCCGCAACAACTACCAGACAACCACTGACCCAATCTTCAAGTCGCGGTTGCTGCTGCCACCGTCACCACCCAAATCTGACCTAAACACCAGAAACCCAGGCCCAACGATGATCTCCAGATCCCACGCCTAACGCCGATGGCTGGTGACAGTGGGTCAGGCCATGGTGAGGTGGTTATGGGGTTTTGAGTTTGAAGAGAGGAGAGTAGATTGAGAGAGAGAGAAAAGAAAAGAAATAATGAGAGAGAATCAAAAAATAATTTTTAGAAATATAATTATACTACAGTAGCATCTTATTAATAAGATGTTAGCACAATTGTAAAAATTTTTACAATTTCAAATATTTAGAAGTCCAAATGCTGGGTGATTTTTAGGCTCCTAATGTTAAATAATCCTTACATTTCCTATTTAGCATTCCCACCGGAGATGCTCTAATACAATGATACAGGTTCGAGTTGTTGCGAAAATCTGTCCTCCTCGACCCACTGTTTATAAATAATAAAAAAGGGGTTAATTTAACGAAGACTCACCTAAATAGGTGGAGTGAAGGGCGGAACAAAATCTTTGCCCCAACGGCACAAATTTGGTTGTGCCACCCCACCTGACTATATTTACTACTCCCAGTGCCAACCGACACTCCACACTCCTCACTCCTCACCCTTTGCCTCTTTGTCTTTCAGTAAGCTCTCTCTCTCGCTCTATCTCTCGTCTTAACATCTCTGGTGATTTTTGAGTAATTCTCACACATTTTATTTTGGGTGCAAAATATACAGATCAAGCCCTCGAAAGTCAATCTTGATTACACTTTCTTTCGTCCATAAGGTATTTCTTCCTTATTTTCTGTTTTCGTTACTCCAATAAAACACATGTTGATAAATTTCTTAATATTATTACCAAATAAGTGATTATATCTAATTACGGTATGGTTTATTTATTCTTTGTCTAACATTCGTTATTGATCTAGTGCAAAAGTTATAGATTTCAGTTTTGCTTATTTACCACCGCGCACCCACCCCCTTGGTGGGTGCGATGGTCACTCCACAAGTTAAGATTTTGTATTTTTTTCTGGTTAAACAATCTGTTGTGAATTTTTATTTATGTTAATGTTAAAAATTTGGATTGTGTTATTGAGTATTTAATTTTTTTTTTATTGTTGCTGTTATTATTATTATTATTATTATTATTTTTTCAGAAAGTTTTATTACCACAAAACAAAGGAAACGAGGAAAAGAGTTCCACAAGGAACTCAAAAACCTTGCCGAGGACAAACATGAGCCCCAGCACAACCCACAGTCTACAATCTTACAGTCAAAACTAAAAACTCCCTATAAGTCTCATTTCAGTTCACTTTGCTACGCTGAACACTATAGCTCACTACAAATGTTATAACTATCAATTACACATAGTAAAACCCCCAATTGGAGGCAAGAGTGCAACTACTAGGAGTTCAAAGAATTTTCCTTCCCTTCTTCCCTTGACATCCCTTTTTATACTCTTAATCGGTTGCTCTTCTGTATTGATGCTTCCTCCATGAAATGGGGTAATTTGGAACATGGTTTCCCATTGTTTGATGTGGGGTATTTGGAGGGAGAGAAATGCTCGAACTTTTGAAGGCAACGAAAGTTTGATTCGGGACATGAAGATGTCTTTTTTCCATACTCAGTTTGGGTGGACTTACTCTTCGGGTGTTTTATCTTTTTCTTTGTTACCTAATTTACTTGATAGATGTACTTTCTTTCTTCTTAGTTCTGTTTTTGTAACTTTGCCTACCTCAGTATACATCCTGAGTGCTATGGCTTTTCTTGTACTAGTTTTTCTTTCAATGAAATTTGTAAGTTGTAAAGAAGAAATGAATTATGTTATTTCTTTGTATCCAAATGTGATAAAACAGTAGCCCACCAAGCCACCTTGCACAAAAAAGCTTTGAAGTTACTGCCCTGTGGGTAATGTATTCCCAAATTGACCACCTCCTCCCAATTATAGGATATACCAGGAACCAAACTAAGCTGCATTGTTGCTTGCTAACTTCTTTTGCTGAAAGGACACTCGAAGAAAAAAAAAAAAAAGGTTCCTAGTTTCAATCACCATTTTGCAGTAGGATCATAGACTATCCTCATTGTATCAGCCTTGCTTTTGTTGAGAGCCTGTCTTTCATTGCTTACCATCCTGTGAAGCTACGCTTTGGTGTTGCAGCAGGAAACCAAATCAGTGTCCACCAGGGGACCTTGCTTTGAAGATTATTCCAGGTGGCTGCAATGCAAAATTTCCCTGAAGGAGATGTAGTTCAGATCACTCTTTCGTTCTCTTTGAGATCTATTATATGCAATTTACTTTGAATCTTGACCTAATCTTCAGACCTTGTAGGCCTCCAATGTTATTCCTTGTCTTTACGTACACTGCGGAACCTTGCCTGAAGAGAACTAGCTGCCTTATAGATAACCCTAGGCCAATAAGCTTGGTGAAACACCCCATCTAGGTGCCAATTGTCCAGCCATAGGAATATGCTCTTCCCATCACCTACTTCATGCCTTACAAGCTACTTGGCTTTAGTTATGAGCTTCAATAGATTCCTCCAATTCCTAGTGCAATTCTGAGGAATTTTGACAGCTCAGAAGCTTCTTCCCTTCAGTAACATAGCGTGCATCCAGGCCACCCAAAGAGAACCTGCAGGAGTGAAAAGATTCCAAATATGCTTTATAGCTGCAGCTTCATTCCAATCTATATCTTTTAAATTAGTTGCAGTGTGGGGTGGGGTGGGGTGAGGTCTTGTGGGTAGGGGATGAACCAGAAAGACCAGTTTGCCTTAACCTGCAAGGCAGGGCAAAAATGAGGCAATATAGTTGATCTACAGGTTAGGATCAGGACACCTATGATTCGACCCCACCCTGCCTTGATTGCTAAGACCAAGTAGTTTTGATAAAATGTTAGATTGTTGATATAAGTGTGTCCGTGGACTGTTATTTTGTTTGTGAGTTTGATTTGTTACTTGGCAATACTTGTTGATTTGTAGATTATGGGAAAACCAATTGTAATATTTGACTTTTTTTAATGAAAAACTTCAAAAAAAAAATTCATAAGCCAGTACTAGTGATATAGCATACTGACCTCCAATACTAATATTTAATCTATGAAAATTCTCATGCAAAATTTTGAAAAAAAATGAAATCAATGAAATTTATGTTAGTTTGTTGGAATGTGATATTTGATTACATCTATTACATTACCAATTGTCCCAAAAATTTAAGCTATTGGGATATAGTCAATTTAACCACTTAACCTTATACTTCTACACTCCCTCTCACTTGTAGGATCAAACTCTATTTTAATAGGTGAGGCCCAACACGTGTGATTTTAAATGGGAGGTAGTGTGGAGACATGAATCAAACTCCGGACCTTATGTTCTAATACCATGTTAAATTTCCAATTGTTCCAAAAACTTAAGCTATTAGGATTTGGTTAATTTAATCATTTAACCATATACTTCTAACAACATCGACAAATATGAGATTGTTATTGAAAAATGAATTTGCTGCAAATTTTAGAACAAAATTATTTATAAATGATTTCAATGATTACGAATTCCATTTAGATAGATAATTGAGTTGAAATATATTTAGAAATAATTAATTCATGCCTTCTTTTATTTATATTTTTTTAACTCTGAATAAATATTAGTTTTATTTTTCATGTATTAAGTTATTTTTGAGTCTTAGCTATTTCTCATTCTTGATCAATGATTTTATTTTATTTTATTTTTTTAATTCACGTCCCTAATCAAGGTATTTCAAGTCTATATATCTTGTACAAAAGGTGTATGAAAAATTATATAATGCACATAAGATTTTTGAAAATAAACTAAACATGCAATTTCACAATCCTAGTTTTTTCATATTAAATTTCTAATAAAACTTAGTTCTACAAGGGAATGCCAAGACCTTATAATTTAATTGACACTTCTTGATGTTTTCAATGGAAACGTCTAAGATTCAAATCCCCATTTCTCCATTATAACTATCGAATTTAAATTCACGATGAAATTCAAATCCCCATTTCTTCTTTCTTCATACAACACACTGTCCACCTCAATGCCTCTAACATGATTAGCTCTTCTATGAGAGTTCATCAATCTATGAAAGAAACGTGTATTGTTATCACCTTCCTTCACAAACAAGGCACAAGACTTTGTTCCAAAACATGAGCCAAATGTTTAATTTCACCTCTAAGCTGTGTTCTACGAGTTTGTTGCTCATGCAAGAGCCCCCTCTCTAGCATCCAAACCCATTAACTCAGTCAGCAGAATCTTCCTAAAAGACAAACCCCCAAATTCCTACTTATCCCACTTCTTTAGATCTACTTTAAGTGCCTTTAAATTCTGAGTAAGAATGAAACTTAGAGAGCCTATGAAATGATAACCATTCCACCACTGCTGAACTCTCAACAAAACCATCAGCCTTCAACCACATATTTCAAATTTGAAAGCACATCACCCCCTACTAATGCCACCAGCTTTGACCAAAAGAGGACAGTGATAAGAAACAACACAAGGAAGCACCCTTTGAGACACATCCACAAAATGATCTATCCAATCCACTGAAACCAGAGTCCTATCGATTCTTGACATAGATGATGCATCAGAATCCCTAAACCATGTAAAAGATGCCCCTTCTAAAGGTAAATCAACTAGGTTATTATCCGTGATGAAATATGAGAATGCAAACTTGGCCAGACTAAAAGAATCTCAACCAATTCTCTCACTTGGGTATCTAATTAAATTAAAATCACCAATCAAACTCCATGTCTGGACTAAAAGAATCTCAGCCAATTCCCACAAAGCACCCTGCTGGCTATCATCATTAGGATCATACACTCCTGTACAAGCCCATTCAAAGCCATCAACTGCACCCCTCAATAACACATTGACTGAAAACTGCCCCACAGTTGCATCAATTTTCAAAGGTCCTCTTATCCCAAACCAACAAGACATCCCCCTGCTGTGTGATCGGCATTTAAAACAGCCCAATTAATAAAAGGACTACCCCATAAACTCTTAACAACAACAGAGTTTGAAGAATCTAGTTTAGTTTCAGGGAAGCATATAATATCGTACTTCCACTCCTTGAGTAGATTCTTCACTACCTCTCTCTTCTTGGATTATTCAACCTCCTAACATTTCAAGATAAGAGTCTCAAATAGATAACCACTAATCAACCCCAACCCATTTGAAGATCCTCTACTCCTACAAAACAAAATCCTTTAAAAACTAAAAATTGAATGGGTTGGATTCTTGTGAACCTTTAAAAATTTAGAACTTTAGTGAACCTTTTATCATTAAAGGAATGTCAAAAATTAAAAAACCTCTATGCTGTGGAGTTCACTAAAAATTCTAAAGAAATTTGATACGTTTGATTTATTTGAATGTGCATGGTCAAAAATTGGCCGTTCAATCCTCCCCACCACGTGCGCGCACCCCCCCTCCCCCCCAACAAAAAAAAAAAAAGGGTTGAGGTACTATCTATTGCATCCATTGTAGTAACAATGGATACTTTGGTTCATGGCTTCATGCCGTGTATGGATCACACTTGTTGTGAAAGTACTTTTTTTTCACTGGTGCATCTGCATATGGATTGATCAGATGAAACAATAGTTTTTAGTTTGCCTGAATCATCTTTGGGCACACAGCGAGATGCATGATAATTAGAGTTATTATTAGGTGCTCCTGGAACAGGAGACTCTTTCACATTCATGGTGGATTTCCAAAAAATCCCAAATTATTTGTTCATGATTGAAATTAAATAGGCTTCTTTGTTTAAAAAAATTAATTTAAAATACAGCTGAATTATCTCCATGCCAGGAATAGAGTCAAACTGAGAATTTATGATGGGATTGAGTCAGAGCAATCGTTCAGGAAGTGATGCAAACGAATCTTCATTACTTGGTAAGTTTTAATTCTTTTGCACATTTTTGTAGTTATCATTGTTTCTTTGTTTTTGCTAAACCTCTAATATTGTTCATTTGTTCTTGGTTTTTATTGCAAGATACAGAAATTAACGGCACATATATAAACACGCAAATTTCTGTTATCTCAATGAATTCCAGCCAGGATTCTTCATTTTGTCAACGATCCATTATGAAGGAAATAGCTCAAGGTGAGTCAAACAGGACTGATGGCGGCGTGGTATTCCAAGCAGCAAACTGTGGATGTGCCTTAACTGACGCAAGTCCAGAATTACGTCAGGTAAAACTTAACTTGGAATACACTGTAAATGATATGTTTAAAACCCACCTTTTTCTTTAGGCTGTCTGCTAAAGAAGTTGATGAGTTGACATCATGACCCATCCAGCAGGCTGGGGTTTCTTCCCATATGAAGCTTCTAAACTGGAACACACCGATAAGGCTTGTCAAAGTTACACCACTTCTGACTTCACTGCGGCATGAAACACTTCTAAATTGGAAATCATCGATACTTGATAGGGCTTCTAAAAATTGCACCACTTTCATGGCTTCACTGCGGGCTACATGAAACAACTGTTTAGTGAAGGAACACGTGAACGACATAGTGTTGCTGCACCTTCACAGACAAAACAGCGACCTCTCACCGATACAACATAGGCCAAAGATCAGATTTTCTTCTCTCAAATTCGCCCTCAAACAATTCCACTCCTTTGAAACCCCTTCTAGAAGAATCTCCAATTTCCCCCAGGTCCCATTTCCCTTCTCTCTCTCTCTCTCTCAATCCATTACTTTCTCTCTCATCATTTCTAATGAAATCATTTTGTGATCAGGAAACTCAAGGTATAGTTGACGTTCCTCGTGATTTGAGCAGTTCCATCAGCTCTGACTTTGCTCAGATGTTTTCCTTGCTTCAGGGCATTTTCAAGATCTTACTTCGTATCTACAAAAAGATACTATTGTTTCTACCTCCTTCGATCCGTTCCAAACTGGTAAACTCACAATGCCTCTCAGTTACGATTCTGCTAAATGAAGAAATAAGAAAATTAAAAAGAAAAAATTACTAATGTGATTTTTTTTTGGCCAATGTAGGACCGTACTGTTGTTGGAGTCTTACTGCTTGCTCTTTTTCTGGGGTTTAAGGAGATTCTTGAGGTAACGATATATTCTCATTTGCTTAAACAAATTGCATGCACATCAATGTCAATAGCCATACATTGTCCTCCAATTGCAAATTAAGATTAAACCCTGCTCTACAATATTTATTTTTGGGTTCTTTTTAATTTTAATGATAAAGATGGAAGGTCTTTGGTGTTTGTGGTGTCTACTTGGTTTAAAGGTACTTAGCATAAATTGCTTAGTTCGTTAGTGATGAATGTCCTGGATTACCTAACAACTAGTTATGACGTGGGGTCAGTTGCCTATAAATTTCACTGGTTGGAGGCGAGTCCAAGGGCTCATCTTTGGAAAGATTTCCTACCTTATTAAAAAAAAGGAAGAGTGAAAAAAAAAAGGAACTTGTGAAAATTTTAGTGACAGTAAGTACTAACATATGAAGTTATTTGAAAGCCTATTTCACTTATTACCAATCACACATCTGTCATAAAGATAGCTTGGCAGCTTTTCATATGTTCAAGTCGAATATAATAAGAGTAATACCATGTCTGTGTGTGAGCGAGTTCAAGTTCAAGTTCAAGTCTGAATGTAAATAGAGTGAAATACTATATATGTGTGTCAATGTGTGTGGGTGTTAGACTTTCAAATTTCAATATCTGCTAAGTATGGTGTTGGCTTTGGGGAAAAGTAGCTTAAGCTTTGCAAATGCTAATGCCTTATGTTCACATTAAGCTTAGTTGCAAATTAGAATTGTGGAGGAATAAATTATTAGGTCTTGTTAGAGATTTATTTATTTATTTATTTTTCAGAATGCTCTATCGAAGCCATAGCGGAATCCATAATAGATTCTATTATGTTATTGAAGTAGGACAAATTGGGAAGTCTATCTACGTGTGCTTGTGTAGGTATAAGGTTAGGTGAATTTGGGATATAGTGTTTACAGTTGTAGAAGAAAGGGTTAGGGCTCAAAAGTGACTATAGATTGTTAAGATGGGGAAAAAAAAGCAAGAATATTATCTCTTTAAAAAGGGTAGACTTTTTGAGGGAAGTGAATGTCATCATTATAACTCAAGTCCTTAGAGCATTGCAGTCTCTCCAAATTTTTATACTGTTTAGAGAATAAACAGTTATTTTTAGCTTTTGCATACCCACTTTTTCAAATAGATTTTTCAACAGACTCTCTATCGTTACTTTATTTGATTTAAATATTATTTCTTAATTAATTCTTTATTCATTATTTTACTCTCCTTTATTATATATATATATATATATATATATTTTTTTTTTTTTTAATTTTTTTCGTATTAAAGGTTAGTTTGAGAAAAAGCTTGAATGCTACCTTTATCACTCTCATCTCAAAAAAAAATTGAGGCAGTAGAAGTGAGGGATTTTCGTCCTATTAGTTTTATTGGGGGAATTGATAAAATTATTGCTCAAGTTTATCCATTCGACTGCCTGTTGTTCTTGATGATATCATCTCAACATCTCAGAATGCTTTTGTATTGGAGTTGCCAATTCTTGATTTTCTTTTGATTACTAACGAATGTCTAGTTGTAGATTGAAGTCTAGTCAACTAGGGGTGCTATATAAATTGGATGTAGAGAAAGCCTTTGATCATGTGAACTGGAACTTTCTCATTCTTATATTAGAGTGATGTGGTTTTACTGAAAAGTGGAGGTAGTGGATTTTCTTTTGTTTATCTACTATTCGCTTCTCCATCTTGATTAACGGTTCTCCATGTGATTTTTTTTGGAAGCTCTAGGGGATTGAGACAAGGAGATTTGTTGTCTCCTTTGTTATTCGTTATTGTCATGGACAGTGGGTAAAATGTTGGATAAAATCTAGAGGCAATTATTCAGTAATATCTCATCTCCTCTTTGTTGATGATACTCTTATTTTTTGTGATGTTGATCTTGATTAGCTTCTTCTTCGTATGATACTCATTTGGTTTGAGGCAGTTTCAGGTTTGAAAATAAATTTGGGTAATCAGAGTTGGTTCTTGTGGGAGCAGTTTTGAATATTCTACTATTGGTGGATGTGCTACGCTGTAAGCAGGGTTCACTTCCAATGAAATACTTAGGTCTTCCTTTGGGTGCTCACTTCAAAGATAGGTCAATTTGGAATCCAATTTTGGAAAAGGTGGAAAGAAAACTTGTGGGATGGAAACGTTATTATTTATCCAAGGGAGGTAGAGACACTCTAATTAAGAGTACTATATCAAGCTTGCCTACCTACTTTCTTTCTTATTTCCTATCCTGACATTTGTGGCTAATCGTATTCAAAAACTGCAGTGAAAATTTTTATGGGGTGGTATGAGGGAAGAGACTAAACGTCATCTGGTGTGGGGACGGTGCTCTAATCCAATTCTTGATCCTTATGGAGTTGGTATGTGGAGAACTATGAGACAGGGATGTTATGTACTGTGGGGTAATATTAGCATATACTCCAGACGTGGCATGAACTGTGGTTATGTGCCACTAATATGCAACGAAACATACTATCTAAAGCTTGCTGCGTGGGTGAATTCTGCATTTTCTGTATATGATGTTTTTTTTTTTTTTTTTTGAGATAATAAGTCTGGATTTTTTTCCCAATAAACTTTTTGTCATTCATTCATTCTCTCTGTGAAACACAGGTTGTTTGCACTCTTGGAGTTGGAGGTGTAGTTTTTGTAAGCATCTTACTTTGCTCGTGGGCTATGGACTGTTAAAAGCTGGAATTTTCATCTCCAGAATTAGCAAACGTTCAAAAATATCAGAAAAAAATCAGAATGATTGATGCAAGGAACACGGGAAAAATGATTTCAATTTTTTTTTTCCAGATTTTACTTATGAATTATGAACCTAATTCGTTTTTAATTTTGTTGAGGATTCTGTTTTCAAAAGGGCCTTGTAAACTGCAGTTATGATGTATGAAATTTTATGCGCTGCTGACTCCTAACTTGGCGCTAATACCAAACAAACCCTAACGGCTAATTAGTAGAGCCTATCCTTTATGTTCTGTTCAATGGTTTTTTCTAAATTCCTATCCCCTCTCTTATGATGCCCCTTTGATCTGTCCGACGTCAATGATGAGATTGTATCATAATGATTCCATCTAAGAAGTTTCATCCAACCCACCAACCCAACGAAATTGACCAAACCCAACTTAACCCAACACCTTGAGTTGGTTTTTCATGATTTTGTAAGTTGGGTGGACTTAGAATTTTATTTTGAGCATTGGGTTGGATCAGATTCAGATTGATAGTGTTTTCAACCCAATTCAGCCAACTATAGATATAAACTTATTTTATTATCATTTTTTAAATTTTGTTTTATGATTTATTTTGGTATTTTGAGAATAGTTTTGATGAATTTGAATAGTTAGAATATGATTTAAACATATTATATGAATTAATAACTTATTGAAAAAAGTTCTTAAATAGTTCATGGAAATCCAAATGTTGGGTTGCAAATCCAAAAGTTAGAATATGATTTAGACATACAGGTAAGCATAACTTACCAATTCAACCTAGTTGGGTTGGTTTCCACATGTTGGGTTGGAAATTTCTCAACTGGACATTGGGTTGAAAAAACCCTTTAATCCAGCACGCCCCTTATTCTTTGGAAATAACGGTTGTGCTTTTGACAAATTGATGTTGGCTTCCTGCATCATGATCGATAAGAATTTGTTGGTATGATACTTTTGTGATATTGACGAAGTGAATGGGATAAGAACAATGACAATCTTGTCGTATGAATGGACCCTTTAAATCATCACACCAGTCCGCGTATCTCATAATGCGTCCCGTCCATTCTTAGCTGATAAGAGTCGCAACCCCAATTTCAAAAGTGGCTTCCTGGTTTTGCTTCATCATTTGTGCATTGCTTATTGTCATTTTGCCTTGGATTCTCCCACGAAATCGAGTGCTTTCATTTCTGTTTTGCATAGCATTTGATTGACTGGACCATTTGCATTGCTTTGTTAGCTGCCTTTACTGATGGGAGCTATGCTCCCGCTATTATATATTGATTCCATAGGATTGTGTAAGGATTTAATGAGGTGGTGCTGAAACGAGTTTCTACTTTCTTTTGTATTGATGGGTTACGCTTTAATGAGTAACAGAAAATTACCTAAACATGTTCATCTAAGCATTTGAACAAGTAACAGAAAATTTTGTATACCTTGACAAGTTTATCTAGGCATTAAATGTGATAGGCCAAGAATATATTGACCTTTTTGGTAAATTGATCAATTAATTAGTCAAGTGAATTAATTAGATTCAATTACATGCAATAAGCATGGTAGTACAAACAAATCACCAATTAAATTAATATGCAGCGGAAAATAAATTTGACACAGGTAATTTGTTTACGAATGGGGAAAACCATCGAGGCAAAACCCCATCGGGTGAATTTAAGGTCACCATTCCCGAGAATCCACTATTATCAAAACAAGTAGTTAAAAGTAAAAGGAATCCCAGTACCTAATACCAACCTACAGTTGAATCCTTATCCCAATACACAATTAGACTTGTAATGTAGTGACAATCTCTCCTTTCAATGCACAGTTTCTGATATGTGACTAACCAATCGATGGACAAATCTCAGTACGTGACTAACACACCAACTTGAGAAAGATGTTGGCTGCAAAGTTCTTTAGCTCATCTAGACAATAAAGATCAAGAAGCTCCTTGGTTACAAAACCCTTGATGCAAAGATGCAGCAGCTTCTTCAAGAGACAGATGAACTAGGGCATATTGTCTTCGGTCACAATTTGAGTGAATAATCACTTTGCATCAAGTTGCATTACCTTAGACGACCCTTAAAATAATCTTTATATATGTCTAAGGTTGTGAGAAAAGAAACCCTACACAAATAGTTTGGATATGCGTGAAAAATAGATCTAGAAATTTGAATTCCGTAATTCTCGATAGATACAGCTTCTGTCGAGAATTATACATTAAATCTCAATAGATACATCTGTCGAGCTATCTGTTGAACTTTAATGAACAACACTTTTTCACTTATTTCTTGGACAGACTTGCATGGCTTCAATATTAGACTTGAACTCTTGTTCCATGAAGTATTACACACATCCTAAATCTACCCAATTATAAGTAAAGTGCGTTTTTTCAAAGGATTAGCCAATTCTACATGACATATGTTCTAACAAGTTCCACATATGTCCTAACAAGTTCCACATATGTCCTAACAAAAAAAAAAAAAAAAAACCTAGATATGTTCATCTAAGCATTTAAAAAAAAAATAGAATACATATAAATATATATATATATATATATATATATATATATATATCATATACTAATACTATATATAATAGTATAAGCCTTTTTCTTACAATTAAGGAGGTGATGCCACATAGGAAAAAATACCCATCTAACTTTCAGACATGTTCACAATTAAAAAGCGATAAATTATATTGTTTCACAATCTTAACATTGTTTGATAGTTTCTGAGTATAAAAAAAAAATAACTGGCTAAAATTAAATTAAAAAAAGGCTTGCAATAGTAAAAAAAACTTGTGATATAGAGAAAGAGAGGAGGAAAAAAAAAGCTTGTGATACAGAGATGAAGAAGGAGATAGAGTTCGTACAACCGGCCATCACCACCATTTTCCCACCACCATCCATTCCCTTGCCAGACTTAGACCACCGGAATTGACACTGGTAATCTAAAGGTGCATGCAAGGATTGAGATACAGAGATGGAGAGAGAACTACCACCAACAATTTGTTTTTTCCGTTCTTTCTTAGATCTAGGTATGAAATATGAATTAGTTTTGAGAAATTTGGTTGGATTGATTTTTGTTTAGGTATTTGGGTTACATTTGGTTTTGATTTTAAAGAAAAATACCGCATGTTGCATCGTTTGAGGGTTTTATATTTTATTCATTTATTGTGCTGTCCACACGGTTTAAAACAAAAACACGTTTGAGGGTTTAAAATTTCCTCTGTTCTTTCTCTGCCCCAGTTCTTCTCTGCAACAATATATACTTTTTTCCTCTTCATATATTGTTTTTGTTTTCGGGAAATCTGCCATTTTTTTTTTTTTGGTTATGAATTAAGAAATATGAGTTCGTTTTGGGTATTTTGGTTGGGTTGGTTTTGATTTAGGTTTTTTTCGATTAGATTTGTGTTATGGGTCTTTGGGTTTTTGTCTCAAAGTCATAATATTTTTTCCTTCGATTTGAGTGCATACTTTTTTTCTCTTCAAATATTATTTTTGTTTTCTGAAATCTGCCATACTATTTTTTCCCTTTGATTTGGTTATGCACTAAGAAATATGAGTTAGTTTTGGGTATTTTGGATGAGTTGGTTTTGATTTAGGTTTTTGGGTTAGATTTGTTTTTTGGGTTTTTGGGTTTCTGTCTCAAAGTCGGAATGTTTTCCTTCAATTTGAGTGTAACTAAGATTTATGACTTAGTTTTAGGTTTTTTGGTTGGGTTTTAGCTTCTTGGGTTAGATTTGTACTGTTCCTTCCTTGCAACAACAAATATTCCATTCTTAATTTATGTTCTTTCATTCGTTTATGTCTTATTCTTTCTCTTCCACTTGATGTTGTTTAGATTCCAACTTCCAAAGTAATTTCTGATTTTTTTTTTCTTTTTCTTCTGTTTTTCCCTGCAATTGCAGAATGTTGTTTCTCTGTGATAGATAAGGCCATTATTTCTTTTGCAATAAGAGAATTAAAAGCTCCGTTTAGATGCTATCCTAATTTTCAATTTATTTAGATTTTAATTTCTTTGGTTTGTTAATATTAATATCCTTACTTCAATGAGTTTGGCTGGCTTGGTATAGTATTATCTTTTTATCCACATATTTCAATGGGATCTATCACAATGCTGATGGTTAACCTATCATTCGAATTAAGCATATAATACAAAGTTAAATTTATAAATCTACATTTTTTCTTTTTTCTTTTTTTGTTTCTTTTAATGTTTCATAAATTGTGCTAAGAAACCTAAAATAGCCATATTCATGGTTGGAGAAATTGGAGGGAATGATTATAATTATGCATTGTTTCAAGACAAAGCAATTGAGGAGGTTAGATACATGGTTGTAGAAGTTGTCCAAGCAATAACTATGCATTGTTACAGTAAGTTTTATTAGTAAAGAAACTATTTTTTTTTTTTTTTTAACTTTTTTCTTGCAAAATGACTTGCTATGATTATTGATCACCAATTTTCTATTATTGTTCCATAGGTTCATTGGTTCTCTACTATTACGACATTCTACACTAACAATTCTTTTGCTTATGACAAGATACGGTGAGTCTCTCTCTACTTCTAATAGAGTGCCAAAAAAAAAAAAAAAAGGGACATGATATGATATGGAGATTTAGTAATGGATTTTGTAATTTTTCAAAGTACAAGATTTTTTAATGCATCTATGCAAAAAATTTGCAATGGTGTTGGAGATGAATATGAGTTTAGCATGGCATAAAAAATTAAAAATGTGATGCTCCTGATGTATGCTAAACTCATTGATTTAATTATGTTCAGGTTTTATTGCATAACTCTTGCCTTTAAAGACTATTTCAACTTGATTGCGATTATATTGCATTAAAAGCTTATTTGTTTGGCTCCAAGTAATTGTGAAAAGGCATGTTTGTTTTATTTCAATGTAATTTGTTAGGCTCCTTTGTAAATACCACCAAAGTTTGGGTTATGATGATTGAGAGTGAAGCTATTGGAAAATATTTGACCATTTCTAGAAATAATGAATGCTAGCTAACCTAAGAATTTTAATCTTATGTGATAGGGATACCAATGGAAGAGAGTAAGTTTCATTCAGGTTCCTCTGTAAATACCGCCAAAGTTTGGGTTGTGATGACTAAGAGTGAAGCTATTTGAAAATATTGGACCAATTCTAGAAATAATGAATGCTAGCTAACCTAAGAATTTTTAATCCTATGTGATAGGGATACCAAGGGAAGAGAGTAAGTTTCATTCAGGTTCCTCTGTAAATACCACCAAAGTTTGGGTTGTGATGACTAAGAGTGAAGCTATTTGAAAATATTGGACCAATTCTAGAAATAATGAATGCTACCTAAAATTTTTTAATCCTATGTGATAGGGATACCAAGGGAAGAGAGTAAGTTTCATTCACCCAGTAAAATATGATCAAGTTAAAAGCATCAAATATTTAATTTACTTTTAAGTTTCAAATAAATGTTGTTAAGAAAACTTTTAATTCAAAATTATTTTGCATGTACTATAGTTGTTTGTTTGGCCTATTTTGTGTTATTTTAATACACAAGGAAAATCTTTATTGATAATGCAAATATAGATATTAGCTTACTGGTAGAAGTGCATGCATCTTAACATTCACTTGATTAGGACCTGCTACAAATTAGAATTATTCTTAAATCTATTCTTTGTAGCATGCAATTGTTGGAAATATACATGTACGCAGCGAAAAAATAACGGATCTATTTCATTCAGAATTGATAACATACATTATGTAAGTTTCAAAATATAGAACAAGAGAGTGTACCTTGGTGCAGTGAATTTCAAAACCAAAGATCAAAAGTTCTTAGGAACACTTTCAATCTTCACTCCAATTTCACTAACGCCCAAGATGTGTGGTCTCTCAATCAGTTTCCAAGGGAGAGTAATTTAGTGACTTCACTCACACATACACACCATTTTACAAACTTGTTGTGTGTTATAAAATTCTGTATGTTTCTCTCTTAATAACTGATTGTTTAATTGGGCTAGTCTTTTGGGCCTTCCCAATTGGGCTTTAGTATGTGGCTTGAAGTGGGACCAAAAGGGACCAATAAGACACTAGCTCCAATGGGCCTTGGGCTTTTCTGTTAACTCTTGACAAGTCCAAAGTACAGAAAAGCCCAAAGTTACCATTAATTATATTTAATACCACTATATAAATATAATTGCACTCTAGGCCTTATTAATAAATTATATCTCAAGACTTTATTATACATGCAACCCATTCATAAAATATTCGTACTAATATAAAATCATGAATGTAGACTGCCACCTTGTAAATTACTACATCTTAATCTTTGAGTACCCGGTTTAATCCTTTTAAGTTATTCATTATATATTTATGAAATCCAATTTCATAAATATATACTTTAGTAATTTCTTACCAAAGTGGTTAGGCCTAACTCTCTGAATAACTGAACCCATTAAACTTATCTTAAAGGAATATTTTATATCTCTGTTAAGAGACTATGAATTCCATCTTGAGAATATATGTTCCATCAACACTAAATGTGGCTGCCCAACATACTGAGGTTTTGACCGTTACTTTAGATCTCACTCCTGATATATCAAAGCAATTTACACTTCATGATCAGGTCCATTATTCTCTCAGGATTAAGAGTTCATGTAAATATAAGTCGTGAGATTTATTATTCAATTGACAGTCGTTAGGAGAATAATAAATCTCACAGCGGTCTAGTTTAATATGTCTTAACTCTTAAAACATATCAACATATCAACTAGAAGTCACCACTTCCATGATCAAGATAAATCATCTTAGTTTACATGTTATAATCTTCGCAGATGAAATGCCCAATTTCATCACTGACTATGAACTAAAATTCTAAGTTTACAAAGAACTTATGATTTATATCTTCTGTGACTTTTCACATAAATCACATACTATGCATCTCATGGACTATATGATAATGTCTGCATATTCATATTACCATTATTTTAGATAATAATAAAACAACTTTATTAATTACAATATTAAATCATACATCATGTCAAACATAATGTCATACATAATATCATACATAACATCATACAATAGGATTCTAGGGCACTAATCCCAACAATTAATACCTTTATTTCTAGATTCATTCACGTCATACTTTCTAGAATTAGCTAATGACATTTGATTCAGTACAAAATAAATGTTATAAGTTGTATGAATTACCATAGTAAGTCTCTATTGCATGAGGTAAATGTTCCTTCCGATGACTACCTTATTAGCTGCAAATTAATACAGCCATTATATTGTTATGTTAAACCAATTTTTCTTTGGCTGAAATTGTTAAATTACCTAAAGAATGCTGACATCTTTACCAAACCTCTTGATATGAGCAAGTTTGAGTCTCTTCATCAAGTGATTGGTGTTATCACATGTCCTTAGTCTTCAAGGATATCCTTGGTCCTTGTGCTTTAACTCTCAATTCTTTGCGATCAAAAAGTTTTTGATTAGGATTTTCCTTTGCTTTACATTCATGCATTTCGTTCTAGGTTTGTTAGGATGTTTTTATTTATTTATTTATTTATTTTATTTTTTTTAAATTTTTATTTTTTAAATAAATAGAAAAAAAAAATTGTATTACACATCACTAAGTGTGTACTTGAGGTTGGCCTATGAAATTTGCATTTCATGATTGTGTATGTAAGGTTGAATTTTATCAACCATTTTTTTGGTTTTATTCCGTGTCAATTTGCTTGTAATTCAGCATTTAAAAACCCTGTATTTAGGTAGGAATTATGTAAGGGTAATGTGTGAGAGAGTGTGAAGAAAAGCTCAAAAGTGTGCAACTCAGCAGGGCCTCGTGATTGGATCTCGCGGCTAGCTTGCACCTTGCAAGTCGCCAAAAGAGGCACACGTGTGAAGCATGCAGAGGAGCTGAAGAGTAATGCCAGTTGTTGCACCATAGGACAAAACTTCCAGTTGGCCAGGCCGTTAGCTCACGACTTAGACTCGCGACTCAGTCAAGTTGCGAAGCCAAGTCACCAGACTACTTTGTTTAGGAAAAACTGACCATTCGCATTCCAAACACACACCAGTATAAATACCTCTTATACCCACGAAATGTAGAGAGCTTCTAGAGAAAATTTTGAGAGAGAAACCCTAGAAAAAAACAATATTGACTCATCCACAATTTTTATCATTTGATTCTTCAAATTCCTCTACTCTCACCATCTCCATTGTTACATCCTTGAGAACTACATTTAGCCAAATCATTTTCTCACCATACCCATATCTGTGAGAAGGCTTTTTGGTGCTTGGGAAGTGGTTAGGAAGGGACCAGTTGATTTTAGTTGATGCTATGGGCTATAGTGAAATCTAGTAAGCTAAAGAAGATAAAGGTTTGGCGTAACCTCGTCGGAGCAAGAAGCTTGGAGGGCTTAGGTACACTGGGTAGATTAGGCTTGGAGGGTCTTATACTATTCATGTATCCCAACTTCATTCTTTAGTGGATTATTGACCACTTGGAGGGCAGCAGAGAGGTTTTATGTTGAAGACTTCGGTTTCTTCTTCGATAACATATCGTTGTGTTGTCTTTGTGTTTGCATCTCTCTTCCCTTAATCTTTGCCATTTAATTTCTGCTGTGGTTATGATTTTATTTGGTTTAGATTGTTCTATCAATCCTGTTTTAGCTTATTTTCATATTCCACACATACATTGTTTGATAATAAGCTTGATTTGGTAATTTGTAATGTGGGGGTCTAAACATTCAAGGGTGTTTTACACACATTTTGAACATTCAGTGTACCTTGTTTAGCTTTGATGAGCTACTTTTCTGCATTTTGCTAGTTTTTGCTATGTATTGCTTAATTATGTGAGTTGTTTATAGTCTTTAAACACAAGCTCTTGAATTTGATGTCGCATTCTTTTGATTGTAAGGACTAAAAAATCCAAGGTGAAAGGCATAAATAACCATCTTACCACTGTTACTCACCAATCATGAACACCTATGTGCAATTCATAAAAACTTTGCTTAGTAAGGTGAAGCACTTGCACAACAAGATTAAATGAGGTGTTAAATAAAAATGTAAGAATGGTATTTTCTTTTCTATCTTCTATATGCCCATGCATGATATCTTTGATTGTGCTCAAATGAAAAATTCAAAAGAAAACGAAGAAAAAGAAAAAGCAAAAAGAAACAAAATGCTTTTACATGATTACAAGCGTGTTTTCTAGGAGATGTGAGAGTTATATGATGTAACTCTTTAAGTGATTGTCACTTTCAAACTAATGTGATTGATGATGTAGAGAATTTGTTTAATTACTATCTACATATCACCGTTTATGTATCTCATACACTTACTAGTGCACACACCACATGCAAATCTTTGTTAAACATTGTACATGTGATTGTGTGTTAATTAATGTTGCCATCCAAGATTATACTTTTTGTGATGTTTGATGCTCTTTTGAGGGTTTAAGTTGAAATTTTTAAGGAGAAAAGTTTTGAATCTTGATAAAAATTGATTTGGTTGAAGAGAATGTGGTTTTTGAAAACTTTTGAAATTATTCACATGCATTTCGTATCATGAAATCTTGTTTTGAAAAGTGTTTCTGCAGAAAATTTCAAGTTTTCAAAATATTCTGATTTTTCAAGTCTCAATTGATCAAAAAAAGGTAGTTTTAGTTGAATCTGTTTTTTTTTTTTTTTTTAAGAAAACTTCTTTAATTCCTCCTGATCAATCAAAAGTCATTTAAAAAAAAAAAAAAAGGAATCAAATCATATGATTTTCAAAACTTTGTCTTCTTCCTTTGATTCCTCTTGATTCCTCTCCACTCAAAATCTTTTTTGTTCTTTTCTAAGTCAAAGCTTCAAGGGTTTTCTTCCTTTACATTTGGTAAAAGTCTTTTTGTTTATATTATATGCATTGATGCATAATCATTAAATTTTTCTAAATTTTCAAATTAAAGAAATTTTGGGGTTTTTGGTGATTCTAGGTGTTTCGATCAAATTTGTTGAATAGGTTTTTGTTCATGTATCATACAAACATGTTTCCTCTACTTTAATTTCAAAATTTTCATGATTTGAGCAAAATTTCGAAATTAGGGTTTATGTGTTTATGAGGAATTTGGGGATTTTGATCAATTGGGTAAAATTGATTGAAATTGACTTGTGATATTGTTTAATTGATTGATTATAACATGTTTTATACTTGTTGTGATATTCAATTGCTCAATATTTGTGTTTTTGAAAATTAGGTGTTTCAAAATTGGGGATTTTGCATAAAATTTGAATTTTTGGGTCAATTTTCAAAATTGTGATATAATAGAACTGTTTTATGCATTAGATCATACATCATTTGTGTCTATGCATCATGCATCATATATATTTTGAAAATTCTCTCTAAATATTGCTTTATCACTCTCTAATGCCGTCTGCCCTTGGTTTGTGTTTTAGTTTTGGTTTCTCCTCTTTCTTTAGACCTTAGATATGGCTCCTAAGGTTCGTAAGAAGTTTAAAACCAAAGCTAAGAAAAAATTTGCATCCTCCTCTACTCCTATTGATTTTGATAGGGTTAGGTTTCCTACAGCCAAAAATGAAGATGTTTTTGAAAAATTAACCAAATATAGGTCTATTTGGGGAGAAAGACAAGTTGTTCTAGATGAATTAGATTCTTCTATCCGTAGGAATCTAGAGTCTAGGAATTGGTTGTCTTTGTGTGAGGTTTCTGATCCTCCCCCTGCTGCTTTGATTAGAGAATTCTATTGGAATCTCTCTATTCATTCTGATGATGCAAGTGGTCATCACCTGACTACTTGGATTAGAGGTGAAAATTTTCAAATTACTAAGAAAGTAGTATCTGATGCTCTTCATGTACTTCTCGTTTGTAGACCTACCTTTCCATACTGTGATGTCTCTTCTTTGTGGAAGATCAGTTACTTGGGGATCTAACCCAAAAATAAACTTATGTGAGTTTACTGAGCTTAACTATCTCTTCTTTAGGATAGCATGTCATAACATTTTCCCTATCTCTCATATTCACACCATTCCTATAGATAAATGTGTCTTTTTGTATGCATTTCTTACTGATGGTCCTACGTGTTTTCCCTTTCGTTTCATTCAAACCATTGTTGGGGTCTTTAGAAGTACATCTAGAGCACATAAGCTGTTCTTTCCAGTCTTTATATATAGGGAGTTGAACTATTTAGAGTTAGAAAACTTTCCTCTTCTAGAGTTAGTTTGTATTCCTGCCCCTATAGGAGCCACTTTTCTTAGATAGGGATCTGCTCAAAGGAAGCTTGCTGAACCAGGTGTTGGTACATCAAAGCAACCTAGAGTGGAAGCTTCTACTACTGCTACTGCTATTGGTGATCAACCTATTGCTGTGGACCCTATTGTTGAGGAGATTCATATGGATCATACTTTTGCTATGGATCCTACTACTGATGCTGAGATTGCTGATGCTACTGTTACCCCTCCTCTCTCACTCCGTGCCATGATGGAGATCTTTATGACGACTCAAGTAGCTCATGGACAGTTTATTAATGAGCTACTTATAGAAGTTGCTGCCTTAAGGGCTGATTTTGTTGAGTATAGGAGTGCTTTTCCACCTCCTCTGCCCTTTGATCCTTGATGATTGCCTTTGGCAATTCGTAACAAAAGGGGGGGGGGGGGGGGAGTGAGTTTGTGAGCTCTTGTACATAGGGGGAGAGTATATGAGTTTTTTCTTTTTTTAATTGCTTTATTTTATTTTTTGTTCTTGTTTCACAAACATGATGTTATTGATTATGATAGCTTATTGATGATGTTATTCATTTGATATTTGTCTATCTTGATGTTTTATGAATTCAAGTTTTTTTTTTTTTTTATTGGATTTATACTATATTTTCCACACATGCGTTTATGGTTTATTTTCGATATTTCAAGAATTTACAGGTTCTTTCAACAATTGCTGTCTATTCTAGCAACTAATAGTTAGAAGGCTGTGATTGAATTGTATTAGGGCAATACTTTGTAAAATTGGACTAGTTCTTGAGTTGAGCAATTCATGTGTATGTGTGTTTTGTCACGGATTGCCAAAGGGGGAGATTGTTAGGTTCTAAAGATTTAGGACTAAATGTTTAGATTCCCATGTTGTTTATGTTGGCAAATCGAGAACAAAAACATGTCTAGATTAGGTGTTAGACATTGCTCAAGGTGGTACAAGTCAAGTCTCAAGAACATTCAAGTTGTAGAAAGAATAGTTCAATTTCAGTGAAGCTTGACCAATCCAAAATCACTGTAAATCAGTTTTTGTAGAATTTTAAATTAGGCCCAAGCTTGGGAAAATGTTTAGGGTTTCAGTCCAACACTCCTAAGTATAAAAGGAAAACCCTAACTACGTTTTGAAGACTTTTGGAGGACTTATTAGTTACTCCTGTGAGATTTGAGAGGTTCTGTAACTATCTAACTACACAAGTGTCTACCGGAACAAGATCTACGATCAAGTGCTGGTGGAATCTAGTTGTTGCTGCAAGATAAACATCTAATGATCTAAAACCATTGAGTGAGATCTCAAAGTCATAAGCGTGGGAGCTTGTGTGCTGCAAATTCAAGAGAGAAGAGTCTGTGGAGTCGGAACTTGCACATGGTCATTTCAATAAGTTACTACTAGAGGGTAGCAATAGATTTAGGGTTAAATATTTTGTAAAAACTTCAATTGTCTACTAGTGGATTTGTTTACCTTAAGGATAACTAGGTGAAATCTTTCTCAGGTTTTTACCTTGAAACAGTTCATTTCATTGGTTTTCCTAGGTGATCATATCTGTGTGTTATTTACTTTTTCGCTGTGCATGATATGATCTATTACTGTTTAACCTAGATCTCATAATTAACCTAAGTAAATACTTCCTAATTTATTAGGTTAAACAATCTGTTTTAAGGGGTCTAAACAAACAAACAAACACACACACACACAGGTACTTGTTTCAACCTTCATTTGTTATTGCATTCTAAGTTTTTCATAGTATGTCAAAGATTTGGTAGATTTTTGGAGTTCCCTCATCATGATTTTTGAAATGTTTGGCTTTAAGTTGGTAGAAGTTGAAAAGTTTTTAAGAGATATTTTTATTATTTGACAAGGGTCCAAGTTAGTTACAGAAATTTTCACACATTGATAGTTGGGGTGGGGGATGTCTTCATTGAAAACACTAAGAAGTACTAGTTGATCTACAAGACTCATGATGGTTCATTGACTTAAATTTGCCTTAGAACATATGCAAACATGGTTTATGCTTTTTTTCCATTTTCCTAGTTAAATTAGGAGTTTATCTTGTTTTCTTTTCTTAGTTAAGTTGCTTTCCATTCTTTAATAGAATTAGGACTTTGTTATTCCTTTTTCTTAAAGGAGTATGAGAAAGTCTCTTCCTATAAATGCTCTTTAGAGAGAGGATGTGATTAAGAAGTTGTTACTAGGAAGTTTCTTTTGAGAGGTTTGTGAACGTATGAAAATTAATTAAATCTTACTAAATAAATCTTTGTCTAGTTTAATAAAAATTGGTTGTTAAATTGGTTGTTTTGAAATTAAATAAACTAATCAAGAAATTAATCTAAGCAAAGATATAATATAGATACTATCAAATTAAAACCTCCTACATAATAAGTTAGAGATCAATTTTGTTATCATAGAAGATATTATCATTAAAACCTGTGTTTAAAAATCTAAAGCATGCTCTTCTTTGCTTCCTAAGTATAAAACCAAATCATCAATTGTATTCGATGCCAAACAAATCACAAAAATAGTTGTGAGAAAAACATAATTGAACTCATATGTAGAATCCTATCTTAGTCATTGTGATAAAGCAAGAACAATTTAAATCATTAAAGAACAACTACTGTGGGAAAAATTAAATCTTATATATGATATAGAATAATTTTATCTTCAACCTTAATTATAAATTTAGCTACTCATAGTAATTGGAATAAAATACATAAATAAAATACAGAATATTACAATGCTGGCATAAAGAAAAGGTGCAAAAAAAGCTCCATGCAGCTGCCTCATTACTTTCAGCCCCTAGCCTATATTTTTTTCTCCCTTTTTCCATAAACTTCGGCCAAAATGGCCAAATACCATCATTGACAATAATATATAGTGTTCTACCACAGTTTGCAATAATAATAATAATAATAATAATAATAATAGGTGAAGCAGAGAGAAACTCAAATTACAATTCCATATTAGAACTCTAATTTTGTGTCATGTGTCTACATCTATGTGGCCATTAGTTCATAATTATCCTTCCAATTGTTCAATTAAAATCTGAAATTGAAGTTCAATTTTTTCTCCTTGTGGCTAAATATGTGAGCCCATTCTCATTAAAACCACTTCTATGTATTGGGTCAAGTGAGCTACTGTGCTAATTAAGTTTTTTCTTGATTTCTCAGCATTCATGGTATCTACCATTGGTTCTTTAGCTTTCACAAACTTCATTTCCTTGGATATATTGGTAGCCAAACTGCTTTCATCAGTGTATCCCAATCCGCTTTTGTCGGAGAAAGGCTTTTGATGAGCAAGTACTTTATCAAGCTTCTTGGAGGAGACTCGGACTACTTTAGCATTGGCTTGAACCACCTCATGCTCAAGAAATTTTATCTTTGAGTAGGCTTCGGTCAGCTCTCCATTCAGCGTCTCCATTTCACATTTGGTCTCCTTGTATTGTATTAGAAGACTTCTATAATCTTTCTCTGCCCTCTTCATCTTTTTGATGGCCACATTAGCCACTCTTGCATATTCACCGGTCTTCTCAAGAAGGGAATTGTAGGTCTCTTGCAGTCCCACTTCTTCTTCATCTTCCTCACATTTAGATTCCTCAACTATCCTAATTGACTCCAATTTAGTGTGCTCACTAAGCTCCTCCACTAGAGCACTCAAATCATCTGTAGATTCCACATGAGCAATGGTCATGAATGTAGAGAAGTTTCCTTCTCCATCATAGCTTTCATCTAAATCCAAATTAGAGGAATCGAAATCACTAAGAGTAGTGGCATACACCTTGCCCTTCGATTTCAAATAATTGGGACACTTTTTCTTAAAATGTCCGTGTCCGTTGCACTCGAAGCAAGTGATTCCTTGTGTAGATTGGGATTCCTTTTCATCTTTCCTTTTGAATTCCTTTTTCTCCTTCCTAGAACTTTGGAATTTCCCTTTATCACCAAATTTTCCATTGTTCTTGAATTTCAAGAACTTCCGGAAATTCTTCACCAAATATGCCACATCTTTATCGATAACATCCTCATCCGATGAGTCGGGAGCTTCAACCCTTTCATTAATTATCTTAAGAGTAAGAGATTTGCTCTTCCTCTGTGTGGGCAGTGTCAATTCATAAGTCTGAAGTGAACCAATCAGTTCTTGGACTTTGATATCATCAAGGTCCTTAGTCTCTTCAATCGCTGTCACCTTGGCACGGAAGCTTTCCGATAATGACCGAAGGACCTTCCTCACTATCTTTGAGTCCTCCATTTTCTCACCTAAGTTGAACTTGCCAATGACCACCTCATTCAGCTTGCTATAGAAAGAGTCAAATGACTCGTCCTTACTCATTTTTAGCTCCTCAAACCGAGTGGTCAGCATCTACAACTTAGTGTCTTTCACTTTCTTCGTTTCTTCATACGTGGTCTCCAATATCTGCCATGCCTCCTTGGACATAGAAATGTGAGATATCCTGTGGAACTCATCTGGAGATCCATCACAAAAAATAGAGTTAAGTGCTTTGCTATTTGCATTAGACGCTGCGAGGGTTGCCTTATCCCACGTGGATTTGGTAGCCTTCGGCCTAGTCCATCTAATATCCACCGCATCCCAAATGGTTTCATCCATTGGACACAAAAATGCCCTCATCCTGACTTTCCAAAAGGCATAGTTGCTACCATTAAAATATGGTGGCGCATTTAAGGATTAAGACCAGTCCATTTCAATACGGGGTCAAGGATCACACTAAGGTGTTTAAACAAGAAAGAGTGCACCCGCTCTGATACCAATTGAATGTTCAAATAACGTATAAAACACTATGAACGTTTAGACCCCCAATTACAAAATTATCCAATCAAGCTTAATGTCAAACAATATATGTGTGGAAAATGAATATAAGCTAATAACAGAATTGATAAATAATCTAAACCAATTAAAATCACATTCACAGTAGAAATTAAATGGCAAAGATTAAGAGAAGAGAGATGCAAATACAAGGACAACACAACGATGTGTTATCGAAGATTAAGAGAAGAGAGATGCAAATATAAGGACAACACAACGATGTGTTATCGAAGAGGAAACTGAAGCCCTCGGCGTAAAACCTCTCTGCTGCCCTCCATGCGGTTAATAATCCACTAGAAAATGTAATTGGGATACATGAACAACAATAGACCCTCCAAGCCTAATCTACCCAGTGTACCTAAGCCCTCCAAGCTTCTTGCTCTAACGAGGTTACACCAAACCTTTGTCTTTTCTAGCTTACCGGATTCCGCTATAGCCCATAGCATCAACCAATAACCATTGGTCCTTTCCTAACTGCTTCCCAAAGTACCAAAAAGCCTTTTCACAGATATAGGTATGGTGAGAAAAGGATTTGGGTAATGAACCTCTCAAGGATGTATCAATGGAGAGGGTGAGAGTAGAGGAATTTGAAGAGTCTTTATGTAAAGATTGTGGATGAGTCAATCTTGTTTTTCTCTAGGGTTTCTCTCTCAAAATTCTCTCTAAAAGCTCTTTACATTTCATGGGTATAAGGGGTATTTATACTAGGGTGAGAAAGGAATGCGAAGAGTCAATTTTTCAAAACAAAGCTGGCTAGCGACTTGGCCTCGCAACTTGCCTGAGTCACGAGTTCAAGCCGCGAGCTAATTGAATAGCCAAACTGAACTTTTTGTCTTGTAGTGCTACAACTGGCATGATGGTTCAGCTTCTTTGTATGCTTCACTCATGTGCATCTTCTGGCGGCGTGCCAATCGCGAGCCATTTGCGAGTTCCAGTCGCGAGTCCCTGCTTCACTGCACAGTCTTGAGCATTTTTTCAAACTCTCTCATACACTACTCTTACATGATTCCCACCTAAATAAAGGGTTTCTTAATGTTGAATTATAAGCAAATTTGGCACGGAATAAAGCCAACAAGATGGTTGATTAAATTCAACCTTACAAGAATCAAGTAGAAACAAGTAAGGTAAAGAGGAGGAGACATACCTTGATCAAGCTAATTGTTATAAATTTTAATTTTTGTCAAAAATCAGCTAGAACAAAAGAGAATAAAACTAAACAAGAAAATAAACACAAATATTAATCTAAAAGCAGAAAATAAATAAGAAATTTTTTTTTCCAAAAAGATCTAACACAACTAGAGATCAATATTGATTAATAGGACCATCCAAACCTCAACAACATCATGGAGATAAATAATGCATATTATGAATGGATTAGTCCAATGAGACTGTAACTTATCTGGACAAAAACATGTTAGGAAGCTTTTGCAGTGTCTTCCAAGTGAATTCTTTGCATAATCACAGAGGAACTAATACTCTTAGTATCAGCAATTTTCCAACCTATAGCTCCTTTATGCTCTTGAAGTATACTTATCAATTGGTGCTCTCAAAAGTCATCCAACTTTGGTGGTTCTACAATAAATAGAAATGGGGATGAAGAAAGTGGAAAGGTGACCACTTTTAGCTGCCGCTATCAACACTTAAGAGAGGAACAGAATTCAACAATGCATTGACCTCCTCAATTGATTTTTCAGTGTCCAAATTGCAATCAAAGAGGGTTAAGCAAGCCTTTAGGGGACCCTAAAGTATCATGAAATAGGCTCCCAATCATGTTAACCTCACATATATCCTCATTGTCTAGTACTTGCATACTTATGTCAAAGATATTAAGCTGAACATCCATATTCCCAAAAGAAATCTTTATCGCACCACTCTGACAATTAATCAAAGCATTGGATGTGGCTAAGAAAGGGCAACCCAAATTGACATGGATTTGTGTATTGGCATTTAGAGCAGGCTCAATGTCTAATACAACAAAATCAATAGGAAAATAGAATGCATCCACCTTAATCAACACATCCTCAACAATACCTCTAGGAATTTTCACAGATCTGTCAGCTAACTAGAGTATCATGGTTGTAGGTTTCAACTCCCCCAAACCTAGCTGTAAATAAACTGAATATGGCATTAGGTTCACACTTGCCCCCAAATCTAGCAAAGCTTGCTCAATGAGACGATCCCCAATTTTGGATGAAATTGTAGGAGATCCAAGGTCCTTACATTTCACTGGATATTTATTCTAAATGCTTGAACTGACTTGCTTTGTCAAATGCATTTTTAGGGACATTTGTCTTCCTCTTCATTGTCACAGGAACTTGTTGAATTGCTACAAGAAATGGAATATTTATTTGCACTTGCTTAAAAGCCTTTAAAATATCTCCAAATTGTGCACTTTTCTGAGGAATGATTAAACTTTAAGGAAATGGAGCTTTAGGAACAAACTTCTTATCAAGAGGGAAAGAACTAAGATCCTGAATTGGAATTGAGGTTGAGTTACCCTTCTTTTCTCTATGATCATCCTGTGAATGGTGAACTCCTTTCTCCTCTAACACAGTGTTTTCATTATTCTCCACTTCTGGCACTTTCAAACCTAAGGGTAGTAATAGACTGAATAGATTCATGTGCATGAGTAGAACTAGAAGAACCATTCATGGCATACTACCCTTTTGGGTTGGGTATAGGTTGACTAGGAAATTTCCTTTTTCCTTCTCTCCAACTTAGGTTGCTAACTGGCCAACTTAATTTTTCAACTTTGAAATAGCTTGAGTTTTTAAATGAGTGGAACTTTTCATATCTTGAATAACTTGGCTAGTTGATTGCATGAAGGTTTTGAGGGACTGCTCCAAAGATGATTGTCTTGGTGGTGCCATAAACTGAGGAGTTGATTGAGGAATAGGAGGATATCCTTGGGTAGGTGGACAAAATTGGCTTTGTTGATGCACCTGTTGTCTACTTGCATTTATGGGAGGATGGTTCTGCCTCCAAGAGAAATTAAGATGATTTCACCAATTTGGATTATATGTCTTTGAAAATGGATGAGCTAGTGGCCTTCCATAATTATTCAGTGCATTGGCTTGCTCAATATAATATACAAGGTAACCAACTATGGAAGGACACATTTGTGTTGTATGCATTGGACTCACACAAATAGAGCATGTTTCACTTTGAACTTGATCGACAGAATTCATCCTTCTACCCAAAGCTAAAGCTTCAACCTTATGAGTGAGATTTTCTAACCTAGCTTTTATGTCTAAATCTTCACCGACTTCATACAATCCTCATTTCTTAATTGCAGGGGCAGATCTCTCTCTACAATTGGAAAAATCCCATTCTTGTGAGCTTTCTGATAAATTCTCAAGAAATTTGTATGCCTCATCATCTACAAGACTCAAAAATCCACCACCATTCATGGACTTAATCATGTTATGATTTTTCTAAGTCAAACCATTATAAAATATTGTACTAGTCTCAATGTTTCAAAACCATGGTGAGGACACTTTAAGATCAAGTCCTTAAATCTCTCACAAAATTTCTCTTGTTCATCCTGATAAAAATCTGCAATTTCTCTCCTCAAAGCATTGGTCTTGGCCATTGGGAAAAATTTAGAGATGAATTTTTGACCAACAATTCACATGAAGTGATAGATCTAGGTGACAGAGAATGAAGTCATGCTTTTACCTTATCCTTCAAGGAAAAAGGGAATAAGCGCAAGTGAACAGAGTCATCAGTGAAATTCTGGAACTTACAAGTAGCACAAATCTCAAGAAAATCCTTTACATGCATATAAGGATCTTCTCTACCCAATCCATGAAAAGTAGGAAGAAGGTGGATTATTTGTGGCTACAACTCAAAATGTGCAGCAGTGGTTGCAAGCAATACTATGCAAGATGTATGATTGGTGGTAATAGGTGAGAACAACTCTCTAAGAGTTTTTGAATCATCTCCTGTTTCTCCCATGGTGGATGGATAATCAAAACTAACAAGATGATTTTCTTTATCACGTATCCAAGTTCTCATACACCAAGCACAAAGAAATAATTTTTTTTTTCTATTTAAAAATAGATATATTTTAACTACAACTAGTAGGAGGAAAAAATTCAATTAAGACCTAATTTATTTTCCTAAACAAGTCCTCGGCAATGGCGCCAAAAACTTGTTGTGAAATTTTAAAGTCCTCACAAGTGTACGAACCATACTAAAGTATAATTTGACAAGAACGAGATCAAACCCATAGGGGCTTGAATGAATGTAGGAAAATTAATCAAATCTTAACCAAATTAATCCTAATCTAGTTTAATAAAAATTGGTTTTTTTTAAAAAAAAAAATTAAATAAACTAAACAAATAATTAAACTAAGCAAAGATATAATATAAAGTAGTAAAGAGATGTAAAAGAATCTAGAGAAAGGAATTAAGGTTTTGGAATCTGCCTTGTTAATTCATATCAACATATATTTACAATCATTAATTTTTGCCAACCACTACATGATAATCTAGAAATCAATCTTGCTACTATGGAGAGTATTATCATTAAAACTTCTATTTAAATATCTAAAGCATTCTTTTCTTCACTTCCTAGGTATTAAATCAAATCATCAATTGTATTTGTAGCCAAACAAATCACAAGAGATATCCAATTTTAAAATCAAGAAATAATAAACCAAACATTCAATTAATTAAGACGAATCCTAAATCATGAGAAAAACATGATTGAACTCATATCTAGAATCCCATCTTAGTCAATTGATATGAAGCAACAACAATTTAAATCATTAAAGAACAACTATTGTGGGAAAAATCAAATCACATAAACAATACTAATAATCCTTAACAAGATTTCATCCTCAACCTTAATTATAAATTTAGCTACTCATGGTAATTGAAATAAAACACAAAAATAAAATAATAAACATTAAACTAGACAAATAAAATATAGAAAGAAGTAGTCACAATGCTATCACGGAGAAAAGCTACAGAGAAGCCACATGCGGCACTGCCTCTTGCTCCAATTTTCTGTTTTGCTTCCATGCTCTAGCACTAGCCTCTCTGAATTTTTCCCTAAAGAGTCTTTAAATAGGTCAAGGAATCCTATTACAAGTTGAATTCCTGTTTGGAGAAAATCCCAAATTTTTAAGCTTCACTTAACCGATGAATTTGGCCCATTTAACATTAGAATTCAAACTTTTGGTAAACAACAAAGTTGTAGCCCTTTAAGTTAAATTTCCAGAAAAACTTAAATCATCTCGATTCAACATTTGACCTGAAAGTTATGCCAAAAATACTAACGAATGTGTAGGCTGGAATCCTAATCCGAATTGAACTTGGATTTGGTGCAAATTTCCTTTGATTCCTTGCTCCAGTTGGACTTAAATTTAAGTGGGTTGGCCTTCTTTAACTTCATCATGGCCCTTGTAAAAGTAAAGTCCATTAACTTTCTTCTTTGCACAAATCCACTTATTTAATTCCATTCTCCTACAAAAGACAAATTCACACAATAAAATTCAATTAAGCACAAAATTGATTATTTAGCATTATTCCAAAACCAATTATAAAATGCATGAATTAACTCAAAATAAGTATGATAATTCTTTCTAACAATGATATAAATATGCAAAATTAAGCTATTATCAATGCACATCAAAGGTGAAGAAGGAAAACCGCCAAGACGAGACTATCCGTGAGCTACACGTCCAATCTTGGTGTTCATCTAACACATCTCATCAGAAATGTGGTCATGACGAATACCAAAATCAGCATGCATGTGTTGAAGCTGGTCCATAATGGCAGCAAGGGACGCCTCCACTCTCAAAGAAGAAGAAGATGGAGCAGAAGATGAAGTCGAACGAGGGGTAGGGGCAGCATCATCCTCCATGCAAGGCCGCTTGGTCGCTAGCTACATCGCTCCTCCTAATAGATTCCTTACTAATAGCACCCATAACATAGAAAGGAGAAGAGAGAGGAATAGTGACATGCATGTGTGAAAGGATATGTGTGATAGCCGAAGGGAAGATGAGCTTATCATGTGTAGCAATGTCTCGATAGCAGTCTATCATAGATACTATCATATGTGAGGGAAAATCTATAGAAAGATCTTTCATGAGAGAAAGAAGGAATCGAGCACGAGGCTCAGTGATAGTGTTATACTGAGACCGTGGTGTGGGAGTAAAGGCCATCACCATATTAAGGATCCTTGGACCCTTAGTAAACTCGGTTGTGGAGAAATTAAGAGTATCTCCCCACACCATGGCCTTCTCACAGAAGAGTAATGCCATCTCATCTCAAGAGACAAAACCGAGACGACGGTGACTAGGGTAATCAAGAAGATCAACTCTACGAACATGTAGTACCTTGGAAATGAACTCTAGGGTGGCTACGTTATGCGTACCTCAGAATACTGTAATAAACCAAGGTACAGAGGTATTGATGGCATACATGTTGGAGTAAAACTCCTCTATGTACACATTGGGACACCTCTTGGGTATCTCATATAGAGACACCCAACCCCGAGAGCTAAACACACCAGGCAGATGAGTGTTTGGAAAGTCAAACAGAATGATAACGAAGAGCAAATCTACCTTAACCTTGATCTAATGGACGAGGTAAGGATGGACGCGGAGTAAAGGACAGCAAGGTATAAAAACCTTATGGCTAGACAATATGATGCAATGATGAAACCTAGGCACTTCAACATAGGGGACCTCGCCTTGAAAAGGGTCTCTTTGGCAACTAGAAACCCAGCTTATAGGAAATTGGGACCTAATTGGGAAGGACTCTACAGGGTTATCAATTGCAAAAGATAAGGGTCGTATTACTTGGAAGCCCTAGACGGGAGGAAGTTGGAGCACCCTTGGAATGTTGAGCACCTAAAAAGTTATTATCAGTAAAATATCAGCCTAGACGAGTATTATCTTGGACGAGATCACTCATCACTCTGGACAAGCCAAAGCTTATGCTGCTTTCTGTTGCATGTGTGTTGTTAGCATTATATGTTATGTTTTAACTCCTTAAGGGTGTATTAGTTTTTAAATTATGTGCTATGAACTATGGACGAAGTCATGAACTTGGACCATACTTGTTTGTATTTATAATTCCCTAAAAGGCACTAGCTTCTAAGCATGTGTCGTACTTGTGGATAATGTTTATATTGTGAATATGTAGTTTGGATTTCCAATGTATGTGATGTGTAAATCTAATCTCCATAATTTCACCCACAAAAAGGCTAAGGCCTAAGACAAATAAAACTCCCTGGATGCAGGGATATAACATCTATAAGCTTTCCTCAAAATAAGGATAAAGCAAAGAAAAACAAGCTTAAAGCATATTTGTCTAAATAATGGATGAAGTAAAGCCTGAAGCGTATTAGTCCAACCCACGGATGAGGAAATACATGCACAAAAGAATGTTCAAGTCCATGGATAGGTAACCAACTAAAAAATCCAATCTTTGGACGAGTAAAAAGCTGAATGCCTTGCATAAAAAATGAATCCTATGGACGAAAAATAAAACCAGTGCCATTCGCAAGACGAGTTATACTTGTAAAATTCAAAGAATGGTAAAGGATATTAAACATGAAGGAATCCTTGTCATGGATGAGCCAAACTTGAAACCCATATAATGGATGATGTAAAAAATGTTTGTCCATACAACAACATGTTTAATAGTAAAATGAAAAAGTAATGAAAACAAAACATTCATTCATAAAGTTTAGAAAAGGGTAGACGACCATCGTCCAAAAACCCTTATAAAATAAAGAGCTTAAAAGGCAATTGTTTGAAAGCTCGTCCTAAGTGATATAGACGAGTGAAATGTACTTACATAATTTTAAGTGGTCTTAAACAATTGACCTCAAAAAAAAAGAAAAAAAAGAAAAAAACCACAAGACAAAGGGAAACTAAAGATAAAATTTTTCTTTCACTGTAGGGGGTCATCTCCAACGTCCTAGGTAGGATGGGGGTGGCATTGTCCTCATTATTAATATCTTTTGAGATCTTCTAGAGGAGGGAGCTTTTAGCAGCACCAAGGTTGAGATTAATGGAGCTAAAGTCAACCTCAAGGAAGTTTTCTATAGCGTTCATTCTGAAATCTTCAAAGCCCGCTACGTAGTTGGTGTTGGTTAAATCTGGTTTTGTATTTCATACAAAACACATAGCGGAAGCAATAAACAAAGATCTATTTCATTCATGATTGATAACTTGTATTATGTAAATTTCAGAATTAGCGTACCTTGGTGCGGTGAAATTTAAAACAAAAGATTATAAATCCTTGGGAACACTTTCAATCTTCACTCCAATTCCACTTTACGCCCAAGAAGTGTGGTCTCTCAATCAATTTTCAAGAGAGAATAATTGAGTAGTTTCACTTGCACATACACACCACTTCACAATGGTGTCTCACTTTTTCTCTAATAAAAATTCTGTATGTCTCTCCCTTTATATATAACTGATTATCTAATTGGGCCAGCCTATTGGGCCTTTCCAATTGGGCTTTAATGTGTGGCTTGGAGTGGGACCAAAAGGACCAATAAGACACTAGCTCCAATGGGCCTTGGGCTTTTCTGTCAACTCTTGACAAGTCCAAAGTTACCATTAATTATATTTAATACCACTATATAAATATAATTGCACTCTAGGCCTTATTAATAAATTATATCCCAAAACTTTATTATACATGCAACCCTTTCATAAAATATTCGTAGTAATTCAAAGTCATAAATACAGACTGTCACTTTGAAGATTACTATGTCTTAATTCTTGAGTACCCAGTTTAATTCTTTTAAGTTATTCATTATATATTTATGAAATCCAATTTCATAAATATATACTTTAGTAATTTCTTACCAAAGTGGTTAGGCCTAACTCTCTGAATAACTAAACCCATTAAACTTATCTCAAGGGAATATTTTAAATCTCTGTTAAGAGACTATAAATTCCATCTTGAGAATATATGTTCCATCAACACGAAATGTGGTTGCCCAACATATTGAGGTTTTAACCGTTACTTTAGATCTCACTCCTGATATATCAAAGCAACCTACACTTCATGATTAGGTCCATTATTCTCTCAGGATTAAGAGTTCATGCAAATATAAGTTGTGAGATTTATTATTCAATTGACAGTCGTTAGGAGAATAATAAATCTCACAGCGGTCCAGTTCAATATGTCTTAACTCTTAAAACATATTAACACATCAACTAGAAGTCTCCACTTCCATGATCAAGACAAATCATCTTAGTTGATATGTTATAGTCTTCGCAGATGAAATGCCCAATTTCATCACCGACGACGAACTAAAATTCTGAGTTTACAAAGAACTTGTGACTTATATCTTCTGTGACTAAATCACATAAATCACATACTATGCATCTCATGGACTATATGATAATGTCCAAATATTCTTGTTACCATTATTTCAGATAATAATAAAACAACTTTATTAATCACAACATTAAGTCATACATAGCATCATACAATAGGATTTAAGGGCATTAATTCTAACAATCTCCCACTTGCCCTAAAGACTATTGTGCACTAATCTAACTCCCATTCGCTCCAAATGTGACTTGAAGGTCCTTTGAGGCAAGGCTTTGGTAAAGGGATCTGCTAGATTATTTGCACTTTCAATCTTTGCTACCACCACATCTCCACGAGCAATAATATCTCTAATGATGTGATACTTTCTCTCGATGTGCTTTCCTTTCTTGTGGTTCCTTGGATCTTTTGATTGTGCAACTGCACCACTATTGTTGCAAAACAATGTGATGGGAACTTGTTCCATTCTCATTACACCAAGGTCAGAAAGGAATTTCTTGAGCCCTACAGCTTCTTTTGCTGCTTCACAAGCAGCAACATATTCTGCTTCCATGGTGGAGTCTGCAATACAAGATTGTTTAACACTCCTCCATGTTATGGCCCCACCTCCTAAGGTGAATACACATCCTGACGTGGACTTTCTAAAATCTAGATCCGACTAAAAATCTGAATTTGTATAGCCAATGGGTATCAAATCCTCACACCGATAAACAAGCATATAATCTCTCGTTCTCCGTAGATACTTGAGAATATGCTTTACAGCTTGCCAATGTTTTGGTCTTGGATTTGATTGATATCGGCTGACCATGCCTACTGAATAACAAATATTTGGTCTAGTACAAAGCATGACATACATGAGACTTCCTACTGCCGAAGCATAAGGAACTTGTCTCATCATATCTTTTTCCTCTTGAGTCTTAGGCCTTTGGTCATCAAACAGAGGAACTCCATGTCTGAAAGGAAGTAATCCCTTCTTGGAGTTTTGCATGCTAAACCGTTCTAGAACCTTATCTATATATCCAGGCTGTGATAAGCCTAACATCCTATTCTTGCGATCTCGCCAAAACTTGATCCCTAGAATAAAGTTAGCCTCACCCAAGTCCTTCATATCAAATTGGTTTGACAACCAAACCTTTACTGATGACATTACCCCTACATAATTTCCAATGAGTAGAATGTCATCAACATAAAGCACTAGGAACATTACTACTTTATCTCGATGTCTTTTGTACACACATGGTTCATCAAGATTTTGTTCAAAACCAAATGACTTGATTGCTTGATCAAATCTGATGTTCCATGACTTAGATGTTTGTTTAAGTCCATAAATGGACCTTTTTAACTTGCATACCATATGCTCTTGGTTATTTGCTATGAAACCTTCCGGTTGCATCATATAGATTTCTTCTTCAAGATTGCCATTAAGAAATGCAGTCTTGACATCCATTTGCCAAATCTCATAATCATAATGAGCAGCAATGGATAAGAGAATTCTGATAGATTTAAGCATGGCTACTGGCGAAAAAGTTTCATCATAGTCAATACCTTCTTTTTATGTATACTCTTTCGCCACTAGTCTTGCTTTAAAGGTTTCAACCTTTCCATCTACCCCTCTCTTCCTTTTGTAAACCCATTTGCAACCAACAGGTTTAATGCCATTAGGCGCCTTTACAAGATCCCAAACTTGATTGGAATACATGGAATCTAATTTAGATTTTATAGCTTTGATCCAATAATGTGCATCTATATCATTCATTGCCTCTTCATAAGTGTAGGGATCCGATTCAGCCTCTTCTGAGATAGTTTCATAAGTTTCTCCCAAACCTATGAATCTTATGGGAGGCCGAACAATTCTCCCACTACGATGAGGCACCTGTGTACTAGACATCTCATGAGTAGTATCTTGTGGTGTATCTAATACAACCACATCATCCCTAGTTTCATTTATTGGTTGTTCAACTAAAGGTTCATTCATTTCAGCCAAAACAACTTTATTTCTAGGATCAAAATTATTCATATAATCATCTTCCAAAAATTTGGCATGTGTGCTAACAAACACTTTGTTATCTTTATGATTATAGAATAAATAACCTTTTGTTTCTTTTGAATACCCTAAAAACATGCATACTTCGGTTTTAGATTCCAACTTATCAGACTTCCTTTTCAACACATGTGCTGGACATCCCTAAATGTGGAGATATTTCATACTAGGCTTACGCCCACTCCACAATTCCTTAGGTGTGTTAGGAACAGATTTTGATGGAACTAAATTCAAAATATGTATTGCAATTTTTAGTGCATATCCCCAAAAAGAAATTGGTAAAGTTGAATAACTCATCATGGACCTAACCATTTCCAAAAGAGTCCTATTCCTTCTTTCTGCTACACCATTCTGTTGGGGAGTTCCAGGTGCAATCAATTGGGATATAATCCCATTTTGAGTTAAGTAATCCTTGAAATCCCCAAGAAGGCATTCGCCACCATGATCAAATCGAATGGCTTTTATGTGTTTACCTAATTGATTCTCAACTTCAGCCCTAAACTCTTTGAACTTTTCAAAGGCTTCGGACTTTCGTCTCATTAGGTACACATAACCATATCTAGAGTAATCATCGGTAAAAGTGATGAAATACTTGTAACCTCCTTTTGCTTGGGTTGACATAGGACCACATACATCTGTATGAACTAATTCAAGCAACTCTTGGGCTCTTCTACCTTTTGCTTTAAAAGGTCGTTTGGTCATTTTGCCTTCCAAACAAGATTCACAAACTGGAAATTCATCAAAGTCCAATGGTTCTAAAAGTCCATCTTTAATCAGTCTTTAAATTCTATTTGGATTAATATGACCCAAACGCAAGTGCCAAAGATATGCTTCATTAGTAGAAGGAAACTTTCTCTTTAATGATTTTACATGAGAGTTATGATCTAATTCAAAATTATATAATTCATGCTTATCAGGAGTTAAAATATAAAGACCATCCACAATATTGCCAGAACAGATAAACACTTTATCTTTCTTTATTACAACATTATCTTTTAGGATAACATAATATCCATGTTTACCTAAATAAGTTGTAGAAATTAAATTTCTACGAACATTAGGTACATATAAACAGTCTTCCAATATTAAAACTCTAGATTCAAAACATAAATTAAACACTCCAATAGCTACAACTGGAATCTTGCTCCCATCAGCCAAGGTAAGAAACATTTCCCCTTCATTCAGCTTTCTGATCTCCTGAAACCCCTGCAAGGATTTGCAGATATGATTAGTACAACCTGAATCCACACACCAAGAATCTGTGGGATTCTGTACCAAACATGTTTCAAGAAGGAATGTACTTTTCATACCTCTATTCTTGGCAGCCTTAAATATTGGACAATTCCTCTTCCAATGTCCTTTCTCACCACAATGGAAACACTTTCCTTTGGTTTTCTTTCCTTTGTTGGCAACTCCTAAGGCAACTTGTTTACCATCTTTCTTAGTGAAGTTCTTCTTCTTCTTCTTCTTACCCTTGCCTTTCAACTTAGGTTGAGAAGTAGAAGCTTCACCAACATTGGCTTCAACACTAGAAGTACCAAGGATGCCTTCCGCCACTACCAACTCATTCATCAATTCAGACAGTGTATAAATCTTTTTGTTCATATTATAGTTCAGTCTGAATTTCTTGAATGATTCTGGTAGTGACTGGAGTATCATATCCACTTGGGATTCTCCATCAATATCGGCACCTAAAACTTCCAATGTATTCAGATTAGAGATCATCCTAAGACAATGCTCCCTCACTGAAGTACCTTCAGCCATTTTGGTATTATAAATCTGCCTCATAGTTTCTTGCCTAGCAGAACGGCCTTGCTCACCAAACATCTCCTTCAGACTGAGCATAATGTCCGAAGCTAGTTCTACATCCTGCATTTGATACTGTAGAACATTTGAAATAGATGCTAGGATATAGCACTTGGCCGTCTCATTAGATTTTTGCCAACAATCATATCGCTGTTTTTCCTCAAGATGAGCATCTAATGATGGAAAGCTAGGACATGGTTGAGTAAGCACATATTTGTGCTCTTCAGTAGTAAGAACAATGTCCAAGTTTCTTTTCCAGTCAACATAGTTGGATCCAATCAGTTTGTTTTGATTAAGTATAGCAACAAGTGGGCTAAATGATGCCATGATTTTAAATCTGAAAATAATAAACATGAATATAATAAGTAAACTAGACACTATCAATTTAGCATATAATCACATAATATGGAACCTTATAAAACCATAAAATAATATATGCAACGACAAACCAATCCATGTCTATAATTCCTTGGTAGCAAGTTTATTATAAACACATTAATTGATTGAGAACTATTCACATTATTAGTGCTATCATGATAACTCTTATCATACACTAACAATATGCCGTATTAGCTTTAGCCTCTAAGTAATAATGACATAGCTCCTTTGGGAGATTAACATTACACTTAGTCTAGTGTACACCATTATCTAGAATCATGTGTAACCACATTTCATCTCCCTTACAATGTTTAAACTTGTAGTACCATGGAACAAAACACCCTCCTTTGGGATCGCGAGGCATATACGCCAAGACGAGGTGCTTGTCCACACTACTTTAAACAGGTTAGTTCAATCTTGTAGTACTATAAAGTAAACACCCTCCTTTGGGATCGCAAGGCATATACGCCAAGACAAGGTGCTTACCCACACTACTATAAACTGATAATGGAGGTCGTGAGATGCAACTCTTGTATCTCTCTCCCACTAGATATTTTTAATTAAAGGTTCTTATGATCAAGAACCATATTAATGCTAGAAACCCTTGAAAACATAATCCTAATCTCATTAGGAATGAATTTCATTAAATGAATACTTTAATCGTAGCATTTAACGTAATAATCAATTCATGAAGTTAAGCCTTGAATCCTTTATAAACAATTTACATATAAACCCATATTATAACATATGACAATTATCACACCATATATATACAACATACGGATTCAATATTTCCAGGGCAATTATTTCATGCGTATAAGATGGCCATCAAGAACTTGCATGTAAAAATTTGAATGCATTTGAAACCATATAACTATATATAATGTAATAATCAATTCATGAAGTAATATAACATACGGATTATTACATTACATATAACTTACATGAAAACCTATATGATTTCAAGATGGCAATCAAGATAATAACTATTAAATTGTCTTTTATAGCCAAGCGGTGCAAGAAAGTCCAACCAGTGCAATCAATTGGTTCGTGCACAGGACAGTTATTTCAATAATTGTATCCGAACAACTAGAAGTTTATGGCCAAGGATAAATATATATGCACCAAGCCATGTATATCATCTAGAAGTTTATAGAAACTTCAATCTATATAACCGAATGGTTCTTCAATCATTGTTATATAGCAAGGATTCAAATGAATCCTTTAAGACAACAAAAAACAACCGTGGGCCAACATAAATGCTTTTGAAGATGGAATTCCATTTTAAAAGGAATTCACTTCACATCAACGCAAAGTCAATCTCCAAAAAATAAATTATGAAATCAAAAATCCTATAAATGTGATTATATAGAACAATCACGGCAGATTCAAGAATCCCATCATGCAAAGAAAATGATATTCTTTGATTCTGAAATTCAATCATATGCTATACAATCATGATATGAAAACCTGGCTCTGATACCAATTGTTGGTTAAATCTGGTTTTGTATTTCATACAAAACACATAGCGGAAGCAATAAACAAAGATCTATTTCATTCTTGATTGATAACTTGTATTATGTAAATTTCAGAATTAGCGTACCTTGGTGCGGTGAAATTCAAAACAAAAGATTATAAGTCCTTGGGAACACTTTCAATCTTCATTCCAATTCCACTTTACGCCCAAGAAGTGTGGTCTCTCAATCAATTTCCAAGGGAGAATAATTGAGTGGTTTCACTCGCACATACACACCATTTCATAATGGTGTCTCACTTTGTCTCTAATAAAAATTCTGTATGTCTCTCCCTTTATATATAATTGATTATCTAATTGGGCCGGCCTATTGGGCCTTTCCAATTGGGCTTTAATGTGTGGCTTGGAGTGGGACCAAAAGGACCAATAAGACACTAGCTCCAATAGGCCTTGGGCTTTTCTGTCAACTCTTGACAAGTCCAAAGTTACCATTAATTATATTTAATACCACTATATAAATATAATTGCACTCTAGGCCTTATTAATAAATTATATCCCAAAACTTTATTATACATGCAACCCTTTCATAAAATATTCGTAGTAATTCAAAGTCATAAATACAGACTGTCACTTTGAAGATTACTATGTCTTAATCCTTGAGTACTCGGTTTAATTCTTTTAAGTTTTTCATTATATATTTATGACATCCAATTTCATAAATATATACTTTAGTAATTTTTTTCCAAAGTGGTTAGGCCTAACTCTCTGAATAACTAAACCCATTAAACTTATCTCAAGGGAATATTTTAAATCTCTGTTAAGAGACTATAAATTCCATCTTGAGAATATATGTTCCATCAACACGAAATGTGATTGCCCAACATACTGAGGTTTTGACCGTTACTTTAGATCTCACTCCTGATATATCAAAGCAACCTACACTTCATGATTAGGTCCATTATTCTCTCAGGATTAAGAGTTCATGCAAATATAAGTTGTGAGATTTATTATTCAATTGACAGTCGTTAGGAGAATAATAAATCTCACAGCGGTCCAGTTCAATATGTCTTAACTCTTAAAACATATTAACACATCAACTAGAAGTCTCCACTTCCATGATCAAGACAAATCATCTTAGTTGATATGTTATAGTCTTCGCAGATGAAATGCCCAATTTCATCACTAACGACGAACTAAAATTCTGAGTTTACAAAGAACTTGTGACTTATATCTTCTGTGACTAAATCACATAAATCACATACTATGCATCTCATGAACTATATGATAATGTCCAAATATTCTTGTTACCATTATTTCAGATAATAATAAAACAAATTTATTAATCATAACATTAAGTCATACATAGCATCATACAATAGGATTTAAGGGCATTAATCCTAACAGTTGGTGTCTAGCAAATCAGTGAATTGTTTAGATGGTCTAAACTCCACTACAACATCTTCTTTTGCCTTCTTATGAAGGGTACTCAACTCGTCATTCCTCTTTTGGAGGTGGTCAAGATGAGTATCCTTCTCAATAGCATCAGTCTTTAGCTCCTCAAACAGATTCTGCAACTCCTTAGCCTTATCTTTGGCCTTAGCTGCCACCTCAGCCCAACGTTTGCAGTCGTTCTTGGCCACCTGAATCCTTGTCTTAAACAGGATCCTCGTCTTGTCCATCTCCATGGCCTGCCTAAACGTAGCTATGAACTTTGACATGGCCTACACAAATGATTTAAAATTCTGTTAAAAAATATACATATACATATTATTATGACAAGACAAGGTAAAAGTGATTACCTTGAAAAGATCATGAACACCAGAGTGCTCAAATTCTTTCAGGGACATGTCATAGCACACTGCCACGTCCTCACCAGTTACAGCCTACTCAAACCTCTTCCAAGCCAAGTTTTCATTTTCCAAAAGATTCATTGGAGCTCATCGAGGAGGCTAAGACGAGGCAAGTGTAGTGGTTTTGGATGGGGGATCTCTAGCAGGTTTAGCATCCACGTCATGATGTGGACGGATGGCTGCTGAGTAGGAATAATAGGGAGACCAGACTTGACAACCCTGGGCTTGGACAACCTGTGTTTAGCCCTCTTCTCCATACGATGACTTGGAAGATTCTCCAAGTCAACAGCCTTTGATAAATTTTTTCTCTAATCTCCAACAGCAAGACGAGGCTGAGTTGTCTTGTCCACCACCTCCTTGCCTTTATTTTCTTTAATGGTTGCCATTCTTGAAAAGAGAGACGTTAGCCATTTAAAATACGGTATTAAAATAAATTCCTAAAAAAAAAAAAAAAAAAAAACTCACGTCTACGGACGGAAGTTCGTGAACTTGAGCTTCTATGGATTGTTCATGCCCAAGCCCCCAAGTAGCAAGACATTGTAGGGAGACGAGAGAGAGAAAATCCTTTTCAGCATATAGACGAGCCTTTTTGACACGTTCAAGATAGAACCTACACCAAAACGGGGTTGACAACACCACTCCCTATGAACAGCTAACCTAGGGTTTAGGTCATCAGGAATTTTGTACCAACTCCTAAGGGATGCTAACCTTTTCTCGTTTGTCTTAGAGGCGATCCTTATAACATAACTATAAACTATCTCAACCTTGTCTTGGAGGGTAGATGAGGGAGCATTTCGTGTACCAGCCCTAGACCCAGACGCTACCCTCGTCCTAAGTTGTTCTTAGAAAACCTCTAAGAGAATCCCAGGGATGCCAGATGTGTACTCATCTGTAGAATTGCCCCCACTACTACCATAACTACCACTACTACTATCACTAGAGCCACTAAAGCTAGTAGTATTGCAATACTCGTATATAGCCTTATCAATGCTATTACTAGACGAGGAAAGAACAATCTCAGACATTTTTGAAATTCTAAGGAAAGCCTAAGGAGGATAAAGAGAGTACCTGGCTTTAGACAGAGGAGAACTAAGGACGCGGAAACACTTTTAGATGAGGTGCTAAACGACAAATGTCAGGGAGGAAAATTTCAAGAATGAGAAAGGTAGGAGAGGAATTCTACTATTTATAGGTAGTAGAATTTGGCATTTGAAAACATGACCAACCAAAGAGTGACACGTGGCATACTCCTCAAAAAGTGAATTGACGCTACGAGTCACCAATGGGGGCATGACATGTGGCACACCAAACTACTAACATATGGACAAATGTCCAAAGAATAGCATCAAGCTATACAGTAACCTAGACAATCCCTGGACAAGGAAAGAATGGGCATCCTTAATAAAATGGACATCCATACATTTTCGAGGCCGTCCATCAAGAAAGTACTTGGACTACCCTAGATACTTAGAGAAATTCCAAGCATGTTTCTCTATGAAAGTTAATGGATTGGACCACGCGTTCCTATCTCAAGGTACGAGTAAAAATCGAAGTTCATTACTACAACTTCTAAGTACGTAACTTCCAGCAACGGTTATGAAAGATAAGATCAAATAGTCTAACTTCCATAGCAGTTGTGGAAGTTAACCCTAAATCTTCTAACCTCCTCAAAAATAAGGGAAGTTGCTAGACAAATAACCGCTTCAAGCATACACTATATAAAGGCCCATTTACATCAAATAAAGGTAAGTTTTTCAAACAATTCCCAAAAAGTTGGAACTCTAGAATTGAAGAGAGAAACTAACTTAAGCATCAGAGGGTTCTTGGCTAGTAAGCCCTAGTCTCCTTTGATTGTTTGTTTTCCTTTTCAGGCCTTCCAGATCATTGAAGCCTGAAGCATTCAGCCTACTGATTTTTTGTGCATCATCAATATATATATATATATATGTTCAAAAGGAAAAAGGGGGATTTACAATTGGTTTGGCCCTTATGGCCTATCACCCATTTTCTATACATTAACCAAAAAAAAAAAAAAAAAAACAACAACAACAACAACAACCATCACAGCTACAAAACAAAGTAACATATAATCTAAGACCAATAATATGGCCTGTTTACAAAAACAAAAAGGGAAATGGCTTGCAAGTTTAAAGGCAAATAGCTTAAGGGGAGCGAAGCTTGTAAGCATCCGAGTCTCTCACTGAATCAAAGTCTTCTTGGGGGTAGTCTAGAGCCGGTCCTCCTCTTCTTCCTCCTCCTCTTTGTCCCCCTCCTCACCCTCATCATCTCTAGAGCCTGAGCCATCAAAAGAACCTGATTCTTCTAAGTCAAAATCAAAGTCACTAGAGGTTATTGCACTTGAGTCAGAGCTTGTTTAAGATGCCTTATGCCTTCTTTCGTGCCATGGAACATTCCCTATGAAGGCGTCGAAGGAGGCATCCTCAACATCTTCTGCGGCCTTCAACCAAAGTTCTTTTGAGTCCACCTCCTCATCTTCTTTACTACCTTCCCATGGTTGAACTTCTTGGGGAAGGAAAACTTGAGGGGGAAGGGGAAAGATGGGGAAGAGCAGGGGAGGAGGAAGGGGAATGGGTCGTGGTGTGTTGTTAATGCTCGGAGAGCTCGAGTCACTACTAGAATAGTTCAAACTGTCCTTGGGAGAGTTAGAAGTTAGAACTTGTAGATGAAAGGTTGGCCATCTTATTAACAATGGGTTTTTTTCTCTGGGAAGAAGAAGGAAATGTATGGATGCAAAAGGAATGAAGAATAAAGGAAGATATTTTCCCTTTTAATCACCAACCAGAGTTAAGTGAAGGGACACAACATTTATGAAAAGTAATGTCTGTTTGCCAAGGGCGGGAAACAAAGCGACACCAAAACAACTAGAAACGCCCACTAATGCTGTGTGTCCTAGCTTCAAACATCACGAGGCATGATTACACAAGCATTAAAATCTTATACAATGTGACTACAACAACTTTGGTCATTAACGCCTTTGACAGTCAAGGGACTAATGTACAATACACCAGCCAAGGCATGAGAGAGTGCTAGCATGGCTGGATCCGAACCTTACATATGAAGCAGCTGTGAGCAAAGGAAAGGAAATGCTGACTGAAGGAAAGGATCTTTGGCCCATGTCAACGGCATGACCATCTTAGGGAAAAGTGAGATTTGCACCTGACATTAACACCTAGCATTTGCACAAAAGGGAGATAACGACCCCTTTATGGTCAAATGCTATAAAACACCCCTTATTGGGTGAGCTTGTGCTAGACCACTTTTGGAGACGTGTATCACTCTTAGTATCCCTAATGTCCCTTTCCTTATCCAAGGTTTTCTCCCCACGTAGTAGCAGAGCCACCCTTCTTTCCACTACCCTGACATTGGCGTGCTTTCTCTCTCCTCCAGCCGTTACATACAATAGATGTATTAGGATTCAAATGGAGGAATCACAGTTTGACACCTGTCCTTATGTACCTGGCAACGTTCCTCATACTATAAGAGGAACATGTTGCTAAATCATTAGGGCAAGAATCGAGAGAGAAACTAAGAGAAAAGCCAGAAATTTTGGGTAGGAAAGTGAAGTAGAGAGAAAAAGGCTTCATTTGGTAAAGAACATTGCCATTGTAAAAAGACCTTCATTTTTGCATAATAGAGAGCTCTAAAGAGTGAGGGTCATTCCCCCTTGCTCACCCATGGTTTTTCATCCCTTCCAAAGGGTTTTCCAAGTATTTCCCATGTCTTCTTTACTTTTCATGTTATACTTTCTATTTCTCATGACATTAAAGTATTAAAACTTTCATTTTTAGTGTTCTTAGGCTATTTCACTTAAATGTACTATCAAATCCGTCACCCATTCTCTCACGTTGTTTTGATAATCTAATGTGTACATACACATATTTTTAGATTGATTGATGTGGATGATTTTTGGACTTCAATATGCAAACTTGATGCCTTATGCTATTTTGCATGCACTTATGTGAGTGTTTAGGATGTTGAGACTTGTCTAAGTTGACTAGGCCTTTTTATTTATTTATTTATTTTAAAAGGTATTGGTTTTCCTATCATTAGCATTGCCTCCAAATAGCTATTTTAGAGCATCCGCAGCCGATTTCTATATCTCATCCTATTTTACCATCTCAAAAAGCAACTTTATCAATTATACAATACAATTTTACAAAACTCCAACATCCCAAAACTCTATTTTCCTCTTCTACTCATTAAAATAATATATTTACATAATAAAATATATTTTTTCTTTTTATATTTTTTCTCAATTTTCTACCCCACACCTGTCCCTTCAATATATCCTCCGTTACTTTACTTTTCATCTTCTTCCAGCCTCCTCCAATCCATCATCCATATCAACCCAACTCCTCCACACAACTCTATCATCCATATCAACCCAGATCGGCGAAATAGAAAAGAAAAGAAAAGAAAAAAAATCATCACGCCTATCACAATGCCACAGCCACACAATGCCGATCACATATACCAGCAAACCCAGAGAGAAAAAAAAAAAAAAAAAACATAACATAACAAAAAAAACAAAAACCCATTAACACCCACCACAGCTCCACCGATCTCCGCCACCCACCGATCCACCACCACAACGCAGCAACCCATAATACCGTCAATACCAAAAAAAAAAAAAAAAAAAAAAAAAAAAAAATCCCAGGCAGCAAACCCACGCCGCCACCCACTGACCCAAAACCCACTCCGACGGAGCCACAGACACCCACTCCACCGTCGGCCCACCATCCATAACTACTTCCACCACCTCCACCGTCGGCCCACCAGCCACAACCACAAACCCCAGTAGCTGAACCAAAAAAAAAAAAACACATAGCGCCACCAACGCCAACACGGCACAGCCAAATCCAGCAATATCTGTTCTCACCGGCAACGATGGCGAGAGAGAGAGGGTCATCGTCTCTGACCCAAACGCCAAACGCCAAACGCCATCTTCGACCCAAACACCATCTTCGACCCACCATCTTCGACCTAAACGCCAAACACCAAACAGCACCCAAACGCCGGAAACCCACGACCTCCACGCCTCCACCGCAGCTTTTCTGATCGAGCCTCCACGCCGCCGTGGCCTCCATTCCGTTGAAGAAGAGAGAGCAGTAAGAAAGAGAGAGAAGGAAGAGAGAGAAAAGAAAAAGAAAAAAAATGAGAGAGGAGAGAGAAGCTGGCGGGTTAAAAAGAGAGAGGAGAGACAAATGAAAGTATTAAAAAATTATTTTTTTTTATAACATTCAGCTACAGTACCATCTTACATTTGAGATGGTACTGTAGCAAAATCTCAAAAAAAATTTGACATATGCCATATAGCCTTCCAATTGCTGAGTGATTTGTGGCTCTTAATGCTAAATAACCCTTGCATTTGACATTCCCACTTCCGGATGCTGATGCTCTTATGAATACACGCCCAAATTGAGCTAAACCTAGGTGGGTATTGCTAAGATATTTTAGCAATTGTGAACAGTAACAACTTATATTTTCAAATTACTGTATATGGGTTGTAAACTTAAAAATTTCATATTTTATTCACTTTCGTTCTCTCTCTCTCTCTCTCTCTCTCTCTCTCTCTCTTTTCTGACTTATCTCTCAACTCAGTCCTTCTCACTATCAAACTCTCTCTCTTCTCACTTCCTCTCAATCCAGACTTTCTCTTCTCTCTTATTCTTAGTCTCTGACTCTCTCTCTCTCTCTCTCTTCTCTCTCTCTCTCTCTCATGATTTTGGTTGGCTGTAAATCAACGGTTAGGCTATGGATCTGCATTTGGGTGGGTGACTTTTGATCAACATATACGTGGATGGCTGTAAATTTTCATTAAGCTTCAGTGATGGTTATTGGTTGTTGGTTGTGGTTTGATGTTTTCATTGGTGGTTGTTGATTTTTGTTTTTCAATTTTGATGGTGGTAGTTGGTTCAGTTGGGTGGTTTGATGGTGATTTTTTTGTTTCTCTAGTTCAGTGATGTTACAGTGGTGGTGCTGATGGCTGGGTTTTGGTGGTTAGGCTAAGTTTCGATGGTTGAGCTGAGTTTTAATGGTAGGTTGCTACTAGCAGTGGTGGGATTGCTGAATTTGGTGGCGGTAGCTAGCTATGTGGGTTTGATGGAGAGATAAAGAGAGAGGGAGACATGGGAGAGAAGAGAAAGAAATGAGTAGTTTATATTTGATGGTGGTAGTTTATATTATTTTAATGAGTTGTATCTTAAAATAAAAATTAGAATATTGAATGTGTTATAAAATAAGTTATTAAAATAAATAAAGTAACTTTTTTCTTTTTTGTTGTAAAATAAATATTAAAAAAAAAAAAATACATTGGATGTGAATGTTCAGCAAGCAAAAATGGAGTGATTTGTTGTTATTAACCAATAGTCTTTTTGTCTTTCTCTTCATGGATATAATTGGGTGAGAATGCTAATTCCAGTTTCATACTGATTGATTGATTGATTGACAAATCTTGGTCACGGATGATTTAGGGTGAAGCTTTTCATAAATTTTATTGGCCGACCAGTCTCAATTTTTTGTTCCTCTCTCTCTCTCTCTCTCTCTCTCTCTGAGTAAAATATATATATATATATATATATATATATATATATATATATATTTGAGGGTTCGGTTAACCTGTGTCCTAAGTCATCAATTTTTAAGAATATTTTTTCAAGAATTAAAAAAATTTATCAATACTTTTTCAATTCTTGAAAAAATATTTCTAAAAATAATTAATTATTATGTGCCCTTAAGGCACACATTAACAAAATCATATATTATTAACAGAACGTCCCAAGAGAGAATGAATGAATTGGGAAACTAAGAGTATGCTTATGGTTCGATATGACTAGCAAACGTATAATTAGTCCCCATCTATGCGATGTACAGTACATTAGAACTATTGAATATTGATCAGTACAGTAGACCTATTGAAATGAGATTTAAAGTTTTTGTCCTTTTATTCTTACGTTGATTTATTTTTTCTTTAATTCCCTTTGTAATTTGAAGTGATTCTCTAAGTTAAAAATTGCTTTACCATTCATATTATAAATGGTAATATAACAAAATAAGTAATTTTGTATGTTATTTTGCTTGAAAACACAATCACAAATTTCAAAAGATATAGGCTAAAGCTAAATATATTAAATTACTACTTTTTTTTATAAATTTTCTTTTTGATGATTTTTTTTAATATAATTTGATAGTTATAATATAGAGGTTTGAACGTCTTTATTAGAAACACCACAAAGTGCCTGTTTAGCTATAAAAACTCTTAGCTATTTAATAACTTCTTTTTTTTTTTTTTAAGATATGGCTATATAATTACTTAATTAGCATCTTCTCAGAAAATAATTTTACTTAATTAGCATGTGAAGTAGTGGGTATTATATGACATCTTATGAAACTATATTAAAATAACATAATTATGCTACTACGTTTGAATATTGTAAAAGAAATATTTACCATTTTAGCCTCTTTTTTTTTTTTTCTCAAAGCATTTATCCAGAATTCTAATATGAAATTAAGATTTAATTTTTGACAATGTGAATCAGGATTAAGGTAAAAGGAACTCTAAGTCAAGTAGAATAAAATTATTCACAATTTGTTTCCAATATATGTATATATATATATATATATATATATTGTAATTTGATAATTACAATAGGAAAAATGTGATTTGAACTTAAATGTCTTGAAAATACTAAAAGATGCCAACCAGATAAGTTACAAGGCTTTGGACAATTTGTTTGCAGTGTTGGTATAGCTTATTTTGATTGATATGGTCTCAATGCTTACATTAAATAATGAAAGTAATATTGCTCTACCCTAACAAGTTAATGAATAAATTTAAAGGTAAATTACAATTTGCCTTTGGTGATTTGACCCATCACAATCTAATCTACAAAATTTTAATTATTATATTCAATCTCCCAAAATTTGAATTAAAGTGATACCATTGAGAATAGGTCAAAATTAAGAGATATGGTACTTTTTGGACAATCAAATTACCTTATTGCGGTTTCTCAAAAAAAAAAAAAAAAAAAAAAAAACCTTATTGCGGTTTGACCCAATCACAACTTCATCCCACAAAGATTTCCAATTATTACATTTTAAAGTATCACTGAATATTTTAAATTAATTCAAATTTTAGAAGATAACATGTTTGTTCCAAAAATAAAAAATAACATATAATTTATGATAGTATCAAAAACAGATAATGGACTGATTCACAATTTGGCCCGTTGGACCTTATTTTGTTTTGCTTGGAGACCCAATTCTATCAACTTTATTCCTCTTTGGGCCCTTATTGATGCTGATGGACACACTCCTCCTACTACAGTACTACCTCTTCTATTTTGCCTCAATAAAATTATCTTTATTTATAAAAAATAAAATAAAATAAATAAATACTAATAATAACCACAAAAAATTAAATGGTTATTTTTCCAAAATTTTAGGTCCTTTCTCAACAGGGAAAAAAAAGCATAGAGTACACTCGTCAAATTAAAAAAGGCAATAAGTGCCGAAAGGGTAAAGATATCATTTTTTTTCCTACCTCCGTAATCATGATTGCACCGAAAGAAGACATCACTACTTTTGAGACAAAGGGTCAAGTTCTTTTCGGCATTATTGACTACTTTTTTTTTTTTTTTTTCTCTGTCAAATCTAAAATATCGCGTGCCAAATGCTGTGAGTTCGATTTAAGTTTATAGTGAGCGGTGTGTTTCGATCAAGCATGGTTTAAAGCTTTTGATTTATTTTGGGTTCTGATCTGTATGATTTATTTTGGGTTTCAATAAAATATTTTATTTGCATTGCCAAATGTTTTTTTATTTTTTATTTTTTATGTTCTCAACAGATACGCGCGCGTGCGCACACACGCACATATATATATATATCAACAAATACACACACACACATATATATATATATATATATATTAGGAAAAGGTTTTTTTTTTTTTTTTTCTAAATTAGTTTGCTCGAATTTTTTGTTGTTTCAACTAAACACCAAAAAATAAGTAAAGTAGGTTTTCGGAGTTTTTTCCAAAAAAAGGTTTGGGACATGAAATACTATGTGAATTTCTTTCTTTTTCAAGCCTGATTCGCTGCCCTGAATGCGCACTTCGCATACTAGGGTTTTAAGAGAGGGAGTGATCTTTTATTTGATATGAATTTTAAAAATGTAATTGTTAGATTGCATGTTCTTATTATATCCTCTATACTTGCAAAATTTCAAGAAAATCAAAGATTAATAACTATGTTATTAATCAAATGTTTAAATTTCAAGTTTTTATAGTTTAAAATTATGTATAAAAAATAATTTTATTAATTGAATAATAAATAATATCCAATTTGAATGAAATTTAACATGTGTGTTAAGAACATAAAGAATATGTAGTCTAACGGATTCACATCAGGTGCAATACCTAGGGTATTGCACCTGATGCAATACTAAATGAATGGTTGGGATTGAAAGTTGGAAAAGCAACTTTCAATCTCAACCATTGAATAAAATATATTAAAAACAAAGTAAAAAAGTTAAAGTTAAAATGTAAAAAAAGTAAAAAAAAATGTGAAGGAAATGGGTGAATTGCACATCGTGTAATACCCTAGCAATTGCACTGGATGTGAATCCGTAGTCTAACAGTTAAATTTTCAAAATTCATATCAAACAAAAAGAAATAGGAGGATTTTTAAATATTTATTTTCAAACTAATTTAGAAAGAAATCTTATCCATATTTTCCCTATCAAATTTGGTGTGAGTTTCATTTTACATTTGCGGCTGGTGGGTATTGATCATGTATGATTTGGTACTCCATTTCTATTTGAGTCCTCATTGATAGAGCTTGATTTATTGTTTTTATGTTTAGATTCAATTTTAATCTAAAATATTTTTAGTATTAAAATTATTTTTAATAGTTAATGATAATTTATGGTTTTAACTTTCACCCGTCCACTATTTTATTTTTATTTTAATGTGTTAAAATGTAATTATATATTTTTTAATGAAAAGATGTAGACATTTTTATTTAAATGTGAATGCAAGATTATTATGAATATGTGCAAAATAGTAAAGGTGAGAAAATGTGAAAGAGTAAATTTTTTTTTTTATAGAAAACTGGCAATTTAACCCAACTTGCGGGCCCTTTTCAACTATGCTTTTTTTATGGGCATTTAGTGTGGTTTGGCATCCCGATAAAGGGCCAAGTGGGGATTGGGAAAAGAATAGTGGCATGATATGAGACTGGAACTTCCCTCTTCTCCTCCCCCACCAGTCTAGTCTGAGCTCTGAATCAATTTCCAGCGTCCCTGTATAAAAGTTTTGATAAGAATAGATTTCTAGCGCGTCCCTGTGTAAAAGAAAATAAGAACAGAAAAGTGAAAAGGGTTTGGTAGAAGTAATAGAAAATACAATTTATTTCCTTTGTTTGTTTGGTTGAATTGAAAAGAAAAATAAGCGTAAAAAATTTGTAATTTATACAGGTACAAGAATCCAATTCGATTCTTCTTCTTTTTTTTTCTCTTTTATGTCCAATTTCAAATTTTTTCATGAACACATTTTGGCTATAAATTACAACTAACAATAGAAAATTAATAGATGATATGTGTTCTTGTCATATACACTGTATATAATTTCTTAAATTACACTTTTTTATATAAGAATTAAATTACATTTAAGTGATAGTGATTAGAATTTCAATTTAGAAGGACAAGATTAAAAGAAAAACTAATCTGAAAAATAGAAGTCAGTATTAATAACAAAAAAATATAGATAAACTAATGTAATTGTTATACAAAATCTAAAATAAATGTAAAATGTAGTACTTTTTTTTTTTTTTTTTTCATTTTAAAAGTGTTAAGAGTATAGTAATATAACTACAATATAGTATATAGGTTCAATTTCTTTAATTACTTTAAAAATGTATAGGATTCAACATTTTTTTTTTCTACACTTGTAAGTGTGGGGCCCATGGGCCTGATAGCCTCGACCCATCATGTAGCAAACCCAAGGCCCATGCCGAGGAGCACAAGCTATTCTGGACAAAAGTGGGGGAAGGCCTATTTTTCCAATCCACGCCGAGGACCACCTTACCCTCGGCCTGACAAAGGTGATTTTGGGGAGAGACTAACCCTAAAGTAAACTGTTACTCTCGCATTTAATGCACTCAACTAACCCCCCTGACCGCATTAATGGGGAGGTAACCCCTTGGCAGGATAACGTTGATTAGAGTGAACCACTTGAGTACCGATAAGGCCTCTGATGGGACGGCCGTCCAGAAGAAAGGCAAATAGATGATCAACAGATGGAAGAAGGAGATAGGAAGATGAAAACTATAAAGGAAAAGATAGTAAAGTAAAAAGGGGGGGGGGGGAAAGGGAGAACGATAAGGCCTCCTCGGCTACAGGCCGAGGAGCATCCCCCCATTTGTAAAGAAACTCTTAGCATTTTTTATAAGAAAAGTTCATGCATGGTGATCGACGGCCAGCACCTAAACCTGTCAACCCACTCTCTATAAATTTATTGTTTGGGCTTATTGGGCTGAAAACCCATCACTCAGGGTCAATCCAAATTGAGTCCTTACAATTGGCGCCGTCTGTGGGAAGGATTAGGGTGCTGGCCGGCGCACCAGGTAAGTGTTCTAAGTTCTAAGTATTCGTTTTACAGTAGGTTGAAGTTTTACAGTAGGTTGAAAAAAAAAAAAAAAGTACATAGAAGATTTGGTAGTAAAAAAAAACACAACAAAGAAAGATCTTGATATTATTATTTCATGCATAGAAGAATTACATATTACAATCAGAGGCTCAGGTAGGCCTGTTTTACAAGCAAATTTACGAGCTAATAGCCACCTGCTAGTCCTACAATCAGAGGCCCAGGTGGAGCCGCCCTAAGAAGAAACTAGCCGGAGAGAAGTGTCAACCCGTGCTTTTATTGGCACCAAGAGAATGGGAGGGCTTGACAAGGGGTGGAGGAGATGAAGGACAATCCTGTCTCCAGGCCCCCAACAACTTCCTTCTCGGCTAGGCGGAGCTGGAACAAAGAGAGGAGCAGATGCAGGGGCTCCGGGATACCTTCCCCCATGATGTTCCCTCGATTCTCTTCGTTCCTCTCGAGTGTTGGCCGTTGGAGACGGCAACACTCGAGCACCGCCCATGAGGTGAATTCGCACGCCTTCCTCGTCGGGGGTGTGCTCCGAGGAAAGACGTTAGGTTCTCTAGCAACATCCCTTTGGGATACCTCGAAGGGCACCATCAGGGTTACGCCTAGACTCTGCCGCACCGGAAGCCCAGTGGGGGCTGCGGCCATACCGGTTTTTGTCAGTCCCGGTAACAATTCCGGCGGGGTTGTTAAAAGGGCATGGGAAGTTGGAAGAAAGTGTTTTGTTCTGTTTGTGTTGCGAAGTTCATGGGTTGTGGAGGAACCATCTCCTTACTTTATATAGGGGATGGAGGTTGGTGAGAATTAATTCATGCAGAGTTCGAAAAGAGAATTATCAGCTGGGCTAATAATGAAGTCGCCAATTTCCAAGGAGGCCACGGACGGTTGGACTCGTGTTAATTTACGAGGACATTAATGAAGGCGCGTTTCGTGCACCAGAGCGTCAAGCGCGGAACACGAACAGACAAAGGGCGCTTCATAAATGAAAAAGATGGGGCCTCGAGTTGGAGGCGAGATCAAAGCCACGTGTAAAGATCATAATCTGACACAAAGAGGAATTATCTCCAGTAAAGCGATCTGAGGACAAACCTCTGCTTACAGAAAAATTGAAGTGGTAGACAGAACCAAGGTATTGCATAGTCCTCGGACCCAAACCTATGGTAAAACTACACACACCATTATACCTGGGTACTAGACAGAACCAAGGTATTGCATGGTCCTCGGACCCAAACCTATGGGGAAACTAGATACTTACAGGAAAATTGAAGTGGTAGACAGAACCAAGGTATTGTATGGTCCTCGGACCAAAACCTATGGTAAAACTACACACACCGTTATAACTAGATACCGAAAATAGAAGTGGTAGACAGAACCAAGGTATTGCATGGTCCTCGGACCCAAACCTATGGTAAAACTACACACACCGTTATAACTAGATACCGAAAATAGAAGTGGTAGACAGAACCAAGGTATTGCATGGTCCTCGGACCCAAACCTATAGTAAAACTACACACACCATTATACCTGGGTACTAGATAGAGCCAAGGTATTGCATGGTCCTCGGACCCAAACCTATGGGGAAACTAGATACTTGTAGGAAAAATTGAAGTGGTAGACAGAACCGAGGTATTGTATGGTCCTCGGACCCAAGCCTATGGTAAAACTACACACACCATTATATCTAATACTTACAGAAAATTGAAGTGGTAGACAGAACCAAGGTATTGTATGGTCCTCGGACCCAAACCTATGGTAAAACTACACACACCGTTATAACTAGATACCGAAAATAGAAGTGGTAGACAGAACCAAGGTATTGCATGGTCCTCGGACCCAAACCTATGGTAAAACTACACACACCATTATACCTGGGTACTAGACAGAACCAAGGTATTGCATGGTCCTCGGACCCAAACCTATGGGGAAACTAGATACTTGCAGGAAAAATTGAAGTGGTAGACAGAACCAAGGTATTGTATGGTCCTCGGACCTAAACCTATGGTAAAACTACACACACCGTTATAACTAGATACCGAAAATAAAAGTGGTAGATAGAACCAAGGTATTGCATGGTCCTCGGACCCAAACCTATGGTAAAACTACACACACCATTATACCTGGGTACTAGACAGAGCCAAGGCATTGCATGGTCCTCGAACCCAAGCCTACGGAAAACTAAATACTTATAGAAAAATAGAAGTACTGGGCATAACCAGAGTGTTGCATGGTCCTCGGACTCAAACCCATAGAGAAAATAACTATCTAGAGAAAAACCAAAGCGTTACTTAGAATCAAGCTGTACTACGATCTTTAGATTTATGTTCGAAGGATAACAGATGGTTTCACGAGGCGAACTCCAAAATAGAATACGAATATTGAGCAGAATGTAATAGTAAAGTAAACAAAAGAAAATAAAATATCATTGGTTGGACGCGAAGTATTATGTATTCAATTCAAAAAGAAAGTATATAATTCCCTTACAACGCCACTGAGGCAAGAAACAAAATGAGATAAAAGAAAAGATAAACAAATTCATCCTACGCCGTATACTAGTCTCCTCAATTCAATGGGCAAATTAAGTCAATAGGTAAATCAAAAGGTCTGGGCCAAGGCCTAAGGGCTTGATTTCAAAAGGTCCGCCGGAGGACTTGCCATGTCTTGTGGTATTCCCTGACCCTCGGTTACAACTTCCCCCAACACTCTTTGGGGCTCAACCTCCCCAGATGGTTGATCAGTTAACGACACATCCTCGGCGGTCCTATCCTGACTTTCAACCGATGGTAATGAGGATCCTTCCTCAGGAGCAGCAGGTGCAACCTCGCGAATGGCAATAGGGTAATATACCTTGTCCTCCCTTCTAAGCTCAGACGAGGCATCAACCCCTGCTTGGTTAAGGGCTTCATGCCAGGTTTGAGAGCAATAATGCCTGCACACTGCAAGAACTTGAGCTCGAAGGGTGGCTTCAGTCTTAGCCACCCCTTCTGCGAAAGCATCCTCCTCTGCCTTTTCCATAGAGCGCTCAGCGTCTGTTTTCGCAAATACCGCCTCGTCTTTGGCTCTCACAGCCTCGTCCCTGGCATATTCGGCAACACCTTTTTCATGGATTGCCTTGGTCAAATTTGCCTTCATATAGGTAATGTCCTCTTTGGCCTTTTGTAATTGACCCTCAACATCTTGCAAGCGGTTAGTTTGATCCTCAGCTTGCTTCCTGACCACAGCTAGGTCAGAGACAGCAGTATCCCTGGCCTTCGCCATTTCTGCCAGATCCTTGGTCACCTTTTTCAGGTCGGCCTCAGATCTCTTAAGAGTATTGGCCGCCTCCAAGAACTTGTCGCGTTCTTGCGATAAGGTATTGCTATGATCATCAACCTCTTCGCCCAACCTGAAAAGGGCCTGGATAGCCTGCCAGTAAAAATAAGCAACTCTGTAAAGAGAAAGAAAGGTACTAAGTGACAAAATTTTGAGTAAAATGAATAGTTGTCAAAGGACCTACCATGCCTAGATATTTCTTAAGGTCGAGAACAACCTCTACCCCACTCATTTTCTCTAACTCGGCCATATCAGTGGGAAGAAGAAGAGATTTCTCTAGGGCCTCGGCCACGAGAGCCCCCTCGTCTCCTTGAGACTCCCGCATCGATGCGTTATCCATTAGGGGCTGATCATGGAGCAGGGCAGCAGGCAGCCAGGCTTGAGCCTCGGGCTGCTGGGTGGCCTTCTTGCTCTTCCGTTGATCACCGAGCTTCAATTGCTTTGGAGGTCTGCGAGTCCTACCCTCCTCGGGCGAAGAATGAGATTTGGTCCCATCCACTGGCTCTTTACCCTTGGAAAGTCTTTTCCTTTTCGGGTCATGAGACTCAGTAGGAAGGGCTGTTACTGTAGGAACGGAGGACGACCTGGTTTGCATGGTTAGAATCTGGGGCTGAGGTGCTGGGGGCTGGGGCTGCGACTCCCCTGGTACGTCCTTCTTGGAACCGCCCTCAAGCAGGTTAGGAAGATTGGTTTGGGGCTGTCTTTTTAAACCCATCTCAGCCTGAGTACCAACTCTTAAGGACTGGAGATCGGCTTCGGACAAGTGAGGGTCTCCTAGATCACCAGAGGGGTCCTCGGATTGATCAGCTAGGTCAAACACACTATATTCGTCCTCGGAGGAACTCAGTTCAACCACCTCCCTTGCTTTCTTAGATGGTCCTTTCTCGGCCACCATTACTTGCCGGGATGAAGAGGGACCTGATAGCGGAATGCCTTCAGGTTTATAAGACCCCTCAGTAAAAGCAAAACCGCTCTCCACCACGGTAATCTGCGTAAGCCGAGGGTCACGAGCTTTAATTACGTGCTTCGGAACTGGGAATGACGTCTGAGCTGGGTCGCATCCGAGGATTTTATGAGCAGCTCTGACTTGGTTATCAGGTTCGTTCAAGAAAAGTTCCGACCTGAGAACGGTTTCCAAATCCGCTTTGTTAACCAGGTGGAAATGACGTGCAAAGGCGTGTGGATCTGTGAAAAGAAAAGCGAAATTCCTATGGTTAATCAACCAAATCGAGTATACAGGTGTAAAACTTGAAAATGCTGAGACCTAGATTATCTTGTATTTTGGATGCCCTACCTGGCTCCCCCTCTACCGTTGGGCAATGAAAGCCGTCGTGCCACTCTCCCGACACTATGAGGAAATCTTGGTTCAACCCGTTATTGGAATCAGGAAGACACTGGATAAGACGAACCCTATCGTCCCTTGTCTTCATATAATATGTCCTACCCCTCAGGTGATGAAGGTTGTAACACCAGTTTACATCGTGGTGAGTCAGTCTCAGCCCCATTTTCTCATTCAGGATATCTACACACCCTAATATCCTAAATACGTTCACGACATACTAAGTAGGAGCCAGGCGAAAATGCCTAAGGTAATTAAGGGTCACCGGCCTCATAGGGATTCTCATCCCTCCTTCTACGAAAGCAATTATCGGGATCACAACTTCACCCTCCCTCCTCCTAAGGTACCACTCTCCCTCTTCACAATACTTCAAATTCACATTATTGGGTATTCCATAGTCAACAATGAATTTGTTCATCATCTCATCGGACTCGACCAACTTCTTAAACTTACCCATTCCCCAAAGACAACTAAAAGTTCTAAAAGAAGAAAAGGAGTAAAATCAAGGAAATTTGGGGTCACTAGAAAAAGAAGACTTACAGAAGTATGACGATACTCTTCAGATAGTGTACAAGGCGAACCAGACTCAAACCATATGCATCAATAAGTGTAAGCGCGAAAATGATGAAACCGGGCGGTTCAAACAGGTATCTATACTCCTCCTTAGGTTCCCCAAATGTAACCGCTTGCTCATAAAAGTAAGAGATCATGCCGTTGAAAGTGAGAAACGTGGTGCCGCCAAAATTTAATGTGGGCACCCATTAAGTCTTGAAACGCTAAAAACGCGCATCGGGCAGTCAAAAAGCCGCCAGCATCAGTACAAACCGAAGTGGGGCAACTCGTCTGGAGACTCCGCGGGTATCAAAACCCTCCTCCCCGTCCGAGGGAACGTGCAGCAGGGTTTTGAGGGGCTATTGTGGGGCCCATGGGCCTGATAGCCTCGGCCTATCATGTAGCAAACCCAAGGCCCATGCCGAGGAGCACAAGCTATTCTGGACTAAAGTGGGGGAAGGCCTATTTTTCCAATCCACGCCGAGGACCACCTTACCCTCGGCCTGACAAAAGTGATTTTGGGGAGAGACTAACCCTAAAGTAAACTGTCACTCTCGCATTTAATGCACTCAACTAACCCCCCTGACCGCATTAATGGGGAGGTAACCCCTTGGCAGGATAATATTGATCAGAGTGAACCACTTGAGTACCGATAAGGCCTCTGATGGGACGGCCGTTCAGAAGAAAGGCAAATAGATGATCAACAGATGGAAGAAGGAGATAGGAAAATGAAAACTATAAAGGAAAAGTTAGTAAAGTAAAAAAGGGGGGGGGGGGGGAAAGGGAGAACGATAAGGCCTCCTCAGCCACAGGCCGAGGAGCATCCCCCCATTTGTAAAGAAACTCTTAGCATTTTTTATAAGAAAAGTTTATGCATGGTGATCGACGGCCAGCACCTAAACCTGTCAACCCACTCTCTATAAATTTATTGTTTGGGCTTATTGGGCTGAAAACCCATCACTCAGAGTCAATCCAAATTGAGTCCTTACAGTAAGTAATTAAAATCTGGGTTTATAGCAGAAACCCTGAGTTTGGGACTATAGAAAAAACCAAAAGATGTAAGAGAAAAAAAGAAAAAGAAAAAAAAAAGCAATATTTAAGAGCTTTTTGCTCATTTTTGTACGATCAATTTCTTTTTTTTTCTTTCTTTTTCTTATTTCTTGTTATACCCTCAATTTCAATTGTTCTAAGCATAGTTTTAAAAACTGGATTGATCAGTTCAATTGGAAACCGAACCCTTTACTGGTCCATTAAAAATTATTGTTTCAGCCACAAAAGCCAGAAACTTGACATTTTTTTCAGTTCTTTAACCGTTCTAGTTTTCAAAATCAAGGTTTTCAAACAAAAATACAATTTTTCTCTTACATTTTGGAGTTACATTCAATTTAGTCTCTACATTTTAATAACAATCAATTTAAACCATATTATTTTAACTAGCAATTAATTTAGTCGGCTTAGCAAATAGTGTGTACAATTTCCCTCTCTTGTGTGTGTTTGTTTCTAAAAAAAATTGACACATTTAAAGCTTTTGCTGCTACTAAAATTTTAAAAATAAATAAATAAATTTATTGACATTAAAAAAAATGCAATGTCAGATTTTTAAGGAATAAAAAAAAAGATCAGAAAAATAATTTTTTTTTTTTTTTTTTTTTTTTTACAAATTCATTTTAGTTTTTTAAAACTTAGAACACCCAAATATAAAGCTAGCAAACTTCGATTTGCGAAGAAGGGCCAGGCAAGGTGATCGATCAAGCAATGATAAATTGTTCTAAGTGTTTGGTGATGCTAGAGTTCGATTTGAAAGAAAATCACCGTCGTTCGTACTTCTGCAAACGGCCACCAATGTTATAGATCTAAAACTTAGAAAACCCATAATTCACAAACTTGGCTGCCTCCTCCTCTCTTCTCACCGAAAGCACTTGGCTCCTTCACTATCTTGATAATTTTCATCGAATTGTGTTACATAACGTTTGACATCGAGAAGGTTCCGCATGAGGATTTGCACCCGGATTTCGTGTATAAGGGGACTCGTTCTTACGTTTTGAGAAAGTAGATGACGAAGAAAGAAGGGTCTTAAAACTAGTTGTTTTGTTTAGTAAATGTTGTTAAATTCTCAAGCTCCGGATCTCAGTCCTAAAATCCTACAGATCTTTATAGGATTTGTACTGAAATGGGATCTGTATAGAATCTGGATCTTAAGTTCTTATAGGATTACGATCTCATAGCAATATCAAAGATTTTGTGCTATAAAAGAAAATTCTTTTTTTTTTTTCTTATTTCGGGGCCTCCAAATGAAGCCCAAAAGCGCCAAACTAATAATGATAATAAAAATGTAGTAAATAGATCATCCTAGCACCCCACCCCAAATTGATTTTTTTTTTTTTTTTTAACCCTAAGTCTCACCTCACCCTAACCGAATCGAAAAAATCATAGAAGACAGAAGTGAAGAGAAGAGAAGAGACTGGAGAGTAGAGAGTAGAGGACTAGTGCCAGAAGGATAAAGAAGTTTATTCTATTAGTGATGAAAGTAAAGTAAACGAAGCTCCAAATGCAACATTAAAAGATTTTGATGATTATCCAATGGATGGCAAGCGATGTGGTTGCTAATAATGATGAGAATCTTGTTAGTAATGACCAACCCTACTTTGAGGAACTTAGTCAAGATAACCAAAACTTTGGTTTTAATGATTGAGTGTGTTTGTGGTATTGTTTGAAACATTACATTTGCTTTGTGTTGTTTATGTGAGGTATTATGTATTGTTGTTATTCATTTTTGTGTTGTTATGAGACATTATGTATTGTTATTTGCTTTGTATTGTTTATGTGAGATGTTATATGAAGAGGAGAAAAATAAGCTGACGGGTCCAAGCAATGTTGATGGATGGGCCCATTAGGTGCAAGACTTGGTAAGGACGGATTTGTTGGCCACATGTCAGACAGAATCCCTATATGGGAATACTTGCGGCACACCTCCTAGATTCTAGGGGTAATTAGAGTCCTAGCGCAATTAGGGTTCTAGAAGCTGCGTGCATCGATGGAGATCTTCTTTATAAGGAATATGACTTGTCCATCACGTTTGGGACTCCTTAAGAGGATTTCTACAAGGAAAGACTTCGACTCCAAGTAAAAAAGGTCAACTTTCGACGACTATAAAAGCCCCAATACCCTCACAAATCGAGGTACGCTTAATTTTACCCTCTCTAGCACTCTAGAGTTGTGAGCATACTTTCTAACTTGACCTTCGGAGGGTATTTGGCCGGCACCACACCGGTGCTCTCTGTTAGGTCCTCTTTTCTCTGTGCAGGTGTCGTTTCGAGGGTACGAGCATTGTGCAACTCACTGTTGATATTTTCGGCATCATCAGTTGGCGCCGTCTGTGGGAAACGCTTTTAAGTGATTAAGCCACATTATCGTTTCCCGGATTAAAGGGTTGCATGGTACTCACTCGCTCAATGGCAACTACTAATCACGTACAAGGAGAGGAACCACCCACGACTGCCCTCGAGAGACAAGTTCAAACTCTCGGTGCCACCGTGGAGCGTCTCACCAAACGGAACCTCGACTTGGAAGAACAGCTGCGCCAGAAGAATGCAGCACTAAATAACCGACCAGAAGATCAGGAAGGGACTAGCGCTCCAAACAGGAATCAGGAGAGACCTGAGGGCAGCCACGCCCCAAGCAGGCCGGAGAGGCAGCACGTGAGCATGCCATCCCTCACGGATGCGACTCCACCACATATAGCTGCCGAGATGCAGGTAATGAGGGAACAAATGGAGGTCATGATGAACGCCCTCAAGGGGCGAGTCTCCAGTGACCTTGACGATCTGGTCAATCGTACCGATTCGCCCTTCACTGCTGCCGTGAACTCCTTCCCCCTACCCCACAAGTTTCGCATGCCGAATATAGATAGCTATGACGGGATGAAGGATCCTCTTGATCACCTGGAAACTTTCAAAACCCTGATGCATCTACAGGGGGTACCGGACGAAATCATGTGCAGGGCCTTCCCAACTACACTGAAGGGTTCCGCGAGGATTTGGTTCAGTCGGCTGACACCGAACTCAATCAGCACTTTCAAGGAACTAAGCGCTCAGTTCACTTCGCACTTCATAGGGGGACACAGGTACAAGAAGTCTACAGCATGCTTGATGAATATCAAGCAACGAGAAGATGAAACACTCAGATCTTACATAGCCCGCTTTAATAAGGAAGCACTCTCAATTGACGAGGCCGACGATAAAATACTCGTAGCAGCATTTACGAATGGGCTGAGGAAGGGTAAGTTTTTATTTTCACTATATAAAAATGACCCGAAAACTATGCCGGACGTGCTTTACAGGGCCACCAAATATATGAATGCCGAAGACGCTTTACTAGCTCGCGAAGAAAAGCCCAAGAAGAGAGAAAGGCAGGAAGATGCCCGAGAGGAAAGAGGGCGGAAGATGGCAAGAACCGGAGAGCGAAGGGATGATAGGCGCTCCGAGCCCCCTACGGGGAGATTCACAAGTTTCACTCCACTAACCGCCCCTATCGACCAAGTCCTCATGCAAATCAAGGACGAAGGGACACTGACTTTCCCTGGAAAGCTGAAGGGAGATCCTAACAAACGGTCTAAAGATAGGTATTGTCGCTTCCATCGCGATCACGGACATGACACAACTGACTGCTATGACCTGAAACAGCAAATTGAAGCCCTCATTAGACAGGGAAAGTTGCAGAAGTTCGTCAGCAAGGAAAGGACGGATCATCAACATCAAGAGCAGCCACCCCGCCGAGATAATGAGCACCCCAGACCACCTATAGGGGATATAAGAATGATCACAGGGGGCATGACAACTATAGGGTCGTCCAAAAAGGCCAGAAAAACATACCTCAGGATGGTTCATAACGTCCAACTAACGGGCTCCGTACCAAGAATAGGATGGATGGAAAGCCCGATCATAGGATTCTCAGAAGAGGATGCCCGACGTCTTCACCACCCTCATGAGGACGCGCTTGTTATCACCTTACAAGTGGGGGACTTCAACATGCACCGAGTGCTAATCGACAATGGCAGCTCAGCAGACATCTTATACTACCCAGCGTTCCAGCAGATGAGGATTGATAGAGAACGGTTAATACCGACAAATGCTCCGCTGATTGGCTTTGGAGGTACGAGGGTGTTCCCATTAGGCGCGGTCACGCTTTCGATAACAATAGGTGATTATCCTCAACAGATCACAAAGGAGATGACTTTCCTTGTGGTCGACTGCTCATCTGCTTACAATGCTATCATCGGACGACCCACCCTTAACTCATGGAAGGCGGTAACGTCAACATACCACCTAGTGATCAAATTTCCTACGGAGCACGGGGTGGGAGAGCTACGAGGAAATCAGATGGCCGCACGAGAGTGCTACATTGCTATGATGGAGATGGAAGGGAACCTACCACTTCAAGACGCTGGACGGGCAAAAGCCGCAGCAACCATGAAACACAGAGCGCCTACGGAGATACCACCAGTAGAGACGACATGAAGAGCATTGACGCCCCCCTAGTTTCCAATTTATTACTAAGTTTTTATTAGTTTTTTACTATGAACAATTTTTTCTATTATTTAGTTTTGCTATCGCAAATTTTTACTTCAAACGATTCTTTCTACAAGTGCCTTTTTAAGCCCAAGGGGGCAGGTACCTTTTTCTTCTACATGGTTTTCTTTCAATAAAAGAAATAGTCAAACACGCTTATGTTCTTCCTACTTGATAAACTAAGTCCAAAAAGTGGACGGATATAAAACTAAGTCCACAAGATGGACGGATCATCCCAAGTGGACGACCATCAAGGCGACGAGGTAAAACTTAGTCACCTCAACAAGTCCACGACCCCAAGTGGACGACCTTCAAGGCGACGAGGTAAAACTTAGTCACCTCAACAAGTCCACAACCCCAAGTGGACGACCATCAAGGTGACGAGGTAAAACTTAGTCGCCTCAACAAGTCCACGACCCCAAGTGGATGACCATCAAGGTGACGAGGTAAAACTTAGTCACCTCAACAAGTCCACGACCCCAAGTGGACGACCATCAAGGTGACGAGGAAACACTTAGTCACCTCAACAAGTCCACGACCCCAAGTGGACGACCTTCAAGGTGACGAGGTAAAAGTTAGTCACCTCAACAAGTCCACGATCCCAAGTGGACGACCTTCAAGGCGACGAGGTAAAACTTAGTCACCTCAACAAGTCCACGACCCCAAGTGGACGACCTTCAAGGCGACGAGGTAAAACTTAGTCGCCTCAACAAGTCCACGACCCCAAGTGGACGACCATCAAGGTGACGAGGTAAAACTTAGTCGCCTCAACAAGTCCACGACCCCAAGTGGACGACCATCAAGGTGACGAGGTAACACTTAGTCACCTCAACAAGTCCACGACCCCAAGTGGACGACCTTCAAGGTGACGAGGAAACACTTAGTCACCTCAACAAGTCCACGACCCCAAGTGGAGGACCTTCAAGGTGACGAGGTAAAATTTAGTCGCCTCAACAAGTCCACGACCCCAAGTGGACGACCATCAAGGTGACGAGGTAACACTTAGTCACCTCAACAAGTCCACGACCCCAAGTGGACGACCTTCAAGGTGACGAGGTAAAATTTAGTCACCTCAACAAGTCCACGACCCCAAGTGGACGACCATCAAGGCGACGAGGTAAAACTTAGTCACCTCAACAAGTCCACGATCCCAAGTGGACGACCATCAAGGTGACGAGGTAAAACTTAGTCACCTCAACAAGTCCTAACAAGTCCACGATCCCAAGTGGACGACCATCAAGGCGACGAGGTAAAACTTAGTCACCTCAACAAGTCCACGATCCCAAGTGGACGACCATCAAGGTGACGAGGTAACACTTAGTCACCTCAACAAGTCCACGACCCCAAGTGGACGACCATTAAGGTGACGAGGTAAAACTTAGTCACCTCAACAAGTCCACGACCCCAAGTGGACGACCATCAAGGTGACGAGGTAAAACTTAGTCACCATAACAAGTCCACTACCCCAAGTGGACGACCCACAAGGCGACGACCCACATGATGACGAGGTAACTCTTAGTCACCTCAAGAAGTCCACGACCTCAAAGTGGATGACCAACAAGGTGACAAGATCACACTTACGAAAGTGGACGGATGTCCGCAACAAAGAAAAATGGACGTCCATAAAGAAAGTGGACGGACGTCCACAACAAAGAAAAATGGACGGATGCATGTCCATCAAGAAAGTGGACGAAGGTCCACATTAAAAAAAAAAAAAAAAAAAAAAAAATGGACGTCCATAAAGAAAGTGGACGTCCAAAACAAAGAAAAATGGACGGATGCATGTCCATGCATCCGTCCATAAAAAAAAGTGGACGGAGGTCCACATAAACAAAAAAAAAAAAAAAAAAAAAAAGATGGAGGTCCATGCATGCCCATGAAAAGAAATGGACGGACATGCACGTCCATAGAAAGAAGTGGACGGACACACCATGTCCATTAAAAAAAAAAAAAAAAAAAAAAGGATGGATGGATGCATATGTCCATCCAAGAAGTGGACGGACACACAAAAAAAAAAAAGAAGAAAAAAGAAGATGGACGGATGCATATCCATCCAAAAAAAAAAAAAAAAAAAAAGAGAAGAAGAAAAAAGAAGATGGACGGATGCATATCCATCCCAAAAAAAAAAAAAAAAAAAAAAAAAAAAAAAAAAAAAAAAGAGATGGACGGATGCATATCCATCCCAAAAAAAAAAAAAAAAAAAAAAAAAGGGAGATGTACGGATGCATATGTCCATCCAAGAAGTGGACGAGAAAAAAAAAAAAAAGAAAAAAAAAGAAAAAAAAAAGGTGGACGTTGCATGTCCATCCAAAAAAGTGAACGGACACACAAAAAAAAAAAAAAAAAAAAGAAGAAGAAGAAGGAGGACGGATGCAAGTCCATGAACAAAGATGGACGAACACGCATAACTAAAAAAAAAAATTAAAAACTTTGATGATGAGGTAACACTCAGTCACATTGGCAAGTCCATGATCCAAAGTAGACGGATAAAATACCTTAAGAATGGGACGCTAATAGAGGACTACAACGTGTCCCAAAGGTTGAAAGTTCCATCATGCGTCTCGGGGGCAGTGTATCAATGGCTTACCATGTAGAAGGATGCCCAATCCTACGGATAAGCATAAGACAAATGACAAGGCTTCAATAAGACCTCAGAAGGCTAAGCACTACAAAAAGGAAGCCGACGGACACCTAATCCTCATCCCAATGGGATGGATCGACAACCAAGGATACCGACGATCAAGGATGCTAACGGCACCTGATTCTCATACAAAATTTAAGTCCTACTACCTACGGGTGGAAGGACGAACCAAGTCACTCACAAGTGCCTTGGTACAAAATTTAAGTCCTTCTACCTACGGGTGGAAGGACGGACCAAGTCACTCAAGTGCCTTGGTAAAAAATTTAAGTCCTTCTACCTACGGGTGGAAGGACGGATCAAGTCACTCAAGTGCCTTGGTAAAAAAAATTTAAGTCCTTCTACCTACGAGTGGAAGGACGGACCAAGTCACACAAGTGCCTTGGTACAAAATTTAAGTCCTTCTACCTACGGGTTGAAGGACGGACCAAGTCACTCACAAGTGCCTTGGTACAAAATTTAGGTCCTTCTACCTATGGGTGGATGGACGGACCAAGTCACTCAAGTGCCTTGGTACAAAATTCAAGTCCTACTACCTATGGGTGGAAGGACAGACCAAGTCACTCACAAGTGCCTTGGTACAAAATTTAAGTCCTTCTACCTACGGGTGGAAGGACGGACCAAGTCATTCAAGTGTCTTGGTAAAAAATTTAAGTCCTTCTACCTACGGGTGGAAGGACGGACCAAGTCACTCAAGTGCCTTGGTAAAAAAAAAATTTAAGTCCTTCTACCTACGAGTGGAAGGACGGACCAAGTCACACAAGTGCCTTGGTAAAAAATTTAAGTCCTTCTACCTACGAGTGGAAGGACGGACCAAGTCACTCAAGTGCCTTGGTACAAAATTCAAGTCCTACTACCTACGGGTGGAAGGACGGACCAAGTCACTCACAAGTGCCTTGGTACAAAATTTAAGTCCTTCTACCTACGGGTTGAAGGACGGACCAAGTCACTCACAAGTGCCTTGGTACAAAATTTAGGTCCTTCTACCTACGGGTGGATGGACGGACCAAGTCACTCAAGTGCCTTGGTACAAAATTCAAGTCCTACTACCTATGGGTGGAAGGACAGACCAAGTCACTCACAAGTGCCTTGGTACAAAATTTAAGTCCTTCTACCTACGGGTGGAAGGACGGACCAAGTCACTCACAAGTGCCTTGGTACAAAATTTAAGTCCTTCTACCTACGGGTGGAAGGACGGACCAAGTCACTCACAAGTGCCTTGGTACAAAATTCAAGTCCTTCTACCTACGGGTGGAAGGACGGACCAAGTAACTCACAAGTGCCTTGGTACAAAATTTAAGTCCTTCTACCTACGGGTTGAAGGACGGACCAAGTCACTCACAAGTGCCTTGGTACAAAATTTAGGTCCTTCTACCTATGGGTGGATGGACGGACCAAGTCACTCAAGTGCCTTGGTACAAAATTCAAGTCCTACTACCTATGGGTGGAAGGACAGACCAAGTCACTCACAAGTGCCTTGGTACAAAATTTAAGTCCTTCTACCTACGGGTGGAAGGACGGACCAAGTCATTCAAGTGCCTTGGTAAAAAATTTAAGTCCTTCTACCTACGGGTGGAAGGACGGACCAAGTCACTCAAGTGCCTTGGTAAAAAAAAAATTTAAGTCCTTCTACCTACGAGTGGAAGGACGGACCAAGTCACACAAGTGCCTTGGTAAAAAATTTAAGTCCTTCTACCTACGAGTGGAAGGACGGACCAAGTCACTCAAGTGCCTTGGTACAAAATTCAAGTCCTACTACCTACGGGTGGAAGGACGGACCAAGTCACTCACAAGTGCCTTGGTACAAAATTTAAGTCCTTCTACCTACGGGTTGAAGGACGGACCAAGTCACTCACAAGTGCCTTGGTACAAAATTTAAGTCCTTCTACCTACGGGTGGAAGGACGGACCAAGTCACTCACAAGTGCCTTGGTACAAAATTTAAGTCCTTCTACCTACGGGTGGAAGGACGGACCAAGTCACTCACAAGTGCCTTGGTACAAAATTCAAGTCCTTCTACCTACGGGTGGAAGGACGGACCAAGTAACTCACAAGTGCCTTAGTACAAAATTTAAGTCCTTCTACCTACGGGTGGATGGACGGACCAAGTCACTCAAGTGCCTTGGTACAAAATTTAAGTCCTTCTACCTACGGGTGGAAGGACGGACCAAGTCACTCACAAGTGCCTTGGTACAAAATTTAAGTCCTTCTACCTACGGGTGGAAGGACGGACCAAGTCACTCACAAGTGCCTTGGTACAAAATTTAAGTCCTTCTACCTACGGGTGGATGGACGGACCAAGTCACTCAAGTGCCTTGGTAAAAAATTTAAGTCCTTCTACCTACGAGTGGAAGGACGGACCAAGTCACTCAAGTGCCTTGGTACAAAATTCAAGTCCTACTACCTACGGGTGGAAGGACGGACCAAGTCACTCACAAGTGCCTTGGTACAAAATTTAAGTCCTTCTACCTACGGGTTGAAGGACGGACCAAGTCACTCACAAGTGCCTTGGTACAAAATTTAGGTCCTTCTACCTACGGGTGGATGGACGGACCAAGTCACTCAAGTGCCTTGGTACAAAATTCAAGTCCTACTACCTACGGGTGGAAGGACGGACCAAGTCACTCACAAGTGCCTTGGTACAAAATTTAAGTCCAACTACCTTCGGGTGGAAGGACGAACTAAGTCACCCGCGAATGCCTTGGTGAAAATTCTAAGTCTTCTTACCTACGGAAGGACAGTTGGACCATGTCACCCAAAAGTGCTTTGGTCAAAATTTAGGTCCCCTACGCCAGAAATAATTTCGGGCTAGCCTGTTAAAGATTGACAAGTCTCTCAAGATCCAAATCGAACCGTCACCCCATGGGTCCTTTCACTCCGAGATCTCGGACCCATAGGGTGAAGGGGGCAACTGAAGAGGAGAAAAATAAGCTGACGGGTCCAAGCAATGTTGATGGATGGGCCCATTAGGTGCAAGACTTGGTAAGGACGGATTTGTTGGCCACATGTCAGACAGAATCCCTATATGGGAATACTTGCGGCACACCTCCTAGATTCTAGGGGTAATTAGAGTCCTAGCGCAATTAGGGTTCTAGAAGCTGCGTGCATCGATGGAGATCTTCTTTATAAGGAATATGACTTGTCCATCACGTTTGGGACTCCTTAAGAGGATTTCTACAAGGAAAGACTTCGACTCCAAGTAAAAAAGGTCAACTTTCGACGACTATAAAAGCCCCAATACCCTCACAAATCGAGGTACGCTTAATTTTACCCTCTCTAGCACTCTAGAGTTGTGAGCATACTTTCTAACTTGACCTTCGGAGGGTATTTGGCCGGCACCACACCGGTGCTCTCTGTTAGGTCCTCTTTTCTCTGTGCAGGTGTCGTTTCGAGGGTACGAGCATTGTGCAACTCACTGTTGATATTTTCGGCATCATCATTATATATGTTTGTGGTATTAGAACTTAAAACTTGGTATTTGTAAGTTGTACTTTAAACTTTGAACTCTGTTAATGTATTTGTAATTTGGTACTTTGACTTTTATTAGTAATTTATGTCAAAATTACTTTTCGTCCAATATTTGTAGTTTAATTGACTCCTCCTTATGCTCCAAGTGCTTAGGGTTTAGGGAAAAAAATGTTCGAGTTGCAAGGTTAGTAGCATAATGTAACAAAAAAAAAATGGTTATTTAACATATATTATGAGTTGTGGATTCTAATTAGCTTAATTAGTAAAGTATCTAATGGTTGAATAAGAGATTTGTAGTTCATTCCCTATCTATACCAAAAACCGATGAATATCTTGGTCTGATGACAAACAACGCAATCATCAGAAGCAAATGCCATATGTTGGAACTCAAAAAAAAAAAAAAAAACATATATTATGAATTATAATTTAAGGTACTTTTAAAAATAAAATTTATTTATTGAAAAGGAAGATCTTACGATTCTCATGTCAATCCTTCGATCTGATCCTCAAATCCTTTTATTGATCTTGTGTAGGATCTCGATCCTAACAACCTTGGTTAGGATTGATATAATTAAGCATTATGCTTGATCAATTCAGTGCTTGCATTGAACCAAATATGACTTTTTTTTTTACTAGGTTTGTGATTTAAAATTTACTTTGAATTTAATTGTGTCATTGCACATTATGGAAATACATATCATATTTTTATTTTTAGGTTATAATCAAGTTTGTAATTAAAATTTTTCTAATTTTCATTTCACTTGAAGATTTATTAAAATAATATGAAAATGCAAATAAGAAATCGATTCAAGAACTCTTTTGTTTGAACTTTTTCTCTCTTTCAATTGTTCCATATCAACTAATATTATAATAATAATAATAGTAATAATAATAAGTTTTTCTTTTAGGAAAATAGTAATAATAATTAATGGTTGAAGTGGTGCTTTTTTCTTAAATACAATGTTCTAATTCTATCTATTTTCTTGTCAAGTGTTGAGTTAAGATAGCTTGACCCTAGTTAATTAATTCAACTATTCAAGTTGATTAATTAGGTTCAATTGCATGCAAATCGTGGAGGCACTAAAAAATCACCAAAAATACTAAATGTAGTGGAAATTAAATTGACATGGTGATTTGTTGACAAATGGGATAACCTCTCACTAGGCAAAAACCCCACCGGGTGATTTTAAGGTCACCACTCCCAAGAATCCACTAATCAACAATCAAGCGATTACAAGTATTTGAAATCTTACCAACCACCCTGGCCTATCCCAAAATACCAATGTACAGTTGAACCTTCGCTCCAATACCTAATTAGACTTGGTCTTGTAATAGCCTTCTTTCCTTCGATGCACAAATCTCCAATCTATGACTAACCTCTTTGCATGAATCCTAGTATGTCACTAACTCTAGCAACTTAAACAATAGTTGTTAGCTGCAAAGTTCTTCACTTCATCAAAAATGAAAATTTGGAAGCACTTGGTTACAAAACCTTATAGCGTACAAACACAATAGCTTTTCACAAAGAAAATAAGTCTGTTGGTCTCTGTATCCATGTGATATGGCTTTTAAAATAAGCCTTATATATATTTAGGGTTGTGAGAAAAGAAACCCTAAACAAATACACAAGCCTCGGCCGAAATTTAGATCTAGAAAACTGAAAATTATAAATTTCGATAAGTCTAGCTTTTTTCGAGCTATCTATCGAGCTGCACATTAAGTCTCGATAGTAGGCATCTGTTGAGCTACTTTTCAAGACTTAATGAAAGGCTTTCTTCATTTGTTTCTTGGGCCAATCTTCATGGCTTTCAATACAAACACTTAATATGCTTTGAACAACATATTCTTGATGTATTAAACTCATCTTAGATCTACCAAATTACAAGTAGAGTGCATTTTGTCAAAGGATTAGCCAGTTACATAAAATATGACCCTAACACCAAAACTTTCATGATTTCATCTATAAATGATTTCCACTTGGTATATGTTTTTTTTTTTTAGATTGGTATATGTATGTTAGTTATGAATTGTTGTAGATTCTCAACCAAAAAAAAGAAAATATTGTTGTAAATCTATTTTAAATTTATACCATTTTAGATGATAATTATTGTTATTTCCTCACTTAAAAATAAAAAATAATATTTGTCCTAAAAAATTTTGAACATTGTATTTTGATTAAATCTACATTATTACTTATTTATAGAGAAAAAGAAGGGAGAAAAACATTTTTTTCCTTTTATGTTTAGGATAGTTTACAATTCCCCTTTTTATCTTTGAAGCCAATTAATTTTCTTATTTATATTTGGGAAATGAACAAATACTCTAAATTTGTTACTTTATCAGTTAAATAAAATGAATTTTTTTTGAAGAAATTATTAGTTGTATACCACAAAAAGTGAACAAGTTGAGGATTGTATTTTTTTTTTTTTAACAAGATAGAAATGCTACTCTAGTCTAATCTAAGTATATATACGTGTGAAACTCTCTTCTAGAGACTTGAACTCCATCTCTTGCCCTCCACCGTCCACAATCTATAAGCACTTATACTTGTGGAGTGAGTATCACACCAAGTGTGTGCAGTAGATTGTTACATGGTTAGAAATGATGTGCTTGTATTCTCAAAATATTATTTCCTTCTTTGGCCTAGAAAGGAGGACACAATAGTTCCAATAACTAGCTTGACCCTATTAGACCTTGATTCCAAATTTGAATCCTAATTTGAATTTAAACTTTTCTTTGAAAGGAAATAAATTAAGAGGGTGAAATAAATTTAGATTGCATTTTTTAAATGAGTTAGGTCATTAATAAATTTACACAAAGTTAAAATTAAAATAGAATGAAATTTGGCAAGTAATAATAGTCTCTTAAATATTGAGAATTGATCAAGTTCTCAAAGTGGAAACAATTTTTTTTTTTTTTTTTTTTGAGAAATACGTGAGCTTTATTAATATAAGGAAAGATACAAAGCATCTTAAATCACTAAGAATTCAATAAAAAATAGAGTTTTTTCTATCCAAGTTACAAAGTTATCAATTCTTTTGGCGTAGTGTCCCAAGATATGAGCTGAAATTTGGTTGCCACTGTTATAGAAAATAACTCCAAAAAAGCAAAAGACCCAACACCAAAAAAAAAAAACCCAACCAGAGGCCGATGATCTCATAAACCTTGCAGGCTGGTTCGGTTTCCCCATCCACTAATCTTGTTCTTAACGGGTTGGATTTGGGTTTCTGGTGACCTTGAATCCAACCCCACCCGAACTGGCCCGTGCTCAGTCATTGGACTAGATTCGGAATAGCCTTGTCTTGCTGGATGTTGGGCTACCGGCCCTGATGCGTTGTTTTGCTTAAAAACAGAATTATTAGCAGAAGCCGCCTGGATAACATTATTTTGCGAGCTTGCAGAGTTGGAAATTTGCGGGGCATAGTTGTTGGCTAATTAATCAAAAGACAGGAAGGGTATATATATTAAAATTCAGCAAAAATCACAACAAAAGCATTAACGTTAATAGCTCAGTAAGCAAATGGGTGGCAACTTACCTAATGGAGGCTGCTGACGTAACATTTCTCCCCTAAACCATCCCACGGCTGCCATCAAAGCAATTAAAATTCTGTGGTATAACTCATATAGTGACATCCCCAAACAAACTCAATCAAGAATTCAAGATACAATTGGTGAATTCTAACCACTCCTTTAATAAGCACAAAGCTGGACACTTGACCCCATCACGATGGTGACATACACGAAGGATTATATCAATGCACCTACTTTTTAAATTCCTTAAATTTCGGGGGGAAACTCCCATCTCTTTAATTGATAATGCTCTAGCTTTTTACTCCTGTAATTGTAATGTATAAAATAATGGTAAATAATAAAGAAAATAAAAGTTCAGTAAACATTAGGTATTAACAAACAGAAGCGGGAAAACATTTTGTTCGGGACCCATTTTTCTAAGGGCCTTAAGAGGCCCAGGTCCAAAGGCCCAGATTTGAATACTAAAAAAACATGTACAGTATGGCCCAAAACACAACACTAAGCCCAACAAGGCAAATCAGGCCGGCAAAACGGGGGGCTGTGGCGAAGTGAAGTACAGAGGACCAACTACTCCAAGTCCGCCACAGGGACAAAAAAAAAATATTATAACAATAATAAACCCACGTGCAAATTCATGCCCACTTGGGGTATCTTAACAACTTCCTCAACTTCATGCCCACTCGGGGGATGTTTTTAAGGGAGGAGGGAGAGAGATTTGGAGGAATTTTAACAACTTCTAACTCCTCGTTTTTAATTCTCAAAATTGGAGAGATTTGGTAAAGGAGTAGAGAGTGATTGTAGAGTTAATTAAACATTTTGAATTACCTATTTTACCCTTCACAATTTATAGCAATTATAAAATGAAAGCTACTTATTCTCTTCCTCCTTAATTTTAAAAACATCCAAATAAGATAGAAAGTAATCGTTTTCCTCTATTCCCCTCTCCCTCCAAACTTCCAAACATAGCATAAGTTGGCTGGCCCAGCTGAGGGCTCTACCTCACTATGCTTCCTTTCTACACTGAATATGAAGCCAACAAATTACCTGACATCCATTCAGTAACTTCTTTAGCCCCATGATACCAAGACAGGGGCGGAGGGAGGGGGGGGCGAGGGGGGGCACCTGCCCCCCCTGAACTTTCAAATGTTTTGACCCCCCCACCCCTCTCCTACACACAAAAAAAAAAAAAAAAAAAAAATCTCAATTAAGTGAATTCACGTTACCTTTTCAACATTTCTAATAGTAGTAGACTTCTACTCCTAGTACAATTCTATATATAAAATTAATGAATCACACTTAGTAAACTTGATGGACTAGACAAAGCCACTTGTAGAATTTTTTTATGCGTCAAGTTTTTTTCTTGGATAGCCAACTTGAGACATACATCCATGACATGCAGCCCACTGAAGAGTTTTCAGCAGTTAAAGAATTGGATAGCTTGCTAAAAAGATGGTAGAAATGAAAAAGAATGTTTCATATCCATTGGTTTACTCATTAGTGACTTTGACATTGATCTTACCAGTTACAATAGCTATTGTTGAAAGAGCTTTTTCAGTAATGAACATAATTAAAAATCAATTACGCAATCGAATAGGAGAGCAGTGATGAATGATTGCTTAGTCACATATATTGAGAAAGATATATTCAAGACTATTGAGGGTGAATAAATCATGCAGCAGTTTCAAAATATAAAAAATCGCCAAGAGCAATTGAGTAAAATAAGCTAGATGTGAAAAAATAAATTTAAGTTTACATTTTATGTTAGATTCTGTATAACAATCACGTAATCATATAGTTGTTTACTTATTTTGTTATTAATACCGATTAATTTTTTTAGATTAATTTTTTACTTCTAATCTTGTCTTTTAATCTTGCCCCCCCTGACCTAAATTCCTGGCTCCGCCACTGTACCAAGACAAAGCCATGAATTCGGTTACATGTACTAAGAACAGCAGCTTGTTCGATATGTTTAATGGCACAGAGCTCACTAATTGCTTGAGGCCACTGTGCTTCTGGGATGGCTAGATTTTCACGTATCTCAACTGGTGCAGTGTGAACATTAACCTATGACCATAGTGCTGCTCCTTTCCTTTGTATATCCTAACAGAAGGTAATAAAGGTCAACAAATCAACTCCATCTTTAAATAAATGAAGGCTTTTTCATGAAGAAAAGGCACCATTCCTCTTCAACTCCTTCTAGGAGACACTTATCTATAGATTTTGGAAGCAGAGGAGGTACAACATAGTATCACTACCCTTTGGACAAGAAAACAAGGCAACATGGTCACAAATCACTCATTCATCCTCCCTGTGAAGGAAGTCATACCAAGCCAATACATTGGAGATTTCTCCAATCGTCTGATGTGAAACCAATTCAAACTGACAAAATGCTACCTGCCAAAGTGTAACAGATGCCTCATTCCCCTGCAATAATTAGGGAATTCTCTATTTAATAATGTAAGCATCAGACACTTGTCAACACAACACATCCGCCCACGAATCTCTACAACCAATTTCAATCCAAGTACATTAGAAAACCCCATTTCTAATATGAGACTTTAATGTAATCCATCATTAGAAGTTTTCACTTACAACACAAACTGCGTTCTACAATACCAGTTACAGTTTGGTCAGGATTAATCTCACTTAACTATTGACACGGCCAAATGGTTCTTCTACAAACTCCCCACAAGTATGGCATTAGATGTTAAGAAATTCTAAACCTCAACATCCTTAATCCATATTGGGGTCCAATACCAAACTTTGGATCTATAGTGTCAAATCTCTCAAGGAATCATCTCTCAAAATCAAATACACCAATCTGTTCAGATACATAAACTCCAAAAATTTGGGACTAGGGCTTAGTTGTTGTTTCATAAGCAAAACTAGAGTTAGCTGCAAAATAGGAGTTGTTTTACAAAACCCCATTTTTATTTTATAAAAACCCTTTTTACAAGAATCTCATCAAACCAATGAGCAAATTAAGCACATAATATATATATATATATATATATTAAATGATTATTCACATAAATATGTATATGTAGAAAATACCCGGTTGTTCTGTCAACCAAGAAACCATTCTTACAAGAATTCTGTTAGGACATATGTGTTTCACTTGTTAAGAACATATGTCATTCTTTTATGTTATTGGCTAATCCTTTGACAAAACGTACTTTATTTGTAATTGGATAGATCTAGGTGTTCTTAATACTTCAAGAAACTGTGTTTCAAGATCAAGTGTTGAAGTCATCAAGTCTGTCCAAGAAACAATTACAAATGTGTTTCACTTGTAAGAATGCTCTGTCAACCAAGAAACCATTCTTACAAAAATTCTGTTAGGACATATGTGTTTCACTTGTTAAGAACATATGTTATTTTTTTATGTTATTGGCTAATCCTTTGACAAAGCGTACTTTATTTGTAATTGGATAGATCTAGGTGTTCTTAATACTTCAAGAACTGTGTTTCAAGATCAAGTGTTGAAGTCATCAAGTCTGTCCAAGAAACAAGCTGAGAAATGCAAGTTCATTAAAACTCGACAGCTAGCATGTGTCGAAATTTAAAGAAGCTGTTCAGCCTGTGTACTCGACACCTGCTCAACACCTCCCATCTATCGAGGTTTAAGTAAGAAACAGAAATTTTAATCTGTTTTCTTGGAATCTGTGAATGTGTCTTTGGGCCTTCTTTTCTCTAACCCTAGACATATAAAAGGATTGTTTTAAGGGTCATCAAAGAGAACACAAGTTGCACAAGTTTTGAGAATAGTTTGCTCAAGCAAATTGTGACTGGAGACAAAGTTTTGCCTTAGTTCATCATTCTTGAAGAAGTTGTTGTGTATGTGCACCAAAGGGTTTTGTGACCAAGCATCTTCTTGATCTTCATCATAGATGAACTGAAGAATTTTGCAGTCAACAATCTTCTCTAGTTGGTGATTGAAGTCGTTACTGGGATCCGTGCATTGGTTAGTCACGTACTTGGGAGCTGTGTATCAAAATGAGAAATTGTCATTACAGAACAAGTCCAATTAGGTATTGGGGCAAGGATTCAACTGTAGGTTGGTATAAGGTACTGAGATTCCTTTACTTGTAACTACTTGTTGTGATAATAGTGAAATTTCGAGAGTGGTGACCTGAAAATCACCTGGTGGGGTTTTTGCTGTGTAGGTTTTCCCCATTCGTAAACAAATCACCCTATCAAATTTATTTTCCACTGCACTTAGATTAATTGGTGATTTGTTTGTACTACCACGCGCTTTGCATGTTAATTGGATTAATTAATTCAACATGACTAATTAATTAATTTAATCATAAGGGGTCGATACGCATTTGGCCTTTCAAGTGGTATCAGAGCAAGCACACTCTGATTAGGTTTAATCTTTGTTGTGTTAATTCATTGACTCTTTTTTGTCATGGATAGAGGACAGTCATTAATTATATCTCCTTTATTTGATGACACTAACTATGCATACTGGAAAGTACTCATGAAAGCTTTCTTGCAATTTTTAGATGAGAAAGTGTGGTAAGCTGTAGAGATTGGATGGACTAAGCCAAAAGAAGCGTTAGCCGATTGGGATGAAGCTAAGATCAAGGCGTAAAATTTCAACAGCAAGGCATTGAATGCTTTATTCAGTGTGATAACCAATGAGGAGTTTAAGAAGATATCTTTCACTAAAACTGCTAAGGAAGCATGGACCATCCTCCAGACAACTTATGAGGAAATAAAGGCTGTCAAGGATTCAAAACTTTAGAGGCTCATTACAAGCTTTGAAGAAATAAAAATGGAGGAGGATGAGTCGTTTGATGAGTTCTATGCCAAGCTTAAGGACATAGTGAATTCAGCTTTTAATCTTGGGGAAACCATTCCTGAACCCAAGATTGTGAGAAAGGTGCTCAGATCTCTACCCGAGAGATTTCATGCCAAGATTACGGCGATCATGGAATCAAAGGATATTGACAAGATTCCTTTGATTGAGCTAATTGAAAACTTGCAGACCTACGAGCTAGGGTTAACAAGAATTGGCAAGTCGGGTAAGGGCAAGAGAATGGCTTTAAAGGCCAAGAGCAGTGATACTGATGAGTCTTTAGATGATGAGGATTCTAAGATGAAGTCCTACATTACAAGGCAATTCAAGAAGCTCATGAAGAATGCCAATGAGAAGGGCTTCGACAAGGACTGTAGGCAATCCGGTTCTTCTCAGTTCAAGAGCCAAGACAAAGGGAAGAAGGATGCAAAGGATGGCGGTCAGTACACTGTTCCCACAGGACTTAAGTGCTTTGGGTGTCATGGTTTCGAACACATGAAACAGGAGTGTCCTACATATCTCAAGAGCATTGGGAAGAGCAAGGAACTTGCTGCAAAGGATGATTCCGATAATGAGAATGACGGAATCTTGAATGCCTTCACTGCCATAGTTAATCCTACCAAAGGGATTGTTGAAGACGTGGTTGAAGAAGAAGAATTAGTGGATTCTAAGTGTGAGAAGATGGATGATCAAGACAATATCCATACCATATATGAGAAACTATACAAGCTGTTTGAGAAACACGAGAAACTCTATAGGCTAGCCACCAAGAAACTTAGTGATGTGGAACTTAACCGTGAAGAATTGTCCACAAAGTTTGATGAGGCTAATTAGACTATTGAAGCACTGAGATTTGAGAACAATTTCTTGGCTGAGAAGATCAAGAAGCTTGAAGCAGAGCTGTTCCAAGTAAGAGCTCAATTGGAGAGGACTTTAAGTGCGAAGCTTGATGAGATGCTCAACATTCAGAAATCTGCTTCAGATTAAACAGGTTTAGGGTATGGTCTTTCCTTTTCTAATATTGCTTCTATTAGTAATACTGTTTTTGTTCCTCTTGCTAATAATGTTGAAATTGAGAACAATGATGTTAAAACTGAATTAGCTAGTGAGAACTTAGACAAGGGTAAATCTATCTTAGGAGCCCTTCTAAGCAAGATAAGAAAGATGTTAAAAACCCTAGGGCTAAGAAGGCTAACTCTCAAAAGCCTAAACAGAAGAAGCAGCATCTCTGTCATCATTGTGGAGCTACTGATAATACTCGACCAAATTGCTATAAGTCGTTAGCCACTCAACAGAGCAATGACATGATAGCATCTGGAAGCCAAAATCAGCTTCAATCCTCTCTTGCTCCCCTTGGAGATCTTCTCAAAGCCCTCATATTCCTTTCGAACTTGAACGGTTTCAATTCTTCCCCCTCACCGCCAGTTCAAAGGTTTAATCAACGGAAAGGTTCTTCGAAGGTGTGGAAGGAAAATGGCTCCAAGTGATTCTATCACTTTCTTCTCTTTCTTTGTGTTTTTTTTTTTTTTTTTTTTTTTTTTTTTTTGTGCATAACTTGTGTGTTTTGCTTTACTATTTTGAGTCGGCCTAGTTTTTCCTTTGCTTTGTTTAACATGTTTTTGTTTGTTTATTTTCAATTTTTCTTATTTTTATTTTTCATATAAAAATAAAAAAAATTGAAAAATCAGAAAATACAAAAACAATGTATGTTTTGTGTACATTGGTACTTGTGTACCTTGGATGACCATTGAAACAAAATTTTCTAAACTTTGTATCTCTTGTAACTTAGATGAGCATCTCTATGCACAACTAAGCAAGTGAGTTTTATGGCTCTTATTTGTGATGAGTAAGATTAAGTTATCTCTTGTACTTAACACTCGTATCACTCTTTTTGATAGATAGGACTAGAAAATCCTAAGAGAAAGGCATAAATAATCATCTCACCATTGTTGCCCACCAATCATGAAAGACATCTATATGCTTCGGCATTGCAAAAGTGTGATGTCAAGGACATTTGTTGGCATAGCAAAATTAGAATGTCAATTATTATTAGGTATTTCTTTTCTCTCTCTTATATGCCCATGCATGATATGCTAAATAAAAGAAAAAAAAATGTAAAGAAAAATAAGAAAACAAAAAGATAAAAAAAATGTTTTAAATATGATTGCAAGCGTGCATTCTAGAAGATGTGGTAGTTATAGGATGTACCTCGAAGGTAATAGTCCCCATCAAACAGTTATGATTATGTGTGAGTTAAAGTGATTTTCTCATATCTTAAATCATCATAACATGTATACACTTATGCAATCTTGCTATATTTTTCACACACAACACGTAATATTCTTAGCTACTCTTGATACATGTGCAGGTACAATGTGATTTGGCCGTCACAAGATTTTATATGTATTAATGTATGCTCACTAAACTGCTAAACTTGTTTTTGAAATATAAAATTGGTTAGACTTGTTTAGTGTGTGTATGTGTTTTTGGGATCCATGTGCTTAAAATTGATGTTGAGAGATGATTTTGAAAGCTTAATTTGTTGGTTGGATCATTTGTTGAGTTGCATGCTTGATTGCATTCATGTCTGTGTTTTTCTCTTCTTGAAAAATTGTTTTTAAAAGCAATCTCGACAGCTCCTTGACACTTTTTCAACACCTGGCTATCTGTCGAGCTCCTTAGCCTTTTCTTATCGCAATCTCAACGTTTCCTCGACAGTTAGGTGGATCGATCGAGAAAGTTTCTGTTCCTTCGATAGCTTCTCGACAGCTGGTGGATCGATCAAGCTTCTGTTCTTGTGTCTTTGCTTGGTTCCTCGACCCCTTCTCGATAGCTTCATCTATCGACGTTGTTTTTCTCGACACCTTTTTTGACAGATGGCTCGACACCTCTGTCTGTCGAGATTTACGAAACCTCTATATAAGGCTCTGTGTGATCCGGTTCTTCATTTCTCTCGATCTTTATCTCGATACCTCTGTCTTTTCTCTCATAAATCTCTCTCAATCACTCCAAATCCTTTCTTTAAGGTTTCTTCAAGCTTTTTCAAGTTTTCCTTCACTTGGTAAGCTTCTAATCTCTCATATTCATGCATTTTCATGTTTTGAAACCTAAGTTTTGGGGTTTTTCAAAATTGATGAGTTATTGTTGAAATTTTTGGGTTGGGTTATGCTAATGTGATTTTAAAATCTCATGCATTGTATCACATATGCATTATAACAGTATTATCATGCATTTAGATGTGTGCAAGTTGAGTGTGTGCTGGTAGGATTAGATTGGGCTGAGCTCATGATGCAATTTACTTTGCATGTCACATGTTCATGCATTTACCATGCATATGTACTCTCTTTTCAATATACTTGTGATATTTGAATTGTTGTTGGAGTTTTTTTGATTGTCTCTTTCTCCCTCCCTCCCTCTCTTTCAGTTTACGTTAGTTGTGTCTATAGCACCTAAGCGTAAATCTGCTCCGTCTTGGAACTTTTTTCTTTCTGGGGCATTGTCTTCATCTGATCCTACTTTTTCTAATATTTGGTTTCGTGATGAGGATGCCCGAAAGGCTTTCTCGGAGAACTTTTCCCAATGAGGCATTCATTCGAAACGCTAAGTCATTTTGGCGGACTTCGCCGACACCGACCTTCTCGATGTCATTCACAGTCGAGGATAGGAGTCACTATGTGACGACCCGGTCACCTGTTCTCTTGGGCTTATCTAGGAGTTTTACTCCAACATGCACAAAATTGATCATTCTGTACCTTCTTTCTTCACTCGCATTTGAGGTACGCGCATTCCTGTCACACTGCAGCTTGTTACGGATGTGCTCCGTGTTCCTAGGGTAGAGTTTCCTAACTATCCTAGCTATGAGCGACTAAGGACTGTGTCTAAGGATGAGCTCATGTCCACTTTCTGTGAGCACCCTTTTGATTATGGTGAGCGTCAGTTTAAACCATGTTGGCCTTTTGCTAAAGGTCCTAGATTCTTAAACATGGTGATGACCTTTGTACTCCATCCTTTCTCTCATTATAACTCCATCACAGAGCCTCGTGCTCGATTTTTATTATCACTTTTTGAGCATCTTACTATAGACTTCCCTTCTCATTTCATTCTTTCTATTATAGATGTTCATCTAGATTCAGCATCTAGTGATAAGCTAATCTTTCCTTCCGCTATCATGAGGATTCTACACCATTATTTCGTCGCTTTTCCTGTGTCCGACCATTTCACTTTCATGTGTGCCATAGATGCCGCTACCGTAAAATATAGTGAGGCATAGTTTTGGTCATGATAGTCGGATTCAGCAGCACCTCCCTCCTATTTGGCTCCTTCATCTTGATCTACTCCATCCACATCTGCCCCCTCATCTTCCATGAGTGATGTGACTCTAGGAGACATCATGGCATAGCTTCAGCGCATGGATGCTCCCCTTGATACACTTTCTACTAAGATGTATCAGGTGAACGTTCGTGTTGGCTATATTGTTAGGCGGCAGGCGATGATGGGTGGTTTCTTTTATGAGGCTTCTCCTTCACCTCTTCTAGTGGCTTCTGATTCTACAAATTAGGGTGATGATGATGATGGCGATGACAATGATGCTTCTGATGATGATGATAGAGATGCTAACTCTACTGATGAGATGTATACTTGACACTTTACCCTTTGTCACTCGTGACAAAAAGGGGGAGTAATTTTCGGATATGAGAGTAGTTATTCTTAGGGGGAGAGTTAGTATAGGACCATTTTGTTAGGGGGAGTGTTGTTGATATAAGGGATGTAGTGAGGATATTATGTATCTTTTCTTTTCTTTCTTTTATTGATACATTGTTCATGTACATTAGGTCTTGTGACCATTTATTGACATACATTGTACTTATTCTTCTCTATATGTGTATGTATGTTTTCTTTCACCTAACCCTTACATGTGTTGTTTTTTTTCTCTCTTTATACACATGCTTCTGATTAATTGTATGCAATCTATTATTTCTGTTTCACACTAAGATGTCTTGATGAGTTTTGTTTAAAGTTGTTAGGTTCTAAGGTCTTAGGATTTTATGTATTTAGAACTCTAATTTGTAATGTTGGCAAACCATGATCAAAACATTGTATGTTGTCTTCTTTAGACTTGCTCAAAGTTGGTTTAATATTGTAAAGTTGGAATCGAGTGGCTGCAGAAGTACTTGGGACTCTCGGCCTGGCTCGATCGATCGAAGAATAGACTCGATCGATCGAAAATCGCACAGGTTGAATTTTCTGCAGAATTTCCAACTCAGCCCTACTTCATTAAACGTTTAGGGTTTTATGTTTTTACCCTAGGTATATAAATAAAACCCTAGCCACGTTTTTGAAGGTGGTCCATATTGTATTGTTGCTCATACATTGCTGTTTTGTGTGAATCTCGTGTGAGATCTTTGAGGAGCTTTCCTTTACACAAAACTTAGGGTTTTCATGGTGGAGATTATTTCAACATCTTGAAGATCATTATTGTTGCAACCATTGGAACTTAAAAGAAAAGCAAGCGGGGAGCTTGTAGCTGATTGAAGAATTCAAGAAAGAAGTAGTCCGTGGATTCGGAGCCTGCGCGTGGTCGTGTCAGGAAGTTCTACTGGTGGGTAGCATTAGGAAGTCGAGCGGGGAGCTTGTAGTCCTTTTGTACGAACTTCAATTCTTTCATAGTGAATTCAGGTTAGCCTTGAGGATCGGTGGGTCAAATCCTCCCCAGGTTTTTACCGTGTGGTTTCCTGGGTGATCATATCTTGTGTTATTTATTTTCCGCTGCATTATTATTCTTGATATGATTGTTAGATTGTTTTAACCTAGAATTGCTTAATTTGACTAAGTAACAACTTGGCTAATTAATCTAGGCTACGCAATCTGTGTGTGTTTAAGGGGTCTAAAACCGTTCAAAAGTATTTCAGAAATATAGGTTGTCAAAGTCTACTTGCCATAAACTCTCTTCTTGCAAAGGTTTTCAAGAGTTTGTGTTAGGATAGATTTTATTGTATTCAACAAGTGAATATGAGTTGAGTGATTTATGACTTCTCTCATATGTTCATTTGTTTGTTGTGGTTTTCTCACGGATTGCCAAAGGGGGAGATTGTTAGGACGTATGTGTTTCACTTGTTAAGAACATATGTCATTCTTTTATGTTATTGGCTAATCTTTTGACAAAATGCACATTACTTGTAATTAGATAGATCTAGGTGTTCTTAATACTTCAAGAAACTGTGTTTTAAGATCAAGTGTTGAAGTCATTAAGTCTGTCCAAGAAACAAGCTGAGAAGTGCATGTTCATTAAAGCTTGACATCTAGCTCGACAACTAGCATGTGTCGAAGTTTAAGGAAGCTGTTCAACTCGTGTGCTCAACACCTCCCATCTGTCGAGGTTTAAGTAAGAAACAGAAATTCTGATATGTTTTCTTGGAATCCATGAATGTGTCTTTGGGCCTTCTTTTCTCCTAACCCTAGACATATAAAATGATTGGTTTAAGGGCCGTTAAAGAGAACACAAGTTGCTCAAACTTTGAGAAAAGTTTGCTCAAGCAAATTGTGACTGGAGACAAAATTTTGCCCTAGTTCATCATTCTTGAAGAAGTTGCTGTGTATGTGCACCAAAGGATTTTATGACCAAGCATCTTCTTGATCTTCATTGTGGATGAACTGAAGAAATTTGCAGCTAACAATCTTCTCTAGTTGGTGATTGAAGTCGCGTATTGAGATCTGCGCATTGGTTAATCACATATTTGGGAGCCATGCATCAAAAGGAGAAATTGTCACTACAGAACAAGTCCAATTGGGTATTGGGGCAAGGGTTCAACTGTTGGTTGGTATAAGGTACTGGGATTCCTTTACTTGTAACTGCTTGTTGTGATAATAGTGGAGTTTCAGGAGTGGTGACTTGAAAAACACCCAATGGGGTTTTTGTCGTGTAGGTTTTCTTCATTCGTAAACAAATCACCGTGTCAAATTTATTTTCAACTGCACTTAGATTAATTGGTGATTTGTTTGTGCTACCACGCGCTTTGCTTGTTAATTGGATTAATTAATTCAACTTGGCTAATTAATTAATTTAATCACAAGGGGTCAATATGCGTTTGGCCTTTCAAATTCTAACAAAAACCAATGAACAAATTAAGCATATTATAATTAGAAATATAAATATTTAATATGAGAACAAAAACCCAACTTAAAGGTAAAAACAAAGAAATAGATTCAAGTTAAAGTGGACTCACTGTTGGCAAGGGACAACTTGAGCAATAGGAGAGGCAAACCAGCAAAGGCCTTGGAATAGATGTCCTCATTTGATAACGCAACCTGGCACCTAGTGTTCAAAGTGATGTAGGAGCATTTTCTAAGCTGTTTTAAAATGTTTTGATTGAGTCATGCTAGCAGCCTTAGCTGTTGAAAATAGTTAGTTACAGCTACCTTTGTGTCCAAACAAGAGCCTTACGGCAGTTAGCTTAAATGGTAGTCTTTCTTATTTGAATTAGTTAGTCTTGTTAATGAATTAGTACTTGTATTAGATGTAACCAGTGTTAGTTTGACACTTGGCAAGAAACTAATTGACGCAGGACAATCAAAACAAAACTAAAACAACTATAAAATAAAAGGATATGACCTAAGAGTCAGCACCTAGACCTTGCTTGGAGTTAGCACTAAGCGGGGAAATCACTAGGAGTCAGCACCTAGGGTGGACCTGGAGTCAGCACCAGATCAAGGAAAGACGAAATGGCCATTGTTTTCATTCATCAAAATATCAACTATCTCCTCAATGAGTGCAATAGGTTGCTTATAAAGGATTACTAAACCCTAGTTCTAATTGGCTAGGAAACCCTAATTACCTTATTACGAAAATAACCTTACTTCCAAATTAAAATGTTAATAACCTAATAAACTACTAGGACCTAAAACATAAAAAATACAATTGACTTGCAAACATAAATAATACTAAATAAAAATCTTCTTGCGCCTCTCGCATCATTCTCCTCTAGTTGGAGAAAACTCAACCTCGAGTTTTAAAGCATTGATGGATTAGGATGCTGACAAATAACACTTGCTTCAAGTCTGAAATCACCTTAAGGAGCATAAGGAAAAGAAAAACCTTGAATTCTACCACATCAAACTTATTTGGAATAACAAAATCAATGTGTGGAATCAATATAATCTCTTCTTGAACCTTATGAACCATAGAAAGCATTGTGGTTTTAACCTCTTCGACTTCACCAAGATGTAGATCTTCAAGGACTGTGGAGGGTTGATCAGAAGCACATTCAACAACTTCAACTTTCACATCATGTGCACCCTCAAGCTTACTGGGTAGTTTTTGAGTGGGTGCCATTATCTTTTCTAGCTAGGCATTAATTCTAGTGATTATGTGCTCCCCCAATGTCCACGAAATAGGTGAAACATTCTGATTTGCCTTTCTTACAATAGCAAAAAGTGAACTAAAAAGATCCAAAGAAATGTCTTCACTTTCATTTATGACCAGACTTATAATTGTTACCATGGTTGAAAGTACAGCAGGTGGATGGTTGGACCTATTCATCTTTAAGAAACTTTGAAACATCTCAACAACCAATACATCACACTCAAGATCCAACATCACCAAGCATAACTTGACCTTTGCAATGGTATCAAGAATCGAAGTCACCTTCTTATAAGAGCGAGTAGACACATGAGACATATTTTCACATGCTGTAACAATCAATTGAAATATTTCCTTCATTTGCTCATCCTTATATGGGGCATCTGGTGCTGTTGTTCTTGTAATCTCAATAATGCAAGATATAATGAAACCTCCAGATCCATTTTAGCATGTCTCAAAAGTTTATTATTGATCAGAGCCTTTACTGAGGAAAAAAGTGCATCTCGCATTGATTTGGATGGTACTTGCTCCACGTAGGGTAACAAATTTTCAACTTCATCAAGGAGAGTAAGGAGGTCATCGATGGAGGAAGGAGGGTTAAGGAGTCTATTCCTAGCCTCCTTAAGTTGCTTTTCAAGTTCAATATGAAAGGAAGTCATTTTTATTTTATTTTTTATTATTTTTTCTAGCTCAGACTTAGGGGCATAAAACACAGAGATTGGAAGTTGAAATTGATACATATATATATTTTTTGTGGGGGTCGGGTCTTCTACTTTTAAAGGAAAACTGGTGTTGTATAAGCTGGGCGTAGGGCTTGTTAAAAGGATCAAGCTATGGGTTTTGCAATAGGATGACCTTTTATATATATATATATATATATATAATTTTATTGGGTGTTGGCCTATTGGATTGAGCTAAATTTATAATGGGCTGTGTTGGGTTCTTTATTTAGGCCGAGTAAAATTGTGTTTAAGTGGCTAATGGGTCAGGTACAATTTTGAGAGACAAATGTGCTGGTTTTTATTTTTTATTTTATTTTATATATATATATATATATATATATATTGAACAAAGAGCTTGGTTACGTAAGTGGCTAAAGGAAATAGGGGAATTTAGACAGGCCAGTGGGTTACCTTATGAGATTGGATAGATGCAGGTTTGGCGTTGCAGTAGAACTAGCAGCATGCGAGGCTGAGGCTTCCGATGGTGTTGTGGTTGTAGTGGTTGGCCCTTCCGGTAGCTTGTGATGGTTGTGGGCAGCAGCTTTGGAACGACGGGGTGAGATCGGTATTAACGAATTCTTGCGGTACTGTTCTAGTGGAGTGGGTTATGGGTTTTTTGTGTAGAAGAGTATGACAATGGGGGAAGGATTTTTGGAATCTGGTGGTGGTAGAGCTGTCACTTGCGGTGGTTATTTATGGTGTGTGGGTTACTATGGATTGATGGGATGCAAAACAAGGGATTTTGACAGTGGCGAGATGGTGGAGGTAAAGGGTGATGCCGGTAGGATTTTGTGGGGTTTTCTGTAGTAGTAGGCAAAGATATAATTTCTCTGTGGGTGGAAAATGCAATGGCTAAAACTTTCTTTTTTTAAAAAGTATTTTCTGGTTCGGATTGACTGCAGTGATGCTTCAAACATATCGATCTTCGCTCTAATACCAAATATGACGCAAGACAATCAAAACAAAACTAAAAAAACAATAAAATAAAAGGATATGACCTAGGAGTCAATACCTAGGCCTTGCTTGGAGTCAGCACCAAGCAGGGAAACCATAAGGAGTCAGCACCTAGGGTAGACCTGGAGTCAGCACCAGGCCAAGGAAAGACCAAATGGCCATTGTTTTCATTCATCAAAATATCAACTATTTTCTCAAGGAGTACAAGAGGTTGCTTATAAAGGATTACTAAACCCTAGTTCTAATTGGCTAGGAAACCCTAATTGCCTTATTACGAAAATAACCTTACTTCCAAATTAAAATATTAATAAACTAATAAACTACTAGGACCTAAAACATAAAAAATACAATTGATTTGCAAATATAAATAATACTAAATAAAAATCTTCTTGCGTCTCTTGCATCACTAATGGTTGTTAGTTGTAGGACAGATTGTATAAGTACTGATGCAGCAGGCGTGTAGAAGCAGAATCTATAACACACAATTGCTACAACTCTTCCACAATATCTAAGTTCTACAAGTGATGGTTATAAAGATAAATGCAGCGGAAAATAAGTTTTAAACGGATCTACTTCATTCAATATTGATAACATGCACAAAGTAAATTTCAGAATTAGAGAAACAAGAGATCGTACCTTGAAGCGGTGAATTTCAAAACAAAGATTGAAGTATTTGGGACTACTTTTAATCTTCACTCCAATTCCACTAACGCCCAAGATGTGTGGTCTCTCAATTGGTAACAAAGGGATAACTTGTGAGTGACAAAAACTCACATCCACACCATTTTCATGATGTTTTTCTCACTTATATTTTTCTGTACGTTTTTCCCTTTGTATCTAACCAATTTATCTAATTGGGCCGGCCTTTTGGGCCTTACCAATTGGGCTTAAGTGTGTGGCTTGGAGTGGGACCAAAAGGGACCAATAAGACACTAGCTCCAATGGGCCTTGGGCTTTTCTGTCAACTCTTGACAAGTCCAAAGTTACCATTAACTATTTTTAATACCACTATATAAAAATAGTTGCACTCTAGGTCTTATCTATAAATTATATCCCAAGACTTTATTGTACATGCAACCCCTTCATAAAATATTCGTAGTAATACAAAGTCATTAATGTCGACTGCCACTTTGTAAATTACTACATCTTAATCCTTGAGTACCCGCTTTAATTCTTTAATGTTATTCATTATATATTTATGAAATCCAATTCCATAAATATATACTTTAGTCTTACTAAAGTGGTTAGGCCTAACTCTTTAAATAACAAACCCATTAAACTTATCTCAAGGGAATATTTTATATCTCCGTTAAGAGACTATGAATTCCATCTTGAGAATACATGTTCCATCAACACTAAATGTGGCTGCCCAACATACTGAGGTTTTGACCATAACTGTAGATCTCACTCCTGATATATCAAAGCAACCTACACCTCATGATCAGGTTCATTATTCTCTCAGGATTAAGAGTTCATGCAAATACAAGTCGTGAGATTTATTATTCATTTGACAGTCTTTAGAAGAATAATAAATCTCACAGCGGTTCAGTTCAATATGTCTTAACTCTTAAAATATATTAACACATCAACTAGAAGTCTCCACTTCCATGATCAAGACAAATCATCGTAGTTGATATGTTATAGTCTTCGCAGATGAAATGCCCAATTTCATCACCGACTACGAACTATAATTTTGAGTTTACAAAGAACTTGTGATTTATATCTTCTGTGACTCTTCACATAAATCACATACTATGCATCTCATGGACTATATGATAATGTCTAAATATTCATGTTACAATTATTTCAGATAATAATAAAACAAATTTATTAAACATAATATTAAGTCATACATAATGTCAAACACAATGTCACACTTAATATTATACATAGCATCTTACAATAGGATTTAAGGGCACCAATCCTAACAATCTCCCACTTGCCCTAAAGACTATTGTGCACTAATCTAACTCCCATTCTTTCCAAATGCGACTCAAAAATCCTTTGAGGCAAAGCTTTAGTAAATGGATCTGCCAGATTGTTTGCACTTTCAATCTTTGCTACCACCACATCTCCACGAGCAACAATATCTCGAATGATATGGTACTTCCTCTCAATGTGCTTTCCTTTCTTGTGATTCCTTGGATCTTTAGATTGTGCAACTGCTCCACTGTTATCACAAAACAATGTGATTGGAACTTGCTCCATTCTTATTACACCAAGGTCAGAAAGGAACTTCTTGAGCCATACAGCTTCCTTTGCTGCTTCACAAGCAGCAACATATTCTGCCTCCATGGTGGAGTCTGCAATACAAGATTGCTTAATACTCCGCCAACTAATGGCTCCACCTCCCAAGGTGAAAACACATCCTGAAGTGGATTTTCTGAAATCTAGATCCGATTGAAAATCTGAATCTGTATAGCCAATAGGTATCAAATCCTCACTTTGGTAAACAAGCATATAATCTCTCGTTCTCCGTAGATACTTGAGAATATGCTTTACAGCTTGCCAATGTTTTGGTCCTGGATTTGATTGATATCGGCTGACCATGCCAACTGAATAGCAGATATCTGGTCTAGTACAAAGCATGGCATACATGAGACTTCCTACTGCAGAAGCATAAGGAACTTGTCTCATCATATCTTCTTCCTCTTGAGTCTTAGGCCTTTGGTCATCAGACAGAGGAAATCCATGTCTGAAAGGAAGCAATCCTTTCTTGGAGTTTTGCATGCTAAACCGTTCTAGAACCTTATCTATATATCCAGCTTGTGATAATCCTAACATCTTATTCTTACGATCTCGCAAAAGCTTGATCCCTAGAATAAAGTTAGCCTCACCCAAGTACTTCATATCAAATTGGCTTGACAACCAAACCTTTACTGATGACATTACCCCTACATCATTTCCAATGAGTAGAATATCATCAACATAAAGCACTAGGAACATTACTACTTTATCTTGATGTCTTTTGTACACACATGGTTCATCAAGATTTTGTTCAAAACCAAATGTCTTGATTGCTTGATCAAATCTGATGTTCCATGACCTAGATGCTTGCTTAAGTCCATAAATGGACCTTTGCAACTTGCATACCATATGCTCTTGGTTCTTTGCTATGAAACCTTCTGGTTGTATCATATAGATTTCCTCTTCAAGATTGCCATTAAGAAAAGCAGTCTTGACATCCATTTGCCAAATCTCATAATCAAAATGAGCAGCAATGGATAAGAGAATTCTGATAGATTTAAGCATTGCTACTGGAGAAAAGGTTTCATCATAATCAATACCTTCTTTTTGTGTATACCCTTTCGCCACTAGCCTTGCTTTAAAGGTTTCAACCTTTCCATCTATCCCTCTCTTCCTTTTGTAAACCCATTTGCAACCAACAGGTTTAATGCCGTTAGGCGCCTTTACAAGATCCCAAACTTGATTGGAATACATGGAATCTAATTCAGATTTCATAGCTTGGACCCAATGATGTGCATCTATATCATTTATAGCTTCATCATATGTGTAGGGATCCGATTCAACCTCTTCTGAGATAGCTTCATAAGTTTCTCCCAAACCTATGAATCTTATAGGAGGCCGAACAATTCTCCCACTACGACGAGGCACCTGAGTACTAGACATGTCATGAGTAGTATCTTGTGGTGTATCTAATATAGCCACATCATCCCTAGTTTCATCTATTGGTTGTTCATTTACAGATTCATTCATTTCAGTCAACACAACTCTACTTCTAGGAGTAAAATTATTCATATAGTCATTTTCCAAGAATTTGGCATTTGTGCTAACAAACACTTTATTATCTTTATGACTATAGAATAAACCTCCAACAGTTCCTTTTGGATACCCAACAAAGAAAACCACTTCTGTTTTAGACTGTAACTTGTCAGACTTTCCTTTTAACACATGTGCAGGACAACCCCAAATATGGAGATGTCTCATACTAGGCTTACGCCCATTCCACAATTCCACAGGTGTTTTAGGAACAGACTTCGAAGGTACTAAATTCAGAAGATACATTGCTGTGTTTAAGGCATATCCCCAAAAAGAAATAGGTAGAGTTGAATAACTCATCATGGACCTAACCATATCTAAAAGAGTCCTATTCCTTCTTTCTGCTACACCATTTTGTTGTGGAGTTCCAGGTGCAGTCAATTGGGATACAATCCCATTCTTAGTTAAGTAATCCTTAAAATCCCCAAGAAGGTATTCGCCACCACGATCAGATCGAATGGCCTTTATGCGTTTACCTAATTGATTCTCAACTTCAGCCCTAAACTCTTTGAACTTTTCAAAGGTTTCAGACTTCCTTTTCATTAGGTACACATAACCATACCTTGAGTAATCATCAGTGAAAGTAATGAAATACTCATAGCCACCTCTTGCTTGGATTGACATAGGACCACAAACATCAGAATGCACCAGCTCTAGCAAATCTTGGGCTCTTCTACCTTTTGCATTAAAAGGTCGTTTGGTCATTTTACCTTCCAAACAAGATTCACAAACAGGAAATTCATCAAAGTCCATGGGCTCTAAGAGTCCATCTTTGATCAGTCTTTGAATCCTATTTGAATTAATATGACCTAAACGCAAGTGCCAAAGATATGCATCACTAGTAGAAGGAAATTTTCTCTTTAATGATTTTACATGAGAGTCATTATCTAATTCAGAATTATATAATTCATGCTTATCAGGAGTTAAAATATAAAGACCATCCACAATATTGCCTGAACAGATAAACACTTTATCCTTCTTTATTACAACAGTGTCTTTCAGGATAACACAATATCCATGTTTACCTAAGTAAGTAGCTGAAATTAAATTCCTACGAACATTAGGTACATACAAACAGTCTTCTAATATTAGAACTCTAGATTCAAAACATAAATTACAAACACCAACAGCTACAACTGGAATTTTGCTCCCATCAGCCAAAGTAAGAAACAACTCCCCTTCTTTAAGCTTTCTGGTCTCCTGGAACCCCTGTAAGGAATTGCAGATATGATTAGTACAACCTGAATCCACACACCAGGAATCCGTGGGATTCTGTACCAAACATATTTCAAGAAGGAAAGTATTAATCATACCTTTGTTCTTGGCAGCCTTAAATATTGGACAATTTCTCTTCCAATGTCCTTTCTCACCACAATGGAAACACTTTCCTTTGATCTTCTTTCCTTTATCAGCAACCCCTAAGGCAATTTGTTTACCCTCTTGTTTGGTGAAGTTCTTCTTCTTCTTCTTCTTACCCTTGCCTTTCGACTTAGGTTGAGAAGTAGAAGCTTCACCAACATTGGCTTCAACATGGGAAGTACCAAGAATGCCTTCTGCCGCTACCAATTCATTCATTAATTCAGACAAGGTATAAATCTTTTTATTCATATTATAGTTAAGTTTGAATTCCTTGAATGATTCCGGTAGCGACTGGAGTATCATATCCACTTGGGATTCTCCATCTATATCGGCACCTAAAACTTCCAATGTATTCAGATTAGAGATCATTGCAAGACAATGCTCTCTCACTGAACTTCCTTCAGCCATTCTGGTATTATAAATTTGCCTCATGGTCTCTTGTCTTGCAGAACGGCCTTGCTCACCAAACATCTCCTTCAGACTTTGCATTATGTCTGAAGCTAGTTCTACATCCTGCATTTGATGCTGTAGAACATTTGAGATAGATGCTAGGATGTAGCACTTGGCCATCTCATTAGATTTCTGCCAACGATCATATCGTTATTTTACCTCAGGAGGTGCATCTAATGAAGGAAAGCTAGGACATGGTTTAGTAAGAACATACTTATGCTCTTCAGCAGTAAGAACAATGTCCAGATTTCTTTTCCAGTCAACATAGTTGGATCCAGTCAGTTTGTTTTGATTAAGAATAGTTACAAGTGGGCTAAAAGATGCCATGATCAAATCTGAAAACAATAAACATGAATATAATTATTAAACTGACATTATCTATTTAGCATATGAACATATAGTATGGAACCTTAATAAAACCATAATATAATATATGCAACGACAACCCAATCCCATATTCAATATCCCTCAGCATAGAGTGAATATAAAATACTATGATTGATTGAGAACTATTCTCATCATTAGTGCTATCATGATAACTCTTATCAAACACTAATAATATGCCGTTATTCATTTGGCCTCTAAATAATTATAGTAAGAACTCAGCATAGAGGATACTATAATATTTAGTCTAGTGTATACCATTGTCTAGAATCATGTGTAACCACATTTCATCCCCTTAACAGGCTTATTTTGTAGTACCATGATACAAAACACCCTCCGCATGGAATGCAAAGCTCGAGGCTAAGACAAGGTGTTTGATCAAACCAGTATAACCAAGAAATTCAATCTTGTAGGACCATGAAATAAATACTCTCCGCATGGAATGCTAAGCTCAAGGCAAAGACAAAGTATTTATTCCATACTACTATGAACCGACAATGGAGGCCGTGAGACCCAACCCTTGTATCTCTCTCCCACTAGATGTTTTAAAAGAAAGGTTTTTAGTTTTAAAACATGCATAATCTAATTACACATAGTCTTGCCCCTTTTACATGAGAAAACACTTAGAAAAAATTTTAATTTTCTTTCTTTCGATCGATCGAAAATGCCCCTCGATCGATCGAAAAAATTAAGAAATTCGAACTAGATCCTCTGACTCTTTCGATTGATACTCGATTGACTTTCGATCGATCGAAAAACAGATTCGATCGATCGACCAGCAATCGAAAATCAATCGTTCTAAAAAGTCTGATCTCTGTCTGATTCGATCGATCGAAAATCGCGAAACTTGAATTTCCAGAAATTTTTCTAAGACGGTTTTCTTCGTTTTTCATGAACAAACATCTTTCATACGAACATGGCAGACAGAATTTGATGTCAAAACTGAATTCTATTGATGCTATAGCCTTAAAACTCAATTTAACATACTTAAATTAAATTTAAACAACATCATAACATCAATTCCAGTTTTCATCAAATCATAGTTTCAACAACATGCAGAAAATTATAAATTAATCTTCTAACAATATGAAACTATCTTCTCCAATTCTAAAACTCACATAACATGTTAAACAATACGAAATTGAAGACCGCTCTGATACCATTTGATGGTTATAAAGATAAATGCAGCGGAAAATAAGTTTTAAACGGATCTACTTCATTCAATATTGATAACATGCACAAAGTAAATTTCAGAATTAGAGAAACAAGAGATCGTACCTTGAAGCGGTGAATTTCAAAACAAAGATTGAAGTATTTGGGACTACTTTTAATCTTCACTCCAATTCCACTAACGCCCAAGATGTGTGGTCTCTCAATTGGTAACAAAGGGATAACTTGTGAGTGACAAAAACTCACATCCACACCATTTTCATGATGTTTTTCTCACTTATATTTTTCTGTACGTTTTTCCCTTTGTATCTAACCAATTTATCTAATTGGGCCGGCTTTTTGGGCCTTACCAATTGGGCTTAAGTGTGTGGCTTGGAGTGGGACCAAAAGGGACCAATAAGACACTAGCTCCAATGGGCCTTGGGCTTTTCTGTCAACTCTTGACAAGTCCAAAGTTACCATTAACTATTTTTAATACCACTATATAAAAATAGTTGCACTCTAGGTCTTATCTATAAATTATATCCCAAGACTTTATTGTACATGCAACCCCTTCATAAAATATTCGTAGTAATACAAAGTCATTAATGTCGACTGCCACTTTGTAAATTACTACATCTTAATCCTTGAGTACCCGCTTTAATTCTTTAATGTTATTCATTATATATTTATGAAATCCAATTCCATAAATATATACTTTAGTCTTACTAAAGTGGTTAGGCCTAACTCTTTGAATAACAAACCCATTAAACTTATCTCAAGGGAATATTTTATATCTCCGTTAAGAGACTATGAATTCCATCTTGAGAATACATGTTCCATTAACACTAAATGTGGCTGCCCAACATACTGAGGTTTTGACCATAACTGTAGATCTCACTCCTGATATATCAAAGCAACCTACACCTCATGATCAAGTTCATTATTCTCTCAGGATTAAGAGTTCATGCAAATACAAGTCGTGAGATTTATTATTCATTTGACAGTCTTTAGAAGAATAATAAATCTCACAGCGGTCCAGTTCAATATGTCTTAACTCTTAAAACATATTAACACATCAACTAGAAGTCTCCACTTCCATGATCAAGACAAATCATCGTAGTTGATATGTTATAGTCTTCGCAGATGAAATGCCCAATTTCATCACCGACTACGAACTATAATTTTGAGTTTACAAAGAACTTGTGATTTATATCTTCTGTGACTCTTCACATAAATCACATACTATGCATCTCATGGACTATATGATAATGTCTAAATATTCATGTTACAATTATTTCAGATAATAATAAAACAAATTTATTAAACATAATATTAAGTCATACATAATGTCAAACACAATGTCACACTTAATATTATACATAGCATCTTACAATAGGATTTAAGGGCACCAATCCTAACAACAAGAACACTAGGCTAGTAGGGAAAATAATAGAAAAAACATCTCTAGTAAACTTTTATTAATAAATGCATAACAATAAACCACCACCCTATAAAGTGTATATATAGGAATAGAAGTTATCGTACTCCTTTTAGGAAAAGAATTAATAAACCTACTTCTACTTGATAAAGAAAAAACAATTTAACTAGGAAAAGAAAAACAATTAAAATCCTAATTCAACTAGGAAAAAGGATTTTAATTCAACATGATAGAGCAAATAAATCCTAATTCAAATAGGAAAAGGAAAACAATAAAAAACTCTTTGCTCTTCATAACGCGATTTGCATCAAGTACTCTTGTACTCTCATTTTTGTAATCAATTTTTGAGAATTAGAGATTTTAAGCCTTCTTGTACTTTTCATTTCGTTGGAACTTAGTGTTCTTGTAGAGGTGCCTAACTACCTACTAAATGTTCTAAGCAACTTTCATTGCTTAACAAACCCAAAACAGTAGCCTACACACATTCCTTACCTCAGTTTGGTATCAGAGCTTGAGATCCTTAGGATTCAAGTTTCTTTGCATTTGTTTTCTTCATCCCAGATCCATGAACCTATCAAGATCCAATCTTGATTGTTAATTCTGATCCTAGACACCTTCCTTTAGTTAACCACATCCTTCAATTGCATTAGTTTGCAACAACAATAGGTCATGGTAAGTGAGAAGGGAAGAAAGATTAAGGGAAAGAAGTCTGCTATTTTTGTAGTAGATGGGGAAGACACTGCAGCCAATGAAAAGGGGATTAAGGGGATTAACTTGATTTCGTAGCAGAGGTAGCATTGTTGAGGAGGCAATCAAATGCCTTGATTGAGCATTTGGGAAGAGACAGGCAGTTTCCATAGCAGCAAGCTAGTCATAATGTTGCTGAGAATGATGCTTTAGAGGATGGGGAGAATGAGGAGCCATTTGTCCCAATTCAAAGACAAAGGTAGCAAAATAGGAATCAAGATAGGCAAGGCCATGTTCCTGTGATGGTCTAGCCAAGAGAGAATGAATGTTAGGAATATGAAATTGTAAGGTTGAATTTAATCAACCATCTTGTTGGCTTTATTCCGTACCAATTTGCTTGTAATTCAGCATTTAGAAATCCTGTATTTAGGAGGGAATCATGTAATGGTAGTGTGTGAGAGAGTGTGAAGAAAAGCTTAAAAGTGTGCAACTCAATAGGGCCTCGTGACTGGATCTCGCGGCTGGTTATCAAAGGGTGGCGTTCATATATTGAAGAGTTCAGAGGTTCTAAAGCGGTAGAAGGTTTCTGCTGTGAGTTCATCTACGGGAATTGTAGAGTCTAGGGATAAAGGTTTTGTATCAGATTTGAAACTTCTCTTTACTATAGTGGATTGCTTTTAGGGAAGGTTTCCCTCCAGGTTTTTTACTATGAAACTGGTTGATTTCATTGGTTTTTCTGGGTCATCATATCTTGTCTTATTTATTTTTCTGCTGCACGATTTTGACATGATATTGATGTTTGTTTGTTTTAACAAGTTTTATTCATAATAAATCTAATTAACAACTTGGATTTAAAACTTGTTAATTCTATCAACTGAAATCTAAATTCCCAACAAGTGGTATCAGAGCGAGTTCACTTTGATTGGATTAATTTCCTAAGTGTGATCCTTGACCCCTGTTGTCACGGATTGTGGACAATCTCCTTTAGTTGATGGAACTAATTATGCGTACTGAAAAGTTCGTATGAAAGTGTTTTTGCAGGCTCTAGGTGAACAGGTATGGCAAGCCATTGAAGCTGGCTTGATTAAGCCAAAGGAATCATCGGTGGATTGGGATGATGCAACCATCATTACGGCAAATTTCAATAATAGGCCTTTGAATGCTTTGTTTTGTGGGGTGACCAATGAGGAATTCAAGAAAATATCATCCACAGAAGTTGTTAAGGAAGCATGGACCATTCTTGAGACCACCTATGAAGGTACCAAAGCAGTAAAGACTGTGAAGTTTCAACAACTCATTAGTAGTTTTGAAGAAATAAGGATGGAGGAGGATGAGACCTTTAATGAGTTCTATGCCAAACTCAAGGATATTGTGAATTCTGCTTTCAACCTTGGAGAATGTATTGCAGAATCCAAAATTGTTAGGAAAATCCTTAGGTCCTTACCTAAAAGATTCCATGCCAAGATCACTGCTATTGAAGAACCAAAGAACATTGATCAAATTCCTTTGACTAAGCTTATAAGGAACCTTCAAACCTATGAGATGGGATTAGGCTCAATGGGAAAATGTGGAAAGAGTAAAAACTTGGCTCTTAAGGTTATAGAGGAAGAGATTGAGGACTCTGAAGATGAAGATGAAAGTGAAGATGAAGATGAAGATAAGGATGAGCATCTAACCTTCATAACTGATAAGATTATCAAGCTTCTTCAATTTAGGAAAAATGATAAGGACAAACCTCCTAGGAAATTTAAATCCTCAAGGAAGGGCAAGAATGAGAAACCCCTCATCCAATGCCATGAGTGTAATGATTTTGGTCATATGAGGATAAAGTGTCCAAACTATCTTATGATGGAAAAGACCAATGAGTCAAAAGATAAAGGGTTGGTTGCTACTTGGAGTGACACTGAGGATGACTCTTTTGATGAGTTTGTGGATGAATGTCGTCACATTATGGCCTTTGCTGCCTCAACTGATAAGGTGACTGTGGAGAGTGCTAGTGACAGTGAGGATTCTTCTGATGATGAAGTACCCAAGAAGATGACCCTTCAAGAAGCCTATGATATGCTATGCACTGAGTTCATAAAATCTGAAAAGACTTCTCATTTTTGTAGAAAAGAGCTTAATGAGGTAAAAACTAAAAAAACTGATCTGTTAGTCAAGCTAAATGAGACTACAAGGTTAGTTAAGACTCTTATTTTGGAGAACACCTCATTAGAAGAGAAGATCAAGAATCTTGAGGTTGAGCTTAGTCAAGCTAGAACTCAAATAGAGAGGATGTCTAGTGCAAAGTTTGATGAGATAATGAGTGCTCAAAAGACTAATTCTGATAAAACTAGCTTAGGATATGCTATTTCCTCCAACCCCTCCTCTTCTATGGCTTCTGGATCAAGGACTGTCTTTGTGCCCCAATCTGAGAAAGTTGATAAAGGTATGAAATTCAAAATTGATTTGTCTAATTCTAAATCCTTTATTAAACCTCATGTTTGTCACCATTGTGGTGTTGCTGGACACATTCGTCCTAATTGCTTTAAGTTGTATCCTTAAACGCAATTGTCCATACGGTCACAGGTTTCCTCTCAAAAACCTACACCTTTGTTTGGAGAGTTATTAAAAGTCTTGAACTTTTTAACTTAATTTCAGGAGAAGTCTAATTCTTCTATGTCCTTTAGTAGACATACTAGGACACGTGCCTTTTCATCTTCGTGGCCAAAGACTCGTGCTGTGTGGGTGAGAAAGAAGCCTAAGACTTAATTGTCTTTTCTGTTTGTCCTCTGCTTTAATTCTTTCTATCTAAAACAAGACTTTTTTTGCTTGATTTCTTATCTGTTTTTGGAATCATGCTTTCATGCATCTGCATCTTTCTATTATGTTTTCATGCATATGCATCCATCTTTCTTTCTACTTTCATGTTATTTGTCTATTTTTGTTTGGTTGTGTAGTTTTAATTCTATTTTGTTTTCAAAATAAAAATAAAATTGAAAAATCACAAAAATATAAAAATAGTGTGTGTATGTGTACTTTGGTACTTGTGTACATTGGATGGCCATTGAAACAAAGTTTTCTAAATTTTGTATCGTTTGTAGCTTAAATGAGCATCTCTATGCATAACTAAGCAAGTGAGTTTTGTGGCTCTTGTTTGTGATGAGTAAGATTATGTTATCTCTTGAACTTAACACTCATATCACTCTTTTTGACGGGTAGGACTAGAAAATCCTACGAGAAAGGCATAAATAACCATCTCACCACTGTTGCCCACCAATCATAAATGACACCTGTATGCTTCGGCATAACAAAAGTGCAATGTCAAAGATACCTGTATGCTTGGGCAAAGCGAAAGTGCAGTGTCAAAGACATATGTATGCTTCGGCATAGCAAAAGTGCAATGTCAATGCTTAACATGTTGGGTATTTCTTTTCTCTCTTCTATATGCCCATGCATGATATGCTAAATAAAAGAAAATATGCAAAGAAAAAAAAAGCAAAAAGATTAAAAATGCTTTAAATATGATTGCAAGCATGTCTTCTAGGAGATGTGGGAGTTATAGGATGTACCTCAAAGGTGATAGTCCCTATCAAATAGTTATGATTGTATGTGAGTTAAAGTTATTCTCTCATATCTCAGATCGTCATAACATGTATAGACATATGCAATCTTGTGATGTTTTTCACACACGACACGTAATATTCTTTGCTACTCTTGATACATGTGCAGGTACAATGTGAATTGGCCATCACAAGGTTTTACATATGCTAATGTATGCTCATTAAACTGTCTTGACTTGTTTTTGAAATATAAAATTGGTTAGACGTGTTTAGTGTGTGTGTGTGTGTGTGTGTGTTTTGGGATCTTGTGCTTAACTTTTTTCTTGTTGACAGATTTGTTTTTCACATATTTTACATCCTTCTATTATCTTGTCATCACACATGTCTATGTTCAATGAATGCCTTATTCATTTGTGTGATTGTACTTGATTAAATGTTTTTCACATACTCAATTTTTGTTAATCAAACACAAAAAGATTTTTGAGTGTTTTAGTTGTTTTTGGAAAGTCTTTTGTTTTTACAAAAAATTGTCTAAATTTTCAAAAACAGTGTTGGCCTGTTTTGGCGACTTAGTCATGGGTCATTCCCGTCACATGCCCCCAGTCGTGAGCTCATACAGTAGGTTTTCACAACTCACTAGCGGGTCAATGTCCCAGTCGTGAAAAATACTTAGAAAATTTTTCAAAATTTGGGTTTTTAGGTTTCTCGCAACTTGATGTGGCGACTTGTTCGCGAGTGGAGGTTTAGTCGCGAGAGTCATACCGAAAGTTTCGCGACTCAATTCGTGACTCTCTTGCAGGTGGAACTTCCAGTCGTGAAAAACTCTTAGAAATTTTTTTAAAAATTTTTGTTGTAAGTGTTCTGGCGACTTGCATGCGACTTGACTCAGTCACGAAAATCGCATGTTTTGCGCAAATAGGTCAGTTTTTAAACCTTTTGAGTTTTCCCTCGAACTTTTGTGACTATTCATTGTCTTCCCCGTTTTAACTCTCTCTCAATCTCACCGTGTTTGTCTCAAAACTCCATTTTTCATCAACATCTCAACATCAATCTTCAAGAAAAGGTATGGGTTTTCTTATTTTCTTTAAGTATTTCATGTTTATTACCTTGATTTCTTGGATTTTTGAGTTGTTGTTTGGTTTTGAAATATGTGTTGATTCGGTTATGGGATGGGTTCATTCTGTTGGGTTTGATTGAATGGGTTATGTTGGCCTTGTTTATTGTTGGGATTAGTGTCCTAAAATCCTATTGTATGATGTTATGTATGATATTATGTATGACATTATGTTTGACATGATGTATGGTTTAATATTGTAATTAATAAAGTTGTTTTATTATTATCTAAAATAATGATAATATGAATATTTGGACATTATCATTTAGTCCATGAGATGCATAGTATGTGATTTATGTGATTTAGTCACAGAAGATATAAGTCACAAGTTCTTTGTAAACTCAGAATTTTAGTTCGTAGTCAGTGATGAAATTGGGCATTTCATCTGCGAAGACTATAACATATCAACTAAGATGATTTGTCTTGATCATGGAAGTGGAGACTTCTAGTTGATATGTTGATATGTTTTATGAGTTAAGACATATTGAACTGGACCGCTGTAAGATTTATTATTCCCCTAATGACTGTCAATTGAATAATAAATCTCACAACTTATATTTACATGAACTCTTAATCATGAGAGAATAATGGACCTGATCATGAAGTGTAGGTTGTTTTGATATATCAAGAGTGAGATATAAAGTAACAGTCAAAACCTCAGTATGTTGGGCAACCATATTTAGTATTGATGGAATATATATTCTCAAGATAGAATTCATAGTCTCTTAATGGAGATATAAAATATTCCCTTGAGATAAGTTTAATGGGTTCAGTTATTCAGAGAGTTAGGCCTAACCATTTTGGTAAGAAATCACTAAAGTATATATTTATGAAATTGGATTTCATAAATATATGGTGAATAACTTAAAAGGATTAAACCGGGTACTCAAGGATTAAGATTTAGTAATCTTCAAAGTGACAGTCTATATTCATGACTTTAAATTACTATGAATATTTTATGAAGGGGTTGCATGTATAATAAAGTCTTAGGATATAATTTATTAATAAGGCCTAGAATGCAATTATATTTTTATAGTGGTATTAAATATAATTAATGGTAACTTTGGACGTGTCAAGAGTTGACAGAAAAGCCCAAGGCCCATTGGAGCTAGTGTCTTATTGGTCCTTTTTGGTCCCACTCCAAGCCACATACTAAAACCCAATTGGAAAGGCCCAAAAGGCTAGCCCAATTAGACAATCAGTTATTAGGAGAGAAACATATAGAATTTTATAACACACAACAAGTTTGTGAAATGGTGTGTATGTGTGAGTGAAGCCACTCAATTACTCTCCCTTGGAAATCGATTGAGAGACCACACATCTTGGGCGTTAGTGGAATTGGAGTGAAGATTGAAAGTGTTCCTGAGAATTTCTGATCTTTGGTTTTGAAATTCGCTGTACCAAGGTACACTCTCTTGTTCTATATTCTGAAACTTACATTATGCATGTTATCAATTCTGAATGAAGTAGATTCGTTATTTTTCCACTGCGTATATAATTATTTCTAACAGTTGGTATCAGAGCCAGGTTTTCATTTTCGAATTTGTATAATATGTTTAGTGAGTTTTAGAATTAGAGAAAACTATTTTCATAGTTGTGAAAATTTTGCAGTCATTTTTCTGCATATTATAGTTTTTGAAACTATTGCTTGATTAAAACTGATTTTGATGTTATGATGTTGTTTAAGTTTGATTTTGACCATGTAAAATTGAATTTTAACACTTTAACATCAATGAAATTCAATTTTTAATCTTAATCTCATCGTTTTTGATCATTAAGAATGTGTTTTGTTCATTAGGAACGTAAAAAACAGTTAAACAGAAAAACGACCATTTTTGGGATTTTTTCATGACTAGCGAGTCGCGAGATAAGTTGCCAGTGAGTTGCCAAAGTTTTTGGATGAATCTCGCGACTGGAGTCTCGTGATTGGGCAAGTCGCCAGTGAGTGCAAAAACTCGCGACTGGGCAAGTTGCCAAAACTCGCGATTGGTTCTGGCAACTAGGCGAGTCGCCAAAACGAATAGCCAAAAATTCTAACAGCTATTTTTTTACATGTATAAAGAGCAAGGCCACAAGTAATTAGTTTATATATGTATTAAACAATTAAAAACCTTTCTTTTAAAACATCTAGTGGGGGAGAGATACAAGGGTTGGATCTCACGGCCTCCATTATCAGTTCATAGTAGTGTGAGGTAAGCACCTCGTCTTGGTGTATATGCCTCGCGATCCCAAAGGAGGGTGTTTTGTTCCATGGTACTACAAATTTAAACACCATAAAGGGAGATGAAATGTGGCTACACATGATTCTAGATAATGGTGTACACTAGACTAAGTGTAATGTTAACCTCCCAAAGGAGCTATGCCATTATTACTTAGAGGCTAAAGGTAATACGACATATTATTAGTGTTTGATAAGAGTTATCATGATAGCACTAATAATGAGAATAGTTCTCAATCAATTAATGTGTTTATAATAAACTTGCTACCAAGGAATTATAGACATGGATTGGGTTGTCGTTGCATATATTATTTTATAGTTTTATTAAGGTTTCATATTATATGTTTATATGCTAAATAGATAATGTCCAGTTTACTTATTACATTCATGTTTATTATTTTCAGATTTGATCATGGCATCATTTAGCCTACTTGTTATTATTCTTAATCAAAACAAACTGACTGGATCCAACTATGTTGACTGGAAAAGAAATTTGGATATAGTTCTCACTGCTGAAGAGCACAAATATGTGCTTACTAAACCATGTCCTAGTTTTCCTTCATTAGATGCTCCTCCTGAGGAAAAACAGCGATATGATCGTTGGCAGAAATCTAATGAGATGGCCAAGTGCTACATCCTATATCTATCTCAAACGTTCTACAACATCAAATGCAGGATGTAGAGCTAGCTTCGGGCATTATGCTAAGTCTGAAGGAGATGTTTGGTGAGCAAGGCCGTTCTGCAAGGCAAGAAACCATGAGGCAAATTTATAATACCAAAGAGGCTAAAGGTAGTTTAGTGAGGGAGCATTGTTTTACAATGATTTCCAATCTGAATACATTGGAGGTTTTAGGTGCCGATATTGATGGAGAATCCCAGGTGGATATGATACTCCAGTCACTACCAGAATCATTCAAGGAATTCAGACTCAATTATAATATGAACAAAAAGATTTACTCTTTGTCTGAATTAATGAATGAGTTGGTAGCGGTGGAAGGCATCCTTGGTATTGCTAGTGTTGAAGCCAATGTGGGTGAAGCTTCTACTTCTCAACTTAAGTCGAAAGGCAAGGGTAAGAAGAAGAAGAAGAAGGAATTCACCAAGCAAGATGGTAAACAAATTGCCTTAGGGGTTGCTGACGAAGGAAAGAAGCTCAAAGGAAAATGTTTCCATTGTGGTGAGAAAGGGTATTGGAAGAGGAATTGTCCAAAATTCAAGGCTGCCAAAAATAAGAGCATGAATAGTTCATTCCTCCTTGAAATATGTTTGATACAAAATCCCACAGATTCCTGGTGTGTGGATTCAGGTTGTACTAATCATATCTGCAATTCTTTGCAGGGGTTCTAGGAGACCAGAAAACTTAATGAAGGAGAATTGTTTCTTACTTTGGCTGATGGGAGCAGGATTCCAGTTGTAGCTGTTGGTTTTATAATTTATGCTTTGAGTCTAGAGTTTTAATATTGGAAGACTGTCTGTATGTACCTAATGTTCGTAGGAATTTAATTTCTGCAACTTATTTAGGTAAACATGGATATTGTGTTATCCTTAAAGACAATGTTGTAATAAAGAAGGGTAAAATATTTATCTGTTCTGGCAATATTGTGGATGGTCTTTATATTTTAACTCCTAATAAGCATGAATTATATAATTCTGAATTAGATAATAACTCTCATGTAAAATCATTAAAGAGAAAGTTTCCTTCTACTAATAATGCATATCTTTGGCATTTGCGATTGGGTCATATTAATCCAAATAGAATTCAAAGACTGATCAAAGATGTACTCCTAGAAGCCATTTGACTTTGATGAATTTTCAGTTTGTGAATCTTGTTTGAAGGGCAAAATGACCAAACGACCTTTTAATGCAAAAGGTAGAAGAGCCCAAGAGTTGCTTGAATTAGTTCATACGGATGTTTGTGGTCTTATGTCAACCTAAGCAAAAGGAGGTTATGAGTACTTCATCACTTTTACCGATGATTATTCAAGATATGGTTATGTGTACCTAATGAGATGGAAGTTCGAAGCCTTTGAAAAGTTCAAAGAGTTTAGGGTTGAAGTTGAGAATCAATTAGGTAAACGCATGAACACCATTCGATCTGATTATGGTGGTAAATACCTTCTTAGGAATTTCAAGGATTACCTAACTCAAAATAGGATCATATCCCAATTAACTGCACCTGGAACTCCCCAACAAAATGGTGTAGTAGAAAGAAGGAATAGGACTCTTTTAGAAATGGTTAGGTCCATGATGATTTACTCAACTTTACCAATTTCTTTTTGGGGATATGCACTAAAAACTGCAATGCATATTTTGAATTTAGTTCCATCAAAATCTGTTCCTAATACACCTAAGGAATTGTGGAGTGGGCGTAAGCCTAGCATGAAATATTTCCACATTTGGGGATGTCCAGCACATGTGTTGAAAAGGAAGTTTGATAAGTTGGAATCTAAAACCGAAGTATGCATGTTTTTAGGGTATTCAAAAGAAACAAAGGGTTATTTATTCTATAATCATAAAGATAACAAAGTGTTTGTTAGCACACATGCCAAATTTTTGGAAGATGATTATATGAATAATTTTGATCCTAGAAATAAAGTTGTTTTAGCTGAAATGAATGAACCTATAGTTGAACAACCAATAGATGAAACTAGGGATGATGTGGTTGTATTGGATACACCACAAGATACTAGTCATGAGATGTCTAGTACACCGGTGCCTCGTCGTAGTGGGAGGAATGTTAGACCACCTATAAGGTTTATAGGTCTGGGAGAAACTCATGAAGCTATCTCAAAAGAGGCCGAAACCGATCCTTACACTTACGAAGAAGCAATGAATGATATAGATGCACATCATTGGGTTAAAGCTATGAAATCTGAATTAGATTCCATGTATTCCAATCAAGTTTGGGATTTTGTAGAGGCACCTAACGACATTAAACCTGTTAGTTGCAAATGGGTTTACAAGAGGAAGAGAGGGATAGATGGAAATGTTGAAACCTTTAAAGTAAGGCTAGTGGCGAAAGGGTACACACAAAAAGAAGGTATTGATTATGAAGAAACCTTTTCACCAATAGCAATGCTTAAATCTATCAGAATTCTCTTATCCATTGTTGCTCATTATGATTATGAGATTTGGCAAATGGATGTCAAGACTACTTTTCTAAATGGCAATCTTGAAGAGGAAATCTATATGATGTAACCGGAAGGTTTCATAAATAAGAACCAAGAGCATATGGTATGCAAATTGAAAAGGTCCATTTACGGACTTAAGCAAGCATCTAGATCATGGAACATCAGATTTGATCAAGGAATCAAATCATTTGGTTTTGAACAAAATCCTGATGAACCATGTGTGTACAAAAGACATCAAGATAAAGTAGTAATGTTCCTAGTACTTTATGTAGATGATATTCTATTCATTGGAAATGATGTAGGGGTAATGTCATCTGTAAAGGTTTGGTTGTCAAGTCAATTTGATATGAAGGACTTGGATAAGGCTAACTTTATTATAGGGATCGAGCTTTGGTGAGATCGCAAGAATAAGATGTTAGACTTATCACAAGCTGGATATATAGATAAGGTTCTAGAACGGTTTAGCATGCAAAACTCCAAGAAAGGATTACTTCCTTTTAGATATGGAGTTCCTTTGTCTGATGACCAAAGGCTTAAGACTCAAGAGGAAGTAGATATAATGAGACAAGTTCCTTATGCTTCTGCAGTAGAAAGTCTCATGTATGCCATGCCTTGTACTAGGTTAGATATTTGTTATTCAGTTGGTATGGTCAGCTGATATCAATCAAATCCAGGACCAAAACATTGGCAAGTTGTAAAGCATATTCTCAAGTATCTACAGAGAACGAGAGATTATATGCTTGTTTATCGTTGTGAGGATTTGATTCCCATTGGCTATACAGATTCAGATTTTCAATCGGATCTAGATTTCAGAAAGTTCACATCAGGATGTGTTTTCACCTTGGGAGGTGGAGCCATAACATGGAGGAGTGTCAAGCAATCTTGTATTGCGGACTCCACCATGGAAGCAGAATATGTTGCTGCTTGTGAAGCAGCAAAAGAAGTTGTATGGCTCAAGAAATTCCTTTCTGACCTTGGTGTAATGAGAATGGAACAAGTTCCCATCACATTGTTTTGCGACAATAGTAGTGCAGTTGCACAATCAAAAGATCCAAGGAATCACAAGAAAGGAAAGCATATTGAGAGAAAGTACCACATTATTAGAGATATTATAGCTCGTGGAGATGTGGTGGTGGCAAAGATTGAAAGTGCAAATAATCTAACAGATCCTTTTACCAAAACGTTGCCTTAAAGGGCCTTCGAGTCGCATTTAAAGGGAATTGGAGTTAAATTAGTGCACAATAGTCTTTAGGGCAAGTGGGAGATTGTTAGGATTAGTGCCCTAGAATCCTATTGTATGATGTTATGTATGATATTATGTATGACATTATGTTTGACATGATGTATGGCTTAATATTGTAATTAATAAAGTTGTTTTATTATTATCTAAAATAATGATAACATGAATATTCGGACATTATCATTTAGTCCATAAGATACATAGTATGTGATTTAAGTGATTTAGTCACAGAAGATATAAGTCACAAGTTCTTTGTAAACTCAGAATTTTAGTTTGTAGTCGGTGATGAAATTGGGCATTTCATCTGCAAAGACTATAACATATCAACTAAGATGATTTGTCTTGATCATGGAAGTAGAGACTTCTAGTTGATATGTTGATATGTTTTAAGAGTTAAGACATATTGAACTAGACCGCTGTGAGATTTATTATTCTCCTAATGACTGTCAATTGAATAATAAATCTCACGACTTATATTTACATGAAATCTTAATCCTGAGAGAATAATGGACCTGATCATGAAATGTAGGTTACTTTGATATATCAGGAGTGAGATCTAAAGTAACAGCCAAAACCTCAGTATGTTGGGCAACCACATTTAGTGTTAATGGAACATATATTCTCAAGATGGAATTCATAGCCCCTTAATGGAGATGTAAAATATTCCCTTGAGATAAGTTTAATGGGTTCAGTTATTCAGAGAGTTAGACCTAACCACTTTAGTAAGAAATTACTAAAGTATATATTTATGAAATTGGATTTCATAAATATATGGTGAATAACTTAAAAGGATTAAATCGGGTACTTAAGAATTAAGATGTAGTAATCTTCAAAGTGATAGTCTATATTCATGACTTTGAATTACTATGAATATTTTATGAAGGGGTTGCATGTATAATAAAGTCTTGGGATATAATTTATTAATAAGGCCTAGAGTGTAATTATATTTTTATAGTGGTATTAAATATAATTAATGGTAACTTTGGATTTGTCAAGAGTTGATAAAAAAGCCCAAGGCCCATTGAAGCTAGTGTCTAATTGGTTCCTTTTGGTCCCACTATAAGCCACATACTAAAACCCAATTGGAAAGGCCCCAAAGGCTAGCCCAATTAGACAATTAGTTATTAGGCAATTAGACAATCAGTTATTAGGAGAGAAACATACAGAATTTTATAACACATAACAAGTTTGTGAAATGGTGTGTATGTATGAGTGAAGCCACTCAATTACTCTCCCTTGGAAACTGATTAAGAGACCACACATCTTGGGCGTTAGTGGAATTGGAGTGAAGATTGAAAGTGTTCCTGAGAATTTCTGATCTTTGGTTTTGAAATTCACTGCACCAAGGTACACTCTCTTGTTCCATATTCTGAAACTTACATTATGCATGTTTTCAATTTTGAATGAAGTAGATCCGTTATTTTTCCTCTACGTATATAATTATTTCCAACAATATGATGCGATATATTCTTGTTATCATGAGTGATTTTTATCCTTGAGTATGTTGACTAATCTGTCTTGTGTTGAACATATCATACCCATTGAGATATGTCTTTTAGACACGTGTTTAAATTTTAGAGATTTTGTGTTTTACACTGTTTGTGGGTGTCTTTGGTTCACTATGTTTGCCTAGTGCATATTAGTTTATATGTTTTGCTATGTACCCTAGGCTGTTCTCACTGTGTTTATGTGCACATTGTCTCACTGTGTTATGCTTAAGAGTTGGTGATAAAATTGTACTATGCTTTTCTATTTTGGGTTATCTCATGCCATATTGTTTTTGAACTGATTATAGATTGAATGTTTGGTATTAGTCTCTATTCCTTTCAGTACTACTAACTTGTTACTAATTTTTGAGTTTCCGTCTATTGTGCTTTGTTTGTTTGTTTGTTTGTTTGTTTTTTTTTTTTTTTTTTTTTTTTTTTTTTTTGTGGGTTGTGGTGCTATGGTTTTGCAAATTACTCCTACAAAGAAGAAGACTACTGCCAAAAAGGGTGACAAGAGGTTGAAGATGGACAATACAAAGTTCAGGTCTCCTCAACATTTTGAGAGATACATTCGGTTTGACATAAAGGCAACCATCACTCAAGAAAGATTTGTAAACTTGGTGGATTTGAAGGACACTTTCATTCCAACCTGTTTTCAAGGTAGAGGTTGGGATAAGTTGTTGGGTGACTTACCTGGAGTGTGTGAGCCTCTGATCAGGGAGTTTTATGCTAATGTTGTGTTAAGAGAGCATGAGATAAATTGTTGGATACGAGGACATGAGTTCACCATAGATGTGGATGACATTGATGAGGTGTTGGGGTTTGAAGATTTGGATGAACATGACTTCACCCATTACAAGGACAGGATGCTATCCATAGAAACTGTCCAATCTCATATTGGTGGAGTTAGAGAAGGGAGATGCCTCAACACTACTGCCTTCCCAGCTGACATGAGGTGTCTTACAACCATCATGATGTTCAATCTGTACCTAGTGAGGAGGATGACCACCATCAACAATACTAGAGGCATCTTTCTCATGGAGCTAAAGGAGAACACCTACATAGACATTAGTGCTCATATCTTCTACACCATTGTTGATGAAACTAGAACAATCTCCAGCACCAAGCTGATTTTTCCCAGCCTTCTTATGAGGCTTTTTAGATTGAAAGGTGTGGAAATCCCTCAAGATATCAGCCTCATGCCTACACCCTCAGCCATCAACACTCTAGCCATTACAAGAATAAGAGTTCGTCTCCCAGGTGATGAAGAGGAAGGTGACCAAGAAGAAGGTGAACCAATGGAGACTAAGATAGAGGCTGCAGGACAAACCTCAAGTTCAAGAGGCTATGGTAAGAGGAGCAGAGCTTCATCCTCATCTGCTGTACCTCCAGATGCATTCCAGATCGAGAGGATTAATGGGCTCAGAGATGTCCAGAATGAGCAATCTGATAGACTGGCTGCACTTCAAGATTAGATGACCCTTCTCTTAGCGAAATTTTATAGTTTCACCACACAGTAGTGACCCTTTGGCCATTCTGGTCAAAATGGGGGAGATTTGTTTTAGAGGGTAGCTTTTGAGGGGGAGTACATTTTGAGAGGGAGCATGTAGAAAAAATTTATTTCAGTAGTTTACTTTATATGTTTATATTTATGTCTTTTGGTGTTGGTTTGGATTTTTTTTTTTTTTTTATGTGTTTGCTACACTTTGGTTAATGTTTTGGTTTAAATATTTGCCAAAAATTACAGAAAAAGACCTCTTCCTCCCAGACAGAAAGTTCTAATTTCTTTCTAGAAAAGAGTCAAGTTCAATGCCAGCTTGCCTCCGTCTCAGATGAAGATAGCTTAAAAAGCAACTACTTGAAGCTGCATCATAGATATCAGACTATGAAGATGATACAGTAATGGAATCCTCCTGTCCAAACTACAAGACTCACCCAAAAGCATTTCAAGATTCCCAAAACCCCTATGACATATGATAGATAAGACAAAATGACAAAATGACAGAATGACAGACCTTTTAGCAACAATTATGGTAGATTACTATTCACAAGCATGCAGGACAACGAGATCTAGACAGAAAGATCCTGAAAGATATTTTGACAGGATATTATTTACACACGTACCCTGATAGATTTTCCACAGATATTCAGACAAATTCCTAGATAGACTACTGTTCATGAATAGTAAAACTTTTACTGTTTAGGATTTTACAACATTCTACCGATAGATTACCTTGAGTTCACTATACTTAACTCGGGTTACTTTTGAAGACTTACCATGGTTTATTTCATATATAAAAAGACAGACTTTGAAGACGGAAAAAAGGTCCAAAGTTTAGTTCCATTTCTAAGGTCCAGTTTTAGAAGTCCATAGCTCTCTCCCTCTTTGAGAAAGACTTTTGTAATCCTTCCTCTCTTGTAATCTTGTAACTCTTCCCTTCCAAACAAATATAATCTTGTAACCCTTTAAAAATTTTACTTTGTAATCTTGTAACTCTTCAAATAGTGTTTTATTTTCAAGCTTGTAACAAAGACAGAAGTTTTCAGTTTTAATCAAAGACAGAAGTTTTTATTCAAGTAAGATTTTACTAATTTCTGTTTTCATATTCCATACTCTGTTTTAACTTATTTTAAATATATCTATTTTGCTATTTGCTTTTTTATCATCTAATTTATCATTGTTTAAGCTTCTATATTGCTGTTGTGCTCTCTCCTGGGTAGTTAATGGTAGATGTATGAGTTTTATTTCTTTGCAAATAAGAAGTTACTAGGAACTCATATTACTACAAAACCACTACTTGCTCCTTGATAGCGTTGGTCAACCATAGACTCGTTGGAAAACCATAGTCTCGCATTGGTCAGCCCGTTTTGTTAGCTGACGGATAGGCATTGTTTGGGTGGTCCCACAATGGAGTTTCCCGAGGAGGTGGTCCCGATAGCAATGATACCAGTGGTTAGTAATAGTTCCATTAGTAATTATTAATTGCTTAGAAAGAGAATAAATACATTTATCAACTCATCATCTGTTTGCTTGTTCACACTTAGGCTAGGTACACACTAATTTGAAACATGGACTATGATGATATAGATTATGATGAAGGATAGCATGAGAGATATAGACAATAATTGGTCAAATAATAATATGGATTATGAAACAAATTCTGATTCTAACAGTGATATTGATGAATATAGCTACAATTACAATAATAACACAAATAATTGGAGTACTTTAACAAGAGATAAAATCAACCGATAGACTGATAGACACAATAATAGTTTCTTAGACATAATTGTTAGCTTCTAAAGATTTAGGAATTTGTGTATTTAGAACTCTATGTGTAATATTGGCAAACCATGATCAAAACAATATGTTTAGTCTTGTTTAGACTTGCTCAAAGTTATATATTTTATGTAAAGTTGGAATTGAGAGGCTGCAGATGCATTGGTGCATTTCAGCCTGGCTCGATCGATCGAAAGTCGGCCAGAATGCTTTTCTGCAGAATTTTCCAACTCAGCCCTAACTCATTAAACGTTTTGGGTTTTTTGTTTTTACCTTAAGTATAAAAGGCAAAACCCTAGCCACGTTTTTAGAGTTGCTCTTGTTGTATTGTTGCTTATACATTGCGGTTTGTGTGAATCTCTTGTAAGATCATTGAGGAGCTTTCCTTCACATAAACTTAGGGTTTTCTAGGTAGAGATATTTTTCAATACCTTGATGATCAACTCGGTTGTTGCCATTGGAGCTTAAAGAATAACAAGCGTGGGTGCTTGTAGCTGATTGGAGAATCCAAGAAAGAAGGAGTCCGTGGATTCGAAGCTTGCACGTGGTCGTGTCAGTAAGTTCTATTAGTGGGTAGCATTAGGAAGTCAAGCGGAGAGCTTGTAAGTCCTTTTGTATGAACTTTGATTCTTTCGTATAGTGGATTCAGGTTTACCTTGAGGATAGCTAGGTCAAATCCTCCTTAGGTTTTTACCGTGTGATTTCCTGGGTGATCATATCATTGTGTTATTTATATTTCCACTGCTTTATATTTTTGATATGATTGTATGTTTGTGATAACCTACAATTGCATAATTTGACTAAGTTAATCACTTGGCTAACTAACTAGGTTAATCTGGTTGGTTAAAGGGGTCTAAAACCATTCAAGTGGTATTAGAACGGGTAGCTCCCTTGTTGTAGATCTTTTGATCTCTGAGCTGATCCTTGACCCTTGTTGTCATGGATTTTTGGAAAATCTTTTTGCTTATATATCAACTTGCCTGCTTGTTGTCTTTGCCTCTTGTTGTTTTTGTTAAATCTTTCCTTAAGTATCTTGGTATAGTCATATGTGATAAGAATTATTTATGCTATACTACTTTAACCGCCTTAAAGGCACGTGATTCTTGTCTTTGGTATTTGGATAGTGGTTGTTCCAGGCATATGACAGGAAACAAAGGTTTATTCAAAACACTCTTTGAAGGAAAGATTGGGACAGTCACTTTTGGAGATGGAAGCAAATCTATGATCAGAGGCATTAGAACGGTGGATATTCCCGGATTGCCAGTGTTTGAAGATGTTTGGTATGTTGATGGACTGAAGGCCAATTTACTCAACATAAGCCAGATTTGCGACAATGGATTAAATGTTCCTTTCACCAAGTATGAATGTGAGATACTTAATGGAGAAGGTGACTGTATGTGTGTTGGTGTAAGGACAGCTGACAACTGTTATGGCATAACACCAAGTCTGAACAACAAGTGCTTTAGTGCAAAGATTGATCAAGTTGATTTGTGGCATCAACGGTTGGGACATGCCAGTCATAAGCAATTAGAAAAGTTTCCAAATGTGAGGCAGTTATTGGTTTACCTAAGTTTGAGAAGATAGATAAGTGCATTTGTGGACCATGTCAGATAGGTAAACAAGTGAAATCTAAGCATCCGTCTGCGACTTGTGTTCAAACTTCAAGACCTTTAGAGCTATTGCACATTGATCTCATGGGTCTTGCCAGAGTTCAGAGTTTGGGTGGAAAGAAGTATATTATAGTTATTGTGGATGACTTTAGTAGATATACTTGGGTTGTGCTTTTGAAAGATAAAGCTAAGGCTCCTGAGAAGATGATACATCTGTGCAAGAAATTACAGGTTGAGAAAGATACTGTGATAGCCAGAATAAGTAGTGATCATGGAAGAGAATTTGAGAATACCAAGCTGGCTACTTTCTGCAATGATCAAGGCACTCATCAAGAGTTCTCTTCGTCCAAGACACCTCAACAGAATGGGATTGTGGAAAGGAAAAACAAGGTTGTTCAGGAGATGGCACGGGTTATGTTACACAACAAAAAGTTGCCAAAATCCTTCTAGGGAGAAGCTGTCAACACTGCTTGTCATACATTCAACTGAGTGTATTTTAGACCTGACTCCAAGAAAACTCCATATGAACTCTGGAGAGGGAAGAAGCCTGTTGTCAAATATTTTAGGATATTTGGCAGTGACTGTTACATTCTACGTGATAGAGAGAACCTAGAAAAGTTTGATGCAAAAAGTGATAAAGGATACTTTCTAGGATACTCTTCCACTAGTAGAACTTATAGAGTGTACAATCTGAGAACTAATACAATCATGGAATCTTCAAATGTTGTGATAAATAATGAAGTGTGTTCAGAAACACTTTCAGAGAGCACTACTCTTGCTCAAGATAAGTCTCTAGAAGTTGATGATTCGCTGCCTGCTGAGTATGTTAGGAAACATAGTGAGGAAGAGTTGTTGTTGTTGAATGATATAGTTTCAGTACCATCAAGTTCAGAACCATCCACTCCGGTTCGTAAAAATCAACAGGTACAAAGTGAGCTCAGTCCTCCATCTGAATAGAAAGGTACCTCCACATCTTTAGTTAAAGGTCCATTCTCTAGAGTGAGACTGAATCATCCCTCCACAAATATATTGGGTAGTCTGAATGATAACATGAGATTGAGATCAAAAGCCTTGAATGTGATTACCCACTCATGCTATCTATTCCAATTTGAACCCAAGAAGGTGGATGAAGCACTTCAAGATGCTAATTGGGTAAATTCCATGCATGAAGAACTTCATCAGTTCGTTCGGAATGATGTGTGGGAATTAGTTCCTAGACCGAAGAGTGTAAATGTGATTGGAACTAAGTGGATCTTTAAGAACAAGTCAGATGAACATGGCACTGTGATCAGAAACAAATCAAGACTTGTTACACAAGGGTACACACACAAGTGGAAGGAATTGATTTTGATGAGACTTTTGCACCAGTAGTAAGGTTAGAATCCATCCGGATACTGTTGGCGATAGCAAGTCACCTAAACTTCAAGTTGTATCAAATGGATGTCAAGAGTGCTTTCTTGAATGGGATGCTACAAGAAGAAGTATATGTTAAACAACCTAAAGGCTTTGTTGATCCTCATAGACCGGATGATGTCTACAAGTTGAAGAGAGCCCTTTATGGTTTGAAGCAAGCTCCTAGGGCTTGGTATGATAGATTGACTGCATATCTCACTGAGCATGGATTCAAAAGGGGATTTGCAGATACAACTCTCTTCATAAGAAAGGATAAGACTGGTTTTGTTGTAGCTCAAATTTATGTTGATGACATTGTTTTTGGTGCTACTAATGATTCTCTTGCTCATTCTTTTGTAGATGAAATGAAGGCGATGTTTGAAATGAGCATAATTGGTGAACTGACTTACTTTTTAGGGTTGCAGGTAAAGCAAACAGAGTCAGGAATCTACACCAATCAAGCTAAATATGCAAGAAATCTAGTCAAAAGATTTGGACTAGACAAGGCAGCTCATGCTAGAATACCAATGGATGCTAATGCCAAATTAACAATTGATCCATCAGGTGAGTCTATCGATGTTACTATGTATAGAAGCATGATTGGATGTCTTTTGTATTTAACTGCTAGTTGGCCTGATATCTCTTTTAGTGTTGGTGTTTGATCTAGATTTCAGTCTAATCCTAAGGTTTCTCATTTAAATGCTGTTAAGAGAATTATAAAATATGTGAGTGGAACCTGTGATTATGGATTATTTTATAGCAAAGAGTCTAATTTGTCTCTTGCTGGTTTTTCTGATTCTGATTAGGTTGGGAATGCTGATGACAGAAAAAGCACCACTGGGGGGTGTTTTTATGTTGGAGCCAATCTTGTGGCTTGGATGAGTAAGAAGTAAAATTCTGTTTTTCTATCCACTACTGAGGCAGAATATATTGCTGCTGGGAGTTGTTGTTCTCAGCTCCTTTGGATGAAAAAGCTTTTAAGTGATTATGGGATTCCTCAAGACACCATGGTTGTCTATTGCGATAATTCTAGTGCTATAGATATATTTAAGAATCCTTTTCAGCATTCCAAGACCAAACACATTGAACTTAGATATTACTTCATTAGGGATTTGGTTGAAAAGAAGATTGTTGTTCCTGAGTATATCCTTACTGAACGTCAAAACGTTGACATCTTCACCAAACCTCTTGATGGAAGTAAGTTTGAGACACTTCGTCAAGTAATTGGTGTACTTCGGTGTCTCTAGGTTCTTTTGGTCTTCTTGGTCCTTGTGCTTCATTGCTCATTCCTTTGTGACCATTGTTCTTTGGTGTTTGTGTTTGTGTTTTTTTTTTTTCTCTAGGACTTGCATTGCATTACATTCATGCATTTCATTCTAGGATTTATTTGTTTTCTCTTTTAAAATAAATAAATAAAAAATAAGAAAAGCAAATTGTGTTTGACACTATTTTTCTTGGTCTTTGAAAACAAGGTTGGTCAATTTATTTACACATATCATGTCTTGTGTACCTTGTTTAGCGTTGATGAGCTTATTTATTATACTTTACTAGTTAAAGCTTTGTAGTGCATGTTGTGTGGGAAAGATATTTATGGTGTTTATCACTTTGTCTTAATCTTGAAGTCACATGTTATTTGACTGTCGGACTTGATCCTTTTGAGAATGGCATAAATAACCATCTCACCACTGTTCACTAGCCAATCATGAATACCTTAGTGCATATCATAAGATTTTGTGCTCGAGAAAGTGTAGCACATGTACAAAAAGAACATAAGGTGTAGCCTCGGTTAATTGCTTAATGATTAAAACTGGCGTGTACTATTAGGCTGGATGCCAATTCACATAATTAAAACTGGTGTGTACTATTAGGCTTGATGCCAAATTCATCTAATTATGGGGTAAAATTCAAGAAACTTACATGCTTGCAAGCTTATGTTCTAGGAGATGTGAGAGTTATATGATGTAACTCTTTAGGTGATAGTCTCTTTTGAATTCTATGTGATGGATTTTGTAGACTTTGTGATTGATTGCTTTTCACATATCACCTCACATGTATCTCAAGCTTTTTCTAGTTGCACACACTACACAAGTTACTCTTTGCTAAACACTGTACATGTTATCGTGTGTGTTTTGATCTGACCAACCAAGTTTGAAAATACCTTGAGTATTATGCAAAACATTTTTTTTGCTTGAGAATTTAAAGGGAGAATGGCTGAAATTTTCTTTGGAGAAACTGGGATTAAAACTTGGGTTTTTGAAAAAGCATTTCATCTCATACTCGTGCATTTTGTTTATTAATTTCAATGCTTTAAGGAGTTATTTTCAAAAATTGGTTGTTGTTTTTCAAAATTGTAATTTTTTCTCAAAATGTTATGAGCTGCTGCCTGTTTCGATCGATCCAACCTATTTTTCGATAGATCGAAAATTGCTTAAAATTCTTTTAGAATTCTCAGATTGATTCGATCGATCGAATGTAATTTTCGATCAATCGAATATCATGAATCAAGTTTTTTTAAAACTCAGATTTGACTTTTTCAAAGTCACTTTTCAAAAAGTTTTCAAAACTTTCTTTCTCTCACCGACCCGACAAGGCTCCATAGTGATTTTTTTGTTGTTTTCTCCCAAAGTTTTTGCAAGGTTTCTCTCTCCTTGAGCCGGTATGTCCATATTACCCTTTCTTTTACATTATTTTCCATGATTTCATGCATTAATTCATGGTTTTTGGGTAAATTTTTGGACTATGCATAAATTGGGATTTTTGTTTAATCAAGCTTTATTTTGTGAAATTGATCAATGGGTTTTGCTGCTATATGGATATATTCATGATCTATGATAGATAATTTGGTCAATTTGGTGTTTTGTGAAAAATTGAATTTCTAGGTCTTGAAATTGATCCGATTTGGGGTTTTTGTTCAATTGGGTTAAATTGATAAAATTGGCTTGTTGTTTTGGTGAAATTGGTCATTCTAAACTGTTTTCAACACTGTGTGATGATCAATTCATCAATTTGTTTCAAAACATTCAAGTGGTTTTTCAAAATTTTGGGGTTTTTGGTAGAAACTCTATGCTCAAGTCAATTTTGTGTAATTGAACTTAATTTGAACTTTGTTTACTGCATTAGAACATGCATCATGTCATTAAAATTGTGCATGCATCGTATAGATTTTTGTTCTATTTTGTTTATGTGCTAACTTGCAGTCTGCCCTTGGGTTTTATTGTTTTTTGTTTTGTTCTGTTGGTTCTTTCTCTGTGTCTCTTTCCTTTCCTTAGCATCATGCCTAGGAAAACTAGAGCTCGTAGGTCTATTCCCTCACCTACTCCTTCCCCACCTCTTTTGACCGAGAGAAGTTTCTGAGTGAGAAAAACCAAGAGATTTATGAGAAGCTGAACCTTAGGAGAAAGATTTGGTCTGAGCGAATTGTTCTTTTAGATGAGCTTGATCTTGCCATTAGGGCAAATTTTGAGTGTCGGGGCTAGTTACCTCTGTTGGATGTTTCTGATCCTCCTCCTCTAGCTACCTTGATTAGAGAGTTCTTTTCGAACATCTCTATCTGCGTCTATGATTCCAAAACTTTGGTTACGAGTTGGATACGAGGCGTAGAGTACACCATTACTCCTACGGTAGTGGCTGATGCTCTAGGGGTACCTTTGGTCCAGCACCCAGTCTACCCTTATTGAAAGTTCAATATGGGTATGAAACACCCTTGAACGTTTAGACCCCCAATTACAAAAATACCAACACAAGCTATATAACAAACAACTTATGTGCGGAAAATGATAAATAGCTTATATCGGAATAGAGACACAATCTAAACCATAAATAATTACACACACAACTGTAATTAAATGGTAAAGATAAAGGGAAGAGAAATGCAAGCACAAGGACAACACTCGATGTGTTATTGAAGAGGAAACCAAAGCCCTCGGCGTAAAACCTCTCTGCCGCCCTCCAAGCGGTCAATAATCTACTAGAAAATGTAGTTGGGATACATGAACAACAATAGACCCTCCAAACCTAATCTACCCAGGTACCTAAGCCCTCCAAGCTTCCTGCTCCAACGAGGTTGCGCCGAACCTTTTTCTTTTCTACCTTACCGGATTCCGCTATAGACCATAGCATCAACCAATCACCATTGGTTTCTTCCCAAACTGCTTTCCTAAGCACCAAATGGACCTTCTCACAGACGTGGGTGTGGTGAGATAAGTGTTTGGTAAATGACCTCTCAAGGGTATGACAATGGAGAGGAAGAGAGTAGAGGAATTTGTAGAGTCTCTTTAGATGAAGATTGGGGATGAGGCAATCTTGTTTTTCTCTAGGGTTTTCTCTCACAAGATTCTCTCTAGAAGCTCTCTAAATATGATGGGTATAAGGGTGTATATATAGTAGGGTGAGAAGGGAATGCAAAACGTCAGTTTTTTCCAAACAGGGCAAGTTGGTGACTTGGTCTCGCGGCTTGTCCAAGTCGCGAGTTCAAGTCGCGACGTAACAGCCTGGCCAGTCTGGAACTTTTGTCCTGTAGCGTGACAACTGGCGCGACCCTTCAGCTTCCCAGTGTGCCTCTCAAGTGCCAGCTTTTGGCAGCTTGCCAGTCGCGATCCACCCGCGAACCTCTGTTTTTCTTGCACACTCTTGAGCCTTTCTTCATAACTTCTCACACACTACCCTTACAATTTTCCCACCTAAATACAGGGTTGCTAAGTGCTAAATTACAAGCAAATTGGTCACGGAATAAAGCCAATTAAACGGTTGATTAAATTCAACCTTACAATCTCCCCCTTTGGCTATTCCGTGACAAAACCCTACAATAGACTCTAGACTTAAACGTGAGTTGGGAACAGTTGGAAAACTCACTCACACCTAACTCTAGATTCTGTAAAGCTCTTGAACATATGAATAAGTAACTCCTGAAACACAATAACATGGCAATATCATTGTATGCAGAAAACTTAATATGCATATGGAGCAAAATAAGCATGATCAAGCAAAAATGAACATAAGCATAAAAGTAATAATTCATGGCAAGATCAACACCAGTAGTCGCTTAAGCAAAAGTGATTACTATGTTCATTCACACAAGGAATGAACATCCGGACATACAAAAATGATAAATTCAATTGAAGAGTATCATTTGCAAGTCCAACACTCAACCAATGCATACAAACTTATACGCATCTAGGAACAATCCTACACGGGCACAAGAGTGTTGTACTTAAGATAATGCAAGGCATTAACAAGTACCAAGACACAAAGCACAAAGGCTGCATATGCAAAGTTTTGCAAATACATGGCACAAACCATACAAGCCTACAAACAGTGCATAAGAACGAGAAACAACCCTTAAAACTTACAAAAGCAACAATGGGTACAAATCAACAACATTAAGTGCTGAAAGATATAAGATGGATACAGAAAAATGATAAAACTAAAGATAGACAAAAACAGTAAACAAAAATCTGTTAGCTGAAATCTCCCCCCTTCGTTGAGCTCTCCCCCTGCCAACAGCATCTCCCCCTTTTTGTCAAGGAATAGCTAGTCGTCATTATCTTCTAGCTTTCTTTGAATTTCATCCAATTGAGTTTGAATCGAAGTAAACTTTGTATCCCATCGAGAGTTGAGATGATGCAAGATGGAAGTAAGATCGGACATTTTTGAACTTAGCTCATGAACAGAAGCTACAATAAAGTTTAGCTTCTCGTCAATGGGGAGTGAATTGGAGCGCAAGCCACTGTGGGACGCGGAAGCTTCTGTTTTGATTCCCTTCTTGCTATGACCAATGCTAGCGTTGAATGTGCACATGTTGATTGGACATGGTTTTGCGCAGGGAACTTCATTCTCAGATGGATAGATCCCTTTACGCTTCAGAATCCGTGAGATGAGACAGCAAAATGGGATGCACATCCTTGATTCTGTTCTTAGAACAATTTTGCGAAGGATATGAAAGATATGAGCACAGATGTCAATCTCGACATCAGAAATCAGATCATGAAGAAACAGTGCACGCCCGAGATTCATATACCCTGTGCTGGATAGGGGATACAAGTTGTGAAACATGACGATCGTGAGCACCCTCAATTTTGGAGGAAGAGATGAAACACTAACTGAATTCCCATTTGAGGAAAATTCCAGATTGTCCCCAAGAGCTGCTTTAAGTAATTCTTCATCCAGATGAAAATCATCATAGACCGGTGATATCCCAAGTATTGGCTTGTTGATGTGCAGAATCTTTGCTAGATATGCGGAGAGACCGAGAAACTTTTTCCTCTAACCCAGCACTTAAGTTCATCTCCTTCAATAATTGCATTGGCATAAAACTCTTTTACTAGATCTTCATATGCATCATCAAGGTTAGAGAGGAGATAATTCCAGTCCTTGCGAGCAAACCATTGAGGAATGTTGGTGTCAAACAGAGAATGTTGGTCAAAGACTCTTTCAATAAGAGGTGTCGCCTTTTTGAAGTAATTTTCATGAGTCTGAAAGGCAGCATACGATCGAAACTTGTTGGGATCGAACACACCAGATGGGGAACGAGCCCGCTTTGGTCTAGGAGAGAAATCATCAATTTCAATGACATGTTCCTTCCCTTTGCTGCTTCCTCCTTTCACAGCTGATCTCTTGAATGGAGACATTTTCACTCTGCACTATGATGTAATTCACACACAAACACCAAATAAGACAACACCCATTATTAGCAATATGTCAGTGCCATACTATGGATAATGAAGGAAACCCTAAACACTTGAAATTTAGGGTTAAAACATGACAATGAGTTTGTTTAAACAACCAACACCACAAAAAGAACACAAGATAAAGATGATCAGTGTATGGACCAGCACAAACATACAGTATAATTTGAAAATCAGAAACCCATGTTCAAACAAGATAAATCACAATACACAACAACATCTTCACAAAACGGAAAAAAATTTCCCAAATCAGGAAGAATGAAGGGTAAGGAAGAAAACCCATACCTTTTTGTTGAAGATTTGAGAGAAAATGATGCAGAAATGGAAGTTTTTCAACGAGAAACACAGAGTGTTTGTGAGAGTAAAATGAGGAAGACAATGAACAGTCACACAAGAACGAGGGAAAAACTGAAAACAATTTTAAAATTGTCTTTAAAATGCAAAACACGCATTTTTCGCGACTGGATCAAGTCGCCAGTAAGTCGCCAGGTTAAGCCGTGAAACATTGTGAAGAAAAGAAACTTGAAAATTTCTCTAAGTGTTTTTCGCGACTGGAAGGTCTACCCGCGAGATGGTCGCGATATGAGCCGCGAAATTCCCTGAGTACCTCTCGCGACTGGACCTTCCACCCGCGAACCAATCGCCACACTGACCCGTGAAATCTAGAAAACTCAAAAATTGGAATATTTCTCTAAGTCTTTTTCGCGATTAGAACATTTACTCTCCAGTTAGCCGTGACAGATCTCTGAATGATCTCGCGATTGGGACATGCGACTGGGCCAACATGCGACTTAGTTGCCAAAACAGGGCAACACTATTTTTGAAAAAAATGACATTTTGTAAAAACAAAGTACTTTCGAAAAACAAAACAAAACACTCAAAAATATTTTTGTGTTTGACCAACAAAGATTGAGCATGTGAAAACACATTTAATCAAGTATAATCACACAAATGAATATGGCATTCATTGAACATAGACTTGTGTGTTGTGTGTGGATATCAAAAATGAGATAGTCCTTAGTCCAATGTGAAGCTTCAATGATCAATTCAATCAAGGCATACACAACTAGCACTAGATAATGTGACCTATCTCAATTATAGAAGCATGCATATATGACCTCCCACAAGAACTTGATATCAATACTATGAAACTTTTTCATTTTGGCTCCATATTCAACATATCATTTGCCATTTTTGAGCAAAGAAACTCTCATTGTGAGATAGATGCCTGAAATTTTTTGATATTTCAATTGATGAGTTAGCCTTTGGCTTTTTGAGCATCAAACATTTTATATTGGTCGCTTTCCCTTTTCCCTAGTCAAATACTAGTATGTGCGACAAGCTTTTGCAGCTCTATATCTCTTTTCATTTGGAGATTTACATTTAGAGAGCTCTTTAAAGCAAAGTGTTAGGTTCTAAGGTCTTAGGATTTTATGTATTTAGAACTCTAATTTGTAATGTTGGCAAACCATGATCAAAACATTGTATGGTGTCTTCTTTAGACTTGCTCAAAGTTGGTTTAATATTGTAAAGTTGGAATCGAGTGGCTGCAGAAGTACTTGGGACTCTCGGCCTGGCTCGATCGATCGAAGAATAGACTCGATCGATCGAAAATCGCACAGGTTGAATTTTCTGCAGAATTTCCAACTCAGCCCTACTTCATTAAACGTTTAGGGTTTTATGTTTTTACCCTAGGTATATAAATAAAACCCTAGCCACGTTTTTGAAGGTTGTCCATATTGTATTGTTGCTCATACATTGCTGTTTTGTGTGAATCTCGTGTGAGATCTTTGAGGAGCTTTCCTTTACACAAAACTTAGGGTTTTCATTGGTGGAGATTATTTCAACATCTTGAAGATCGTTATTGTTGCAACCATTGGAACTTAAAAGAAAAGCAAGCGGGGAGCTTGTAGCTGATTGAAGAATTCAAGAAAGAAGTAGTCCGTGGATTCGGAGCCTGCGCGTGGTCGTGTCAGGAAGTTCTACTGGTGGGTAGCATTAGGAAGTCGAGCGGGGAGCTTGTAGTCCTTTTGTACGAACTTCAATTCTTTCATAGTGAATTCAGGTTAGCCTTGAGGATCGGTGGGTCAAATCCTCCCCAGGTTTTTACCGTGTGGTTTCCTGGGTGATCATATCTTGTGTTATTTATTTTCCGCTGCATTATTATTCTTGATATGATTGTTAGATTGTTTTAACCTAGAATTTCTTAATTTGACTAAGTAACAACTTGGCTAATTAATCTAGGCTACGCAATCTGTGTGTGTTTAAGGGGTCTAAAACCGTTCACAAAGAAAATAAAATGTGGGAAGATATATAGGCATGAGTCTATGCATATCTCAAGATCAACAAAACCATTCGCTAATCATTCATGACAAGGTTGAAGATCTATTTACAACAATCACATAGATTTCAGAATTTCTTCCACAATGATATAAGTGCATGAGAGACAAGCTAAGCTCGTTAAATGCACAAAGCCATTAGTACAAAAGTACAAGGCAAAACATGCTTTGAGGCAAAACTCAACAAAGTGATCAAACTTTTTGGATTTTCAACTTTTTATGTGTTTTTGGATTTTTGACACAAAACAAATTTGACAAACAAACCAACAAAAAGAAGACAAACAAAAGACACACAAAGCAACTAAAAACACAATTAGATATCACGGAGGATTGAGTTTAAGGAATGATACCGACACCAATTGCCTTACGCAAGGATTCAAACCTTGGGCCATTAAGAGGTTTGATGAATATGTCTGCCTTTTGATTGTCAGTATTGATGAATTCTAGACACACTGTCTTGTCTTCTACCAAGTCCCGAATGAAGTGATAGCGGATCTCGATATGCTTTGATTTGGAGTGCTGAACTGGATTCTTTGACAAGTTTATAACACTCGTATTATCACAGAACACACACATAGTGTCTTGAGAAATGCCATAGTCATGCAATAGCTTTCGCATCCATAACAATTGTGCACAACAACTTCCTGCTGCAATGTATTCAGCTTCAGCCATTGACAGCGATACTGAATTTTGCTTTTTGCTCATCCATGAAACCAAGTTGTTTCCAAGATAGAAGCACCCACCAGAAGTACTTTTTCTATCATCTATGCACCCTGCCCAGTTAGCATCTGAATATCCTGCCAAACACTCATTCGAATCTTTTGTATACCAAATCCCGTAGTCAGATGTACCATTTACATAGCGAATGATTCGCTTAACTGCTGTTAAATGGGATTCTTTAGGAGTGGTTTGAAATCTTGCACAGACTCCGACACTGAATGCAATATCTGGCTTACTTGCTGTGAGATAGAGAAGACTGCCAATCATACTCTGATAAAGGGTTGGATCAACATCAACACCGGCTGCATCTATGCTCAACTTTGCCGAGGAACTCATGGGAGTAGTGGTATGTTTCTTGGAGTCTAGACCAAATCTTTTGACAAGATTTTTGGCATACTTTTCTTGAGAAATAAATATTCCATCTCTCTGTTGTTTCACTTGAAGTCTAAGGAAGTAGTTCAACTCTCCTACCATACTCATTTCAAATTCCCTTTTCATTTCTTTTGAGAACTCATGAGCAAGTTTATCAATTGTGGATCCAAATACGATATCATCCACGTACACTTGAGCGACAAGAAGGGATTTTTCATCTCTTTTAACAAACAATGTGCGATCTGCTTGACATCTCTTGAACCCACGATCCAATAGGTAGGTAGTGAGACGGTCATACCATGCTCTTGGTGCCTGTTTCAACCCATACAAAGCTTTCTTCAATCTTAGTACATGACCCGGGAAGTGAGGATCTTCAAACCCCTTTGGTTGTTCAACGAAAACTTCTTCATTGAGAAAACCGTTTAAGAAGGCACTCTTTACATCCATTTGGAACAACTTGAAATCCATGATGCATGCTATGGATAAGAGAATCCGAATGGATTCTAATCTTGCTACCGGAGCAAAAGATTTGTCAAAATCTATGCCTTCCACCTGAGTATACCCTTGAGCCACCAATCTAGACTTATTTTTGATGACTTCACCATCTTCATCTGTTTTGTTCTTAAAAATCCACTTGGTGCCGATCACATGTGTATCTTCAGGCCTTGGAACCAATTCCCACACATCATTTCTAACAAATTGGTGTAGCTCCTGGTACATAGACTCTACCAAATTTTCATCTTTCAGTGCTTCTTCTACCTTTTTGGGTTCAAATTGAGCAAGATAACAGTTGTATGTTACATGGTTAGCAGTATACTTCAGCCCTTTTCTCAAACGAAGTCCTTCGTTCACATCCCCAATAATATTACTTGATGGGTGATTAAGTGTCACTCTTGATGAAGGTTTCTTGGAAGTTGAGAGTTCCTCATCACGAGAAATTGGGGTTTGAATTTCTGGAGGAGTGAGTGGACTTGAGACTTCTTGTGTTGATCTAGTCTCTCTTCTTGATACAGGAGGTATGGTCTCCTTTTCGGGTGTTACTTTCTCAGCATCATCACTTAAAGGTATATCATCATCATCCTCATTCTCCTTGAGTTTGAGCCCCTTTCCATCATCCTCAATTTCCTTTTCAGATATGGTGTCGTCTATGACCACATTGATTGACTCCATCACCGTCTTAGTGCACTTGTTATACACTCTATAAGCTCGGCTATTTGTGGAGTATCCTAGGAGTATTCCCTCATCACTCTTAGCATCAAATTTTCCCGAATTTTCCCTATCATTTAGAATACTTCACCTTGGGTTTCTTTTCTCTCCATATTTCATATGACGTCTTCTTTGTCCCCGCTCGGAAATAAATTCTGTTACAAATGTGACAGGATGTGTTCACAGCTTCAGCCCAGAACCTTTGAGGTATGTTTTTGTTGAGTAGCATAACTCTAGCCATCTCTTGGATCACCCGGTTCTTTCTTTCAACCACCCCATTTTGTTGTGGAGTCTTTGGAGCTGAAAATTCCTTCTTGATACCATGCTCTTCACAAAATGATTCAAATTTCGCATTCTCAAATTCCTTTCCATGATCACTTCTGATTTTGACTATAGGAACTCCTTTTTCATTTTGCAATCTCTTGCATAATCTTTGCATTTTATCACATGCTTCAGACTTCTCTCTGAGGAATTCCACCCAAGAGTACCTTGAGAAATCATCAACTATCACCATAATGTATCTCTTTCCTCCCAGGCTTTCAGTCCTTGTAGGCCTCATTAGATCTATGTGAAGAAGTTCCAAATACCGTGAGGTAGCAATCACATTCACCTTGGGATGATTTGCTTTTGTTTGTTTCCCCATTTGACATGCTCTACATATAGTCTTCTCCACCTTTCCAAACTTTGGAAGTCCCTCAACGGCCTCAAGTTTAGAGACTTTACATACTTGTATGAAGTTTGCATGTCCAAACCTGTGATGCCACAGTTTCAGCATATCAACACAAGCACTTCTACACGAAATAGGTGCCATAGGTACTACTCCATAGCAATTATCAGTAGTCCTATTTCCTTCCAAGACTTGAATCCCTTTCTCATCAATGATTATGCACCCCTTCTTTGAGAATTGAACGAGAAAATCTTCATCACATATTTGAGTAATACTAAGGAGATTTGCCTTCAATCCTTTGATGTATAGTACTTCTTTCAACAAAAGCAGTCCTGGTATTTCAACCGTCCCTTTCCCGAGAACTTGAGCATGACTCCCATCACCAAAAGTCATAAAATCACATGCTTTCTCTTTAAGAGTCATAAACAATGATTTATCTCCTGTCATATGACGAGAACATCCACCGTCAAGGTAACATAAACATAAATTAAATACCTTCAATGAGTTGTGCACAAACATACACGCATCAGACAAGCATTCTTAACCATCAAACAAAAATTCATTGTTATTCTCCATGCTCATTCCAGATTGAATATTCTTTTTCATATTATCAAACTTTTCACACAATGATTTATTTCTTCTTTTGTATTTCTCAATCAAAGAGTTAGACTCACATAGATTATTGTGAAGAGTGTGGTTCTTGCTTTCAAAATATTTCAGCATGTGAATGAACATCCTAGCATGTTTCCTGGATGTAATTAGCTCTAAGAGTTCATTTTTAAAGTATCCCTCAAATATACTCATAGAGTTATTATCACAAACACTTAAACCACAATTCAGCATGCCCCTTTTTACAGCATCATCCATAGCCGAGGGGTCTAGGATCACACTCAGGTAATCAAACCACAAAGAGTGCACCCGCTCTGATACCAATTGAAAGTTCAATATGAGTATGAAACACCCTTGAATGTTTAGACCCCAATTACAAAAATGCCAACACAAGCTATATAACAAACAACTTATGTGTGGAAAATGATAAATAGCTTATATCGGAATAGAGACACAATCTAAACCATAAATAATCACACACACAACTGTAATTAAATGGTAAAGACAAAGGGAAGAGAAATGCAAACACAAGGACAACACTCGATGTGTTATCGAAGAGGAAACCGAAGCCTTCGGCGTAAAACCTCTCCGCCGCCCTCCAAGCGGTCAATAATCCACTAGAAAATGTAGTTGGGATACATGAACAGCAATAGACCATCCAAGCCTAATCTACCCAGGTACCTAAGCCCTCCAAGCTTCCTGCTCCAATGAGGTTGCGCCGAACTTTTTTCTTTTCTAGCTTACCGGATTCCGCTATAGCCTATAGCATCAACTAATCACCATTGGTTTCTTCCCAAACTGCTTCCCTAAGCACCAAATGGACCTTCTCACAGACGTGGGTGTGGTGAGATAAGGGTTTGGTAAATGACCTCTCAAGGGTATGACAATGGAGAGGAAGAGAGTAGAGGAATTTGTAAAGTCTCTTTAGATGAAGATTGGGGATGAGGCAATCTTATTTTTCTCTAGGGTTTTCTCTCACAAAATTCCCTCTGGAAGCTCTCTAAATATGATGGGTATAAGGGTGTATATATAGTAGGGTGAGAAAGGAATGCAAGACGTCAGTTTTTGCCAAACAGGGCAAGTTGGCGACTTGGTCTCGCGGCTTGTCCAAGTCGCGAGTTCAAGTCGCGACATAACGGCCTGGCCTGTCTGGAACTTTTGTCCTGTAGCGTGACAACTGGCGCGACCCTTCAGCTTCCCAGTGTGCCTCTCAAGTGCCAGCTTTTGGCAGCTTGCCAGTCGCGATCCACCCGCGAGCTCTAGCCGCGAACCTTTGTTTTTCTTGCACACTCTTGAGCTTTTCTTCAGAACTTCTCACACACTACCCTTACAATTTTTCCACCTAAATACAAGGTTGCTAAGTGCTAAATTACAAGCAAATTGGTCACGGAATAAAGCCAATTAAATGGTTGATTAAATTCAACCTTACACTTATGGTGAGTCTCCTTTGTTGAGTGATGTCATGTCTTACATCACTGGGTCTTCTATCTAGTGGGGTTCTGATCCTAGGATCACCACTGCTGAGCTATCTGAGTTACATTATCTTTTCTTTAGGATAGCTTGTCATTCTTTTTGGCCCATTTCTCATCTTCACACCATTCCTCTTGAGCGGTGTGTATTTTTGTATGCTCTTGTCACTGATGCTCCTATAAGTTTTTCCCATTTGTTTCTTCGTTCTTTAAACGAAGTTTATAGGAGTTCATCTTCTTCACATGCTCTTGTTCATCCTATCTTTATTCATAGGATTTTGCTTTATCTTGGTCTAGATGATTTCCCTTCCTCTGAGCCCGTTCATGTTATTGCTCCCATGGGTGCGTCTTTTCTTTAACAGAGGGCTACTCACCTTCGAGTAGGCTCTAAACATCCTAGGTCTGAGCCTTCTGGTACCACACCTCCTCCCTCTTCTTCTACAAGTCCTGCTGGTGAGGATGTTCCTGATCCTGCTGGTGATGCTGCTGCTACTGATGTTCCTCCACCTCCTTTGGATGACTTTGATGTATGTCGTACCTTAGAGACTGTTATGACTGTTCAGGTGGCTCATAGTTAGATTTTGGTGGACTTGCTTAACGAGATTCATGCTCTGTGAGCCGACTTGGCACATCTTCATTCACCCTCACCACCTCATTTTGATGATGGCTTGTGATTGCCCTTTCGCATTCCATCACAAAAAGGGGGAGTAGAGTTTTGACTTGTAGAGGAGTTTTTGTAGTGAGGGGGAGTATTTTTTTTGTTTTTTTTTTTGTTTTAAGGAGCTAGTGGAGTTTTTAGATTGTATCTAGGTGCTTCACTTTGTATATCATTTTTTTGGGGCTATTCATGTTAGGGAGAGTAACATTGTTATTGATATACATGATTTATACATGATTCTTGTTTCTTGTGATTCACTGTTTACTGATTTATATTTATGAGTTGTTCATTGATATATGTCTTTATTATGTGTTGTGTGAATCATACAAGAATGTTATACTTGTTGATTTACTGTTTTCTGTCACACATACGTTTATGCGTTTGTTGAGTGTGTCAGGAATGTACAGGTTGATTCAATTGAGCTACTGTCTACACTTGCAACTGATGGATAGTAGTTAGGATTGAATTTGAGTTTATGAGCATTATTTTTGTAAAGGGCTTTTACTTGTAAACTTTGAGCTTTTAATTTGTGTTTTGTCACGGATTGCCAAAGGGAGAGTTTGTTAGGTTCTAAAGATTTAGGAATTTATGTATTTAGAACTCTAATGTGTAATATTGAAAAACCATGATCAAAACAATATGTTTAGTCTTGTTTAGACTTGCTCAAAGTTATATATTTTATGTAAAGTTGGAATCGAGAGGCTGTAGATGCATTGGTGCATTTCGGCCTGGCTCGATCGATCGAATTGATTGATCGAAAGTTAGACTCAATCAATCGAAAGTCGGCCAGAATGCTTTTCTGCAGAATTTTCCAACTTAGCCCTAACTCATTAAACATTTTGGGTTTTTTGTTTTTACCATAGGTATAAAAGGAAAAACCCTAGCCACGTTTTTAGAGTTGCTCTTGTTGTATTGTTGCTCATACATTGTGGTTTGTGTGAATCTCTTGTGAGATCATTGAGGAGCTTTCCTTCACATAAACTTAGGGTTTTCTAGGTAGAGATATTTTTCAATACCTTGATGATCAACTCGGTTGCTGCCATTGGAGCTTAAAGAATAACAAGCGTGGGTGCTTGTAGCTAATTGGAGAATCCAAGAAAGAAGAAGTCTGTGGATTTGGAGCTTGCACGTGATCGTGTCAGTAAGTTCTACTGGTGGGTAGCATTAGGAAGTCAAGCGGGGAGCTTGTAAGTCCTTTTGTATGAACTTCGATTCTTTCATATAGTGGATTCAGGTTTACCTTGAGGATAGCTAGGTCAAATCCTTCCCAGGTTTTTACCGTGTGGTTTCCTGGGTGATCATATCGTTGTGTTATTTACATTTCCGCTACTTTATATTTTTGATATGATTGTATGTTTGTGATAACCTAGAATTGCATAATTTGACTAAGTTAATCACTTGGCTAATTAACTAGGTTAATCTGGTTGGTTTAAGGGGTCTAAAACCGTTCAATAATTAATAAAAAATTAAAATCTTTAGAATCTATTGAAAGGCCCACTATATGTACTAAAGTAGAAAGAGAAAATGATAGTTTTTTGAACCTCTATGAAAGATTGAAAGCTTTAAATTCACCTTTAAAAAAAGAAAGAGAATTTGAACCCCATCATAGATCACCTTTAACCAATACTATGATAGATAATTGGCATAATAGGCGAAAGGATAACTCGACAAGTACCCACATATCAATACATATGATAGATAGCAGAAAAGATGACTTAATAGATAATGACAACAATAGTTCAAAAGCAACTGACAGATTCCCAGACAGACTACTGCTCATGAATAGTAAAACTTTTACTGTTCAGGATTTTACAACATTCTACCTACAGATTACCTTGAGTTCACTATACTTAACTCAGGTTACTTTTGAAGACTTACCATGGTTTATTTCATCTATAAAAAGACAGACTTCGAAGACAAAAAAAAAGGTCCAAAGTTTAGGTCCATTTCTAAGGTTGAGTTTTAGAAGTCCATAGCTCTCTCCCTCTCTCAGAAAAAAGTGAAAAATTCAAAAAGTTTAATTGTATATGTTTGAGCTCATGTCACATGTGAGTTTGGCCTAGTACCTTCGTACTAATGGCGTAATGCATTTACGAGCTTAGCTTGTTTTGTATGCACATATATCTGTGTGGGAAAAATCTTCAAAACTATGTGTGATTGTTGTAAATTGATCTTCAAGCTTGTCATGAATGATTGGTCAATAGTCTTGATGGTCTTGATACTTGTATAAACTTGTGCCTATATATCTTCCCACACTTTTTATGTTTTTGCTTAAAGAGCTCAACAAATGTAAATCTCAAAATAAAAAGAGATAATGAGCTGCAAAAGCCGTCGCACATACTAGTATTTGACTAGGAAAAAGGGAAAGCAACTTGTATTGAAATGTATGGTGCTCAAAAAGCCAAAGACTTATTCTCAATATTGAAATATCAAAAAATTTCAATCACCGGTCTCGAAATGAGATGTATTGTTCAAAAAAAAAAAAATGATCTAGTGTTATGATTTGTAAAGAAGCCAAACGAAAAGCTTCAAAGATGTGTAATCATTTTATTATGGGAGGTCATATATGTTCATTTCTATAATTGAGATAGACCACTTGACTTAGTACTAGTTGTGTATGACTTGATTGAATTGATCATTGAAACTTCGCTCTAGACTAAGGACAATTCCACATTTGATACACACACACAACACACAAGTTGAATGTTCAATGAATGCCTATTTCATTTGTGTGTTTGTACATGCTCAAATGTGATGTGTGTGTGCTCAACCATATGTGGATGAAACAAAAAAAAAAAAAAATTGTTCTTTTTGTTTGTTTTTGGAAGTGATTTGTATCACCCATGTTTTTCAAAGTTTTTCAAATTGTTTTTGTGTGAAAAACATGTTTTCTGGGTGTTTTCGTGACTTATTTCATGTATAAGCTCAGTCAAGAGTTAAAGGGTCCAATTCTCAAGTTTTTTAGCTTTGGACAGATTGTTTCGCAAGTAAAGCTTACCAGCGAAATTTTCACGGGAAGCTAACCAGAGTTTCATTCATTTAATTCTCAAGAGAATCTAATTTTCATGTGTAGAGCTTCATTTGTTTAATTAGATTCTCTCTTAGTAATTGCAATGTATTTGGAATGGTGAGTCCATCGGTATTGGGTTGTTGGATTCATTGAGCTTAGCTCTCCTGGCAAGTTAACCAAACAAAGCTCAAAGTTGCACCACACAGGTTAACTTAATAGCTATCTATCTTTCACATACTTTTGTTAAACTAAGCCGTGCAAAATCAACCCAATTTCAGGAACTTAAAAAGATTCAAATCAATAGAACTTCAAAGTCTGCTACATCAATCATTTTCTCAAATTAATGGGGAGGCACTTCTGTCTAAGATGATACTTTTTGTAGATCTCAACTTTTTTACCAAGGGAGTAGCCGAAGGAAGTGAACAATCAAACACATTTTTCAAAAAGTAAATAATGAATTTTGTTAAAGAAATGCTCAAAATCTAGAGCTTGCATATTCTATAGGGACAGATTTTATTGGAAAAATAATTACTTAAAATGGAATAATTTCCTCTGGGTCATTATCACCTGTATAATAAAATCAAATGGCCCCAAAGTAGGCTAAGAATTCTATTCAATGCAAGAAGAGCCAAAAAAATGAAAGTAGATGAAAATGAAGTAATTTTAAACCATATCTGCTCCAAATAGACTGCTAGGAATCTTTATAGAGATGTCATAAGAAAATCATCATAAAGGATCACAGCAAAGGCAAATTCAAAAATTTTGATGTTACAGTAATGAAAGAAAAGAAAATGTAATTAAGTCAGTGTGCAATATTTCATATTCCACATATGTGTAGTACGGCCATAAAGAAAACTATAGCAAACTACATTTGATTATCATTATCTAGAGGAAAATCTGCTTGCCTAGTAAAATTGGTGACCAATGGTCTTGATTTCCCAAGTATTGAGGAAAAGCGCAACCCATTTATCATAGTAGTCTGGCATAAGACAAGTAAAACAACTTGCTTTAGCCTTCCTTCAATATTAATCCACACCGTGGTGCATTAATCTGAGCCACATTTGGAGTAACAAACCTATACACATAACCTAGTATTTATTCTAATACATGCCTAAAAAAATTATTAAATCCTCCCCCAACCACATGTCAGAAATATAATAGCATTCATGGAAGTATATGACACCTCAACAACCAAATCAAAGCACAATCTAATGATTATGATTCTTCCAGATAAACCCGCAAGATAGCAAAATAGGTGAATCTACACATTGAGCAACCTCTAACACTGTAGGTATCAGTAGACCAACAATGCAACAAGCTGCATAAGGAATGCCGCAATCCATGAAGATCAAGTTTAGAAGCCATTTTTTTTTTTATTTAGGATCAAGTTTTCAATAGTATGCAATTAATTTGATATTTAAAAAAACATATGACTAAGAGTTCATTGACTCGAGCCATACGAGGACACTTTCTCTTTCTCTTCAAATTTTACAAATAAATGGTTATTAACATTCCTTTATAGCCTATTTTAAAACAGAATCAAGAATTAGATAAGAATACCATTAATATGGTACAAAAGTATCCAGATGACCTGAAAATAACCAAAGGCACAGTAACACAATCTGTAGTTTAAATTCTTCCAAAGTAGGATATCAAATAAAGGTCTACATATGGCCAAAAAATGAAAGAACATATAAAGAGAGGCCCACACTAAACATCTTGTTAACTTGTCTTGAACAATGTCACCCCAGGGCTAAACATTATAAGAAGTAGCCATCATAAAACAAAGATCCCTATCTTAGTTTCCCTAGCCTTCGCTTCATAAACAGAATTCAGTGGTCACATTGCTATTTTGATTGGTAAATACTAATTGTTACACTTCAGATTAAACCCACGACTTCAGCATCCATCCCTTGTTTATGAGAGGCAAAGAAGAAGCCATTGCATTTGCTCTCTCATTGTTGATGTAAAAAGGTTCCGTGACATTGTGAGGAATGAGAACTCTCAGGCTTTGAGTCACTTTGGTAGAGTAAAATCATTGACTGTGATTCCTAAAACAGACATAAAGGGAGATATTAGTGATAATATGGCTGATTTTATTCATAGAAAGAATGTCTATGTTACCAGTAAGTACCAAAAGGCACCTGCAAAAAACTACTTAGTTATGTCTTTGAAGCATTCGAGGACACCACTGTTATTTTACTTTCAACCTCTGCTACACTCTCTTTGCATTAGGTATCAAATAGCATGGCTGGAAAGATGGGTAGTATCATAGTGGGAGTATTATCGTTGTTGTCATTCTGGTTGTTGCTGTTTCTGCTGTCTATAACTTCAAGCAATCCAGGCAATTTGAGAAGCTCTCTCAACGAGTAGAGACGTCAGGGTGGACGCATTGAGGGATGGGCAGCACCAACATATTTTAATGCACTCACTGGCTGTTACTCTACTTTGGCTTATTCTATGAAGTGCATGTTGATTGTGTGTTGGCTAGTCACAATCTGGGCCAGACATAACAATCTGCACTGACAAAATAGGCACCCTTACATTAAATGAGACTATGGTAATAGGATTTTGCCTTTAAATAAGCAATAAGGGAAGGTAATCCTCAGAATAGTATCATATATTCTTGATATACTGCAAGAAGGAGTTGGTTTAAGAACAACCAAGTAATATTTAAAATATAGATTCTCAATCGCATGTGAAGATTTCTGGGAGCCCTTATTGTTTTTGATATGAATATCAATGAAATCTATAATCCATGTTGAAGAATTTAAGTTAGAGAATTCAGATAAAGCGGAAGTGGAGTTTTGGTGAAGAAGAAGAGTGAGAAGGCTATTCACACCTACTACAAGGGAGCTCCTGAGATTAAGGGATATAAATTCAGGAAACTGCATTGAGCTAGACTTTAACATGACATGACAGTAGAAAGAAAAGCTATCCCCCACTCAATTCATTAAATAAGACCAACCCTATGACAAATTAATTACCTAGTCTAAAGTAATTATTTGTTTTACCAAGTATGAAAAATTCATACTAAAGTTCAAAGGCAAAGTCGTTCTTCCTTAACTTTCTTAGGCATATAGTTGGAGAAATAAAAGACAAACACGATCGAGTATAAAATTCATAGATTCAACTGGACAAGAAGTAATGAATATCATTAGTTTGAGAAGTTCATTACAAAACTTAAACTTTAGAAAATCAGAGAACTTGCTCCAACTTGACGAACCAGAATATTAGTCAACATTTGATCTTGCTTATATGTTGCCATATGTCACAAATTAGCAATATGGAGAGCCTTAAGTCATACTAACTAAAATCACAATGAAGAAAATGTAAACCAAACTCTGAGCAAAGTGAGCACATGATTACTCCTATACTGATCAAAACCAAATTACAATACCAAGAATTACCAAAATTTAGGGAAAACACACACTAAACAATTATATGCAAAAGTTACAAGAAACAGATTATTTTATTGCATAGGAAATTGTTTGTCATCTTTTCATCAGTTACATAATTGGTATAGAAAGATGATTGATTGTCAGTAAACTAGACTGTAAATTTAATTTTCTTCAACAAGAAGAAATTATCAAAGTTCTTAGTTCCCAAGATTTTGTAACAATGCTCAGGTCATATTACATCTAGGTAGAATAGTTTCTAGCAAGAGAACAACAGTACCCCAAAAGGAAGATGAAGATTTATTTCTTCCTAAGTAGGACATTAAATAAAATTGAAATTACAGATGTCCCATCCTAAACACCTTATCTGAGGCAGCAGGGACAATACAAGTTAAGCGAAGGGAGGCCAAGGTTGCAATTGCCTCCCATGGGATTGAAGTTTCTTATATTTCTTATATGTATATAGATAATCCTTTGTGTTCTACACCCCAATTCTTCTAATGTAATACAATGGTCCCCTTAGTTTTTGCAGATATCACCAACAGTGAATTCCATTCAAAAGTCACAAGTTTTGATAGTATTTACATAAAATGAATAATACAACAGAAAAATTATTGGACTTTATTAGAGAATTTTTACTTATAAACTATATTTTTAGACATACCTTATTTAAAAGATGCATATATTTTCCTTCATATAAAGAAGTTATTGTGCCCCTAAAAAAAGACCCCAGGCTATATTTAAAAAAAAAAAAAAAAAAAAAGAAGAAAAAACACAAGAAAAAAAAGTTTATTCATTAGAAAGGCAGGCAATACGCATAAAATTGGCCTCAATAAGGTAGCTAACCAAGAAAAGAGTAATTTAAGAATTCACATCAACCTTTTTTAAAAATATTCCATTATAGATATAAAGAAGTTAATGTCTTAAATTTTGGATGCCTTGGCCTTCGCAAAAATATACATGCCCTAGCCTAGGCACTAACAATCTCTTGACCAGGCTGCATATAGTTCCATCTAGGCCACTTACAACCCAACTTGTAGACAAGGACAAAGTTTAGCTACAAAATTGGTTTTAGCCTTACTCAATATCTTTTTATTAGAGGTGAATTTTGACAAATTCACCATTGGATTACATCTTATTCTTATATCCTCCATGCTTGCAAAATTTCTAGAAAATTAAAGATTAAAAGCTTTGTCATCAACAAATTATTTAAATTGCAAGTTTTTACAGTTTAAAATTATGCTTAAAATATAAGCTTATAGATTATATAGTAAATAATATCCGATTGACACAAAATTTGACATGTGTATTAAAAGCGTAAAGAACATGCAATTTAACAGTTAGATTTTCAAAATAGTAATGTTTATTTTGTAGGGTACAACCAATTTTGTCCATACACGAATCACTTTTGATAGGACTTGTGTAAGGTGACTGTTCTACAACCTAAAGCTCAAAATAAGTTTTAGTTCAAATTGCAAGAAGGCAAATTATAAATGTAGATTTTCATTTGTTTAATTCAAGAATATCCCAAGCAAAGTAACATAATATACTCATAAGCATACCTCAATGGTCTAAGCCAATACTAAGAAGTTGGAGTGAGGGCAATCAGATACTTGAATTGAAATTGCAGCTTTGTCTTTGCCTTTTCACTCACTAGTTAAGTTTTCTGCAAACAAGTTTGCATGTTTCTTAAGCATAAAATTGTTTCACACAAATAAAAACATCAGGATATAAAGTTAACAGTTTACCTTATCAGCTTTTGTCCTTGTTAAATATTTTCTATCAAGTTTGGTAATTTTCGATTATTCAAAGCACTGAATTAGATTTTCGAAATCCAAATTAGATTCTTGAAATATAGTCCTTCTATTTGGTTATTTTATATATTTCACAACACATAAGCATTTTCTATGTGATTTTTTTATTATTAGATAATGTGGTTAATGGGGTCCATTTCTATGGTTGCACCTACCAACAGCCTCATCGCACATGTAAATAGGTCCATTTCTACAATTGCAACATAAAAATGCCCTAAAAATTAAATACATTCTACATTGATGTATTGCATTACAAGAAAATAAAAGCATTTAAAATTTAGCGCATTTCCCATTTACTCATTGTAACTCATAAAGATGATAACATAGTCCTCATATAGGTAAAGAATGTTGAAAATGGCATACGCAGCTGAGCAGAAAGTAAATGATAAAAAATTGACTCAACTAGGAACCTTTCTAGTGACACTAAAAGTCAATCTTCTAAGGGTCCTCCACAAAAAGCAAAGCCAAAGAATAATCGTTGCTAATGTTGTAACATAAGAGGAAAAGAATAAAAGAAATCAATATGTAACTCAATAATTTATGAATGCCAAATTTCAGATATGTATGCATTTTTGATGAAAAGGAATTGAAGATTGAAACATCATCATGAGAATTATAAATTTGACCAATCATGTCTCCTCTACCACTAACAAGGTGTAGCCCCTTACTCTGAAAGTAACATCACAAGACAAGCAGCTTGGTTATACTTAAGTATGACTTAAAGCAACAATATTTTTTTAAGCTAACCACTATCCATTGATGTTGGTTGAAATCATAGACATCATGTAAAAAGAAATGAACAGAAAATCAAACTGAAAAAACCATGGCATGCAATTTTTAATAGATGAAATGAGAGAGCATTTGTTGCTCTGATACTCTAAATCTTCTTACTTAGACATATTTTAAACTCAAAGTATTAGAGATGAAGTGCAGGATGGCGGATCATGCATGTCACTGAAGCAGTCACAATTAGTAGTGGAGATTCCAGAAGGTCTGCCTCTTGCTGTTAATCTGACATTTGGCACATTCTACAAAGAGCTTGATGGCTGATCACACCCTGGTTCATGAATCTTTTGCTTGTGACACAATGGACTCAGCCACAAAAAAATTTGCACTCACATAACAGGCACCTGATAGCACATGAGATGAAGCTAACATAATTTTGCTTGGTAAAGAAGCAATGAGAGAATGTATTTCCTACGAAAAAGCATCAAATGTTCTTGATCTAACCAGATTTCCAAATGAAGAAGCCAAAGCCAAAGTAGAATTTGGCTTGCAAGCTAGATTTACAATGAAGTTTTCTGCAATTCAAACAGAACAATCTAAAAGATAAATACTTAACAACAAGCTAAAAAAATAAAGAGTATCTCTAGAGGAGATTCATCCTACTACAAAAAAGAAAGAGAAATAGCAATCCAATTGTTTAATCTTAACCATATTTTACCATTATACACACACACACACACACACACACTAAAACTCCTCTCTAGAAAAGAAAGAGGTGAGTTCATTCATTCAAACCATAGAAACATTTTATCAAATACATGTGATAGGCCAAGAATGTATTGACCCCTTGTTATAAATTAATTGATTAATTAGCCAAGTTAATTAATTAATCCAATTAACATGCAAAACACGTGGTAGCACAAACAAATCACCAACTACAATATAATGCAATGGAAAGTAAAATTGACATTGTGATTTGTTTACGAATGGGGAAAACCTCCGAGGCAAAAACCCTACAGGGTGATTTTAAGGTCACCACTCCCGAGAATTCACTATTATCACAACAAGCGGTTACAAGTAAAGGAATCTCAGTACCTTATAACCTTTACCCCAATACCCAGTTGGACTTGTTCTGTAGTGACAATCTCTCCTTGTATTGCACAACTCCTAGTACGTGACTAACCAAAAGATGCGCGGATCCTAGTATACGACTTGATCAGCAACTTGAGAAGGAAGTTGGCTATAAAATTCTTCAGTTCATCACTCAATGAAGATCACGAAGTTGCTTGGTCACAAAACCCTACAATGTACAAATACAGCAGCTTTGTCAAGATGAACTAGGGCAAACTAGGTTTCTAGTCACAATTTGCATGAACAACACTTTGCTCCACACTTGTGCAATTGTGCTCATTGTGACGGCCCTTAAAATAATCCTTATATATGTTTAAGGTTGTGAGAAAAGAAAGCCAAAACATACATTCACCGATTGGCATGAAATCAGACTGAAAATCTGATTTTCATAAATCTCGATAGATACCCTATCTATCGAGCAGCTGTCGAGCCACAAGCTGAAACAGCTTTTTAAGCCTCGATAGATACTAGCTATCGAGCTAACTGTCGAGCTTTAATGAACAGCATTTCCTTCACTTGTTTCTTGGATAGATTTGCATGGCTTTAACACTTGAACTTGAAACCTTGTTTCTTAAAGTATTAAACACATCCAAGATCTGCCCAATTACAAGTAAAGTGCATTTTGTTAAAGGATTAGCTAATTACATAAAATATTGACATATGTTCCTAACATGATTCACATATGTCCTAACAACATGGAATGCTTACCTTCGTACCCTTTACCACAATTTGCGCTCCTCTTTGGCCAATGGCATTCCCTTCTTGCTATTGATGTTTATGCCACGTCTGATAGCTCTCCCATTCTTGTCTTGACCTTTGAGAACCACAGCCAAGCCTACATTGTTTTGATCACATGATGCATCGAAATTAAGCTTTACCAATTGATCAAGTGGCTTGGTCCAAGCACTTCCCCTGTTTTGCTCTTTGGTGAGTGATCTCAAGTAAAAGTCATATTTTTTGTTTAGATGATGGACTAATTGGTTTATGGTGGGTTTAATGTTTGAAACCAAAGCTTCCTCTCGTGCCATCCAAAGGATTTTCATTGCCACTGCTGCATATAGTGTGAACTCATCTTTGGTGATTCTTTCTGCCAGTAACTCACTTGGGGGGTCAATTATATGTTCAACAAATTCCATTACAGTTTGAGCTTGGATCATTTCAACACGAAAACCCCATCTACCAACATACCACACTCCTTTGGTGTAGGGACAACATTGAAATAGATGTAAAAGGGAATCTTCTGGAATTTCACAAAGAGGACAATGGGTTTTTGAGAATCTAATAAGGTTTTGAGCAGCGACTCTACATAAAAACATTTTTAAGTTTTCATCAAAGGACACTCTTAAACTTTCATGAATTCTTATGTAGGCCATCTTATCTACAGCAGGATTCCGAGGACAGATGCATGCTATATGGGCCCCACATCTTTCTATTGTAACATTTGCCTTTTTTTTATCATAATTTGAAACTTCAAATAGAAGCTTAACGTTGTTGCAATCCTCTAAAACTATGCCGTCAATTGAGCTATTGCTTCTATATTGAAACCACACAAAAGATGATGAATCTAAATAATATTTACCGGAAAAGAACCTTTTTTTATAACCATTGAAGAAAATGTAGACAGAACAACGAAAAAATCCATATCGATTTGCCATAATATCCTTCAATTCTACTTTTAAAGCAACACAGAAAGCAATTGCTAGAGACTCCCTATCGACCGAGAATGATATGGAGCTTCCAACACTTTGATGGTTGACCCACTTTGGAATCTTTATTCCTGGAAGGATAAGGTTAAACTGAAATCCATCATCACAAAGTTTAGGTGCAGAACACATTTTAGATGTATCGCAGCACTTTTTAGAAACAAAGTCCTGATGCAATGATCCCCTTAAGCATACCATATTTGTTGGAAGCCCAAACATTTCTCCAAGCTGATGCAAATTTAAAAAAAGTTAGTTTAGCAAATTTAGTCACATATTATATTTGGGAAATTTAAACAAAATTGTTTCTTTCTAAGAGAAAGGGAGAGACCTGACTAAATAATCTTCTTCTTGATTGTGAATCCAAGGAACCACACTCTTCTATAAATAAAACTTCTAAATGTGGTGGAGGCATTGGAATTTCCCGAAGGTTCCAGCAGTGGCGAAAGTAAAGTATTTTTAATTTCTGAAATCTGATATTGATTTTAGGGAGGGTAGTAATGTTGCTGTAACGGATGCCTAAGGTTTCTAATTTGGGGAAACAATCAGGAGTATCCATGGCTTTTGGAAAATTGTCACAATAATCCATATAGAGTACGCTAAGATTTTTTAAATTAGAGATGCTACTTGGAACCTCTTTCACATTTTTTAAATTTATACTTAACTTATGAAGGCCAATGAGATATCCTATTGATGAAAACAATGCTTCTGCTCCTTGCTCAAGACTTTCACAACCCCAGAAATAAAAATCTTTTAGAGATTTCAACTTGAGGTTTCTTGGTATAATTCTAAGATTTTGGCATCCACTGAGATTCCAGAATTTAAGCTCTTCAAGAAGTCCAACAGACTGATGAACCTCAACTAAATTTATGCATGCACGAAGGCTTAACTCCTTTATGTTTGGGGCAATCAGTGTTAAGTCGGGTACCTTTGTAACATTTTTACAATATGAAAAATCCATATATATCAATGTTTCGAATCGACACCTCTGTAGAAAGAAGAAATATTTTTTTGAAATTTATTAGTAACAAGAAAAGAAATTTAATATGATAGGCTAAGAGGATAGATTAAGAAATACTACATGTTCAATTACAAATTATTGTAAACATTTCTAAAAAAAATGCTAAAGATACTACAAGTATTACAATATAAAATTTACAAAATAATGTGATAATGAATGTAAATGTTGGGCTTCAACTAACTCATAAATAAATATTTGAATTGTCTTTTTATGATTGGTAACACATCAATTTAATCAATTTGTACACTCAATATAGTAAAACTTGCAGTGCATGTAACATTAATCTTTTTTTAAGTGCACAAATTGATTTTGTTCATCAGAAATGTATAGAAATATTATTTAATTTAGTATTAAATGCGTGGTTTAGTTTTAACCCCAAAAAAAAAAAAAAATGAATGCACCTTAACTTGTTCTCTAAGAGCACTCATTAACAAAAGCCTAATAAGAATTTATAAATGCTAATGATCATACCTCGAAATGCTCGTCCAATTTTATGTGGCTTCGTCGCATCTTGAGTACAACGAGGTTTTTAGGTTCAAAGGCAGATGGTAAGGAAGATAAAGGAAATTCATTCCATTCAAGTAACCTCAACCTATTGGGAAGAGATTTAAGATCTTCACAAATTACATTGCAAACTTTCAAATATTTGAGATTCTTCATCTTTCCAAGATTCAACTTCACGTTTTTTGGTTTAGGCAAGCACAGTGTTATGCCTCGAATTTCATTTGACCCCTAATTAAACAAAACATTAAGTAAACCACAATGTAGAAAATAATTCACCAAAAAATAATAGATTGTTAAGCTTTAAACAAAAGCCACGCTAATAAAATCATATTTTCTTAAACATTAAAAAAATAAAATAAAAGGAATAAAAATGACTAAATCCCCTTGTGAAAAAAATAGAAAAAAGTAAATCAAAACAACTCATACCGTATTTTCAATTAGTATTTCAGGAGCATCCTCATAGCACAATAGCCTACTACGCTTCTCGATCACTTCTGGTGATTCTTGTCGAACAATTTCCCAACCCATTTGTTGAATCAAATCATGCATCGATAATTTGTTATCTTCAGTAACCATTATAAGACACTTATCAATAAGTCTTTCAATATCATAATATGGATCATGGTTATTGATGCTTCTTAGTATATCTACAACTTTATCTTTGCAGAATCCTTTAAGAAAATAAGCAATATCAAGAAAAATTTCCTGTTGAGTTTGGTCCAATCCATCATAGCTTATTTTGAGTATTTTTTGAATGTCTCCCTTGGGAATTCTTTTGTATTTGTCTAACGCACTTTTCCATTCATGTTTAGTTCTTCCATACAAATCTGTGCCAATTATTTTTAGAACTAATGGAAGACCTTTGGCATAATCTATAAATTGGTTGACCAGTTCTGAATAATCTTCCTTAAAATTGTTTCTTCCTAAGGCCTCTTGACAAAAGAGTTTACGAGCTTCATGTTTATTTAACTCCTTCACCTCGTAGTACATTACAGTATTATTTTTTGTAAGAGTATCAAGCAAGTGTTTGTCTCTTGTGGTTATAATGATTCTACTTCCAGAAGTAAACCAATCATAATTTTCACAAAAAAATTCTATCTCATCCAATTTTTCAACATTATCAAGAACTATAAGAATCCTTTTACGATGAAGCCTTTCAATTGTCACATTGATCCCTTTAGATATACTCCCCACCTTCAAATTTTGATACCCTAAGATGTCATTACAAAGGCTCTCTTGTAATTTAATTAAGCCATCAATTGTCCTTGATTTTTCACTAACATTATCTAGAAAGCTGCTTCCATCAAAACAATAATGAATTTTGTTAAAAATAACTTTTGCAATTGTTGTCTTACCCACTCCGGGAAGGCCAAAAATCCCTACAATGCGGACATCATTTGATTTAATATCTAAACACTGATTTATGACGTCATTTACACGAGTGTCTATTCCAACAAGATATTTTGCAACAGATAATTTCATGTGATTTAATTGAGCACTTGAGATCTCTTTAAAAATTTCTTCAATAAATTCAAATTGAGAGCAGCTGCAACTGTCATTTACACAAAAAAAAAGTATGTAATAAGTTAGAATAGAAAATAGAAATACATGAACAAGGACTAACTTCAAGATGTTTCGTCTGTGCACTACAACTAAAATATCATATAATCTATTTGTATCTATATAATAATAATATATAAAAGTCAAAGCATAGAATTTAATTTTACTACGCTCGTGTTAAACCACATCATCAGCCACGCCACCATTTATATATATATATATATATATATATATTACAATATTAATATATTCAATAGTACACCATGACTTTACACATTCTCTATCTTCATTATAACTTATCAATCATAATAAAACCATATATCTTTTGGCAATATATGACTTCTCAACTTATATTTCTATATTCCCTAAAAATAAAAAAATAAAAATAAAAACTTATATTTCTATAATTTTTTATCAATTTTTACCTTCATGACCACTTAAATTCTAGCATTGCATTATTTTTTTAACCTTTCCTCTTCTCATTTTGAACTCTGCTTCTCCCTCCATTGTATCGCACTCTAACCTTACTCTGCCTTCAACCATTCCTCTATTGTTTTAAATTTTCATTTAAATTTCTTATTGCCCCTTTTGTATCTCTCCCCTCTATTCATTCTATGTTTTGCTTACAAATTATTTGTTATTGTTGATTTGATTGTCACATCTCATTTATGTTAGCAATGTTATGCTTATGGCCGAAAAGTTTCCAAGTTAAGTGTTAGCGATATAATGTTACCCAGCTATCATATTCAAATTAATTTATATTTATTTGCTACTAATATTATTTGATCCATATTTGGTTTTGGTAAAATTAAAACAAGAGACTAAGGTGGTAACTAAAAGTAGAGAGAATAAAATTCCTTAAATACTTACAAATTACAATACATACACACTGAAAATGGCCACAATTACTGTAGCCTTTGTTAGCTTTAATTATTAATTAGTGTGTAGCTTGTGCATATGCATGAGTATAATTTTAAAAAATCACTATTATATGATTCAGGGACAAAATTGGGAAATGCCCCGTTTGAGCAAAAAAACCAGCATTATGCCCTCTTTTCCAAACTAAATAGGGAAATGTCCCTCTTTTGAAAATCGAGTTTCTCAAAATCGATTTAGGCCCTATAGCGGCGTTTTTTGGAAGCCTATAGTGACGTTTTTAGGACATATAGTGGCGTTTTTTTACTTGATTTCTATGAAATCGAGTTATAGGTAAAAATAATTAAAAAAATTGCCTATAACTCGATTTTATGGAAGTTGAGTTACAAAACGTCACTATAGGTCCTGAAAATGTCACTATAGGTCCTTAAAAACGCCGCTATAGGGCTCCAGAATTTTTTTTTTTATAACTCAATTTTGAGAAAATTGAGTTACAGAAGAGAGGCATTTCCCTATTTAGTTTGGAAAAGAGGGCATAATGCTGATTTTTTTGCTCAAACGGGGCATTTCTCAATTTTGTCCTATGATTCAGATTATACACTGTTTTTAGAAGAGATTACATAGTATTACTTTTATATATATGATTTAGAATTTAATTAGTTTTAGACTCTTCAGTTTTTGTATCTAATAATTTACTTGCCACAAAAATTCAAAACATAGAGGGACATGTAGCAAAAAATTGAATTCCAATTGAAATCCAATTTAGAATTTAATTGGAAATCTAATTGAATTTTCTCTAAATTTTAGCTCTATATGTGTGTGTGTATATATATATGATGTATTAATGCCATTTTCTAGATAGTAGTTTGGCAAGAAAGTACAGTTTTGAGTTGTTTGATGTGTTATATACTTATCTGACAGGCTGATAATTTTTTTGGTGCAATTATTACTACACTTTATTTTTGGAATGTTTCTACATAACAGCATCAACGTACTCTTTTTTTTTGTTACTAAATGCATACTGGTTTACTTGAATAATTGGTAACTTAATATTTTTCATGCGTGTTTTAAAGTTTATTCATTAAGTAGAGCCATGTTATAATATTTAGGAATTAGCAAGATCAATCATAATCCACTATTGCAGCCTATCAAACTTTGATATTGCCGGAGGTATGTCTTGAATATATATAAATATATATATATATATATATATATTAAATTTAGATGCATTTTTCTTTTTGGATATTACAAATTAAAAGTTATGACTTTGTTGTGGGTTTTTTTTTTTTTTTTTTTTTTTTTTTTAAATCAAGATTTTGTCGGGTTTTGGGTCCTGTAAGTCTTTCTTAATTTTTCCTCTTCGATTTATAAAATTTTGAGATATGTTTTTTGTGTTTTGGATATATATATATTTTTTTTGTGTTTTGTCGATGTGATTTTCTTTTTAATTTTAGTTTTTTTTTTTTTTTTTTTTTTTTTTTGAACTTCAAATCCTGAGAGTGTTTGTGTATATACACATTTTGTTTTTTGGTTTGACAGGAGGTAGAAACAATATATATTGTTAGAGATATATATTAGACATATTAGCCCAATGTAATAGGTCCAATCCCATTCCTGCTTGTACTAGTAGTCTAGGGTTTAGTCGCCTATATATACTCATGTTAGGGTTCATTGTAATACAGGTTATTGTACTACACTCTTATACAATAAAGATGTAGCCCTTAAGGGATTCCTTTGTGGATGTAGGCCGACAAGGCTGAACCACGTAACCCCCGTGTTCTCGATGTTCCTATTCTATGCTTCCTCTTCCACATCCACTCTAGCATATACAACATGGTATAACACATTGCGTTGCTAATAATACATTTAACATATATAAATATATATATATATATATATATATATAGTTTCTTTTAGGTTTTGAATCATATTTTGTAAGGGTTTGGTTTTGGAAAATTTTTTATGCTATTTACATTATTTTGTTTATAAAATTTTGAGATAAGTTTTCTACATTTTAGTATTAGAGGTGACTTTTTTTCCCTTAATCAAGGTTTTGATGTATTTTAGGTCCTGAAAGTAGTTGTTTCATTTTTTTTTTTTTTTTAACTTATAAATCTTTTAGATACATTTTTCGTGGATTTGATATTAGGGAGATAAAGTTTGGATATTGAGAAAATTTTTCAAATTTCTAACATAGCCAACTTTATTGTAAATATTATACAGGAACAGTTATTTTTATGCTTTACCTTTTAAGTTCTTGACTAAATTATTTTTTCATTTGATAATAGAGAAATTTTTACTGATTATAATAGGTATATTCTTATTACCTTTTTATAAAAATGCATTATGCAAATCAACGACTCATATATAACAAAAGTTGGACCCTAAAAGTTGTGGTTACAACATGTGACATTCTCTCTTCGAGCCAAGTTCCTATGCCTTTAAAAGTTTTGGTTAACTTCCATAAAAAGAAAATTGGTTAATTATAAATTAAATATTAAATTGTATAATATATGTTGTTAGTGAAATTATAAAACCTTTGGTACACTATATAAAATTATAAATTTTTTAAAATGATAAAATAATCAATCAAGTAATTATTGTCACCAAAAAAATTTGCAATAAAGTTAATTTTATATGAACTCATGTCCAAATTATATCATACTATATACTCTATAATAAAAATTATATCCTACACTGTAGTTGTGCTAAGTGGATGCCCTCCTCTTTATTTATTTGGTTTATATTTTTCATTCTTTTTTTCTCTTTAGGTCATTTGGTGTACTATAAGTAAATTATAACAATTTCAAAGTTGCTCTAAGTTGAACTCTATCGTCAATGTTTCAAAAAAATTTAAATAAAAGTTACTCAATTAAAATTCTATGCCAAAGAGTTTTTCAAATTTTGAGAGAAATTTCATTATTTATTTTATATTATGTTAATGACCTACCACAAATTTTTGGTTTAATAATAAAAGATTAATTATACAAGTCATGTTTGCACTATGAAGCCTAATATAAGTATTGAAATTTGTATGATATAATTCCACCCTTTTGCTTATTATAAATAGATTAAAATTATTAATATAGTTTACTTTTAAGTAAAATTGTATTACAAAATATTTAAAAATATAAAATAATATTTTGATAAAAAGTCATTTATAAATTTCAAGAAATTTAGAACGCATTTCATTATTTATTTTAAATGATTTTATAATCTATGTGAAACTTGGTTTTACTTTTACTTTTACATGGTATATGTGGGGCCCGTAGGCCTGGTAGCCTCGGCTTATCTTGCATTCGGCCCATGGCCCATGCCAAGGAGGAATGATCGTTCGAGGATAGCGTATGAAGACCTAAGCTTTGTTGGATCCATGCCGAGGACATCCCTGTCCTCGGTGTGCCGAGGCTAATTCCAGGCGGGGGAGCGGGCCAAGAACAGGTTGTCACTTCCGCACTGAATGCACTCACCTAACCCCCTGACCGCATTAATGGAGATGTAAGTCCTAGACAGGGTAACATTGGTCCTTGTGAACCACTCGAGTACTGATAAGGCCTCTGATGGGATGGACGATCAGAGGGAAGGCAAGTGAATGGTCGACAGATGGAGGAAAGAGATAGGAGGAAGAGGATTATATAAGAAGGGCAAGCAAAGCAGTTTAAGGGGGGGAGGAACCTCCTCGGACAAGGGCCGAGGAGCTACCCTTAGCACTAAGTTGGCTTCATCCTTCTTCAAGGAGAAGAGGTTCTGGGTGTAAGGCTGTTAGTTGGTTAGGGCCTAATTCTTCATCCCACTCTCTAGAAATGTATTGTTAGGGCCTATCTAAATTGAGTCCCTACAGTATGTATTCACCATGTAACTTAAGTAAATTTTTATTATTTAATTTATAATTCACTTTTAACAATATTATTAAAGTATATTCTTTAGTTTAAATATGATTTTTGATTATACCTTGCATCACACATGCATAACACTAGTTGTTAATAAAAGTAAATTACATAAATTTTATAGATGTGAGGATAAACAAGTTATTAGGGACCTACTTTTGATGTTTTTACAAAATTATTAAGTACTTTTTCTAAAACTTTCTAAATATTGCGGAAGAAAGTCCTAATTAATTGGTAATATTATCTTGATTGTATATTGTTATGTTGCGGTCATTTGATCTTTGTAGTACCTAGATTAGCAATTAAGAATTAATACTTTCATAATTTGACCCCAAAAAAAATTAAAGCCATCAATGAAAAAAAATTAGTGGTAACTGGTGTTAATTTAGTGACTAGACACACAATTGAAAATTATAAAAAAAGAAAAAGAAAAAGAAAAAAGTGAAAGGGTAGTAATTAAATACCCGTCCTTGTAGGTCAAACCAGATATGCTACCAGCTTTGTTTAGAGCTTCCTTCCATTTTTGCACCTTCTTTATATTATTTACTTCATGTTTTGTTAAAGCTTCTCCAAATTTTCCCTTTTGGTTACGTACTTCAGAAGGATCCACTTTATAAAACACCGGTAGGACCATTTGTCCATTCTTCTTACACTCAAGAATTTCGACAAGTTCATCTAAGCACCAAGTAGAAGATGCATAGTTCTCAGAGAATACAATTATGGAACTCCTTGAACATTTAATGGCTTCGAGAAGTTCAATAGAAATTTCTTCTCCCCTTGGGAGTTCATCATCGATAAAGGTGTGAATACCCTTCAGCTTCAAAAAGCCATTCAAATGGCTAGTGAAATCCATGCGGGTATCATCCCCTCTGAAACTCAAGAACACATCATATTTGTATTGGTGGGTGATGGAGGAAGAGGAGGCTTGTTTGTTTGTCAGGAAAGCCATAGTGAAACGGTACGTTTAAGAAGATATAAAAGGAAGAGGAGAAAGAAAGCTTGATGAAATTAGGCAAAGGAAAGTGAATGAAAATTAAAATAAGAGATTTTTCTGAATGGATTTTTGAGAGAGAATGGGAATGGCAGAGTGAAGAAATTGAATGTTAATTGCTGTTTTGAGGCCAAGAAAACTATATATGATAGTCTACTGTGCAAATACAATTTGTAGTCGGATTAGCTTTTATAGAGAAAACAGTTTCATAGCTGGTCGTCCAAGCTGAGAAGACATGTTCACACTTTCATAGGTATACGCTTATAATGTCCAACTTTCTCTCCAACATCAGCTGTCTCCATTACTCCAATTGAAGCGAAGTTTCTATCGTCTACCTCCCATTTTACACTCTCTTGACCTGCTGGGTGTATTTGATCCGCACCAAGACTTGATCACAGGTAAAAAATCAAAATGTCATGTTCATAGGTCTTTATCCTCTAGAATCAACATTTTCTTTCATTATCTCTTCAATTTTTGTAGTACGAGCTACGATTCTTATTAGAACCTCCAATGAGAATTTCATTCTTTTCCAGGCTTTTTGTGATATACCCTTATATTCAATTTTCCTCCACTTCCACATCTTTGTAGTGTTTCATGTCTGTTAATGACTCCGATTGAAGCAAAGTTTCTATCGCCTACCTCCCATTTTACACTCTCTTGACCTGCTGGGTGTATTTGGTCCGCACCAAGACTTGATCACAGGTCAAAAATCAAAATGTCATGTTCATAGGTCTATCCTCTAGAATCAACATTTTCTTTCATTATCTCTTCAATTTTTATCGTACGAGCTACGATTCTTATTAGAGCCTCTAATGAGAATTTCATTCTTTTCCAGGCTTTTTGTGATATACCCTTATATTCAATTTTCCTCCATTTCCACATCTTTGCAGTGTTTCATGTCTGTTAATGACTCCGATTGAAGCGAAGTTTCTATCGCCTACCTCCCATTTTACACACTCTTGACCTGCTGGGTGTATTTGGTCCGCACCAAGACTTGATCACAGGTCAAAAATCAAAATGTCATGTTCATAGGTCTTTACCCTCTAGAATCAACATTTACTTTCATTATCTTTTCAATTTTTATCGTACGAGCTACGATTCTTATTAGAGCCTCCAATGAGAATTTCATTCTTTTCCAGGCTTTTTGTGATATACCCTTATATTCACTTTTCCTCCACTTCCACATCTTTGTAGTGTTTCATGTCTGTTAATGACTCCGATTGAAGCGAAGTTTCTATCGCCTACCTCCCATTTTACACTCTCTTGACCTGCTGGGTGTATTTGGTCCGCACCAAGACTTGATCACAGGTCAAAAATCAAAATGTCATGTTCATAGGTCTATCCTCTAGAATCAACATTTTCTTTCATTATCTCTTCAATTTTTATCGTACGAGCTACGATTCTTATTAGAGCCTCTAATGAGAATTTCATTCTTTTCCAGGCTTTTTGTGATATACCCTTATATTCAATTTTCCTCCACTTCCACATCTTTGCAGTGTTTCATGTCTGTTAATGACTCCGATTGAAGCGAAGTTTCTATCGCCTACCTCCCATTTTACACACTCTTGACCTGCTGGGTGTATTTGGTCCGCACCAAGACTTGATCACAGGTCAAAAATCAAAATGTCATGTTCATAGGTCTTTACCCTCTGGAATCAACATTTACTTTCATTATCTTTTCAATTTTTATCGTACGAGCTACATTTCTTATTAGAGCCTCTAATGAGAATTTCATTCTTTTCCAGGCTTTTTGTGATATACCCTTATATTCACTTTTCCTCCACTTCCATATCTTTGTAGTGTTTCATGTCTGTTAATGACCTGGCAAAATGCAATCCTATTTGCTGGAATTGAGCAACAGCCTCAAATTACACCTTTGGGCCCGGTGGATTATATTTTTGGGTCCAATTATAAATATTTGTTATAAAATTTTCAATTTGATAATGATTTACAAAAAAAGGAAATTACTTTTTTAAGGAGTAACAAATTAAATCTACTATTTTCAAAAAGTCACAAATTAAATCTTTAAGTTTAAAATGTAACAAATCAAATTCTAGTTTCAAAGGCAACAAATTATAGTCTAAAGTTTCAAAATGTAGTTTTTTTAAAAATAAAAAAAACTATAAGCTTATATTAAACCCCAAATACAGTATAGTTTTAGTTAAATAGAATGAAGTTTAATTTATTATCTTTTGAAACCTTAAGGTTTATCGCCACGCATCATTGGCGTGATGGTCACTCCATAAGTACTAAGTTTTTGTGAGGTGGTGGGTGGTCAAGGACCGGAATTCAAGTCTGTAAGAAGGAGTTTCACACACACATATACTTAGATTAAACTAATCTCATCTAAAATAGATATTAATTTGTTCGTTTAGCACACGTATAGATCATCCCAAGTCTTGGTTAACAAATTGCTATGTAAAACTGTCAACATCAATGTCTATATTAGAGCCATTGTGTTGAGGATAAAGTTTGTATGAAATAAATGAAGAAATTACAACTAACAACTTTAACGGTTCCCTGCAATGTACTGCATTAAAATTGGCTTCAAGTAAACTGAAAACATTTCCTCATTTCTTGAGAAACCAATCAAAATTAACCTAGTCTTATTTTCTTGTCGATCTTAAACCTTTCATTTAATCAATTGGTTGGGCTGATTCCATATATCAAGCAATTTGGTACATTTTTGGCTATGAAAGGAACAAAGGTGCCTTTTGAAGACAAATGTGCCTTATGAAGATCACCAACTCTAACATTTGAAAATATTCCCTCATACTCCGGGCCTTCGATTGACTGGAATTGCCTAAGTGCAGAGTTGGGATTTGTATTTGGCTTTGGGATGATCTTTGCGCTGCTTATGTTTTGGAAGAGGTGGAGACTGGAGAATACAATATTTCTAACACATTGATAATATTTTTCTTCAAAATCTTCCCTCAGCTATACCTTGAAAATATAAGTTCATAGTTATGACTTATGATACTTATGAACTTATGAGAAGCAATACAGGATGGAATAAATTTCCATTAAAAAAAAAAAAAAATTCATTATAAGCGAAAAATGTAACCATGCAATTTGAAGCGAGCTCTGTCAAGCAAGATTATTGTAAGATCATCTTAATTAAGTATTAAATCAAGTTGTTTTCATATATAAATAGCTGTAAAGAATTTATTCAACTTAGCTTTAGAACTTTTCTATCCTTTTTCATTCTTCCAAAAATTACAATTCATGGAATTGGATCATGTATATGCATAGCTTTCATTACAAGGATATTGTCGAGTTTTGTGGAGCCTAGTTGTGTTTGATTCGGATTATGACCCGACCCAAAATAATGTTGTAACAATTTTTAATGGGAAATTTTTTGAGACTTAGTCCATGGAGCGGAGGTTTAATTTTTGGCCCCCTTTTTGTAGCCCATTGTGAATACTGTTTGCAGGATATAAAAACTGTTGTTTTAGAAATTAGAGTTTTGATGTCGTATTAGAGAGAGAAAATTGTACTGTTGCACTTTTTATTTTTTTCTCTGAGAATAGTGAAACTCCTGCAACTCCATAGATTTGGGCAAATTGGCGAATCACGTAAATACTGTCTTGTGTGTGTGATTATTTTTCTTTGGTGTATATTTTCTCTATTTTTGCATATCATAGGTTTGGGAATTTCGTACATATTTCCATCAGGACATGACTGTTGTTTTTCAAATATTTAGGACATGATTTTCTGTAAATAGATTAATGCTAGAAGCACAAAGGTTTTTTATTTTTATTTTTTATTTTTTTTACAATCTTTATCACAGCTAACAACCTATTATTAAATTGTGATTGAAAGAATTTCATTTTTTGGATGGGTTAACTGTGTACACAACCTTACTTAGCATTAATTAAAGATGCTAACTCGAAAGCTGTGAAAAATATTACGGAAAATGGCATGTTTTTATTTATCAATATTGAGTATACAAGTAAGCCTTCCTACCAAGTTTTTCTCCTAGACCTTTCCAAAAAAAAAAAAAAGAAGGTTTTTCTCCTAGATTCCTTTAGCAGTGTCGGATGACAAAATGTTTTTGGAAGCAATATAGGCCTCGTAGGGACTCTTGTGATAATTCACAATTTGTTAGTGCACAGTGGCGGCGCTACGTTGGGTTTAGGATGTTCCTGATTCATAGTGAGTTTGTTAGTGTGTAGTGGCGGCGCCACGTTGGGTTCAAGGTTTTCCTAGGAACACCTTGACATGAAAAAAAAAAAAAATTATATATAATAATTAAATTTTTTTTATTTGTTTACTAAAAAAAAAAAAGGAACACCCTCAAAATTTTTATGCCAAACAAATTTTGAACTAAAATCTTAAAAGAAAAAAAAAATTGTAATAGAGAATCTGAAAAAAAAAAAAAAAGTAAAAAAAAATAAAATAAAATAAAAAACGTATACGTGTTTGCCTCAATCATCAAAGGGCAGAGTTAAAGTAAAACCTAAAATTAGATACCTTACCTAACCTAAAGAGTCATATTGTTTTTTGGAGGCAAAGTTTGGGATAGTGGCGGGGTCCTCCAAAAGTAAAACTTTTTTTAAAAAAAATTTAATTATTAGATAACCCTTTTAGTTTCAGCCAAAAGATAAATAGTTAAATACTATTAAATAGTATAAAAAAAAATTGCAAAGCTTTTTAGATAATCAATAAGACATAGTTATATAAAAAATTATAACCAAAAAATATAACCAAAAAATCCACAACAATGAACATAAATAGTGAGAGAGAGAGAGTGAAAGAGTGAGACAGGTAAAAAATTGAAGGTGACCTTTGATAATTCTTTGAGCTTGAGGTGGATTATTCATGAAACTTCAACCTTCACAATGTTCATATATTTGCAGCACAAACAGAATGGGTGGCAGAGAGAGCGTGGTGCCTTGCAAGATAGAAGTATAAAACACAGAGGTAGAGAATTTGAAAACTAGGGGCTATTCAGGTAAAAAAGGTGGGATTAGGTGGAGGTAGAGAATTTGTTTTGGTTTTAAGAACATTTTTTTTTTTTTTGAGCACAAACTTCATGCTGGCCAAATCTTGAATTTCGGCTAGTATTTATCGAAATATCTAAAATAGACCGAAATGACCCAAAATTTTTTCAAAGTAGAATAGGACCACCCTAGACAAAATTCCTGGAGCCGCCACTATTAGTGCGTTTGGTAGTATTGAAACATGTGGAAAGAAGAAAACGGACTCCTGTGGTAATTCACAATTTAACCCACCACTATTTATAAAGACATGAGATTGGATCCAATCTATATTAGAATATAGGGATTATTTTAAAGAGATAGATAGAACTATCTCTATCCGCAAAAATAATGTTTTCATATTAAAAATTTGCCAAACTTAAGTTCTTTTTTTTTTTTTTTTTTTTTTTACACGATAAAATTTCTACTCTAACATAATCTAAGTGTATATGTGTGTGAAACTCCCTCCTAAAAACATGAACCCTAGCCCTTACTCCCCATACCCCAAAAACATTTATAATTGTAGAGTGACCACCACGCACCATTTTAATAAAGCATGAAGGTGTCTTAATAGAGACAATATCCCTTCAGAATACAAGGTCAACAATGACAGTGTATTCAAGTGGTGATCAAAAAGGTTTTTCAAACATAATGACAGAATAGTTTCTATAGCTATGCTATTGTCAGACAAAATAACAGCCAACTACAGAAAGGACAGACAGATCACTATTCACTTGCACCAGATCATTATTGATCAACACATGAGAATGACTTCTAGACACATCTAGGCCAATCCAAGACAGTCCAGACAGATATAGACAGATGTTCTAGAGTCACTACTATTTAACTAGCATGCGTAAAAAGTGTGAGTGCGTAAAAGAGTTCAGAACAAAGATAGAACAAATTTTAAGCCAATACTATTCATCAGCATGCGTAAAAGACCTTAAAGATTCCTAGACAGGCTACTGTTCATGAATAGTAAAACTTTTACTATTCAGGATTCTACAAGATTCTACTGACAGATTAACTTGAGTTTACTTTACTTAACCCAATTTACTTTTGAAGACTTACCATGGTTTATTCCATTTATAAAAAGACAAACTCCAAAGACAGAAGACAGGTTCCAGCTTCAGGTTCCAATTTCCAAGTTCCAAATTCTCAAGCTTAGGTCCAAGATATCTCTCTCCCTCTCTTAGAAACACTTTTGTAATCCTTCCACTCTTGTAATCTTGTAACCCTTCCCTTTAGACAGATATAATCTTGTAACCCTTTACAGATTTTACTTTGTAATCTTGTAACTCTTCATACAATGTTTATTTTCAAGCTTGTATCAAAGACAATTTGTTTTCAAGTTTTATCAAAGACAGAAGTTTTATTCAAGTAAGATTTTACTAGTTTCTGTTTTCATATTTGATACTCTGTTTTAACTTATTTTGAATATATCTATTTTTCTATCTTCTTCTTTCTCAACTATTTTATCATTGTTTATGCTTCTATATTACTGTTGTGCTCTCTCCTGGGTAGTTAATGGTGAAGTACAGAAAGAATTAGATAGAGGTTTCCACTTATATGGCTACACCAACAGGATAGCTGTGTATGGTCCAAGACCTATAGCAAGAAGGCTTATTGGAAAAAGAAGGATTGTTAAGGATCCCAGACTATGTCAACAAAGGAACATGATCCAAAATATCTACCAATTAAACTCAAGAAATTCTATTTATTGCTGTCATTTTCCAAAATATCTTTCTCTAATAAAGGGGGTTCAATGATGGGTTTAGGAAATTCTTTCAAATTTATTATTTCTGTAATATTTTGTCCATATATATCTGTATATCTATGGAATCTTTTAGTTTTAGGAAATAGTGTCTTTTGTCTTGTAGATGATTAGGTAGATTATCCATTAGTTTTGTAAAGTTGTTATTTACAACTATGTATTTTGTTGGCTTTTATTCCGTGCCAAATTTGATTGTAATCACTTTCAATTGTTCATACCCTGTATTTATTGTGGGATTTGTTGTAAGGGTTGTGTGATAGAGAGAGTGTGTGAAGACTCAAGCATTTGGAGGCTGAAGGATTCTCGCGAGTATGTCGCGACTTAGCTTCCCACGAAGTGAAACATGTGCCTTGCACATGCTGGAATGCGAAGAGTCAGGCCAAGTGGAGACAGCTGTGTCTCGTGAGTATCTCGCGGGTAAGGCCTTCCCGTGAGACGACCGCGAGACATTCTGTTCTGCCAGTCTGTACTGACTGACTCACACTTTTTGTACCTATCCTATATATACCTTCATTACCCACAAATGTTGAGGGATGCTTCAGAGAGAAAACCCTAGCCAAACACATTGGGAATTAGAGATTGTCATCCCCACCTTTATCTATACACTTGCTTATGGTATTTCCTCAACTCTTCCCTCTCCATTTCCATACCATTGAGAGGTTGATAGCCCAAACACTTACCTCACCCTTTGAGTGTGTTGAGTGACGTTTTGGTGCTGCTGGGAAGCATTGAAAGAAGCCTAGAATGACAGATGCAACATGGAGCTTGTTGCGGGATCCAGAGAGTTAGACAAGACACGGTTCCGAGAAGCCTTGTTGGAGTAGGAGCTTGGAGGGCTTAGGTGCATCGGGTAGATTAGGCTTGGAGGGTCTCTTGCTAACCCATGTATCCCAACTAATTGTCTAGTGGATCGATTTCCGCTTGGAGGGCAGCGGAGAGGTTTTTCGCCGAGTTCTTCGGTTTCCTCTTCGAAAACACGTGTTGGTGTTTTCTGTGTTTGCATCTTTCTTCCCTACTCTTTTATATTCCATTATACTGCTGTGTTGCTTAGTTTATGGATTAGAGTAGCTTATTTGCTTATCCGCTCGCATTTACATTATTCCGCACTTTGTATTAAGTTAGTGTAAAAACTATCGAGCTGTAATTTCATATTGGGGGGTTTAAATTGCCCTTGTGTTTTCAACACATTTCCGAGCTTTCAATTGGTATCAGAGCGGGTACACTCGCTGTGGTTTAAATACCTGAGTGTGATCCTTGACCCTATTTGAGATGGACCGGTCTCAATCGCTCAATGTTCCACCATTTTTCGATGGGAACAATTATGCCTTCTGGAAAGTCAGAATGAGAGCATTTTTATGCTCTATAGATGATACCGTTTGGGATGCGGTTGAGATTGGTTGGACCAAGCCGACGGATCCTAAGTCCACTTGGGATAAGGCAGCTTTCGCGGCAGCCAATGCTAATAGTAAAGCGTTAAATGCTATTTTTTGTGGTGTGTCTCCTGATGAATTCCATAGGATCTCTCATATGACGATAGCCAAGGAAGCTTGGGAGATTTTGGAGACGACATATGAGGGTACAAAGAAAGTTAAGGACACAAAGCTTCAGATGCTTACCACCAAATTTGAAGAGCTCAAGATGGGGGATGATGAACCATTTGATTCATTCTATGGGAAGCTCAATGAAATTTTAATTGCTAAACTCAATCTTGGGGAGAAGATTGAAGATACTAAGGTGGTGAGAAAAATTTTGAGGTCCTTACCGGAGAGCTTTCGGGCAAAAGTCACAGCCATAGAGGAAAGCAAGGATTTGGATGAAATTAAGATCCAAGAGCTAATTGGATCACTTTAAACGTATGAGCTTGGACTACCTTCCCACAAGACGAGTAAATCACTTGCTCTTAAAACCATCACCGAAAGAATGAATGATCCTTCCGAAGAAGATGGAGTGGAGAAAGAAGTAGTATATCTTGCGAAAAACTTCCAAAAATTCTTAAAAATGAAGAATAGTGGAAAACCATTCAACAGAGGAAAATTTTCATCTTCAAGAAGTGATAGGAAAGAGTTTACGAGGAAAGAAGGGAAGGATTCTCAACCTTCTTCAGACATTGTGTGTTATGAATGCAATGGCCATGGACATCTAAAGAAGGAGTGTCCAAATTTTCTGAGAGGAAAAGGCAAGGCTTATGCCACGACACTCAGTGAATCAGAATCTTCTGATTCTGACTTGAAAGAGAGCTGTGACGGAGAGGGATACTACTTTGCCTTCATGACCATTACTCATGTGGAGTCATCAAATGATTTGGGTGCACTTGTGAAGGAGCTTAGTGAGCATTCTGATTCAGAGTCTATTGGGATTGTGGAAGAATCAGATGCTGAAGAGGAAGAGAATACAGCTAATCTTCAAGAAAATTACATCTTACTTCTTGAGAAGTCGGGAGAGTATTCCAGAGTTGCCAAGGCAGCTGTAAGGAAAATGAAGAAAGCTGAGGAAGATTACAGAAGTCTCTTAATTAGATATAAAAAGGCTAAACATGAGATTGAGATACTAAATGGTGAGCTGTCTGAAGCATATACGAAGGTGAGATTTCTTGAACAAGAGGTTGTGCAAGCTCATGCTAAGATAGAGAGAGTCTCCTCTCAGAAGTTAGAAGATGTTATATCATCTCAAAACCCTACTTCAGACAAGTCCGAGTTGGGATACACCGGAGGAAGCTGCTTATCAGCCAAAGTCACCAAAGGAGTAAAGTTTGTGAAGGCAAACGAGACGGTTGTTCAAGGGCCTATTCTTGAGAAAGATGAGGATGTAAAAAGGGAGAATGTGACTGAGCAACGAATGGTGAATAAGCCCCGAAATCAGTCTATGGCTAGACATGAAACTAGAGGAAGATCTCTCCCAAGATCACAGTGACGTCCCAGAATAGATTATGTGTGTCATTATTGCGGATTGCAAGGACATACCAGACCCAATTGTCAAAAGCTGAGATCAGACAACAATGCAAGCGCACCTCGGTCACGAGGAAGGAGAAATGACATGAGATCTTGGGGTGGTGAGCAACCAAGAAGTCAAAATCGTGATCCCGGTATGACGGATGTGATGAAAATGATCGGTGCCTTCACCACTTGCTTGGAGAGTTTCACCAGAAGGTTTGAAAGTCCAAACTCTCGTACCCAATCCGTCAAGGATATCACCCCAAACGCATGTGATGTGTGGATGAAGAGGGGTACTCATGCATAAGCACTATAACATGTCCATGCATAAATTCTTTCAATGTTTAGGGACTTTTGTTGTTGCATCATTTCATGCATTGCTCTCTTTTTGCTATTGTTCTTTTATCTATTTTGGTTTGTACCAGCTGTTTTTGTTGATCTTTCTTTTCATGTTCTGTTTTGGGTGTGTTCAAAAATTCAAAAAACCCATAAAAATTTGAAAAATCTCAAAAGTTTGATCATGTGTTTTGTGCATGTCACATGTGAGTTTGGCCTAGTACTTTTGTACTAATGGCGTAGTGCATTTACGATCTTGGCTTGTTATGTATGCACTCATTTCTATGTGGAAGAAATCTTGAACATTATGTGTGACTGTTGTAAATAGATCTTCAAGCTTGTCATGAATAATTGGTCAATAGTCTTGTTGGTCTTGATACTTGCATAGACTTGTGTCTATATCTCTTCCTACTTTATTTTTATGTTTTGCAAAAAGAGCTCACCAAATGTAAATCTCCAAATGAAAAGAGATATTGAGCTGCAAAAGCCTGTCGCACACACTAGAATTCGACTAGGAAAAAGGGAAAGCGACTCTTCTTAATGTGTTTTATATGGTGCTAAAAAAGCCAAAGGCTAATCATCAATGTTGAAATATCATAAATTTCAAGCACCAATCTCAAAAAGAGATGCTCTTGTCCAAACAAAATTAATTGGACCTTTTGTTATGCTTTTTGTAGAAGCCAAATGAAAAGTTTCTAAGTTTTGTATTCAATGTGTGGGAGGTCATATATACTCATTTCTATAATAGAGATTGTCCACTTGATTTTGTATCAGTTGTGTATGACTCGATTGAATTGATCATTGAAGCTTCGCTCTGGTCTAAGGACTATTTCACATTTGATACACTCATACACAACACACAAGTCTTTGATTAAATCAATACCTATCTCATTTGTGTGATTGTATATATTCAAATGTGATGTGTATGCTCAAGAACTTGTTGATCAAACCCAAAAATATTTTTGATTGTTTTATTTGTTTTTGAAAGTGATTTTATCCTTTTATGTCTTTTGTTTTTGTTCAAAATGCATTTTTGTGTTTTTCTTCAAAAACTGGTTTAGGGATTTTTTCGCGAGAAGCTCGCGACTTAGAGCTTCTCGCGAAAAGGGCTTGAGGGAAATAATTTTTCTATCTTGTCACTCAGAAACTCTCGCAATTGTATCGTGACTGTATCGCGACCAACAGCTTCTTGCGAAATGCTGTTTGGCTAAAAATTGGATTTTTCAAAATTCAGACAGAAGTTACTGCGACTGCGAAAAACGCGTGTTTTCAGTTTTATATTGCTGATGTGACAGTTTTTCAAATCAAAACCTTTTCTCTCGCTCAAACCCCTTCGAACCCTCTTCAACCCAAATCACTATTCCATTCAATCCTCTTCAATCCAAGCATCGTTTCTGCATTTTCCTCTACAAGGTATGTTTCTTAAACATTTCTTTTTAAGTTTTTGCTTAGATTATGCAGATTTTTTGTTAGGGTTTTGATATTTGGGGATTTTCGAAAATATGGGTTGGTTTTCAAAATTGGATGTTTTTTTGTCAAATCTTTTAATTGGGCTGTGTCCCATTTGTTGGTTGTGTATCTGTGTTGACCCCTTGTGGCATTTTATCATGTATTAAGGGTAGATTCTATCTTGTTCATGCATTACTCATACTTAGAATATTTTCATGCATATGAGGTGTTTGATAAAATGTCCAAGTGACATTTTTGTGCCTAATTCATTTCATGTGAGTTCCAATTTTTGAATTTTCATATGTTTATCCTTACTTTACTTGGTTTGGTCTTTGTTCATGAGTTTCCTTCACTTTGCTCATGATGCACTCATTAGGCACACACCTAGGCACCCTCTAGGCACACTCCCATGCATCTCATGCTGCACAAACATGCACCAGCATATGCACACACATGCACAGTTACTTACTTGCATGCACTTTGCTTATTTTTCCTTGCTTTATATGTTGTTGCTTATTCCTTGTGTTGGGATTAACTTAAATCTAATCAAATTTTTGTTTGTGTGCTCTGTTTTGGTATTTGTGCATTTGTTCCTTTCCTTCTTTGTGAATTTGTGCAGATATCTCCCACCAAACATGCAGCTAAGAAGAAATCATCTTCAAAGCGTGCACGCACTGATTCTGATCACTTCAAGTCCGCATAAGCAAATATGAAGTACAATGACTGCTATAAGGACAGGACGATCATCATGGAGAGAGTAGTTCAACTAGAAACTCTTGAGGACACTTTCTTCCCCGAAGTGTTCAAAGATAGAACTTGGACTAAGCTGCTGAACTCGATTGGGGTGGTTTATTCAGAGATTATCAGGGAGTTCTTCTCAAATGCCACTATCAATGGAGACTGTATTGAGTGTTGGGTAAGACACAAGGAATTTGTGATTACAAGAGAGCTCATCCAAGACTTTTTGGAAACTTGTCCTCCATCTCAGCCAATCACAGTTGCATATGAGGACAGATTGGGCTCTACTGCTGAGATGACCAGACTCCTTGGTGGTGAACCGAAGAAATCATCCATGAACACCATCAAGTTCTCTCCGGAAATGAGGACTCTAAGCTATGTGATGATTCACAATCTGTATCCGGTCACCAATCTCACCACTCTATCTGCACCAAGAACAAGATTCCTGTATGATCTCTTTACTCATAAGGAGATTGACATTTGTGGCCATATCATGCATGTCCTGAAGAAGAGCATCACGAAGCAGAATTCACGGATTGTGATGCCGTTCCCCTCCTTGATCATGGGATTAATTGCCAAGGCAAAGCTCAAGCTACCTAGTGGCCTCACAGTTGTTCAGAGGGACTACCCCATTGGTGGTCATACACTGACTCGGAGCATTGCACACATCAAGGGCTCCGAGACTGGTGTGCATACCATCCCACAGCCTTGTGTTGAGCAAGATGAGGGTGGAGATATAGAGGAGGAGATTGATAGGTTCACCTCGACTCTAGAGCCATCTGCACAGCTATCATCTTCTGCTCCACCACAAGGCTTGAGCAAACTTGATCCATTGCTGGCTAAAATGGATCAAATGTCTACAGTGCTAGATTCTCATATATAGCACACCACAGACCAGTTTGCATACCTTCAAGGACAGATCACCGCGCTCTCTTCCTAAATACAAGACTTATCTATGGAGCAAGGCTCGGATTCAGAGTCAGATCAGTTCTAGCCCTTTGGCCATTCCGGTCAAAAAGGGGGAGAAAATTTTGAGGGGGAACTGGAGAAGAGGCTTGCACAGCGTTAGGGGAAGCATAGTTTAGAAACTTAGTAACATTGGTTATTGGTTTTTCAGACGGTTTTATTTAGTTTCTTTTAGTCTTGATAACTATTTTACTGCTTATGTTTTAAATAATCTTTGATACTCTGTTTTTATTCCAGTATAATTTTAGTAGTTCTTTTATGATATTGTCTATGCTTTGTAGCATACTTTGTTTGTGCCCATGTTGCTTTTGTAAGCTTTTAGAGTTTGTTTAATTGCATGGTTTGTAGGCTTTTATGGTTTGTGCCATGTATATGCAGTTCCTTGCATATGCAGCCTTTATGCTTGTGTACTTGAAGTTTAATGTCATGCATTTTTCTTCGATACAACACTCTTGTGCCCTAGTAGGATTGTTCCTAGATGCAAATATTTCTTGTATTTTGCATTGGTTGAGTTTTGGATTTGCAAATGATGCTCTTCAAACGAGCTTATCATCTTGCATATCCGGATGTTCATTCCTTGTGTGAATGAGCATAGTGATCGCTTGTGTATAGTGATTGCTTGTTTGATCTTGCCATGATCTAGTGTTTCTATTTCATTTTGCTTGATCATGCTATTATTGTTCCATATGCTTTTCAAGTTTTTTGCATACAATGATGTTATTGTGTTGTTGTGTTTCAGGAGATACTTGTTCATATGTTTCAAAAGCATATCAAAATCTAGAATTAGGTGTGAGTGAGTTTTGCCTTTGTTCCCAAACTCACGTTTAAGTTTAGAGTCTGTTTTAGGGTTTTGTCACAGAATAGCCAAAGGGGGAGATTGTAAAGTTGTTATTTACAACTATGTATTTTGTTGGCTTTTATTCCGTGCCAAATTTGATTGTAATCACTTTCAATTGTTCATACCATGTATTTATTGTGGGATTTGTTGTAAGGGTTGTGTGATAGAGAGAGTGTGTGAAGACTCAAGCATTTGGAGGCTGAAGGATTCTCGCGGGTATGTCACGACTTAGCTTCCTGCGAAGTGAAACATGTGCCTTGCACATGCTGGAATGCAAAGAGTCAGGCCAGGTGGATATAGTTGTGTCTCGCAAGTATCTCGCGGGTAAGGCCATCCCGCGAGACACCCGTAAGACATTCTGTTCTGCCAGTTTCTGCTGACTGACTCACACTTTTTGTACCTATCCTATATATACCCTCATTACCCACAAATGTTCAAGGATGCTTCAGAGAGAAAACCCTAGCCAAACACATTGGGAATTAAAGATTGTCATCCCCACCTTTCTCTATACACTTGCTTGTGGTATTTCCTCAACTCTTCCCTCTCCATTTCCATACTATTGAGAGGTTGATAGCCCAAACACTTACCTCACCCTTTGAGTGTGTTGAGTGACGTTTTGGTGCTACTAGGAAGTATTGGAAGAAGCTTGGAATGGCAGATGCAACATGGAGCTTGTTGCGGGATCCGGAGAGCTAGACAAGACACGGTTCCAAGAAGTCTTGTTGGAGTAGGAGCTTGGAGGGCTTAGGTGCATCGGGTAGATTAGGCTTGGAGGGTCTCTTGCTAACCCATGTATCCTAACTGATTGTCTAGTGGATCGATTTCCGCTTGGAGGGCAGCGGAGAGGTTTTTAGCCGAGTTCTTCGGTTTCCTCTTCGAAAACACGTCTTGGTGTTTTCTGTGTTTGCATCTTTCTTCCCTACTCTTTTATATTCCATTATACTACTGTGTTGCTTAGTTTATGGATTAGAGTAGCTTATTTGCTTATCCGCTCACATTTACACTATTCCGCACTTTGTATTAAGTTAGAGTAAAAACTATCGAGCCGTAATTTTATATTGGGGGGGTCTAAATTGCTCTTGTGTTTTCAACACATTTCCGAGCTTTCAAGTTTTATTATTATGTCTTTTTGTTTCCTTTTTCTTTTATTAACTTTAAGCGGGTTGGTTGATTTTTGTTCTTTCCCGTTCTTAACTTGATCTATCTCTTTTTGACTAACATTAAAAATTTCCATTAATTCATCTATTACCTCTTTCTCAAAATCTAATTTATTGATTTGTTTAGTAATTTTATTATGTCTATCACATTGTTTTTTAGTGTGTCCATATTTTTTACATATATGACAAATAGTATTTCTATGTTTGTCAGTATCCTCATTTTCTGATAACTCAATATTATTTAAAACTGTTTTTTCTTTTTTTCTGTCTATAACTAAAGGTGAATTTAAAATCTCTATCTTTTTAGTTAATTCTGTCAAATTATCATTTTGGGTATATATTATGGATCTTTCAATTGATTTTAGTCTTTCATCAATTTTCTCTTTTAAACTATCATTATTATCAATTTTCCATCTCTTGTTGACTACTTTTGCTTTTACTACACTATCACTATTTTCCTTTTTCCATTATTAGTTTTCCTTCCTTTCTTGACTATTTCTCTTTCTTGTTCTATCTTTTCTTCTACTTCTAGCTTCCTGCGTAGAGATTCTTCAAGCGTATTATTTGCTTTTAGCATGTCTTTTCTTATAACTTTCTGTACATCTTCTTTTGTCTTTACCTCTCTACATAGTTCTTCACTATTCTGTCTTTCCATCCTTTCTATCATTTCTTTTACCATTCCTTTTTTTATCATTCCTTTATCTTTCATACGTGTTGTTCTTTCCCAAATCAGGTCATCTTTAGTCTTTTGTCTTTCATAAAGACTTTCATTTTCTTCATGCATAATTCCTATAAGACTAGTTTATTTCTTTAGTTCGTCCTTTCTTTTGTCTTTATATGTTATAGATATAGGTCTATCAGTTGCTTTTGAATTTTTAAAACTATTGTTATCATTATCTATTAATCCATCTTTTCTATTATCTATCATATTCATTGTTATGTCGGTACCTGTCAAGTTATCCTCTTGCCTATTATGCCAATTATCTGTCATAGTTTTTGTTAAAGGTGATCTATGATGGGGTTCAAATTCTCTGTCTTTTTCTAAAGGTGAATTTAAAGCTTGCATTCTTTCATAGAGGTCCAAAAAACTATCATTTTCGCTTTCTACTACTTTAGTATTTATAGTGGATCTTTCAACATTTTCTAAAGATTCTAATTTTTATTAATCATATCTAGAAAGCTATTATTGTGTTTCTCAGTCTGTCGGTTGATTTTATCTCCTGTTAATATACTCCAATTATTTGTGTTACTGTTGTAGTTATAATCATCAAAATCACTGTCAGAATCAGAGTTTGTTTCATAATCCGTATTACTTTTTGACCAATTATTGTTTATACCTCTCATGCTATAACCTTCATCATAATCTATATCATCGTAGTCCATGTTTCAAATTAGTGTGTGCCGAGCCTGAGTGTGAACAAGCAAACAGATGATGTGCTAATAAATGTATTTATTCTCTTTCTAAGCAATTAATAATTACTGGCGGAACTATTACTAACCACTGGTATCCTTGCTATCGGGACCATCTCCTCGGGAAACTCCATTGCAGGACCACCCAAATAGCGCTTGTCCATCGGCTAACAAAATAGGCTGGCCAATGCGCAACTATGGTTTGCCAACGAGTCTGAGGCTGACCAACGCTATCAAGGAGCAAGTAGTGGCTTTGTAGTAATATGAGTTCCTATTAACTTCTTAATTGCAAAGAAATAAAACTCATACATCTACCATCCATGGCTCTGATACTTATACCATTAACTATCCAAGAGAGAGCACAGTAGTAATATAGAAGCAAAAACAATGATAAAATAGATGATAAAGAAGAAAATAGCAAAATAGATTTATTCAAAATAAGATTAAAATGGAGTATGGAATATGAAAATAAAAGTGTCTTTGATACAAGTTTTGAAAATAAACACTGTCTGAAGAGTTACAAGATTACAAAGTAAAATATGTAAAGGGTTACAAGATTACAAAAGAGAAAGGATTACAAAAGTCTTTCTGAGAGAGGGAGAGAGCTCTGAAATTTGGACCTCAAAGTTGGACCTTAAAACTAGACCTGTCTTCTGTCTTCGAAATCTATATATTTATAGATGAAATGAACCATAGTAAGTCTTCAAAAGCAACATGAGTTAGTTAACTCAATTTAATTTGTTGGTGGAAACTCATAGGAATCTATAAACAATAAAAGTTTTACTATTCATGAACAGTAGTCGATCTGAAAATCTGTCAGGACACATGCTAGTAGTGTCATAAAAATCTATCTGTATTTGTCTGGTCTGTATTGGATTTGCACTACAACAAAATGTATTTTTAGTGACGAAAATTAGTGAGGAAATATTTTTTGTCACTAAAAATATAGCTTTAGTGACGAAATATGAATTTCGTCACTAATAATGAAAAAAATTATTACATTTAGAGACGAAAAATAAATTTTGTCACTATTGTGATCTGAAAAATAAGCGCCAATGGAGGGAAACTTTGGCGCCAACTTAATTAATTTTTAGTGACGAAATATTTTGTCACTGTAGGTATTGCTATGGATAGTTTTAGTGACGAAAATACTTTCGTCGCTATAAATAAGAATTAGTGACGAAAAATAGTCGACCCTAAAAGAAAATAAAGGTTTTGCACTTATATGTTTTTAGTGACGAAATCACATTTTGTCACTAAAAGTTTGCTTTAGTGACGAAATATGAATTTTGTCACTAAAAAAAATAATAGTTTTATCCTTATATGTTTTTAGCGACGAAATCATATTTCGTCACTAAAAGTATGCTTTAGTGACGAAATATGAATTTCGTCTCCAAAGCTTGGGTTCTTTAGTGACGAAATGACATTCGTCACTAAAAAAAAATTAAAAAAAAAAAAAAATACCTTTTGCGATGACGAAATGAGCATTGGCGATGGAAAATAATTCGTCGCTAAAGCCCACTAAAACTACCTCAGCCTTTTATTTTCCAATTCCTTCATAACACATACTCCTCAGAATTCGTTGCCTTCTTCGTTCCCAAAAGAAACCCATTTGCTAAAGCCCATCCTCTCCCAAAACCCAGCACGCCGTCGTCATCGTCGCTGATCCCAATCGTGACGCTTCACCTTGACGCTGGCGATGCTTCACTTCAGACGCCGATGACACTTCAGCTCGCGATCGCATTGCTTTAGACACCTGCGACTCTTTCGATCGTGACAATTCAGGCGTCGATGACGTTCAGCTCTCGATCGTGACGATTCAGATGCCGGCGACGCTTCTGCACTAGCCGGCAACGCTTCAGTTCCAATCGCGACGCTTCAGCTCTCAATTGCCAACGATGCTTCTAGCGACGCTTCAGTTCGCGACGCTTCCATTTTTTTTTCTCCTTTTAAGTTAATTTTTTGTTAATTTTTGTTTCTAAATGCTTGATGTTAATTTTTCTGCTTGATGTTAATTTTTTTTTCCTTTTTGTTTTTTTTTTCTTGTTTGAAATTTGTTCCTGTGGTAGGATAATTTGTCTAAGTTTGAATAGAGACCGTTCTCATTTTGTACAAATTGTTTTGGATGAGGGTTGTGCTGTTGTTGTTTGTGAACAAGAATGGTGATTGTGGTTGTGGAATGGTGATTGTTGTGAAATGTTTTTGGGTCTCAGTTTTGAAATCAATCATAAACTCTTATTTTTACATGTTGATGATGCGTATATTTGTTTTTTTCTATGAATCTGAAACTTTTATCTTTTGTTTTGTTTGATTTATTTTTTAGTGAGAAGTGAAAGTGATTGTTCTTTTGGGTATTTGTGGTTAACCATTTGAGGAAATATACATTTGAAGCTTATTATTGTGGATGTTTCAGTTGCAGGGCAGATGGGTTTGTTTTGTACTCTTATGTAAATCTGAAAATTGAAAAGAAAATTTTATTTTTCATGGAAATCCTAGGTACCCATTTTTGGGATTGTTCCAAAGATGGATTCTTTTTTTTTTTTTTTGGTGGAAAGCTGTGATTCATTTGTAAAGTTATAGAAATGATGGATTCTATGGAACTTTTTATTTTAAGGGTTGTTTTCATTGATGTATAAGTGTACTTATTAGGATGGAGATGTGGTGTAAAGAATAGTGGAGCAGTTGTCATGTCTTTACCAAATTTTTTCAAGGGGATATCTAATAGTTAAACATGATTACATGCTCTAAAAGGAAAAGTTTAGATTGATTTCCTTGTGTGTTTATATTTGTAGAACTTCTTGATAGGGTAGTTTAACACCTTTATTTACTATAACATTGTGTTTTCTTCTTTTTCTCAATGCTGGTTGTGATTTACCTAATTCTAATGACTTTATGTCAATTATCTACTTATTATTTATCATGTAAATCTATGGTATTCTCGATTGAGAGTCATCTTTTTATTAAAATTCTTGCATTGTCTCCATCAAGAGGTAAAGCTTCACTTATCTATGGTTGCATGCAAGTGAAATCCTATTGATACATAGAATGTGTTGATGACTGCAGCCATTAGATCATTGGGAGGCTTATCAAATGTTGGATGTGGGCCCTTGGCAACTTAACTCCATATTTTGTCTTGACTAATTAAACATTAGGAATATTTTTTGCTTATCATTGGGTCTACTTACTGTTCACTAAAAGCTATCTTTCTTTTATTTCCAGCTCTCTCTTTTGTGGCTGAAGAAATTGCGAGGAACAAGGTGAAGAACACAAGTTCACTTTGGACTTTTTCTAAAAGTTGTAAACTTAGCTTGAGCAAAGTAAGTATATTCTAGTTAAAAACTTTTAAAACTCTATATATACTTGTGATGTTGGAAATTTGTTTTGTGGTGGGTTGTTGTGTTGGAGCAAGCGGGTGAATTGCATGGTGTTATAAGGTGGTTTAAATTCATATTGGGAGTGTTTTTAATTTCTTGCAAATGTGAATGAAACTTGTTGATTAGTACCAATTGTTTTCCTTTATTCAATTTCAATACTTGTAAGCATTATAGTTGTGATGTTTGTGATTGGTTTTGTGGTGGGTTGTTGTGTTGGAGCAAGTGACTGGCTTGCATGGTGTTATAAGGTGGTTTAAATTCATATGGGGAGTGTTTTTAATTTCTTGCAAATGTGAATGAAACTTGTTGATTAGTAACAATTGTGTTCCTTTATTCAATTTCAATGCTTGTAAGCATTATAGTTGTGATGTTTATGATTGGTTTTGTGGTGGGTTGTTGTGTTGGAGCAAGCGGGTGGCTTGCATGGTGCTATAAGGTGGTTTAAATTCATATTGGGAGTGTTTTTAATTTCTTGCAAATGTGAATGAAACTTGTTGATTAGTAGCAATTGTGTTCTTTTATTTGATTTCAATACTTGTAGACATTATAGTTATGATGTTTGTGATTGATTTTGTGGTGGGTTGTTATGTTGGAGCAAGCGGGTGGCTTGCATGGTGTTATAAGGTGGTTTAAATTCATATTGGCAGTGTTTTTATTTTTTTACAAATGTGAATGAAACTTGTTGATTAGTAGCAATTGTGTTCCTTTATTCAATTTCAATACCTGTAAGCATTATAGTTGTGATGTTTGTGATTGGTTTTGTGGTGGGTTGTTGTGTTGGAGCAAGCGGGTGACTTGCATGGTGTTATAAGGTGGTTTAAATTCATATTGGGAGTGTTTTTAATTTCTTGCAAATGTGAATTAAACTTGTTGATTAGTAGCAATTGTGTTCTTTTATTCGATTTCAATACTTGTAGGCATTATAGTTGTGATGTTTGTGATTGATTTTGTGGTGTGTTGTTATGTTGAAGCAAGTGGGTAGCTTGCATGGTGTTAGAAGGTGGTTTCAATTCATATTGGGAATGTTTTTAATTTCTTGCAAATGTGAATGAAACTTGTTGATTAGTAGCAATTGTGTTCCTTTATTTGATTTCAATACTTGTAAGCATTATAGTTGTGATGTTTGTGATTGGTTTTGTGGTGGGTTGTTGTTTTGGAGCAAACGGGTGGCTTGCATGGTGTTATAAGGTGGTTTAAATTCATATTGTGAGTGTTTTTAATTTCTTGCAAATGTGAATGAAACTTGTTGATTAGTAGCAATTGTTTTCCTTTATTCAATTTCAATACTTGTAAGCATTATAGTTGTGATGTGTGCGATTGGTTTTGTGGTGGGTTGTTGTGTTGGAGCAAGCGGGTAGCTTGCATGGTATTATAAGGTGGTTTAAATTCATATTGGGAGTGTTTTTATTTTTTTGCAAATGTCAATGAAACATGTTGATTAGTAGCAATTGTGTTCCTTTATTTAATTTCAATACCTGTAAGCATTATAGTTGTGATATTTGTGATTGGTTTTGTGGTGGGTTGTTGTGTTGGAGTAAGCGGGTGGCTTGCATGGTGTTATAAGGTGGTTTAAATTCATATTGAGAGTATTTTTAATTTCTTGCAAATGTGAATGAAACTTGTTGATTAGTAGCAATTGTGTTCTTTTATTCGGTTGTTGTTTTGGAGCAAGCGAGTGGTTTGCATGGTGTTATAAGGTGGTTTAAATTCATATTGGGAGTGTTTTTAATTTCTTGCAAATGTGAATGAAACTTGTTGATTAGTAGCAATTGTGTTCCTTTATTCAATTTCAATACTTGTAAGCATTATAGTTGTGATGTTTGTGCTTGGTTTTGTGGTGCGTTGTTGTATTGGAGCAAACGGGTGGCTTGCATGGTATTATAAGGTGGTTTAAATTCATATTGGGAGTGTTTTTAATTTCTTGTTAATGTGAATGAAACTTGTTGATTAGTAGCAATTGTGTTCTTTTATTCGATTTCAATACTTGTAGGTATTATAGTTGTGTTGTTTGTGATTGATTTTGTGGTGAGTTATTGTGTTGGAGCAAGTGGGTGGCTTGCATGGTGTTATAAGATAGTTTAAATTCATATTGTGAGTGTATATTTGTGTGTGCAATGTATATTTATTTAAGTATTAATATAGACTTGTACATTCATGAATAGGATAGAACTTTATCTAAGTAGCTTATAGACTTAGATGTTAGAATACATTATGCATGAGTTGTCCTTATTTTACTAATGTAGCATTCATCTTGTAATTGTAGTCAAACATGGATAAAAGTTGGATGACAATAGGTAAGACACTCGGTGGCAGATTAAGTTATCCATGTATTGAAGGGGCCAATGCATTTATTAATTCCACAAAAGCGGTTGTGGACTTGAGTGGTAATATTCCGTGCCCGTGTATTCACTTTGTGAATTGCTATCGACAATCTCCTCAAACTGTGCGTATCCATTTGCTTCATCGTGGAATTATGCAATCTTATATTAATTGGTATAATTATGGAGAACCTCGTGTATTGAATGAGAACATTCATGATAATGAAATGTCAGATGGTGATCATATGGATGGTATCGATGTCTTGGTAGGTGACCGAATTAGAGGGGAACTAAGAAATGCAACCGAAGATGAGGAAGTGCATCATTTTGACAAACTTGAGGAAGATGCAAAGTGTGAGTTGTATCCAAGTTGTAGTGATTATAGTATCTTAAAGTTTGTTATTGAGATGTTGAATGTAAAGGTAATGACCAACTTGAGTAATAAGGGACTTGATATAATGCTAGAATTGCCAACAAAGGTTTTACCGAAAGGTAACTTGGTTCCAAGGTCAACTTATGAAGCAAAGAAAATATTACATGACTTGGGCATGTCATACGAGCATATAGATGCATGCAAAAATGATTGTGCACTATTTTGGAAGAAAAATGAAAATCTTGATAAATGTCCAGTGTGTGAAGCGCCTAGGTACAAAGATACATGTACCCAAGGTAAGAAGATTCCTCATAAGGTATTGCTTTACTTCTTGTTGACATGGAGACTGAGGAGATTGTACATGTCAGGCCAATGAGCTAAGGACATGAGATGGTATATAGACAAACGTGTGGACGATGAGATAATGAGGCATCCAGCTGAGAGTGAGGAGTGGAAGGAGTTTGATTTGCAACATCATGACTTTGCCCTCGAACCTCGCAATATAAGGTTGAGGTTGGCTACAGATGGATTTAATCCTTTTGGGAATATGAAAAACAACTATAGTATGTGGCTTGTCATACTTATCCCTTATAATCTACCGCCTTGGTTGGTTATGAAGGAGCCATATTTTATGTTGTCCTTACTTTTTCTCAGTCCCCATCAACCAGGGAATGATATTGATATTTACTTGAAACCATTGATTGATGAGTTGAAGGAGTTGTGGGAAGAAGGTGTAGAAACTTATGATGCTTATAGTAAAGAGCATTTTCAAATGCGTGCAACTTTGTTGTGGACAATATATGACTATCCTGGATTTGGTAACGTGCCTGGGTGGAGGACAAAGGGTTATCATTCTTGTTACACTTGCAACGATCAACCATATGTAGAACAGTTTTAGACCCCTTAAAACAACCAGATTGGTTAGCCTAGATTAATTAGCCAAGTTGTTACTTAGTCAAATTATGCAATTCTAGGTTAAAGCAATCAAATAATCATATCAAAATAATAAAGCAGCGGAATAATAAAAGACATAATGATATGATTACCCAGGAAACCACATGGTAAAAACTTGGGGAGGATTTGACCCACCAATTCTCAAGGCAAACCTGAATCCACTATGAAAGAATCGAAGTTCATACAGAAGGACTACAAGCTACCCGCTTGACTTCCTAATGCTACCCACTAGTAGAACTTACTGACACGACCACGTGCAAGCTCCGAATCCATGGACTCCTTTCTTGAATTCTTTAATCAGCTACAAGCACCCACGCTTGATATTCTTTAAGCTTCAATGGTAGCAACCAAGTTGATCATCAAGATATTGATACTATCTCTAACTTGAAAACCCTAAGCTTTGTGTAAAGAAAAGCTCCTCTAGATCTCACAAGAGATTTACACAAAACAGCAATGTATGAGCAACAATACAACTGGAGCCACTCTAAAAATGTGGCTAGGATTTTACCTTATATACCTAGGGCAAAAACATAAAACCCTAAACATTTAATGAGTTAGGGCTGAGTTGGAAATTCTGCAGAAAACGCAATCTGGTTGACTTTCGATCGATCGAGTCTATTCTTCGATCGATCGAGCCAGACCGAAATGCCCCAATGCATCTGCAGTCTCTCGATTCCAACTTTACAATAAATAAACAACTTTGAGCACACTATAACAAGACTAATCATATTGTTTTGATCATGGTTTGCCAATATTACAAATTAGAGTTCTAAATACATAAATTCCTAAACCTTTAGAACCTAACATTTTTCTTACAATGTTCTAATAGTTCATTATTCATTTGTATTGGTCTAGCTTTAGTAGGTATCCATCTTTCATTAAAGTCTTTTTCATAAGGTAGTTGTACTATGTGTCGGTGCCTGTGCCAAAAAGCAGTGGGGAGATTAGAACAAATTTCTGCCTCAATCTATTGTTTGAATGATTTTATTTTATGATGCAGCATGGGGTCTGTTAATTGATCAGCAATTCTTTTGTATATTATTTCTGATTTTAAAGATTCTAAATGTCTATTCTTTCTATCAATTCTTTCTTTATCAATTTCTTTTATTATGGAAATGTTATCAAGTGAATAGATTTCTTTCGGGATAGGTGGCAAGATGAATTTAAAAATTATGTCTTTTCCTAACACATTAGTTTTAATTCCTTCTTCTATCGTTAAAAATGGGTAAAGTAAAGCCATAAAGGGGTTTCCTAGAATAATTTTAGAAGAAAGGTCTTTAATTAAAACAAAAACTGTTTCAAAGCATACTCCGTGATTACATATGTGGACATTGGGTATTTTATAATTAATTATTAGTTTTTCTCCATTAGCTTGAGTTAATCTTTCAGATGATTTTTCATAATACTTTAAAGGTATTAATCATTCTTGTATACAGTTCATGTCAGCACCTAAGTCTATTAAAGCAATTTCTATCAAAAAAAATTCTTTATTAATTAATAAAGTCATTTCTGTATGCTCTTTTTGAAATATTACTCTGTCAATTAAGTTCAAGAAATTCTGTTTATTGTTGTCATTGTTCAAAATACCTTTTTCTAATAAAGGGGTTTTTATCATGGGTTTAGGAACTTCTTTCAAATTTATTATTTTTGCAATATTCTGTTCATTTATATCTATGGGATTATCTACTTTAATATCTTTAATTTCTTGTTTTAGTATTTTTGCTTCTATCATTAAGTCTTGTATAGTTACTAGTTTTATCTCTATGCCATCTTGTTTCTTTTTTATCTTTTCTTTCTTGTCTTTTTCTTTCTTGTCTCTTTCTTCTTTTCTGCACTCCGTAACATGGTGTTCATATTTCCTACACCTAATACAAGCCATAGGTATGTCTATAGTGTCTGTCAACTTTAGTAAATAGTCTCTTTTGTCTTTTAGATGATTAGGTAGATTATCTATTAATTTCATTATTATGTCTTTTTGTTTCCTTTTTCTTTTATTAACTTTAAGTGGGTTGGTTGATTTTTGTTCTTTCTTGTCTTTAACTTGATCCATCTCTTTTTGACTAACATTAAATATTTCTATTAATTCATTTAGTGTATCTTTTACTAATTTGTTTAGCAATCCTATTCTGTCTGTCACATTGTTTTTTAGTATAACCATATCTTTTACATTTATGACAAATAGTATTTCTAACATGTCTGTCAGTTTTTTCATTATTTGAAGACTCAGTATTATTTAAAACTGCCATATCTCATTTTCTATCTATATCTAAAGGTAAATTTAAAATTCCTATCTTTTTATTTAATTCTGCCAAACTATCATTTTGAGTATATATTATGGATCTTTCAATTGATCTTAGTCTTTCATCAAAATTTTCTTTTAAACTATCATTATTATCAATTTTCCATCTATTGTTGACTACTTTTGCTTTTATTATACTATCACTATTTTCCTTTTCTTCATTATTATTAGTTTTCCTTCCTTTGTTGACTATTTCTTTAGCTTTTGTTCTTTCATCTTTTTCTTCTACTTCTATCTTCCTACTTAGAGATTCTTTAAAAGTACTATTTTCTTTTAGCTTTCTTTTCTTACAACTTTCCCTATTTCTTCTTTTGTCTCTAGCTTTTCACTATTCTGTCTTTCAATTTTTTCTATCATTTCTTTTACCATTTATCTTCTATACGTGTTGTTCTTTCCTGAACCAGGCCATCTTTTATGTTATTAGTCTTTTGTCTTTCCTTTTCTTTATGCATGATTTCTATAAGACTAGTGTCTTTCTTTAGTTCGTCCTTTTCTTTGTCTTTATATGTTATAGATATAGCTCTGTCAGTTGCTTTTGAACTATTGTTATCATTATCTATTAAGCCATCTTTTCTGCTATCTATCATATGTATTGATATGTCAGTACTTGTCAAGTTATCCTTTTGCCTATTATGCCAATTATCTGTCATAGTATTGGTTAAAGGTGATCTATGATAGGGTTCAAATTCTCTTTCTTTTTTTAAAGGTGAATTTAAAGCTTTCAATCTTTCATAGAGGTCCAAAAAACTATCATTTTTTCTTTCTACTTTAGTACATATAGTGGGTCTTTCAACAAATTCTAAAGATTTTAATTTTTTATTAATTATGTCTAAGAAACTATTATTGTGTCTATCAATTTGTCGGTTGATTTTATCTCCTGTTATAGTACTCCAATTATTTGTGTTATTATTGTAATTGTAGCTATATTCATCAATATCACTATCAGAATCAAAATCTGTTTCATAATCCATATTACTATTTGACCAATTATTGTCTATATATCTCATGCTATAACCTTCATCATAATCTATATCATCATAGTCCATGTTTCAAACAGATGATTACTAAGCAAACAAATATATCTCAGTCTATATCATTAGTGTGTGCCTAGCCTGAGTGTGAACAAGCAAACAGATGATGTGCTGATAAATGTATTTATTCTCTTTCTAAGCAATTAATAATTACTGGCGGAACTATTACTAACCACTGGTATCCTTGCTATTGGGACCATCTCCTCGGGAAATTCCATTGCAGGACCACCCAAACAGAGCCTGTCCGTCAGCTAACAAAACGGGCTGACCAACGCCAAACTATGGTTTGCCAACGAGTTTGAGGCTGACCAACACTATCAAGGAGCAAGTAGCGGCTTTGTAGTAATATGAGTACCTAGTAACTTCTTAATTGCAAAGAAATAAAACTCATACATCTACCATCCATGGCTCTGATGGCTCTGATACCATTAACTACCCAGGAGAGAGTACAGCAGTAATATAGAAGCATAAACAATGATAAAATAGATGATAAAGAAGAAGATAGCAAAATAGATATATTCAAAATAAGTTAAAATAGAGTATGGAATATGAAAACAAAAACTAGTAAAATCTTACTTGAATAAAACTTTTGTCTTTGATAAAACTTGAAAACAAGTTGTCTTTGATACAAGCTTAAAAATAAACACTGTCTGAAGAGTTATAAGATTACAAAGTAAAATCTGTAAAGGTTACAAGATTATACCTGTCTAAAGGGAAGGGTTACAAGATTACAAGAGTGGAAGGATTACAAAAGTCTTTCTGAGAAAGGGAGAGACAGACATACTATGATAATCAGACAGACTCCCTTGTATTGTTATTCCCTCTCTTGATACTTTTAAAATTGTTGAGACAAATGCTTCTGACATAGGTTATGGTGGAATTCTCTTATGCCCTTGTTGGATTTTATATCCTTGATGCAATTACTTTGAGTTGTTGCATTAGTTGAGTGTTGGACATGCAAATGATACTTTGCATTGAGCTTATTAGCTTGCATGTCCAGATGTTCATTCCTTGTGTAAATGAGCATTATGGTCACTATTTATAGTGATTGTTCCTTTTTGGTAAAGCCGTGATATATTGCTTTAATCTATATTGCATGATCGCATTGTACTTGCTCCATATGCATTACAAGTTTTTTGCATACAATGATCAGGTTGTGTTGTTGTGTTTCAAGAGATACTTGTACTTATGGTTCAAGAGCTACACAGATTCTAGAGCTAGGTGTGAGTGAGTTATGTTCAACTGTTCCTAACTCACATGTTAAGTCTAGAGTTTGTTTTAGGGTTTTGTCATGGAAGAGCCAAAGAAGAGATTGTAAGGTTGAATTTAATCAACCATCTTGTTGGCTTTATTCCGTGCCAATTTGCTTGTAATTTAGCATTAGAAACCCTGTATTTAAATGGAAATCATGTAAGGGTAGTGTGTGAGAGAGTGTGAAAAAAAGCTCAAAATTATGCAACTCAACAGGGCCTCGCAATTGGATCTCGCAGCTGGCTTGCGGCTTGTAAGTCGCCAAAGGAGATGAAGAGTCACGCCAACTATTGCACTACAGGACAAAACTTCCAGCTGGCCAGGTTGTTAGCTTGTGACTTAGTCAAGTCGTGAGGCTGAGTCATCAGTCTACTCTGTTTGGGAAAAAACTGACTCTTTGCATTCCAAACACACATCAGTATAAATACACCTTATACCCACGAAATGTAGAGAGCTTCCAGAGAGAATTTTGAGAGAGAAACCCTAGAGAAAAACAAGATTGTCTCATCCACAATCTTCATCCTTTGATTCTCCAAATTCCTCTATTCTCACCCTCTCCATTGTTACATCTTTGAGAGGTACATTAGCCAAATCCTTTTCTAACCATACCCATATCTGTGATAAGGCTATTTGGTGCTTAGGAAGTAGTTAGGAAGGGACCAATTGATATTGGTTGATGCTATGGGCTATAACGGAATTTGGTAAGCTAAAGAAGACAAGGTTCGGCGTAACCTTGTTGGAGCAAGAAGCTTGGAGGGCTTAAGTACACTAGGTAGATTAGGCATGGAGAGTCTTCTGCTATTCATGTATCCCAACTTCATTCTTTAGTAGACTATTGACCGCTTGTAGGGCGGCGAAGAGGTTTTACACCGAGAATTTTGTTTTCCTCTTCGATAACACATCGTTATGTTGTCTTTGTGTTTGCATCTCTCTTCCCTTAATCTTTGCTATTTAATTTCTGCTGTGGTTGTGATTTTATTTGGTTTAGATTGGTTTATCAATTCTGTTTTAGCTTATTTTCATGTTCTGCACATTCATTGTTTGATAATAAGCTTGAATTGGTAATTTGTTAATTGGGGGTCTAAACATTCATAGGTGTCTTATACATATATTGAACATTCAGAAATAATTGTTGTAATCCCTTTAGTTAAGTAGTTAGCTAATTGGTTGAGATTAGGATGAGTTAGCTAAGATTTGAGCACATGTAACTCATTTAACACATGGCTTAATTCATAAAGCACATGTTGAATTAACTAGCCAATTATCTTGAGCCATATAAGCCACAATGACATTAGAGCTAGTTTCCTATACTTCATTGTAATTCAACATTAGATATCAATTGAAGAATAAACCAACTTCTTAATACATTAGTGCATCTCTCTCTTTCTCTCTCTTAATCTCTCTCTTTCTCTATGGAGGGTGACTACCTCGAATTAAGTCAATTTTCCTACAACTCCCATCAATCCCCCTATAATTCCTATCCATTCCCATTAGGAACCACCAGATTCCTAGCACTAAATAGAAATGGGAAGACAATTTCAAAATTGAGTTTCCAGAATTCAATAGCAGCTTAATAGCAGAAGATTTTGTTGACTAGCTTTATCAAATGGAAAGGATCTTAGAATACCATGAGATTCCTGACCAAAAGAGGGTAAAGTTAGTGGCAATTAAGTTGAAAAGAAGAGCTTCAACATGGTGTAAGCAATTCCAGATGTAGAGAGTAAGGATGGGAAAGAGAAAGATTCAAGAATGGCCTAAGATGAAGAAAGCCTTGGAGAAGCAATTTCTACCTTTCAACTACATGCAGTCTCTTTACAAAAATTTGCACAATTTGCGGCACACAAGTTTTGTGGATAATTATGATGAGAAGTTCTATAAACTTTTGTCAAAATTGGATCTACAAGAAACTGAAGAGTAGTAGATAGCGAGGTATCTTAGTGGATTGAAGCTTTCTATTCAAGATTCTTTCAGTATGTATCCATTGTGTATATTTTCTGAGGCTTACAGTAGGGCAGTCATGATGGAAAGGCAACTTGCTAGAAAGGCAATGCAACTTCAAAACCTTGGTGGTTCAAGAAACCATGTGCTGCCTGCATCCAAGCCTTGGAAAGGCAATGGAGTCAACAAAGAAAGAAGTCAGAACTCAAGTGCCAGTGGAGTAGTATTCAAATGCTATATGTGGTGAAAAGGGGCATAAGGCTAACGAATGTAAGAATTTTGCGGTACAAACCAGAAATAAAGCCTTATTGTTAGAGGAAGATGGTAAGTTTGACACCTGATCTTATTACCAAGCAATTCAGGGTACCCCGCATTTTTTTTTTCCTTGGAAGGGTGTTCGGAAACCAAAGATTCTTAAGAGAGTGGCTTTCTTCTTGTGGACAGCTGCTCACAACCAGATTCTCACATTGGATAATTTCATGCTTAGGGGTCGCCCTTTGGTAAATCGGTGTTGTATGTGTTGTTGTGATGGGGAGTCGGTAGACCATCTTCTACTTTATTGTCCTGTTATGCATACCTTATGGATCTTCATGCTTCAGGCTTTTGGTATTCATTGGGTTATGCCAAGATCAGTGGTGGGATTGTTATCTTGTTGGCATTAATGGCTTGGGAAGCATAACTCGAATATTTGGAATTTGATTCCACGGTGCTTAATGTGGATTGTTTGGCTAGAACGAAATCGTCGTTCCTTTGAGAACATGGAGAAGACGCTGGATGATTTAAAGGTTTTATGATAGCCCAGTCTTTTTGAGTGGTCTCGTTGTTGGGGCTTTATTGATTCTTCGTCTCTTTCTGAGTTTATGTTTTCCCTTAGATTATCTTTCTAATTTCCCTCTCTTTTGTTTTGATGTTTTTTTGTTTGTTTGTTTGTTTTTTTTTTTTTTTCCTGTTTCTTATTGTTCATCATCATGAACAACTTGTACTTTTCATTTTTTCTCATTAATAATAGTTCTCTGATTACCTATCAAAAAAAAGTTAGAGGAAGATGAAATTTGTGTTGAGAATACAATGTCAGAACTAGAAGCAATCTGTTAGGTTCTAAGGTCTTAGGATTTTATGTATTTAGAACTCTAATTTGTAATGTTGGCAAACCATGATCAAAACATTGTATGGTGTCTTCTTTAGACTTGCTCAAAGTTGGTTTGATATTGTAAAGTTGGAATCGAGTGGCTGCAGAAGTATTTGGGACTCTCGGCCTGGCTCGATCGATCGAAGAATAGACTCGATCGATCGAAAATCGCACAGGTTGAATTTTCTGCAGAATTTCCAACTCAGCCCTACTTCATTAAACGTTTAGGGTTTTATGTTTTTACCCTAGGTATATAAATAAAACCCTAGCCACGTTTTTGGAGGTTGTCCATATTGTATTGTTGCTCATACATTGCTGTTTTGTGTGAATCTCGTGTGAGATCTTTGAGGAGCTTTCCTTTACACAAAACTTAGGGTTTTCATGGTGAAGATTATTTCAACATCTTGAAGATCATTATTGTTGCAACCATTGGAACTTAAAAAGAAAAGCAAGCGGGGAGCTTGTAGCTGATTGAAGAATTCAAGAAAGAAGTAGTCCGTGGATTCGGAGCCTGCGCGTGGTCGTGTCAGGAAGTTCTACTGGTGGGTAGCATTAGGAAGTCGAGCGGGGAGCTTGTAGTCCTTTTGTACGAACTTCAATTCTTTCATAGTGAATTCAGGTTAGCCTTGAGGATCGGTGGGTCAAATCCTCCCCAGGTTTTTACCGTGTGGTTTCCTGGGTGATCATATCTTGTGTTCTTTATTTTCCGCTGCACTATATCTTGATATGATTGTTTGGATTGTTTTAACCTAGAATTGTTTAATTTGACTAAGTAACAACTTGGCTAATTAATCTAGGCTACGCAATCTGTGTGTTTTAAGGGGTCTAAAACCGTTCAAGTGGTATCAGAGCTTGGTAGCTCTTTGTGCTTGAGATTTTTAATCTCTGAGTTGATCCTTGACCCCTGTTGTCATGGAGCATGGACACTCTCTGTTTGTTCCTCCTCATTTTGATGGGAACAACTATGCCTATTGGAAAGTAAGGATGAAAGCATTCCTGAAATCCATTGATGAAAGGGTTTGGAATTCCGTTGAATACGGATGGGAGAAGCCCGCTACTCCTGTAAGTGAGTGGCAAACTTCTGAAAAAGAAGCAGCAAGCTTCAATAGCAAAGCTATGAATGCTATCTTTAATGCTGTTTCTATGGAGGAATTTAAGAGAATCTCTAATGTTGAGGTTGCTCATACTGCTTGGAAAATCCTCCAAACTGTGCATGAAGGCACAAAGGCAGTTAAGATAAACAAACTGCAGCAATTAACTTCTAGGTTTGAAAACATTAGGATGTCTGATGATGAATCCTTTGATGAATTTTATGCCAAACTGAATGATATTGTTAATTCTGCTTTTAATTTGGGTGAAATCTATGATCAACCTAAGATTGTTAGGAAGATTCTTAGATCTTTAACTGAAGACTTTAGACCCAAAGTGACTGCCATAACTGAAAGCAAGGATGTGGACTCCATCCCTGTTGATGAGCTTGTAGGATCTCTTCAATCCTATGAGTCTGACCTACCTAAAGTAAACAAATCCAAATCAATGGCTCTTAAGTCAGTTGATGATGTTGATGGTGGTGGATTTGATGATGAGCTCTCTGCTACAGAGATTGCCTATCTTGCCAAAAATTTTAAGAACTTTCTTAGGAATACAAATAGAAAGGCAAGAGGTACTTACACTGCTGAACCTAGAAATTTTAGGAAGAATGATCCCACGAAGGTTAACAATTTTGAAAAACCTAGAGAAAATTCTGGTCAATCTTCTAATAACTCTCTGGGTCCTCAATGTTTTGGCTGTCAAGGGTATGGTCATGTGAAGTCTGAATGTCCTACATTCTTAAGGACTAAGGGTAAAGCTATGGCTGTAACCCTTAGTGATAATGAGGTTTCTGATGATGAGTCCGGTGGTGACGAGGATGGAAACTTCATTGCTTTCACGGCTACTGCTATAGTCAATGAAGGCATATCTGCTGAAGAGAACCCTTCTGATGGGGAACTCTCTGAAGATGCAGATCTTCAAGAGGCCTATAACAAACTTTGCAAAATTGCTGCAAAGGATGCTATGAAAGTTGAACTTGGCCTAAAGAAAATTGATTCTCTTGAGCTTGAAAAGAGAAACTTGCTTGTTAAACTGTTTGATGCAAATGAACTTTTGAATAATGTTAAATCTGAGAATATGCTTTTGCTTGATAAAGTTAGAACTTTGGAACATGATTTATCTGTTGCTAGATCTGCTAGTTCTAAACTTGATCACATGCTGAATGTTCAAAAGTATCCTTATGATAAAACTGGGTTAGGATATGTTGAAAGCATCTTTGATACTGGACCTCATTCCACTACTTTTGTTCCTTCTTCTTCTTCTAAACCTTCTGTGAGTGAGGGTGTGAGTGAAACTGTCAAACCTTCTGCGAGTGAGGTAGTTAAACCTGTAGAAGTTTCACCACCTAAGAAGACTAGGGTAGACTTAAGAGAAGCTAAACCTAAGGAGCCTACCAAATCTAAGGACAAGATGCATGGTAAACCTGCATGGGTTTGTCATTATTGTGGTAAGTCTGGACATATTCGTCCTAACTGTTACAAGCTTTAAGCTGATAAGAGAGCAAATAAACCAAAAGTGCCTGTGCCTCAAGCACAAGATCCTATGGCATTAATTGGTGAATTGGTAAAGGTGTTAAACCTTTATTCCAATCATGGAGTTGGGAATCACTCGAATGTGAATAAGAACTCCATTGCTCATGGTGCATCTAAAAAGTTTTGGATGCAAAAGACTCGAAATACTTGAGTCTTTCTGACATGGTCCTTGTGCTTCATTGCTCTATTCTTTTGTGACCATTGTTCTTTGTTTTTTTTTGTGTTTTCTTTGTTCTAGGACTTGCATTGCATTACATTCATGCATTTCATTCTAGGATTTATTTGTTTTCCTTTAAATAAAAAAAAAAAAAAAAAAAAAAAAAAAAAAAAAAAAAGAAGGAAGCAAATTTATGTTGAACATATTGTTCTTGATTTTTGAAAAACAAGGTTGGTCAATTTATTTACACATAACATGTCTTATGTACCTTGTTTAACTTGGATGAGCTTACTTTATTGCACTTTACTAGTTTGAGCTTTGTAGTGCATGTTGTGTGGGAAAGATGTTTATGGTGTTTATCACTTTGTCTTAATCTTGAAGTCACATGTTATTTGACTGTCGGACTTGATCCTTTTGAGAAAGGCATAAATAACCATCTCACCACTGTTCACTAGCCAATCATGAACACCTTAGTGCATATCATAAGATTCTGTGCTCGAGAAAGTGTAGCACATGCACAAAAAGAACATAAGGTGTAGCCTCAAAATAAATTAAAACTGGTGTGTACTATTAGGCTTGATGCCATTTCACTTAATTCAAACCGGTGTGTACTATTAGGCTGAATGCCATCTCATGCAAATAAGAGGCAAAAATACAAGAAACTTACATGATTGCAAGCTTTTGTTCTAGGAGATGTGGGAGTTATAGGATGTAACTTTTTAGGTGATAGTCTCTTTTGCATTCTATGTGATGAATTTTGTAGACTTTGTGATTGATTGCTATTCACATATCACCTCACATGTATCTCAAGTTTTTGCTAGTATCACACACGACACAAGTTACTCTTTGTTAAACACTGTACATGCTAGTGTGTGTTTTTGGTCTGACCAACCAAGTTTGAAAATGTCTTGAGACTTATGCACAACATATTTGTTGCTTGAGAAAATATAATGGGAGGTTGATTGCAATTTGCTTAAGAATATTGGGTTTAAAATTTTGGGTTTTTGAAAAAGCATTCCATCTCATACTCATGCATTTTGTTTCTTCAATTAAATGCTTTGAGGAGTTATTTTCAAAATTCGGCTTGTGTTTTTCAAAAACTGTGATTTTTTCCAAAATTTAGTGAGCCTCTGCCCATTTCGATCGATCCAACCTATTTTTCGATCAATCGAAAAAGTTCTCTCATTTGTCTTAAAATGACTGTGCTTTTCGATCGATCGAATGCAATTTTCGATCAATCGAAAAAGTGCTCTCATTTGTCTTAAAATGACTGTGCTTTTCGATCGATCGAATGTATTTTTCGATCGATCGAATATCGTGAAAAAGGTTTTTAAAAGGCACTTTTCTGACTTTTTCAAAGATCCTATTTCAAAACTTTTCAAAACTTTTTCCTCTCTCCGCGTTGGCAAGCTTTGTTTTGTGATTTTTTGTCGTTTTCTTCCGAAGTCTTTGCACAATCTTTCTCTCCTCAAGCCGGTAAGACTCTTTTGCCCTTCCTTTTGATTTTATTTTCATTATTTCATGCATTAATCCATGCATTTAAGGGTAATTTTCGGACTTGATTCTTTTTGGCTTTTCTGTTGATTCAAACCTTAGTTTATGAAATTGATCATTGGGTTTTTGTGGGGACACATTATATTAATGATCCTTGGTGGTTAATTTGATCAGTTTGGTGTTTTGTGAAAAATTGAAAATTCTAGGGTTTGTTCTTGATCCGAATTGGGGATTTTGTTGAATTGGATTGAATTTGATGAAATTGGCTTGTTGTGTTGGTGTAATTAAGCATTATAATCTATGTGCTGTGTTTTGTAATGCTTAATTCATCAATTTGTTACAAAATTTTCAAGTGGTTTTTCAAATTTTGGGATTTTTTGATAGAAATTCCTTGTTCAAGCCAATTTTGTCCAATTACTTTCAATTAAACTTAATTTGTCACTGCATTTAGATCATGCATCACAACATGTTATTGTTCATGCATCATATAGATTTTTGTTCTATATTATTTATTGTGCTAATTTGCAGTCTGCCTTTGGTTTTGTTTTCTCTTGTTTCTTTGTGTTTTTCTCTTTGTGTCTCTGTCCTTTCCTTAGCACTATGCCTAGGAAAACTAGAGCCCGTAGGAGTGTTCCCTCACCTTCTCCTTCACCCCCTCCATCCTTTGATAGTGAGAGGTTTCCGCGTGAGGAAAACCAAGAGATTTTTGTGAAACTGACCGTTAAGAGAAAGATTTGGGCTGAGCGTTCTGTGCTTTTAGATGAGCTTGATCCTGCCATTAGGGCAAATTTTGAGCGTCGGGGTTGGTTACCCTTGGTGGAGATTTCTGATCCTCCTCCACCTTCTGCCTTGATTAGAGAGTTCTATTCGAACATCTCTATCCGCGTCTATGATTCCAACACTCTTGTTAAGTGTTGGATACGAGGCGTAGAGTACACCATTACTCCTCGGGTAGTGGCTGATGCTCTTGGGGTACCATTGGTCCAGCATCCTGTCTATCCTTATGCTGAGTCTCCCGAGATTAGCGATGTTTTGTCATACGTCACTGGTACTACTGTCCAGTGGGGTTCTGATCCTCGGATCACTTCTGCTGAGCTTTCTGGGTTGCACTATCTGTTCTTTCGGATAGCTTGTCATTCGATCTGGCCTATTTCCCATGTTCACACCATTCCCCTTGAGAGGTGTGTTTTTCTATACGCTCTTGTTACTGATGCTCCTATTAGTTTTCCCCATCTTTTTCTTCGTTCTTTGAACGAAGTTTATAGGAGTTCATCGACTGCTCATGCTCTAGTTCATCCTATTTTCATTCATAGGATTCTTCTCTTTCTTGGTCTTGATGACTTTCCTTCCTCTGAGCCCGTCCATGTGATAGGACCTATAGGTGCGTCTTTTCTTAGACAGAGGGCCGCTCATCTTCGAGCTGGTTCTAAACACCCTAGATCTGAGCCCTCTAGTAGTGCACCTCCTCCTCCTTCTTCTTCTGCAGGTTTTGCTGGTGAGGATATTCCTATTCCTGTTGGTGATGATGCTGCTGCTGATGTTCCTCCACCTCCTTCGGCCGACTTTGATGTTCGTCGTACTTTGGAGACTGTCATGACTGTTCAGCAGGCTCATGGTCAGATTTTGGTGGACTTGCTGGATGAGATGCGTGCTCTCCGAGCTGATCTTGCGCATCTTCGTTCACCCTCACCACCTCCTTTTGATGGCGACTTGTGATTGCCCTTTGGCATTCCGTCACAAAAAGGGGGAGTGGAGTTTTGACCTGTAGTAGAGTTTTTGTTGTTAGGGGGAGATTTTTTTTTGTTTTAGAGGATCTTGTGGAGTTTTAGATTGTATCTATGTGCTTCACTTTGTATATCATTTTTGGGATATTCATGTTAGGAGGAGTAACATTGATTGATATACATGATATTTTTTATTGATTCTTGTTGCTTTATGATTCACTGCGTATTGATTTATATTTATGTCTTGTTCATTTTTATATGTCTTTATTTTGTGTTGTGTGGATCTTACAAGAATGTTATACCTGTTATTTTACTCTTTACTGTCACACATGCGTTTATGCGTTTGTTGAGTATTTCAGGATTATACAGGTTGATTCAACTAAGCTGCTGTCTACACTTGCAACTATGGATAGTAGTTAGGCTGAATTGAATTTTTTGAGCATTATCTTTGTAAAGGGCTTTTTATTTGTAAAACTTTGAGCTGTTAATTAGGGTTTTGTCACGGATTGCCAAAGGGGGAGTTTGTTAGGTTCTAAGGTCTTAGGATTTTATGTATTTAGAACTCTAATTTGTAATGTTGGCAAACCATGATCAAAACATTGTATGGTGTCTTCTTTAGACTTGCTCAAAGTTGGTTTGATATTGTAAAGTTGGAATCGAGTGGCTGCAGAAGTATTTGGGACTCTCGGCCTGGCTCGATCGATCGAAGAATAGACTCGATCGATCGAAAATCGCACAGGTTGAATTTTCTGCAGAATTTCCAACTCAGCCCTACTTCATTAAACGTTTAGGGTTTTATGTTTTTACCCTAGGTATATAAATAAAACCCTAGCCACGTTTTTGGAGGTTGTCCATATTGTATTGTTGCTCATACATTGCTGTTTTGTGTGAATCTCGTGTGAGATCTTTGAGGAGCTTTCCTTTACACAAAACTTAGGGTTTTCATGGTGAAGATTATTTCAACATCTTGAAGATCATTATTGTTGCAACCATTGGAACTTAAAAAGAAAAGCAAGCGGGGAGCTTGTAGCTGATTGAAGAATTCAAGAAAGAAGTAGTCCGTGGATTCGGAGCCTGCGCGTGGTCGTGTCAGGAAGTTCTACTGGTGGGTAGCATTAGGAAGTCGAGCGGGGAGCTTGTAGTCCTTTTGTACGAACTTCAATTCTTTCATAGTGAATTCAGGTTAGCCTTGAGGATCGGTGGGTCAAATCCTCCCTAGGTTTTTACCGTGTGGTTTCCTGGGTGATCATATCTTGTGTTCTTTATTTTCCGCTGCACTATATCTTGATATGATTGTTTGGATTGTTTTAACCTAGAATTGTTTAATTTGACTAAGTAACAACTTGGCTAATTAATCTAGGCTACGCAATCTGTGTGTTTTAAGGGGTCTAAAACCGTTCACAATCCAAGAAAAGGAAGCAGTTGAGTTAGGAGAAGATACTAAAGGGAAGAAGGTCTCATGCTGGTGACTAGGAAGACCTTTCTAACTCCTAAGTTTTAAAAATGAGAAAGAAGGGCTTAGGGGTAACATCTTTTGCACTACATGTTCCATCCAAAACAGGGTGTGTAATTTGATCATTGATGGAGGGTCTTGTGAGAATGTTGTTTCTCAAGAAGTAGCAGACAAGCTGAAGTTGAAGACAACTGATCATCCTCAACCTTACAAGCTGTCATGGCTTAAAAAAAAAGGAGTTTTGTGAAGGTTGACAAGCAGTGCTTGGTGTCTTTCTCAATAAGGAAGCAGTTCTTTGATGAAGTCCTATGTGATGTGGTGAAAATAAATGCCCTGCCACCTATTGTTAGGCAGACCTTGGCAATTTGATAGAAGAACCATGCATGATGGGAGAAGGAACTCATACAACCTGATCAAATATGGGAAGAAGTTCATTCTACTGCCACAAAAGAAGAAAGCTAAAGTCCTCTATTCCTAATTCTTCCTTCTTGGTCACTAAGTCCTTTATGAATGAAAGTTTGGAAGTAAGGATTATGCATATGTTGTTGTCTACTTTAGAGTTGGAGTCTATGAATATACCAGTAGAGATTAGGCAATTAATCTTGGGATTTGAAGATGTGTTTCCTACTGAATTGCCTAGTGATTTACCTCCCATGAGAGACATTCTACATTGTATTGATTTGGATAGTGCATCATTACCTAATAAGCCTACTTATAGAATGACACATTTAGAGAAGGGAAAGATTCAAATACAAGTTGGAGAGTTGTTGGCTAAAGCATACCTTAGGCCTAACACTAGTCCTTGTTCTGTCCCAGCCCTCTTTACACCCAAAAAGGATGGCTCTTGGAGAATGTGTGTAAATGGTAGGGCTATTAGATGATATGTTGGACTGTTTATCTTGTGCCAAGTTATTTTCTAAAATAGACTTAAGGAGTGGGTATCACCAGATTAGAATGAGATCTAGAGATGAATGGAAGACATCATTTAAAACCCCTCATGGCTTGTTTGAATGGTTGGTGATGCCATTTGGGCTAACAAATGCTCCAAGTACTTTCATGAGAGTAATGATCCAAATGTTGCAGCCTGTGTTGGGAGTCTGTGCAATGGTTTATTTTAATGACATTTTAGTGTATTGTAAGAGCTTGAATGATCATTTAGAGCATCTTAAAAGAGTGGTTGAGCTGTTAAGAGAGTATAAATTCTATGCAAACACAAAGAAATGCACTTTTGCAATAAATCAGGTGGGATTTTTGGGGTATGTCATTTCTACAGAAGGTACCAAAATGGATTCTTCTAAAGTGTAGGCCATTCTTGACTGGCCAATTCCCAAATCAATCAGTGAAGTACGAAGCTTTCATGGCTTAGCCACTTTCTACAAAAGGTTCATCTGGAACTTTAGTTCAATAACAACACGTTTAATTGATTGTGTTAGTACATTTTAAATTAAATATGTTGAAACTCAAAATAACTGAAGATGAATAAAGAGATGAGTTATAATTTGTTAAAGAAAGAGTTACTTGTATGTAAGTTAGATTAAATAAATTAAGAGAAGTTTTCTAAATTAATAAATAACATGTAGGTTATGTGAAGGGTTGGAAGACTATATATATGGCTATGCTATGGACTAATTTCATATCAAGAGTGAATGAAGAAAATAGTTAAAACCAACGAGTATTGTGTGAGAGAGTGAATTCAATAATATTCCTAAATACTTGAGAAATTTCGGGCCAAAGAAAGGTGTTCTTCTGGTGGAGCTTTGGGCTTGAACACTTTGTGTAGAAGCTGTTCTAGCCATACAACATTTGTTGGGCTGTTGTATCCTGGGGGAAACAAGTCAGAGAAGGTCTGCACCGGTTACAAAGATTAGCCAACCAAGGGCTTGAATCTCCTTAAAGAGAGCGAGTGCCGCGCCTCAGTCCAAATAGTATTGTGTAATTTCTCTCTTTAAATTAATAATATTCAACATACTATTCAGTTTCTCTTAGTGTTGTTTCCATTATTATTGTGTTTGCACCAACAATTTTAAGGAGATTCAAACACATGGATCCTACACAAGAGAAACCAAATGAGCCTGTTGGAGATCTTAACAAGCCCTTTCGCTTTAAGGGAGCCCACTTCAAGAGGTGAAAAGGAAAAGTCCTCTTCTACTTGAGTCTTCTCAAAGTCGCCTACATCCTCACTGACAAGAATCCATCAAAAGTTCCTACTGATGAGATGAGTGAGGAAGAATACATTCTCCATAAAAAAAAAAATAGATAAGTATACAAAAGATGAATATAATTGTCGCTCTTATCTATTGAATTTTCTTGCCGATCATTTCTATGATTATTATGATACAACTTACAATTCTACTAAGAAAATTTGGAAAGCTTTACAAAGCAAGTATGATACCGAGGAGGCAGGTGCAAAGAAGTATGCCGCTAGTAGATTTTTCCGATACCAAATGGTGGATGGAAAATCGGTGGTGGATCAAGCACAAGACTTCCAAATGATTGTGGCAGAATTGAGATTCGAAGGCATAAAGATTGGAGACAATTTGGTGGTAGCGGGCATAATTGATAAACTACCACAATCTTGGAGGGAGTTCCAAAAGACTTTACGGCACAAACAAAAAGAGACATCCTTGGAGACTTTGATCACACGCATCCGTGTGGAGGAGGAGGCTAGAGGACAAGATGCACTCATGACACAAGAGAGCAATGGTAATTCCACCACAAAGGTAAACTTTATTTCAGCCAATAATAATATGCCCAAAAATCATTTTCCTAGAAATGGTCAATTGAAGCCTAAAAAGAGAGCCTTTAAAAATAGTAATAGACCTCAAGGAAGGGGAAACCTGAATAAAAATTACAATAAGAACCAAGGACCCCCTTCACAAGATCAATTTAATAAATCATGTTTTGTCTGTGGCAAGAGTGGGCATATTGCTCGATTTTGCAAATTTCGGAAACGTGAATCTGTCCCGCAGGCTAACGTAACTGAAGAGCCTTTAGTGGCTATGATTACAGACATCAATATGGTGCAATATGTTGAAGGGTGGTGGGTAGATTCTGGTGCTAATAGGCATGTCTGCTATGACAAAAATTGGTTCAAATTGTACACTCCTTTTGAAGAAGAAAAAACTGTTATGCTTGGTGACTCTAGCAAAACTAAGGTTCTTGGGAGTGGTGAGGTTGAATTGAAATTCACTTCTGGACGCGTGCTAACATTGAAAGATGTAATTTTCACTCCGTCCATGAGGAAGAATTTGATGTCATGCTTTTTGCTTAACAAGGCTGGCTTCAAGCAAACTATGGAATCTGATAATTATGTAATCACTAAAAAGGGATTATTTGTGGACAAGGGTTATGCTTGTGATGGAATGTTTAAATTGAATGTTGAGAATAATAAAGCATCAACCAGTTCAGTTTATATGCTTTCTTCTATTAATTTTTGGCATGCTCGTTTGTGTCATATGAATAGTAGATATGTGGGAATTATGAGTAGTTTAGGATTAATTCCAAGACTGTGAAAAGATTTTGAAAAATGTGAAACTCTAAGATTACAAAAAGGACTCATAAAAGTGTTAAAAGAAATACCGAATTGCTTGAGTTAATTCACTCCGATTTATGTGAATTTGAGGGAATTTTAACTTGTGGAGGAAATAGATATATTATCACTTTTATTGATGATTTCTCAAAATATACAACTATTTATTTGTTGAAAAATAAAAGTGATGTTTTTGAAAAATTTCAAGATTTTTTAAAAGAAGTTGAAAATCAATTCGGTAGAAAAATAAAAAGAATAAGAAGTGATAGAGGTCGCGAGTATAAATCAAGTGCATTCAACTCATTTGTTCAGTCTTTGGGAATTATCCATGAAACTACTGCACCATATTCACCTGCTTCTAATGGTGTGGCTGAAAGAAAAAATAGAACTTTAATTGAGTTAACAAATGCCATGTTAATTGAATCTGGTGCACTTTTACATTTTTGGGGTGAAGCTATTTTAACTGCATGTCATGTCTTGAATAGGGTGCCACATAAAAAGTCACACACCACACCTTTTGAGATGTGGAATGGACATAAGCCAAATTTGGGATATTTGAGAGTATGGGGTTGTCTTGCTTATGTAAGGCTTACTGACCCTAAAATGCCTAAATTAGGTATAAGAGCTACTTCCTGTGCTTTTCTTGGTTATGCGATTAATAGTGCAGCCTATAGATTTTTTGATCTTGGAAACAAAATAATTTTTGAATCTGGTGACGCAATTTTTCATGAAGAAAAATTTCCTTTTAAATTGAAAAATAGTGGGGGTGAAGAAAATATTTTGTCACAACCTAGTTCTTCTACTTCACATTTACAAAATCAAGAAAATTTTGAAATGGAACCTAGAAGGAGTAAAAGAGTTAGAGTTGAAAAGGATTTTGGTCCTGATTATTATGTTTTCAACATTGAGGAAAATCACCAAAATTTAAAAGAGGCTTTAACATCACCTGATGCTATATTTTGGAAAGAGGCTGTAAATGATGAGATGGAATCTCTAATTTCTAATAGAACTTGGAAATTAGTAGATCTTCCACCGGGTTGTAAGACCATAGGTTGTAAATGGGTCCATAGAAAAAAGTTGAAACCGGATGGATCAATAGATAAGTTTAAAGCTAGACTTGTTGCAAAAGGCTTTAAACAAAAAGCTGATCTTGATTTCTTTGATACATTTTCTCCGGTAACAAGAATTACATCTATTAGATTGTTAATTGCTATTGCTGCAATTTTTGATTTGAAAATTCATCAAATGGATGTAAAAACTGCTTTTTTAAATGGGGACCTAGAGGAAGAGATTTACATGGATCAATCCGAAGGCTTTGTAGAGCCTAGAAAAGAAAGTAAGGTATGTAAGCTAACTAAATCCCTATATGGCTTAAAACAAGCACCTAAGCAGTGGCATGAAAAGTTTGATTCCTGCATGATTGAGAATGGTTATAAATCAAATAAATGTGATAAATGCATTTATTCTAAATCATGGAATAATTTACATGTTATTATTAGCCTCTATGTGGATGATATGTTGATTTTTGGCTCTAATATGCATGTTATAAATGAGACAAAAAATATGCTTAAAAGCCATTTTGATATGAAAGATCTTGGTGAGGCTAATTTTATTTTGGGCATGAAAATTACAAAAACATGTGATGGGATATTTCTTGATCAATCACATTATGTTGAGAAAATATTGAGAAAATATAATTTTCATGATCACAAAAGTGTAGCTACTCCTTTTGATTCTAGTATTCATTTATTTCCTGTGAATAATGATGAAGAGATTTTTAATCAAAAGGATTATGCTAGCATCATTGGTAGTTTGCGCTATGCTATTGATTGTACTAGACCTGACATTGCATATGCAGTAGGAGTGCTTAGCAGATTTACTAGCAAGCCTAGTAAAGATCATTGGCTAGCTATTGAGCGAATCATGAAATATTTAATTAGTACCAAAAACTATGGCTTATTCTATAAAAAGTACCCTGCTGTGATTGAAGGTTTTAGTGATGCCGATTGGAATACTTTGTCAGGTGATTTTCTCTCTACCACTGGTTATATTTTTACTTTAGGTAGTGGTGCTATTTGTTGGAAATCCAAAAAGCAAACAATAATTGCTAATTCAACAATGGAAGCTGAATTAATAGCATTAGCTTCAGCTAGTGAAGAGGCAAATTGGCTTAGAGATTTGTTATATGAAATTCCACTTTGGGAAAAGCCAATTCCACCTATATTAATTCATTGTGATAGCATTGCTGCAATTGGTAGAGTTAAAAACCGTTATTACAATGGTAAATCCAGACCTATAAGAAGAAAGCACAGTACCGTGCGATCTTATTTGAGTAGTGGCATCATAACTGTGAATTATATTAAATCTAATGATAATCTTGCAGATCCATTTACCAAGGCCTTGGCAAAAGATAGGGTCTGGAATACATCGAGGGGGATGGGACTAAAGTCCATAGAATCATGAGCCATGTATGAGGATACCCAACCCAAGGACCAGAGATCCTGAGAATTGGGTTCAATGGGAAAAACAAATCATATGATGGTCGTAAGAAATGCACTATTCATTTTTTAAAAAAATTATTTATTTTGTAAATAATTTTTTAATTGCTCATCCCTATGATGTAAGTGCATTTATCCTGTAATGTGGAGAGGTTGACTAAAAAACTCTTAATGAAATTTGTAGCTCATATGAGTGGGGTGTCAGAATTACAGGAGCACCCTTGACAAAATTTCACCTATGTGAGTGTGGGGGTGGGGCCGCTCCCTATGAGATTTGGACTTAATCTCAAATACACTCATGAAACTGGGATCAGCACACGGCCGTAAAGTGCTAGCTATAAAAGCTCATGTCAACACCTGGATCATTATGTGTGAGCAGTAATACTTTATTTCCCTTAAGTAGTCATAGTTCAAGTCGGAGACCACTACTGACTCTGGAGTAGAGATTGTTGTTTCACTAAGTGAAGGTTCAATGCAGAGCACACTTTCATGATGCATAATAATCCCTCTTTGCCCGGTAATCTCTCATTTTCCGAATTTAATATTAAAATGAGTGGGGGAATGTTAGTACATTTTAAATTAAATATGTTGAAACTCAAAATAACTGAAGATGAATAAAGAGATGAGTTATAATTTGTTAAAGAAAGAGTTACTTGTATGTAAGTTAGATTAAATAAATTAAGAGAAGTTTTCTAAATTAATAAATAACATGTAGGTTATGTGAAGGGTTGGAAGACTATATATACGGCTATGCTATGGACTAATTTCATATCAAGAGTGAATGAAGAAAATAGTTAAAACCAAAGAGTGTTGTGTGAGAGAGTGAATTCAATAATATTCCTAAATACTTGAGAAATTTCGGGCCAAAGAAAGGTGTTCTTCTGGTGGAGCTTTGGGCTTGAACACTTTGTGCAGAAGCTGTTCTAGCCATACAACATTTGTTGGGCTGTTGTATCTTGGGGGAGACAAGTCAGAGAAGGTCTGCACCGGTTACAAAGATTAGCCAACCAAGGGCTTGAATCTCCTTAAAGAGAGCGAGTGCCGCGCCTTAGTCCAAATAGTGTTGTGTAATTTCTCTCTTTAAATTAATAATATTCAGCGTACTATTCAGTTTCTCTTAGTGTTGTTTCCATTATTATTGTGTTTGCACCAACAGATTGTTTGAAGTAAAAGAATCTAGTTTGGTCAGTTCAAGTCAATGATAGTTTTGCAGCTCTCAATAAAGCTCTCACTACAGGTGTGTTTGGATACCGCTTATTTTGCTGAAACTGAAAAATTATTATTGAAAGTACTATAGATAAAGGTAAAAGTTAGTTGAAATAGTACAGTGAAGCCCATGAATTGTGCCAAAAAGTGCAGTGAGGCCCATGAATAGTAGCAAAAATAAGCTGAATAGTGAAATAATTTTTATTTTTCGTTTCAATCCAAACGCACACTACAGCACTTGTTTTGCAAGTTCCAAACTTTGAGAAGAATTTTGATTTGGATACAGATGCTTCAATCCATGGTATTGGGGGAATTCTCAGTTAAGAGACTAAACCTATAGCCTTCTTTAGTGAGAAACTCAGTGGTGCTAAATTGAACTATTGTACTTATGATTTAGAGTTCTATGCTTTAGTCCAAGCTATCAAGAATTGGAATTACTTTTCTTTTTTTGATAAATATCAAATATTTTAATTACTATCTTGCCTATAAAGAATTTATTCTTAATATTGATCATGAGGCATTTAAGCACTGTGTAAGTAGCAAAATCTACATAAAAGGCATGCCAAGTGGGTTGCCTATTTACAACGATTCAATTTCTACATAAGGCATAAGGCAAGTATCTTAAATAAAGTGGCTGATGGACTAAGTCGAAGACAGGCCTTGCTTTGCCACTTGTAAGCTATAGAACCTGGCTTTGATGTGTTTAAGGAACATTACATGGGTGACAACAAGTTGCAGCCTGTCTTAGTTGCAATCAAGCAAAGCAACTATGCAGTCTATCCTGATTTCTATAAGAAGGATGGCTTTTTGTCCAAGGGAGTACAACTATGTGTTTCTAAGTGTTCTTCAAGGGATCAATTGCTGTTGGAGGTCCATATTCTAGGCCATTTTGGAAGAGATAAGACATTGACTACAACAGAAATACTATTGAAAACGCATGGAATTAGATGTGTCAAAGCTGGTCTAAAGATGTTTGATTTGTCAGAAATCCAAGGGGGCAGCCACCAATGTTGGCCTTTATCTTCCTCTACCTGTGTTTTCCAAGCCTTGAGAGTTCATTAGCATGGATTTTGTCTTGGGTTTACCCCCAACAATAAGAAGAGCAGACAGTACATATGTTGTTGTTGACAAGTTTAGCAAGATAGCCCATTTCTTTCCTAGCAAGAAATCCAATGATGCTTCCTGTGTGGTTGATCTTTTCTTCAGGAATGTCTACAAGCTCCATGGTCTACCTCACTCTATTGTTTCAGAAAGGGACACAAGTTTTAGGCCATTTTTGAAGGACTTTGTGGAAGCAGGTGGGTACCAGCTAAGATTACAGCACAACATTCTATCCCTAAACTGATGGACAGATAGAAGTAGTTAACAAGAGCTTAAGCAATATCCTCAAATGTTTGGTAGGTGACCATCCTAAAGAGTGGAAAGGGATTTTGCCAATTGCAGAATTTGCTTTTAACATCTCAATTAATAGAAGTCCAAGCTGTAGTCCATTCAAGATATTTGGTAGCCTTGCCAATACTCCAGAGGGTTCATCGAAAGGCTATGAACATGACAGAAGTGATGCAGCAAGTCTACCAACAAGTCAAGGCCAAGCTAGAAGCAACCAATGCCAAATACAAAGTTGCAATTGATTTGCACAAGAAACTGTTTAAAGTTGCGGACTTAGTTTGGGTGTTGATTTCTAAAGATAAAAGACCAGAAGGATAGTAAGCTAAGTTGAGACAAAGGAAGTATGGTCCTTGCAGGGTGTTGAAGAGAATCAATTACAATGCCTATGAGATTGAGCTACCTTTCCACATGTCTATCTTTATTATTTTCAATGTGTTGGCTTACTCCTTACCATGATCCAACGAAGGCCAAGAGCACTTGAGGCCAAGTGCTTTCTAGGAAGGGCAGCCTGATGTAGGAGCATTTTCTAAGCTGTTTTAAGATGTTTGATTAAGTCAAGCTAGCAGCCTTAGCTGTTGAGAACAGTTAGTTATAGCTATCTTTGTGTCCAAACAAGGACCTTAAGGCAGTTAGCTTATATGGTAGTCTTTCTTATTTGAATTCGTTAGTCTTGTTAATAAAAATACTTACTTCTATTAGATGTAACTAGTGTTAGTTTGACACTTGGCAAGAAACTAATGGACAGATTGTATAAGTACTCTTTTACTCTCATTTTTTAAATCAATTTTGAGAGTTAGTGATCTTAAGCCTTTGTGTGCTTTTCATTGGAATTTAGTGTTCTTGCAGAAGTGCCTAACCACCTCCTAAATGTTTAACAACCCAAAACAGTTCAGTCTACACACATTCCCTACATCACAGAGATAGAGTGGGCTTTCTCAAGGAAACTAGGGACCTACTGATCTTAAAAGGCTTATAGAAGATTAAAACTTGAAAAGGAGAGGCCCAAGAAGAAAATCGTGCAAGGGGGGTATGCTTGGCAATTCGAGATGGAAGGAGAGAGGCAACTAAATGTTTAACAAACCCAAAATAGTTTAGCCTACACACATTCCCTACATCACAAAGATAGAGAGGGCTTTCTCTTGGAAACTAGGGAACTGCTGATCTTAAAAGGCTCATAGAAGATTAAAACTTGAAATGGAGAGGCCCAAGAAGAAAATTGTGAAAGGGCTATGCTTGGCAATCAAAGATGGAAGGAGAGAGGCGGTTAAGGTAGTCTCAGCCACCATTAATGAAGCTAAAAGAGCTCAAAGACACAATTATCGAATGCTCCAAACAAATGTGCACATATAATATAATACTATAATTTAAGAATAGTCCTCATTTCCTTATATAGAGAGAAGAGTTGAAACTTGAAAGAAAATTTCAAACATGGGGTTAGAAAATAGGAAACTTGAGTTTGGCACAAAAGATTTAACAAGGCCAAAAAGGAACAAATAGAAATAGGGCAATTTTGCTCTTTGGCATTATTCCACAAGTTAGCCAAACAAACCCCATTCCAAAATATTTAGGAAGGTAGCCCTCACTTGAACTTGATTTTTGCAAAATCAAATTTTTTAGGTACATCTTGATTGCTTTAAAATCAAGTTGTAGCTCACATTGGCTAAGCTAGCAATGGCTGATGTTGCAATTTAAAAAAAAAAAAAAAAAAAAATCCTAATTGGAACTCGTTTTTATCAAAATCGAGTTGAAGGGTTTGTTTGGTTGAAATGAAAAAGTGGGAGGATAGAAAATAGGGAGAGGATGGAAAATAGGGAGAATAGAAGAGATTTTAGTTTCTCTCATTTGTGTTTGGTTGGGATACGGAAAAGTAAAAAGATGGAAAATGTAGTTTGTATAAATTTATTCTCATGCCCCTATTAGATAAAAGAAGTAATAAATTATATATATATATATATATATACAGATGATGCAAAAAAAAAAAAAAAAACCATTAAAAAAAATGACGGTAATAGGAAATAAAAATATAAAATGGATGAAAAAAAAAAAACAACACCAACAAATGAGAAGTCAAAAATGAAGTTGGTTGGGGAAATTAATAAGAATGTTGCACAAAGAAGTTAGTGAACTTTGCACAGTAAAGAAAATAGAGAAGAAAAACAAAAAAAGGTAAGAAGAAGAACGTTGTAGTGAGGGACATTTTTGTCCAAATAACCGGTCTAGTTTTCTCCCCATTTTGGGGAAATTACAGTTTGGTGGGCCCAAAGAGAAAATGCACGGGCCCCACCAAAATTTTTTCATCCTTTCTCTCTTTACCAAACAAAACCAAATGCTATTTTCTCTCCTTTCTTTTCTATCCTCCCTAGTCCACCTCCAACCAAATGTAGCCTAAGGAAACTCAAGTCATCTATTAACTATTTGTGCCTACTATTCAAATTATATGAACAGAACTTGACTAAAATGAACTAGAGTTTAAACCAAATGTCCCCATTTCAACCAAAGTTGTCAAGAAATCAATAAGAGCGTCCCCAACAACATTGGCAAACACAAAATCCTCTCTATTTTAGAGAGTCTAACCACAAAATGATGCTCTAATAGCCTCTCTAAAATGTAAAAAGTTTTTATGAACAGTCACTCTCTTTGCCTGGAGTGCTACCGTTCATTAGCAAAAAAATTAAACAAAATAAAAAACAACTGATTAAAATATTCAACTTTTATCTCACAGCTAAAAATTAACCCACCTCCTTTCTCTCTCAAACGTCTCCAAACTCAAGGGGGAGGTAAACCAATTAGCATACACTTGGCAGTGGGGAGGAGGACAAGCAATGGAGTGGTCGAGGCAGAGTTGCATAGTTAACGCCAATCTCCACTGGTTTTGTCTGTTGGGCAACTCACTCTTGGGTTTTGGCTGATCTCAACTGGCCTTCGTAGTGGCTCTCTCTCTCTCTCTCAATGAGTTTTTCCCTATGTTGCATGAACACAAACACAAGTATGGATACGATATGAGTATGAGGGTATGACATCTTTTGAAAAATTAAGGTACGACACGTCTGAGGTACGACTATTAATTAATTAATTAATATTTATTTTTAATTATATTTTAAATATTTTTGGACATAATTTATATTTATTTTAAGTTTTAAAATTATTAAAACCTATCAATCAATTTTTTGGTACTTATTTTACCTACAATGTTTCAATTTAATAAATATAAAAAAAAAAAAAATTATATCACAGCAGTATACATAACCAAAAAAATTATTTTACCTAATGATATTTTCACTTAATAAATACTAAATAGACAAATTGCTCACAGCCAGCAGGCAAGTCACAACAAATAAAATAAGTCACTACAAGTGCTAAGCTAAACAACAAAACAAATAAATAAATAAACAGGTCACAACTACAAAATTACAAATGCTAAACGATAGGTCACAACGAAAGTAAAAAACAAGAGAGAAAACCCATACGCAAAAAACCAAAATAAAAAAAGAAAAGGAAGAAGAGAAAGCCTAGGTTGAGCGCCAGAACCAGGTCCAAAGGGTAAGAGAGAAACAAACTGGTAGAGCCTTGGTGACATCGGAGGGGCTTCATTCATCGCTGATCTATGCAGGAGGGAAAACCGAGAGGGAAATGCAAGAGGGAGGCTAAGAGAGTGAGAGAAGGCTGAAGGCTTTTCGTTTGATCGATGGTCAGTAATGGTCCAAGAGTAAAAGTCCAGTTTTTTTTTTACACTACCTCGTGTCCAGGACATACCCTACATCTCTCGAATGTGTTTGGGCTGTACCCAATTTTTTTTTTCTTTTAGGAATGGCAACGGGTCGGGTTTGGGCCAGGTTTTTTCATACCCGAACCCGAACCGCGGCTAGGACCTGCGATCTGGACTCGGCCCGTTTATTAAACAGATTTTTTTTCAAGCCCAGACCTGCCCCGCCGAGCCCTGCAGGCTTCACGGCCCTGCCTAGCCTGTGGCCCAATCAAAAAAAAAAAATTATGTTTTCCTGAGGAAAAAAATCACAGCAGCGCAAACAATAAATCCAAGTAAATCTCAATTCAAATCCACCATACCCATTCATATTTCCTATTCACAAAAACCAAATGCATTTGAAATCAAACTATTTTTTTTTTTTTGGGTTAAAAACGACGATATCATTAAACTAAACAACTACATACAAATCAATACAAAGTCTGTTGAAATAAACTCCATTACAGTCATCCTCTAAGGTCTTAAGCAAGTCCACAGGCGGACTGGAAAACAAAAGGAAATTTGCCTCTTGATTAGCACCTATTCTAGCTAAAATCAAACAATTCACAGAAACCAAATACATTTGAAATTAAAATCTAAAACAAGCACATGCAAGGAACATCAAATCTTAACAAATAAATCTAAATCCCCAAACCCACAAGTTAAACAAAGAGAATCTAAATCTCCAAACCCACTAATCAAATAAAGAAAAAATGGAAGAAGAACATAAAAAATCATTGCCGTAATCACCATGGTTGTGGCATTGGCTTCAACTATCATTAAACTCGTTGCAAAGCAAACATAGGGAGATCGAAGAGGCTTTGAGGCGAGAATCTTAGATTTTTGTCTTCATCTTCTTCGGCAAAGAGAGTGAGATCGAGAGGTTGAGAGCATGAGAGAGGGGTGGCTGACATTCGGTGGCCGACGGCGTGAGACATGAGAGGAGAGTGAGTTAGAGTGGGAGAGGAGAGGAGAATGAGTGAGAGTAGGAGGGGCGGCTAGGGGGCTAAGTGAAATGAGAGAATGAATAAGTTAGGGTTTATAAGTTTATATATATACTAGGGTTTTTTTGGTAATTTAATTTTTAAGCGGGTCGGGTCAGGTCCGAGTTTTTGTAAAAACCCGAGCCCGACCCGGACCCACTTTGGGTTTTTTTTTTTTTTAAACCCATACCCGACCCTATTTTTAATCAGGTCGAGTAAAATCCGGCCCATTAGGGTCAAGCTGGACCGGGTATCTGCGGGTCAGGCAAAAATTGCCATCCCTATATTTTTTTCAATCTACAGGTACTCGCTAGGTACATTTTTTAGGTGTGTCTTACCAGTACCCATGTCCGACATGTGTCCAACACGTACTTGACCAAATTTGGTGTGTCTGTGCAACATAGGTTTTGTCTCTTGCAATCTCTCTCTCGCTCTCTCGCTCTCTCGACTATTTTGTGTTTTTGTGTGTGTGTGTCTCTCTCTATGCAACATGGAAAAATGTGAAGTAAATAAAATGGTTGAGGTTGAATAATAAATTAGGAGTGAAAATGTGTGGTATTTAAAATTATAATGAATAATTGACTTAATCCCTAGTTGCTTTTTTAAGAGTAAATGTGTGGCCTTTAAAATTAGATAGGTTTTTTATTTTGAGAAAAAATAGAAAGGAGTCATTATAAGTTAGTAAATAATAATAATAATAATCTAAAAAATTAGAACTAAGCAACAATTAATGATTTTTTATTAAAAATTTAATGGATAAATAAATTTCAAATCAAATTACATAGATTTGATAAATGAAAATTAATGTGAACATGAAAAATATGACCATTAAAAAAAAAAATATGTTGGAAAATATGTTGAAAATTTTGAAAATATTATTACTGGGAGATTTAAAAGTAAGCTGGTGGGAATTTGAAAAAAAATTATAGTTGGGAATGGATAAAGGAAGAATAAAGGAAGATTAAAGAAAGAATGAAGAAATAATATTTTAATGGGATAGAAAAATGATATAGAGTCTGTTGGAAAGTATATTTGAAAAAGAAGGTAGGTAAAAGGTAAAAGTAATTGTTCAATCTCCAAACAATACAGAAAATTGGAGAAGCTTTGCTACTTTCATTATTTGTTTGAAAATAGTTGATTAATGAAAATCAATGCTTCACACATGTTGGATTTCAATGTAACCCCTCAACACCTAACAACACCATAACAAGGATACAAAATTGATACAAAATTCTAATCATAAACAATTAAGACCAATCAAGACAAAGGGCATGAAAGAAAATTGATACAATCATAACAAGCATTTATGTTTTTCACCAAAAAAGAAACAAAAGAAAAAAAAAAGTTCTGCATAATAGTATTTTTAGATCTAATTGATTCATTTATTCCTTCTAAGATTCCTAGTAAATGCAATTGAACGGTTTTAGACCCTTTAAAACACAACCAGATTGGTTAGCCTAGATTAATTAGCCAAGTTGTTACTTAGTCAAATTATGTAATTCTAGGTTAAAGCAATCAAATAATCATATCAACATAATAAAGCAGCGGAATAATAAAAGACACAATGATATGATCACCCAGGAAACCACACGGTAAAAACCTGGGGAGGATTTGACCTAGCTATCCTCAAGGTAAACCTGAATCCACTATGCGAAAGAATCGAAGTTCATACAGAAGGACTACAAGCTCCCCGCTTGACTTCCTAATGCTACCCACCAATAGAACTTACTGACACAACCACGTGCAAGCTCCGAATCCACAGACTCCTTCTTTCTTGGATTCTTCAATCAGCTACAAGCACCCACGCTTGATATTCTTTAAGCTTCAATGGCAGCAACCAAGTTGATCATCAAGCTATTGATACTATCTCTAACTTGAAAACCCTAAACTTTGTGTAAAGGAAAACTCCTCTAGATCTCACAAGAGATTTACACAAAACAGCAATGTATGAGCAACAATACAACTGGAGCAACCCCCAAAAACGTGGCTAGGGTTTAGTTTATATACCTAGGGTAAAAACATAAAACCCTAAATGTTTAATGAAGTAGGGCTGAGTTGGAAATTCTGCAGAAAATCAACCTGTGCGATTTTCGATCGATCGAGTCTATTCTTCGATCGATCGAGCCAGGCCGAAAGTCCCAAGTACTTCTGCAGCCACTCGATTCCAACTTTACAATAATAAACCAACTTTGAGCAAGCCTAAACAAGACTAAATACATTGTTTTGATCATGGTTTGCCAACATTACAAATTAGAGTTCTAAATACATAAAATCCTAAACCTTTAGAGCCTAACAGCAATTACTTGTCTTTAATTGCTTGTTGTCATCAGAATTTTCTTTTCCATCTCCATTTAACATTATGTGGGTGCTTCAATAAAGATACAAAAACTTGCTTTAAACAGCCCAAGCTCAAGTACTCAAACTTAAATCATGGGTAGTTAATATCAATATAAGGTGCATTTGTAGTAGTTCTCTATGAAGGCCCTTCAATCATATCAACATCACATCATCTTGAACACCATCACTATAACTTTATTAACTTCATTAGTATAACTTCATTTTACCACTTTACGCGCACAGCAAAAATAGATCCATCCTTACTATCATCCACATATATAAGAAACTTGCGGCCAAGCTAAATATGGACAAAGAGAAATTCCAACACCATATCTAATGCCACAGAAAAGATCATCCAAAAAATATACAAAATTTTCAAAGAAATCCAGAATAATTGATGGACTACCATCTAACAAGTAACAATAAGGATCAAACCAATTCAAACTTAGTCCTATCAATAGAAAGCTACTGCCCTTCAATTAGTCACTCTAAACGAAGTCCCAAACAAGCAACTAACAAAGCAACAAGGCTGGCTACAAGTTTGAGAAAAATCCAACAAAAAGTGGTCTCTCTGGCCTATAGTTGCAGCATCTGGTTACAGTAGAGTCTCAATACAGACTTAAACATATCAGGTGAGGTAGAGGACTTCTTCTTTTTTGGTTGCTAATATGTTATTTTGTTAAATTAACATCATAACAATTTCTTAAAAATTTGAGTTGTATCTAAAAAGAACTCAATTCTCAAAAGTTGTTCAAAATATTTTTTAAAATAACAAATTATATTATCTAGGTGAAGGCCATATCCAAAACCAAATCCCTCTTATGGCCTGTTTGGAAGTTTAAAAAAGATGGAGGAGTAGAGTAAGGGGAGGGAGAGTAATTCAATTACCTTGTTTGGAAGTTTTTTAAGGAAGGAGGAGGAGGGATTTGGAGGGGTTTCAACTACCTGTAACTCCTCATTTTTAATTCTCCCAAATTTGAGAGATTTGAAGGGAGAGTAGAGTAGATAAATTATTGACCAAATGAATTCTCCAATTTATCATTTCTAAATTAACAAAATTATAAACCGATTATATAAATAATCTTTGATTATTTAAAAAGAAATTCTTCAATATTTGACAGGATATTTTTTCTGAGAAAGTAACATTTTACCTAGAACAAGCAGTAATTAACGATGTCGTTGTTGGAAAACTTCGGCGACGCGTTGATCTGACAAGTCGTCGACGCCGATGCTAGCATTAGCGAGACTCTGAGTGATGATCCTCTGCTCGGGGCGGAGCACCACTTTGCGCTGTTCAAGAAGAAGTACGGCAAGTCGTACGCAAATGAAGAGGAGGACGCATTTAGGTACAAGGTTTTCCAGAGGAATCTAAAGAGAGTGCGCTGATCCTAGAGGTTTGACCCATCGGCGATCCACCGCATGACTCAGTTCTCCAATCTGACTCGCTCCGAGTTCAAGAGGACTGTCTTGGGATTGAGAGGTAGCCGAAGGCTCAGACTCCCCACCGATGCCAACACCGCTCCAATTCTTCCCACCAAAGGTCTTCCCGAAGATTTTGTTTGGAGAGATCATAGAGCTGTCACCGAAGTAAAAGATCATGTATCTTTTTGTTAAATTATTTTTGTATTTAAATTTTATTAAATTTTTAGATTATAGAGTTGCTAAATATTGAATTTTTGGTGTTTGATTTGTTTGTGGAAGTGTTTGACTGATTCTTTATATTCTATACATAAATTTTTAATTTTTTTTAAAATTTTTTTTTTCTACTATTAATGTGTTAGGCTGAGTAATAATCGATCTGTTTAAATAAATTTGATATATATTAGATTTCTGAGTTAGTATATTTAAACTTTTTTGGATCAGAAAAGAGAATGTTGATTAAAGGGGTAAATTTGTCTATTTAAATTATTTCCTCTCCTTTCTATCATAATTTTTAAAACATCCAAACAAGAGAAAAGGCTAATTACTCTCTTCCCCCTTATTAATTTTAAAAACATCCAAATAAGGTGGAGGATAACCATTCCCCTCTACTCCCCACTACTCTCCTCCCTCTCTAAACTTCCAAACAGGCCATTAATAACAAACTAGATATCATTATACTTCAACTAATGTCAAACAGAAATTACAATAAATCCCAACAACCAAACAGAAATAGCTAACACAATTAATTGCTAACAGGAACGTAAAACAGGAATTCAAAACAAACTCTAAGAAACAATACCTTGAAATCCCCAAATCCCGTGCTGCTTTTCCTCGCTCACAATTTCTTCTAAACACAACAAAAATCCAGCACTCCCATACAACTTTCCTCAGCAATCAAACTGAAAATAAAAAAACAAAAAAACAAAATCAGTCACTAACATCACTTCAAAAAAGTAAAAATAAACAGATAGAGCTTGAGACCGTAGCTTCAGATTATGAAATAAAAAGAGAAGAGGATATGGGTGACAGCGATTTTCCGGTAGCAAGGGATGAGTTTCCATTGAAAGACACGAGATTGAGAAAAAGGACAATGAAAAGTGAAAAAAAAAAAAAAAAAAAAAAAAAAAACAAACCTTGAAGTATAGTAAATAAATGTAAGAATCAGTTGAAACTGAAATAATAGCGTAAGACTATTTCAGGAAAAAAAATACAAAATAAAATAGCGTAAGATTATAAATAGTATTAAAAAGTATAATGAAATTTATAAAAAATTACAAAAATAAAATAAATAGTAAAATAAATTGACAAAAATAAATTTTGTCAAAACACGCTCAGATGGACAAAGAAGAGAAAGGGATAGCGATTTACATTTACCACACTTGAGTAAGTGGTCATGCTTTATTGGTGGAGTATCATTTCAGCATTCTTTCTATAACCTAATAATTTTTTCCATGAGAGGCCGCTGTAGTTTACTGATTTAATTTACCAAGGGTAAATAGTAAATACTAGTGTTAATTGTTAGGTGACACTCACTCAACTTGCCACAGGTAAATTCATCCAATTAAATTATGCCACATGGACTATGTAATTAAATAATTTTTAAAACTTCTAAAATTTTTAAAATAACTAGTAAGTTGTCTATGCGATGCACAGATAATATTGTAATGTTTTATGTGAATTTGTTTTTGGAAAATATTATACATATATTGTAGCATATTTATTATAAAACCTTGCTAGTAATGAGTTTATCATAAAAAGTAACAATTATAAATTGCACACACATCTAAAAGTTAGGCTTTTTTGAATATATACTACTGTCAGTTTCTTTAAGACTTCTCCACTCTTCCTGTGTGTGTATGTTAAAAATACTTAGTATTTTCAACCAAAAAAAAAAAAAAAAATTGCACACACATCTATTATAATTATTTTGTTCAAGTAATGAGCAATAATTAAAACAACTTTGGAGTAATATTGTATAATAAAAGTTGATAAAAGCATATTAATTCATTCTATATTATTGATTTTTATTATGTGATATAATAAAAACTTCATTACGGAATCTTTTTTTTTTCTTCAATGCTTTGTTCTTGCGGTATGGTGATGCTTGTTATCATCATCAGTTTCTCCATCTTCAATGTTTGAAGCTTATTTGTCCATATTTGTTCAATTTTTTGAGCTTTCATCACTTTTTCCTTTTGTTGCATCATTTGTGTCAATCATTAATGAATTGGCACCGGGAGATTCTTGATTAGATCTTAGAAAGTTTGGACTTTATCGCTAAGATTTTTCAAAGGTATTTGCATTTATATTAAATTTCAATGATGTGACAATTTTTTGTAAATATTTTTATTTTTTTTATTTTTGTTAATTTTGGAATAGTGCAGCAAAAAGAATTAATATAGCATATTGGATTGTGTATATATTTTTTTCTTCCATACATTTTTGTCATTTGAAGGTGCATCAAAAATCTTAGCAATTATATAATTTTCAAAACCATCGTTTAGATTGAATTCATTCAAATGAAGTAGGAAAATCCATTTTTTTTCCTAAATTTTTTTTTTTCCAAATCACATGGGATTCCTTTTCCAATATCAATAGTTTTATAATAATTTAAATAAGTTGTACCTTAATTTATTTTTCAGTAAGATCTCTTGTAGATTTATTTAGGATTTTCTCGGCATCTCAATCAAATATCACAAAATTTGTTTTGTTAGTTGCATCAAAAACTTCAATTTGAATCCTGTATCTGAAGTAGTGTGCAATTGTATAGATATAGTAGTTGAAGTGAGATAAATATATTATAAATATTTGGAGAGTATGTAGTTAATGTGAGTGCTTCTAAATTTGGGATAGAAAGATTTGTTTTTGTTTCACATTTTGCACACCAAAATGATGTGGTTTGACATTCCTTTCACAAAGTACACACAAAATGTAATACCAACCCATTATTGTATCAATGTTACTTATTGTTTCAATACCCTAGTAGTTCACATCTTGCAATAAACCTTGAAATTAATATGTATTATTTTTTTAATTTAAATAATATGATGTATTATTATTTTTTTTAATGTAAATGATGAGTATAACTTGAAATGATTAACAAACATGTTTCATAGGATCTCATTCAATGCATTTTATCTTTACTATTGTTTTCATATTATTTAAAGATAAATCCTCCTATGAAAATTGTTTTGCATGTATTTTTGGTATTTCTTGTGTAAAGTTGTTATTTACAACTATGTGTTTTTGTTGGATTTTATTCCATGACAAATTTTATTGTAATTATTGTTCAATCTTTTGTACCTTGTATTTATTGTAGGTTTTGATTGTAAGGGTTGTGTGATAGAGAGAGTGTGTGTGAAGACTCAAGCAATTGAAGACTGAAGTGTTCTCACGGGTATATCGCGAATAAGCATCATGCAAAGTGACTCATGTGCCTTGCACATGCTGGAATGTGAAAAGTCAGGCCAGGATGGAGACAGCCGTGTCTCGTGAGTATCTCGCGAGTAAGGCCTTCCCACGAGACACTCATGAGACATTCTGTTCTGCCAGCCTGTCCATTCTGATACACACTTTCTATGCTTACACTATTTATACTCACATTACCCACAAATGTTGAAGAGTGCTTTTGAGAGAAAACCATAGCCAAACAGCTTGAGAGTTAGAGATTGTTGTACCCACAATCCTCTACACATTTGCTTGTGGAATTTCCTCAACTTCTACCTCTCCATTTCCATACTATTGAGAGGTTGATAGCCTAAACACTTACCACACCCTTTCAGAGTGTCAAGTGAAGTTTTGATGCTACTGGGAAGCATTGGAAGAAGCCAAGGATGGCAGATACAATATGGAGCTTGTTGCAGGATCTGGAGAGCTAGACAAGACATGGTTCCAAGAAGCCTTGTTGGAGTAGGAGTTTGGAGGGCTTGGGTACATCGGATAGATTAGGCTTGGAGGGTCTCTTACTAACCCATATATCCCAAATGATTGTCTAGTGTTATCTAGTGTTTGCATTTTTCTTCCCTACTCTTTTACTTTCCAGTTTACTACTGTGTTGCTTTAATTATGGATTAGAGTAGCTTGTTTGTTTATTTGCTCACTTTACAGTATTCTACACTTAGTATTAAGTTAGTGTAAAATCAATCGATCTGTAACTTTTAATTGGGGGTCCAAATAGCTCTTGTGTTTTCAACACATTTTCGAACTTTCAATTGGTATCAGAGCGGGTACACTCGCTGAAGTTTTAATACCTAAGTGTGATCCTAGACCCCTTGTTAGACATTTGTGTGATAAACTTGACTGTTTGAAAAGAAAGCTACACACATCTATGAATGAAGTAAAGAATGATGAGTTTTGCTTTGATGGTCAAGAATGCCTATCTCATGCTTGTCTCTTTGTTCATACCGCATTGAAAGTGTTTAATTCATGTTTGTGGTATCTTGATAGTGGTTGTTCAAGGCATATGACTGGAGATAAATCTTTGTTCAAAACTCTACAAGAGAAGGAAGATGGTTTTGTGACATTTGGAGATGGGAGTCACTCATAAGTTCTTGGAAAGGTAACCGTGGATATTCCAGGACTACCTTTGTTAACTGATGTGCTGTATATTAAGGGATTGAAGGTGAACTTGCTGAGTATTACTCAGATTTGTGATGAAGACTTCTTAGTCCAATTTTCAAAGAAATGATGTCTAATCTTGAATGAAGAAGGTGTTCAAGTTTTGAAGGGACTTAGGACCACTGATAATTGTTATGGGGTCATTCCTAAACCAAGCATAGCATGTAGGAGTGCTCGAGTGAATCTTTTGGAGTTGTGGCATCAACGACTTGGACATGCTAATTACAAACAAGTGGCAAAAGTCTTGAAGCTTGAAGCTATGGTTGGTTTACCAAAGTTTGAAAAAGTTGAGAAGAAGGTTTGTGGTCCACGTCAATTAGGAAAACAAACAAAATCAAGCCATCCTAAAGTAAATGTAGTTGCCATGTCTTGCCCTTTGGAGTTACTACATGTGGATCTGATGGGTCCAACTAGAACAGAAAGCATGGGGGAAAAACGCTATATAATGGTGGTTGTTGACAATTTCTCAAGATATACTTGGGTGGACTTTCTTAGAGAGAAGTCGGAAGCATGTGACAAGATGGAAAGGCTATACAAGAGGTTGCAGAATGAGAAGGGAGTTCCCATAGTAAAAATCAGAAGTGATCATGGGAAGGAGTTCGAAAATGCAAAGTTTGATGCATTCTGCAATGAACATGGCATTAAGTAGGAATTTTCAGCTCCAAAAACTCCACAATAGAATGAGGTTGTTGAAAGAAAGAACCATGTGATCCAAGAAATGGCAAGAGTAGTGTTACTCAACAAAAACATTCCACAAAAGTTTTAGGTTGAAGCAGTGAACACATCTATCACATTGGGAATAGGATTTACTTTTGAGCTGGAACAAAGAAGACATCATATGAAATTTGGAGAGAAAAGAAACTGGAGGTGAAATATTTCCGAATATTTGGAAGCAAGTGTTACATTCTCAATGATAGGGAGAATCCTGAAAATTTGATGCGAAAAGTGATGAAGGGATATTCCTAGGCTACTCCACAAATAGCCGAGCATATAGAGTGTACATTAAGCACACTAAGACCATGATGGAATTGATAAATGTGGTCATCGATGACTCTATCTTTGAAAAAGATATTGATGATAATGGTGAAGGACAAATTCTTAGGAAGAATAAGGGAGATGACAACATGTCTCAAGGTGAGGATGCTGAGAAAAAATCACCAGAAAAGAAGTTTACACCTCTTATATCAAGAAGGGAGACTAGATCAACTCAAGGATCTTCTAATCCGCTCACCCCTCTAGAAGTTCAACCTGCAATCTCTCGTGATGAGGAACCTTCCACTTCTAAGAGACCATCGTTAAGGGTAACTCTTAATCATCCCTCAAGTAGTATCATCGGTGAGATAGATGAAGGACTTCAGTTGAGAAAAGGACCAGCATATAGTGCGAATTATGTGATATACAATTGCTATTAGGTTCTAAAGACTTAGGATTTAATGTATGTAGAACTCTACTATGTATTATTGGCAAACCATGATCAAAACAGGTTGTTTAGTCTTGTTTAGACTTGCTCAAAGTTGTATTATTTATGTAAAGTTGGAACAAGATGATGCAGGAATTAATAGTGCTTCTCGGCCTGGTTCGATTGATCGAAGCTTAGGCTCGATCAATCGAAAATCAAGCCAGATGCATTTTTTCTATAAAATTCCAACGCAGCCCTAACTCCTAAAATGTTTAGGGTTTTATGTTTTTGCCCTAGGTATATAAGACAAACCCTAGCCATGTTTTAGAGGTTACTCATATTGCTATTTTGTGTAAATCTCTTATGAGATCTAGAGAAGTTTTCCTTTACACAAAGTTTAGAGTTTTCAAGGAGGAGATGTTATCTACACCTTGATGATCAACTCAGTTGCTACCATTGGAGTTTAAAGATACATAAGCGGGTGTGCTTGTACTTATTGGAGAATCCAAGAAAGAAGGAGTTCGTGGTCTCGGAGCTTGCATGTGGTCATGTCAGTAAGTTCTACTGGTGGGTAGCAATAAGAAGTTGAGCATGGGGGCTTGTAAGTCTTATTGTATGAACTTTGATTCTTTCAAGATAGTGGATTCAAGTTTACCTTGAGGATAGCTAGGTTAAATCCTCTCTAGGTTTTTACCGTATGGTTTCTTAGGTTATCATATCTTTGTGTTATTTACTTTTTCGCTGCTATATACTTGATACGACTATTTGATTGTGATAACCTAGATTTGCATAATTTGACTAAGTTAATCACTTGGCTAATTAACTAGGTTAATCCGGTTATGTTAAGGGGTCTAAAAACCGTTTAAGTGGTATCAGAGCAAGTAGCTCTCTATTTGTAGATCTTTTGATCTCTGAGTTGATCCTTGACCCCTATTGTCATGGAACACGAACACTCTCTGGTTATTCCTACTCACTTCAATGGGAATAATTATGCTTATTGGTAAGTAAGGATGAAAGCATTCCTGAAATCTATTGATGAGAGAGTTTGGAACTCCGTTGAATACGGATGAGAGAAGCCCACTACTCTTGTGAGTGAGTGGCAAACTTTTCAAAAAGAAGTAGCTGGGTTCAATAGCAAAGGTATGAATGCCATCTTTAACGCTGTTTCTATAGAGGAATTTAAGAGAATCTCTAATGTTGAAGTTGCTCATACTACTTGAAAAATCCTCTAAACTATACATGAAGGCATTAAGGCAGTTAAAATTAATAAGCTGCAGTAGTTAACATCTAGATTTGAAAGCATTAGGATATCTGATGATGAATCTTTTGATGAATTCTATACTAAATTAAATAACATTGTTAATTCTACATATAATCTGGGTGAAATCTATGATCAACCTAAAATTGTTAGGAAGATTTTTAGATCCTTGACTGAGGACTTTAGATCCAAAGTGACTACCATCACTGAGAGCAAGGATGTGGACTTTATCCCTGTTGATGAACTTGTAGGATCTCTTCAGTCCTATGAGTTAGACCTACCCAAAGCTAACAAATTCAAATCAATGGCTCTTAAGTCTGTTGATGATGTTGATGCTGGTGGATTTGATGATGAGCTCTCTGCTACAGAGATTGCTTACTTTGCCAAGAACTTTAGAAACTTTCTTAGGAATAATAACAGAAAGACAAGAGGTACAAACACTGCTAAACCTAGAAACTTGAGGAAGAATGATCCCACTAAGGTTAATAACTATGAAAAACCTAGAGAAAAAGTTGGTCAATCTTCAAACAATTCTATGGGTACTCAATGTTTTGGATGTCAAGGGTATGATCACATGAAATCTGAATGTCCTACATACTTGAGGTCTAAGGGGAAGGCTGTGGCTGTAACCCTTAGTGATAATGAAGTTTTTGATGATGAGTCTGGATATGACGAGGATGGAAACTTCATTGCTTTCACTGCTACTGCTGTAGTCAATGAAAGTGTGTTTGTTGAAGAGAACCCTTCTGATTGGGAACTCTCTGAGGATGCAGATCTTCAAGAAGCCTACAATAAACTTTGCAAAGTTGCTACAAAGGATGCCATGAATGTTGAATTAGGCTTAAAGAAAATTGCATCTCTTGAACTTGAAAAGAAAAATTTGCTTGTTAACTTGTTTGATGCTAATGAACTTTTGAACAATGTGAAAATTGAGAATATGCTCTTGCTTGATAAAGTTAAATCTTTGGAACATGATTTATCTGTTGCTATATCTGCTAGTTCTAAACTTGATCAAATGCTGAGTGTTCAAAAGGCTCCTTCTGAAAAATCTGGATTAGGTTTTGTTGAAAGCATCTCTGTGACTGCACCAAATTCCACAAACTTTGTTCCTTCTTCTTCCTCTAAACCCCCTGTGAGTAAGGTTGTGAGTGAGAATGTTAAACCTGTAGAGGTCATACCTTCTAGGAAGATTAGGGTTGATTTGAAAGAGTCTGAACCTAAAGAGTCTACCCTTACTAAGGACAAGATGCATAGTAAACCTGTTTGGGTTTGTCATTTTTGTGGAAAGTATGAACACATTCATCCAAATTGTTATAAGCTGCAAGCAGCTAAGCAAGCAAATAAGCCAAAAGTGCCTATGCCTCAAGCACAAGATCCTATGACACTTATTGGTGAATTGGTAAAGGCTCTAAACCTTTATTCCAATCTTGGAGTTGGAAATCACTTTAATGTGAATAAGAACTCCAATGCTCGTAGTGCATCTAAAAGGTTTTGGATGCAAAAGGCTTGATCTAATTGAGTCTTTCTGACATGGTCCTCGTGCTTCTTTGCTTTATCTTTTGTGATCTTTGTTCTATGGTTTCTTTACCTTTTTGTTTCTAGGATTTGCATTGCATATTATTCATGCATTTCATTCTAGGTTTGCTTTTATTTCTTCTTTTCAAGAAAAATAAAAATAAAAAATAAAAAATAAAAGGGAGAAAAAGGAAAGCAATTTGTGTTTTGTATTCATTCTCTTGGTTTTTGAAAACAAGGTTGGTCAGTTTATTTTCACATAACATGTCTTTGTACCTTGTTTAGCTTTGATGAGCTTATTTATTGCACTTTACTAGTTGAAGCTTTGTAGTGCATGTTGTGTGGGAAAGATGTTTACCATTTTTGATCACTTTGTCTTGATCTTAAAGTCACATGTCTTTGACTGTCAGACTTGAACCTTTTGAGAAAAGCATAAATAACCATCTCACCATTGTTCACTAGCCAATCATGAACACCTTAGTGCATATCATAAGATTCTGTACTCGAGAAAGTGAAGCACATGCATAAAAAGAACATAAGGTGTAGCCTCGGTTTAATTGCTTAATGCTTAAAATTGGTGTGTACCATTAGGCTTGATGCCAAATCACATAATTAAAATTGGTGTGTACATTATCCCGGCTTTTAATAAGTTTCTGAACAACTAAAATTTGTGTGTACAATATGAGGCAAAATTCAAGAAACTTACATGATTGTAAGCTTATGTTTTAGGAGATGTGGGAGTTATATGATGTAACTCTTTAGGTGATAGTCTCTTTTGAATTCTATATGATGAATTTTGTAGACTTTGCGGTTGATTTCTATTCACATATCACCTTATATGTATCTCAAGCTTTTGCTAGTTGCACACACTACACAAGTTACTCTTTGCTAAACATTGTACATGTTATTGTGTGTGTTTTTGGTCTGACCAACCAAGTTTGAAAAATACTTTGAGTTTTATGCAAAACTGATTCGTTGCTTGAGAATTAAAAAGGGAGTTTTGTTTGAAAATCTTAATTTTGGAAAACTGGGTTTAAATCTTGGGTTTGTGAAAATCATTTCATCTCATACTCATGCATTTATTTCATATTGTTCAATGCTCTGAGGAGAGGTTGTATCAAATTCTGTTGATTTTCAAAAATTCATTTTTTTTTTTTACATTTTCGATCGATCGAGTCTGTTTTTCGATCGATCGAAATTGTAATTAAAAATTTCAGTGAGCCTTTGTCTGTTTCAATTGATCGAAACTTTTTTTCGATCAATCGAATATCATGAATAAGGTTTTTAAAAATTCTGGGTTTGACTTGTTCAACTTTACTTTTCCAAAAGTTTTTCAACGTTTCTCTCTCTCTCTCCGACTTGGCAAAGTACAATCATCAAATTTTTGTAGTTTTCGACCATTTTTTTTTTTGCAAGGTTTTCCTCTCCCATCACCAGTAAGACCTTATACCCTTTCTTTTGCATTGTTTTTCATGTTTTTATGCATTATTTCATGGTTTTGGGGTAAATTTTTGGACTATGCATAAATTGGGATTTTTGTTTAATCAAGCCTTATTTTATGAAATCAATCAATTGGTTTTGTTTCTATATTGATAAATTCATGATCTATGATGTTTAACTTGATCAATTTGGGGTTTTGTGAAAAATTAAAAATTCTAGGGCTTGTTTTTTAACCTGAATTGGGGATTTTGTTCAATTGGGGTAAAATTGATGAAATTGGCTTGTTGGATTGATGTAATTGATCTTTCTAATATGTTTCCTAACTTGTGTGATGATCAATTGGTCAAATTTCTTTAAAAACATACAAGTGGTTTTAAACTTTTTGGGGTTTTTGGTTAGAAACTCTATGCTCAAGCCAATTTTGTGGATTTGAACTTAAATTGAACCTAATTTCACTACATTAGAACATGCATCATGACATTTAAATTGTTCATGCATCATTTAGATTTTTGTTCTATATCTGTTTTGTGCTAACTTGCAGTCCATCCTTGGTTTTTCCTTTTTGTTATTTTTGGTTCCGCTATGTGTCCTTGTCCTTTCCTTAGCACCATGCCTAGGAAAACTAGAGCTCATAAAACTCCCTCCTCTTCTTCTGAGTCACCCTCTAGGAGTGAGTTGTTTAAGGATGCCAAAAGCAAAGAGGCCTTTGTTATGCTAAATAGTAAGAGGAAAATTTGGGCTGAGCATTCTGTGCCGCTAGATGAGTTAGATCCTGCCATTAGGGCAAACTTTGAGAGTTGAGATTGGTTTTCCTTGTTGGAGATAGATCATCCACCTCTGACCGCCCTGATTAGAGAGTTCTATTCGAAACCTCTCTTGCCACGTCTATGATTCCAACACCCTTGTTAGGAGTTAGATACGAGGTGTTGAGTTCACCATTACCCCTAGGGTAGTGGCCGAGGCTCTTAGGGTCCCGGTTGTTAGGCAACCTAACTATCCTTATGAGGAGTCTCCACCCCTTGATGAGGTTATGTCATACATCACTGGGTCTTCTATCCAGTGGGGTTCTGATCCTCAGATCACGTTCGCTGAGCTACCTGTGACTACCTATCTTTTTCTTAGGATAACTTGTCATTCTTTGTGGCCTATCTTTCATCTCCACACCATCCCTATTGAGAGATGTGTGTTTCTGTATGCCCTTGTTTTTGGTGCTTCTATTTCCTTTTCTTATCTGTTTCTTCGTTCTTTGAACAAGATTCATAGGAGTAGCATTGTTGGTCACACTCTTGTCTATCCTATCTTCATTAATAGGATTTTGCTGTTTTTAGATTTAGATGGTTTCCCCGCGTCTGAGCCCGTACATGTTACTAGTCCCGTAGGTGCCTCTTTTCTTTGTCTGAGGGTTGCACATTTGAGGCCTCCTTGTGTTTAGTCTTTTGGTGTTACACCCCCTCCTTCCTCTTCTACAGGTGATGCACAGGCTGAGGCGTCTGGTGCTGCTGCTGCTACTGCTGATGTTCCTCCACCAAATACTTTGGATGATTTAGACATTCGACGTACGTTGGATCATGTCTTGACCGTTCAGGTGGCTCATGGACAGATTTTGGTGGACTTGCTCGATGAGGTTCATGCTTTGCGTGTAGAGTTGGCGCATTTTAGATGATCTCCTTCGCCACCTCCTTTTGATGATGGATTATGATTGTCCTTTGGCATTTCGTCACAAAAAGGGGGAGTAGATTTTGGATTAGCCTGTAGAGTTTTTGTTGATAGGGGGAGTTTCGTGATTCTTTGGAGCCTGTGGTGATTAGATTATATCTAGGAGCTGTACCTTGTTTTTACTTTCTTTTGGCTCTTGATGTATTTTTGTTGGGCTATTCATGTTAGGGGAATATACATTTATTTTGTTTCTTGTTTCATTGCTTATTGACTTATATTTTGTGAGTTATTTTTGATATATGTCTTTATTTTGTGTTTTTGTGAAATCAAGAATTTATTTTGTTTACTTGTATTTTCCACACATGCGTTTATGCGTTTGTTGAGTATTTCAGGAAATACAGGTTGATTCAATTAAGCTACTATCTACACTTGCAACTGATGGATAGTAGTTAGGATTGGATTTGTTATTAAAGGGCTTTATTTTGTAAACTTTGAGCTTTTAGTTGTGTTTTGTCACGGATTGCTAAAGGGGGAGTTTGTTAGGTTCTAAAGACTTAGGATTTAATGTATTTAGAACTCTAACATGTATTGTTGGCAAACCATGATCAAAACAGGTTGTTTAGTCTTGTTTAGACTTGCTCAAAGTTGTATTATTTATGTAAAGTTGGAACAAGATGATGCAGGAATTAATAGTGCTTCTCGGCCTGGTTCGATCGATCGAAGCTTAGGTTCGATTAATAGAAAATCGGGTCAGATGCATTTTTTCTGCAGAATTCCAACTCAGCCCTAACTCATAAAACTTTTAGGGTTTTATGTTTTTGCCCTAGGTATATATGGAAAACCCTAGCCACGTTTTAGAGGTTGCTCATATTGCTGTTTTGTGTAAATCTCTTATGAGATCTAGAGGAGCTTTCCTTTACACAAAGTTTAGGGTTTTCCAGGAGGAGATGTTATCTACACCTTGATGATCAACTCAATTGCTGCCATTGGTGCTTAAAGATACACAAGCGGGTGTGCTTGTACTTGCTGGAGAATCCAAGAAAGAAGGAGTCCATGGTCTCAGAGCTTGCACGTGGTCGTGTCAGTAAGTTATACTGGTGGGTAGCAATAAGAAGTCGAGCGTGGGGGCTTGTAAGTCTTATTGTATGAACTTCGATTCTTTCAAGATAGTGGATTCAAGTTTACCTTGAGGATAGCTAGGTTAAATCCTCCCCAGGTTTTTACCGCGTGATTTCCTCGATCATCATATCTTTGTGTTATTTACTTTTCTGCTGCTATATAGTTGATATAACTGTTTGATTGTGATAACCTAGATTTGCATAATTTGACTAAGTTAATCACTTAGCTAATTAACTAGGTTAATTCGGTTGTGTTAAGGGGTCTAAAAGCCGTTCAACTGCTATTTTGCTCAATTTGAACCAAAGAAAGTGGAGGAAGCTTTGAAAAATGAGAATTGGGTAGAGTCTATGCACCAAGAGTTGCATCAATTTGTTAGAAATGATGTATAGGAGTTGGTACCAAGGCCCAAGGATACTCACGTCATTAGCACCAAGTGGATCTTCAAGATCAAAACTGATGAAGATGGTGAAATTGTCCAAAACAAGTCTAGGCTGGTGGCTCAAGGATATACTCAAGTTGAAGGCATAGACTTTGATGAGTCTTTTGCTCCAGTTGCAAGACTAGAGTCAATCCGAATTCTTCTCTCCATAGCATGCATTATGAACTTCAAGCTATATCAAATGGACGTAAAGAGTGCTTTCTTAAATGGATTTTTAAACGAAGAAGTGTTTGTTGAGCAACCAAAGGGGTTTCAAGACCCTCACTTTCTGGATCATGTGTTAAGGCTGAAGAAGGCATTATATGGGCTAAAACAAGCACTAAGAGGTTGGTATGATCACCTCACCACATACCTCTTAGATCATGGTTTTAAGAGAAGTCAAGCTAATTGAACTTTGTTTGTCAAAAAGAATGAGGAATTTCTCCTTATTGCTCAAGTATATGTGGATGACATTATCTTTGGATCTACAATCGATCACCTAGCTCATGAATTTTTAGAAGAAATGAAAAGGGAGTTTGAGATAAGCATGGTGGGAGAGCTAAACTACTTCCTAGGGCTACAAGTGAAACAATGAGAAGATGGGATATTTATCTCTCAAGAGAAATATGCTAAAAATCTTGTAAAGAGATTCGGCCTAGACTCTAAGAAACACACTTCCACTCCCATGAGTTCCTCAGCAAAACTGAGTTGTGATGTAGCAGGTGTAGAAGTAGATCCAACACTCTATCGAAGCATGATCGGTAGTCTTCTCTATCTCACTGCTAGCAGACCAAATATCGCTTTCAGTGTAGGAGTTTGTGCTCGATTTCAGGTAGCACCCAAAGAGTCACATTTGACAGCAGTCAAACGAATTATCCGCTACATAAATGGCACATCTAACTATGGTATTTGGTATTTAAGAGACTCGAATGCGTGCCTAGGATGATAGGAAAAGCACTTCCGGTGGGTGTTTTTATCTTGGAAATGACTTGGTGTCTTGGATGAGCAAAAAGCAAAATTCAGTTTCTTTATCAACGGCTAAAGCTGAGTACATTGCAGCGGCGAGTTGTTGTGCACAATTATTATGGATGAAGAAGCTTCTTCATGATTATGGAATTACTCAAGACACTATGTATGTATTCTGTGATAATACAATTGCCATAAATTTGTCAAAAAATCTAGTTCAACACTCGAAATCAAAGCATATCGAGATCCGATACCATTTCATTCGAGATTTGGTGGAGGAAAAGACAGTGTATTTGGAGTTCATCAACATCGACAATCAGAATGCAGACATATTTACTAAACCTCTTGATGGTCCGAAGTTTGAGTCTTTGCGTAAGACCATCGGTGTCGATATCATTCCTTGAAATCTATCTCATGTGTGAACCTTTTTTGCTCTTTGTTGCATATCTGTTGTTTAGGTCTCACATGTTTAGTTCGATCATGTTTCTTTTACAAGCTCTTGCTTTGATTTTGTTTTTGTTTTGTTTTTGAGTGTGTTCAAAAAAATTCAAAAACCCATAAAAAAATTGATAAATATTCAAAATTTTTGATCGCTTGTATTATGTATATCACATGAGAGTTTGGCCTAGTACCTTCGTACTATTGGCGTAATGCATTTACGTGTTTAGCTTGTTTTGTATGCTCATTTTTTTTTTTTTTGTGGAAGAAATCTTGAAAATTATGTGTGATTGTTGTGAATAGATCTTCAAGCTTGTCATGAATGATTAGTTAATAGTCTTGATGGTCTTAATACTTGCATAGACTTGTGCCTATATCTCTTCTCACTTTATTTTCTTGTTTTTGCAAAAGAGCTCACCAAATGTAAATCTCCAAATGAAAAGAGATATTAAGCTGCAAAAGCTTGTCGCACATACTAGTATTTGACTAGGAAAAAGGGAAAGCAACTTTTGTTTTTGAAATGTATGGTGCTCAAAAAGCCAAAGGCTAATTCTAAATGTTGATATATAAAAAATTATCAAGCACAGATCTCAAAAAGAGATGTATTATCCAAAATGGATCAAATGTTATGATTTATATAGAAGCCAAATGAAAAGCTTCTAAGTTTTGTAATCAATTTGTGGCAGTTCATATATGTTCATTTCTATAATTGAGATAGACTACTTGATTTAGTACCAGTTGGGTATGACTTGATTGAATTGATCATTGAAGCCTCAATCTAGTCTAAGGACTATTTCACACTTGATACTCACCCACAACAAACAAGATTGTACATGTTCAATGTGGTGTGTATGCTCAAGTACTTGCTGATCAAACCCAAAAATATTTTTAAGTGTTTTTTATGTTCTTGAAAGTGATTTTATACTTGCATGTTTTTAGTTTTTGTTAAAATTGCATTTTTGTCTTTTTCTTCAAAAACTGGTTCAGAAGGTGTTTCGCAAGAAGCTCGCGACTTAGAGCTTCCCACGAAAAGGATTTAAGGGAAAGAAATTTTTGGTCATTTCACACAGAGACTCTCGCTACTGTCTCGCGAGTATTTCGTGACTAAACACTTCTTGCGAAATGTGTTTTAGGCAAAAACTGGAATTTCTTCAAATTCAGACAAAAACTCTTGCGACTGTCTCGCGACTAATTTGTGACTTAAAGCTTCTTGCGAAAGTTTTTTGTGCTTTAGTGGCCATTCTCGCAATTGTCTTATGCTTGTCTCGCTATTTTCTAACCCGCGAAAAACGCGTGTTTTCAGTTTTATATTGCAGATGTGACATTTTTCAAACCACTCTCATTTCCCTCGCAAAGCCTCTCTTGAACCCTTTTCAACCCAAAATCACATTTTACTCAAACCCCATCATTCTCAAGCCTAATTTCTGCATTTTCAACTTCAAGGTATGTTTTCTAAAACATTTTCTTCATGATTCTTCTAAGATTATGCAGTTATTTGAGTTAGGGTTTCAAAATTTGGGGATTTTTTTCGATATTGGGTTGGGGTTCTTCTTTTTGCAAAATTTTTTTAAGGGTCTATTTGATTGGAGGGGTGGAAAAGTGGGAGGATAGAAAATGGTGGGAGGATGGAAAAGTAGGAGGATAGAAAAGATTTAGTTTTCTCTCCTGTGTGTTTGGTTGGAGAGATGAAAAACTTATTTGTTTGTTTGGATGAGAAGAAAAATGAAAGGATGAAAAATATAGTTGGTATAAATTTACTTTTATACCCCTATTATTTAAAATATTATATTTTTATTTTTAATTATATTACCCACAAATATATAAATATATTTATAAGCAAGTCAATCTAATTTCTTTTTTTTGGAATATTACACAAACTATTTCTTATAAAAAAACTCTACATACAAATTTAATAAAATTTTCACCTTACCTATTAAATAAAAAAGATTATATATAGAAAAAGAAATTGTTGCACACACTTACACGTATAGAAAAATAGAAACTGACAAAAACAAAACCCATTCATATCAACCTTTCGTCTACCTATGGTCCCATATCTAGTTCCAGTAACTAAAGCACGAAGAGGACATCAGAGGAATAAGAAACAAGATTTTGGGGGTGGCAAAGATGACCTGTGAGATTTTGTGGAAGGTGATGTGAAATTTTGTGGGCGGCGAAGTCAATGGCGTAAGGTTTTATGGGTGGCTAAGTCGACAGCGTGAGGTTTTGTGGGTGGCGAAGTCGACGGCGTGAGGTTTTGTCAGTGGCGAAATCGATGGCGTGAGATTTTATGGGTGGCGATGTGAGATTTTGCGGGTAGCAAAGTCAACGGCGTGGGGTTTTATGGGTGGCGAAGTCAACGACGTGAGGTTTTGTGGGTGGCGATGTGAGATTTTATGGGTGGCGAAGTCGACGAGATGAAATTTTGATGAATGGCGTAGGGCGACGGTGATGGCTACGGCAACTTGGCTAACCTTGACTGAGATGGACAATCTAAGGGGTATATGCGTCATTTCAGGTTTGGAGCTTTTTCTCTCCTCTGTTTTCTTCCTGATTTGGGGAGATGAATTTTTGTGGGCCTAGGTGACTTGTTTTCTCCCCTATTTTCCCTCCCTTCAGTTTTCTTTGCTGAACCAAATGGGGGAAAATAACATTTTCATCCCCATTTTCCTCTCTCCCTTGTTTTCCCTTGCCTTTTCACCTGAACCAAACATAGTGTAAATCTTTGATTGGGCTGTGTCCCATTTGTTGTTTGTGCATCTATGTTGGCCCCATGAGGCATTTTAGCATGTATTGAGGCAAGTTTTCACCATGTTCATGCATTATCCATAACTATTGTACATTGTTGCATGTTAGGTGTTTGACAAAATCTCCAAATGAAATTTATGTGTTGAATTGGACTCAACTGAGTTCCAATGGTTGTTTTTGGTCTTGAATGATCATGTTTTCTGTGTTTTGGTAAATGGTTGTGTTTTACACACTTTGTCCATTTTGTGCCTCAATGCCATGCCATGCACACCTCTAGGCACACCTCATGCATCTCATGCTGCACATTCATGCATCAGCACATGCACACTCATACATCAGCACATGCACACATATGCACACACATGCACACCTACTTAATTTCATGCATTGCATCTATGTGTACTTGGTTTAACTGTTTTAGCACGTTATTTTGAGTTATTTATGCTCTGTTTTAGGTTATTTTACTTTCTCTTTGAACTAACTTGAATCTAATCAAGTTCTGTGTTCCGTTTTGTGTTTTTGCACATGTTTTTGGTTTGTTCTATGTTCAGTTGTGCAGATGTCCCCATTTAAGCGCTCAACTGTGAAAGGAGGTAGCAGCAAAGGGAAAGAGCCGGTAATTGATGTTGATGATCCGTCACCAAGGTCAAAGAGGACTCTTTTTTCAACAGAAGTGTATGATCCTGACTTGTTCAGATCTTATGCTGCATTTTAGACCTATTCGACCTATTTTTGAGATGCTCCATTATTGGTTGAAAGGGCTGTTGACCAACCATCTCTTTGTGAAACTAATATTCCAATATGGTTTGCCACTAAGGATTGGAACTTTCTGCTTTCAACTCTTGAGAATGCATATGAGAATATGGTAAAAGAGTTATATGCCAATGCCATTGTTGAAGGAGAAGAGTTAAAATGTTGGGTTAGAGGAAAAAGTTTCTCAGTGACACTGGTTTATTTGGCAGAAATCTTACACATTAACCGGCCAATACCCCCCATACCATTGGTATATGATGAGCTGAATCCAGATGAAGAGGTTCTTAAAGAAGCTTTAAGAGCTAATTTGGAATTCTCCTCCAATAGGAAATCAATTAGTGTGGCATCCCTTTCCCCAAAATTGAGACTGTTCACAATGATCATGTGTAGCAATCTCTATCCTCTATCCAACACCGGGTATATGAATCTCGGTCGGGCATTATTCTTACATGTTTTGATCACTGACGAAGAGATTGATGTGTGTTCTCATATTTTCCACATCTTGGCCAAAACGGTTGTTTGAACTGCTTCAAGGAATTGTATTCCATTTTGTCGCCTTATCTCAAGGATCTTGAAGCTCAAAGGTGTCCATCCCTCGAAAAATAAGTGTCCATACCCAAGGCCAGGTCCAATTAACCTTCGTACTCTTCATGCAAGTATGAGTCACACCAAGAAGAATACCAAGCAAGAAAATCATGCAACTTTGGGAAGCTTAAGTTCTACCCCCCATGCCTTTGATGAAAAATTAGAAAACATCATGGCTGCACTTCAGGAGATTAATACCAAGATTTCCGGACTATTTACTATCATGTACTCCGAGCACATTCACTTTGATACAAAGTTCACATCTCTCCAAACTCAGATGGATGAAATTCAAAGGAAGCTAAAAGAAAATGGAGACTAGCTATTCCATGACAAAAAGGGGGGAGATGGTGTCCATGATATAAAGGAGGAGAAAATGGTGTCATTGATAGGGGGAGTGTAGTGATAGAGGGAGGAGATGCTAGAAGTGTCTTTTTTTTTTTTTTTTTTTTTTTTTTTTTTTTTTTTTTTTTTTTTTTACAGTTTTTACTGTTACTGCTTTTGTTTAAAGCTTTAAATACTCTGTTTTTAATTTCAGTTTTTTTTTTTTTTTTTTTTTTTTTTTTTTTTTTTTTTTTTTCAGTATTTGTGATTATCTCTATGCTTTGTAGCATTTTTTTTTTTTGGTACTTTTAAGATATTGCTAATATGTCTTAAGTACCTTACTCTTGTGCCCTAGTAGGATTTTGTATCCTAGATGCAAATATTTCATTTATCTTGCATTGGTTGAGTGTTAGACATGCAATTGATCCTTTGGATTGTTCTTAATTGCATTGCGTGTCTGGATGAGCATTTACTTGCTAAATGTTCATTGTAGTCATTCTTTAATGACTGTTTTTGTTTGATCAAGATATGCTTACATGTTTTATAATGTTTACAAACTTGATTGCACTTTACTTGCTCATGTACGTACCTTGTGTTTAACTTGTCGTAAGCTTAATGAAAATTTTGTTTTTGTGCAAGTGTTTCAGGTAACAGGTATATACGTGCAAGTGCTTCACAACTTCTAAATTAGGTGTGAGTGAGTTTTGCCATTGTTCCCAAACTCACATTTAAGTCTAGAGTCTATTTTAGGGGTTTTGTCACGGAATAGCCAAAGGGAGAGATTGTAAAGTTGTTATTTACAACTATGTATTTTTGTTAGCTTTTATTCCATGACAAATTTGATTGTAATTATTGATCAATCTTTTGTACCCTGTATTTATTGTGGGTTTTGATTGTAAAGGTTGTGTGATAGAGAAAGAGTATGAAGACTCAAGCAATTGAAGATTGAAGTGTTTTCGCGGGTATCTCGTGACTAAGCATCTCGCGAAGTGACTCATGTGCTTTGCACATGCTGGAATACGAAGAGTCAACCCAGGATTAAGACAGCTGTGTCTCGCAAGTATCTCACGGGTAACACCTTCTTGCGAGACACCCGCGAGACATTCTGTTCTGTCAGCCTATCCATTCTAATACACACTTTTTGTGCCTACACTATTTATACCCACATTACAGACAAATGGGGTGCTTCTAAGAGAAAACCCTAGCCAAACACCTTGAGAGTTAGAGATTGTTATACCCACAATCCTCTACACATTTTCTTGTGGAATTTTCTCAATTCCTACCTTTCCATTTCCATACCATTGAGAGGTTGATAGCCCAAACACTTGCCACACCTTTTCAGAGTGTCAAGTGAAGTTTTGGTGTTGCTAGAAAGTATTGGAAGAAACCAAGGATGGCAGATGCAACATGGAGTTTGTTGCGGGATCCGGAGAGCTAGACAAGATATGGTTCCGAGAAGCCTTGTTGGAGTAGGAGCTTGGAGGGCTTAAGTACATCGGGTAGATTAGGCTTGGAGGGTCTCTTACTAACCCATGTATCCCAACTAATTGTCTAGTGGATCGATTACCGCTTGGAGGGTGGTGGAGAGGTTTTTCATTGAGTTCTTCGATTTCCTCTTCGATAACACATCAGCGTGTTATTTTGTGTTTGCATCTTTCTTCCCTAGTCTTTTACTTTCCAGTTTATTACTGTGTTACTTTAATTATGGATTAGAGTAGCTTGTTTGTTTATTCACTCGCTTTACACAATTCCGCACTTAGTATTAAGTTAGTGTAAAATCAATCGAGCCGTAACTTTTAATTGGAGGTCTAAATAGCTCTTGTGTTTTCAACACATTTTCGAGCTTTCATCTTGTATAGGATCATGTTTTTTTACCATTCTTATCATTGATTTTTTTTTTTTCTAAAGAAAATATTAAGTTAATGACATTTTGTGAGATAGTATATGCTATTTATTAGACTTTTTTGTTATTATAAAATTTAGAAATATGTACTTGTCAATTATTTTAGCAACCTCAAGGATCTGAAGATATATATATATATATATATTGTTGCACTAGTCGATGACAATGAATTTGTCTGCATAAATTGCATAGAACATTATTAATAGACAAAAGCATATTAAATTGAAATTGGGGAAAAATGAAGACATAATTTCATGAGAATGAGATTTTCTAGAAGTATCATCTATATGCGGGAGAGGAAGAAGATAGTTTGTAAGTGCGTAAGAATTTTTTCTTTAATTTACACGTGGTAAGGGTTAGACCATAATATGTAAGATAATAACTGGGCTTAAGTTTTTCATAAGGTTTGGTCTACTTTTAAAAGGTATTCCATTTTGTAGAGAATAACTTTTAGTCTAATTGTCAAGAATAATCCATATTTTCTATAATAGTAAAAAGAAGTTATTATGATCTATTGGGTAACAGCAAAAAAACTTAATAAAAAAAGGTAAAACATGCTAAATTTATATAATAGTAACAATAAGTTACTATGATCTATTGGGTAATAGTAAAAAAATTAATGAAAAGAGGTAAAAAAAGGTTAAATGCAACATTAGAGTGTCACGTGGCAGGACTTCATGCACTCTCACATGAGGTCTTTGCTTTTATATTTACTAGTGTTTAACCCGCGCAATACGCGGGATCATTTTATGAATTAGAAAACAATCAACTTAATATATTATATTTAATGTGATGGTAAAATAGGGAATGGGGTGGATGGTTAGTTGTTCAAATAATGATGCTAATGTGTAGGCCTTCTTCTAAAAGACAGACATAACTTAGCATTAACACATGATCTAGAGAAAATGTTAATTGATAATGCTGTGGGTTCGAGAGAATATAGTTATTGAAGTATGAAATAAGTAGAAGAGAAATTTGGTTAATAAAATCAATCTGTAAAGAAAAAAATTGGTTGCAAAATGTGTAAGATACATTAGTTATCAATCTATTTGTTTATTATTTTAAAATGCAGTAATTAATCCAAAAAATTCCATAATTCCATTTACAAAAAAATTATTATTACTATACATTCTAAAGTATGCATGTTGAAATCTAGTTACGAACACAATCGATATGCATAGTATTCTCTCATTGTAACACACATATTTGCTTTAAAATAAGTATCTGAAAATCAATCAAATCTTTGATACCCCTTTGTAGCTTCAGCTTTGTGGTCATGCCACATTGGCTGCTGCACACACAAACTTTGAATGTATTCTACAGTGTTAAACTCAAAGAATAAGAGGGGTTCTCCAACCAAACATGATCTACAAAATGAATTACATGCAATTTCTGTCAACTTAATAGCAATTACATTCATTGTTTTATTAAAGGAAATTCACCCACCAACAACCATAAAGTTGGAACAACAAAATACATTTTCTGCATTTATCTATGATTAAAATAAAATACATTTTTCCTTCTTATTCTCTCTAACAGTCGTATTACACATTCTCTTTCTTTTTCTTTGCTTCAAATTCAGGTCCCCAAAAAGAAAGTTATTAGATCATGCTGTTAAAGATAACAGCAAATCAAGTGTCAAGGGAAATTATAATAAAATTGTACAATAGAAATACAACTTCACATTTCGAGATACACTTTTAAAACATTAGCTATGCTCATACATTAGCTAACAGACCTACACTAACAGATCATACATTAGCTATGCTCATATATGAGCTAATAGACCTACACTAACAGAGCATACATTAGCTATGCTCCTGTTAAATTACAGCAGCTAGCATCACTACTATTCTTGCATCAGCTTGGATCATAGCTCCTGTGTTGCACCAGCTCCATGAGATAACACTAAAGCTATACCAATTAGCAAAAGTGAGAGTACATATCCAATGCGTGGTAAGTAATAAGTGACATGCCACAGTGAAAACTTCAGAAACAGTCAAGATTTCAGTTTACTTGCCAAGTAAAAAAGGAAAAAAACCGCTTCTTTAATGAATAAAGATTTCAGTTTACTTGCCAAGTACAAATTGAGGCATCTTCGAATACAACATGGTACTTTGGTTACCAATTGAGACTTGAACAGATTGACAATCTAACAAAGAGGCAAATGAAAAGATGGGAAAAAAAATGACATCAACAATGAGAGATGTAAGCAAGAATCTACCTAAAAAACCCTATCTCTATAACTGAATTTTAGCAACCAACAATAAGAAAGAATTATAGCTGGATTCAAAATTGGAATCACATATATTATAGCACTTGCAATTCATGTTGATATAAGAGTCTTAGGATGCTTTGACTATCCTATGACAAAAATTAAAATTGAATGGAAAAAGATGGCATAAAGAAACTGAAACAAATCCTCCAGCAATGAGAAAACCATAACCTAAATAAAGAAAATTTAAACTCTCACAATCTGAAATAAAACAGAAAATTAAGTAAATAAGAAAAAGGTACGAAGAAACGAACTTGATGCATAATTTGGAAGCACTTTTTATGTTAGAATTAAATGATTTCAAATTTAAAGGGCAAGCGAAAAGAAAAACAAAATCTTGCAAAAATCTGCCAAACAGGGAAAAACGTTCTAACCAAATAACAATAATCGACAAAACAGAACCCAAAAAATTGGAAAAATAAAATGGGAAATCAGGTTACCTTTAACCTTGATTCAATAATTTTTTTGGCATAATGACTCCTAGAAATGTATTACAAAATTTAAAAGATAAGTGACTGATGGGAAGCCAAAACTTTTTTTCTCATCAAAACATAGTCACTAACCAAATTGAGTCTTAAGAATTGAAAGTGGTCTCTACCATATTTAGATGTACCAAAATCAAGACTTCAAAATATGGTAATCCGGTAACAATAATTAAATCCAAGCTTGTAATTATAGCATTTGGCAATCATAAGATCATAAAGTATTGTTTTTTTTTTTAATTTTAACTATAATGTAAACTTCTAGACATATAAAATTTAGGTATAAACAGCACTTCACGTGTGGGAATCACTAATTTTTTTTTCGTAAAGCATAAATCATGCGTTTTCAATGCTTACAAAATATCACTAATAGAACTCAAAACCATCGAAAGCAAGACAATGTAATCATTGAGTTAGACTGAATTGGAAAACCTCACAAACACAAATAAAGCAACTTGATTACAAAACATAGCAGACAAAGAAAATAAAAGAGAATTCTATCTATTTGGCTATCGGAAGAAGATTGAAAAAGATTAATGGAATCATAATAGGGTTATAGGCCAATTGAATCCATAACAAAAACCAATTCAAACCCATATACATCAATTGGGAAAATTTAACCGAAAATATGAGATAAGCAGAGGAAAAATCAGTCTATCCTAATCTTTCAGTTTGATTCAGTAACTCTTCTTAAAAAACACCCAAATATCCTATCTGAAAGAGAACTCCGTAAATTTGTGCTTCAACAAAAGGATGGGAAAAGGAGGTTTCTTAAATTATAGAAAATAAATTGAAGTTGTAATCTGGCTTGAATTGAAAAATGTGCAGGATTGATCCCATAGTACCATTGACTGCTCATGGGACACCAAGACTGAACTGGTTCAAAACATATTTTTAAATTTATCCATTTAAAAAATATTAAATTTCTTAATACTCTGCATATCAAGAAAAAGAATAAATATACACAGATTTAGGAGCAAGCACTGTTCTAAAAAAATTACTTAGAAACATATGGATTGTGGGTAAGAGTTCTGAAGACTTTTCCAAAAGGCACCATCTCTAGATAAATGGTAAAATTTATAATATTTGACCAAATAAAATAACATCCCAAAACAATAACTAAATATATCCTTCTTTGTCACTCTTGTAAACAACATCCATCCCATATAGCATCTTGCCAAAGACAACATGGCAGTCCATAAAAATAAAAAGACAACATGGCATTCCATCCAACCTTTTAAAGGAAACAAAAAGAAAGCATTAAGAAGGAAAAAAAAATCCAGGCTATAAAAACTGTGCACTAAACAGATGGTACAAATTATCATTGTTCAAATACATTTTAAAAATAATATAAAAAATCCACCACACCATTAATACAGCCAGCAAATGTCACCAAGTCTTAGTCTTCTTCTCCTATGTTATCTCATGTAAAGATATTGCCTTAAGGTGCACACATGTGGCTAATTCAGCACATGGACACTCAATTTCATGTAATGAGTCTACCCACACCTAAATATGAAAAAAGATCTTGATCTACCTTAATCAATAAAATCTTCAAATTAGAACTTGAATCAAACCATTCACTTACAACCAACTTCTTTGAGAACAACACTACTTATTTAATAGGAAAAACAACAGCCTGAGCCTATATGCAAAAATGACCGAAATTAAGATGGATGCACAGAGTTCCAAAATAACTCAACAAAACAAAGTATTCAACAGTATGAAAGATAGAGGCTAACAATTAAATAGATACAAATATAAGATACCAAAACTTGTAATAAATAATTTGCCACTATAGCAACTCAAATCTTACAAACATGGGTGGGGAAAAATGCTAGAGATCACAAACAAAATATAGAAGAGCTCTATTTGAAATTGAAAGTTTCATTCACAGAATCATCACAAATAGTAACTGAAATCCCTTAGAATCAAGAAAATTTTATCTGTGAGGTAGACTGAAATGTAAAGCCTAAAAAAAGGATTTTTATTTTCAAAAAATAAACCAAAGAGAACTCTAACAATCTAATTTTGCTTAGAACTATCCCAAATACATCAATCAACAAAATGTAATCCAAAATATCAGATAAATAGAGGGATAGTAAGGCCGTCCTAAGGTGAAACAAAGTCTACAAAAAGAAGCTGAAGTAATCATTATAAGGAAGTTGATCACAAAGCATGACTGCAACAAAAAAACACATAACAATTTTACAGGTTAGTTGAAAAAGAATCATGGAATGCATTTTTTTTTAATAGAAAAATCTGTCTAAAATATGCAAAAACAGAAGAAATTCAAACAACGAATACATAATAGACAGAATTATCAGATAAACAAAGGAAAAATTAGGCTTTCCTAACCTATCAGTTTGTTCCAGCAACTCTGCTTGCAGATTACTCAAGTTTTGTACTTGACAGAGAAATGCAGCAAATCTAAATTTCAACCAAATGACAGGGTAAGAAGGTTTTCTATAATTTCAATAACACAGTGTCTAACAATCTGTTGGAAGGTGTACAGTAATCAGTTGGTTATCAATTAATTTATTTATTTTTCAAAAACCCAGTAATTAATCCAAAAAACCATAATTTCACTTAGAAAAAAATTATAAATTACTATACACTCTAAACTTTCAGATTTTAAAGCATCCAAGTATTAAAAGCAAGGGCGAAATCCCTAATGTTACTAAAACTTAAAACCAAAAATAATAATTTCAGACCAAATCATCCATAGAGAGAGAATAAACCCATCATTACACACTCTAAACTTTCAGACTTATAACCATCCAAGTTGAAATTTGGCCATTAAAATCAAGGGCAGAATCCCTTATGTTACCAGTACTTAAAACCGGAAATTATAATTTTTCCATAGAAAGAGAGATAAACCCATCTATATTTCAAAAGGAGTCAAAGAAGAACCCTAGAAAATTCGGTATGGAGAAAATTTTGAAATACAGATATATTGAAAAGGAAGATGGTAATTCTTGTAGTACAAACATCTGGTTTTAAACTAAAAACATATACATATTGGAGATTTAATATGCTAATTCGAAAAGGAAAAGCAATAGTGAAAAGTTTCAGAAAACCAAAACAGTATTTGAAGAAGAAAAGAGTACGCTAACCTTTAGAAAAATTTTGTTGCAGAGGAGAAATGAGGCAGAGCAGCAGATCAGATGGCGATGGCCAGCCATCCTCTGTAACGCAGTAGCGCTAAACATCTTTAAAAAAAAAAAAAAAAAAAAACATTTAATCTACTAAAGAGCATATTTAAGAATTATAACCTCCTCAAGAAATTTCTGTCTCCTAAATAGGCCTCCGCCATCCCCTTCATCGCCATCATCAAAGTAATCATCTTCATCGCCATCGCCATCACCACCACCATGATTTATTTTCTTTCCAATATCTCCACTACCTCCGCCAATTGCAGTCTGGAATTCCAAAAGTATTAGTCATGTTGCCCAAGACAATAAACAATTCACATCGCAATATGTTTAAACCAAATTGAAGCAGTAACTTTCAGTTAACTGGTTAAAGGTGTTTTAACGCTGCCAAACAGATCAAAAGGTGTTTTCCAAACCAAAACCGGTTTTCCAAATCAAAACCCCCAAAAAAAAAAAAAAAAAACTATGAACGTAGATATTAGAAAACAGGGAAAGGCTTAGTGATATCAAAATAAATCGAAAAATTGAGAAAACAAACATTTTCATGGAGAACCCAAAAGCCCGAAACAAAAAGGAATCAAAACCAAAATCAAATCTAAACCTTTCCAACAAAAAAACTCAATAAAAAGTAATATTTCATACCCAAATCTAAAAAAATAGAGAAAAACGTACCGGAGCCAATTCCGACGATCTGATGGTGGCAGATATATAGCCTAACGGTGTTGATGCCCATAGATTTTTCTTTCTGCTTGCACTGGTGCGCTAAGACTGGCGAGGGAACGGAGAACTCTCTCTGCCTCTCTATTTCTCTGTCTCTCTTTTCTCTCTCTCCCCTTTCTCCGTGAAGAATCTTTCTTTTCTTTTCTTTTTTTGTGTTTTAAGCGGTTGGTTTTTTTTTATACCAAGAGGCTCCCAAACAGTGTTTTAACAAAGTGAATCTTTTTTTTTTTTTTTTTTTTTTGTTTTAAGCGTGGCAGAATTTTAAAAGGCCAAACGTTGTAACGTGCGGCTGTTTTATTTGAAAGTTGTATACGTGTCAGAACGTCCTTAATTGTAGGCATTCGCTTTCTCTCAGCTTCGTCTATTATCTATACTATTATTTAAAGGGCTTCTCCTGTTTGGATTCCTCATTTTTTTAGTTCAAAAATACCCCTACATCCCTTTGTTTAAATAGAGACAAAACTAAAGGACAATCCGGTAAAAATGCAACTCTAACTCCCACTAAAACATTGCCTAAAAAATAGGACCACTCTCCTATTAATTTTCAAATTGATTTATTCACTTATAAATTAAATTTTCAAAATAAAAATTATATATATAAAATAAAAAACACAATTTTTTTTCTTCTACAAAATAGGACCACTAACAAAAAAAAAAAGACTCATCGCCCGCGAAGCGTATGTGATGAGGCTATTAGTTCAAAAATACCCCTACATCCCTTTGTTTAAATAGAGACAAAACTAAAGGACAATCCGGTAAAAATGCAACTCTAACTCCCACTAAAACATTGCCTAAAAAATAGGATCACTCTCCTATTAATTTTCAAATTGATTTATTCACTTATAAATTAAATTTTCAAAATAAAAATTATATATATAAAATAAAAAACACAAGTTTTTTTCTTCTACAAAATAGGACCACTAACAAAAAAAAAAGACTCATCGCGCGCGAAGCGTATGTGATGAGGCTAGTATATATAGATATAGATATAGATATAGATAATATTGATATTGATTGATTGATTGATGATTCGTAAAATAATTAAATTAATGTTTTGTATTTCATTTTAGTTGGGATGAACGTGAAGAAACCCAATAAGCGCAAATACAAGAAAATCAAACTTATAATATTTGAACTAGCAGCAAATCGACTTTCCCTTGCAAATCGACTTTCCCTTGCAAAATATAAAAAGCTGTAAAAAAAAGTTAGTAATTTTTTTATTTTCTCATAAAAAAATTTCTAAAAATATTTTATAAATCAATACTCTTAAGGCACTTGTTAACTTTTCTTATAATTTTTTTTTTTTTTTTGGAGAAGGGACTTTTCTTATAATTTAAATCTTGTTAATCATTTGGTGTATTCAATAGGTACTGTTATCTTCTAAGATGCAGATATCTTGTAAAATATGCAAAATTTAATTGTTAGGAAAATATGTATATATCTTTTATTTATTTATTTATTTGTATGGGTTTGAAGGGTTTTTGGATCTGATGGTGTTTGTTAGTTTTGAATTTTTTGGTTCAAATTTGCAAGGGAAAGTCGATTTGCTGCTAGTTCAAATATTATAAGTTTGATTTTCTTGTATTTGCGCTTATTGGGTTTCTTCACGTTCATCCCAACTAAAATGAAATACAAAACATTAATTTAATTATTTTACGAATCATCAATCAATCAATCAATATCAATATTATCTATATCTATATCTATATATACTAGCCTCATCACATACGCTTCGCGCGCGATGAGTCTTTTTTTTTTGTTAGTGGTCCTATTTTGTAGAAGAAAAAAAATTGTGTTTTTTATTTTATATATATAATTTCTATTTTGAAAATTTAATTTATAAGTGAATAAATCAATTTAAAAATTAATAGGAGAGTGATCCTATTTTTTAGGCAATGTTTTAGTGGGAGTTAGAGTTGCATTTTTACCGGATTGTCCTTTAGTTTTGTCTCTATTTAAACAAAGGGATGTAGGGGTATTTTTGAACTAATAGCCTCATCACATACGCTTCGCGCGCGATGAGTCTTTTTTTTTTTGTTAGTGATCCTATTTTGTAGAAGAAAAAAAATTGTGTTTTTTATTTTATATATATAATTTTTATTTTGAAAATTTAATTTATAAGTGAATAAATCAATTTGAAAATTAATAGGAGAGTGATCCTATTTTTTAGGCAATGTTTTAGTGGGAGCTAGAGTTGCATTTTTACCGGATTGTCCTTTAGTTTTGTCTCTATTTAAACAAAGGGATGTAGGGGTATTTTTGAACTAATAGCCTCATCACATACGCTTCGCGCGCGATGAGTCCTTTTTTTTTTGTTAGTGGTCCTATTTTGTAGAAGAAAAAAAATTGTGTTTTTTATTTTATATATATAATTTTTATTTTGAAAATTTAATTTATAAGTGAATAAATCAATTTGAAAATTAATAGGAGAGTGATCCTATTTTTTAGGCAATGTTTTAGTGGGAGTTAGAGTTGCATTTTTACCGGATTGTCCTTTAGTTTTGTCTCTATTTAAACAAAGGGATGTAGGGGTATTTTTGAACTAAAAAAAATGAGGAATCCATTTTTATAGCTTTTTATAACTTTTTTTTACAGCTTTTTATATTTTCGATAAAAGTTGTATTAATTTTTTTTAAAATAGTCCAGTAACAAATACTTAAAGCACCCTTAACCAAACCCTTAAACTATTCACGTTAATAAAGCATTAAAAACATTGAACATGCCTAACAACTTTTGCAAAAACCACAACAAAAATATGAACATGTAAACCAAAAATGATTACTGCCATTGGTGGAGCCAGAGGGGATGAGAGGGGGCAATTACCCCCTCTAACCTTTCCCAAAACACGTATATAATTAATGCTTAAAAGCAAATTGCCCCCTCTCAATTTTCCTTCATCTCAATTTTACCCCTCACACGAATGAGAAAGTCTCTTGAAAAGCCCATATGTATGGTGCATACTACTTTTTCGTTATTTTAAAACTAAGAGTCCATTTGGTTGGAGGAGTGGAAAAGTGAGAGGATAGAAAATAGAGAGAGGATATAAAAATGGGAGGATGGAAAAGTTTTAGTTTTCCCTCATGGTGTTTGGTTTGAGTGTAGAAAAGTGGAGGGATAGAAAATATAGTTTGTATAAATTTACTTTCATGCCCCTAATAGATAAAAAAAAGTTCCCTTAATAGATAAAAAATAAAAGTAACAAATAAGGGGGAAAAAAAAAGGATGATAAAAAAATAAATGCACCAACAAAATAAACAGTGTAGAAAATGACAAAAAAAGCTAAAAAAAAAAAAATGACAAAAAAACTAAAGGAGAATAAAAAAAAAAAAAAAAAAAAGGAAAAGGATAAAAAACTAAAGAAGGAAATTTATAAAAGAAAAAAAGAAAAGAAAAGAAACATTTGACATGGTATAGAAAATGACAAAACATGTATCAAAAAAATTGCAGAAATTGCAAGAAAAAAAAATTGCAATAGTTGTGAACAATAGAAACCCAAGTTACCCAGCATATTAGCATAGCATAGGGGTGTTTTTTGTCCAAACATTTTTTCTCTTGTTTTCTCCTCAATTTGGGGAGAAAAAATTTTGGTGTGCCCAAGGGGAAAACACTTGGGCCCCACCAATTTATTTTTCTCCCTCCCTTCCAATCAAACACCCACTATAAACATCATTTCTCCACTTTTCTCTCCCTTTTTATCATCCTCTCTATTTCACCTCCAACCAAATATACCCTAAAAGAGAGTTCAATGGATCCCACTTGAGACTCAAAGTTTTCTCTTTCTTGATGATAGGCCAAAAATGTATTGATTCCTTGTGATGAATTAACCAATTAATTTGCCAAGTTGATTAATTAATTAGATTAACATACAATATAAATGGCAGCACAAATAAATCACCAAATAACTAAATATGCAGTATAAAATAAATTGACACGGTGATTTGTTTACAAATGGGGAAAACCTATACGGCAAAAACCCCATCAGGTGATTTTAAGGTCACCACTCCCAAGAATCCACTATTATCATAATAAGGGGTTACAAGTAAAGGAATCTCAGTACCTTATACCAACCTATAGTTGAACCCTTACCCCAATATCCAATTGGACTTGTTCTGTAGTGACAATCTCTCCTTTTAATGCATAGCTCCCAGTATGTGGCTAATTGTAAGGTTGAATTTTATCAACTATCTTGTTGGCTTTATTTCGTGCCAATTTACTTGTAATTTAGCACTTAGTAACCCTATATTTAGGTGGGACTCATGTAAGGGTAGAGTGTGAGAGAGTGTGAAGAAATGCTCAAGATTGTGTAAAGAAGCAGGGACTCGCGGCTGACTCGCGACTGGCAAGCCGCCAACTGCTGCACATGTGAGAAGCATAAGGGGAGGTGAAAGGTCACGCCAGCTGTCGCACTATAGGACAAAAGTCTCAGGCTGGCCAGGCCATTAGCTTGTAGTCTAAACTCGCGACTTAGACCAGTCGCGAGGCCAAGCCGCCAACTTGCCCTATTTAAGAAAAATTGTCTCTTCGTATTCGAAACACACACCACTATATATAGACCCTTATACCTACAAAATGTAGAGAGCTTCTAGAGAGAATTTTGAGAGAGAAACCTTAGAGAAAAACAAGATTGCCTCATCTCCAATCTTCACTAAGAGACTCTTCAAATTCCTCTATTCTCTTCCTCTCCATTGATACATTCTTGAGAGGTTCTTAACCAAATCCTTTTCTCATCACACCTACATCTGTGAGAAGGTATTTTGGTGCTAAGGGAAGCAGTTTGGAAGAAACCAATGGGGTCTAAACATTTGATAGTAAGCTTGAATTGATAGTAAGCTTGAATTGATATCTTGTAATTTGGGGTCTAAACGTTCAAAGTGTTTTCAACGCTATTTGAACTTTCAATTAGTATCAGAGCAGGTGCATTCTTTGTGGTTTGATTACCTGAGTGCGATCCTAGACCCCTTAGATATGGATGCAGTTGTAAAAAAGGTCATGCTGAATTGTGGTTTAGATGTTTGTGATAATGACTTTATGAGTATGTTTGAAGGGTGTTCTAAAAATGAACTCTTAGAGATCATAAAATCCAGGAAACATGCTAGGATATTCGTTCACATGTTGAAATACTTTGAAAATAAGAACCACATCTTCCACAATAGTTTATGTGAGTCTAACTCTTTGATTGAGAAGTACAAAAGAAGAAATAGAATATTATGTGAAAATGTTGATAATTTGAAAAAGAAAATTCAATCTAGCAGAAGCATGAAAAATAAAGATGAATTTCTGTTTGATGGTCAAGAATGCTTGTCTCATGCTTGTCTGTTTGTGCACACCTCATTGAAGGTATTTAATTCATGCTTATGGTATCTTGACAGTGGATGTTCTTGTCATATGACAGGAGATAAATCACTGTTTAAGATTCTCAAAGAGAAAGCCTATGATTATATGACTTTTGGTGATGGGAGCCATGCTCAAGTTCTCGGTAAAGGGACGGTAGAAATATCGTGATTACCTCTATTGAAAGATGTGTTATACATCAAAGGACTGAAGGCGAATCTCTTAAGCATCACTCAAATAGGTGATGAGGATTTTCTTGTCCAATTCTCAAAGAAGGGGTGCATAATCATTGATGAAAAAGGGATTCAAGTCTTGGAGGGAAATAGGACTATTGATAATTGCTATAGAGTAGTTCCTACGACACCTATTTCGTGTAGAAGTGCTCGTGTTGATATGCTGAAACTTTGGCATCACAGATTTGGGCATGCAAATTTCAAACAAGTATCTAAAGTCTCTAAACTTAAGGCAGTTGAGGGACTTCCAAAGTTCGGAAAGGTGGAGAAGACTATATGTGGAGCATGCCAAATGGGAAAACAAACAAAAGCAAGCCATCACAAGGTGAATGTGATTGCTACCTCACGGTATTTAGAGCTTCTTCACATTGATCTAATGGGGCCTACAAGAACTGAAAGTATAGGAGGAAAGAGATACATTATGGTGGTAGTTGATGATTTCTCAAGGTACTCATGGGTGGAATTCCTTAGAGAGAAGTCCGAAGCATGTGATAAAATGCAAAGGCTATGCAAGAGACTGCAAAATGAAAAAAGAGTTCCCATAGTCAAAATCAGAAGTGATCATGGGAAGGACTTTGAGAATGCTAAATTTGAAGCTTTCTGTGAAGAGCATGGTATCAAGAAGGAATTTTTAGCTCCAAAGACTCCACAACAGAATGGGGTGGTTGAAAGAAAGAACCAGGTGATCCAAGAGATGACAAGAGTCATGCTACTCAAGAAAAACATCCCACAAAGATTTTGGGCTGAAGTTGTGAACACATCATGTCACATTTGTAATAGAATCTATTTTCGAACAGGGACAAAGAAGACGTCATATGAAATATGGAGAGAAAAGAAACCCAAGGTGAAGTATTTTAGAATATTTAGGAGAAAGTGTTACATTCTAAATGACAGGGAAAATTTGATGCTAAGAGTGATGAAGGAATATTCCAAGGATACTCTACAAATAGCCGAGCTTATTGAGTGTACAACAAGTGAACTAAGACGGTGATGGAATCAATCAATATGGTCATAGATGACACCATATCAGAAATGGAAATTGATGATGATGGAAAGGGGCTCAAACTCAAGAAGAATGAGGATGATGATGATATGTCCCTAAGTGAAGATGCTGAGAAAGAAACACCCGGAAAGGAGTCTACACCCCTTATATCAAGAAGAGAGACTAGATCAATACAAGAAGTCTCAAGTCCATTCACACCTCCAGAAGTTCAACCCCCAATTTCTCGTGATAAGGAACTTTCAACTTCCAAGAAACCTTCATCAAGAGTAACTCTCAATCACCCATCAAGTAATATTATTAGTGATGTAAACGAGGGACTTTGTCTGAGAAAATGACCAAGGTATAGTGCTAACCATGTGACATACAACTGCTATCTTGCTCAATTTGAACCCAAAATGGTAAAAGAAGCTCTGAAAGATGAGAATTGGGCAGAGTCTATGCACCAGGAGCTACACCAATTTGTTAGAAATGATGTATGAGAATTGGTTCCAAGGCCTGAAGATACACATGTGATTGGTGCCAAGTGGATTTTTAAGAACAAAATAAATGAAGATGGTGAAGTTGTCCAAAATAAGTCTAGATTGGTGGCTCAGGGGTATACTCAAGAGGAAGGCATAGATTTCGATGAATCGTTTGCTCTGGTAGCAAGACTAGAGTCCATTTGAATTCTCTTATGCATCATGGATTCAAGTTGTACCAAATGGATGTGAAGAGTGCCTTCTTGATTGTTTTTCTAAATGAAGAAGTCTTTGTTGAGCAACCAAAGGGGTTTGAAGATCCTCACTTTCTAGATCATGTGCTAAGATTGAAGAAAGCTTTGTATGAGTTGAAGCAAGCACCAAGAGCATGGTATGATCGTCTCACCACTTACCTATTGGATTGTGGGTTCAAACGAGGTCAAGCAGATCGAACATTGTTTGTTAAAAGGGATGAGAAATCCCTCCTCGTCGCTCAAGTGTACATGGATGATATTGTTTTTGGATCCACAATTGATCAACTAGCTCATGAGTTTTTGGAAGAAATGAAAAGGGAATTTGAAATGAGCATGGTGGGAGAGTTGAACTACTTCCTAGGGCTTCAAGTGAAACAACAGAAAGATGGAATATTCATTTCTCAAGAGAAGTATGCCAAAAATCTTGTCAAAAGATTTGGCCTGGATTCTAAGAAACATACTTCTACTCCCATGAGTTCCTCTGCAAAACTAAGCATAGATGCAGCCGGTGTTAACGTCGATCCAACATTTTATCAAAGTATGATTGGCAGTCTTCTCTATTTCACAGCAAGTAGGCCAGATATTGCATTTAATGTCGGGGTATGTGCACAGTTCCAAGCTGCTCCTAAAAAATCCCACTCAACAGCAGTAAAGCGAATCATTCGCTATGTCAATGGCACATCTGACTATGGGATTTGGTATACAAAAGATTCGAATGAGTGTTTGGCGGGATATTCAGATGCTGACTAGGCAGGGTGCATTGATGATAGGAAAAGCACTTCTGGTGGGTGCTTCTATCTTAGAAATAACTTGGTTTCATGGATGAGTAAAAAGCAAAATTCAGTATCCCTTTCAACGGCCGAAGCTGAATATATTGTAGTAAGAAGTTATTGTGTACAATTGTTATGGATGAGAAAGCTACTGCATGACTATGGAATTTCTCAAGACACTATGTGTGTGTTCTGTGATAACACAAGTGCCATAAACTTGTCAAGGAATCCAGTTTAGCACTCCAAATCAAAGCATATTGAGATCCGTTATCACTTCATTTGGGACTTGGTAGACGACAAGATAGTAAGTCTAGAGTTTATCAATACCGACAATCAAAAGGCAGACATATACACCAAACCTCTTGATGGCCCGAGGTTTGAATCCTTGCGTAAGACAATTGGTGTTGGTATCATTCCTTGAACTCTTTCTTCCATGAAATCTCATTGTGTTTTTGTTTGCATTGTGTTTCTTACTTTTGTCATCCTTGTTTTTACGTTATTTTTTAAGTGTTGTTCTGTTTTTAATCAATCTTTTACTGTTTTTGTGTCAAAAATCTAAAAACACATAAAAAGTAGAAAATCCTAAAAAGTTTGATCGCATTGTTGAGTTTTTGTCTCAAAGCATGTTTTGCCTTGTACCTTTGTACTAATGGATTTGTGCATCTAACAAGCTTAGCTTGTCTCTTATGCATTCATATCATTGTGGAAGAAATTCTGAAATTTATGTGACTATTGTAAATAGATCTTCAACTTTGTCATGAATGATTAGTGAATGGTTTTGTTGATCTTGAGACATGCATAGACTTGTGCCTATATATCTTCCCACTTTTTTTTATTACTTTACTCAAAGAGGTCACCAAATGTAAATCTCCAAATGAAAAGAGATATTGAGCTGCAAAAGCCCATCGCATATACTAGTATTTGACTAGGAAAAAGGGAAAGCGGCCAAAATAAATTGTATGATGCCCAAAAAGCCAAAGGCTAACTCATCAAATTGAAATATTAAAAATTTCAGGCATCAATCTCACAATGAGATATGTTGATTCAAAAAGATCAAATGATATGTTGGAAATGGAGCCAAATGAAAAGTTTCAAAAAAATGTACTCAAGTTTATGTGGGAGGTCATATATGCATACTTCTATAATTGAGATAGGTCAAAATATCTAGTGCTAGTTGTGTATGCCTTGATTGAATTGATTATTGAAGCTTTACATTAGACTAAGGACTATCTTATTTTCGATATTCACACACTTCACACAAGTTTATGTTCAATGAATGCCATATTCATTTGTGTGACTGTACTTATTTAAATGTGTTTTCACAAGCTCAATCTTTGCTGATCAAACACAAAACGATTTTTTAGTGTTTTAGCTTGTTTTTGGAAAGTATTTTGTTTTTACAAAAATGTCAAAAATTTCAAAAACAGTGTTGCCCTGTTTTGGCGACTCAGTTGCAGGTTGGTCTAGTCGCATGCCCCAGTCGCGAGCTCACTCCGAGATTTTTTACAGCTCACTAGCAAGTAAAGGTCTCAGTCACGAAAAATACTTAGAAAGTTTTTTCAAAATTTGAGTTTTTATGATTTTCGCAACTTGGTGTGGTGATTTGTTCGTGGGTAGAAGGTCCAGTTGCGAGGGGTACACAGAGATTTTCGTAGCTCATCTGCGACTGTATCACGGGTAGACCTTCTAGTTGCAAAAAACACTTGGAAATTTTTTCAGAAATCTTAACTTCTATGTGTTTCACGGCATATCTGGCGACTGATTGGCAACTCAATCCAGTTTTGCATTTTAAAGACAGATTTTAATTTTTTTTTTTTTTTTTTTCAGTTTTTCCCTCCTCCTTTTGTGACTGTTCATTGTCTTTCCCATTTCACTCTTACAAACACTCCGAGTATTTCTTTGAAAATCCTCCATTTCTGCATCATTTCTTCTCAAATCTTCAACAAAAAAGTATGGGTTTTGTTTCTTTCACTTTATACTTACTGATTTGATCATTATTTTCTTGATTTATGAGTTGATATTGTGTTTTGTGATTTATCATGATTCAAACATGGGCTTTTGATTTTCTAATTTTATTGTGTGTTTGTGATGGTGTTTATACTGATCTTCTCTATCTTGTGTACCTATTGTGGTTTTGGTTGTATACACAAACTCATTGTCATGGTTTGAACCTAAATCTCAAGTATTTAGGGTTTTCTTCATCATCCATGGTGTGAAATTGACACATTGCTAATACTGTTTGGTGTCTTGTTTGGTTTCTCTTGTTTATGATAAACCATGTTGCGGTGTCAAAATGTCTCTATTCAAGAGATCAGCTGTGAAAGGAGGTAGTAGCAAAGGGAAGGAGCCTGTCATTGAAATTGATGATTTCTCTCCTAGATCAAAAAGGACTCGTTCCCCATCAGGTATGTTCAATCCTAACAAGTTCTGATCGTATGCTGCTTTTCAGACTCATGAAAATTATTTCAGAAATGTTACACCATTGATTGAAAGGGTCGTTGATCAACATTCTCTTTTTGACACCGACATCCCTCAATGCTTTGCTCACATGGATTGGAATTATCTTCTCTCCAGCCTTGATGATGCGTATGAGAATTTGGTAAAAGAATTTTATGCTAATGCAATTGTTGAAGGAGATGAACTTAAGTGCTGGGTTAGAGGAAAAAATTTCTCAGTCTCTCCGATATACCTAGCAAAGACTCTTCACATCAACCGCCCAATACTTGGAAACTCACCGGTTTATAATGATCTATATCTAGATAAGGACTTACTTCGGGAAGTTCTTGGAAAAGATTTGGAATTTTCCTCAAATGGGAACTCAGTTAGTGTTTCATCTCTTTCTCCAAAATTGAAGGTGCTTACGATCGCCATGTTTCACAACCTGTACCCCCTATCCAGCATAGGATATATGAATCTCGAGCGTGCACTGTTCCTTCATGATCTGATCTCTGATGTAGAGATTGAAATTTGTGCTCATATCTTTCATGTCCTTCATAAAACTGTTCTACGAACTGAGTCAAGGATATGCATTCCTTTTTGCTGTCTCATTTCAAGGATTTTGAAGCTTAAAGGGCTCCATCCTTCAGAAAATAAATTTCCCTACACAAAACCAATTCCAATCAACATGCGCACTTTTAACGCTAGCATTGGTCATAGTAAGAAGGGAATCAAGACAGAATCTTTAACGTCTCATAATGGTTCGCGCTCTAGCTCATTTCCCATCGACGAGAAGCTAAACTCTATTGTAGCATATCTCCATGAGCTGAGTACAAAGATGTCTGCCCTTACATCCATCTTGTACCATCTCAACATTTGATGGGATATGAAGTTCACCTCTATCCAAGCTCAATTGGATCAAATTCAAAGAAAGCTAGAAGATGATGAGGACTAGCTATTCCATGACAAAAAGGGGGAGATGCTGTTGTTAGGGGGAGTTCAACGAAAGGGGGAGATTTCAGCAAACAAGCCTTTATTTTATCGCTTTTGTCTAACTTTATATTTTTTTGTTTGTACCTAGTACCTTTGTAGGGTTTTAAGGTTCTTGTTTATGTTTGTCCCTGTTGCTTTTGTAAGCTTTTAAGGTTTTAAGTATTTGCTGCTAAATGTTATGCATTTTCTTTAAGTACTCTCACTCTTGTGTCCTTGTAAGATTTTATTTCTAAATGCATATACTTCATGTACTGTGCATTGGTTGAGTGTTGGTTATTCAAGTGATTTGCTTTGTGTTTATCAGCTTGAATGTCCAGATGTTCGTTCCAAGTGTGAATGAGCATTGTGATCACTTATATGTAGTGATTACCTGTGTTGTTGTGTTTCAGGAGATACTTGTTCTTATGGTTTAAGAGCTACACAGATTCTAGAGTTAGGTGTGAGAGAGTTTTCCAATTGTTCCCAACTCACGCGTTAAGTCTAGAGTTTGTTATAGGGTTTTGTCACGGAATAGCCAAAGGGGGAGATTGTAAGGTTGAATTTTATCAACCATCTTATTGGCTTTATTCCGTGCCAATTTGCTTGTAATTTAGCACTTAATAAACCTGTATTTAGGTGGGATTCATGTAAGGGTAGAGTGTGAGAGAGTGTGAAGAAATGCTCAAGATTGTGCAAAGAAGCAGGGACTCGCGGCTAACTCATGACTGGCAAGCCGCCAACTACTGCATATGTGAGAAGCATGCGAGGAGGTGAAGGGTGACGCCAGTTATCACACTACAGAATGAAAGTCCTAGGCTGGCCAGGTTGTTAGCTCATGACTTGAACTCGCGACTTAGACCAATAGCGAGGCCAAGCCGCCAACTTGCCCTGTTTGGGAAAAACTGTCTCTTCGTATTCGAAACACACACCACTATATATAGACCTTCATACCCACGAAATATAGAGAGCTTTTAGAGAGAATTTTGAGAGAGAAACCCTAAAGAAAAACAAGTCATCCCCAATCTTCACTAAGAGACTCTTCAAATTCCTCTACTCTCTTCCTCTCCATTGATACATCCTTGAGAGGTTCTTGACCAAATCCTTTTCTCATCACATCCACGTCTGTGAGAAGGTCTTTTGGTGCTAAGGGATACAGTTTGGAAGAAAACCAATGGTGATTGGTTGATGCTATGGGTTATAGCGGAATCCGGTAAGCTAGAGAAGAAAAAGGTTCGGCGCAACCTCGTTGGAACAGGAAGCTTGGAAGGCTTAGGTACCTGGGTAGATTAGGCTTGGAGGGTCTATTGTTATTCATGTGTCCCAACTACATTTTCTAAAGGATTATTGACCACTTGGAAGGTGGCGGAGAGGTTTTACACTGAGGGTTTCGGTTTCCTCTTCGATAACACATCGCGTGCTGTCCTTGTGTTTGCATCTCTCTTCCCTTTATCTTTGCCTTTTATTTTCTGCTGTGGATGTGATTTTAAATGACTTAGATTGTTTATCAATTCTATGTTTGGCCTATGTTCATGTTCTGCATATTAATTGTTTGATAATAAGCTTGAATTGATATTTTGTAATTTGGGGTCTAAACGTTCATAGTGTTTTCAACGCTGTTTGAACTTTTACTAATCAATAGATGCACGGATCACAGTACGCAACTTGATCACCAACTTGAGAAGGATGTTGGTTGCAAAGTTCTTCAGTTCATCATACGATGATGATCACAAAGTTCCTTGGTCACAAAACCCTATGGTGTACAAACACAACAGCTTCTTGAAGAGAAAGATGAACTAGGGCATATGTCTCTGGTTCACAATATGCTTGTGAAAAACTTTTGCATTCAATTACATCAGCTATGATGACCCTTAAAAAAAATCCTTATATATGTTTAAGGTTGTGAGAAAAGAAAGCCCAAACATGTACTCATGGATTTGATGAAAATCAAAACTGAAAAACTGACTTTCTTAAATCTCAATAGATACCCTATTTATTGAGCAGCTATCAAGCTTCGAGCTAAAACAGCTTTTTAAATCTCAATAGATACTAGTTGTCGAGTTTAAAAATGCAGCACTTCTTCATTTATTTCTTGGGCAGACTTACATAGTTTTAATACTTGATCTTGAAAACCTTGTTCCTTAAAGTATTAATACATCCTAGGTCTACCCAATTACAAGTAAAGTGCATTTTGTTAAAAGGATTAGCTAATTACATAAAATATTGACATATGTTCCTAACATGATTCACATATGTCCTAACACTTGATTTCAGAAAATCCATTCTATTTTGGTCCTTGCCATCAACCCAATAACAAAAAAATCAGATGTGCCAGAAGGAGCGCATTGTTGGCATGTTAGATGCTGACATGGGTAATAAAATAATAATAAAATATATTTGACATTTTTTGAATGCCACATCAGCATTTTCTGAATTAAAAAAGCCACATCATTATTTTCTGAATTAAAAAAAAAAAAATTTTATATTTCAATTTTAATTTAATTCAAAAAAATAAAAAATTATTTTTCAATTTTAAAGATTGAGAAAAAAATTCATAGAAACTTTCTCAAATATTCTTGAACTTTCTTGGCAAACAAACACATCAAAAAATTTAAATATATCAACTTTTAGACACAAAATTAAAATTTTTAAAGAAAATTTTGAAAACCCCCCACGAACCCGAAACAAAATCCAAACTCACAAATGATTCATAACTCTCTCTCTCTCCCTCTCTTTAAAAGCAAGTTCAGATCTCTCTCTAACTCACCCTCTCTCTTTTCCTCTCTTACTAATGGTGGTGGTGGAGTCATCCCACGATGAGGAGATGAAGGAGTAGTGGTGGACGGAGTTGTAGTCGACGGATTGGACCTCAATTTGTGTTGGAGGGAGCCGATTGGGTTGGAGGTTGGGGGAAGAGAGAGATCATAAATCTGGGCTTGCTTAGTCTGCATGGCCTTCATAACAAGCACAACAACAACAAAAATAAGTCCTAAATCATAATGGTTCAAGTATGAGAGCTGGTGTTTTGCTTACCCAAATGAAAATCTCCAAAGCTCTCTCTCTCTCTCTCTCTCAAATCAAAATCTCCCTTTCTCTCTTTCATCTTTCTAAATCTCTAAAGCTCTAAAGTCTCTCTCTCAGATTGTAGATTTGGGAAAATCTCTAAAGCTCTCTCTTAGATCAATGTTTGTGAAGTGGTGGTTAGTTTGATAGTGGGTGGGGGTGGATCGTTGGATGCATTTGTTGTTGGCATGGGTTGCGGTGGCTCGATGGACTGATTGGTGGCAGTGGTGGTGATTGGTGGTCTAATCTTTTCACGCGGGTTTCGAATTGCAAGATTGGTTTGTTGGTTGGTCTGATCGGTGATCGTTAGTTAGGTTTGTTGTTGGTTTAGGCTTCATATTGCAAGGTATTTTCCGGGTTTCAATGTTTTGGTTGGTCAGAGTTGCTGGATTTGAGGAGACGATTAACCGAAAATGCAAAGAACAACGATGTCGGTTGGGTTTAGGGTTGGGGTTGGGTTTTGAGTTGTTGTTGCTATGTTTATTTTAAATTTCTGGGTTTTTTTTTTTTTTTTTTTTTTTTTTTCATGTGGATTTGATGATTTTTCTGGGTTTATGGGTTTGATTTGTTGGAGGTTTCGGTGGAGGATAGGTATTTTGAATGAATTTTTGCATGTTTATTTGCTAAGAAAATTCAATAAAAGAAAATATTGATTATTTTAATTTTCTAGGCAACCATACATGTTCTTCATATTTTTTCCCAAAAGAATGCGAAGAACATGTTACTTTGTTCTTCCGAAAATAATGAAAAGAAAAAAAGAAAATAGTTTAATTACTATTTTTAATTAGATTGTATTTTATTTTATTTTGTTTTTTCTTTATTTTTTATTTTTTACAATTAAAATTTAAATTGAGAAATTTAAATTTTTTTCTTTTATTTTTAATTAATTTATATGCTAACGTGGTATTTTAAAATATTTTCTTAATGACCATTTCAGCTCCATAATTAGCCACTTCAGCATCTAATATGCCAACAATGCGTTGTCTACCACGTCTAGTGATAATAGCTTAATTTTTCATATTTATATCATTATTAGAAAGTATTATCATACTTATTTTGATTTAATTCATGCATTTTATAATTGGTTTTGGAATAATGCTAAATAATCAATTTTATGCTTAATTGAATTTTAATGCATAAATTTGTCTTTTGTAGGATAATGAAATTAAATAAGTGGATTTGTGCAAAAAAAAAAAAAAAGCTAATGGACTTTACTTTTACAAGGGCCATGATGAAGTCAAAGAAGGCCAACCCAATTAAATTCAAGTCCAATTGGGGCAAGGAATCAAATGAAATTTGCATCAAATCCAAGTCCAATTTGGATTAGGATTCCAGCCTGCATACCAGTTAGTATTTGGAGCATAACTTTCGGCTCAGATGTCCAATTTGAATGATTCAAGTTGGGCAGGAAAGCTAACTTAAAGGGCTACAACTTTTAGGTTCTGAAGTCAAATGGGCCAAAAACGTCGGTTAATTGAAGCTTAAAAACCTGGGATTTCCTCCAAACGGGAATTCAACTTGTAATAGGATTCATTGACCTATTTAAAGGCTTTTTAGGGAAAAATTCAAAGAGGGAGCTACTGTAGAACATAATTTAGTTTTTCTTAAAGTTCCTTTACAGTTTTTAGAGTTTTATTTGTGTTATGGCTTGCTAGAAGCCTTGCTAAGGCAAGGGGTGAAACCCAACCATTTATTGGTATGTTCTTAACAATTATTTATTGGTTTTAATGATTATGTTTTTATATTTTTGATTGTTTTACTCATCAAGAAAAGTTTTTAGTTCTGTATAATCCTTTGATTTATCATAGACTCTAGGTATGTTAAATGCTTAGTATTTCCTGCGAACTAATTCACTAGTTTTGTTTTGCCTAAAATCAATCAATTGCATGAAACTACCTTAGACAATTAATTCTTAAGTTTTTATTGTTAAATCATCCGACTAAAATCATCCTTCATATGAATTTTAGTTGAGTTATAAAATAAATATTGTTAAGACTACCAATAGATGTGTTGTGTGTGGATCCCTAAACCTTAGCGCCTTAATATATTGTTATTTTCTCTTAATTTAGATTACCTTTACTAAACTATAAAAAATCTCTTCAATTAAACTTTGTTATTTTAGTTTTATTCTCTTATGGTTTGCTAATCAATTCCTTTTTCCCTGTGGATTCGACCTTGGACTTACCGAGTTATTACTTCGCGACAATCCTGCACTTGGGAGCATTATTTAAGTCGCAGCATCTAATTTTTCCGTTACTAGGTTGATGGCAAGGACCAAAATAGAATTGTTTTTCTGAAATAAGGGACTGACCTAAGAGCAAAATCAATTTAGAGCCCAAATCGAGAATCGGCCCAAAATGAAGGGACCAAAAGTGTATTTTTGCCTACTTTTATTTCCAATTAATAACAACATGTCAAGTATGATTTGTTGTGAAAATGTTGTGGACATAATATTTCTCATTTAGTGATTGCAATAAATTTTGTAAAGAAAAATTGTAATTTTAGATTAATTGTTGTTGGTGAGTAGTAGAGAAAAACAATAATTCTAGTACCACACACAAATATGCACATTTTTTCACAATAATTTTTTACTTTCAATATTGCCCCTCTTGAGTTAAAATCTTGGCTCTGCCACTGATTACTACTACAAAAATCCATAACCCATAATCCAATCCTATTCAATGTCACCGCACAAGAATCAATTGTATACCCAACAATCTAATAAATCTACAAAAATGATAAAAAACACACACACACACACACACACACACACACACACACAAAATTCAAATAATGAAATGGGATTTTATGGGTTTTGTGAGAGGCTGGGGAATTTTTTGTTACTCTTAGAAAGGGGTGTAGGCATCGGCACCTTCCCTTTTCAGGATCATATGGAGTTGCCACTTATTTTATAAGTAAAATAAGAAAACTATACAAATTACAACATATCTTGAATAATACACCTTCTCATAATTGGAAACAATTACATCTTGATAGGAAGAATTTTATATGGCTTTGTTTCCTAGTTACAATCTAGTAAAGAAATACAAGGCCTTGTTTTTTCTAGTTACAATCTACCCAAAACAAAATAAGACACTAAATCTACCAACCTAAGATTCTAAGGTTCGGGGACCAGGTTATAGGATGGGAAGGTGTTAGGCACCCACATTGCCCATACAGAGTTGGGTCTTTTAGAATTTAAATGACCTTTTAAATACCCATTAAAAAGATGACAAGCAAATTTTTGTGTCAATATTCCTAGATCTAAAGTTGGTTAATGTGCAAAATCCTAGATCTGTTGCATTTATGCAAGAAGAAATCATATCTAAATTTCATTGGTAAGAAAAGAATTTTTAAGGAAAGTTCAAATTAAGCCAAATGAATTTTTTGATAAAAAAATTCAAATCTGATTTTTTTCATAATAACAAGGAATAGATTTTAAAAAAAGAGGGTTGTCAAATTTGATTTCTTAATTAAATAACATAATGAATATCCAAAAGGAAACAAAATGGTTTTCAAAAGAAATCACAGATCTGATTTTTCAAAGTAAAAGAATGAATTTTTTAAAATAAAATTCAGATCTGGTTTTCTCAAAGTAAAAAAGAATGAATTTTTGGGAATAAAATTAAGGTTTGATTTTTAGTTTAAGAAAACCATGGGGTTTTGAAAAAATATTTCAGATCTGATTTTTGGTTTTAGAATACAATGAAGATTTGAGAAAATATTTCAGATCTGATTTTTTTATAAAGTTACATAAAGTAAAAAATCTAGGATTCAATCATATGCATTACATAATTATATGAAAAAAACATATATGCAAAAACAAACGTTCATCATCTTAACACAAATAAAAGAAAGAAAATGTTATAAACAACATGGAGAATTGAATTTCATGGAGATAGAAAGATGGAAACTTACCTGCATGAACATATTCCACAAGTAGAGAATTATCCTAGAGACCAAGGAGTATGAATTTTTAAAGATCTAGGTAAGAGCCACTTAGCAGAAAAGAAATTCCTAAAGCAAAACTTCCAAAATTTCTTTAACGTAAGGGGAGAGAAAGAGGTCAGAAAAGGGGGTCCTGATTTCTAATTTTAATTCCTTATTTATAGAGGTTTGGTGCTTAGAAAATAAGCTAGGTTAGATAAGATACGAATTAGGTCAAATTCTTATCCCTAAAAAATCAAAATGGATGTGTTTTAGCTTGATTTAATGATTTCTGGGCTAGGCATCAAAGCTGTGCCAGTCGACTCTAGGGAAGTGTTGATCGGCACTTGCCATGTGCCGATTGGCACTCTCAAGTGCCGAGTCCAATTCTCAACTTTGGTTTGATCTGGACTCTTTTTTAGAGGTTTTCTGAGTTGGGAATTGTACCTAGACGTATTTTCAACTCGTGTTCCAAGATAAATCCCTTTTATTTTGATAATCAAGTCCTTAAAACAATAATTTTCATATAGATAAATATTCTAAAAAGGCTTAATTATCAACAATTCCCTTGTTATCTAATTATCCGTTTTATTCCTATGCAATCAAACCTATTTTTGATGAAAACCAACATCCAATCACACAAATTATTTAATTAATTTTAATTATTTAACCAATCAGAATTAATTTCAATTAATCACACGTGATAACCTTTACCCTTATACAATGCATGCAGATCGTGAAAACTGGATCTATGATATCTTTCAATTCGACGGTCCGATTTGGGAATCAAGCATACTGTCACAACTATTATAATCTCAAGATCTTTTTTATTATATGCAATGAATGATTTAATGCATGAGATGCCACTATGATTTTTGGGTATTTGAAAAGGTTATTTTATTCATCTTCCAAAATTAATTTTACATGCAAAATTGAGTGTCTATAGAATGCCCCACATTGACAAAGCTTGAAAAGCAAATGTTAATGTAAAACAAAGACATTGATTTTAGCAACCATGATTTAATCGATGTTGATTTTTCAAAGATTTCCTAGCCCTAGAACCTAGAATCTTGGGATGTAGAACTAGTGTTTTACTGTTTTACAAAAAATGAGAACTATGGACATCTAATCTACTTGATAATTGGTAAACTTGGATAAAATCTTGAATGCCGATGAGGTAATCGAGAACTATATTCACCCGATTTGAAATGAGGCAATCAAGAACTGTATTTGCCCAATTTGGAAGCCGATTGAGAACTTTATTTGCCTAATTTGAAGTAAGGTAACCAGGAACTGTATTCGCTCGATCTGGAAGTAGACTGAGAACTCTATTCACCCAATCTAACTTAGAATGGTTGAGAACTCTATTTGCCCAATTTGGAGTAAGGTGACCAAGAATTGTATTCACCTGATCTGGAAGTAGACTGAGAACTCTATTTGCCTAATCTAACTTGGAATGAGGAGACCAAGAACTGTATTCACCCGATTTGGAAGTAGACTGAGAACTCTATTCGCCCAATCTGAAGTAAGGTAACTAGGAATTGTATTTGCCTGATCTGGAAGTAGATTGAGGATTCTATTTGCCTAATCTAACTTGGAATGGTTAAGAACTCTATTCGCCCAATCTGGAGTAAGGTGACTAGGAACTGTATTTGCTTGATCAGGAAGTAGACTAAGAACTCCATTCACCCGATCTAACTTGGAATGAGGTGACCAGGAATTGTATTTGCCCAATTTGGAACCAGGTGACCAGGAACTGTATTCACCCGATTTGGAAGTAGACTAAGAACTTTATTCGCCCAATCTAACTTGGAATGAGGTGACCAAGAATTGTATTCACCCGATCTAGAATGAGGTAATAGAGAATTATATTCGCCCAATCTAGAAGCTGATTGAGAACTCTATTCGCCCAATCTGGAGTGAGCTGACTAGGAACTGTATTTCTCCGATCTAGAAGTAGACTAAGAACTCTATTCGCCCAATCTAACTTGGAATGAGGTGTCTAGGAATTGTATTCGCTCGTTTTGGAAATAGACTGAGAACTTTATTCGCCCAATCTAAAATAAGACTAAGAACTTTATTCGCTCAACCTGAAAATCTATAAAATAAATCAAATTAGAATTTTGATGATTGAGACTTTATCTGCTCAATTTAGAGAATTTTCCATTCCTTTTTGTTTCATTGAAGATAATCAATTTTACCCTTGTGGAATTCATTTTTTCTTTTTTTTCTTTTTTTCTCTTCTTTCTTTTTTCAACAAAATTAATGCCACAGATTTTGAAAACTTTTTTGAAAAATTTTAAGGACCATTTTTTCTTCATATTTTTCAAGAATTTCTTTTTCAATTTTTTCAGTTCATTCACATTTTTTTTTTTTTTTCATCATTCATTTTTTTTTTTTTTTTGATGAGTTAACTCAAGTAAAAAAGGGACAATGGGGGGCTGAAATTTCGGCCCCCTTCTATTTTTGTTTTTGCTTCATCATCTTTTTTTTCTTTCTTCTTTCTTCCTCTTCCTCCATTATTACTATTCCAAGCTCCATTCTTCTTGCATTTTCTCTTTTCCCGCACCATTTACTGTTTAGAAAATCACTTCTCCGAGCTTCTAAACTTGATTTCTACCATTCCCTTGAATATTTCTTTAGATCTTTGAGTTTTTGAGCTTCTTTGAAAAATCCATTTTTGACACCCATTTCCATTTTTTCTTCCCCCCACTTCCATGGCATTTCCTCCTGGACCACCTTACTTTCTTACATTTAATGGGAAGAAGTATCACCTATCTATAGAATGGAATGATGAAGAGGGACTTCTTCAAGACCCAAGCACTCATGCGCCACACCATCCAACAAAGATTTCAAGGTGAGCTCATTTTTTGTTTTTGTTGGTAAATTTGTTGTTTTCTTGTGTTTTTTGGGAAATTTATGATGAGACATTGCCCTTATTTGTTGTCATTTGCCCTTGTGGGATTTTTTGGATGTTATATGATTTGGATGGAAATTATTGTGTGGACATGTTGATATTTTGGGGCATTTTTGAATTGTTGAGTTGTTTGGTATTGTCAAATTTGGACAATGTTGGTCATTGATTAAGTTTTGTGTTGGATATGATTTTGGACATTGTTGGAAAATTTTTTTATTGATTATGGGAAATTGATGTGTAGACAAAATTGGGTAAGCTCATCTTTTATGGGTATATAATTTTTGGTGTTGGTGTTTGGGCATTATTTTTCATGGGTATGGAAATTGTTTTTTGGTGTAAATGTTTGGGTCATTGTTGAATGATTTTATGGAGATGAAATTTTTTTTTTTTGGTTGATTGGGGTATTGTTAGGATGTCGTAGAAATTAAATTTGTGAAATGGCATTTGGGCGTGGCTAATTTTGTGAAGGGCATCTTTATCTGTTTGTTGGGATTTTGAGTGAGTACTTTTGGAATAGGGTATTTTTGTGGATGTCATGATGTTGGCTAAACTCTCTCTTTTTTTTTTTTTCTTTTTTTTTTTTTTTTTTTTTTTGTTGTTGTTGTTTTTTAATTTTTAATTTTTATTTTTTTTATGGGGTATTCTTGTTAATTGCAGAATCTTAAGAGTCAGGGTAGTCTACAGTTACTGAAACACAGGTGGGTGGCATTATGCCCAGACATTAGAAATGTCATTGATGAAGCCAACATTGAAACCTTTTTCCAAACTCTTTTGGATTACGACACCACTAAATATATGGATCTTCAGCTGCTTGTTGCATTGTCTAAGTGATTCTAGGATACCATTTGTTCCTTTCATTTTTTGGGCATTGGCAACGTGATGTTGACACTGTATGACTTCTTAGCTATTACTGGCTTAAAATTGGGCGGTGAGAGAATTGAGGGTAATGATTCCATTTCACCGACGGAGATTAGGAGCTTTTTGGGTGTGATCCCTCCATGAGTTAGTGGTAAAAATGTGTCCTTGATGTGGCTGTATTCTAGTATTGACAAGTGTGAGACTGTGGCAACTAGCACCTAGATGTTTATGCTCCTTTTCATTTGAACTTTCTTGTGTCCTGACTTGGGGAGCACGATGAGTTTATGTTACTTGTGGAGTTTGAGGGACATTAATCGGATAAAAAATTATAATTGGGGCGTCATGACTTATGTGACCCTCTTGCACTTTATGACTCAGCTTTCTCATCATAGTCTTTCAAGCTTAAGAGGTGCATCATTTTGTTTGACACGTGAGATTTAAATTCTTGGTTTGGTGTATTTTGCAAAGGTTATTTGTGTTGTTATTGATGTGTGCTGATCCTTTTTTTTTTTTTTTTTTTTTTAAAGTCTGGATGTACGAATATTTTAGGGTTGGTATACAACTTTTGGAAGATGTTGATGATTTGTTTCCAAGGTTTCTTCATTGGTTGCTTAAGTATCATCTGTCAACACCCCCAAGCATTCTTTGTAGGCTTGGTGGATAGAGATTGACAGCTTAGATGCCGAGGAGGTGAATTTTTTTTTTATTTTTTTTATTTTTTTGTGGTTATGGCTTCTCTTTTCATTTTGGGTTCTTTGTGATGTTTAGATGTCCTTAGATCCTTGGCTTGGATGTGAGGAGCATGATGACTGTGCATGGGCTCAGGAGTTGAATGAGCGTCAGGTGTTGTTCAAATGTGGCCATAGGAGGTACTTGTATCTTGGTGACTGGGTGCTGGCTTAGGTTCAACACATGTAACCTTTTGAAATGATTCCTGCCCATCCTTGTCCTTCTATTCGGTTGGCCGACCTTCTAACTAATGAAGAAATAGCTTGTGCACGGATTGGCCTCATCATTTTTGGGATACCGAGAGACTATCTTGAATTTGTCAAAGCTCGTTTGCAGGGTTACTTAGTTGACATCTTAGGAGCATCGGTGAACTTCTTTCTTCTCCAAATTAATTTGCATTAGGACTTGCATCATTTTTTTTTTTCATTTTGCATTTTGTGAAATGTTTGAATGTTACATCTTTAGGCTTCATCTTCTGGGGTTGAAAGTCCTCCTCCTAGTAATGCTGGTGGTCCTTCTACTTCTTTCATGGAGACATATCCCAATTTTCCTACATGGCAATATGAGATAATGAATTTTGATGGATCTTATAGCTTTATGGATCTAGACCAGCCGAAGTATAACCCGAATGTCCTTTGGACTAGCTTGGTACATTTCCAAACCCTTTAGTCTCTTGTCTTATTCTCTGTCTATCCAGCTATTTTTGAACTTGTGGCCTTATTCTCCAGGTGGGTGTTGATCTCGTGGAGGAAAGCATGCGGATGATTGGAGGCTTGTAGCTGGTGGCACACACGCAATCTTCCCAATATGTGCCCAACGAAGTGAATTGGGTAAAAGATGACACTACGCCACTGTCTTTTGTTTGAGATTCATAGTAATGAACTTAACACTTGTCTTTGATAATTTTGCAGAGCAATCGAATGGTGAACGCTGAGGCCAACACAAGATCCTTGGAAGAAAGAATTAGAAATCTTAAATTTCATAATAGGCAACAAGAATCTCAATTTTATGCAAGTCAAGAGCGAGAAGAAGACACAAAGGGTGGTTCTTCTAGGGGTGGGTCTAGAAGATCTTCCCACGGGCGGACTCAAAGTCCGAATGATGCCTGACTTGTGTTTTAATTTTCCTACAAGAGACAAAATTTTCCCTAGTCAGACAATTTGTATTAATTTCCACCTTTAGCTCCTTGTCCTTAGATGACTTTAGCCTTGCTAGGATTTAGATGAGACAAGTTTAGAATTCACCTGATAAAACACTTTCCTAGTCAGCTTCAAACTTTCTGAACTTATTTAACCACGGTTAAAAATTAGGAGAACCTATCTTAGCATTAAACCTGCGAACAAATCTTTGTATCAAAGCTATCAAGAAACATCAATCACAAGAATTATTCATGGCCAACAATCAAAATCTTCCTCATTCAATCACACATGATATCAATAGATGGGTTTGTAACTTTGATTTTGTTGCCAAGAACAATTTTATTGCCTTCAAGCTAGAGGGGATTAAGGCTCTAAGGAATGTCAAGATCAAGTGGGATTTTCTCTGTGCCGCCATGAAGTTTTGGGATACTAAAGACCATGGATTATGGTTTAACATTGCTAAACTTTGTCCTACAATCGAAGAATTTTCTGCTATCCTGGGTTATGAGTTTGGCAAAATTTCTGTAGCAGTTTCCTATGATCCTAAGTGAAGGGAGATTTTATCTGATGCCCTAGGCATTTCTACTTTAGTTACATGTAGCATTATTGAAGGCCACATGGTGAATCTTCATGTAGTTGTTACAAGCTTATTGATAAATGTACTAATGGTCTGTCTAACAACATGCAGAAAAATTTTGGTTTAGCTCTTTGCTTCATGAGAAAATTCTGCTTTGCTCTGGAAGAATTGGCTTTGTAGATGCTTGAGTGATAGGAATTGTGAGTCAAGTTAGGGATAGTAATAATCTTGCTTCTTTGATCTTGGCAGCAACTCTTTTAGGGTTGGAATCCGTATTTCTTGGTGGAGAATCACAACAAATACTCGGGAGTCCCTTGACTTTGTAGATATGGTTGATAGAAAGGCTGGACATGATAGCTATACCCACCATTGTCAATTATGGTCCTAGTAATTTCCCTAACAAGTCTGTCCTCAAGACCAAGTGTCATACTGAAAGTGATTGGGTGAAATTTTTGGATAGGAAATCCAATATCTCAATTCACTAGGATTGTTATTGGTGGAAGTGCCCACCCCCTTTGTTGTAATCTCTAGGATTAAATCATATCTTCTTGGTTGGCTTAAAAAGGGTGAATTTCTATAAGACTGATAGACTCTTGAAACAATTCCAATATGGGCAAGGGATGCCTGGTGGTAGAGGAAGAAAACCTTTTATTCCTGTGGACACAACTTCTACTTCCGTAAGGAACATGCTTTTGCACTTGTGTAGACACTCGATTTTGCACCCATAATTTAATCTCAGTAGATGGCTAAAGTGACCATTTATATACACAAAATTTAGAGTTGCATTACAAGCATTAATTCATTCATTTCATGTCATAAAAATGATCTTGAGATTCTAAAGATCACGATGGTATGTCCGATTCCCAAATTGAACCGTCGGATTGAAAGATATCACATGATCAACTTTTCACAATTTGCATGCATTTTGTTTGGGTGGAACCGATCACACATGATTAATTTTAATTAATTTTGATTGGTTAAGCAATTAAAATTAATTAAATAATTTTTTGATTGGTTGTTGGTTAGTGTAAAGAATAGGCATGCTTGCATGAGAATAAAGTGGACAATTAGATAACAAAGAAATTATGGATAATCAAGTCTTTTTGAAATAGTTATCTACAAGATAATTATCACTTTAAAGACCTGAATATCAAGAAAAAGGGATTAATTTTTAGAATACGAATCAAAAATGCGTCTAGGTGCAATTTATGGGTCAAAAATCCTTAAAAAAGGAGTCCAAATTGATCCAAAACTCGAATACAGGCCTGGCACCCAAGAGGGCTTGTCGGCACTCTTGGAGTGCCAATCGACACATGGCAATTGCCGATTGGCCCAAACACTTGGCCCGACCTAGGGACCCCCTAATTGAGATAAGGCCTATATTTTTCAGATTTTTAGAGATAAGGACGCATTTCAATTCGTATCTAATCTCATTCAGCTTATTTTTTAAGAATCCCAACCTCTATAAATAGAGGAAAACAATCGGAATAAAGGGCTCTTTTTTTTCTGACTTTTCTTCTCTCCTTACGTTAAAGACGTTCTGGAGGCTTTTGCTTTAAGAACTTCTTTTTTGTAAGTAAAATATTTTAGACCTCAAAGAAGTGATAACTTCTTTGATTTCTAAAATATTCTTTCATTTGAAGAGCAAGCTCATGCAAGAGGTATTTAGTTATTTCTTCTGTTTTTCTTTTCTTTTCCATTAATTAGTATGTTGTTGTTCATTGCATGAATGTGGTTATTGTGTTTTACTGTGCCTTGTTCTTAATACATAATTGCCATGCTTAGATACTTTGTTGGAATTTTCTTTGACATGTTCTTTAATTGATTGTTCATTTTAATTCTTTTTCTTTGATTTCAAAATTTGCTAATGATCATCGAAGTTTATTTTATTTTATTTTAATAAAAACTCAAAACTGATTTGTATTTTCATTAAATACAGATTTGATTTTTTTTTTGATCCTCAAAACTGATATGTATTTTCATTAAATACAGACTTGATTTTTTTTCTAAACTCAAAACTGATCTGTATTTTCATTAAATACATATCTAATTTTTTCTGATCTCAAAACCAATCTGTATTTTCAGTAAATATAGATTTGATTTTTTTTTTTTCTAAACTCAAAACTGATATGTATTTTCATTAAATATAGATCTGATTTTTTCTGATCACAAAATAGATCTGTTTTTTCATTAAATACAGATCTGAAAATTTTATAGAAAAAGTTTTCTTTTTTTTATAAAATTGCAGATTTTGAAATTTCGAAGAAGAGATTAAAAGTTAGGTTAAAGTCTTTTTTTTTTTTTTTTTTACATGCATAATAAGTTTGTCTCATGAATATGAATCCTCTTTTAAAAAAGAAAATCTTATTTTTTTACTTTCAAAAATATATCTGATTTTTGCAAATCAAATCATTTTTTTTTTCAAAACAGATTTTATTCTTTTTTTTTTTTTTAAATCTCATTTTTATACTTTCAAAAATAGATCTGATTTTTACAAATCAAATCTAATTTTTTTTTACCCTTTACAAACAATAGATCTGATTTTTCTTTAAAAAGAGGACATTACTCCTAAGGTAAATTTATTTAAATTAGTTTTCATCAAGTGTTTGTCATGTGTTTTACAACCTATTATTCAACATCATACAAAAAGGGTATATAATGGTCATTAGAGTCTAGGAGACCAGACTCTGTTTGGGTAGAATGAGTGCCTAACACCTTCCTTTTCTGTAACCTAGCCCCCGAACTTAGGATTTTTGGATAGGTAGATTAGTGTTTTGTCTTTTAATTTTGGTAGATTGTAACTAGGATCAAAACATTGTAAGGTTAATTTACAAAAATTGTACCTTTTTTTTATTCAATCAATGACATTTTATGTATTTTGAATATGCAATTGTATTTATTTTTTCTTATTTTTTGTATAAAAAATAAGTGGTGACTCCACACCACTACCTAAAAGAGAGGTGCCCATGAAAGCACCCAAATCTATTTGTGCGGTCTCTCACAACTTGGACATGGTTGATCGAGTAGATCAATAATTTTTTAAGGTTTACTTTCACAGGATGATCGTGGAATTCTCTAACTGGCTAGTGGGCAAGATTAGGGATAAAGAGACTAACATGGCTTCTATTAGAAAATAGTTTCTTGAAGATAGCAAAAGTGAGCAAGAGGATAACAACTACGAGTCCAAAAGGAGGAATAGAGACGATGGGTCACTTACTATAGATGGAACTAATGAGCAATCAAAGAAGAAGAAGCTGAAGAAGACCTGATTCTCTTATTTTTTGCATTGAACATGTATATTTAGAAAGTTAGTTTAAAACTTTTAGCTTTAGGAATTATTTAGGACTTTTAGCTTTAGGGTTCTATTTATGGTTTGCTTTGTTTAGGGTTTATATTAGGTTTAAGGTTAATTTTTTTTTTTTTTTTAAAATACTTGATGGGTGAATGGTGCGTTTGGGTAAGTTGTGACGGGACCAATATATGATTGCCTACGTACCTCCTTGGTAGAAGGATCAGGTCATCATGTAGTTCATTTTATTTACCTTAATTTTTGCCTAGGTCGCCCTTTTGGGATTTCAACCTAGCAGACTCTCTTACTCTTTTTTTTTTACTCTCCTTTTATGTAGATCACCCTTTCAGGTTTTCAATCGGCCATTATTGTTTTTTTTTTCCCTGAAACCTAGGAAAGAAAATGACATAATCTACAACCACTTCAGACTTGGCCATTCCTTAGACTACCACCTTAGACATGGTATTTCTTCAATCGATCCATATTAGTTGGCTTAGTAAAAGGGTTTGCATCTAAGTCCATCAACCTTATTGCTCCCCTAGAGTATATTTGCTTGATGATATATGGACCTGCCCAATTTTGCTTAAATTTCCCATTCGTTTCTTGATCCGGGGCTTGAATCTTTCAACACTAGATCTCCTGTCTTTAAATCTCTAGCTCTCACTTTCTTGTCAAAGACTTTTCTGAGTCTCCTTTGGTAACCTTGAATGTGATACAAGGCTTTAAGCCTTTTCTCATCCATCATGCATAACTGGTCATACCTACTCAGCAACCAATCCACTTCGGGGATTTCACTCTCCAGTACTATTCTCAATGAACGAACATCCATTTCAATAAGAAGGATTGCCTCCATCCCACATACCAACGAATTAGGAATGGCTCCCATGGATGACCGAATTGATGTCTTGTACCCCTAAATGCATAGGGTAACAGTAAATGCCAATCCTTGTAGTTCTTTGTGCTCTTTTTGAAAATGCACCCTATGTTTTTGTTTGCAGCCTCAACTACTCCATTTGTCTGGGGTGGTAGGGTGATGATTTGTGGTGCTGAATATTGAACTCTTGAAGTAGCTTCTCCGTTTCTCCCTTGATGTGCAGCTCGTTATCTGAGATAATTTCATGTGGTACCCCATATCAACAAATGATAGTATTCTGAATAAACTGAGCAACTTTCTTCAAGTTCAACACCCTATACGAGGCAGCTTCCACCTATTTAGTGAAGTAATCAATAACCACCAGTATGAATTCATGACCATTTAATGCCATTGGGTGAATCTTCCCAATAATATCTATTCCCCATGTAGAGAACGGCCATGGTGAAGTCATTGTATGTAATGGCATTGGCGACATGGGCTTTAAATCTCCATGGACTTGGCACTAGTGACATTTCCGAACGTGGGCTGTACAATCTGCTTCCATAGTAGTCTAATAATAACCTTATCTCATTATCTTTCGTGACAACATGTGTGCATTCATATGTGGCCTATAACTTGACTTGTGGACCTCCTTAATTACTCGCTATGATTCCTTGGCTGTCACACAAAAGAGATGAATTCCATCATACGATCTTCTATATAGCCTTTCACCACAAATAATGTAATTAGTGGACAACCTTCGAATAGTCAATTGGTCATTTTTATTTGCAAACTTCAAGTATGTCCCCTCCTTAAGATATTGTAAAATTTCTGAATACCATTCATCTTCCCCATTTACCTTTTCATCAACTTCTATCGACATGTAATAAGCCGGCTTTTCTTTTTGTTCCAGCACTATTAGTTGAGCCTGGTTTTCCTTGGGCCCATCCATCATGGAAGCCAATGTTGCTAAAGCATTTGCAATATGATTTTGCATTCTCGGCACATATTGGTATCGAATCTTTTCAAACTTTGATGCCAATTTTGAAGGCATTCATGATAAGGCTATAGACATCGTATTTTGTCTGCCTTGGATTTGTGTACTAGACCCCAAAAATTTCAAAAATATTATCTTTTCTCCATAGGGCCGTAGAAACATCTAGATTGACGTGGCGCAACCCGTTCGGGCATCAGAGCACTCGAAGTGTTGTTTTAGGTCAAATTGACCAAAATGCCCCTAGTCAACCCTCGGTTGACTAAAAGTCAAATTGGATCAAAATCATCCTAAAATGACATTTTTCATGTTTCTACAACAAACCCGAGCTTCTTAGTGATTTTCCTCAATTTGACCAAGTTTGACCCGAGGTTGACTCATAGGGGCACTAGAAACCCTAATTTTGATCCAACCCAAAAACAAGTTTGGACTAGTGCCGTTGCGAAGATTATTAAATTCCTTTTCCAACACCAATTCATGGGTCAAAATCGAAGTTAAAACAGTTGAGATATCGAAAACCGTAAAAAGCGCATCAACATGCATCCCAAGGCCATAACTTTTGATCCGACCATTGGATTTTCAATTTCTTTAGTGTTTTGAAAACTTGACATCCAAAACTTTCTAAGGACACCAAGATCAGCTTAATCCGAGTCCAAGAAGGCCTTTAAATATACATTCGAAGTTGAGTCGTGAAAAAGCCAAAATTGTTGATGACAACAAGTTGGCTAGCAGCCCTATAAGGTGCACTAGCAGCTAAAGGGTCACTTTTTCAATATAAATACCCCTAAACCCCTCATTTTGTATGAAAAAAAATGAATTTTGGGTAGTTTCTAGGCAGATTTTCTCTCTCCCCTCTCTCTTATTTCTCTCATAAACACATCCAAATATATCAAAACACCTTAGAACACCTTAGATTCTCACCTTTTCTCTACAATCTTCAAGGTAGTGTTCTTGTACCCAATCTCTCTCTCCTTGGTTCCATACTTTGGATTTAAGGTTTAGGGGTGTGGATGTAGCTTTTTAGCTACAATCCACACCCCTTTCTTTTTCTTACTTCTCTTTTGCTCATAAAATGCTTTATCTGCTTTTCCTAGCATGTTTTTGCTTCCTAGCATGTTTTATAGCTTTCCTAACTTGTCTACTTGCTTTTATCCATGATTTATTCCTTTGATATTGTTGGCCTAGCCTTCTTGGGCTAGGATATGTCTACTTTTCATGTTTATGATTAGATCAACATCTTTTTGCTTAGATCTACATGTTTGCGCTTAGATCTATGTTCATATGCTTAGATCTACATATTTGTGCTTAGATCTACATCTTTATTCTTAGATCTACATGTTTGTTCGTAGATATACATCCTTATACCTAGATCTACATGTTTATGTGCTTTGTGCCATGCTTGTGTGCTTAGATCTATGTTGGTTGCTATGCCATCTACTACTTTAGCCCTTTTATCTCTTGTTATCTCTCTTTCTTGCTTTTTGGCCCTTTTGGTGGGGTGTAGATCTGAATCCTGTGGTCTAGGCCTACATCCACATACCTAGGCCTATACTAAAGGGTTTGGATCATTCATTTTGCATGTCGATGTTTGCTTGCTTGCTGCCATGCTTTATGTCCATGTTAGCCTCTCTAGATTTAGGCTTTCCCATGCTTTGCGCACTTTGTGGGCTTGTGCTTGTGTGGTTACATTCGTCTCTCCTAGGGTTTGTTTGGATGTAACCATTTGTGAGATACATCTTCGTGGTGTTGGTGTGCTTGATACACTCCTTTCTCCGCTCCGTGCGATGTTGATATGCTTGCCTTGCTTGCTTTATGCCACCCATTTGGCTTTCTTTGTTTCTATGCTTTCTTTGCACGCTTGCCTACATGTTCATGCATGAGTTTGTGTGTCATCCATACTTCAGTCCAATAGAGCTATGGACATTTGATCCAAACCTACATTTGTCCTTCTAAGAAACCTCATTTTGTTTGATAACATGTTTGTTTGCTCTTTCATATGTTTAGTATGCTTTGTCTGCCCCTATTTAGCTTTCTTTGGTAGTATGTTTTTTGTATGCTCTCCCTATCTCCTTTGTTTGTTTCTTTGCTTGTCTACTGGCTTGTTTCTTTTGTCTTTATATGTACACATATAGAGTGAGGATACTCAAAGCAAGGGTGCAACTTCCTAGGCATAAGCAAAAAGGGTAGGGATGCAAGTAAAAGGATGCAAGCCCGCAAAGGGCAATGATTAGTAGATTAGGGGGCCTTCTAGTAGCACACCTCCTCCTTCTTCTTCTACAGGTCCTGCTGGTGAGGATGTTCCTGATCCTGTTGGTGATGCTGCTGCTGCTGATGTTCCTCCACCTCCTTTGGCCGACTTTGATGTTCGTCGTACCCTGGAGACTGTCATGACCATTCAGGTGGCTCATGGTCAGATTTTGGTGGACTAGCTTGATGAAATTCGTGCTCTGCGAGCCGACCTTGCGCATCTTCATTCACCCTCATCACCTCCTTTTGATGCTGACTTGTGATTGCCCTTTGGCATTCCATCACAAAAAGGGGGAGTGGAGTTTTTGACTTGTAGAGGGGTTTTTATAGCTAGGGGGAGCTTTTTGTTTTTGAGGAGCTTGTGGAGTTTTTAGATTGTATCTAGGTGCTTCACTTTGTATATCATTTTTGGGGATATTCATGTTAGGGGGAGTAACTTTGATTGATATATATGATATATTCATAACTTTGATTGATATACATGATATATTCATTGATTCTTGTTACTTTGTGATTCACTGCTTATTGATTTATATTTATAAGTTGATCATTAATATATTTCTATATTCTGTGTTGTGTGAATCTTACAAGAATGTTATACCTGTTGTTTTACTCTTTTCTGTCACACATGCATTTATGTGTTTGTTGAGTATTTCAGGAATATACAGGTTGGTTCAACTGAGTTGCTGTCTACACTTGCAACTGATGGATAGTAGTTAGGATTGAATTTGAGTTTATGAGCATTATTTTTGTAAATGGCTTTTTACTTGTAAACTTTGAACTTTTAATTTGTGTTTTGTCATGGATTGCCAAAGGGGGAGTTTGTTAGGTTCTAAAGGTTTAGGAATTTATGTATTTAGAACTCTAATTTGTAATATTGGCAAACCATGATTAAAACAATATGTTTAGTCTTGATTAAGCTTGCTCAAAGTTGATTAATTATTGTAAAGTTGGAATCGAGAGACTGTAGATGCATTGGGGCATTTCGGTCTGGCTCGATCGATCGAAAGTCGACCAGATTGCATTTTCTGCATTTTTTCCAACTCAGCCCTAACTCATTAAACGTTTAGGGTTTTATGTTTTTACCCTAGGTATATAAGGTAAAACCCTAGCCACGTTTTTAGAATTGCTCCAGTTGTATTGTTGCTCATACATTGCTGTTTTGTGTAAATCTCTTGTGAGATCTAGAGGAGCTTTCCTTTACACAAAGCTTAGGGTTTTCAAGATAGAGATTACTTCAATATCTTGATGATCAACTTGGTTGCTACTATTGAAGTTTAAAGAATATTAAGCGTGGGTGCTTGTAGCTGATTGAAGAATTCAAGAAAGAAGAAGTCTGTAGATTCAGAGCTTGCACGGGGTCGTGTCAGTAAGTTCTACTGGTATGTAGCATTAGGAAGTTGAGCGGGAAGCTTGTAAGTCCTTTTGTATGAACTTCGATTCTTTCATAGTGAATTTAGTTTTGCCTTGAGGATCGGTGGGTAAAATCCTGCCCAGGTTTTTTACTGGTTTGGTTTTCCTGGGTGATCATATCTTGTGTTATTTATTATTCCGCTGCTTTATTTTCTTGATATGATTGTTTAATTGTTTTAACATAGAATTGCTTAATTTGACTAAGTAACAACTTCGCTAATTAACTAGGCTACTCAATCTGGTTGTGTGTTAAGGGGTCTAAAACTGTTCACAAGTCAATTTAATATTTGATTGGGCTCTAAACTAGCCTTGGACCTTAGAGTTCAAGCATCATTGGGGAAAGGAGGCCCAAGTCATAAGGGGTACAAAATGCAGTGTCTAGATGCCCTTCTTTTGATTTGTGAGCTTCGCTAACAGAATAAAAAATATAAGAGACAAAACATTTTGTTTCGACGTGTGGCTCGAGCCCAACCCATGCGCACAACACACATCACGCGTACATGGGGCGGGGTGCAATTCCCAAGAGTTGCGTGTGATTCGTATATCCAAAGTCCCACCTTTGTTGCTCAGGAAATGAGCAATGATAGTTTCACTATCCCAGAACCTGTTTTGTGACTTGCAAGCAAATGGCGACTGACTTACTATCCTATAGTTACTAAAAAAAAAAAAAAAAGAGAAAGGAAAAAAGAAAACAAACAAAGGGTGCTCCTATGAGCTAACCTAATAAACAACAAAAGGATATAGTCTTAGTGGTGTCCATCCGAGGCTTTTGCCTCAAACTTCTCCAGGTGACTATTCTTCTATCTTCTTCACTTATTTCTCTACCTTTCTGGGTGAGGCTTTTGCCTCGGGTTGGCTTTGGCCTCTTTCTCTATCACTATCTCTACCTTTTTCTACCATGTCTGCATGTTCAATTCCCGGAGGATATGTGCACGAGTAGGATCCACTAAGGATGGTGAATAATAGGCCAAGAATGTATTGATCCATTTGGGAAATTAATCAATTAATTAGCCAAGTGATTTAATTAGATTCAATTTCATGCAATAAGCATGGTAGCACAAAAAAATCACCAACTAAGTTACAGCAAAAAATAAATTTGACATGGTGATTTGTTTACGAATGAGGAAAACCACTGAGACAAAACCCCACTAGGTGAATTTAAGGTCATCATTCCCGAGAATCCACTATTATCAAAACAAACGGTTACAAGTAAAAGGAATCCCAGTACCTAATACCAACCTACAGTTGAACCCTTACCTTCATACCCAATTGGACTTGTAATGTAGTGACAATCTTTCCTTTCAATGCATGGCTCCCAGTACATGACTAACAAATGATGCACAGATTCAAGTATGTGACTAACACACCAACTTGAGGAAGATGTTGGCTGCAAAGTTCTTCAGTTCATCCAATAATGAAGATCAAGAAGCTCCTTGGTTACAAAACCCTTGGTGCAAAGATGCAGTAGCTTCTACAAAGAATATGATGAACTAGGCCAAAATGTCTCTGGTCACAATTTGCATGCAACAACAAGTGCAACAACCTTGCATCACCTTTTACGGCACTTAAAATAATCCTTATATATGTCTAGGGTTGTGAAAAAAGAAAACCTACAAAAATAAACATGGATATGCATGAAATCAGATTTGGAAATTTGAATTTCGTAATTCTTGATAGATACAGCTTCTGTCAAGCTATTGTCGAGATCCATCATTAAACCTCGATATATATGAATCTGTCAAGCTATCTGTCGAGCTTCAATGAATAACACTTCTTCATTTGTTTCTTGGATAGATTTCCATGGCTTCAATACTAAACTTGAACTCTTGTTCCTTGAAGTACTATACCCATCCTAGATCTACCAAATTACAAGTAAAGTGTGTTTTGTTAAAGGATTAGCGAATTTACCTAACATATGTCTCTAACAAGTTCCACATATGTCCTAACAATCTCCCCCTTTGGCAATCCGTGATAAAATCACAACAAACAAATGAGTCATGAGAGAAGTCTTAAATCACTAAACTCATAATCACTTGTTGAATACAATAAAAATCTAACCCTAACACAAACTCTTGAAAAACTTTGCAAAAAGAGAGTTCATGGCATGGTAGACTTTTAACAACCTGTTTTTCTGAAACACTTTAAACAAAACTCATTAAGGCATCTTATTGTGAAGCAGAAATAAAGATTGCATACATAAAGAAATGTGTGTATAAAGAGAGAAAGAAACAACACATAAAGAGTAGGTGAAGAAAAACATACATCATCATATATATGAAAATAAAATACAATGTTTGTCAATAAATGAATGGTCAAGCAACCGGTGTACAAGAGGATAATCTAACTAAAAGAGAAAGAAAAGAAAAGTACATAAAATCCTCACTACATCCCTCAAAAATGTAGACACCCCCCTGAACGGTTTTAGACCCCTTAAAAACAACCAGATTGGTTAGTCTAGATTAATTAGCCAAGTTGTTACTTAGTCAAATTATGCAATTCTAGGTTAAAGCAATTAAATAATCATATCAAAATAATAAAGCAGCGGAAAATAAAAGACACAATGATATGAGCACCCAGGAAACAACGCGGTAAAAACCTGGGGAGGATTTGACCTAGCTATCGTCAAGGTAAACCTGAATCCACTATGCGAAAGAATCGAAGTTCATACAGAAGGACTACAAGCTCCCCACTTGACTTCCTAATGCTACCCACCAGTAGAACTTACTGACACAACCACGTGCAAGCTCCGAATCCACGGATTCCTTCTTTCTTGGATTCTCCAATCAGCTACAAGCACCCACGCTTGATATTCTTTAAACTTCAATGGTAGCAACCAAGTTGATCATCAAGCTATTGATACTATCTCTTGTTAGGATTAGTGCCCTTAAATCCTATTGTATGATGCTATGTATGATATTAAGTTTGACATTGTGTATGACATTATGCATGACTTAATATTATGTTTAATAAATTTGTTTTATTATTATCTAAAATAATAGTAACATGAATATTCGGACATTATCACATAGTACATGAGATGCATAGTATGTGATTTATGTGAAGAGTCACAGAAGATATAAATCACAAGTTCTTTGTAACTCAGAATTATAGTTCGTAGTCGGTGATGAAATTGGGCATTTCATCTGTGAAGACTATAACATATCAATCATGATGATTTGTCTTGATTATGGAAGTGGTAACTTCTGGTTGATGTGTTAATATGTTTTAAGAGTTAAGACATATTGAACTGGACCGCTGTGAGATTTATTATTCTCTTAAAGATTGTCAAATGAATAATAAATCTCACGACTTACATTTGCATGAACTCTTAATCCTAAGAGAATAATGGACCTGATCATAAGGTGTAGGTTGCTTTGATATATTAGGAGTGAGATCTAAAGTAACGGTCAAAACCTCAGTATGTTGAGCAGCCACATTTAGTGTTGATGGAACATGTATTCTCAAGATGGAATTCATAGTCTCTTAACGAAGATATAAAGTATTCCCTTGAGATAAGTTTAATGAGTTTGTTATTCAGAGAGTTAGGCCTAACCACTTTAGTAAGACTAAAGTATATATTTATGGAATTGGATTTCATAAATATATAATGAATAACATTAAAGGATTAAACCGGATACTCAAGGATTAAGATGTAGTAATTTACAAAGTGGCAGTCTACATTAATGACTTTGTATTATTACGAATATTTTATGAAGGGGTTGCATGTATAATAAAATCTTGGGATATAATTTATAGATAAGACCTAGAGTGCAACTATATTTATATAGTGGTATTAAATATAGTTAATGGTAACTTTGGACTTGTCAAGAGTTGATAGAAAAGCCCAAGGCCCATTGGAGCTAGTGTTTTATTGGTCCCTTTTGGTCCCACTTCAAGCCAAACACTTAAGCCCAATTGGGAAGGCCCAAAAGGCCTGCCCAATTAGATAAATTGGTTAGATACAAAGGAAAAAACGTTTAGATTTTTCAGAGTATGAAAAACAACATTGAAATGGTGTGCATGTGAGTTTTTGTCACTCACTAGTCATCCCTTTGTTACCAATTGAGAGACCACACATCTTGGGCGTTAGTGGAATTGGAGTGAAGATTAAAAGTATTCTCGAGTACTTCAATCTTTGTTTTTGAAATTCACCGCTTCAAGGTACGATCTCTTGTTCTCAAAATTCTGAAATTTACTTAGTACGTGTTATCAATATCGAATGAAGTAGATCCGTTTAAAACTTAATTTCCGCTGCATTCATCTCTAATTTCCATCATCTCTAACTTGAAAGCCCTAAACTTTGTGTAAAGGAAAGCTCCTCTAGATCTCACAAGAGATTTACACAAAACAGCAATGTATGAGCAACAATACAACTGAAGCAACCCTAAAAAATGTGGCTAGGGTTTAGTTTATATACCTAGGGTAAAAACATAAAACCCTAAACGTTTAATGAAGTAGGGCTGAGTTGGAAATTCTGCAGAATAATCAACCTGTGCGATTTTCGATCGATCGAGTCTATTCTTCGATCGATCGAGCCAGGCCGAAGGTCCCAAGTACTTCTGCAGCCACTCGATTCCAACTTTACAATAATAAACCAACTTTGAGCAAGCCTAAACAAGACTAAATACATTGTTTTGATCATGGTTTGCCAACATTACAAATTAGAGTTCTAAATACATAAAATCCTAAACCTTTAGAACCTAACAAACTCCCCCTTTGGCAATCCGTGACAAAACCCTAATTAAAAGCTCAAAGTTTTACAAGTAAAAAGCCCTTTACAAAGAAATGCTCATAAACTTCAAATTCAGCCTAACTACTATTCATCGGTTGCAAGTGTAGACAGCAACTTAGTTGAATCAACCTGTATATTCCTAAAATACTCAACAAACGCATAAACGCATGTGTGACAGAAAAGAGTAAAACAACAGGTATAACATTCTTGTAAGATTCACACAACACAAAATAAAGACATATATGAATGAACAACTCATAAATATAAATCAATAAGCAATGAATCACAAATCAACAAGAATCAATAAAAAACAACATGTATATCAAACAATGTTACTCCCCCTAACATAAATATCCTCAAAAAATGATATACAAAGTGAAGCACCTAGATACAATCTAAAAACTCCACAAGCTCCTCTCAAAAAGTAACAAAAAAAACTCCCCCTAACTACAAAAACTCTCTACAAGTCAAAACTCCACTCCCCCTTTTTGTGACGGAATGCCAAAGAGCAATCAAGAGTCGCCATCAAAAGGAGGTGGTGAGGGTGAATGAAGACGTGCTAAATCGGCTCGGAGAGCACGAATCTCATCTAGGAAGTCCACCAAAATCTGACCATGAGCCGCCTGAACGGTCATGACAGTCTCCAGAGTACGACGAACATCAAAGTCGGTCGAAGGAGGTGGAGGAACATCAGCAGCAGCAGCATCATCACCAACTGGATCAGGAACATCCTCACCAGCAATACCTGTAGAAGAAGAAGGAGGAGGTGCGCTACTAGACGGCTTAGACCTAGGGTGTTTAGAACCAGCTCGAAGATGAGTGGCCCTCTGTCTAAGAAAAGACGCACCTATGGGAGCTATCACATGAACGGGCTCAGAGGAAGGGAAGTCACTAAGAGCAAGATAGAGCAAAATCCTATGAATGAAAATAGGATGAACAAGAGTATGTGAAGTAGATGAACTCCTATAAACATCGTTCAAAGAACGAAGAAAGAGATGGGGAAAACTAATAGGAGCATCAGTAACCAGAGCGTACAAAAATACACACCTCTCAAGAGGAATGGTGTGAACATGAGAAATAGGCCAGATGGAATGACACGCTATCCTAAAGAACAGATAGTGCAACCCGGAGAGCTCAGCAGAAGTGATCCTAGGATCAAAACCCCACTGGACAGAAGTCCTAGTGATGTAAGACAAAACGTCGCTCAACTCGGGAGACTCGTCATATGGATAGACAGGATTCCTAACCAACGGTACCCCTAGAGCAGCAGCCACTACCTGAGGAGTAATGGAGTACTCTACACCTCGTATCCAACTCTTTACTAAAGTGTTGGAATCATAGATGCGGATAGAGATGTTCGAAAAGAACTCTCTAATCAAGGCAGAAGGTGGAGGAGGATCAGAAACATCCAACAAGGGTAACCAGCCCCGACGCTCAAAGTTAGCCCTAATAGCAGGATCAAGTTCATCTAACAGAACAGAATGCTCAGCCCAAATCTTTCTCTTAAGGTTAAGTTTCTCAAAAAGGTCTTAGTTTTTCTCACTCGGAAACCTCTCACGGTCAAAGGAAGGAGGGGATGGAGAGGAAGAGGGAATAGTCCTACGGGCTCTAGTCTTCCTAGGCATGTTGCTAAGGAAAGGACAGAGACACAAAGAGAAAACCAAAAGAACATAAGAAAACAAAACCAAAGACAGACTGCAAGTTAGCACAAAAAAAACAATAGAATGAAAATCTATATGATGCATGAACAGATGCAATGCCATGATGCATGTACTAACGTAGTAAGCAATTAAGTTCAATTGAGATTAAATTGACAAAATTGGCTTAAGCAGGGAATTTCTAATCACAAAACCCCGAAAATTGAAAACCGCTTGAAAATTTTTTAAACAAATTGATGAATTGAGCATTACAAAACTTAACACATAGATTATAATGCGTAATTTCATCAATACAACGAGCCAATTTCATCAAATTTTACCCAATTTAACAAAAGCCCCAAATCGGATCAAGAATAAACCCTAGAATTTTCAATTTTTCACCAAACTCAAAATTGATCAAATTAACAAGCAAGAATTATGTTTATGATGTGTCCCCACAAAAACCCAATGATCAATTGCACAAAATAGAGCTTGAATCAATCAGAAAATCCCAATATGCAAAGTCTGAAAATCTCCCTTAAATGCATGGATTTATGCATGAAAACATGAAAATAAAATCAAAAGGAAGGGCAAAAGAGTCTTACCGGCTTGAGGAAAGAGAAACTTTGCAAAAACTTCGGAGGAAAACGACAAAAATCTGAAATATTTGGCTTGCCTCGTCGGAGAGAGAAAGAAAAAGTTTAAAAAAGTTTGAATAGTGTTTGAAAAAGTCAGATCTGAACTTTTTTTAAAAAGCTTCTCCACGATTTTCGATCGATCGAAAATTACATTCGATCGATCGAATGAGCCAGTCATTTTCAAACAAACTAGAGCACTTTTTCGATTGATCGAAAAACAGACTGGATCAATCGAAATGGGCAGAGACTCACTAAATTTTGAGAAAAAAAAAAAAAAAAAACAGTTTTGAAAAACACAAACCTTATTTTGAAAAAAAACTCCTCAAAGCATTAAACAAGGAAAGCAAAATGCATGAGTATGAGATGGAATGCTTTTTCAAAAACCCAAATTTTTAATCCCAAAATATCAAAAACAAGTTTCAATCATTCTCCCATTGAATTTTCTCAAGCAACAAAAATGTTGTGTACAAATCTCAAGATATTTTCAAACTTGGTTGGTCAGACCAAAAACACACACACTAGCATGTACAGTGTTTAACAAAGAGTAACTTGTGTAGTGTGTGATACTAGTAAAAACTTGAGAAACATGTGAGGTGATATGTGAATAGCAATCAAACACAAAGTCTACACAATTCATCACATAGAATTTAAAATAGACTATCACCTAAAGAGTTACATCCTATAACTCCCACATCTCCTAGAACAAAAGCTTGCAATCATGTAAGTTTCTTGCATTTTTGCCTCTTATTTGTATGAAATGGCATTCAGCCTAATAGTACACACCGGTTTGGATTAAGTGAATTGGCATCAAGCCTAATAGTACACACCAATTTTAATTTAATTTGAGGCTACACCTTATGTTCTTTTTGTGCATGTGCTACACTTTCTCGAGCACACAATCTTAAGCTATGCACTAAGGTGTTCATGATTGGCTAGTGAACAGTGGTGAGATGGTTATTTATGCCTTTCTCAAAAGAATTAAGTCCGATAGTCAAATAACATATGACTTCATGATTAAGACAGAGTGATTAAGAACCATACACATCTTTCCCACACAACATGCACAACAAAGTTTCAACTAGTTAAGTGCAATGAATAAGTTCATCAAAATTAAACAACGTACACAAGACATGACATGTGTAAAAAGATAGACCAACCTTGTTTTTCAAAAATCAAGAAACATAGTGTCAAACATAATTTTTGCTTTCTCCTTTTCTCCTTTTTTTTTTTTTTTTTTTTTAAATATTTAAGAGAAAACAAATAAATCCTAGAATGAAATGCATGAATGTAATGCAATGCAAATCCTAGAAACACAACAACAACAAAAAAACACAAAAACCAAAGAACTATGGTCACAAAGGAATGAGTAATGAAGCACATGGACCATGTCAGAAAGACTCAATTAGGTCAAGTCTTTTGCATCCAAAACCTTTTAGATGCATCACGAGCATTGGAGTTCTTATTCACATTTGAGTGATTTCCAACTCCAGGATTGGAATAAAGGTTCAAAACCTTTACCAATTCACCAATAAGTGCCATAGGATCTTGTGCTTGAGACACGGACACTTTTGATTTGTTTGCTCTCTTAGCAGCTTGAAGCTTGTAACAGTTAGGACGAATGTGTCCAGACTTACCACAAAAATGACACACCCAAGCAGGTTTACCATGCATCTTGTCCTTAGAAAGGGTAGGTTTAGTTTCTCTCAGATCAACCCTATTCTTCTTAGGAGGTGAAACTTCTACGGGTTTGACTACCTCACTCACAGGTGGTTTGACAGTTTCACTCACAACCTCACTCACCGAAGGTTTAGAAGAAGAAGAAGGAACAAAATTCGTGGAATGCGGTGCAGAGTCAAAGATGCTTTCAACATAACCTAATCCAGATTTATCAAAAGGATACTTTTGAACATTCAGCATGTGATCAAGTTTAGAACTAGCAGATCTAGCAACAGATAAATCATGTTCCAAAGTTTTAACTTTATCAAGCAAAGCATGTTCTCAGATTTAACATTGTTCAAAAGATCATTAGCATCAAACAGTTTAACAAGCAAATTTTTCTTTTCAAGTTCAAGAGAATCAATTTTCTTCAGGCCAAGCTCTACATTCATAGCATCCCTAGCAGCAATTTTGCAGAGTTTATTGTAGGCCTCTTGAAGATCTGCATCCTCAGAGAGTTCCCTATCAGAAGGGTTCTCTTCAACAAATATGCTTTCATTGACTACATCAGTAGCAGTGAAAGCAATGAAGTTTCCATCCTCATCACATCCGGACTCATCATCTGAAACCTCATTATCGCTAAGGGTTACAGCCATAGCTTTACCCTTAGTCCTTAAGAATGTAGGACATTCAGATTTCACATGACCATACCCTTGACAACCAAAACACTGAGGACCCAAAGAATTATTTGAAGATTGACCAACGTTTTCTTTAGGTTTTTCAAGGTTATTAACCTTAGTGGGATCAGTCTTCCTAAAATTTCTAGATTCAGCAGTGTATGTACCTCTTGCCTTTCTGTTGGTATTTCTAAGAAAGTTTTTGAAATTTTTGGCAAGATAGGCAATCTCTATAGCAGAGAGCTCATCATCAAATCCACCACCATCAACATCATCAACAGACTTAAGAGCCATTGATTTGGATTTGTTCACTTTAGGTAGGTCAGACTCATAAGACTGAAGAGATCCTACAAGCTCATCAACAGGGATGGAGTCCACATCCTTGCTTTCAGTGATGACAGTCACTTTGGGTCTAAAGTCTTCAGTTAAGGATCTAAGTATCTTCCTAACAATTTTAGGTTGATCATAGACTTCACCCAAATTAAAAGCAGAATTGACAATATCATTTAATTTAGCATAGAATTCATCAAAAGATTCATCATCAGACATTCTAATGCTTTCAAATCTAGAAGTCAATTGTTGCAATTTATTGATCTTAACTGCCTTTGTGCCTTCATGCACAGTTTGGAGGATTTTCCAAGCAATATGAGCAACCTTAACATTAGAGATCTTCTTAAATTCCTCCATGAAAACAGCGTTGAAGATGGCATTCATAGCTTTGCTATTGAAGCCAGTTGCTTCTTTTCAGAAGTTTGCCACTCACTCACAGGAGTAGTGGGCTTCTCCCATCTATACTCAACGGAATTCCAGACTCTCTCATCAATGGATTTCAGGAATGCTTTCATCCTTACTTTCCAATAAGCATAGTTGTTCCCATCAAAGTGAGGAGGAACAAACAGAGAGTGTCCATGCTCCATGATAACAGGGGTCAAGGATCAGCTCAGAGATCAAGAAATCTCCAACAAAAGAGCAACCTGCTCTGATACCACTTGAACGGTTTTAGAACCCTTAAAAACAACCAGATTGGTTAGCCTAGATTAATTAGCCAAGTTGTTAATTAGTCAAATTATGCAATTCTAGGTTAAAGCAATCAAATAATCATATCAAAATAATAAAGCAGCGGAAAATAAAAGACACAATGATATGATCACCCAGGAAACCACGCGATAAAAACCTGGGGAGGATTTGACCTACCTATCCTCAAGGTAAACCTGAATCCACTATGCGAAAGAATCGAAGTTCATACAGAAGGACTACAAGCTCCCCGCTTAACTTCCTAATGCTACTCACTAGTAGAACTTACTGACACGACCACGTGCAAGCTCCGAATCCACGGACTCCTTCTTTCTTGGATTCTCCAATCAGCTACAAGCACCCACGCTTGATATTCTTTAAGCTTCAATGGTAGCAACCAAGTTGATCATCAAGCTATTGATACTATCTCTAACTTGAAAACCCTAAACTTTGTGTAAAGGAAAGCTCCTCTAGATCTCACAAGAGATTTACACAAAACAGCAATGTATGAGCAACAATACAACTGAAGCAACCTTCAAAAACGTGGCTAGGATTTAGTTTATATACCTAGGGTAAAAACATAAAACCCTAAACGTTTAATGAAGTAGGGCTGAGTTGGAAATTCTGCAGAATAATCAACCTGTGTGATTTTCGATCGATCGAGTCTATTCTTCGATCGATCGAGCCAAGCTGAAAGTCCCAAGTACTTCTGCAGCCACTCGATTCCAACTTTACAATAATAAATCAACTTTGAGCAAGCCTAAACAAGACTAAATACATTGTTTTGATTATGGTTTGCCAACATTACAAATTAGAGTTCTAAATACATAAAATCCTAAACCTTTAGGACCTAACACCTTAACAAAAAATGTCCTATGCTAACTCTCCCTCTAAATACAAAGATACTCTCATCCCAAAACTACTCCCTCTTTTTGTCATGAATGACAAAGGGTGAGTCACCGAGAGGTTGTCATCTCCACATCACTAGAAGAGCCTGCATCCTTATCCTCATCATCATCATCAGCACTATCATCGTCATCCTCATTCGTTGAAGCCTCTGGAAAAGGAGAGGGAGAAGCGTGAAACCACCGAGGTGAGCCTGTTGTCGTGTAATACAATTGACACGGGTGTTCACTTGACACAACTCATCACTGATAGTGTCAAGGCGAGAATCCATGCACTGAAGCTATGCCTTGATGGCCTCGAGAGCCACACACCATTACTCGAAGAAGAAAGAGTGGAGGTGGAAGGAATGGTGGAGGCTGGAGGATACGTGGTCTTCGTCCACGGCTGCTTTGGTCGTAGCTGGGCCTTATTCCATCGAATAGAACTGGTGTTGATGGCACCCATTGTGGTGAAATAAGGAGAATCAGGAATAGGGATGGAAAAATGGTGAAGGATCCTCGTGATAACTGAAGGAAAGATGAGCTTATCAAGGGTCTTTATATCTTGATAGACATCAAGGATAGAAGTGATGAAGTGAGTGGGGAAGTCTAGAGTGAGGTCCTCTAAGAGGGACAACAAAAATCGAGCACGAGGCTCTGTGATGGAGTTATAGTGAGACAGTGGAGTAAGAACAAATGTCATCACCGTGTTAAGGAATCTCGGACCTTTTGCAAAGCCTGAGCATGGGGTGTTTTGCTTCCCATCCTATATGTAAGGTGTCTCACAGAAGTGAGATAGAAGCTCGTCTCTGGACATAGTCTGAAGACGATCACAATCGGGGTAGTCAGGATATGCTACCCTCGGAACATGTAGTACCTTGGATATAAGATTCGGGGTAACTACGATACGTGTACCTTGAAATGTCATGGCAAATTGAGGTACAGAGGTATCGATGCTGTGTATGTTGGAGTAAAACTCCTATATAAACACGATGGGACACCTTAAGGGTATCTCATAAAAAGATTCCCAGCCCCTAATCCGAATGACATGAAGGAAAGGAGTGTTGCAAAAGTTCGACAGAACAACATGGAGCTTTGGATGAATGCCACGTTTTTTAAAGTTCATAAGGAAATCCTGTTAGGCCTTCCCATCACAGATTCAAATGCGAAGAGGAGGAACGGGAAGGTCAGAAGAAGAAGACCTAGAACCAAGAAGGTTTCGAGCCAAAGTAGATTTGCGTTTCGGTGCGATACGCAGTATATCCGAGAGAGAGAAACAGACAGAACACAATCACAATAAAGTACAAAGAAAGAAAAGAAAAGGTATGTATGCATGAACATGTGACGTGCTAAAAATAATTGCATTATGGGTTCAACCCAATCCACCTACTAGCACACAACTTTCAACATTTAAGCACACATCTAAATGCATGAAACATTGTGAAAATGCTAATGGAAGGCAATGCATGATCATATATCATCAAATAAACAACACCTAACCCAAAAATTTCAAAAAATTTTAAAAAATTTCAAAATTCCCAAAAGTTTCAAAAAGAACCCAAAACCTAAGTCTAATGCTTGAAATGCATAAGAAAAGAGATTAACTTGAAGGGAGTGGAGATTAGAGTGAGAGGAGAGTGCTTGGAGGGAGAGAAAAGATTTTCTATCAAGAGAGAGAGAAGTGAAAGTGAAATCTGATTTCGCACTGAGATGTATATAAAAAAATGAAGCTCGATTGATCAAGGAGCTATTGAGATCTATCAAGCATCAAATCTCGACAGATGTGAATCTGTCAAGGTGCTGTTGAGGATCTATCGATGGCAAAAATACCTCGATGGATCGAGAAGCTATCGAGAATCTATCGGCTAGACAAGAAGTTGCTTGAAGGATCGAAAAATCTGTCAAGCATCTATCGAGACAAAGTCCAGAAATATTGATGGATTGGGATTGTGTTAACTGCTGTTGAGACAAGAAGAAGAAAGGCTCGATAGATACTAATTTGTCGAGGATCTGTTAAGGAGCTGTCGAGCTTGAAGAAAAGAAGTTTTTCAAGAAGAGGAAAAACATAAAGAGATGAATGCAACAAGCAAGCTACTCAAACATAGATCCAATCAACATGTTAAGCTCTCAAAAACATCTCTAAAAAAAATGCAAAGTATTCATGATCCAAAACACACACACACACACACACAAAACAAGTCTAACCAATTCTATATTTCAAAAATAAGTTAAGATAGTTTAGTGAGTATACATTAACACATGTATTCCTTGTGATGGCCAAATCACATTGTACTTGCATATGTATCAAAAGTAGAAAAGAATTTGCGTGTTGTGTGAAAACATAACAAGTGTACACAAGTTTCTTATATTATAACAATTTGAGGTATGAGAAGATCAAATATACTCACACACAATCATAACTAATTGATGGGTATTATCACCTTCGAGGTACATCCTATAACTCCCACATCTCCTAGAAACACGCTTGCAACCATATTTAAAAGCATTTTGATTCTTTTTTCTTTTGATTTTCATTGCATATTCTTTTTCTTTTTGAGCATATCATGCATAGGCATATAGGGGAAAGAGGAGAAATACCCAATTATGTAAGATTAACATCATAATTTTGCTATCCCGAAGCATACAGATTTTATTCAAGATTGGCAGGCTTTAGTAGTGAGATGGTTATTTATGCCTTTCTCTTAGGATTCTTTTTGTCATTCTCATCAAAAAGAGTAATATGAGTGTTAAGTATAAAAGATTACTTAATCATACTCTTCACAAACACAAGCCACAAAGCTCACTTGCTTAGTTGTGTATTGAAATGCTAATCTAAGCTACAAGAGATACAAAGTTTATAAAACTTTGTTTCAATGGCCATTCAAGGTACATAAATACCAAAGTATACAAAACACACAATGTTTTTGTATTTTTCAGATTATTCATTTTTCATTTTATTTTTATTTTTATGAAAAACAAAATAAAGCAAAAACTGAAAACAAACAAACAAAAACATATTAAACAAAGCAATGCATAAAACTAGACTGACTCAAAAACAAGAAGGCAAAACAAACAAGTAATGCATAACCAAAAAGGGAGAGAGAGAAAGAGTGACTAAATTACTTTAAGCTTTTTCCTTCCACACCTTAGAAGAACCTTTCCTTTAAGCGAACCTTTGATCCAGTGGTGAGGGGGAAGAGTTGAAGTTGTTCAAGTTCGAAAGGAACATGAGGGTCTTGAGAAGATCTCCAAGAGGAGCAAAAGAGGATGGAAACTGATTCTGGTTTCCAAATGAGAGCACACTATTGCTTTGTTGAGTGGCTAACCACTTGTAGCAATTTGGACGAGTATGCCCTGAAGCTCCACAGTGATGACAGAAATGTGACTTCTTTTGTTGAGACTTTTTGTTGTTTTCCCTTTTTGTCCTAGGGTTTGGGGGTGCTCTTAGAATAGATTTGTCCTTGTCTATGTTCTCACTAGCTATTTTAGTTTTACATTCATTGTTCTCAGAATTAACATTATTAGTAGGTGAGACAAACACAATTGTACTAGATAAGGCAATATTAGGATAAGAGAAATCATACCCTAAACCGATTTTATCAGAATTAGCTTTTTGAAAGCTTAACACCTCATCAAGCTATGCACTGGAAGTCCTCTCCAATTGAGCTCTAACTTCGAACAGTTCAGCTTCAAGCGTCTTTGTCCTTTCAGCAAGGAAGTTGTACTCGAACCGTAAAGCTCCAATAGTTTGATTCACTTCATTAACCTTTGTAGAGAGCTCCTCTCAAGTTAGCTCTACATCACTCAGCTTCTTGGTGGCTAGCCTATACAGTTTCTCATACTTCTTAGAAACGTTGTACAATTTTGCATAGGCTGTATGGATGTCATCTTCTTCATCCATTTTCTTAAACTTAGATACCACCAAGTCCTCTTCTTCATCTTCTGTTTCTGTAACCCCTTCACTAGGATCAACTGTAGTAGTGAAAGCATTCAAAATTCCCTCGTCGTCACTGTCATCTGACTCAATTTCAGGCTCAATGTCACTTAAGGCAGCAGCAAGAGCCTTGCTTTTCCCAATTGACTTGAGATAAGTTGGAATTTTTTTTTTCATATGTCCAAAAACCTTGACATCCAAAGCACTTTGGTCTTGAGGGAATAGTGTATTGATTGTCATCCTTACCATCCATCTTTCCTTAGTCTTGGCTTTTAAACTGAGATGAATTGGATTGCTTACGGTCCTTATCAAATCTTTTTGCACTGGCATTCTTTATGAACTTCTTAAATTGCCTAGTGATGCGGAATTTCATCTTGGAATCTTCATCATCAGAAGATTCATTAATGTTGTTGCTTTTGGCTTTCAGCGCCATGCTCTTACTTTTGCTTCCTTTCCTAATTCTTGTCAATACTAATTTATAGTTTTGCAAGTTGCTTACCAACTCCATCAAAGGAATATAGTTAATATCCTTTGATCCTTTAATGGCAGTGATCTTGGCATGAAATCTCTTAGGCAGAGACCTTAGCACCTTTCTTACAACCTTGGGTTCGGGAATGATTTCCCTAAGATTAAAGGCTGAATTGACTATGTCCTTTAGCTTGGCATAGAACTCATCAAATGACTCATCCTCCTCCATCTTAATCTCTTCAAAGCTCGTCGTAAGCCTTTAAAGCTTGGAGTCTTTAACGGCCTTAGTTCCTTCATAGGTTGTCTGGAAAATGGTCTATGCTTCCTTTGCAGTTCCTATCGAGGATATCTTCTTAAACTTCTCATTGGTGACTGCATTGAATAACACATCTAATGCTCTACTGTTGAAGTTATTCGCTTTGATCTTGGCATCATCCCAATCAGCTGGCATTTCCTTTGGCTTAGTCCAGCCAATCTATACATCTTGCCACACCTTCTCATGTAAAGACTACAAGAAAACTCTCATGTGTACTTTCCAATATGCATAGTTAGTGCCATCAAATAAAGGAGGTATAATTAGAGATTGTCCTCTATCCATGACAAACAGGGGTCAATGAATCACACTGCAAAGATTAACCCTAATCAAAGTGTGCTTGCTTTGATACCACTTAATTGGCCAAGAATGTATTGACCCCTTTGGTAAATTAATCAATTAATTAGCCAAGTGAATTAATTAGATTCAATTTCATGCAATAAGTGTGGTAGCACAAACAAATCACCAACTAAGTTAAATACAGCAGAAAATAAATTTGACAAGGTGATTTATTTACGAATGGAGAAAACCAACGAGGTAAAACCCTACTGGGTGAATTTAAGGTCACCACTTTTGAGAATCCACTTTTATCAAAACAAGCAGTTACAAGTAAAATGAATCCCAGTACCTAATACACAGTAGCTTCTACAGAGAATATGATGAACTAGGGCAAAATGTCTCCAATCACAATCTGCATGCAACAACAAGTGCAACAACCTTACATAACCTTTTATGGCCCTTAAAATAATCCTTACATATATATTTAGGGTTGTGAGAAAAGAAAACCTACACAAATACACATGGATATGCGTGAAATCATATTTGAAAATCTGAATTTCGTAATTCTCAATAGATACAGCTTCTGTCAAGCTGCTATCGAGATCCATCATTAAACCTTGATAGATATAAATCTATTGAGCTATCTGTCGAGCTTTAATGAACAACACTTCTTCACTTGTTTCTTGGACAGATTTTCATGGCTTCAATACTAAACTTGAACTCTTGTTCCTTAAAGTACTAAACCCATTATAGATTTACCCAATTACAAGTAAAGTGTGTTTTGTCAAAGGATTAGCCAATTTACATAACATATGTCTCTAACAATTTCCACATATGTCCTAACAGTGAGAAACGTGTTGAGGAGTGGATGTGTATGAGGAGGAATCTTTTGCCTCTTATGACTTACTTGGGGATGAGAAATTCATTGAGGAGTAATATGGATGGACTCACTGAGGAGTAGTGTAGATGTGTGACCCACTAGGGAGGAATCTTCTGCTTCCTTCATGGTTTGCGGAGGACTTTAAGGAAGAATCTTTTGCTTCCTTGCTGGGGAATTTTTTTTTTTTTTTTTGGGACTCATTGGGGAAAAATCTTCTACTTCCTTACTGGGGATACTTTGGGGAAGAATTTTTTGCTTCCTCACTGGGGATTGCTTTAATGTGCTGGGGTCCATCAGGGAAGAATCTTCTACCTCGTCTATGGGTATGATGCTTGATATGCTCGAATTTTTGGGGAAGACTCTTCTGCTTCCTCTGTGGGGATGACATTTGATACATTTGGGGAAGAATCTTTTGCTTCCCTTACTGGGGATATTTTGCTTTAGATGCTTGAAATATCAATGAAAAGTCTTCTACTTCCTTACTGAGGGTAATGTTTGGTAAGTTTGATCCACTGAGGGATGATTCTTGATATGCTTGATCCATTGGGGAATTTTTTAATGTGCTTGATCAACTGGGGAATTTTTTGATGATTTGTGTTTAATTGTGGGAGTCTTGAAATGTCCCCCCTTTGAAAGAAAGAAAAAGGATTTTTTTTTTTTTTAAATTTTACTCTTCATGATTAAACTACACGTAGTTTAGTGGTGAGGTCTAAACTACACGTAGTTTAGCCATCAGGTGTGTTCTCACTTTTTCATTTTCTCCAATGGTTACCAATTGTTTCTTTTCTTCTTCTTCATTCTCTTCATCTCCCTCACTTCTTCACATTCTGTATAACTCCTCTCTCTTTTCTCTCTACAAAAACATCCCTCCCCTCTTTCTTTTCGTCACACCTTCTGATTCCCTCATTCTTTCAAACTCTCTCATTTTCTCATTTTCTCTCTTTCTTTCATCATCTCCTCCATTGGCACCCAATGCCAAGAAATCCTCCTATGTCTTATCTTCTGATGCCTTCCATCTCACTCGTTGGATCGGAGCCATGAGGTTGGTGGGACCTCCACCATTGACATATTGGCCTGAGAATCACATTCCCATGGGTGAACTTGTAAGTTTTTTTTTTTTTTTTTTTCTCATTTTCAAGTTCCTCTCTGATCTTTGGTTTAAATGTGGTTTTGGCCATGTGAGTGCTTGGCTTTTGCTATGGGATGGGTTTAGATGGAAACCTGACATCTTAGGAGGGGTAGGAACATGTGTAGGATCAATTTTGGATGATGCATCTTTGAAAATGTCGAAGAACTACTTTTGTTTGTGTTCTTATGTGCGTGGGCTTGGGCTTGCGTACGCAGCCTGCATTCATGCGTACGCAGCTCTGTTCTTGTGTACACAGGTACGTTCTTAGGGTTTTGTGTACATGAGAATGGATCTGCGTACGCAGGGTCTTGTCTGTGTGCATAGGCTTTGACTCGCGTATGTGAGACGCTTGGCAGAAGCCTTGCTCTACCCATTTTCATTCCTTTTTCGACTGTTTTAATTCCATATGCAGTTTTAACACACCTTTTTGGTCATCTTTTTTATCTGAACATCACTGTATCATTCTTGTCATCTTTACTCTCACATCAAAATACCATATTCCTTGAATTTCTCTTGAACCATGAATCTAACGACATCTTTCTTTTTGCAGTTATCATCCCCTTATACTGGTAGAGGAAGCACAAATAAGGTAGTGGAATGGTTCAACCTGCTTGCCCCCAAAACCAAAGGCTATATCTAGGAGGCGAGCTTTGAGCCTACATTAGTCTCCTTCTCGAGAAGTTTGCAAGTGCCACCTTGGTGCAGTGCTTCATCGAGAGGTGGTGCGACACTACCCACACCTTTTATATTGCCGAGCAGGAGATGACAGTGACTCCTTATAACTTTTACCTCGTGACCAGCCTTAGCTTCGAGGGGTCCATCATTAGTTTGGATGGCATGTTGGGTATGCAGTTGGGCATTGGCATGTTGGGGAGCAAGTACTCTACTAAGACCATTCGCTACTTCAACTTGGTGCTAGATTACATGTTCCTCCCATAGAGGACCATAAATGAGTGTGCCTGTATGGGTAGGGCTTTCCTTTTCCATTTGTTGGGGGCTTACCTCTTTGCCAATGGTGGGCAAACAGTATCTTTGAGGTGGCTAATCCTTTTTCAGGATTTCGAGGAGGCACGGAGGGCCAACTGGGGGCAAGCATGTCTTGTTTATCTCTACTCTACCCTCAACACTCTTAGCCGGGGTACTTTGCAGCAGCTTATAAGGCCTTGGAAGCTCCTTGAGGTTATTTCTCTTTCCATTCTTTATACTTTCACTTGTAGCTTGAGTCTTCCAAACCGTACGATCTTGAAAATTATCAGCTTGCATCTGCCATCTTGCAAACTATCATCTTGCAAATTGTCATCTTGCATTTGTCATCTTGCAAATTTTCATTTTGTATCCAATCTGTGGTTTGTGTTTCCTTCTTGTAGTGGTGGGTGGTTAGGTATGGCCTCATTACTCTAAGCACCGACCTAGTCTTGAGGGATTTCCATAAAGTGAGGGCACATCTTGCGAGGTTAACTTCGGATGAGGTAAATTTAAGAGTTCTAGTTGTTCATGCTTTTCCATGTATTTTCCTTAGAATATTCTCCTTCTAACCTTGTGTCTCTATAAGTGAACTGGGCCCCATAGGCCGGCCAACCCCTTCTTGCTACTCAAAACTTAGAGCCTGTATCTCTTGTTGATTCAGAGATTACCCGAACCCTTGAAGGAGCGAGTTTGAGGGCTCTATATTTGGCAGAGAGGGTGAGGTGATGATTGGTGGGTATGAATGATCCATAGATTTTTGAAGGACCCACCTAAGTTCATGTTTGCTCCACACTCAATGACTAATGCTTAGTACAACTCATGAGGGAGTGGTATTTCCTATACCGAGCAATTCCTTGAGGGGTTGGATTATGAGGAGTTCAACCTCACCCACTTTATGCCTTCTCTCAGTGTCCAGGTATATGTTCAAACTTTTGTTCTTCTTTTCTCCCTTCTTTCTTGGTTTGTCATGACAACTAATGTGGGGAATTGTAATAGGGGGGGACCTATTGCTGGTGAGCCCATTGATCCTCCACATATCCCTTAGACGGTCTATGCCTATGGTCCAAATGGCTTTGCTTGGAAGTGTGTCATGCCCCACAACCTAATGTCATGAGCTATCATTTCCCTCCCAACACTCACGCGATGAGTTTTTTCTTCCTTTTGATCTTTCTTCCACTTTCTTTTTTCCTTTTCCGCCAAATTTCTTGTTGGGGTTTATGCCCTAAAATCCAATTGGTCTGCATGACATAAATAATTAGATTGTTTATTTATTAGAGACCATCTATAAATGAACTAATAGGACATTATCTTAGTCCATGAGATGCATAGTATGTGATTTATGTAAAAAGTCATAGAAGATGTAAATCACAAGTTCTTTGTAAACTCAGAATTTTAATTCGTAGTCAGTGATGAAATTGGGCATTTCATCTGCAAAGACTATAACATATCAACTAAGATGATTTGTCCTGATCATGGAAGTGAAGACTTCTAGTTGATATGTTGATATGTTTTAAGAGTTAAGACATATTGAACTAGACCGCTGTGAGATTTATTATTCCCCTAACGACTGTCAAATAAATAATAAATCTCACGACTTCTATTTACATCAACTCTAAATCCTGAGAGAATAATGGACTTGATCATGAGATGTAGTCTATTTTGATATATCAGGAGTGAGATCTATAAGTTACAGTCAAAACCTCAGTATATTGGGCAGCTACATTTAGTGTTGATGGAACATATATTCTTAAGATGGAATTCATAATCTCTTAACAGAGATATAAAATATTCCCTTGAAATAAGTTTAATGGGTTTAGTTATTCAGAGTGTTGGGCTCAACCACTTTAGTAAGGAGTTACTAAAGTATATATTTATGGAATTGGATTTTATAAATATATGATGAATAACATAAAAGGATTAAACCGGGTACTCAAGGATTAAGATAGAGTAATCTTCAAAGTGGTAGTCTATATTTATGACTTTGTATTACTACAAATATTTTAATGAAAGGGTTGTATGTATAATAAAGTCTTAGGATATAATTTATTAATAAGTCCTAGAGTGCAATTATATTCTTATAGTAGTATTGAATATAATTAATGGTAACTTTGGACTTGTCAAGAGTTGACAGAAAAGCCCAAGGCCTATTGGAGCTAGAGTCTTATTTGTTCCCTTTGGTCTCATCTCAAGCCACAAACTAAAGCCCAATTGGGTAGGCCCAAAAGGCTAACCCAATTAGATAATCAGTCATTATTTAATAAGAGTTATTAATTAAAGAAACAACGAAGGTAGAGAAACGTACGTATGATGAAAAGAAAAGAAACCAATTTTTCTCCACAAAGAGAAGAAGAAGGATTTTTTTTTTTTTTTTTTTTGAGAATCTACGTACAAAAGACTAATTGAGAGACCACACATCTTGGGCAACATGTGGAATTGAGATGAAGATTGAAGCTATTCTCAAGTCAGGTTTTGAAATTCACTGCACCAAGGTACGCTTTCTGTTCTTTGTTCTAAAATTCATGGTTACATGTTATCTTGCAGTGATTGAAGTAGATCCGTCTTTTGTTGCTTTCGCTGTGTGTTTTGTATGAGATACAAAACCAGATTTTTCAACATTTCTCTTCTTGTTTCCGTCACTAACCCTTCAATCTTCAAATTGTAGCCCACTATCCAAGAGCATGAGGAGTTGGTATGGTTGGCTAGGAATCTTAAGTTAGAGTTGACCAACTATTCGAGGGAGTTGCATAGTCCTGGAGGAGCAGCTTATCCAGGTGGTGGTGGTGGTGATGATGATGGTGGTGGAGAGAAGGAAGACTCGGAGGCGACTCCTAGCTACCAACTAAGGAAGAGGCATCATCGTTGATTACTTGTAATCATAGCATATATACAGTAGACAACATATAGCTTCTTCTTTCCTTTTTTTTTCTTTTTTTTCTTTTTTTTTTTTTCATTTTTAATATTCTTCTTTATTCCCTTTTGCAAATATTTGGGTTTGGTTTGAGACAAAAGATTGTATTAAGAACATCTTTTACATTTATGCTTTTAATTGGAACTTACCACTTAATTTACTAGATAATGATAAATTGTATGTTTCTATACAACTTTGCTCCTTTAATGCTTGCAATCTTATGCTTGGCATATGTCTTGAATGATTTTTTAGGTTACAGGGACCCTAGGAATGCTTGGGAATGGAAAAATTCTACTAAAAATAGGGGAACATGGGCTTCTGCCAAGCGTTATGCATACGTGGAGATGAGCCTGCGTATGCAGCTTTGACTTTGCATACACAGGGTTGACTCCACACACGTGGGCCACAAATCAGAAAAACCCTAGCTAAAGTATAAAAGTATCCGTTTGGGTCCAAAACCCTCACCAACGTATTTCCAACCCAAAGAACACTTTTTTGAGGTCCCCCAATGGCAGAAAACTCTCCTCTTGATGTCTTAACTTGGATTAGGGGGCTAGGTCTTGATTTAAGGATTATGTTGCTTCTTATTGCCTTTCTTGCATCTTCCCTTAACATCAAATTAGGGTGGATGAGCCTCTTCTTCATGCTGCTGCCAACTATTGGGTTCCTTCTTGGCATGTTTTCCACTTCAACGAAATAGAACTATACCCTACTATTGAGGAATTTGCTGCTATCATGGGTGAATCGGAAATTGATGATCTCATCTTTCCTACCATGGGTAGGGATTTTCCTTCCTTGCTCCAAGTTGTGTTGGGCATCCTTGAAACCATAGCCAATCGGTGGTGTGTTTTTGGTAAACTCAACCTTAGGCTGATCTTCTATTATTTTTCTGATTCAGGCCTTCCTGAGGGTGAGAGGCCACAATCATACTACCTTCATGCCTTTTGCTTATGTACCTTTGCAAGGTATTTCTTGGTTCAACAATCATATTGTGTGGACCTTCGGATGTGCATGGTGACTTATGAGCTAAAGAGAGGTAATCTGGTGGGCTTGATCTTGGCAAAAACTCTCAATGGCTTGGATGCCTTACAAAGGAAGGAAGTGAGCTTCTTTGCGGGAAGCCCTCTTCTTCTTCAGGTACAAGCCCAAACTTTTGCCAGGTTCTCAACCTAGTGGGATTCCTCTAATTTTGCATGGATTGCTTTTCGATTTTCAACCCATCAAGGCACCTTATATTGTTTTTCAGTATTATTTCTTTATTTTTTTCTCACTCATGCTCTCCAATTTTTTTTTTTCTTTTCTTCCCCTTTTTCATTTTTTTCTTTTTCTTTTCTCCTTCTCTTCCTTTTTTTTTTCCCAGATATGGCTACAAAAGAGGCTTTGGTTGCTTCATCATCCTATTGTGCCCCTTAGCACCTACCTTCCTAGGCATCTTAAGGACCGTCGGCTTCGAGATGTCCTGGGCTTTGAAGCGTACATGTAGCTTGTGGGTTGCCTTAAAGAGACCGACATTCAGTGGGTTGTGGAATTGTAGCATATCTCAAGTATGGTCCATAGTTGCTGTAGGGACCACTGTGTGACTCTAGTTGGGCTTTGTTGCTGTTCTTACTACTCCACTTGTTCATATCTTAAGGCAATTTGGAGAGCGTCAAGGAGCACCTGATGATGAGGGTACCTTCCACACCGTGATGTTCACCAATAGAATCTTGGGCGGGATTAATGAATGAATTGTTCCATTCATTGATTGAATAATAAATTACATATTTGAAAAATTGAAAAATTATCTGGCTTTGGGTCCTAGTTACAAACTACCAAATAGTTACATGGCTTTTTGTCCTAGTTACATTCTACCCAAAATAAAACAAAGACAAGGCTAGATCTACTTAGCCAAAGACCTAAATCCGAAGGCTAGGTTACGGAATGAGAAGGTGTTAGGCACCCATTCTACCCAGACAGAGTCTGGTCTTCTAGACTCTTGTGACCAATATACCATTTTATGCATATCATGAATATATGTTGAACATGTAAAAAAAATCACACAAATGTATTTATGAATGAAGCCTCTTCTTTTGAAAAGAATTAGATCTGTTTGGTTGGTAAGAAAAATTGATTTCGATTTGTCAAAATACTAGACCTGTTTTGTAGTATGTAGAAAAAAGTAGTTTTCGGAGGTAAAAATTTAGATATGTGTTGTGATAATAAATAAAAAAAAATGGTTTTTAATAACAGAAAAAATCGGATATGTTTTGTATATGTTTTAAAAAGTGAAAAGGATTTTTTTTTTTTTAGATGAAAGTTTCACTCATAATTTAAATTTATGCAACATGAATTAAATAAAATAAACACAAACACAATCATGTTTAATCTTTTTCTTTATTTCAAAAATTTGCATATGTAAAAAAAAATAGATCAATATTTAATAAAGATACAAATCAGTTTTTAATTGAGAAAAATTCAGATCTGCATCTCATAAAGGTGCGGATTTGTTTTTATTTGAGAAAAATTCAGATCTACATCTCATAAAGATGTAGATCCTTTTTATTTGAGAAAAATTCAAATCTACATCTAATAAAGATGCAAATCTGTTTTATTTTAAGAAAAATTCAGATCTACATCTAATAAAGATGTAGATCTGTTTTATTTTAAGAAAAAGAATTGTTCACATGCAGATTATTGACATTTAAGAAAGAGATTATGACAATCACATAAAAAAAAAAAAAAAAAACAATCATGCTTTAAACAAAACAATGATGAACCATTCATGTTATGGATAAAACATTCATCAACATAAAAAAGAAGCATAAAAAAAAGATAGGGTGATGGAAACAACCTCTTGCATGAGCACTCCTTGTTCTTGAGAGGATGTTTTAGGGTTCAAAGAAACTTATTTAGTTATCTTTGAAACCTTAAAACCCTAATTTTTGTAGCAAATCTCAAAGGGGATCAGCAAATATTAGCAATTTGAGAGCCTCAAAACGTGTGCCTTCTAGAGTGTTAAAAAAAAAAAAAAAGGTGCTGAATTATGAGACTCAATCTCTATTTATAGAGGCTAGAAAACTCTAAAAAAATAAGCACGGACGATTAGGATATGAATCCGAACGCATCCTTTTGCAAAAAGATTGAAAATGATGTGCCTTATCATCACCTGAAGGCCATTGGGCCAAAGCCCAAAAGATGCCAATTCGGCACTTTTAAAGTGCTGAATGGGCTCTTGGACAACGAACGCTCTTTTGTGTTCGGGTGCCATTTGGACTCCCCTTCTTGGGTTTTTTTTACCAATCCTCGCACCTAGACGTGTTTTCATCATTTATCCATGATTTTTTTTATCTCTTTTTTGGATAATTCAGGCTTTTTAAGAACAATTATCTTGTGGATAAATACCCTAAAATAAATCTTGATAAAGTTCATATTATCCACAATTTTATCGTTATCCAATCATTCCTTTTATTCCTATGCATGCATCCCTATTTTAAACACTAATTATCAACCAATCACAAAATTATTTAATTAATTTTAATTGCTTAACCAATCAGAATTAATTTAAACTAATCATGCGTGGTCGACTCTACCTAGACACAATGCATGTTGACCGTGCAAACTTGATCATGTGATATTTTTCGATCCGATGGTCCAATTTGGAAACCGGAAACATCGTTGCGACCACTAGAATCTCAATATAATTTTTTATGATATGCAATGAATGAATTAATGCATGTAATGCAAGAACAAATACATGCATGTAATGCAATCATGATTTTTGGGGTACATGGATGGTCATTCAAGTCATTCTCCTTGATTAAATCATGGGTGGAAAATTGAGTGTCTACAATGACATGAAGTGGATTTTGAAGGATGAGAAGGCTTACATGAAGACTAGCAAGAAGATAAGAAAGACTGAGTGACCGCCCTGAAATGCCCCATGTTTTACTTTTTTGCACTTTTATGATTTTCATGTTTTTGTTTTTGAATTTAATAAAGGATTGGAATGTTCCAAATCCCCTAGGAAAACAAAATTATCATCTTTTAATTTGAGTAATGAAAGAATTTCACTTTTTTTATTATCTTGCTTATTGACATCTTATTTATTCATTTTCTTCTTTTCCTTTTCCTTTGCCACATAATTTTTGCCCATGGTGTCCTTTGAGGAATTTTTGCCATGCCCATGATATTTTCTTCTAACTTTTGACTAGACCGCCTTTTCAGGTTTTCAATCTAGCAAGTTCCCCCCCCCCCTTAATTTTTGCCTAGGCTGCCCTCTCGGATTTTCAACCTAGCAGGATTTTTTTTCTTTTAAATGTGGTATTTCCGGAGTCTATCCATGTAAATGGGGCGAAGCATCTCTTACCCATCCAAATATGTGATTCTTGTAGCACCTCCAGACATGATCTTCTTAATGATAAAAGGTCTAGGCCACCTTTGCTTCATTTCTCCCCTTGGATCAAAAGTCTTATCTCTAAGCACCTTTAGGACCAAGTCCCCTTCTTTTACGCTTCTTGGTTTTACTTTCTTGTTGAATGCTCTAGCAACCCTTTTTTTGGTACCCTTATGCATGGTATTGTGCCCTAGCCTCCTTCTCATCTATTAAAGCCAATTGTTCATATCTAGCCTTAGCCCAATCCTCATCTAGGAGCTTATTTTCTACAAATACCCTCAAAGATTGTATCTGCACCTTAATTGGTAGTACAACCTCACTACCATAGACCAAGGAATAAGATGTTGCCCCAGTCGATGCACGGATTAAAGTCCTATAACCCTATAAGGCAAATGGAAGCTTCCTAACCCAATCTTTGTATGTCACTACCATCTTGGCTAGGATATTTTTCACATTCTTATTAGCTGCTTTCACAGCCCTATTAGCTTGTGGCCAATATGGTGAAGACTTATGATGTTCAATGCCATATTCTTCCCTAACCCTTTGGACTTCGCCTTCAAAGTGGGAACCATTATCAGAAATGATCTCTTGGGGTACTCCAAACCGACATATGATGTTGTTCTCTAAGAACCGAGCCACATGCTTAGCCTTTAACACGGAATAGGAGGCCGCTTCCACCCATCTAATGAAGTAGTCAATTGCCACTAAAATGTATTCATGCTTGTTTGAAGCCTTAGGAGCTATTCTTCCAATCACATCTATGCCTCAAACCGAGAATAACCGTGGAGAGGTCATGCTATACAACTCACTAGGCGGGACATGGTTCAAGTTAGCGTGTGTCTGGCAATCATGGTAGCTCTTCACATAGTCCACACAATTAGTCTTCATTGTATTCTAGTAGTACCCCATCCTTAGAATATTTTGGGCTAACATTATTTCATTCATATGAGGGCCACAAATTCCTTGATGAACTTCGTCCATTACCCTCTCGGCTTCTTCCTTTTTCAAATAACAAAGGAGTACACCATCATAGGATCTTCTATAGAGTTGTCTTCCATATAGGACATATTGGATTGCCATCATCCTAATGGAGGGACGCTCTTTCTTATTGGCACCACCCGGATATGCCCCTAGTTCCAAGAACTTAATAATGTCATAATACCACTAAACTTCCTCTTCCTCTATGGCCATTACTGAAGCTTCGGTCTTCCTTTTGTGCACTTCCTCGTAACTTTGTTCGATCTCTAAGGGTTGTGTCTATACTCCCTTGGGTATTTCAAGCATGGAGGCTAAAGTAGCCAAGGCATTTGCAAATTGATTTTGAGCCCTAGGGATGATTGTGTATTCAATCTTGTTGAAGGAAGTCCTCTAAGTATTGTCGATAAGGCTTTAAGTGTTCTTTCACTTTCCAAAACTTTTATGCGTGGGCTATAAACAAAGTTGAATCCCCAAAGACGTCGGCTTCTTTTACTCCCCAATTTTTGAAGAGATTCCATTCCGGCAATGCAAGCCTCATATTCAACCATGTTGTTAGTTGCTTCAAAGTTCAATTTGATTGCCAAAGGTATATAAGACCCCTCGAGAGCGATCAAAAGTATCCCTATCCCATTCCCATATTGGTTTATAGCTTCATCAAAGTACATCTTCCATGTTCTTACCTTAACATCCAAAATATCTTCATCTAGAAAATCCTCTTTACCATCTTCCCCCCTTGATAGTTTTTCTGGCCACATACTTCAAATCAAATTCTACCAACAAAATCAACCATCTTGACAATATTTCACTCAAAGCAGGCTTCTCAAAGAGTCAGTGGGTCCATACTTGCTACCACCTGTTTTTGGAAAGGGAAAATTATATGTCTCAATTTCTGTACAGCCTAGACATGTACAAACATGACTTTCCTATAGGAGTATACCTAGTTTTGTAATCATGGAATCTCTTGCTTAAGTAATATATGGCTCTTTCATTATTCTCATCATCTTCTTGTGCAAGCATACTTCCAACCGCGTCTCCTATGATGGAGAGGTATAGGAGTAAGGGTTTCCATGCTGTGGAGACATTAGGATAGATGGGTGGAGGAGATATTCCTTGATAAGTTTAAAGGATTTTTGGCACTCATCGTTCCATGTGTGTGGTTCATTTTTCCTAAGGAGTTTGAAGATGGGCTCATAAGTGGAAGTGAGCTTGGCAATGAATCGATTAATGTATTGTAGTCAACCTAAGAAACCCCTAATCTCTTTCTCACTTTTAGGCAGAGGCATCTCTAGTATGGCTTTGATCTTAGATGGGTCAACTTCTATCCTTCTGTCACTTACTAGGAATCCTAACAACTTTCTAGTGGTTACTCCAAATGTGCACTTTCGTGGGTTCAATCTCAATCTATATTCTTTAATCCTTTTGAAAAACTTCCTCAAGTTTGCGGTGTGGCTTCCTCTATCTTTGGATTTCACTATCATGTTATCGACATACACCTCTACCTCATTATGCATCATTCATGTAGCAAGGCCATAGCCATCCTTTCATAAGTTGCCCCAGCATTCTTGAGGCCAAACGACATTACCGTGTAGTAATAGATTCCCCATTTGGTAGTAAAAGTGGTTTGGGTCATATCTTTAGGAGCCATCTTGATTTGGTTGTATCTTGAAAAACCATCTATGAAGGACATCAAGGCACTTCCTACCGTGTTATCCATAAAGACAGCAATGTGAGGGAGGGGAAAGTCATCCTTAGAGCATGCCTTATTCAAGTCTCTAAAATCCACACACATTCTTATCTTTCCATCCTTCTTAGGTATAGGCACAACATTACCTATCCATTTGGCATGGTTAACAGGTTTGATGTGTTAGGGTTTATGCCCTAAAATCCAATTTATTGACATGTCATAAATAATTAAGTTGTTTAATTATATGAGATTTTTTATGAACTATGTAAAGTTGTTATTTACAACTATGTATTTTGTTGGCTTTTATTTCGAGCCAAATTTGATTGTAATTATTTTCAATTGTTTATACCCTGTATTTATTATGAGATTTGTTGTAAGGGTTGTGTGATAGAGAGAGTGTGTAAAGACTCAAAAATTTGGAGGCTGAAGGATTCTCGCGGGTGTGTCGCAACTTAGCTTCCCGCGAAGTGAAACATGTGTCATGCACATGCTGGAATGCGAAGAGTTAAGCCAGGTGGAGACAGCTGTGTCTTGCAAGTATCTCGCGGGTAAGGCCTTCTCCCGAGACACCCGCGAGACAATCTGTTCTGCCAGCCTGTACTGACTGACTCACACATTTTGCACCTATCCTATATATACCCTCATTACCCACAAATGTAAAGGAGAGCTTCAGAGAGAAAACCCTAGCTAAACACATTGGGAATTAGAGATTGTCATCCCCACATTTCTCTATACACTTGCTTGTGGTATTTCCTCAACTCTTCTCTCTCAATTTCCATACCATTGAGAGGTTGATAGCCCAAACACTTACCTCACCCTTTGAGTGTGTTGATTGACGTTTTGCACCTATCCTATATATACCCTATATATACCCTCATTACCCACAAATGTAAAGGAGAGCTTCAGAGAGAAAACCCTAGCTAAACACATTGGGAATTAGAGATTGTCATCCCCACATTTCTCTATACACTTGCTTGTGGTATTTTCTCAACTCTTCTCTCTCCATTTCCATACCATTGAGAGGTTGATAGCCCAAACACTTACCTCACCCTTTGAGTGTGTTGATTGACGTTTTGGTGCTGCTGGGAAGCATTGGAAGAAGCCTGGAATGACAGATGCAACATAGAGCTTGTTGCGGGATCCGTAGAACTAGACAAGACACGATTTCGAGAAGCATTGTTGGTGTAGGAGCTTGGAGGGCTTAGGTGCATCGGGTAGATTAGGCTTGGAAGGTCTCTTGCTAACCCATGTATCCCAACTGATTGTCTAGTGGATTGATTTCCGCTTGGAGGGCAGTAGAGAGGTTTTTCGCCGTGTTCTTCGGTTTCCTCTTTGAAAACACATCTTGGTTTTTTCTGTGTTTGCATCTTTCTTCCCCACTCTTTTATATTCCATTATACTGCTGTGTTGCTTAGTTTATGAATTGGAGTAGCTTATTTGTTCATCTGCTCACATTTACACTTTTCCGCACTTTGTATTAAGTTTGTGTAAAATCTATCAAACCGTAACTTTTATTGGGGGGTCTAAATTGCTCTTATGTTTTCAACACATTTACGAGCTTTCAATTAGTATTAGAGCAGGTATACTCGCTGTGGTTTAAATACCTGAGTGTGATCCTTGACCCTATTTGAGGTGGACTAGTCTCAATCGCTCAATGTTCCACCATTTTTCGATGGGAACAATTATGGTTTCTGGAAAGTCAGAATGAGAGCATTTTTATGATCTATGGATGATACCGTTTGGGATGCGGTTGAGGTTGGTGGACCAAGCCAACAGATCCTAAGTCCACTTGGGATAAGGCAGCTCTCGCAGTAGCCAATGCTAATAGTAAAGTGTTAAATGCTATTTTTTGTGGTGTGTCTCTTGATGAATTCCACAGAATCTCTCATATGACGGTAGCCAAGGAAGCTTGGGGGATTTTGGAGACGACATATGAAGGTATGAAGAAAGTTAAGGACACAAAACTTTAGATGCTTACCACAAAATTTGAAGAGCTCAAGATGAGGGATGATGAACCATTTGATTCATTCTATGGGAAGCTCAATGAAATTGTAATTGCTAAACTCAATCTTGGGGAGAAGATTGAAGATACTAAGGTGGTGAGAAAAATTTTGAGGTCCTTACCGGAGAACTTTTGAGCAAAAATCACAGCCATAGAGGAAAGCAAGGATCTAGATGAAATTAAGATCCAAGAGCTCATTGGATCGCTTCAAACGTATGAGCTTGGACTACCTTTCCATAAGACGAGTAAATCGCTTGCTCTTAAAACCATCACCGAAAGAATGGATGTTCCTTCCGAAGAAGATGGAGTGGAGAAGGAAGTAGTATATCTTGCAAAAAACTTTCGAAAATTCCTGAAGATGAAGAATAGTGGAAAACCATTCAACAGAGGGAAATTTTCATCTTTAAGAGGTGAAAGGAAAGAGTTTACGAGAAAAGAAGGGAAGGATTCTCAACCTTCTTCAGACATTGTTTGCTATGAGTGCAATGGCCATGGACATCTAAAGAAGGAGTGTCCAAATTTTTTGAGGGGAAGAGGCAAGGCTTATGCCACGACGCTCAGTGATTCAGAAACTTCTGATTCTGACTCGGAAGAGAGCTGTGACAGAGAGGGAAACTACTCCACCTTCATAACCATTGCTCATGTGGAGTCATCGGATGATTTGGGTGTACTTGTGAAGGAGCTTGGTGAGCATTCTGATTCAGAGTCTATTGGGATTGTGGAAGAATCAGATGCTGAAAAGGAAGAGAATACAGCTAATCTTCAAGAAAATTACACCTTACTACTTGAGAAGTCGGGAGAGTATTCCAGAGTAGCCAAGGCAGCTGTAAGGAAAATGAAGAAAGCTGAGGAAGATTACAGAAGTCTCTTGATCAGATATAAAGAGGCTAAGTGTGAGATTGAGACACTAAATGGTGAGCTGTCTGAAGCATATTCGAATGTGAGATTTCTTGAGCAAGAGGTTGTGCAAGCTCATGCTAAGATAGAGAGAGTCTCCTCTCAGAAGTTAGAAGATGTTATATCATCTCAAAAACCTTCTTCAAACAAGTCCGGGTTGGGATACATCGGAGGAAGCTGCTCATCAGTCAAAGGAGTAAAGTTTGTGAAGGCAAACGAGACGGTTGTTGAAGAGCCCATTCTTGAGAAAGATGAGGATGTAAAAAGGAAGAATGTGGCTGAGCAACGAATTGTGAATAAGCCCCGAAATCAGTCTATGGCTAGACATGAAACTAGAGGAAGATTTCTCCTAAGATCATAACGGAGTCCCAGAACAGATTATGTGTGTCATTATTGCGGATTGCAAGGACATACCAGACCCAATTGTTAAAAGCTGAGATCAGACAACAATGCAAGCGCACCTTAGTCACGAGGAAGGAGAAATGACATGAGATCTTGGGGTGGCAAGCAACCAAGAAGTCAAAATCGTGATCCCGATATGACGGATGTGATGAAAATGATCGGTGCCTTCACCACTTGCTTGGAAAGTTTCACCAGAAGGTTTGAAAGTCCAAACTCTCGTACCCAATTCGTCAAGGATATCACCCCAAACGCACGTGATGTGTGGGTGAAGAGAGGTACTCATGCATAAGTATTATAACATGTCCATGCATAAATTCTTTCAATGTTTAGGGACTTTTGCTGTTGCATCTTTTCATGCATTGCTCTCTTTTTGCTGTTGTTCTTTTATCCGGTTGGTTTGGACCAGCTGTTTTTGTTGATCTTACTTGTCTTGTTCTGTTTCGGGTGTGTTCAAAAATTCAAAAACCCATAAAAATTGAAAAATCTCAAAAGTTTGATCACTTGTTTTGTGTATGTCACATGTGAGTTTGGCCTAGTACCTTCGTACTTATGGTGTAGTGCATTTATGATCGTGACTTGTCTTATATGCACTCAATTCTTTGTGGAAGAAATCTTGAACACTATGTGTAACTGTTGTAAACAGATCTTCAAGCTTGTCATGAATAATTGGTCAATAGTCTTGTTGGTCTTGATACTTGCATAGACTTGTGTCTATATCTCTTCCCACTTTAATTTTATGTTTTGCAAAAAGAGCTCATCAAATGTAAATCTCTCAATGAAAAGAGATATTGAGCTGCAAAAGCCTGTCGTACACACTAGTATTCGACTAGGAAAAAGGGAAAGCGACTCTTCTTACTTTTTTTATGGTGCTCAAAAAGCCAAAGGCTAATCATTAATGTTGAAATATCATAAATTTTAAGCATCAATCTCAAAATGAGATGTTCTTGTCCAAACAAAATAAATTGGACCAATTCTTATGCCTTATGCAGAAGCCAAATAAAATGCTTCTAAGGTTTGTATTCAATGTGTTGGAGGTCATATATACTCATTTCTATAATGGAGATTGTCCACTTAATTTCGTATCAGTTGTGTATGACTTGATTGAATTAATCATTGAAGCTTCGCTTTGGTCTATAGACTATTCCTCATTTGATACTCACACACAACGCATAAGACTTTGATTCAATCAATGTCTATCTCATTTGTGTGATTGTACATGTTAAAATGTGATGTGTATGCTCAAGAACTGGTTGATCAAACCCAAAAAGATTTTTGAGTGTTTTATTTGTTTTTGAAAGTGATTTTATACTTTCGTTTTTCTGTTTTTGTTCAAAATGCATTTCTGTGTTTTACTTCAAAAACTGGTTCAGGGGCTGTTTCGCGAGAAGCTCGCGACTTAGAGCTTCCTGCAAAAAGGGCTTGAGGGAAATTTGTGTTCATCTTGTCACACAGAAACTTTCGCGACTGTATCGCGACTGTCTCGCGACTAACAGCTTCTCGCGAAATGCTGTTTGGCCAAAAAGTGGATTCTTTCAAAATTCAGACAGAACCTCTCGCGACTGTCTTGCGACTCTTTCGCGACTTAAACCTTCTCGCGAAAGCTTTTGTGCTTCAGTGGCCATTTTTACGGTTGTCTCGCGACTGTGTTGCTACTCTCTAACCCACGAAAAATGCGTGTTTTCAGTTTTATATTGCTAATGTGACAGTTTTTTCAAATCAAAACTTTTTCCCTCGCTCAAACTCCTTCGAACTCTTTTCAACCCAAATCACTATTCCATTCAATCCCCTTCAATCGAAGCATTTTTTCTGCATTTTCCTCTACAAGGTATGTTTCATAAACAATCCTTTTAAAGTTTTTGCTTAGATTATACAGAATTTTTGTTAGGGTTTTGATATTTGGGGATTTTCAAAAATTTGGGTTGGTTTTCAAAATTGGGAGTATTTTTGTCAAATCTTTTAATTGGGCTGTGTCCCATTTGATGTTTGTGTATCTGTGTTGGCCCCTTATGGCATTTTCACATGTATTTAGGCTAGTTTTTGCCATGATCATGCATTGCTCATACTTAGAATGTGTTTATGCACATGAGGTGTTTGCTAAAATGTCCGATGACATTTTTATGCCTATTTTATTTCATATGAGTTCCAATTTTTTAATTTCCATATGTTTAACCTTACTTTACTTGATTTGGTCTATGTTCATGGGTTTCCTACACTTTGCTCATGATGCACTCACTAGGCACACACGCACCCTCTAGGCACACCCCCATGTATCTCATGCTGCACACACATGCACCAGCATATGCACATAGATGCACACACATGCACAGTTACTTCTTTCACGCACTGTGCCTATTTTTTTCTTGCTTTATGTGTTGTTGCTTGTTCCTTGAGTTGGTTATGATCTATTTTGGGTTACCTTTCATGTGCTTTAGGATTAACTTGAATCTAATCAAGTTTTTGTTTGTGTGCTCTGTTTTGGTATTTGTGCATTTGTTCCCTTCCTACTTTGTGAAATTGTGTAGATGTCTCCCACCAAGCATGCAGCTAAGAAGAAACCATCTTCAAAGTGTGCATGCACTAATTCTGATCATTTCAAGTCCGCGAAAGCAGATATAAAGTACAATGACTGCTATAAGGACAGGACGATCATCATGGAGAGAGTAGTTCAACTAGAGACTCTTGAGGACACTTTCATCCCTGAAATGTTTAAAGATAGAACTTGGACCAAGCTGCTAAACCCGACTGGGGTGGTTTATTCAGAGATTATCAGGGAGTTCTTCTCAAATGCCACTGTCAACGGAGACTGTATTGAGTGCTGGGTAAGACACAAGGAGTTTATGATTATGACAGAGATCATCTAAGACTTTTTGGAAACTCGTCCTCCATTTCAGCCAATCATAGTTGCATATAAGGACAAATTGGGCTCTACTACTGAGATGATTACAGCCCTTGGTGGTGAACCGAAGAAATCATCCATGAACACCATCAAATTCTCTCCGAAAATGAGGACACTAAGCTATGTAATGATTCACAATCTGTATCCGGTCACCAATTTCACCACTCTATCTGCTCTGAGAACAAGATTCTTGTATGATCTCTTTACTCATAAGGAGATTGACATTTGTGGCCATATCATACATGTCCTGAAGAAGAGCATCAAAAAGCAGAATTCATGGACTGTGATGTCGTTCCCCTCCTTGATCATGGGATTAATTGCTAAGGCCAAGCTTAAGCTACCCAGTGGCCTCACAGTTGTTCAGAGTGACTACCTCATTGGTGGTCATACACTGACTAGGAGCACTGCACACATCAAGGGCTCCAAGATTGGTGTGCATACCATCCCACAGCCTCGTGCTGAGCAAGATGAGGGTGGAGATACAAAGGAGGAGATTGATAGGTTCACCTCGACTCCAGAGCCAACTGCATAGCCATCATCTTCTGCTCCATCGCAAGGCTTGAGCAAACTTGATCTATTGCTGGCTAAAATGGATCAAATGTCTACAGTGTTGGATTCTCATATACAGCACACCGCAGACCAGTTTGCATATCTTCAAGGACAGATCACTGTGCTCTCTTCACAAATACAAGACTTATTTATGGAGCAAGACTCAGATTCAGAGTCAGAGCAGTTCTAGCCCTTTGGCCATTTCGGTCAAAAAGAGGGAGAAAATTTTGAGGGGGAGCTGGAGAAGAGCTTGCACAGCGTTAGGGGGAGCACAGTTTAGAAACTTAGTGACATTGGTTATTGGTTTTTTAATCGGTTTTATTTATTTTCTTTTAGTCTTTATAACTGGTTTACGGTTTTTGGTTTAAAGTTTTGATACTCTGTTTTTACTTCAGTACTATTTCAGTAGTTCTTTTATGATTTTGTCTATGCTTTGTAGCATGTCTAGTTTGTGCCCTTGTTGCTTTTGTAAGCTTTTAGGGTTTGTTTAATTGCATGTTTGTAGGCTTTTATGGTTTGTGCCATGCATATGCAGTTCCTTGCATATGTAGCCTTTATGCTTGTGTACTTGAAGTTTAATGTCATACATTTTACTTTAATACAACACTCTTGTGCCCTAGTAGGATTGTTCCTAGATGCAAATACTTTGTGTATTTCGCATTAGTTGAGTATTGGATTTGCAAATGATACTCTTCAAATGAACTTATCATCTTGCATATCCGGATGTTCATTCCTTGTGAGAATGAGCATAGTGATCGCTTTTGTATAGTGATTGCCTGTTTGACCTTGCCATGATCTTGTGTTTCTAGTTCTTTTTGCTTGATCATGCTTTTATTGCTTCATATGTTTTTCAAGTTTTTTTTGCATACAATGATATTATTGTATTGTTGTGTTTCAGGAGATACTTGTTCTTATGTTTCAAGAGCTTATCAGAATCTAGAATTAGGTGTGAGTGAGTTTTGCCTTTGTTCCCAAACTTACGTCTAAGTCTAGAGTCTGTTTTAGGGTTTTGTCACGGAATAGCCAAAGGGGGAGATTGTAAGGTTGTTATTTACAACTATGTATTTTGTTGGCTTTTATTCCGTGCCAAATTTGATTGTAATTATTTTCAATCGTTTATACCCTGTATTTATTATGGGATTTGTTGTAAGGGTTGTGTGATAGAGAGAGTGTGTGAAGACTCAAACATTTGAAGGCTGAAGGATTCTCGCGGGTATGTCGCGACTTAGCTTCCTGCGAAGTGAAACATGTGCCATGCACATGCTGGAATGCGAAGAGTCAAGCCAGGTGGAGACAGCTGTGTTTCGCAAGTATCTCGCGGGTAAGGCCTTCCCACAAGACACTCGTGAGACAATCTGTTCTGCCAGCCTGTACTGACTGACTCACACATTTTGCACTTATCCTATATATACGCTCATTACCCACAAATGCAAAGAAGAGCTTCAAAAAGAAAACCCTAGCCAAACACATTGGGAATTAGAGATTGTCATCCCCACCTTTCTCTATACACTTGCTTGTGGTATTTCCTCAACTCTTCCCTCTCCATTTCTATACCATTGAGAGGTTTATAGCCCAAACACTTACCTCACCCTTTGAGTGTGTTGAGTGACGTTTTGGTGCTGCTTGGAAGCATTGGAAGAAGCTTGGAATGGCAGATGCAATATGGAGCTTGTTGCGGGATTCGGAGAGCTAGACAAGACACGGTTCCGAGAAGCCTTGTTGGAGTAGGAGCTTAGGGCTTAGGTGCATCGGGTAGATTAGGCTTGGAGGGTCTTTTGCTAACCCATGTATCCCAACTGATTGTCTAGTGGATCGATTTTCGCTTGGAGGGTAGCGGAGAGGTTTTTCTCCGACTTCTTCGGTTTCTTGTTCGAAAACACATCTTGGTGTTTTCTGTGTTTGTATCTTTCTTCCCTACTCTTTTATATTCCATTATACTACTGTGTTGCTTAGTTTATGGATTAGAGTAGTTTATTTGTTCATCCACTCGCATTTACACTTTTTCGTACTTTGTATTAAGTTTGTGTAAAATCTATCGAGCCGTAACTTTTATTAGGGGTTCTAAATTGCTCTTGTGTTTTCAAGACATTTACAAGCTTTCAAACTAATGGGACATTATCATAGTCCATGAGATGCATAGTATGAGATTTATGTAATTTAGTCACAGAAAATATAAATCGCAAGTTTTTTGTAAACTTAGAATTTTAGTTCGTAGTCAGTGATGAAATTGGGCATTTCATCTGCGAAGACTATAACATATCAACTAAGATGATTTGTCTTGATCATGGAAGTGAAGACTTCTAGTTGGTATGTTGATATGTTTTAAGAGTTAAGACATACTGAACTGGACCGCTATGAAATTTATTATTCTCCTAATGACTGTCAAATGAATAATAAAGCTCACGACTTCTATTTATATCAACTCTAAATCCTGAGAGTATAATGAATCTGATCATGAGATGTAGGTTGTTTTGATATATCAGGAGTGAGATCTATAAGTTATGGTCAAAACCTCAGTATGTTGGGCAACTGCATTTAATGTTGATGGAACATATATTTTCAAGATGAAATTCATAATCTCTTAATAGAGATATAAAATATTCCTTTGAGATAAATTTAATGGGTTTGATTATTCAGAGTGTTGGGCCCAACCACTTTAGTAAGGAGTTACTAAAGTATATATTTATGGAATTGGATTTCATAAATATATTATGAATAACATAAAGGATTAAACCGGGTACTCAAGGATTAAGATGTAGTAATCTTTAAAGTGACAGTCTATATTTATGACTTTGTATTACTTCGAATATTTTAATGAAGGGGTTGTATGTATAATAAAGTCTTGGGATATAATTTTTAATAAGTCCTAGAGTGCAATTATATTCTTATAGTGATATTGAATATAATTAATGGTAACTTTGGACTTGTCAAGAGTTGACAGAAAAGTCCAAGGCCCATTGGAGCTAGAGTCTTATTTGTTCCCCTTGGTCCCATCTCAAGCCACAAACTAAAGCCCAATTGGGTAGGCCCAAAAGGCTAACCCAATTGAATAATCAGTCATTATTTAATAAGAGTTACTAAATAAAGAAACTAAGTGAATAGTTTGACATATGTACGATGAAAAGAAAAAGAAATCAGTTTTTCTTCACAAGGAGAAAAAGAAGGATTTTTCTTTGAGAGTTTATGTACAAAAGGACTAATTAAGAGACCACACATCTTGGGCACCATGTGGAATTGAGATGAAGATTAAAGGTATTCTCAAGTCAAGGTTTTGAAATTCACTGCATCAAGGTACGCTTTCTATTCTTTATTCTAGAATCCATGGTTACATGTTTATCTTTCATGATTGAAGTAGATCCGTTTTTTGTTGCTTTCGCTGCGTGTGTTTTGTATGAGATACAAAACCAGATTTTTCCAACATGATGAACCCTACCTTTAGTTGCTTAGTGACTTCTTCTTTTATCTTTAAAAGCCATTAGGTCCTCATTCTTCTGATTTTTTTCTTGATAGGCACCATGTGGTCATGGGTCTTAATGTGATGTTGAGCTATCTTAGGGTCAATTCTAGGCATATCTTCATAGGACCATGCAAACACCTCTTGAAATTCCATGAGGAGTTCTTGAAGATCTTTCTTCTCTATTTCATTCAAAATTGAGCCTATTTTAATTAAGTGTAGGTTTTCATCATTGCTTAAATTAATAGTTTCAAGAGTTGGTTCCATAGGTTCAATTTTCTTTTTCAATTGTTTGTTAATTTTGATTTTCAAATTCATTTGAATCATTTAAGTACAGAATTTCAATGTAATGGGACACATCAAAGTCACCATCATCGTCCCTGTCCTTAGATACCTCGGGGGAAGGAGAAGGAGACTCTACGAAGCCATCAAGGCAAGCCTGTCATCGTGCAATATGACCGACATGGGTGTTCACCTGACACAACTCATTACTGAGAGTGTCAAGGCGACAATCCATGCGCTGAAGCTACGCTATGACCACCTTGAGGGTCACACCACTTATGGAATAAGAAGGTGCGGAGGTAGAAGAAATGGAAGAGACTGGAGGAGTCGTTGTCTTGGTCTTTGGCCGCTTCGGTCGAAGCTGGGCCTCACTCCGTCTAACGGACGTGTCATTGATGGCACCCATGATAGAGAAGTGAGTAGACTTTGGATAGATGCCAAATGCATGGCGAATGATAGTCGTGATAACAGAAGGAAAAATAAGCTTATCACGGGTCACTGTGTCTCTATAGACATTCATGGGAGAGAGAATGAAATGAGAGGGAAAGTCTATAATAAGGTCCTCAATGAGGGAAAGCAAAAATCGAGCGTAAGGCTCGGTAATAGAGTTATAGTGAGACAAGGGATAAAGAACAAATGTCATCACCATGTTAAAGAACCTCAGACCTTTTGCAAAGCCCGAGAATGAGGTGTTTTGATAATCACCCCATGATTAAGGTGTCTCACAAAAGAGAGGAAAAAGTTCGTCTTTGGACATAATCCGTAGACAAGGACATCCGGGATAATCAGGACACAATACCCTCGAAATGTGTAGCACATCGGAGATAAGCTCCGGAGTGACTATTATATGAGTACCTCGAACAAAAGTGATGAAACGAGGTACAGACGAATTGAAACCATGCATATTGGAGTAGAACTCTTGTATGATCATGGTGGGACAACTTATGGGTATCTCACATAGAGATTCCCATCCCCGCCTGCGAATGATAGTCGGTAGATCAGTATTGGAGAAGTCCGATAAGATAACGTGGCGTTTCGAACAAATGCCACGTTTGAAGAAGTTCTTTGAAAAGTCCTGATGGGCTTTATCATCACAGAACCTAACGTGAGAGGGAGTAGGCTCAGAAGAAGAAGATGCCCCAGAACCAAGAGGTTTTCGGGATAGAGTGGATTTGCACTTACATGCCATGCGCAGACTATCCAAAAGAAAGAGAAAGGGAGACAAACAGAAAAGTACCAATCAACAACAAATATCAAAAGGAAGAAAAGAGAGGTACATATGCATGAACATGTGACATGTAACAATATAAGCATTATGGGCTTAGCCCAATCTAAACCTATCAGCACATAAGATTTTGACATATAAAACACACAAATGTATGAAACATGATGAAAATGAAAATTTGATGCAATGCATGAGCATATAGGATCATTTAAACATAACCCAACCTAAAAATTTCACATATAACTTAATAATCTTGAAAAAGCCCAAAAAAATTCAAAAACCCGAAAACCTAGGTCTAAAGCATGAAATGCATGATAAAAGAAGGAAAACAAGATCATACCAAAGAAAGGAAGATCAATCTAGGCTAAAAATCTTCTGGGTTTAAGGTTTGGAGAGAGAGAAAAGTGTTTAGGAGAAGTTGGATAGGTTTTCTGTTGAGAGATATGAAATAAATGAGATCTGAATCGCGTTAAAGCTTTTTGAAGAAAACCACATCTCGATGGATCGAGATCTGTCGAGAATCTATCGAGCACTAATTCTCAACAGATAAATCTATTGAGGTGTTGTCGAGAATCTGTTGATGGTAAAGGAACCTCAATGGATCGAACATCTATCAAGAAGCCATCGAGCAAACATAAATTTTCTTGATGGATTGAGAATCTGTCGAGAAGCTATCGAGACAAATTCCAGAAAGCTTCGATGGATCGAAGTTGCATTATGATCTACCGAGAAAAAGCAATCAAAGAGTCTCAATAGATATCTACCTGTCGAGAACCTGTCGAGCTTGACAAAAACAGTTTTCCAAAGAGGAGAAAAAACATAGAAATGAATGCAATCAAGCAAGCTACTCAACCAAAGATCCAAACAACATTTTAAGCTTCCAAAAACATCTCTCAACTAGAAAAATGTCAAGCATTTAGATCCAAAACACACACACACACACTAAACAAGTCTAACCAATTTTATATTTCAAAAACAAGTCAAGACAGTTTAGTGAGCATACATTAACACATGTATTCCCCATGATGACCAAATCACATTGTACCTGCACATGTATCAAAAGTAGCAAAATTTTGCGTGTTATGTGTGAAAACATCACAAGATCGCATAAGTATCTACATGTTATGACGATTTGAGATATGAGAAAATCAATTTAACTCACACACAATCAGAAACGCTTGATGGGGGCTATCACCTTTGAGGTACATCCTATAACTCCCACATCTCCTAGAAGACACGCTTACAATCATATATAAAGCATTTTGATTCTTTTTGCTTTTAATTTTTCTTTGCATATTTTTCTTTTGTTGAGCATATCACACATGGGCATATAAGAGAGAGAAAAGAAATACCCAATTATGTTAAGCTTTTGACATTGTACTTTTGCTATGTTGAAGCATACAGATGTCATTTCATGATTGGCGAGCTTTAGTGGCGAGATGGTTATTTATGCCTTTCTCTTAGGATTTTTTAGTCATTCTTGTCAAAAAGAGTGATATGAGTTCTAAGTATGAGAGATTACGTCATCTTACTTATCACAAACATGAGCCACAAAGCTCACTTCCTTAGTTGTGCATAGAAATGCTTATCTAAGCTACAAGAGATACAAAGTTTAGAAAACTTCATTTCAATGGCCATCCAAGGTACACAAGTACCAAAGTACACAAAACACACACTGTTTTTGTATTTTTATGATTTTTCAAATTTTATTTTTATTTTTATGAAAAACAAAATAAATCAAAACTAAAAACAAACAAACAAAAACATGTTAAACAAAGCATAGCATAAAACCTAGATGCAAATGCATGAGGGAGGAGGAGGAGAAGAGAAGACCAATCCATGGAGATAACACCAATGTTTTGGCGAAGGAATTCAAACCGTTTGCTATCAAGAGGTTTGGTGAACAACTCAGCCTTCTAATCATTAGTGTGAATAAACTCAAAGAGTGAAAGTACCATCTTCGACAAGTTCCCAAATGTAGTGATGTTGAATCTCTACGTGTTTAGTTCGAGAATGTTGAACAAGATTCTTAGAGATGTTAATGGCATTGGTATTGTCACAATAGATAGTAAGATGTTCTTGACGAATACCAGAATCAAGGAGAAGTTTTTGCATCCATAGAAGTTGGGTGCAACAGCTACCAGCAGTGATGTATTCATCCTTTGCAGTGGATAATAAGATGGAATTTTGCTTTTTACTCATCCAGGAGACAAGATTATTACCCACAAAAAAAAAAAAAAAAAAAAAAAAAAAAAAAAACCCCGAAGTACTCTTTCTATCATCAGCATTTCCAGCCTAGTCTGCATCAAAATACCCAGTTAAGGCATCATTGGTGTCCTTACTATACCACACACCAAAATCGGTAGTGGTTTTGACATACTTTATGATTCTTTTCAAAGAAATCATATGAGACTCTTTAGGATTAGCTTGGTATCTAGCACACACTCCCACACTGTAACTAATGTCAGGTCTACTAGTAGTAAGGTAAAGAAAATTACCTATCATGCTTCTATATAGGGAAAAATCAACACTTTTTCCCAACAAATCAACAGTGAGTTTAACATTAGGGCTCATAGGGGTTCTAACAAAACTAGCAGATTGCAAATCAAATTTTTTACAAGATTTTTAGTATATTTAGATTGAGATATGAATATACTTGACTCTTGCTAATGGATATGCAACCAAAGGAAGTGATTTAACTCTCCAATCATGCTCATCTCAAACTCAACTTGCATGAGTTTGGAGAAACTATGAGCAAGTTCATCCTTTGTCGACTCGAAGATGATATCATCAACATAGACTTGAGCAGCTATTAACTCACTATCTTCCCTTTTGATGAAGAGAGTTTGATTAGCTTTAATTCTTGTGAAACCATGTGGGACAAAGTATTATGTAAGCCAATCATACCAAGCTCTTGGGGCTTGCTTTAAACCATAGAGTGCCTTCTTGAGGTATAACACATGATCCAGAAAGTGTGGATTAATGAATCCTTTTGGTTGAGCCACGTAGACATCTTCTTTAAGGAACCCATTCAAGAATGTAGTCTTCACATCCATTTGGTAAAGCTTGAACTTCAAGTGACATGCCAGGGCTAGAAAAATCCTGATGGACTCCATACGGGCTACATGAGAAAATGTCTCATCATAGTCTACTCCTTCCATTTAAGATTATCCTTGCACCACAAGACAAGCCTTGTTATGGATCACATCACCCTCCTTATCAGTCTTGTTGCGGAATATCCACTTTTTGCCAATGATGTGCTGTTAGGTACAAGACATCGTAGCTGTGATAATTGTGTGTAGTAGGTACTTGTACAAAATTAGTTAGAGTAAATCAATTAGAGCAAGCATCAAAGTATTGTACATTGTTAGTTGGAGTGTGTGATGTAATAAGGTGTACCAACAGTAAGACAATAACTAGTATAAAGACTGAAATGATTGTAACAGAAGGATATAATAAGAATACATTTACTTAGCTCTCATTGAGACTAACTTGGAGGTTGATTCCCTCAAAGAATCAGTGGAGGACTAGTTCCCTCAAAGAACTACCATATTGAGTGAGTAAGAGAATTAGAGAGTGAATTACTAAGGACTCTAACATTTGGTATCAGAGCTGGTTCAGCCATGGTGCAAGAAACCAGATATTCTCTGTTGAGTGACTCTATTTTGCTGGTACAACAGAGACTGGATGATCATGCTTCTACCATGGAGATTATTTCAAGAAGATTGGAACAATTGGATAGCAATTTCAAAGGAATGCAAGCTATGATGGAAGAGAGGTTACCAGCAATACAGCAACCAGTTAATCAAGGGGAAAGAACAGCTCATCACCAAGAAAATCAATGTCCTGAAGCAGAGGTGCTGCAACAGCCTATGCGCCATCCACGACCTGAGGTTGGTGCTCTAATTCCTAGGTCTATCAGGTTAGAATTTCCCAGATTTAGTGGTGGTGATCCTTCTGCTTGGATCTTTAGGGCTGTGCAATTTTTTTGTTACTATGAAATACCTGAGGAAGAAAAGATCTTGAATGCTTCTTATCATCTTGATGATGAGGCATTGATATGGTTCCAAGACTGTGAAAGATCTTTGGATTCTTGGGAGACCTTTGTTAGGGCCATTCAAGTTAGATTTGGACCTTCATCATATGATGATCCCATGGAAGCTTTAACCAAGTTAAAACAGATTACTACTGTGGCTGCTTACAAGAGCCAATTCGAGATGTTAAGTAACAGAATTAGAAACTTATCTGAATCTCACAAGCTTAGTTGTTTTTTGAGTGGTTTAAGAGATGAAGTTAGATGGCAGTGAGGTTGCAAAATCCAAGAACTCTGAATGCTGCCTTTGGGTTAGCTAAAATTCAAGAAGAATATTTGTGCACTTGCAAGAAGGTTTATAGGCCATTTTCTGAGTTTAGCAGAAGCAATTGGCAAGAACAACCAATGGAAAAATCTGACAGTAAGAATGAGTCTAAGGCAAGAGTTCCTATACAAAAGATTACTTCAACTCAAATGGAAGAAAGAAGAAAAAAGGGGTTGTGTTACTATTGTGATGAGAAATGGCAGCCGAGACTCAAGTGTAAAGGTCTGAAGTTGTTCATGATAGAAGAAGTGCAAGAGGTTAATGAAGTTGAAGTTGTCGAAGTTAGGGATAATGCAGACTTTCAGTTAGATCAAGCTGATATTACTTTATATGCTCTGTTGGGCAGCCCTTCACCAGGAACTATGAGGGTTTTGGGTCAGATTAAAGGGCATTGGGTTGTGATACTTTTGGATACTGGAAGTTCTCATAATTTTCTTGATTTTGTGTTGGTTAAAACCTTGCAATTGGCTATAGATACTACAAGGATTTTGGAGGTTAGGGTGGCTAATGGGGAATTGATCAGAACTAAGGGTGAATGTAAAGATTTGTTAATCAAAATGCAAGGCACAGACTTCTTGGTAGATCTGCATGTTTTAACATTGGGGGGTTGTGATGTGGTTTTAGGCCCCCAATGGTTAAGTACACTGGGTCTGATCAGTTGGGATTTTAAACAATTGGAGATGGAGTTCTTGCATCAAAGTTCGAAGGTGTGGCTGCAAAGCATCAAGCCCACAGGTTCAGTCATACAAGATGGAGATCAGTTTCTTAAACAATCAAATTAGAAGGGGCTGCTTCTGCAAATTGTGTCACAGCAGCCACTGGAATCATCTGCACAACACCTTCTTCCACCAGAGGTGCAGTCCTTGCTGGAGGACTTTGCTGTGGTTTTTGAGGAACCAAAAGGCTTACCACCATGTAGAGGACATGAGCACCAGATTGTTCTCAAGCCAGGCACTCAACCAATATGTCAGAGACCATACAGGTACCCTTTTTATCAGAAATTAGAGATTGAGAATATTGTTACAGACTTACTTAATTCTGGTTCTATTAGAAATAGCCAAAGTCCATTTTCATCTCCTGTTTTATTAGTAAGGAAAGCAGATGGTAGTTGTAGAATGTGTGTGGATTATAGAGCTCTCAATAAAGATACCGTGAAGGATAAGTTTCCTATTCCTATGGTAGATGAGCTATTGGATGAACTAAGTGGTGCTTGGGTATTTTCTAAGTTAGATTTGAGATCGGGCTATCATCAAATTTGAATGAAAGAGGAGGATATTGAGAAAACAGCATTTAGAACTCATGAAGGCCATTATGAATTTTTAGTTATGCCCTTTGGGTTGACTAATGCTCCTTCAACCTTTCAATCTCTCATGAATGATGTATTCAAACCATTTCTTAGGAAGTTTGTGCTAGTGTCTTTTGATGATATACTAGTGTATAGTCCTGATTTGAGTTCTCATGTCTTGCATCTCAAAACTGTTTTACAAGCTTTACTAAACAATAAGCTTTTTGCCAAAAAAAGCAAATGTGCCTTTGCATGTTCTGAAGTTGAGTACTTAGGACATATTATTTCTGGAGAAGGGGTGCAAACAGATTCTAAGAAGACAGCAGCCATGTTAGATTGGCCTATTCCTAAGACTGTGAAGTCCTTGAGGGGTTTCCTTGGTTTAACTGGATATTATAGGAAGTTTATTAGAAATTATGGTCTTATTGCTGCCCCACTTACTGCTTTACTCAAGAAAGATGCATTTGAGTGGAATGAGAAGGCTGATTTGGCATTCCAAAATCTTAAAGAGGCTGTTTCTCATCCTCCAGTCCTTACTTTACCAGATTTTTCTCAGCCATTCTTTCCATAGTCAAGCCTTGAAAGGCAGGAGCATTCATTTATCCATTTATGAGAAGGAGTTACTTGCTTTGGCTACAGTAGTAAAGAAGTGGAGACCATACCTATTGGGTAAACCATTTGTGATTAAAACAGACCATCAAAGTTTGAAACATTTGTTGGAGCAAAGAATTGGAACTCCTATGCAACAGAAATAGATCACTAAGTTGTTGGGATACTCTTTTGTTATTGCCTATAAGAAAGGGAAGGAAAATGTGGTAGATAATGCCTTATCTAGGAAACCGGGGAGTGAGAACATTGATGAACAACAGGAACTTTCAGAGGCAGTTAGCAGTTTGTTTTGTATTGACTTCCAAGTTGATTCCAATAGTTGTTTGTTTCTCATTTCCTTTCCTACTCCTACTTGGATTGAAGAGCTTAAGGCTAGTTATCATGGAGATGCAGAGGTCCAACAAATTTTGCAGTCCATTGCTAGCAGCTCTGAAGCTTCTGGTAGGTTCAGTTTGCAGAATGGTTTGTTGCTTTACAAGGGTAGAATTTTTCTGGGCAGAAACTGCAGTTTGAAGTCTAAAGTGTTGAGCTTGGTGCATGACAGTCCTTTAGGTGGGCACTCAGGCTATTTGAAAACGTTTCATAGAGCCAAAAGGGATTGGTTTTGGTGGGGAATGAGACAGGATTTAAAGGACTATATTAAATGCTGTGATATATGCTAGAGAATCAAGCATGAAACCAGTAGGCCTGCTGGCCTTTACAACCCTTGGCTATTCCTCATACTCCTTGGACCTCTATCAGTATGGATTTTGTGGAGGGATTGCCCAAATCTCAAAAACAGGAGGTTGTGCTTGTGGTAGTGGATAGACTTACTAAGTTTGTTCATTTCATCCCTTTATCCCATCCCTATACAGCTGCTAAGGTTGCTTCTTTGTTCATGCAACACATATTCAAGTTACATGGGATGCCTAACTCTATAGTTAGTGACAGGGACCCTATCTTTACTTCTAAGTTTTGGGAGGAATTATTTCGATTGCAAGGGGTTGAGTTGGCTATGTCATCTGCCTATCACCCTCAATTTGATGGCCAGACAGAGGTGGTCAACAAAAGCCTTGAGCAGTTTCTCAGAGCCTTTACAGGAGACAAACCTAAGCAATGGGTGGAGTGGTTGCTTGTAGCTGAGTTTTGGTTTAATACCAGCTATCATACAGCTACTAAACTTACTCCCTTTGAAGCTCTTTATGGGTTTCAACCACCCACACTTTTGGATTATATTCCTGGACTCACTAAGGCTGCTGTTGTTGAGGAGTATTTGCAGAATAGACAGCAGATTTTGAGTCTTCTCAAGACTAATTTAGTTGCTGCTCAGGACAGAATGAAACTTCAGGCTGACAAGCATAGAGTGGAGAGACACTTTGAGGTGGGGGATTGGGTTTTCCTTAGGTTGCAGCCCTTTAAACAGCAGACCATTCGATTAAAGAAGGTTGGGAAATTGGCACCTAAGTTCTTTGGCCCTTTTCAAGTTTTGCAGAAGATTGGTTCTGTTGCTTATAAGCTGGACTTATCTCCAACTTCATGCATTCACCCTGTTTTTCACGTCTCATGCTTGAAGGCTAAGCTTGGTCAACACATCTCTCCTCTTCCTACACTACCACCAGTGGATGATCAGGGTCACTTATCTCCAAAACCAGTTGCAATATTGCAGCAGAGATCAGTCCAGTTAAGGAGGCAGAGATAGGTTACTGAGGTTCTCGTGCAGTGGGATGGCTCTTCACTAGATGATGCTACTTGGGAGCTCCTTCACAGGCTGCAGCATCAATTCCCTCACCTTGTGGGCAAGGTTCTTTAAAAGAGGAGGGTAATGTTAGGTACAAGACATCATAGCTGTGATAATTGTGTGCAGTAGGTACTTGTACAAAATCAGTTAGAGCAAATCAGTTAGAGCAAGCATCAAAGTATTGTACATTGTTAGTTGGAGTGTGTGCTGTAATAAGGTGTACCAACAGTAAGACAATAACTAGTATAAAGATTGAAATGATTGTAACAGAAGGATATAATAAGAATACATTTACTTAGCTCTCATTGAGACTAACTTGGAGGTTGATTCCCTTGAAGAATCAGTGGAGGACTAGTTCCCTCGAAGAACTACCATATTAAGTGAGTAAGAGAATTAGAGAGTGAATTACTAAGGACTCTAACATGTGCTCACATTCCAGTCTAGGTACTAGAGTCCAGACATCATTTCTTTGAAACTAAAGCAGTTCATCGTGCATTGCCTCAACCTAGCTGTCATCCTGAAGAGCTTCCTCAACCTTGGTGGGTTCAACCTGCAATAGATAACAAGAATGTGACACAAAGTTAACAACACATTTATCAACTGTATGCTTCCTTAATGTAAGTTCATTCACATTTTCCACAATAACTTCAAGAGGATGATTTAACTTGATTCTTGAGGAAGGTCTTTTCTCTTCATGAGATTCAGAATCTGGTAAGGTAGGTATGTTTGCTGAGCCTTCCATAACACTTGGAGTACTGGGAGTACTTGGAGATACGGGTTCTTGATCAACAATTTTTTGAACATCCTTAGGCTCAAGAGGAAGAATTTCTTTGGGGATTTCCTCACTAATTTTCTTAGAACTGGACTTTGAAGCTTCATCGATAACAACATTGACAATTTCCATCACCTTCTTGGTTCTCTTGTTGTATACCCGATAAGCCTTTCTTGTGGAGGAGTATCCCAAAAATATTCCTTCATCACTTTAGGAGTCAAATTTTCCCACATTCTCTCTATCCTTGAGAATGAAACAAGTACTTCCAAAAATTTTGAAATACTTCACATTTGGCTTCCTTCCCTTCCATAACTCATAGGGAGTTTTCTTGGTACCAGGTCTAAAATACACCATATTAACTGTATGACATGCAGTGCTGATGGCTTCTCCCCACAAGTTTCTAGCCACATCCTTGTTATGCAACATGGCTCTAGTCATCTCTTGAATAACCATGTTCTTTCTTTCTACTATACCATTTTGCTGAGGAGTAATAGAAGCAGAGAATTCTTGAGATATACCTGATCAAGTGCAAAAGGACTCCATGTATGAGTTTTTGAATTCTTTACCATGATCACTTTGAATTCGATCAATCTTTAAGATCTGCTCATTTTATAATCTTGTGCACAAGGCTTCAATGTGCTCATGAGCATCTAACTTGGATCTTAGAAGAATGATCCAAGTGTACCTAGTGAAGTCATCTACCACAACCGTGATATATCTCTTTACACCAAAAGACTCGGATCTAGTTGGACCCATGAGATCTAGATGTAGTAGCTCCAATGGTCTAGACGTAGTGGATGTTTGAGTGCCCGGATGTTTAGCTTTTTTTTGTTTCCCAAGCTGACATGGTCCACACATAACATCATTCACTCTACTTAGCTTTGGTATCCCCAAAATTGATTCATGCTTAGATACAATTGAAAGATGTTTGTAACTAGCATGTCCCATCCTTTGGTGCCATAGATCTTCATTTAGAAAATGAATGTTATTGCACACAACATTAGCATCAGGGACCAATCCATAACAATTTTCTAGAGTGCGAACACCACTTATGAGTTTCTTTCCAGACTCATTTAACACAAGGAATTTCCTTTTTGAGAATAGCACCATAAAGTCTTAATCACATATCTGACTTATGCTCAACATGTTCACTCTCAGACCTTCTACATATAGCACATTTGAATGTCTAGCAGTCCAGGTAAAGAGATGGTTCCCTTCCCTTTAATCTGTGATTTGCTTCCATCACCGAAAGTGACATTACCACCCTTCTTAGACTCGAAAACCTTAAAGAAAGATCAGTCTCCAGTCATCTATCTTAAGCAGCCACTATCAAAGTACCATAAACACGTGTCCATAACCTTAAAGGCGGACTTCATCATGAAACACACCACATGATTGGATGACAAATTAATAGGAATGGTTTTTTTTTCTCTCGTCTACCATTTACAAACAAATCTTTTAACTTTCACTCTTCTCAAACGAACACTTCTGAACATTTTCATTCTGAGACAATCTAGTTTCTTCTTTGTCATGCTAAGATCTTTTCCAATAATCATCGTGATAGATTTCAAATAACTTTTAGACTTGGTATTTTCTGATATACTCAAGTAGTAGTAGAGATTAGAAAAACAAGATGTATTTGAAATAAAAGATATTTTTATGCTGGTTGCAACAATGACAACAGGGGTCAATGGATTAAATAGCAAAGATCAACCCTAATTAAAGTGTGCCTACTCTGATACCACTTGATAGGCCAAGAATGTATTAACCCCTTTGGTAACTTAATCAATTAGTTTAGCTAAGTGAAATTAATTAGATTCAATTACATACAATAAGTATGGTAGTACAAACAAATCACTAATTAAGTTAAATGCAGCAGAAATTAAATTTGACACAAGTGATTTGTTTACGAATGGGGAAAACCACAAAGGCAAAACCCCATCGGGTGAATTTAAGGTCATCACTCCCGAGAATCCACTATTATCAAAACAAGCGGTTACAAGTAAAGTAATCCCAATACCTTATACCAATCTACAGTTGAACTGTTACCCCAATACTCAATTGGACTTATAATGTAGTGACAATCTCTCCTTTCAATGCACAGCTCTAAGTATGTGACTAACCAATCGATGCATGGATCCCAGTATGTGACTAACACACCAACTTGAGAAGGATGTTGGCTGCAAAGTTCTTTCATTCATCCACATGTTGAAGATCAAGAAGCTTCTTGGTTACAAAACCCTACGGCGTACAACGTAGCAGCTTCTTCAAGAGAAAGATGAACTAGGAAAAATTGTCTCCTATCATAATATGTATGAATAGAACCTTTGCATCAAGTTTCATCAATTAAGGCAGTCCTTAAAATAATCCTTATATATTTCTAGGGTTGTGAGAAAAGAAAACCTAAACACATAGCATGGATATGTGTGAAAAAAAGATCTGAAAACTGATTTTTGTAATCCTCAATAGATAGGTTATCTATCAAGCAGCTGTCGAGCATCGAGCTAAAATCTCCTTTTAAACCTCGATGGTTACAATCTATCAAGCTATCTGTCTAGATTTAAAATACATCACTTCTTTACTTGTTTCTTGAATAGATATACATAGCTTCAATACTTAGACTTAAACTCTTGTTCCTTAAAGTATGGAACACATCCTAGATCTACCCAGTTACAAGTAAAGTGTGTTTTGTCAAAAGATTAGCCAATTCTAAATGACATATACTCTTAACATGATCCACATATGTTCTAACAAAATATGCTAAGGTCCATTGGGGAAGAATCTTTTGCCTCCTTCATGAGAATGATGCTTGATATGCTTGAACTATTAAGGAAGAATCTTCTGCTTCCTTTACTGGGGATATTACTTGAGATGCTTGAACTGTTGAGGATGGATCTTCTGCTTCATTTAGGGGATGTTGCTCTTGATGCTTAAAATATTAAGGAAGAATCTTCTACTTCCTTTACTGGGGATATTGCTTGAAATGCTTGAACTGTTGAGGAAGAATCTGTGAGAAGGTATTTTGGTGCTAAGGGAAGCAGTTTGAAAGAAACCAATGGTGATTGGTTGATGCTATTGATGGAAATAAATGTGAATGCAGCGGAAAAATAACGGATCTACATCGTTCGAAATTGACAACATGCGTTAAGTAAATATCAGAATTTGAGAACAAGAGAGCGTACCTTGAAGCGGTGAATTTCAAAATCGAAGATTGAAGCACTTAGGAATACTTTTAATCTTCACTCCAATTCCACTAATGTCCAAGAAGTGTGGAGTCTCAATTAGTTACAAAGGGATGGTTACATAGTGACATACACTTACTTCCACATCATTACAATGTTGTTTTTCTCACTCTCAAAATTCTGTACGTTTTTCCCTTTGTATCTAACCAATTATCTAATTGGGCTGGCCTTTTGTGCCTTTCCAATTGGACTTAAGTGTGTGGCTTGGAGTGGGACCAAAAGGGACCAATAAGACACTAGCTCCAATGGGCTTTGGGCTTTTCTGTCAACTCTTGACAAGTCCAAAGTTACCATTAACTATATTTAATACCACTATATAAATATAGTTGCACTCTAGGCCTTATCTATAAATTATATCCCAAGACTTTATTATACATGCAACCCCTTCATAAAATATTCGTAGTAATACAAAGTCATTAATGTAGACTGCCATTTTGTAAATTACTAAATTTTAATCCTTGAGTACCCGGTTTAATCCTTTAATGTTATTCATTATATATTTATGAAATCCAATTCTATAAATATATACTTTAGTCTTACTAAAGTGGTTAGGCCTAACTCTCTGAATAACAAACTCATTAAACTTATCTCAAGAAAATACTTTATATCTCCGTTATGAGACTATGAATTCCATCTTGAGAATACATGTTCCATCAACACTAAATGTGGCTGCCCAACATACTGAGATTTTGACTATTACTATAGATCTCACTCCTGATATATCAAAGTAACCTACACCTCATGATCAAGTCCATTATTCTCTCAGGATTAAGGGTTCATGCAAATACAAGTCGTGAGATTTATTATTCATATGATAGTCCTTAGGAAAATACTAAATCTCACAGTGGTCCAATTCAATATGTCTTAACTCTTAAAACATATTAACACATCAACTAGAAGTCTCCACTTCTATGATCAAGACAAATCATCGTGGTTGATATGTTATAGTCTTCGCAGATGAAATGCCCAATTTCATCACTGACTACAAACTATAATTCTGAGTTTACAAAAAACTTGTGATTTATATCTTCTGTGACTTTTCACATAAATCACATACTATACATCTCATTGACTAAATGATAATGTCCAAATATTCATGTTACCATTATTTCAGATAATAATAAAACAAATTCATTAAACACAATATTAAGTCATACATAATGTCATACACAATGTCAAACTTAATATCATACATAGCATCATACAATAAGATTTAAGGGCACTAATCTTAACAATCTCCCACATGCCCTAAAGACTATTGTGCACTAATCTAGCTCCCATTCTCTCCAAATGTGACTCGAAAGTCCTTTGAGACTAGGCTTTAGTAAATGGAGCTGGTAGATTATTTGCACTTTTAATCTTTGCTACCACCACATCTCCACAAGCAACAATATCTCGAATGATATGGTACTTCCTCTCAATGTGGTTTCCTTTCTTATGATTCCTTGGATCTTTAGATTGTGCAACTGCTCCACTGTTGTCACAAAACAATGTGATTGGAACTTGCTCTATTGTCATTACACCAAGGTTAGAAAGGAATTTCTTGAGCCATACAGCTTCCTCACAAGCAGCAACATATTCTGCTTCTATGGTAGAGTCTGCAATACAAGATTGCTTAATACTCCGCCAACTTATGGCTCCACCTCCCAAGGTGAAAACACATCCTGAAGTGGATTTTCTGAAATCTAGATCAGATTGAAAATTTGAATCAGTATAGCCAATAGGTATCAAATCCTCACTTCGGTAAACAAGCATATAATCTCTTTTTCTCCGTAGATACTTGAGAATATGCTTTACAGCTTGCCAATGTTTTGGTCCTAGATTTGATTGATATCTGATAGGCCACAAACTGAATGACCCATTTGTTGGGTTTTCGTATCTCATACAAAAACACACGCAGCGGAGGCAACAAAAAAAAACGGATCTACTTCAATCATGAAAGATAAACATGTAACCATGAATTACTAGAATCAAAGAATAGAAAGCGTACCTTGGTGCAGTGAATTTCAAAACTAAACTTGAGAATACCTTCAATCTTCATCTCAATTCCACATGGTGCCCAAGATGTGTGGTCTCTCAATCAGTCTTTTGTACATAGATTCCCAAAGAAAAATCCTTCTTCTTCTCCTTGTGGAGAAAAACTGATTTCTTTTTCTTTTCATCTTACGTACGTTAAAACCATTCACTTTTGTTTCTTTATTTAATAACACTTATTAAATAATGACTGATTTCTAATTGGGTTAGCCTTTTGGGCCTACCCAATTGGGCTTTAGTTTGTGGCTTGAGATGGGACCAAAGGGACCAATAAGACACTAGCTCCAATGGGCCTTGGGCTTTTCCGTCAACTCTTGACAAGTCCAAAGTTACCATTAATTATATTCAATACCACTATAAAAATATAATTGCACTCTAGGCCTTATCTATAAATTATTTCCCAAGACTTTATTATACATTCAACCCTTTCATTAAAATATTCGTAGTAATACAAAGTCATTGATATTGACTGCCACTTTGAAGGTTACTACATCTTAATCCTTGAGTACCCGGTTTAATCCTTTATGTTATTCATCATATATTTATGAAATCCAATTCCATAAATATATACTTTAGTAACTCTTTACTAAAGTGGTTGGGCCCAACACTCTGAATAACCAAACCCATTAAACTTATCTCAAGAGAATATTTTATATCTCCGTTAAGAGATTATGAATTCCATCTTGAGAATACATGTCCCATCAACACTAAATGCGGCTGCCCAACATACTGAGGTTTTGACCATAACTTATAGATCTCACTCCTGATATATCAAAGCAACCTACATCTCATGATCAGGTCCATTATTCTCTCAGGATTTAGAGTTGATGTAAATAGAAGTCGTGAGCTTTATTATTCATTTGACAGTCATTAGGAGAATAATAAATCTCACAGCGGTCCAGTTCAATATGTCTTAACTCTTAAAACATATCAACATACCAACTAGAAGTCTCCACTTCCATGATCAAGACAAATCATCTTAGTTGATATGTTATAGTCTTCGCAGATGAAATGCCCAATTTCATCACCGACTACGAACTAAAATTCTGAGTTTACAAAGAACTTGTGATTTATATCTTTCTGTGACTTTTCACTTAAATCACATACTATGCATCTCATGGACTAAGATAATGTCCCATTAGTTCATAAATGGTCTCATGCAATTAAACAATTTAATTATTCATGACATGCCAATAAATTGGATTTTAGGGCACAAACCCTAACAATCTCCCACTTGCCCTCAAAGACAATTTACCACTTATCCGACACTTATCTCCCTATAGAGTAATTCATAGTCACTCTAAGGCAAGGCTTGGAAACAAGTTTCAGCCAGATTTAATGCATAAATCATCTTTTCTACTACTACTACTCACGTATTCATATCTTCTCAAATGAGATGATACTTACGCTTGATGTGTATCTTCACCACCTAGGATGAACACATATCTTGAAGTCCAACTTCATGAATCACAATCAAACTAAGAGTCAGTATTCGTATGTCCAGTTACTATCAAAACCTTACTTTTGTGGAAAAGTATATAATCCCTCATTCTCCTAAGATATTTGAGTATATGCTTTACTCCCACTAAAATAAGTGATCTTTGATTCACTTGATATTTGCTTATTATGCCCACCGCAAAATAGACGTTTAGCCTAGTATTTAGCATAGCATAAAGACTTCCTATCGATTTGATATAAGGAACCGTCTTATATGCTCTTCCCTTTTATATGTCTTAGGACTATAGTCCTATATAAAGGAACTTCAAACTTTAAAAGGAAAGAATCCTTTCTTAAAGTATTACATGCTATACTTGGCTAGAATCTAATCTATTTAAGCAGTTTAAGATAGACCCAACATCCTAATCTCTGAATTTTAACAAAGTTATAATTCTTAGGATGTGACTAGTCTTTCCTAAGTACTTTATATCAAACTGGACTAGACAACCAAAACTCTATTGATGACAATAACTCTACATCATCCTCAATGATTAGAATGTCAACAATATACATTATGAGATTTATTATTCTATATAGCTTTACACACATAAGGTCTTTTAATACTTGATCAAAATCAAACAATTTGATTTCTTGATCAAAGATGATATTTTATGATTTAGATGCTTGCTTTAGTCCATAAATGGATTTTAAGCAACTAGCATACTAAACACTACTGGTTCTTTGTTATGAACAAGTCTAGTTACATCATATATATGTCTTCCTCAAGATTGCTACTAAAAGAAGCTTTCTTGATATCCATTACCATATTTCATCCTAATGAAATATAATGGATAAGAGAATCTAGATAGAGTCAAACTAGACTATTGGTGAAAAAATCTTTTCATAGTCGAAACATTTCTTTTTGAATAGATCCTTTCACCACTAGTCTTGACTTTGAAGGTTTGCACCTTCAAATCTATCAATCTCATTTACTTGTAGACGTATTTGAAAACAATAGGCTTAATGCAATTAAGCACCTCTACAAGTTCTAGACTTTAAGTAGAATCTAATTCTATTCTCATAACCTTGAATCAGTAATCCACATTCATATCATCTATTGCCTTTACGTAGGACCGAGGATCAAATTCATATCCTTGTGGAATGACTTCAAAAGTTTATCCCAAAAGTATAAATTTATTTGGTAATCCTCCCACTACGATATTGTACCCGTGTATTAGCTATATATCTAGAATAATGTATAATGGTGTATCAAATACAACCATCTCATTTCCAAATATACTTTATAGTTGTCCTATAACAAATTTTGACATTTTTCTTCTAGAACAAAATCTACCTTTACTTTGAAAGAGCCCTATTCCTCCTTTATGTATGCACTAACTTAAAGATGTCATTGAAACTTTATTCCTTTACAAAAAGGAACCCTAGATCATATTATCCTCTAAATAGAATTCATAGATTGTGAATATAACAAAATAATGGTTCTAAAAGCCCATCTTTCACCAATCTTGAATACCATTTAGATTAATAAGATCTAGATATAAGTGCCAAAATATACAAAACCAAAGGATGGAAACTTTCTCTTTAAAAAGTAAAACATATAAATTTCCATCTAGAAAACAATCATGGACAATGCTTAGCTTTACCAAAACAGAAAAAAAAAAATTTCCTTTTGGTCATGCTTTTGAGACTAATTTCCTTTTGGCAATTACTAGGGCAACTAACTTGTCCATCTGTTTGGTATTATAATTCCTCTTCTTATCACCCTTACCTTTCGGTTTAGGCTAAGAATTTGAATTAAATCATATTGATCCTAGCCTTAGCTTTTAGGATGTCTTCTGTTACATAGAATTCATTAATCAATTTAGATAATATAAAAAGAATTTGTTTTCAAAACAATCTGAATTGATCAAATGATTCTAACAAGGACTTATGGATCATATCCATATGAGATTAACATTTAATCTCTACATCCAAGAATTCCAATTCATTTTAAGATTAAAACATTTTCATAAAATGATATAGAATTGGAACTCCTTAAGCCTTTCTTAGCACTCAATATGATTCATACCAAACATCTCATTTAGACTTGATATAAAGTCTAAGTTTAGTACTAACTCTTGCATCTCATGCAGTAGCACAATTGAGATAGAAGCCAATATAACATATTAGCATTTCAATGGAGACTATGATCATATCATAAGCTATCTTCCATAAATGCATCATGTATAGGAAATTATGACAATGCTGAATCAAAACATGAATATTTACTTCAGCTCCTTTAAGCACCATGTCCAAAATTATTTCTTAGTTAATGTGATTCAACTAAAATAGTAGCTAGAGGACAAAATTTATGACAACTTTATTTTGAGACCGTGAACTTAAATACCAGGACATTATCATTTTGCACCATAACCATATAATATGGAACCCGAAAACATACTATACTAGGTGCAACGACAACCTAATCCCGCAATTAATATTCCTCAGCATAGAGTGAATATCAATCACTATGATCAGGCGAGAATTATTCTCTTTATTAATGCTATCATGGTAACTCTTACCAAACAAAAATAATTTGCCGCTTTTCCTTTGGCCTCTAAGTAATAATAACAAGAACTCAGCATAGAGGATGCTATCAAACTTAGTCTAGTGTACACCATTGTCTAGAATCATGTGTAGCCACATTTCATCCCTTTAACAGGCTTATTTTGTAGTACCATGATAAAAACACCCTCCGCATGGAATGCAAAGCTCGAGGCTAAGACAAGGTGTTTAATCAAACCACTATAAACCAGGAAATTCAATCTTGTAGTACCATGAAATAAACATCCTCCGCATGGAACGCAAGGCTCGAGGCCAAGACGAGATGTTTACCCCACACCACTATAAACCAACAATGGAGGCCGTGAGATCCAACCCTTGTATCTCTCTCCCACTAGAAATTTTAAACAAGTGAAGTGTCTTGAAATCACTGTGATCTAATCACAATTTTAACCCTACACATCAAATGTGTTTAATTGTTTAAATTCAATGTGATGTAACTATGTCACATCACAATAGCGTAACGAACATTCACACAATCACAAAGAAGTTTAACCTTGTAATCCGTGAAGTAAATACCCTCCGCATGGAATGCAAGACTCGAAGTCAAGACAAGGTATCTATTCACATTACAATAAACTTAACAAAAGGGCTATTTTCAGCACTCCCACTCATTATTTGGGTTTTTCTTCAAATAATTGTGATCCCATCACAACTAATAACCTTGCACTTAATTAAAGACTCTAATCTCATTAGAATCACTAACTAAAATGGAAGTCCTAAACTATTTAGGATTCCTTAAACACTAATGAATCAAAAATTAGTTATATAGAACTCTATCCTTAATTTACTAGGCAAAGTATTCTAATCTCATTAGAAACTATATAACTTTAATTAGAATTTTAATCTCATTAAAAACCTCTAATTAAAATAAATTAAGGATTATCAATCATTAAATGATTTAGTACCAAGAGTTCTATTTAACTAATATCTTTGATCTCATTAGGTCTATTAGTTAGAACCATGTGTAATCTAATCACACATAACCTTGCTCTTAAAAAACTTGAAAACACTTAGAAAAAATTCTAATTTTCTTTCTTTCGATCGATCGAATGTACCTCTCGATCGATCGAAAAAATTAAAAAATTCAAACTTGACCCCCTGACTTATTCGATCGATACTCGATTGCCTCTCGATCGATCGAAAAACAAATTCGATCGATCGACTATCAATCGAAAATCAATCCACTTAAAAGGTCTGATCACTGTTTCACTCGATCGATCGAAAGTGATTTTCGATCGATCGAAACTCGTGAAACTTGAATTTCCAGAAATTTTCTAAGGCAGTTTTCTAGGGTTTTTCTTGAACAAACAACTAACCCTTTTGATATCTTCATTGTTCTCTTCCAAAAACACCTTTTTGATTTTATCAACGAAGATTTTCAGATCAAACATAAGGGTTTTCAAGATCAAGATGAAGAACCATAATATGCTAGAGACCATTGAAAACACAATCCTAATCTCATTAGGAATAAATTTCATTATCCTAGCAATAACTTACTGTTTGATCATAAAATAAATATATATATATATCACTAGACTAACATCTGTTAATGTGAATCCAGTAAAAGATATAAACAAATAAGCATTAAAGATAGTTATTGTAAATGAAACATGGTCCTACGATATTCATGCCAAGACATTCATTCAGTAACTATATCCAAGCAATTGAACTTAACGTGTTCATCATCAAAACAAAAACTATCAAATGCATTCCAATGAGACAAGAGTACTATCGTGTTCATCCTTAGACAAATACTATATAATCACGACACCATAACTTTATTGTCATGGGCCACTTCGAACAAAACAATAGTATATTCATCCTGATAGTGAATCCGATAACATCATGTCTCACAAACGTGAATGGCACTGGAAACGGTTATCGAATAAAATTAAACTGACAACTATATCCAAGCAGTGCAATCAAAATGCTCATGCTTGACTGATATACCAGTTTCATTTACATTCTTTAAACCTTAATCCATGTCTTTCACAAAAGAGTACAATCAAGGACACAATTATGCAGAAAATTTTACTGCAGAAAATAAAATCACCAAGAAAACGTTTTTTCTTTGATTCTAAAATTCAATCACATGTTATACAAGCATGACATTGAAGACCACTCTGATACCATTGTTGGGTTTTCGTATCTCATACAAAAACACACGCAGCGGAGGCAACAAAAAAAAACGGATCTACTTCAATCATGAAAGATAAACATGTAACCATGAATTACTAGAATCAAAGAATAGAAAGCGTACCTTGGTGCAGTGAATTTCAAAACTAAACTTGAGAATACCTTCAATCTTCATCTCAATTCCACATGGTGCCCAAGATGTGTGGTCTCTCAATCAGTCTTTTGTACATAGATTCCCAAAGAAAAATCCTTCTTCTTCTCCTTGTGGAGAAAAACTGATTTCTTTTTCTTTTCATCTTACGTACGTTAAAACCATTCACTTTTGTTTCTTTATTTAATAACACTTATTAAATAATGACTGATTTCTAATTGGGCTAGCCTTTTGGGCCTACCCAATTGGGCTTTAGTTTGTGGCTTGAGATGGGACCAAAGGGACCAATAAGACACTAGCTCCAATGGGCCTTGGGCTTTTCCGTCAACTCTTGACAAGTCCAAAGTTACCATTAATTATATTCAATACCACTATAAGAATATAATTGCACTCTAGGCCTTATCTATAAATTATTTCCCAAGACTTTATTATACATTCAACCCCTTCATTAAAATATTCGTAGTAATACAAAGTCATTGATATTGACTGCCACTTTGAAGGTTACTACATCTTAATCCTTGAGTACCCGGTTTAATCCTTTATGTTATTCATCATATATTTATGAAATCCAATTCCATAAATATATACTTTAGTAACTCTTTACTAAAGTGGTTGGGCCCAACACTCTGAATAACCAAACCCATTAAACTTATCTCAAGAGAATATTTTATATCTCCGTTAAGAGATTATGAATTCCATCTTGAGAATACATGTCCCATCAACACTAAATGCGGCTGCCCAACATACTGAGGTTTTGACCATAACTTATAGATCTCACTCCTGATATATCAAAGCAACCTACATCTCATGATCAGGTCCATTATTCTCTCAGGATTTAGAGTTGATGTAAATAGAAGTCGTGAGCTTTATTATTCATTTGACAGTCATTAGGAGAATAATAAATCTCACAGCGGTCCAGTTCAATATGTCTTAACTCTTAAAACATATCAACATACCAACTAGAAGTCTCCACTTCCATGATCAAGACAAATCATCTTAGTTGATATGTTATAGTCTTCGCAGATGAAATGCCCAATTTCATCACCGACTACGAACTAAAATTCTGAGTTTACAAAGAACTTATGATTTATATCTTTCTGTGACTTTTCACATAAATCACATACTATGCATCTCATGGACTAAGATAATGTCCCATTAGTTCATAAATGGTCTCATGCAATTAAACAATTTAATTATTCATGACATGCCAATAAATTGGATTTTAGGGCACAAACCCTAACACCATTGTGATTAAATCAATTAATTAATTAGCCAAGTTATTAATTAATCAATTTATCATGCAATTGTGTGGAAGCACAAACAAATCACCAAATAACTAAATATGCAGCAGAAATTAAATGACACGGTGATTTGTTTACAAATGGGGAAAAACCTTACAGCAAAAACCCCATCGAGTGATTTTCAGGTCACCACTCCCGAAACTCCATTATTATCAAATCAAGCGGTTACAAGTAAAGGAATCTTAAGTACCTTACCAACCTACAGTTGAACCCTTACCCCAATACCCAATTGGACTTGATCTGTAGTGACAATTTTCCTTTTGATGCTTGGCTCCCAAGTACGTGACTAACCAATGCGCAGATCCTAGTACGCGACTTCAAAACACCAACTAAGGAGGAGAGGTTGGCTGTAAAGTTCTTCAGTTCATCCTACACGATGAAGATCCGGAAGATGCTTGGTCACAAAACCCTTTAGTGCAAATACACAGTAACTTCTTCAGAGAAGATGAACTAGGTCAAGAATTTCGTCTTTGTGAATTTGCTTGAACAGAGATTGCTTAATGCTTTTACAACTTGTGTCTAATTTGATGGCTCTTAAAACAATCCTTTTATATGTTTAGGGTTTGGAGAAAAGAAGGCCTAAAAGCATATTCACGGATCCCAAGGAAATCAGATCAAAAAATCTGATTTTTTAATTCTCGACAAATAGCAGGTGTCAAGGAGCTATCGAAAATGTGTCAAGATTTAATAAATTTGCACTTCAGCTTGCTTTTTCTTGGACAGACTTGATGACTTCCACATTTGACCTTGAAACCTTGTTTCTTAAAGTATTAAAAACACCTAGAATTACCCAATTACAAGTAGAATGCGTTTTGTCAAAGGATTTAGCCAATTTATATAAATAAGTGACATATGTTCTTAACAAATGAAAACACATATGTCCTAACAATTTCTCCTTTTGGCAATTCGTAACAAAACCACAACAAACAAATGAACATATGAGAGAAATCATAAATCACTCAACTCATATTCACTTGTTGAATACAATAAAATCTATCCTAACACAAACTCTTGAAAAACTTTGCAAGAAGAAAGTTTATGGCAAGTAGACTTTGACAACCTATATTTCTGAAACACTTTAAACAAAACTCATCACGGCATCTTGTGTGAAACAGAAATAATAGATTGCATACAAGTATAAAGAACATGTGTATAAAGATAGAGAAGAAACAACACATGGAGAGAGAGGCGAAAGAAATATACATCCACAGATAGAGAAAATAAACACAATGTATGTAAAACTGGTCAAAAGACCTCATATACAAGATCAATGTATCTATAAAGAATAGAAAAGAAAAGATACATCAAAACCTCACTACATCCCTTAAAAATATCAACACTCCCCCTATCAAAAATGTCCTATACTAACTCTCCCCCTAAGATAACTATTCTCATAACCTAAAACTACTCTCCCTTTTTGTCACGAGTGACAAAGGGTAGAGTGTTATGCAGACATTTTATCAGTAGAGCTAGCATCTCCATCATCATCATCCTCAGAGTCTGAAGCTATTAGAGAAGGTGGTGAAGGAGTAGCCTTTGGAGCAAAACCACCCATGGTCGCCCGTCGTCGTGCAATATAACCAACACGAATATTCACCTGATACAACTCAAAGGAGAGTGTATCGAGGCGAGCATCCATGCGCTGCAGCTGCGCCATGATGTCTCCAAGAGATACATCGCCCGTAGAGGAAGAAGAAGCAGATGTAGGTGGAATAGATCTGGATGGAGCTGAACGGGAGGGAGGAGTGGAATCTGCCTGTCACGACCTAAACTGAGCCTCACTGCATTTTATGGTAGCGGCATATATGGCACAGATGTGTGTAAAGTGGTTGGACACAGGAAAAGGAATAGAGAAATGGCATAAGATAATCGTGATAGCGGAAGGAAAGATAAGCTTATCACGGGACGCCGAATCTAGATGAACATCTATGATAGAAAGGATAAAATGAGAGGAAAAATCTATAGTAATATGCTCAAGAAGAGATAACAAAAATTGAGCACGAGGCTCTGTGATGGAGTTGTAGTGAAAGAGTGGATGGAGTAAAAACATCATCACCATGTTTAGGAATCTAGGACCTTTAGCAAAAGGTCTACATGATGTGTACTGATGCTCACCCCAATCAGTAGGGCATTGATAAAAGGAAGAAATGAGCTTATCTTTGGACACAGTCCTCGACACTCACAGGAAGGATAGTCAGGAAACTCTATCCTAGGAACCCTAAGCACATCCGCAATGAGCTGCGGTGTGACAGGAATGCGTGTACCTCAAATGCGAGTGAAAAAGAAAGGTACTGAATGATCTATCCCGTGCATGTTGGAGTAAAACTCCTAAATCAGCACAAGAGGACAAGTGACCGAGACGTCACAGAGTGACTTCCATCCCCTACTGTGAATGACAGAGGGAAGGTCAGTGTCGGCGAAGTCTGCCAAAATGACTTGGTGTTTTGAATGAACACCTCATCGAGAAAAGTTCTCCAAAAATGCCTTGTGGGCATCTCCATCACGGAATCGAAGGTTAAGAGGAGCAAAATCAGAGGAAGAGGAAGCTCTAGAACGTAGAGGGTTCTGAGCAGGAGTGGATTTACGTTTGGGTGCCATAGACACTACTAACGTAAAAGAATGAGAAAGAGATAGAGAGGGAGACAATCAGAAAAAACCCAACACAGTTCACATATATCAAATATATTGAACAAGAAGTATGTATGCATGGGAATGCATGAACATGTGACATGCAAATTGAAGAACATCATGGGTTCAGCCCAATCCAATCCTACCAACACACAAACATAGAGCACACATCTAAATGCATGTAAATATCATTCTAATGCACATGAAATGCAATGTATGACATTTTGAAAACATTTAAGTGAAAATCCAACCCAAAATTTCAAGAAAAACTCATTAATTTTGAAAAACCCCAAAATTTTCCAAAAATCTCAAAACCTAAGTTTCAAAACATGAAATGCATGAGAAAGGAAGGGAAATAAGATCTTACCAAGTGATTGAAACCAAGGGAAGACCGAAAATCAAGTGGGTTTGAAGATTTGAGTGAGAAAAGGGTATTTAAGAGAGAAACCACCTCGGTTAGATCGAGAGAGATAGAGTGAAATGAGAGAAAAATTGCAACTAAGCTTATATAGACACCTCAGTAAATCTCGACAGTTGAGGTGTCGAAAGGTATCGAGGATGCTGTCGAGGAGGTGTCGAGGTATAAGAACCAGTTTCAAAGAACAGAAGCTCGATCGATTGACCAGTTATCGAGGAGGTATCGAGAAGACAGGAACTTCCTTGATCGATCCATTAGGTGTCGAAGAGGTGTCGAGATTACGATAAGAAAAGGACTTGAGAAGCTCGACAGATAACCAGGTATCAATGAGGTGTCAAGACAGTAGTTAAAAGCAATTTTTCGAGAAGAGAAAAACATAGCCATGAATGCAATCCAACATACACCTCAACCATTGATCTAATCAACATATAAAGCTCTCAAAATCATCTCTCAACAAAGAATTAAGCACATGGATCCTCAAAAACACACACACACACACTAAATAAGTCTAACTAATTATATTTTTCAAAAACAAGTCAAGACAATTTAGTGAGCATACATTAGCGCATGTAAAATTAGTGATGGCCAAATCACATTGTACCTGCACATGTATCAATAGTAGCAAAGAATATTGCGTGTTGTATGTGAAAAACATTGCAAGATTGCATATGTGTATACATGTTATGATGATCTGAGATATGAAAAAATAACTTTAACTCACACACAATCATAACTGTTTGATGGTGACTATCACCTTCGAGGTGCATCCTATAACTCCCACATCTCTTAGAATACATGCTTGCAACCATATTTAAAGTATTTTTGATCTTTTTTCTTTTTATTTTCTTTGCATATTTTCTTTTATTTTTAGCATATCATATATGGGCATAAAAAGAGAGAAAAAAAATATCCAAGATGTTAAGCATTTGACATCACACTTTTGCTATGCCGAAGCATACGAATGTCTTTGACATTGCACTTTTGCTATACCGAAGCATACAGGTGTCTTTGACACTGTACTTTTGCTATGTCGAAGCATACATGTGTCATATTATGATTGACAGGCAACAGTGGTGAGATGGTTATTTATGCATTTCTCTTAGGATTTTCTAGTCCTACCCGTCAAAAAGAGTGATATGAGTGTTAAGCTTTAAGATATAACTTCATCTTACTCATCACAAACAAGAGCCACAAAGCTCACTTACTTAGTTGTGCATAGAGATACTCATCTAAGTTACAAAAGATACAAAGTTTAGAAAACTCTATTTAATTGGCCATCCAAGGTACACAAGTACCAAAGTATATAAAACACACACTGTTTTTATATTTTTCTGATTTTTCAAAATTTTTTTAATTTTTATATTAAAAACAAAATAAACAAAATTGAAAGTAAACACACAAAAATATGTTAAACAAAGCAAAGCATAAAACTAGACTGACTCAACAAAAATGCAAAACCCACAAGCAATGTAACAAACAAGAAAAACAAGAAGAGAAAAAAAAGTGATGAAATCACTTAGAGTCATTTTTCTTCCACACCTTGGAAGAATCTTTCCTTTGATTGAACCTTTGAACCGGCGGTGAGGGGGAAGAATTGAAACCGTTCAAGTTTGAAAGGAACACGAGAGCTTTCAGAAGATCTCCAAGAGGAGCAAGAGAGGATTGATGTTGATTTTGGCTTCTCGATGCTATCATGCCGTTGCTCTGTTGAGTGGCTAGCCACTTATAGCAATTTGGTCGAGTATGACTGGCAGCTCCACAATGATGACAGAGATGCTGCTTCTTTTGTTTAGGCTTTTGAGAGTTAGCCTTCTTAGCCCTAGGGTTTTTAGCATCTTTCTTATTTTGCTTAGAGGGTGCTCCTAAGATAGATTTACCCTTGTCTAAGTTCTCACTAGCTAATTCAGTTTTAACATTAGTGTTCTCAATTTCAGTGTCATTAGCAGGAAAAACAAAAACAGTATTACTAGTAGAAGCAATATTAGAGAAAGAAAGACCATACCCTAAGCCTGTTCGATCTGAAGCAGATTTCTGATTGCTAAGCATCTCATCAAACTTTGCACTTGAAGTCCTCTCCAATTGAGCTCTGACTTGAGACAACTTTGCTTCAAGCTTCTTGGTCTTCAAAGCCAAAAAGTTGTTCTCAAACCTCAGTGCTCCGATAGTTTGATTCGCCTCATCAAATTTTGTGGACAACTCTTCACGATCAAGTTCCACATCACTGAGCTTTTTGGTGGCCAGCCAATACAATTTCTCATGCTTTTCAGAGAGTTTGTAAAGCTTTTCATAGGTTGAATGGTTATCATCTTAATCATCCATCTTCTCAAATTTAGACTTCACTAGTTCTTCTTCTTCATCCACTTCTTCAACAATCCCTTCAGTAGGATTGACTATGGCAGTGAAGGCATTTAAGATTCCGTCATCCTCATTGTCGAAATCATCTTCGGGCTTAGTGTCACTCAAAGTTGCAGCAAGTGCCTTACTCTTCCCAATACTCTTGAGATATGTTGGGCATTCATGCTTCATGTGACCGAATCCATGACATCCAAAACACTTTGGTCCTGCAGGAATAGTGTACTGACCCCCATCCTTAGCATCCTTCTTCCTTTTGTCTTAACTCTTAAACTGAGAAGAACTGGATTTTCTGTGGTCCTTGTCGAAGTTCCTCCCATTGGCATTCTTCATAAACTTCTTGAACTACCTTGTAATGTAGGACTTCATCTTGGAATCTTCATCATTGGAAGACTCATCTATATCACTGCTCTTTGCTTTCAAGGTCGTACTCTTGCTTTTACCCGTTTTACAAATCCTAGATAGTCTTAGCTCGTAGGTCTGCAAGTTTCCAACCAGCTCAGTCAAAGGAATTTTGTCAATATCGTTTGATTCTTATATTGCCGTAATCTTGGCATGGAATCTCTCAAGTAAAGATTTGAGCACCTTCCTTACAACCTTGGGTTCAGGGATGATTTCCCCAAGATTGAAGGCTGAGTTCACTATGTCCTTGAGCTTGGCATAGAACTCATCAAATGACTCATCCTCCTCCATCTTAATTTCTTCAAAGCTTGTAGTAAGCCTCTGAAGTTTTGAATCTTTGACAGCCTTTGTTCCTTCATAGGTTGTCTAAAGGATGGTCGAAGCCTCCTTAGCAGTTTCAGTTGAGGATATCTTCTTAAACTCCTCATTGGTGATTGCACTAAATAGGGCATTTAATGCTCTGCTGTTGAAGTTAGCCGCCATGATCTTTGCATCATCCCAATCGGCCGGTTCTTCTTTTGGTTTAGTCCAGCCAATCTCTATAGCTTGCCACACATTCTCATCTAAAGACTGCAAGAAAGCTGTCATGCGTACTTTCCAGTATGCATAGTTAGTGCCATCAAATAAAGGAGGTATGATTAATGACTGTCCTCTATCCATGACAAACAGGGGTCAATGGATCAACACAGCAAAAATTAAACCTAATCAGAGTGTGCTTGCTCTGATACCACTTGATAGGCCATAAACTAAATGACCCGTTGTGATTAAACTAATTAATTAATTAGCCAAGTTATTAATTAATCAATTTTCCATGTAATTGCGTGGAAACACAAAAAAATCACCAAATAATTAAATATGCAGCGAAAATTAAATGACACAGTGATTTGTTTATGAATGGGGAAAAATCTCGCGGCAAAAACTCCACCGGGTGATTTTCAGGTCACCACTCCCGAAACTCCACTATTATCAAATCAAGCGGTTACAAGTAAAGGTATCTCAAGTACCTTACCAACCTACAGTTGAACCCTTACCCCAATACCCAATTGGACTTGATCTGTAGTGACAATTTCCCTTTTGATGCACGGCTCCTAAGTACGTGACTAACCAATACGCGGATCCTAGTACGCAACTTCAAAACACCAACTAAGGAGGAGAGGTTGGCTACAAAGTTCTTCAATTCATCCTACATGATGAAGATCAGGAAGATGCTTGGTTACAAAACCTTTTGGTGCAAATACACAACAACTTCTTTAGGGAAGATGAACTAGGTCAAGAACTTCGTCTTTGATCACAATTTGCTTGAACAGAGATTGCTCAATGCTTTTGCAACTTATGTCTAATTTGACAGCTCTTAAGACAATCCTTTTATATGTTTAGGGTTTGGAGAAAAGAAGGCCCAAAAGCATATTTACGGATCCCAAGGAAATTAGAACAGAAAATCTGATTTTGTAATTCTCGATAAATAGCAGGTGTTAAGGAGCTATCGAGATAGTGTCGAGATTTAATGAATTTGCACTTCAACTTGCTTTTTCTTGGATAGACTTGATGACTTCAATACTTGACCTTGAAACCTTGTTTCTTAAAGTATTGAAAACACCTAGAACTACCCAATTACAAGTAGAGTGCGTTTTGTCAAAGGATTTAGCCAATTTACATAAATAAGTGACATATGTTCTTAACACTTAACAAGTGAAAACACATATGTCTTAACAATATCGACTGACCATGCCAACTGAATAACAGATATCTGGTCTAGTACAAAGCATGACATATATGAGACTTCCCATTGTAGAACTATAAGGAACATGTCTCATCATATTTTCTTCCTCTTGAGTCTTAGGCCTTTGGTCATCAGACAAAGGAACTCCATGTCTGAAAGGAAGTAATCATTTTTTGGAGTTTTGCATGCTAAACCGTTCTAGAACCTTATCTATATATCCAGATTGTGATAAGCCTAACATCTTATTCTTGCGATCTTGCCAAAGCTTGATCCCTAGAATAAAGTTAGCCTCACCCAAGTCCTTCATATCAAATTGGCTTGACAACCAAACCTTTACTGATGACATTACCCCTACATCATCAACATAAAGCATTAGGAACATTACTACTTTATCACAATGTCTTTTGTACACACATGGTTCATCAAGATTTTGCTCAAAACCAAATGACTTGATTGCTTGATCAAATCTGATGTTCCATGACCTAGATGCTTACTTAAGTCCATAAATGGACCTTTTCAACTTGCATACCATATGCTCTTGGTTCTTTGCTATGAAACCTTCTGGTTGCATCATATAGATTTCCTCTTCAAGATTGCCATTGAGAAATGCAGTCTTGACATCCATTTGCCAAATCTCATAATCATAATGACCAGCAATGGATAAGAGAATTCTGATAGATTTAAGCATTGCTACTGGAGAAAAGGTTTCATTATAATCAATACCTTCTTTTTATGTATACCCTTTCGCCACTAGCCTTGCTTTAAAAGTTTCAACCTTTCCATCTATCCCTCTCTTCCTCTTGTAAATCCATTTGCAACCAACAGGTTTAATGCCGTTAGGTGCCTCTACAAGATCCTAAACTTGATTGGAACACATGGAATTTAATTCAGATTTCATAGCTTGGACCCAATGATGTGCATCTATATCATTCATTGCCTCTTCATAGGTGTACGGATCCGATTCAGCCTCTTCTGAGATAGTTTCATAAGTTTCTCCTAAACTTATGAATCTTATAGGAGGCCAAACAATTCTCCCACTACGACGAGGCACTTGTGTACTAGACATGTCATGAGTAGTATCTTGTGGTGTATCTAATATAGCCACATCATCCCTAGTTTCATCCATTGGTTATTCATTTATAGGTTCATTCATTTCAGCCAACACAACTCTACTTCTAGGAGTAAAATTATTCATATAGTCATTTTCCAAGAATTTAGCATTTGTACTAACAAAAACTTTGTTATCTTTACGACTATAGAATAAATAACCCATAGTTTCTCTCGGATAACCTACAAGCAAACACACTTCTGATTTTGGTTCCAATTTATGAGGCTTCCCTTTTAACACATGTGCAGGACAACCCCAAATGTGGAGATATGTCATACTAGGCTTACGCCTACTCCACAATTCCATAGGTGTTTTGGGAACAGATTTTGATGGGACTAAATTCAAAAGATGTATTGATGTATTTAAGGCATATCCCCAAAAAGAAATCAATAAAGTTGAGTAACTCATCATAGACCTAACCAATTCTGAAAGAGTCATATTCCTTCTTTCTGCTACATCATTCTGTTGGGGAGTTCCAGGTGCAGCTAATTGGAATACAATCCCATTTTGAGTTAAGTAATCCTTGAAAACCCCAAGAAGGTATTCATCACCACGATCAGATCGAATGGCTTTTATGCGTTTACCCAATTTATTCTCTACTTCAGCCCTAAACTCTTTGAACTTTTCAAAGGCTTCAGACTTCCGTCTCATTAGGTACACATAACCATATCTTGAGTAATCATCGGTAAAAGTGATGAAATACTCATAACCTCCTTTTGCTTGGATTGACATAGGACCACATACATCAGAATGCACTAGCACTAGCAAATCTTGAGCTCTTCTACCTTTTGCATTAAAAGGTCGTTCGGTCATTTTATCTTCCAAACAAGATTCACAAACTGGAAATTCATCAAAGTCCATGGGCTCTAAGAGTCCATCTTTGATTAGTCTTTGAATCCTATTTGAAGTAATATGGCCCAGACGCAAGTGCCAAAGATATGCATCACTAGTAGAAGGAAACTTTTTCTTTAATGATTTTACATGAGAGTTATTATCTAATTCAGAGTTATATAATTCATGCTTATCAAGAATTAAAATATAAAGACCATCCACAATATTGCTAGAACAGATAAACACTTATCCTTCTTTATTACAACATTGTCTTTCAGGATAACACAATATCCATGTTTACCTAAGTAAGTAGTAGAAATTAAATTCCTACGAACATTAGGTACATATAGACAGTCTTCCAATACTAAAACTCTTGACTTAAAACATAAATTAAACACTCCAACAGCTACAACCGGAATCCTGCTTCCATCAATCAAAGTAAGAAACAACTCCCCTTCTTTAAGCTTTCTGGTCTCCTGGAACCCCTGCAAGGAATTGTAGATATGATTAGTACAACCTGAATCCACACACCAGGAATCTGTGGGATTCTGTACCAAACATATTTCAAGAAGGAATGTATTAATCATACTTTTGTTCTTGGCAGCCTTAAATATTGAAAAATTCCTCTTCCAATGTCCTTTTTCACCACAATGGAAACACTTTCCTTTGATCTTCTTTCTTTTATCAGCAACCCTTAAGGTAATTTGTTTACCTTCTTGCTTGGTGAAGTCTTTCTTCTTTTTCTTCTTACCCTTGCCTTTCAACTTAGGTTGAGAAGTAGAAGCTTCACCAACATTGGCTTCAACATTGGAAGTACCAAGAATGCCTTCTACCACTACCAATTCATTCATTAATTCAGACAAGGTATAAATATTTTTATTCATAATATAGTTAAGTTTGAATTCATTGAATGATTCTGGTAGCAACTAAAGTATCATACCCACTTGGGATTCTCCATCAATGTCGGCACCTAAAACTTCCAATGTATTCAGATTAGAGATCATTGTAAGACAATGCTCCCTCACTGAAGTACCTTCAGCCATTTTAGTATTATAAATTTGCCTCATGGTCTCTTGCCTTGCAGAACGGCCTTGGTCACCAAACATCTCCTTCAAACTTAGCATGATGTCTGAAGTTAGTTCTATATCCTGCATTTGATGCTGTAGAACATTTGAGATAGATGCTAGGATATAGCACTTGGCCATCTCATTAGATTTCTACCAATGATCATATCGTTGTTTTTTCTTAGGAGGAGCATCTAATGAAGGAAACCTGGGACATGGTTTAGTAAGAAAATACTTATGCTCTTTAGCAGTAAGAACAATGTCCAAATTTCTTTTCCAGTCAACATAGTTGGATCCAATCAGTCTGTTTTGATTAAGAATAGTAACAAGTGGGCTAAATGATGCCATGTTCTAAATCTGAAAATAATAAACATGAATATAATCAATAAACTAGACATTATCTATTTAGCATATAAACATATAGTATGGAACCTTAATAAAACCATAATATAATATATGCAATGACAACCCAATCCCGCGATTAATATTCCTCGGAAGCGAGGTCATACCAATTACTATGATTAGGCGAGAAACATTCTCATTATTAATGCTATCATGGTAACTCTTACCAAACAAAAATAATTTGTCGTTTTCCCTTCAGCCTCTAAGTAATAATGACATAGCTCCGAAGGGAAGTTAACATTACACTTAGTCTAGTGTACACCATTGCTTAGAATCAATGTGAATAACCAAGTAACTCTATGGAAGTGTGGTCGTTCTCAATGTAAAAACATATTTCATCTATCTTTAAGAAGTTTAACCTGTAGTATCATGAATCAAACACCCTCCAAAGGGAGCAAGGCATATATGCCAAGGTGAGGTGCTTAATCACACTACTTTAAACCGACAATGGAAGCCGTGAGATGCAACCCTTGTATCTCTCTCCCACTAGATGTTTTAAATAAAGGTTTTTAATTTTGAAACATGCATAATCTAATTACACATAGCCTTGCTATTTCTACATGTGAAAAAACTTAGAAAAAATTCTGATATTCTTTCTTTCGATCGATCGAATGTGCCCTTCAATCAATCGAAAAAAATTAAAAAATTTGAATTTGACCTCCTAACTTGTTCGATTGATACTCGATTGCCTCATGATCAATCAAAAAACAAATTCGATCGAACGATTAACAATCGAAAATCAATTTATTTAAAAAGTCTAATCACTGTTTCACTCGATCGATCGAAAGTGATTTTCAATCGATCAAAAATCACGAAACTTGAATTTCCAGAAATTTTTCTAAGGCAGTTTTCTTTGTTTTTCACGAACAAACATTCAACATATGAACATTACAGATAGTGATTGAAGTCAGAACTGAATTCTATTGATGCTATAGCCTTAAAATTCAATTTAACGTGCTTAAATTTAAATTTAAACAACATCATAACATCAATTTTAGTTTTCATCAAATCATAGTTTCAACAATATGTAGAAAATTAAAACATAATCTTCTAACAATATGAAACTATCATCTCTAATTCTAAAATTTACAAAACATGTTATACAATTCGAAATTGATGACCGCTCTGATACCATTTGATGGAAATAAATGTGAACGCAGTGGAAAAATAACGGATCAACATCGTTCGAAATTAACAACATGCGTTAAGTAAATTTCAAAATTTGAGAACAAGAGAGCGTACCTTGAAGCGGTGAATTTCAAAACCGAAGATTAAAGCACTTGGGAATACTTTTATTCTTCACTCCAATTCCACTAACGCCTAAGAAGTGTGGACTCTCAATTAGTTACAAAGGGATGATTAGATAGTGACATACACTCACTTCCACACAATTACAATGTTGTTTTTCTCACTCTCAAAATTCTGTACGTTTTTCCCTTTGTATCTAACCAATTATCTAATTGGGCTGGCCTTTTGGGCCTTTCCAATTGGGCCTAAGTGTGTGGCTTGAAGTGGGACCAAAAGGGACCAATAAGATACTAGCTCCAATGGGTTTTAGGCTTTTCTGTCAACTCTTGACAAGTCTAAAGTTACCATTAACTATATTTAATACCACTATATAAATATAGTTGCACTCTAGGCCTTATCTATAAATTATATCACAAGACTTTATTATACATACAACTCCTTCATAAAATATTCGTAGTAATATAAAGTCATTAATGTAGACTGTCACTTTGTAAATTATTACATCTTAATCCTCGAGTACCCGGTTTAATCCTTTAATGTTATTGATTATATATTTATGAAATCAAATTCCATAAATATATACTTTAGTCTTACTAAAGTGGTTAGGCCTAACTCTCTAAATAACAAACTCATTAAACTTATTTCAAGGGAATACTTTATATCTCCGTTAAGAGATTATGAATTCTATCTTGAGAATACATGTTCCATCAACACTAAATGTGGCTGCCCAACATACTGGGGTTTTGACCATTACTATAGATCTCACTCCTAATATATCAAAGCAACCTACACCTCATGATCAGGTCCATTATTCTCTTAGAATTAAGAGTTCATGCAAATACAAGTCGTGAGATTTATTATTCATATGACAGTCCTTAGAAAAATAATAAAACTTATAGCGATCCAATTCAATATGTCTTAACTCTTAAAACATATTAACATATCAACCAGAAGTCTCCACTTCCATGATCAAGACAAATCATCGTGATTGATATGTTATAGTCTTCGCAGATGAAATGCCCAATTTCATCACCGACTACGAACTATAATTCTGAGTTTACAAAGAACTTGTGATTTATATCTTCTGTGACTTTTCACATAAATCAAATACTATGCATTTCATGGACTAAGTGATAATGTCCGAATATTCATGTTACCATTATTTCAGATAATAATAAAAACAAATTCATTAAACACAATATTAAGTCATACATAATGTCATACACAATGTCAAACTTAATATCATACATAGCACATACAATAGGACTTAAGGGCACTAATCTTAACAGCTATGGGCTATAGCGGAATCTGGTAAGCTAAAGAAGAAAAAGGTTCGGTGCAACCTCGTTGGAGCAAGAAGCTTGGAGGGCTTAGGTACCTAGGTAGATTAGGCTTGGAGGGTCTATTGCTGTTCATGTATCCCAACTACATTTTCTAGTGGATTATTGACCGCTTGGAGGGCGGCGGAGAGGTTTTACATCGAGGACTTAGGTTTTCTCTTCAATAACACATCGTGTGTTGTCCTTGTATTTGCATCTCTCTTCCCTTTATCTTTGCCTTTTATTTTCTGCTATGGATGTGATTATAATTGACTTAGATTATTTATCAATTCTATGTTTAGCTTATGTTCATATTCTGCACATTAATTGTTTGATAATTAGATTGAATTGGTAATTTGTAATTGGGGGTCTAAACGTTCATAGTGTTTTTAACGCTATTTGATTGTTGGCAAATTCAATTTAGGAGAAAAGACGGCGGATTCTAAAATTGTAAGGAAGATCCTTCGGTCACTGTCGGAAAGCTTTCGTGCCAAAGTAACAGCCATTGAAGAGAGTAAGAATCCTGACAACATCAAAGTTCAAGAGTTGGTTGGTTCATTGCAAACGTATGAACTGTCACTGCCCACACAGAAGAAAAGTAAATCTTTTGCTCTTAAAACAATTGATAAGAGAGTGGTATCTCATGACTCTTCGGAAAAGGATGCAGTAGATAAAGACGTGGTGTACCTTGTAAAGAACTTCCGAAAATTCTTAAAACTCAAGAACGGTGGGAAATTTGGTGACAAAGGAAAATTTTAGAGTTTCGGGAAGGAGAAGAAAGAATTTCGAAGAAAAGATGGTAAAGATTCCCAATCTTCTCAAGGAATTACGCGCTTCGAGTGTAATGGACATGGACACTTCAAGAAGGAATGTCCCAACTATTTGAAGTCAAAAGGAAAGGTGTATGCTACTACTTTGAGTGACACTGATTCATCAAACTCTGACTCTGAAGATAGCTGTGACGGAGAGGGAAATTACTCCGCATTCATGACCATTGAACATGTGGAATCCTCAGATGATATGGGTTCACTTGTGAAGGAGCTTGGTGAGCATTCTAATTTGGAGTCTATTGGGGTTGTTGAAGAATCGGAGGCTGAAGAGGATGAAGATACATCTAGTCTTCAAGAGAATTACGCCTTACTTCTTAAGAAATTGGGTGAGTATGCAAGGGTGGTAAAGGCGGCTGTGAAGAAGATGAAGAAAGTTGAGGAAGATTACAAAAGTCTTCTGGTACGATACAAGGAGGCGAAGTGTGAGATTGAAACACTTAATGGTGAATTATCAGAAGCTTACACAAAAGTGAGATTTCTTGAGTAAGAGGTAGTGCAAGCTCAAGCCAAGATAGAGAGGGTCTCATCCAAGAAGTTAGAAGATGTTATTTCATCTCAAAAACCTTCCTCAGACAAGTCCAGGTTGGGATATACCAGAGGGAGTAGCTTATCAGAAAATGTTACCAAAGAAGTGAAGTTTGTGGAGGCTAAAGATACGGTAATAGAAGAGCCTATTCCTGAGAAAGTTAAGGCTGAGAAGAAGAAGAATGTGGTTGATCAACTGGTATTAAATAAGTCCCGTAATCAATTAGAAGCCAAATTTGAAGCTAGAGGAATATCACTTCCAAGATCATAATAGGGTCCTAGAACGAATCATTTCTGTTATTTTTGTGGATTGCAAGGGCATACCAAACCCAACTATCATAAGCTAAGAGCGTTAAATAATGCAAGTGCTCCTCGATCACGAGGAAGAAGAAATGACAAGAGGTCTTGGGGTGGTAAGCAACCAAGAAGTCAAAAGAATGATCCCGGTATGATGGACGTGATGAAGATGATCGGTGCCTTCACCACTTGTCTGGAAAGCTTCTCAAGAAGGTTTGAAAGTCCTAACTCTCGTACCCAATCCATTAAGGATATCCATGCATTAATTCTTCCTATGCTTTGTGAATATGCTTGGTTGTATGCTTTCTGCTTGTTTGTTTTGAAATCTGTTTGATTGTCTATTTGTGTCATTTTTAAATGTTTTTACATTGTTTTCTGATCAATTTTTTTTTGCTTTTATGTCAAAAATCCAAAAACACATAAAAAGTAGAAAATCCAAAAATTTTAATCGACTTTGTTGATTGTTGTCTCAAAGCATGTTTTGCCTTGTACCTTTGTACTAATGGCTTTGTGCATCTACGAGCTTAACTTGTCTCATATGCACTCATACTTTTGTGGAAGAAATCTTGAAATCTATGTCACTGTTGTAAATAGATCTTCAACTTTGTCATGAATGATTAGTGAATAGTTTTATTGATCTTGAGACTTGCATAGACTTATGCCTATATATCTTCCCACTTTTATTTTATTGCTTTACTCCAAGAGCTCACCAAATGTAAATCTCCAAATGCTAGTTGTGTCACATTATCTAGTGCTAGTTGTGTATGTCTTGATTGAATTGATCATTGAAGCTTCACATTCGACTAAGGACTCTCATTTTTGATACCCATACACAGCACACAAGTCTATGTTCAATAAATGTCATATTTATTTGTGTGATTATACTTGTTTAAATGTGTTTTGACAAGTTCAATCTTTGTTGATCAAACACAAAAAGATTTTTGAGTGTTTTAGCTTGTTTTTGGAAAGTATTTTGTTTTTACAAAAATGTCAAAAATTTCAAAAACAATGTTGCCCTGTTTTGGCGACTCAATCGCGGGTTGATCCAGTCGCATGTCCTAGTCGCGAGCTCACTCCAAGATTTTTCGCAACTCACTGGCGAGTCAAGGTTTCAGTCGCGAAAAATACTTACAAATTTTTTCAAAATTTGTGTTTTTATGATTTTTGCGGCTCAGTGTGGCGACTTGTTTGCGGGTGGAAGGACCAGTCGCGAGGAGTACACAAAGATTTTCGTGACTCACCTAGCGACTGTATCACGGGTAGACCTTCCAATCGCGATAAACACTTAGAAAATTTTTTAGAAATCTTAACTTCTATGTGTTTCGCGACTTACCTGGTGACTGACTGGTGACTTAATCCATTCGCAAAAAATGCGTATTTTGCGTTTTAAAGACAGTTTTTAAAATTGTTTTTCAGTTTTTCCCTTAAATTTTTGTGACTGTTCATTATCTTCCCTATTTCTCTCTCTCAAATAGTCCGTGTCTCTCTTGAAAAAGCTTCCATTTTTGTATCATGTCTACTTCAAACATCAAGAAAAAGGTATAGGTTTTTCTCTATCTCACTTCATTGTACTTGATTTGATCATTTTTGTTTTGTTTTGTGAAGTGTTTTTGAGTTCTTGAGATTTAATGGGTTCGAACTTGGTTTGGGTTTATGATTGTTGAGATTTGATGTTCTAGTCTTGGCTTTACTGTGTTTCTTGTATTCTATACATGTGCGTTATCATGTTTTAGTCTATCAGAGGTGTTTACTTGGTATTTCTCTTACCTATGTTGTTTGTGGTTCAGATTTACTGGGTTTTTCTCTCTTTGTGTGGGTTTTGGCCAATTCTATTTGGTTGTTATTATTATTATTATTTTATATAAAAAAAGATAGTTTGTTTCTTCTGCATTGTGATTATTGTCTACTCTGAGTTGGTTTGATCATCTCATTCTCATGATGTCATATCTCATTGCCATATGTCTTGCTTTGGGTAATCTGGTTCTCACTGCTTCTGTTCAGCTGATTATTACTTGTTAAAATATGTGGTTGGGTTTGTGCTCTAAAGAGCTTTGGGTTGTTTAAACTGTTGCTAATGTTTTGAATTTCATCCATTGTGCTATGTCTTGCTGTGGCCTTTTCTGCTTGTTTACAGATGGCCCCATCTCCTACAAAGAAGAAGACTCCTGCTAAGAAATTTGATGAAAGGCTAAAAACGGACCTTAACCTATTTAGGTTGGTTCATCATTTTGAGAGATATAGGGACTCTTTCTTGAAGGGAACCATCATTCAAGAAAGATTTGTTGATTTAAGGGATTTGAAGGACACCTTTATTCCAAGTTGTTTTTAGGGTAGAGGTTAGGAAAGATTGTTGAGTGGCCTACCTCCTGTCTGTGAGCCTCTAATTAGAGAATTTTATGCAAATGCTGTGATAAGGGAGGAGGAGTTAAGTTGTTGGGTGAGGAGAAAGGAATTCACCATCAATGCACATGACATTGATAAGGTGCTAGGTCTTGAAGAATTAGAGGACTCTGACTTCATTAACTACAAAGACAGAATGCTATCTTTAGACATTGTCCAGGCTCAGATTGATGGTGTTAAAGAAAACGGATGTCTCAACACTACTGATTTTCCTACTGACATGAGGTGTCTGACCACCATAATGATGTACAACTTGTATCCGATAAGGAAGATGACTACACTAACAAATGCTAGAGCTATCTTCCTCATGGAACTTAAGGAGAACCTTCATTGACATTAGCTCTCACATCTTTGACACTATAGTGGATGAGACTAAAACCACTTCTAGGCTCAAGCTGATCTTTCCCAGCCTTATTATGAGGCTTTTTAGATTAAAAGGTGTTGAGATCCCTCAAGATATCAGTCCCATGGCTCCTCTATCAGCCATAAACAAGTTAACCCTCACAAGGATACAAGTTCATCTTCCAGGAGGTGAAGAGGAGGGTGACCAAGGAGAAGGTGATCCTATGGAAACAGAAGCAGAGGCTACAGGACAAACTTCAACACCCAGAAGCAAAGCCAAGAGGAGCAGGGCTTCTACTTCATCAGCTGTACCTCCTGATGCATTTCAGGTCATCTTGGAGGGGCTTGATGGACTCAGAGAGGTTCAAAATCGGCATACTGAAAGGATGACAGCAATGCAAGATCAGCTTGATGTACTTTCAACTAAGTTTGACAGCATCTACACCAACTAGGAGCAGTGACCCTTTGGCCATTCCGGTCAAAAAGAGGGAGAATTTTTGGGGTAGCACTTGAGGGGGAGCTTTCATTATCATCTGCTATTTTGTTTATAGCTTTGATACTATGTTTTGGATAACTGCTGTTATTATAGGGTTGATACATTGTGGTTTTAGTTATTGTTTGGCTAAAACTCATAACTCTTGGATAACTGCTGTTATTATAGGGTTGATACACTGTGGTTTTAGTTATTTTTTGTCTAAAACACATAACTCTTGGATAGTTTTGAAACTTTGGTGGTATTTATTTATATATTGTTGATGTTCTTCAGCATAGTTTGTACCTGTTACCTCTGTAGGTTTTTAAGGTTCTCTGTTTATGGTTTGAAAGCTCGAAAACGTGTTGAAAAACACAAGAGCTGTTTAGACCCCCGATTAAAATTACGGCTCGATAGATTTTACACAACTTTAATATAAAGTGCGGAATAGTGTAAAAGCGAGCGGATGAACAATATAGCTACTCTAATCCATAAACTAAACAACACAGCAGTATAATGGAATATAAAAGAGTAGGGAAGAGAGATGCAAACACAGAAAACACCAAGACGAGTTTTCGAAGAGGAAACCGAAGAACTCGGCGAAAAACCTCTCCGCCGCCCTCCAAGCGGAAATCGATCCACTAGACAATCAGTTGGGATACATGAGTAAGCAAGAGACCCTCCAAGCCTAATCTACCCGATGTACCTAAGCCCTTCAAGCTCCTACTCCAACAAGGCTTCTCGGAACCATGTCTTGTCTTAGTTATCCGGATCCCGCAACAAGCTCCATGTTGCATCTGCCATTCCAGGCTTCTTCCAATGCTTCCCAGCAGCACCAAAACGTCACACAACACTCTCCAAAGGTGTGGTAAGTGTTTGGGCTATCAACCTCTCAATGGTGTGGAAATGGGGAGGGAAGGGTTGAGGAGATACCACAAGCAAGTGTATAGAGAAAGGTAGGGATGACAATCTCTAATTACAAATGTGTTTGGCTAGGGTTTTCTCTCTGAAGCCTTCCTCAACATTTGTGGGTAATGGGGGTTTATATAGGATAGGTGCAAAATGTGTGAGTCAGTCAGTACAGGCTGGCAGAACAGCATGTCTCGTGGGTGTCTCGCGGGAAGGCCTTACCCGCGAGATACTCGCGAGAGACAGCTGTCTCCATCTGTCATGACTCTTCGCATTCCAGCATGCGCAGGGCACATGCTTCACTTCGCGGGAAGCTTAGTCGCGAGATACCCGTGAGATTCCATCAGCTTCCAACTTGCTTGAGTCTTCACACACTCTCTATCACACACCCCTTACAACAATTCCCACAACAAATACAGGGTATAAACGATTGATAGAAATTACAATCAAATTTGGCACGGAATAAAAGCCAACAAAACACATAGTTGTAAATCACAACTTTACAATCTCCCCCTTTGGCTATTCCGTGACAAAACCCTAAAACAGACTCTAGACTTAAACGTAAGTTTGGGAACACAGGCAAAACTCACTCACACCTAATTCTAGATTCTGATAAGCTCTTGAAACATATGATCAAGTAACTCCTGAAACACAACAACAAAATATTATCATCGCATGCAGCAAACTTGAAAAGCATATGGAGCAATAAGCACATGATCAAGCAAAATGAAATAGAAACACTAAATCATGGCAAGATCAAACGAGTAATCACTATACACAAGTAATTACTATGCTCATTCACACAAGGAATGAACATCCGGATATGCAAGATGATACGCTCATATGAAGAGTACCATTTGCACATCCAACACTCAACCAATGCAAAATACTTGAAGAATTTGCATCTAGGAACAATCCTACTAGGGCACACGAGTGATGTAGTGAAGTAAATGTAAGACATTAACCTACAATAGCACAAGCATAAAGGCTGCATAAGCAAAGTATTGCAAATACATGGCACAAACCATAAAAGCCTACAAAACATGCAATGAAACAAAACAACCCTTAAAGCTTACAAAAGCAACATGGGTACATGCAAAGTACGCTACAAAGCATAGAGAATATCACAAAAGAAACATCTGAAAAAGTACTTAAATAAAGCCTAGTATCAAAGCTTTAAACACAAAAGCCGTAAAACATTTATAAAAACTAAAAAGTACTGAATAAAAACCGTCTGAAAACCAATAACCAATGTTACTAAGTTGCTAGACTATGCTCCCCCTAACACTGTGCAAGCTCTTCTCTAGCTCCCCCTCAGAATTTTCTCCCCCTTTTTGACCGGAATGGCCAAAGGGTCAGAACTGATCTGACTTTGAATCCGAGCCGTGCTCCATAAATAAGTCTTGTACTTGAGAAGAGAGCGCGGTGATTTGTCCTTGAAGGTATGCAAACTGGTCCGCTGTGTACTGCACATGGGAGTCAAGCACTGTAGACATCTGATCCATCTTAGCAAGCAACTGATCCAGTTTGCTTAAGCCTTGTGGAGGAGCCGAAGATGATGGCTGTGTAGAGGGCTCAGGAGCCGAGGTGAACCTGTCAATCTCTTCCTCTGTATCTTCGCCTTCATCCTGCTGAACCTGTCGTGGTGGTGGTATGGTATGCACACTGGTCTTCGATCCCTTGATGTGTGCAGTGCTCCTAGTTAGTGTATGACCACCAATGGGATAGTCCCTCTGAACAACCGTGAGGCCACTAGGTAGCTTGAGCTTTGCCTTGGCAATCAATCCCATGATCAAAGAGGGGAATGGCATCACAGTCCGTGAATTCTGCTTTGTGATGCTCTTCTTCAGGACATGCATGATATGGCCACAAATGTCAATCTCCTTATGTGTGAAGAGATCATACAGAAATCTTGTTCTTGGAGCAGAGAGAGTGGTGAGATTGGTGACCGGATAAAGATTGTGAATCATCACATAGCTTAGGGTCCTCATTTCTGGAGAGAACTTGATGGTGTTCATGGATGATTTCTTTGGTTCACCACCAAGGAGTTTAATCATCTCATCAGTAGAACCCATTCTGTCCTTATAAGCAACAGTGATTGGATGAGATGGTGGACGAGTTTCCAGAAAATCTTGAATGCTCTCTCTTGTAATCACAAACTCCTTGTGTCTTACCCAGCACTCAATACAGTCTCCGTAGACCACTCCAGTTGGGTTTAGCAACTTGGTCCAAGTTCTATCTTTGAACACTTCAGGGATGAAAGTGTCCTCAAGAGTCTCTAACTGGACTACCCTTTCCATGATGATTGTCTTGTCCTTGTAGCAGTCATTGTACTTCATATCAGCTTCTATAGATCTGAAATGATCAGAATCAGTTCGGGCTCGCTTTGAAGGCGATTTCTTCTTAGCAGCATGCTTGGTGGGAGACATCTGCACAAGCAAATAAAAGAAGATGCACAAGCACAAACCAGAAGACAAACTTCATTAGATTCAAGTTAGTTCCAAATCAGACTTAAACTAACTAAAAAACATAGCATGGTCAGCACTAAACATCATGCTAAAAGACTCCAACGAATAAAGCATAACTACATTTCACCAAATTAAGACAAAATTGCAATAGAGGGTGTCTGTGTGCATGTGCTAATGAGAGTGTGCGGCATGAGATGCATGAGGGTGCCTAAGTGTGCCTAGTTGTGTGCTAAGAATGAGCAACATGAACAAAGTGAGTGAAACACATAATCAATGACCAAACCTAAGTAAAACAAGGTCAAACATGTGAAAAACTATGGATCGAAATCACTTGATTCCATTTTGTCACAAAAATGTCACTTGGACATTTTGACAAGCACTTAGCGTGCACAAATGCATAAATTATATGGATAATGCATGAACATGTGAAAATCTACCCTCAATACATGATAAAATGCCACAAGGGGCCAACACAGATGCAGAAACAACAAATGGGACACAGCCCAATCAAAAAAAATGAGAAAAATTCACCCAATTTGAAAACCAACCCAAAGTTTCAAAAATCCCCAATTTTGAAAGCCCTAACAAAAAATTCTGCATAATTTAAGTGAAAACCCAAAGAGAAATGGTTAACAAACATACCTTGAAGAAGAAAATGCAGAAAAAATGCTTGGATTGAAGGGAAATGAATGGAATAGTGTTTTTGGGTTGAGAGAGTTTGAAAGAGGTTGAGCGAGGGAAGTTTGATAGTTTTGAAAAACTGTCACATCAGCTATATAAAAACTGAAAACACGCATTTTTCGCGGGTTAGAGAGGGGCGAAACAGTCGCGAGACAGTCGCGAGAAGTGCCACTGAAGCACAAAAATTTTTGCGAGAAGCATTAGGTCGCGAAACAGTCGCGAGACAGTCGCGGTAGCTTCTGTCTGAAATTGGAAAAATCCAATTTTAGCCAAACAGCATTTCGCGAAAGTTTCTGTGTGACATGATAAAATAAAAACTTTCCTCAACTCCTTTTCGTGGGAAGCTCTAAGTCGCGAGCTTCTCGCGAAACTACCCCTGAACCAGTTTTTGAAGAAACACAAAAAAAACATGCACTTTAATCAAAAACAAACGACAAGAAAGTATAAAATCACTTTCAAAAACAAATAAAACACTCAAAAATCTTTTTGGGTTTGATCAACAAAGATTGAGCATGTGAAAACACATTTAAACAAGTACAATCACACAAATGAATAAGGCATTCATTGAACATAGACTTGTGTGTTGTGTGTGGATATCAAAAGTGAGATAATCCTTAGTCCAAAGTGAAGCTTCAATGATCAATTCAATCAAGGCATACACAACTAGCACTAGATTATGTGACCTATCTCAATTATAGAAACATGCATATAGGACCTCCCACACGTACTTGATAATTCAATGAAGCTTTTCATTTGGCTCCATATTTAACATATCATTTGCAACTTTTGAGCAAAGAGAATCTCATTTAGAGAAAGATGCCTGAAATTTTTGATATTTCAATTTATGAATTAGCCTTTGGCTTTTTGGGCATCATACATTTTATTTTGGTCGCTTTCCCTTTTTCTTAGTCAAATACTAGTTTATGCGACAGGCTTTTGCAGCTCTATATCTCTTTTCATTTGGAGATTTACAATTAGAGAGCTCTTTTTAAGCAAAAAAAATAAAAGTGGGAAGATATATAGGCATGAGTCTATGCATGTCTCAAGATCAACAAAAACATTCACTAATCATTCATGACAAGGTTGAAGATCTATTTACAACAGTCACATAGATTTCAGAATTTCTTCCACAATGATATGAGTGCATGAGAAACAAGCTAAGCTCGTTAAATGCACAAAGCCATAAGTACAAAGGTACAAGGCAAAACATGCTTTGAGACAAAACTCATCAAAGTGATCAAACTATTTGGATTTTCTATTTTTATGTGTTTTTGAATTTTTTTTTTTTTTTGAACATACCCAAAGAAAAAAACAGAACAAGAGAATAAAGATTAACAAAGACAACCGGTACAAAACGCCAACAGAAACAGTAGAGCAATGCATGAAACGATGCAACAGCAAAAGTCCTTAATCATTGAAAGAATTTATGCGTGGACATGTTATAATGCTTATGCATGAGTACCCCTCTTCACCCATACGTCACGTGCGTTTGGGGTGATATCCTTAACGGATTGGGTACGAGAATTTGCACTGTCAAACCTTCTGGTAAAACTCTCAAAGCAAGTGGTGAAGGCACCAATCATTTTCATCACGTCCATCATGCCAGGATCACGATTCTGATTTCTCGGTTGTTCACCACCCCAAGACCTCATGTCATTTCTCCTTCCTCGTGACCGAGGTGCGCTTGAGTTGTTGTCTGATCTTAGCTTTTAACAGTTAGGTCTGGTATGTCCTTGCATTCCGCAGTAGTGACACACATAGTCCGTTCTGGAACCCCGTTGAGATCTTGGAAGAGATCTTCCTCTGGTTTCATGTCTACCTATGGAATGATTTCGGGGCTTATTCACCATCCGTTGCTCACTCTCATTCTTCTTCTCAGCCTTAACATTCTCAAGAATGGGCTCTTCTACAATAGGCTCTATGGCCTTTACAAATTTCACTTCTTTGGTAACTTTGGCTAATGAGCTACTTCCTCCGGTGTATCCTAACCCGGACTTGTCTGACGAAGGTTTTTGAGATGAGATAACATCATCTAACTTCTGGGAGGAGACTCTTTCTATCTTGGCATGAGCTTGCACTACCTCTTGCTCAAGAAACCTCACCTTCGTATAGGCTTCAGACAACTCGCCATTTAGTGTCTCAATCTCACACTTAGCCTCTTTATATCTGATCAAGAGGCTTCTATAATCTTCCTCAGCTTTCTTCATTTTCCTTACAGCCGCCTTGGCTACTCTGGTATACTCTCCTGACTTCTCAAGTAATAAGGAGTAATTTTCTTGAAGATTAGCGGTATTCTCTTCTTCTTCTTCAACATCTGATTCTTCCACATTCTCAATAGACTCTGAATCAGAATGCTCACCAAGCTCCTTCACAAGTGCACCCAAATCATCCGATGACTCCACATGAGCAATGGTCATGAACGCGGAGTAGTTTCCCTCTCCGTCACAACTCTCTTCCGAGTCAGAATCAGAGCAGTCTGAATCACTGAGTGTCGTGGCATAGGCTTTGCCTTTTCCCCTCAGAAAATTTGGACACTCCTTCTTTAGATGTCCATGGCCATTGCACTCATAGCATATAATTTCTGAAGAAGGTTGAAACTCCCTCCCTTCTTTCTTTGTATACTCTTTCCTATCACCTTTTGAAGATGAAAATTTTCCTCTGTTGAATGGTTTCCCACTATTCTTCATCTTCAGAAATTTGCGGAAGTTTTTCGCAAGAAATGCTACCTCCTTTTCCACCCCATCTTCTTCGGAGGAATCACCCATCCTTTCGGTGATGGTTTTAAGAGCAAGTGATTTACTCATCTTATGGGAAGGCAGTCCCATCTGATATGTTTGGAGAGATCCAACTAATTCTTGAATCTTAATCTCATCCAAATCCTTGCTTTCTTCTATGGCTGTAACTTTTGCTCTAAAACTTTCAGGCAAGGACCTCAATACTTTTCTCACCACCTTAGCATCTTCAATCTTCTCCCCAAGATTGAGTTTAGCAATAACAATTTCATTGAGCTTCCCATAAAATGAATCAAATGGTTCATCATCACCCATCTTGAGCTCTTCAAATTTGGTGGTAAGCATTTGAAGCTTTGTGTCCTTAACTTTCTTTGTACCCTCATAAGTGGTCTCCAAAATCTCCCAAGCTTCCTTAGCAACTGTCATATGAGAGATCCTGTGGAATTCATCAGGTGAAACAGCACAAAATATAGCGTTTAAAGCTTTACTATTTGCATTGGCTGCTGCGAGAGCTGCCTTATCCCAATTTGCCTTAGGAGCATCCGGCTTAGTCCAGCCGAGCTCTACCGCATCCCAAACGGTATCTTCCATAGAGCATAAAAATGCTCTCATTCTGACTTTCCAAAATGCGTAATTGTTCCCATCAAAAAATAGTGGAACATTGAGCGATTGAGACCGGTCCATCTCAAATAGGGTCAAGGATCACACTAAGGTATTTAAACCAAGCAAGTGTACCTGCTCTGATACCAATTGAAAGCTCGAAAACGTGTTGAAAAACACAAGATCTGTTTAGACCCCCGATTAAAATTACGGCTCGATAGATTTTACACAACTTTAATATAAAGTGCGGAATAGTGTAAAAGCGAGCGGATGAACAATATAGCTACTCTAATCCATAAACTAAACAACACAGCAGTATAATGGAATATAAAAGAGTAGGGAAGAGAGATGCAAACACAGAAAACACCAAGACGTGTTTTCGAAGAGGAAACCGAAGAACTCGGCAAAAAACCTCTTCGCCGCCCTCCAAGCGGAAATCGATCCACTAGACAATCAGTTGGGATACATGAGTAAGCAAGAGACCCTCCAAGCCTAATCTACCCGATGTACCTAAGCCCTCCAAGCTCCTACTCCAACAAGGCTTCTCGGAACCGTGTCTTGTCTTAGTTATCCGGATCCCGCAACAAGCTCCATGTTGCATCTGCCATTCCAGGCTTCTTCCAATGCTTCCCAGCAGCACCAAAACGTCACACAACACTCTCCAAAGGTGTGGTAAGTGTTTGGGCTATCAACCTCTCAATGGTGTGGAAATGGAGAGGGAAGGGTTGAGGAGATACCACAAGCAAGTGTATAGAGAAAGGTAGGGATGACAATCTCTAATTACAAATGTGTTTGGCTAGGGTTTTCTCTCTGAAGCCTTCCTCAACATTTGTGGGTAATGGGGGTTTATATAGGATAGGTGCAAAATGTGTGAGTCAGTCAGTACAGGCTGGCAGAACAGCATGTCTCGCGGGTGTCTCGTGAGAAGGCCTTACCCGCGAGATACTCGCGAGAGACAGCTGTCTCCATCTGTCATGACTCTTCGCATTCCAGCATGTGCAGGGCACACGCTTCACTTCGCGGGAAGCTTAGTTGCGAGATACCCGCGAGATTCCATCAGCTTCCAACTTGCTTGAGTCTTCACACACTCTCTATCACACACCCCTTACAACAATTCCCACAACAAATACAGGGTATAAACGATTGATAGAAATTACAATCAAATTTGGCACGGAATAAAAGCCAACAAAACACATAGTTGTAAATCACAACTTTACATGGTTGTACCTGTTGCTTTTGTAAGCTTTTAAGGTTTTTAGTACTTGCTGCTAAATGATATGCATTCTCTTTAAGTACTCTCACTTTTGTGCCCTTGTAGGATTTTATTCCTAGATGAATATACTTTATGTACTGGTCATTGGTTAAGTGTTGGTCATTCAAGTGTTTTGCTTTGTGTTTATCAGCCTGAATGTCCGGATGTTCATTCCAAGTGTGAATGAGCATTGTGATCACTAGTATGTATTGATTGCCTATTTAGTTCTTGCCATGGTCTATTGCTATATTCCATTTTGCTTGTTCGCATTGTGCTTGCTCCATATGCATTACAAGTTTTTTGCATACAATAAACTTATTATGTTGTTATATTTCAGGAGATACTTGTTCTTATGGTTTAAGAGCTACACAGATTCTAGAGTTAGGTGTGAGTGAGTTTTCCAATTTTTCTCAACTCATGCGCTAAGTCTAGAGTTTGTTATAGGGTTTTGTCATGGAATAGCCAAAGGGGGAGATTGTAAGGTTGAATTTTATTAGCCATCTTGTTGGCTTTATTCTGTGCCAATTTTCTTGTAATTTAGCAATTAGTAACCCTGTATTTAGGTGGGATTCATGTAAGGGTAGTGTGTGAGAGAATGTGAAGAATTGCTCAACAATGTGCAAAGAAGCAGGGACTCACGGCTAGGACTCACAACTTACAAGCCACCAACTGTAGCACATGTGAGAAGTATGCGGGGAGGTGAAGGGTCATGCCAACTATCGTACTATAGGACAAAAGTCCCAAGCTGGCCAGGTCGTTAGCTCATGACTTGAACTCGCGACTTAGACCAGTCGTGAGGCCAAGTCGCCAACTTGCCTTGTTTGGGAAAAACTGTCTCTTTGTATTCCAAACACACACCACTAAATATAGACCCTTATACCATGAAATGTAGAAAGCTTCCAGGGAGAATTTTGAGAGAGAAACCCTAGAGAAAAACAAGATTGCCTTATCCACAATCTTTATCTAAGAGACTCTTCAAATTTCTCTACTCTCTTCCTCTCCATTAATACATCCTTAAGAGGTTCTTGACCAAATCCTTTTCTCACCACACCCACGTCTGTGAGAAGGTTAGTTTAGTGCTAAGGGAAGCAGTTTGGAAGGGACCAATGGTTATTGGTTGATGCTATGGGCTATAGCAAAATTCGGTAAGCTAGAGAAGAAAAAAGTTCGACGCAATCTCGTTGGAGCAAGAAGCATGGAGGGCTTAGGTACTTGGGTAGATTAGTCTTGGAAGGTCTATTGATGTTCATGTATACCAACTACATTTTCTAGTGGATTATTGACCGCTTGGAGGGCGGCGGAGAGGTTTTACGTCAAGACTTCAGTTTCCTCTTGAATAACACATCGCGTGTTGTCCTTGTGTTTACATCTCTCTTCTCTTTATCTTTGCCTTTTATTTTCTACTGTGGATGTGATTATAATTGGTTTAGATTATTTATCAATTTTGTGTTTAGCTTATGTTCATGTTCCGCACATTAATTGTTTGATAATAAGCTTGAATTGACAATTTGTAATTAGGGGTCTAAATGTTAATAGTGTTTTCAACTCTATTTGAACTTTCAAATATAATTGAACTCTAGGCCTTATTAATATATCCCAAGACTTTATTACACATGCAACCCTTTCATAAAATATTCATAGTAATACAAAGTCATTAATGAAGACTGCCACTTTGTAAATTACTACATCTTAATCCTTGAGTATCCGGTTTAATCCTTTAAGTTATTCAACATATATTTATGAAATCTAATTTCATAAATATATACTTTAGTAACTATTTACTAAAGTAGTTAGGCCTAACATTTTAAATAATAAACCCATTAAACTTATCTCAAGAGAATATTTTATATCTCCATTAAGAGACTATGAATTTCATTTTGAGAATATATTTTCCATCAACACCAAATGTGACTGCCCAATATACTGAGGTTTTGACCGTAACTTTAGATCTCACTTCTGATATATCAAAGCAACTTACATTTCATGATCAGGTCCATTATCCTTTCAGGATTAAGAGTTCATGTGAATATAAGTCGTGAGATTTATTTTTCAATTGACAGTCATTTGGAGAATAATAAATCTCACAACGGTCCAGTTCAATATGTCTTAACTCTTAAAACATATCAACATATCAAGTAGAAGTCACGACTTCCATGATTAAGACAAATCATCTTAGTTGACATGTTATAGTCTTCACAAATGAAATGTCCAATTTCATCACTGACTACGAACTAAATTCTGAGTTTACAAAGAACTTGTGATTTATATCTTCTGTGACTTTTCACATAAATCACATACTATGCATCTAATGGACTATATGATAATGTCTAAATATTCATGTTACCATTATTTCAGATAAAAATAAAACAACTTTATTAATTACAATATTAAGTCATACATCATGTCATACATAATGTCATACATAATATCATACATTGATGGAAATTAGAGATGAGTGCAGCGGAAAATAAGTTTTAAACGGATCTACTTCATTTGATATTGATAACACGTACTAAGTAAATTTCAGAACTTGAGTACAAGAGATCATACCTTGAAGTGGTGAATTTCAAAATCGAAGATTGAAGCACTTGGGACTACTTTTAATCTTCACTCCAATTCCACTAACTCCCAAGATGTGTGGTCTCTCAATTGGTAACAAAGGGATGACTAGTGAGTGACAAAAACTCACATGCACACTATTTCAATGTTATTTTTCACACTCTGAAAAATCTGAACGTTTTTCCCTTTGTATCTAACCAATTTATCTAATTAGGCTGGTCTTTTGGGCCTTCCCAATTGGGCTTAAGTGTGTGACTTGGAGTGGGACCCAAAGGGACCAATAAAACACTAGCTCCAATGGGCCTTGGGCTTTTCTGTCAACTCTTGACAAGTCCAAAGTTACCATTAACTATATTTAATACCACTATATAAATATAGTTGTACTCTAGGTCTTATCTATAATTATATCCCATGACTTTATTATACATGTAAACCCTTCATAAAATATTCGTAGTAATACAAAGTCATTAATGTAGACTGCCACTTTGTAAATTACTACATCTTAATCCTTGAGTACCCGATTTAATCCTTTAATGTTATTCATTATATATTTATGAAATCCAATTCCATAAATATATACTTTAGTCTTACTAAAGTGGTTAGGCCTAACTCTCTGAATAACAAACTCATTAAACTTATCTCAAGGGAATACTTTATATCTCCGTTAAGAGACTATGAATTCCATCTTGAGAATATATGTTCCATCAACACTAAATGTGGCTGCCCAATGTACTGAGGTTTTGACCTTTACTTTAGATCTCACTCCTAATATATCAAAGCAACCTACACCTTATAATCAGGTCCATTATTCTCTCAGGATTAAGAGTTCATGTAAATGTAAGTCGTGAGATTTATTATTCCTTTGACAGTCTTTAGGAGAATAATAAATCTCACAGTGGTCCAGTTCAATATGTCTTAACTCTTAAAATATATTAACACATCAACCAGAAGTCACCACTTCCATGATCAAGACAAATCATCATGATTGATATGTTATAGTCTTCGCAGATGAAATGCCCAATTTCATCACTGACTACGAACTATAATTCTGAGTTTACAAAAAACTTGTGATTTATATCTTCTGTGACTCTTCACATAAATCACATACTATGCATCTCATGGACTATGTGATAATGTCCGAATATTCATGTTACCATTATTTCAGATAATAATAAAACAAATTTATTAAACATAATATTAAGTCATACATAATGTCATACACAATGTCAAACTTAATATCATACATAGCATCATACAATAGGATTTAAGGGCACTAATCCTAACATACATAGCATCATACAATAGGATTCTAGGGCACTAATCCCAACAAGTATTTCCAAAGTGTGCATGCAATGCTTTTAATGATTCATATGTTGCTGCCTTGTTTTGTTGCTACCTAGTTTGATATGCTTTGATGCTAGGTTGGTTGAGTTGTATGCTAGATGAATGCTAGGGTCTATGATGAGATGTTGTGCCATGATTAGATGTATGGTAGGCTTTGTTTGTAAGCATGATAGATGCATGGTTAGGGATGTTTGATGCCATGTTGATTGCTAGATGCATGATTAGTGTGTGTGTGTGATTTAGATACAATGTGAATATGCCTTTAATAGGGTTAAAACATAAGACACAATGATGGGAAGCTAACCTTAGGATTGGGCGGTTTTGGGTGCCTAACACCTTCCCAAGACCATACCTTAACTCTGAACCCATATCTCTGGTAGTAAGATCAAAAGGTCCTTCCTCAAAAGGATGCTATATATATGGTTCCTAGGCCAGTGCAAAAACTAGGTGGTGACTCTATTTCGGCCCCCCCTGCGTCGATATTGGTGACTCCACTAGGAAATGTGAGTTTAATTCCTATGTATCCTATGTCTTAACCTTAATAAAGGCTTATTCAATATTATTTTGCACAGACATTCATATGGTTCTTTTTTCCTTTAAACTTGGTTGGTAAAGTGCGAAGATGGAATGCTCCATTCGGGCCCAAGTCTTTCGAAGTTCATCCCACCAACTCACAATGTGTGCCATTGCTAATGATGAGCTTTGAGTACATTAACAGTTTGCCACCATCCACAAAGGTCCACTTAGGCCCTCGGTTGGAATCATGACCCACCTTGTTGTGATTGACCTACTTATCTATCCATTTAGCCTTAAGAAGCCTATTTGCACTTAGAGAGATCTTAGATCCTATCAAAAGAGGATACCCTTTATATATCTCTTGTTTGTTCAGCCATATCTTGTGTTCACCTAATTCTAAAGGACAAATAAAAGACATAAAAGTGGAAGGATGACCCTAAAGTTATGGCATACCCTAAGACAAATGGGATAAAAGAAAATAAGTTCTCACATGTAAGAGGCTTATCCCTAAATCCAAAGGTATGTTTTAACTTGAAATGTTCATAAGACCATAGCCTAATTGCCATCATAAGCCCAAATCAAAAAGCCTTTTGGAAAAGAAGACTTTGGGCCTAAGGTAACAAGTATGCTATGGACTTAGCATCTAAAATATTACAAAGTCAATATGAACTTCCGTAATCTTGGGCCTCTTTGTTGTATTCCTAGGCCCAAAATGATGAGAACGTCACGGACCTTGAGAGGAAGCCTACAATATATTCTAGTTAATGGGCTACTTCAAAAAAAAAAAAAAAAATGAAAGATGAATGATGAAATGAAAAGGAAGAGCCCAAAGGTGATGACTGTTAGGATTGGTGCCCTTAAATCCTATTGTAAGATGCTATGTATAATATTAAGTGTGACATTGTGTTTGACATTATGTATGACTTAATATTATGTTTAATAAATTTGTTTTATTATTATCTGAAATAATGGTAACATGAATATTCAGGCATTATCATATAGTCCATGAGATGCATAGTATGTGATTTATGTGAAGAGTCACAGAAGATATAAATCACAAGTTCTTTGTAAACTCAGAATTATAGTTTGTAGTCGGTGATGAAATTGGGCATTTCATCTGCGAAGACTATAACATATCAACTACGATGATTTGTCTTGATCATGGAAGTGGAGACTTCTAGTTGATGTGTTAATATGTTTTAAGAGTTAAGACATATTGAACTGGACCGCTGTGAGATTTATTATTCTCCTAAAGACTGTCAAATGAATAATAAATCTCACGACTTGTATTTTCTTGAACTCTTAATCCTAAGAGAATAATGAACCTGATCATGAGGTGTAGGTTGCTTTGATATATCAGGAGTGAGATCTACAGTTATGGTCAAAACCTCAGTATGTTGGGCAGCCACATTTAGTGTTGATGGAACATGTATTCTCAAGATGGAATTCATAGTCTCTTAACGGAGATATAAAATATTCCCTTGAGATAAGTTTAATGGGTTTGTTATTCAAAGAGTTAGGCCTAACCACTTTAGTAAGACTAAAGTATATATTTATGGAATTGGATTTCATAAATATATAATGAATAACATTAAAGGATTAAACCGGGTACTCAAGGATTAAGATGTAGTAATTTACAAAGTGGCAGTCTACATTAATGACTTTGTATTACTACGAATATTTTATGAAGGGGTTGCATGTATAATAAAGTCTTGGGATATAATTAATAGATAAGACCTAGAGTGCAACTATTTTTATATAGTGGTATTAAAATAGTTAATGGTAACTTTGGACTTGTCAAGAGTTGACAGAAAAGCCCAAGGCCCATTGGAGCTAGTGTCTTATTGGTCCCTTTTGGTCCCACTCCAAGCCACACACTTAAGCCCAATTGGTAAGGCCCAAAAGGCCGGCCCAATTAGATAAATTGGTTAGATACAAAGGGAAAAACGTACAGAAAAAAAGAGGGGAGGGGAAACATCATGAAAAGGGTGTTGATGTGAGTTTTTGTCACTCACAAGTTATCCTTTTGTTACCAATTGAGAGACCACACATCTTGGGCGTTAGTGGAATTGGAGTGAAGATTAAAAGTAGTCCCAAGTGCTTCAATCTTCGATTTTGAAATTCACCGCTTCAAGGTACGATCTCTTGTTCTCTAATTCTGAAATTTACTTTGTGCATGTTATCAATATTGAATGAAGTAGATCCGTTTAAAACTTATTTTCCGCTGCATTTATCTTTATAACCATCAAATGGTATCAGAGCGGTCTTCAATTTCGTATTGTTTAACATGTTATGTGAGTTTTAGAATTGGAGAAGATAGTTTCATATTGTTAGAAGATTAATTTTTAATTTTCTGCATGTTGTTGAAACTATGATTTGATGAAAACTGAAATTGATGTTATGATGTTGTTTAAATCTAATTTAAGTATGTTAAATTGAGTTTTAAGGCTATAGCATCAATAGAATTCAGTTTTGACATCAAACACTGTCTGCCATGTTCGTATGAAAGATGTTTGTTCATGAAAAACGAAGAAAACTGTCTTAGAAAAATTTCTGGAAATTCAAGTTTCGCGATTTTCGATCGATCGAAAATTATTTTCGATCGATCGAAAGAGACAGAGATCAGATTTTTTAGAACGATTGATTTTCGATTGCTGGTCGATCGATCGAATCTGTTTTTCGATCGATCGAAAGTCAATCGAGTATCAATCGAAAGAGTCAGAGGATCTAGTTCGAATTTCTTAATTTTTTCGATCGATCGAGGGGCATTTTCAATCGATCGAAAGAAAGAAAATTAAAATTTTTTCTAAGTGTTTTCTCATGTAAAAGAGGCAAGACTATGTGTAATTAGATTATGCATGTTTTAAAACTAAAAGCCTTTCTTTTAAAACATCTAGTGGGAGAGAGATACAAGGGTTGGGTCTCACGGCCTCCATTGTCGGTTCATAGTAGTATGGAATAAATACTTTGTCTTTGCCTTGAGCTTAGCATTCCATGCGGAGAGTATTTATTTCATGGTCCTACAATATTGAATTTCTTGGTTTATAGTGGTTTGATCAAACACCTTGTCTTAGCCTCGAGCTTTGCATTCCATGCGGAGGGTGTTTTGTATCATGGTACTACAAAATAAGCCTGTTAAGGGGATGAAATGTGGTTACACATGATTCTAGACAATGGTATACACTAGACTAAATATTATAGTATCCTCTATGCTGAGTTCTTACTATAATTATTTAGAGGCCAAATGAATAACGGCATATTATTAGTGTTTGATAAGAGTTATCATGATAGCACTAATGATGAGAATAGTTCTCAATCAATCATAGTATTTTATATTCACTCTATGCTGAGGGATATTGAATATGGGATTGGGTTGTCGTTGCATATATTATATTATGGTTTTATTAAGGTTCCATACTATATGTTCATATGCTAAATAGATAATGTCTGTTTATTGATTATATTCATGTTTATTGTTTTCAGATTTGATCATGGCATCTTTTAGCCCACTTGTAACCATTCTTAATCAAAACAAACTGACTGGATCCAACTATGTTGACTGGAAAAGAAATTTGGACATTGTTCTTACTGCTGAAGAGCATAAGTATGTTCTTACTAAACTATGTCCTAGCTTTCCTTCATTAGATGCACCTCCTGAGGTAAAACAACGATATGATCGTTGGCAGAAATCTAATGAGATGGCCAAGTGCTACATCCTAGCATCTATCTCAAATGTTCTACAGCATCAAATGCAGGATGTAGAACTAGCTTCAGACATAATGCAAAGTCTGAAGGAGATGTTTGGTGAGCAAGGCCGTTCTGCAAGGCAAGAGACCATGAGGCAAATTTATAATACCAGAATGGCTGAAGGAAGTTCAGTGAGAGAGCATTGTCTTACAATGATCTCTAACCTGAATACATTGGAAGTTTTAGGTGCCGATATAGATGGAGAATCCCAAGTGGATATGATACTCCAGTTGCTACCGGAATCATTCAAGGAATTCAAACTAAATTATAATATGAATAAAAAGATTTATACCTTGTCTGAATTAATGAATGAATTGGTAGCGGCAGAAGGCATTCTTGGTACTTCCAATGTTGAAGCAATGTTGGTGAAGCTTCTACTTCTCAACCTAAGTCGAAAGGCAAGGGTAAGAAGAAGAAGAAGAAGAACTTCACCAAACAAGAGGGTAAACAAATTGCCTTAGGGGTTGCTGACAAAGGAAAGAAGATCAAAGGAAAGTGTTTCCATTGTGGTGAGAAAGGACATTGGAAGAGAAATTGTCCAATATTTAAGGCTGCCAAGAACAAAGGTATGATTAATACATTCCTTCTTGAAATATGTTTGGTACAGAATCCCACGGATTCCTGGTGTGTGGATTCAGGTTGTACTAATCATATCTGCAATTCCTTGCAGGGGTTCCAGGAGACCAGAAAGCTTAAAGAAGGGGAGTTGTTTCTTACTTTGGCTGATGGGAGCAAGATTCCAGTTGTAGCTGTTGGTGTTTGTAATTTATGTTTTGAATCTAGAGTTCTAATATTAGAAGACTGTTTGTATGTACCTAATGTTCGTAGGAATTTAATTTCAGCTACTTACTTAGGTAAACATGGATATTGTGTTATCCTGAAAGACAATGTTGTAATAAAGAAGGATAAAGTGTTTATCTGTTCTGGCAATATTGTGGATGGTCTTTATATTTTAACTCCTGATAAGCATGAATTATATAATTCTGAATTAGATAATGACTCTCATGTAAAATCATTAAAGAGAAAATTTCCTTCTACTAGCGATGCATATCTTTGGCACTTGCGTTTAGGTCATATTAATTCAAATAGGATTCAAAGACTGATCAAAGATGGACTCTTAGAGCCCATGGACTTTGATGAATTTCCTGTTTGTGAATCTTGTTTGGAAGGTAAAATGACCAAACGACCTTTTAATGCAAAAGGTAGAAGAGCCCAAGATTTGCTAGAGCTAGTGCATTCTGATGTTTGTGGTCCTATGTCAATCCTAGCAAGAGGTGGCTATGAGTATTTCATTACTTTCACTGATGATTACTCAAGGTATGGTTATGTGTACCTAATGAAACGGAAGTCTGAAACCTTTGAAAAGTTCAAAGAGTTTAGGGCTGAAGTTGAGAATCAATTAGGTAAACGCATAAAGGCCATTCGATCTGATCGTGGTGGCGAATACCTTCTTGGGGATTTTAAGGATTACTTAACTAAGAATGGGATTGTATCCCAATTGACTGTACCTGGAACTCCACAACAAAATGGTTTAGCAGAAAGAAGGAATAGGACTCTTTTAGATATGGTTAGGTCCATGATGAGTTATTCAACTCTACCTATTTCTTTTTGGGGATATGCCTTAAACACAGCAATGTATCTTCTGAATTTAGTACCTTCGAAGTCTGTTCCTAAAACACCTGTGGAGTTGTGGAATGGGCGTAAGCCTAGTATGAGACATCTCCATATTTGGGGTTGTCCTGCACATGTGTTAAAAGGAAAGTCTGACAAGTTATAGTCTAAAACAGAAGTGGTTTTCTTTGTTGGGTATCCAAAAGGAACTGTTGGAGGTTTATTCTATAGTCATAAAGATAATAAAGTGTTTATTAGCACAAATGCCAAATTCTTGGAAAATGACTATATGAATAATTTTACTCCTAGAAGTAGAGTTGTGTTGACTGAAATGAATGAATTTGTAAATGAACAACCAATAGATGAAACTAGGGATGAAGTGGCTGTATTAGATACACCACAAGATACTACTCATGACATGTCTAGTACTCAGGTGCCTCGTCGTAGTGAGAGAATTGTTCGGCCTCCTATAAGATTCATAGGTTTGGGAGAAATTTATGAAGCTATCTCAGAAGAGGTTGAATCGGATCCCTACACATATGATGAAGCTATAAATGATATAGATGCACATCATTGGGTCCAAGCTATGAAATCTGAATTAGATTCCATGTATTCCAATCAAGTTTGGGATCTTGTAAAGGCGCCTAACGGTATTAAACCTGTTGGTTGCAAATGGGTTTACAAGAGGAAGAGAGGGATAGATGGAAAGGTTGAAACCTTTAAAGCAAGGCTAGTGGCGAAAGGGTATACACAAAAAGAAGGTATTGATTATGATGAAACCTTTTCTCCAGTAGCAATGCTTAAATCTATCAGAATTCTCTTATCCATTGCTACTCATTTTGATTATGAGATTTGGCAAATGGATGTCAAGACTGCATTTCTTAATGGCAATCTTGAAGAGGAAATCTATATGATGCAACCGGAAGGTTTCATAGCAAAGAACCAAGAGCATATGGTATGCAAGTTGCAAAGGTCCATTTATGGACTTAAGCAAGCATCTAGGTCATGGAACATCAGATTTGATCAAGCAATCAAGACATTTGGTTTTGAACAAAATCTTGATGAACCATGTGTGTACAAAAGACATCAAGATAAAGTAGTAATGTTCCTAGTGCTTTATGTTGATGATATTCTACTCATTGGAAATGATGTAGGGGTAATGTCATCAGTAAAGGTTTGGTTGTCAAGCCAATTTGATATGAAGGACTTAGGTGAGGCTAACTTTATTCTAGGGATCAAGCTTTTGCGAGATCGTAAGAATAAGATGTTAGGATTATCATAAGCTGGATATATAGATAAGGTTCTAGAACGGTTTAGCATGCAAAACTCCAAGAAAGGATTGCTCCCTTTCAGACATGGAGTTCCTCTGTCTGATGACCAAAGGCCTAAGACTCAAGAGGAAGAAGATATGATGAGACAAGTTCCTTATGCTTCTGCAGTAGGAAGTCTCATGTATGCCATGCTTTGTACTAGACCAGATATCTGCTATTCAGTTGGCATGGTCAGCCGATATCAATCAAATCTAGGACCAAAACATTGGCAAGCTGTAAAGCATATTCTCAAGTATCTACGGAGAACGAGAGATTATATGCTTGTTTACCATTGTGAGGATTTGATTCCCATTGGCTATACAAATTCAGATTTTCAATCGGATCTAGATTTCAGAAAATCCACTTCAGGATGTGTTTTCACCTTGGGAGGTGGAGCCATTAGTTGGCGGAGTATTAAGCAATCTTGTATTGCAGACTCCACCATGGAGGCAGAATATGTTGCTGCTTGTGAAGCAGCAAAGGAAGCTGTATGGCTCAAGAAGTTCCTTTCTGACCTTGGTGTAATAAGAATGGAGCAAGTTCCAATCACATTGTTTTGTGATAACAGTGGAGCAGTTGCACAATCTAAAGATCCAAAGAATCACAAGAAAGGAAAGCACATTGAGAGGAAGTACCATATCATTCGAGATATTGTTGCTCGTGGAGATGTGGTGGTAGCAAAGATTGAAAGTGCAAATAATCTGGCAGATCCATTTACTAAAGCTTTGCCTCAAAGGATTTTTGAGTCGCATTTGGTAAGAATGGGAGTTAGATTAGTGCACAATAGTCTTTAGGGCAAGTGGGAGATTGTTAGGATTGGTGCCCTTAAATCCTATTGTAAGATGCTATGTATAATATTAAGTGTGACATTGTGTTTGACATTATGTATGACTTAATATTATGTTTAATAAATTTGTTTTATTATTATCTGAAATAATGGTAACATGAATATTCAGGCATTATCATATAGTCCATGAGATGCATAGTATGTGATTTATGTGAAGAGTCACAGAAGATATAAATCACAAGTTCTTTGTAAACTCAGAATTATAGTTCGTAGTCGGTGATGAAATTGGGCATTTCATCTGCGAAGACTATAACATATCAACTACGATGATTTGTCTTGATCATGGAAGTGGAGACTTCTAGTTGATGTGTTAATATGTTTTAAGAGTTAAGACATATTGAACTGGACCGCTGTGAGATTTATTATTCTCCTAAAGACTGTCAAATGAATAATAAATCTCACGACTTGTATTTGCTTGAACTCTTAATCCTGAGAGAATAATGAACCTGATCATGAGGTGTAGGTTGCTTTGATATATCAGGAGTGAGATCTACAGTTATGGTCAAAACCTCAGTATGTTGGGCAGCCACATTTAGTGTTGATGGAACATGTATTCTCAAGATGGAATTCATAGTCTCTTAACGGAGATATAAAATATTCCCTTGAGATAAGTTTAATGGGTTTGTTATTCAAAGAGTTAGGCCTAACCACTTTAGTAAGACTAAAGTATATATTTATGGAATTGGATTTCATAAATATATAATGAATAACATTAAAGGATTAAACCGGGTACTCAAGGATTAAGATGTAGTAATTTACAAAGTGGCAGTCTACATTAATGACTTTGTATTACTACGAATATTTTATGAAGGGGTTGCATGTATAATAAAGTCTTTGGATATAATTAATAGATAAGACCTAGAGTGCAACTATTTTTATATAGTGGTATTAAAAATAGTTAATGGTAACTTTGGACTTGTCAAGAGTTGACAAAAAAGCCCAAGGCCCATTGGAGCTAGTGTCTTATTGGTCCCTTTTGGTCCCACTCCAAGCCACACACTTAAGCCCAATTGGTAAGGCCCAAAAGGCCGGCCCAATTAGATAAATTGGTTAGATACAAAGGGAAAAACGTACAGAAAAAAAGAGGGGAGGGGAAACATCATGAAAAGGGTGTTGATGTGAGTTTTTGTCACTCACAAGTTATCCTTTTGTTACCAATTGAGAGACCACACATCTTGGGCATTAGTGGAATTGGAGTGAAGATTAAAAGTAGTCCCAAGTGCTTCAATCTTCGATTTTGAAATTCACCGCTTCAAGGTACGATCTCTTGTTCTCTAATTCTGAAATTTACTTTGTGCATGTTATCAATATTGAATGAAGTAGATCCGTTTAAAACTTATTTTCCGCTGCATTTATCTTTATAACCATCAATGACTATATTGTAAACCTATGTTTGAGACAAAAAGGTTGAAATCCCTAAGTACATTCTAATGAAAGTTGATGAGGGTAAGGTGAGAGCATTGTTGTAAATGGACCAAAACCCAATGAAATAAGAGGCAACGTCCATGAGAGGAAAGGGAGTGATTTTATAATTGGGCCATCATTAAAATGAACTTAAAATTTTTCTAAGAACACCTAAGAACAAAAGGAACCTTTTAATTAGGACATGGACTTAATAAAAATAAGACTTCTTTTTCAGGCACCATTGCACCACCAAAGTCAAGAAAACACGTCCCAACTGCAATTTGGACTCGAGAAAAGAACAAAAGGCGTTCGGTCAAAATTGAGGACACACATCAAGAAGAAGAGTTCCAAGTAGGGGAATCCTTTCAAGCAACAATGGCAGCTCCAATTAGTGATGAAATTGCATAAAAGATATTCAAGGCAATGGAAGAACAAAGTGATGCCCTCAAGAAAATGGGGAGTCACCTCGCTAAGCTAGAAAATAGGGAGTCTCTGCCTTCCTTCTTTCATGTGCAGACACAGGCTTGCATGCATAGGTCTTGACCATGTGTACACTGTCTTGACGCTACGTGTGTGTACCAAGGGCTAGAAACCCTAATTGCCTCTATTCAAGTCAAAAATAACTATTGGGGCCCCCAAACCTTCATCAAATACATTCTAAATTCAAAAAAAATTTCTCCAAGCTTTCTAATGGGAGAACTCCTTCCTTTAGAGGCCTTGGCGTGGATCAAGAAGCTTGGCCATAGTTTTGAAGAAGCTCTCACTCCTTTTGGTTTCTCTTGCATTTTTCCATACTATTAAGTTAAAATGGTTGAACCGCTCTCTCAATTTCTAATTTTTTCCTAGGTCCTCAACCTAGCAGGATTCCTCTAACTTTTACATGGATTGCCTTTCGGTTTTCAACCCATTGAGGCTCTTTATATCGTCTTTGAACTTATTATTTTTATTTTCTCTCTCTCTCTCTTCTTTTTCTTTTTTCTTTTTTTCTTTTATTTTATTTATTTTTTTACTTTTGCTTTCTCTCCTTTTTTCTTACCTTTTCCAAATATGGCCATATGAGAGGCTCCAATTGTTTCATTCAACCTCAGGATATAAGAAATGACTTGAAGGCTTTCATAAAGTAGGTTCACATAGCTGAGAAAGCCTACAAAAATTCCAATCAAAAGAAAGAAAGACTGACCAACCACCTTGATATGCCCAAATTTTAATTTTCTGCACTTTATGATTCTCATGTCCTTTCTAATGAATTTAATAAAGGATTGGAATGTTCCAAATCCCCTATTGAAACAGTTTATCATCTTTTAATTTGAGCAATGAGAGAACCGTTCCATTTATTATCTTTGCTTATTGTCATTATTTTTCTTTCATTTTCCTTTTCTGTTATTTTCTTTTTTCCATGCCATGTAATTTTGGCCCATGACATCCTTTGATGAATTTTTGCCATGCCCATGGTCTTTTCCCCTATCTTTTACTTAGACTGCCCTTTCAAGTTTTCAACCTAGTGGGGTTCTTTTGCCTTAACTTTTGTCTAGGCAGCCCTTTCAGGTTTTCAACCTAGCAGGCTTTTTTTTTCTTTTTCTTTCAAATGTTATATCTTCGGTGTCTATCCATGTTATTTGGGCGATCTCCTCTCCATCCAAATCCGTGATTTTTGTAGCACCTCCTAACATGATCTTACTGATAATAAAAGGCCCAAACCATCTTGTCTTCATCTTACCTCTTGGATCAAAAGTTTCATCTCTAAGAACTTTTAGGACAAAGTCCCCTTCTTTAAGGTTTCTAGGCTTCACTTTTTTGTTAAATGCCCTAACAATCCTCTTTTGGTATCCTTGTGCATGGTATTGTGTCCTAACTCTCTTCTCATCTATCAAAACCAATTGCTCATATCTTTGTTTCATCTAATCTTCTTCTAGGACCTTGGTTTCTACTAGCATTCCCAAGGATTATATCTCCATCTTAATGGGAAGTACCACTTCACTACCATAGACCAAAGAGTAAAGGGTTGCCCTAGTTGATGCATGGATAGAAGTTTTGTAACCCCATAAGGCAACTAGGAGCTTCTCAGCCCACTCCTTGTATGTTACTACCATCTTGGCTAGGATGATCTTGACGTTCTTATGGGTTGCTTCTATGGCCCCATTGGTCTACAATCAATATGGTGAAGACTTGATGCTTAATGTTGTATAGTTCCATGATCTTTCTAGCCTCTAATTCAAAGTGGGAACCATTATCGAAGATAATCTCTTAGGGACCCTATATCAATAAATGATGTCATTCTCTATGAATTGAACCACATGCTTGGCTTTTAACACAGAGTAGAAAGCTACTTCCACCCACATGGTGAAGTAATCAATTACCACTAAGATGTATTCATGTCCATTCGAGGCCTTAGGGGCTATTCTCTCAATCACATCTATGCCCTAGACTGAAAAAGGCCATGTAGAGGTCATACTGTACAGCTCACTAGGTGGCACATGATTCAAATTCGCATGTTTTTGGCAATCGCGGAAACTCTTCACAAAGTCTACACAGTCAGTCTCCATCATGGTCCAATAGTATCATATCCTTAAAATCTTCTTGGCTAACATTCTCCCATTCATACGAGGACAACAAATCCCTTAATGGATTTCTTCCACTTCTTTCTTTAGACAACAAAGATGTATACCAACCTCTGCATATGATGTATTGCATTGCCACCATCCTAATCGAATGATGCTCTCTCTTGTTAGCACTATCTGGATATACCCCAAATTCCAAGAATTTCATGATGTCATAATACCAAGGAACTATTAGGATACATGCCCTTTAAATCCTATTGTATGATGCTATGTATGACATTACGTATGATATTATGTTGTGATTAATAAAGTTGTCTTATTATTATCTAAAATAATGATAACATGAATATTTGGACATTATCATATAGTCCATGAGATGCATAATATGTGATTTATGTGATTTAGTCACAGAAGATATAAATCACAAGTTCTTTGTAAACTTAGAATTTTAGTTCGTAGTTGGTGATGAAATTGGGCATTTTATTTGCGAAGACTATAACATATCAATAAAGATGATTTGTCTTGATCATGGAAGTGGAGATTTCTAGTTAATATGTTGATATGTTTTAAGTGTTAAGACATATTGAACTAGACCACTATGAGATTTATTATTCTAATAAAGACTGTCAAATGAATAATAAATCTCTTCTATTTACATCAACTCTCAATCCTGAGAGAATATTAAACCTGATCATGAAGTATAAGGTTGCTTTAATATATCAAGAGTGAGATCTAAAGTCACAATCAAAACCTTAATATGTTAGGTAGCCACATTTAATATTGAAGGAACATATATTCTCAAGATGGAATTCATAATCTCTTCACGGAGATATAAAATATTCCCTTGAGATAAGTTTAATGGGTTTGGTTATTCAGAATATTAGGCCTAACTACTTTAGTAAGAAGTTACTAGAGTATATATTTATGAAATTAGATTTCATAAATATACGATGAATAACTTAAAAGATTAAACTGGATACTCAAGGATTAAAATGTTGTAATCTTCAAAGTGGTAGTTAATATTCATGACTTTTTATTACGATGAATATTTTAATGAAGAGGTTGAATGTATAATAAAGTCTTGAGATATAATTTGTACATTTTTAGACCCCTTAAAACACAATCAGATTAACCTAGTTAATTAGTCAAGTTATTACTTAGTCAAATGATTAGATCTAGGTTAACACAAATATATCATATCAATGTAAAGTGTGGAAAATAAAGAACACAAAGATATGATGACCAAGGAAAACCAAACTGATAAAAAACTTGGAGCGGATTTAACCTAGCTATCCTCAAGGTAAAATTGAATCCACTATGAAAGAATTGAAGTTTACACAATAGTGACTTAGACCACTAACATCTAATTGCTACCTCGAGTAGGAAACTTATTACCACGACCACGTGATAGCTCTGAGTCCATGAACTACTTCTTTCTTAGATTCCCAGCAAGTACAAGCACTCTTGCTTGTGTATCTTTAAGCTCTTGAATCTGCAACTGAATGATCACCAAGTTCTTGACATAGTCTTGATTCTTGATAACCCTAAGTATGTATGAAGGTAAAAACCTCTAGATCTTACAAAAGATTCACATACACAGCATAAAGAACAACCTCAAAACATGGCTAGGGTTTTCCCTTTTATACTTAAGACAAAACATAAAACCCTACATGACAAACGGGCTTGGGCGGAGTTGAAAAATTCTACAGAAAAAGGGTTTGCATGACTTTCGATCAATTGAGCCTATTTTTCGATCAATCGAGCCAGGCAGATTTACACAATAAATCTTGCAGAACACTCGATTTCAACTTTACAAAAAAGTACACTTTGAGCAAGTCTAAATAAGACTAAAACCATTTTTATCATGGTTTACCAACATTACAAAATGAAGTTCTAATACATTAGTTCCTAATTCCTTAGAACCTAATAAACTGCCCCTTTGGCAATCCATGACAAAACTCACACTTAACCAATGCTCAAAGTTTACATAAAAATAGCCCATTACAAAAACATAGCCCAACATAACAAATACAACATAACTACTATCTATCAGTTGCAAGTGTAGACAGTAGCACGACTAAATCAACCTGTATATTTCCTGAAACACTTAACAAACGCATAAACGCATATGTGGAAAATACAAGTAAAACAAAATAATTTCTTGATTTCAATTAACACAAAATAAAGACATATATCATGAATAACCTCATAAATATAAATCAATAAGAAATGTGAAACAAGAAACATATACAATCAATGTATCTCCCCCTATCATGGACAACCCAAACAAAAAATACATCATGAGCCAAAAATGAAGATACAAAATGAAGCACCTAGATACAATCTAAAAGCTCTACATCTCCAAAACACAAAAATCTCCCCCTAATAATAAAAACCCTCTACAACTGTACTCCCCATTTTTGTGACGAATTGCCAAAGGGCAATCAAAACTCATCATCAAAAGGAGGTGGCAGAGGTGACCATCTAAGATGCTCCAAATCTAATCACAAGGCACGAAGCTCATCAAGCATGTCCACCAAAAGCTAACCATGAGCCGCCTGAACGATCATGATAGTCTCCAACATACGGCGGATGTCGAAATTATCCGAGGTAGAAGGTGGAGAAACAGCAGTAGCAGCACAGCAGGATCAACAAACTCCTTAACCGTAGTATCACCTGTAGAAGAGGGAGGAGGGAGGTACGACACCAAATGTCTCAACCCTAGGACGTTTAAAGCTTGCTCTCATCTGAGCAAGCCTCTGCCTAAGAAAGGTGGCACCTATAGGAGCGATAATATGAACAGGCTCAGACGCCAGAAACTCATCTAAACCTAGATGTAACAAAATCCGGTGAATAAAAATAGGGAAGAAAAGAGCATGAGTAGTAGAACTACTCCTATGATCCTCAATCAAAGAATAAATGAAAAGGTGAGGAAAGCTCATAGGAGCATCAGTAACAAGGGCATACAAAAGCACATAACTCTCTAAAGGAATGGAGTGCAAGTGAGAGATAGGCCACAAGGAATGACAAACAATCCTAAAGAAAAGATAGAGAATCTCAGTAAGCTCAGCAATAGTGATCCAAGGATCAAAACCCTACTCGACAGAAGACCTAGTGATGTAAGACATGATGTCGTTTAGAGGAGGAAACTCATCATAAGGGTAGACAGGATGTTGGACCATAGGCACCCCAAGAGCATCAACCACTACTGAAGTAGTAATGATGTACTATACACCCCATATCCAGCTCTTAACTTGAGTTTTGGAATCATAGGTGTGGATAGAGGTGGATGAGAAATATCCAACAATGGCAACCAGCCCTAACGCTCAAAGTTACGTCTAATCTCAGGATCAAGCTCATTTAATAGAATCTTTCTCTCAGACCAAATGTTTCTTTTAAGGTTAAGCTTCTCATATGTCTCTTGGTTTTTCTCACTTGAAAACCTCTCGTTCTCAAAAGAAGGAACAGAAGATAAGGAGACATTCCTATTGGCTCTAGTCTTACTAGGGATGGTGCTAAGGAAAAGACAAGATACACAGAAAAGAACCAAAAAGAAACAAAGGAAAAACCAAGGGCAGACTGCAAGTTAGTGAAGGAATTAAATGTGAACGCAGCAGAATGTTAACGGATCTACTTCATTCTCAATCTATAACATGCACTATGTAAATTTCAGAATTAGAGTAGAAGAGAGCGTACCTTGAAGCGGTGAATTTTAAAAAACCGAAGATCAGAAGTTCTTGGGAGACTTTGAATCTTCACTCCAATTCCACTTGATACGCAAGATGTGTGGTCTCTCAATCAGTTTCTAAGGAGAGAATAAAGAGTGTCCAACACTCACATACAAACCATTTCATTCCTTATGAGAATTCTCATGAAAAGACTTAATGAAAAGTCATATGAAAAAGCCTTAATGAAATTCCGTATGTTACTTTCCTTATATACAACTGATTATCTAATTCGGCTAGCCTATTCGGCCATTCCAATTGGGCTCTAGTATGTGGCTTGGAGTGGGACTAAAAGGGACCAACAAGATTCTAGCTCCAATAGGCATTGGGCTTTTCTATTAACTCTTGACAAGTTCAAAGTTACCATTAACTATATTTAATACCACTATATAAATATAGTTGCACTCTAGGCCTTATCTATAAATTATATCCGAAGACTTTATTATACATGCAACCCCTTCATTAAAATATTCGTAGTAATACAAAGTCATAAATGTAGACTACCACTTTGAAGATTACTACATCTTAATCATTAAGTACCCGGTTTAATCCTTTATGTTATTCAATATATATTTATGAAATGCAATTCCATAAATATATTCTATAGTAATTCCTTACTAAAGTGGTTGGGCCCAACACTCTGAATAACCAAACCCATTAAATTTATATCAAGGGAATATTTATATCTCCGTTAAGAGATTATGAATTCCATCTTGAGAATAAATGTTCCATCAACATTAAATGCGATTGCCCAACATACTAAGGTTTTGACCGTTACTTATAGATCTCACTCCTGATATATCAAGGTAACCTAATCTCATGATCAGGTCCATTATTCTCTCAGGATTTAGAGTTGATGTAAATAGAAGTCATGAGATTTATTATTCATTTGACAGTCGCTAGGAGAATAATAAATTTCACAGCGGTCTAGTTCAATATGCCTTAACTCTTAAAACATATCAACATATCAACTAGAAGTCTCCACTTCCATGATCAAGACAAATCATCTTAGTTGATATGTTATAGTCTTCGCAGATGAAATGCCCAATTTCATCACCGACTACGAACTAAAATCCTGAGTTTACAAAGAACTTGTGATTTACATCTTCTGTGACTTTTTACATAAATCACATACTATACATCTCATGGACTAAGATAATGTCCCATCAGTTCATAAATAGATAGTCTCATATAATTAAACAACTTAATTATTCATGACATGCAAACCAATTGGATTTTAGGGCATAAACCCCAACAGTTAGCACATAAAAAATATAGAAATAACAATTATGTATGATGTATGAATAGAATAAGCAAATGATGCATTCTCTAATGCAGTGAGAATAAGTTAAATTTAACTTTAAATTCACAAAATTTGCTTAAGCATAGAGTTTATATCAAAAACCCCAAAATTTTGAAAAACCACTTGTACAATTTTCAAGAAATCGACCAATTGATCATTAAACAAGATAGGAAATACAATATAATGATCATATGAATCAATCCAACAAGCCAATTTCATCAAATTAAACCTAATTGAACAAAATCCCAAATTCGTGTAGTTTCAAGCACGAGAAAATTAAAATTTTCCCAATTCAATAAATTGATCAAATTAATTCACAAAGATCAATTGTATATAATCCCACAACAAAAACCCAATGATCAATTTTAAAAGAAAATTTTCAAAAACACCAAAAACCCAAATTTTTTATAGGTTTGAAAATCGCCCTTAAAGGCATGAACAATGAAAATAAATGGAAAAAGAAGGGTAAAAGGGTCTTACCAGTGTATAAGGACAAAAACATTGCAAAAGATTTGGAGGAAAACGACAAAAAATTGGTTGGATGCCTTGACCGATAAAATAGAGAGAGAGAAAGCTTTGAAAAGTGTTTGAACTGGTAGGATTAGTGCCCTAAAATCCTATTGTATGATGTTATGTATTATATTATGTATGACATTATATATGACATGATGTATGACTTAATATTGTAATTAATAAAGTTGTTTTATTATTATCTGAAATAATGGTAATATGAATATTTAGACATTATCATATAGTCCATGAGATACATAGTATGTCATTTATGTGAAAAGTCACAGAAGATATAAATTACAAGTTCTTTGCAAACTCAGAATTTAGTTCGTAGTCGGTGATGAAATTAGGCGTTTCATCTGCAAAGACTATAACATATTAACTAAGATGATTTGTCTTGATCATGGATTTGGTGACTTCTAGTTGATATATCGATATGTTTTAAGAGTTAAGACATATTAAACTAGACCGCTGTGAGATTTATTATTCTCCTAACGACTATCATTGAATAATAAATCTCACGACTTATATTTACATGAACTCTTAATCCTAAGAGAATAATGGACCTGATCATGAAGTGTAAGTTGCTTTGATATATTAGGAGTGAGATCTAAAGTAACGGTCAAAACCTCAGTATGTTGGGCAGCCACATTTAGTGTTGATGGAACATATATTCTCAAAATGGAATTCATAGTCTCTTAACGGAAATACAAAATATTCTATTAAGATAAGTTTAATGGATTTGCTATTCAGAGAGTTAGGCCTAACCACTTTGGTAAGAAATTACTAAAGTATATATATTTATGAAATTGGATTTCATAAATATATGATGAATAACTTAAAAGGATTAAACCGGGTACTCAAGGATTAAGATATAGTAATTTACAAAGTGGCAGTCTACATTAATGACTTTGTGTTACTACAAATATTTTATGAAGGGTTGCATGTACAATAAAATCTTGGGATATAATTTATTAATAAGGTCTAGAGTGCAATTATATTTATATAGTGGTATTAAATATAATTAATAGTAACCTTGGACTTGTCAAAAATTGACAGAAAAGTCCAAGGCCCATTGAAGTTAGTGTCTTATTTGTTCCCTTTTGGTCCCACTCCAAGCCACATATTAAAGCCCAATTAGAAAGGCACAAATGGCCAGCCCAATTAGACAATCAATTATAAAGAGAGAAGCATACAGAATTTTGTAAGAGCATGAAACGGTTTGTGTGTGAGTGTTGGATACTCTCTAATTCTCTCTTGAACAAATTCATATAACTGATTGAGAGACCACACATTTTGGGCGTTGTAGAATTGGAATGAAGATTGAAAGTGTTCTCGAGAATTTTTGATCTTTGGTTTTGAAATTCATCACACCAAGGTACACTCTCTTGTTCTATATTCTGAAACTTACATAGTTCTTGTTATCAATTGTGAATGAAGTAGATCCGTTATTTTTCCACTACGTACATTTATATTTCCAACATGAACATATGTAAAACAAAGGTTTTTTAAAAACTCTCTATAGGACTTTCGATTGATCAAAAATAAGGTTCGATCGATCGAAAATGCTTCGATTGATCCAACATCAATCGCGCACCAATTGAAACAAATAGAGGCTGACCAAAAATTTAATCGCAATTTCGATCGGTCGAGAAACAGGTTCAATCAATTGAAATTCCAAAAAAACAATTTTTTGAAAAACAAAGCAATTTATGCAAAAACTCCTCAAAGCATTGAATATTATGAATAAAATGCATGAGTATGAGGTGAAATGCTTTTCAAAAACACTTGTTTTGAACCCAATTTTCCCAAAATTAAGATTTTCAATCAATTCACCTTATATTCTCAAGCATCAAACATGTTTTGCATAAAACTTAAGGAATTTTCAAACTTGGTTGGCTAAACTAAAATCACACACAATAACATGTACAAAGTTTAGCAAAGAGTAACTTGTATAGTATGTGCAACTAGCAAAATCTTGAGATACATGTGAGGTGATATGTGAATAAAAATAAAGCACAATTTCTACAAAATTCATCACATAAAATTGAAAGAGACTATCACCTAAAGAGTTACATCATATAACTCCCACATCTCCTAGAATAAAAGGTTGCAATCATGTAAGTTTCTTAATTTGCCTCATAATGTACACACCAATTTTATTTAATCAGAAACTTATTAAAGATAGCTGGGATAATGTACACACCAATTTTATTTGATTTAAATTTATTATAGTCCAATAATGTACACACCAATTTTAGCATTTAAACTTAGGCTACACCTTATGTTCTTTTTATGCATGTACTACACTTTTTCGAGCACAAAATCTTACGATATGCACTAAGGTGTTCATAATTGGCTAGTAAATAGTGGTGAGATGGTTATTTATTCCTATCTCAAAAAGTTCAAGTTCAACATCAAAGGCATGTGACTTCAAGATCAAGATCATGTTATCAAAAACTATAAACAACTCCCACACAATATGCACTACAAAGCTCAAACTAGTAAAGTGTAATAAATAAGCTCATCAAAGCTAAACAAAGTGCATAAATATGTTATGTAAAGATAAATTGGCCAACCTTGATTTCAAATCCAAGAAAAATAATGCAAAACACATTTTACTTCCTTTTTCCCCTTTTTATTTTTTATTTTTTTATTATTAAAAAAAATCCTAGAATGAAATGCATGAATGTTATGTGATGCAAATCCTAGAAAAACTAAAGAAAACAGAAGCGACAAAAGAGAATGGTCACAAAGAATAGAGCAAAGAAGCACAAGAACCATGAAAGCCAAAGATAATCAGGGACACAAAATCACACCAATAACTTGACGAAGTGTCTCAAACTTACTTCTATCAAGAGGTTTGGTGAAGATGTCAGCATTCTGACGTTCAGTAGTGATATACTCAAGAGACACAATCTTTCTTTCAACAAGATTCCTAATAAAGTGATATCTAATCTCTATGTGCTTAGTTTTAGAGTGTTGCATAGGATTCTTAGAGATATCGATAGCACTTAAATTATCACAATAAACAACCATGGTATCTTGTGATATCCCATAATCACTCAAAAGCATTCTCATCCAAAGAAGCTGTGAACAACAACTTCTAACAGCAATATATTCTGCCTCTACAATAGACAAAGACATAGAATTTTGCTATTTACTCATCCAAGCAATAAGATTGGCCTCTACATAAAAACACCCACTAGTGGTGTTTTTTCTATCATCAGCATTACCGGCCCAATCAGAATCAGAAAATCCAGCAAGAGACAAATTAGACTCTTTCCTATAAAATAATCCATAATCACAAGTTCCACCAACATATTTTATGATTCTTTTAATAGCATTCAAATGTGAAACCTCAGGATTAGATTGAAATCTAGAACATACACCAACACTAAAAGCACTATTAGGCTGACTTGCAGTCAAATACAAAAGACATCCAATCATGCTTCTATATAATGTAACATCAACAGACTCACCTAATGGATCATTGGTTAATTTTTCATTTGCAGCCATTGGTGTTCTAGCATGGGCAGCCTTGTCAAGTCCAAATCTCTTGACTAGATTTCTTGCATACTTTGCTTGGTTGATGTAGATTCCTGAGTCCGTTTTCTTCACCTGAAATCCCAAGAAATAAGTTAGTTCACCAACCATATTCATTTCAAGCATTGCCATCATTTCATTTGCAAAAAATTGAGCAAGGGAATCATTAGTAGCACCAAAAACAATATCATCAACATAAATTTGAGCTACAACAAAATAATCCTTTTCCTTTCTTATAAAGAGAGTAGTATCTGCAAATCCCCTTTTGAATCCATGCTTAGTAAGATATGCAATCAATCTATCATACCAAGCCCTAGGAGCTTGTTTCAAACCATAGAGGGCTTTCTTCAACTTGTAGACATCATTCGGTCTGTGAGGATCAACAAAACCCTTTAATTGTTCAACATATACCTCTTCTTGCAACATACCATTCAAGAAAGCACTCTTAACTTCCATTTGATACAACTTGAAGTTCAGATGTCTTGCTATGGCCAAAAGTATCCTAATGGATTCTATGTCTTGCCACTGGTAAAAAGGTCTCATCAAAATTAATCTCTTCCTCTTGTGTGTAACTTTGAGCAACAAGCCTTGATTTATTTCTGATAACAGTACCATGTTCATTAGACTTGTTCTTAAATATCCATTTAGTTCCAATCACATTGACTCCCTTTGGTCTAGGAACTAATTCCCACACATCATTTTGAACAAATTGATGAAGTTCTTAATGCATAGAATTAACCCAATCAGCATCTTAAAGTGCTTCATCCTCCTTTTCGGTTCAAATTGGGATAGATAGTATGAGTGAGTAATTACATTCAACGCCTTGGATCTCAATCCCATGTTATCATTTAGACTGCCCAAAATATTTGTGGCAGGGTGATTCAACTTTGTAAAGTTGAAATTTATCAACCAACTTGTTGGGTTTATTCCGTGCCAATTTGCTTGTAATTTAGCACTTAGTAACCCTGTATTTAGGTGAGATTCATGTAAGGGTAATGTGTGAAGAGAGTGTGAAGAAAAGCTCAAATATGTGCAAAGAAGCAGAGTTTCGCAGCTAGGACTTGCGGCTGACTCGCGACTGGCAAGCCGCCAAATGCAGGCATGTGAGAAGCACACAGGGGAGCTGAAGGGTCGCGCCAGCTGTCACACTTCAGGGAAAAAGTCCCAGGCTGGCCAGGCCATTACTTTGCTTATTGAACTCGCAACTTGGACAAGCCGTAAGGCCAAGCCACCAACCAGCCCTGTTTGGCAAAAATTGACTCTTCGTATTCCAAACACACACCACTATATATAGACCCTTATACCCATGAAATGAAGAGAGCTTCCAGAGAGAATTTTGTGAAAGAAACCCTAGAGCAAAACAAGATTGCCTCATCCTCAATCTTCATCTTAGAGACTCTACAAATTCCTCTATTCTCTTCCTCTCCATTAACACATCTTTGAGAGGTTATTGACCAAATCCTTTTCTCACCACACCCACATCTGTGAGAAGGTTCATTTAGTGCTAAAGGAAGCAGTTTGGAAGGAACCAATATCCATTGGTTGATGCTATGATTTAGTAGCGGAATCTGGGAAGCTAAAGAAGAAATAGGTTCAGCGTAACCTCGTTGGAGCAAAAAGCTTGGAGGGCTTAGGTACTTGGGTAGATTAGGATTGGAGGGTCTTCTGCTGTTTATGTATCCCAACTACATTATTTAGTAGATTATTTACCGCTTGGAGGGCGGTGGAGAGGTTTTACACCGAGGACTTCAGTTTCCTCTTCGATAACACATCGTGTGTTATCCGTGTGTTTGCATCTTCCTTCTTTTTATTTTTCCCTTATATTTACTGCTGTGGATGTGTTTATATTTGACTTAGATTATTTATCAATTCTGTTATAAGGTTGTTATCATTTTCCGCACATACATTATTTGATTTAAAGCTTGAATTGATAATTTTCTAATTGGGGGTCTAAACGTTCAATGGTGTTTTAGACACATATTGAACTTTCAAACTTAACTCTAAAAGATGGACCTTTAACTAAAGATGTGGAGGTGCCTTTCTGTTCTGTTGGAGGACTAAGCTCACTTTGTGCTTGTTGAGTTTCATGAACCGGTGTGGATGGTTCTGAACTTGATGGTACAGAAACTGCATCATTCAACAACAGCAACCCTTCCTCAGTATGCTTCCCCACATAATCATCAAGTAGCGAACTATCAACTTCCATGATCTTCTCTTGAATCGGAGATGTGTTTTCTAAATGACTTTCTAAACTTAATTCATCATTGATCACAACATTGGAGGACTTCATGACTGTTTTAGTTCTTAGATTGTACACTCTGTAAGCTTTACTAGTGGAAGAGTATCCTAGAAAATATCCCTTATCACTCTTTGCATCAAACTTTTCTAGGTTCTTTCTATCACACAGAATGTAACAGTCATTACCAAATATCCTGAAATATTTGACAACAGACTTCTTTCCTCCCCAGAGTTCATAAGGAGTTTGCTTGGAATTAGGTCTGAAATACACTCGGTTAAGTGTATGGCAAGCAGTGTTAATTGCTTCTCCCCAGAAGGATTTGGGCAACTTCTTATTGTGTAGCATGACTCGTGCCATCTCTTGAACAACCCTATTCTTCCGTTCCACTATTCCATTCTGTTGTGGTATCTTAGGTGAAGAGAACTCTTGATATGTGCCTTGATCATTGCAGAAGGTAGCTAGCTTTGTGTTCTTAAATTCTCTTCCATGACCACCTGTAAGATTTATAGGTCTTGGAGAAACTTGTGAAGCTATCTCAAAAGAGGCTGAATCTGATCCTTACACTTATAAAGATACAATGAAAGATATAGATGCACATTATTGGGTCAAAATTATGAAATCTGAATTGGATTCTATGTATTCCAATCAAGTTTAGGATCTTGTAAAAGCGCCTAATGGCATTAAACCTGTTGGTTGCAAATGGGTTTACAAGAGGAAGAGAGGGATAGATGGAAAGGTTGAAACCTTTAAAGCAAGGCTAGTGGTGAAAGGGTATACACAAAAAGAAAGTACTGATTATGAAGAAACCTTTTCACCAGTAGCAATGCTTAAATCTATTAGAATTCTTTTATCCATTTCTACTCATTATGATTATGAAATTTGGAAAATGGATGTCGAGACTGCATTTCTTAATGGCAATCTTGAAGAAGAAATCTATATGATGCAATTGGAAGATTTTGTAGCAAAGAACCAAGAGCATATGGTATGCAAATCGAAAAGATCCATTCATGGACTCAAGCAAGCATCTAGATCATGGAACATTAGATTTGATCAAGCAATTGTTGGTAAATCTGGTTTTGTATCTCATACAAAACACACAGCGGAAGCAACAAATAAGGATCTATTTCATTCATGATTGATAACTTACACTATATAAATTTCAGAATTTAAGAACAAGATAGCGTACCTTGGTGCGGTGAAATTCAAAACAAAAGATTATAAGTACTTGGGAACACTTTTAATCTTCACTCCAATTCCACTTTACGCCCAAGAAGTGTGGTCTCTCAATCAGTTTCCAAGGGAGAATAATTGAGTGGCTTCACTCACACATACACACCATTTCACAATGGTGTCTCCTTTTTTTCTCTAACTTTTTTCTAATGAAAAATTCTGTATGTTTCTCCCTTTTATAACTAACTAATTATTTAATTAGGCTGGCCTATTGGGCCTTTCCAATTGGGCTTTAGTGTGTGGCTTGGAGTATGACCAAAAGGGACCAATAAGACACTAGCTTCAATGGGCCTTGGGCTTTTCTGTCAACTCTTGACAAGTTCAAAGTTACCATTAATTATATTTAATACCACTATATAAATATAACTGCACTCTAGGCCTTATTAATAAATTATATCCCAAGACTTTATTATACATGCAACCTCTTCATAAAATATTCGTAGTAATTCAAAGTCATAAGTATAAACTGTCATTTTGAAAATTACTACATCTTAATCCTTGAGTACCCGATTTAATCCTTTAAAGTTCTTCATCATATATTTATGAAATCTAATTTCATAAATATATACTTTAGTAATTTCTTACCAAAGTGATTAGACCTAACTCTCTGAATAACTAAACACGTTAAACTTATCTCAATGGAATATTTTATATCTCCGTTAAGAGATTATGAATTCCATCTTGAGAATATATGTTCCATCAACACTAAATGTGCTACCCAACATACTGAAATTTTGATCGTTACTTTAGATCTCACTCCTGATATATCAAAGTAACCTACACTTCATGATCAGGTCCATTATTTTCTCAAGATTAAGAGTTCATGCAAATATAAATCATGAGATTTATTATTCAATTAACAGTCGTTAGGAGAATAATAAATCTCACAGCGGTCCAGTTTAATATGTCTTAACTCTTAAAACATATTAACATATCAACTAGAAGTCTCCACTTCCATGATCAAGGCAAATCATCTTAGTTGATATGTTATAGTCTTCACAGATGAAATGCCCAATTTCATCATCGACTACGAACTAAAATTCTGAGTTTACAAAGAACTTGTGACTTATATCTTCTGTGACTAAATCACATAAATCACATACTATGCATTTCATGGACTAAATGTTAATGTCTGAATATTCATGTTACCATTATTTTAGGTAATAATAAAATAACTTTATTAATTATAATATTAAGTCATACATCATGTCATACATAATGTTACACATAATATCATACATAGCATCATACAATAGGATTTAAGGGCACTAATCCCAACATATCTCCCACTTGCCCTAAAGACTATTGTGCACTAATCTAACTCCCATTCCCTTCAAATGCGACTAAAATGTCCTTTGAGGCAAGGCTTTGGTAAAGGGATCTGTTAGATTATTTGCACTTTCAATCTTTGCTACCATCACATCTCCATGAGCAATAATATCTCTAATGATGTGGTACTTTCTCTCAATGTGCTTTCCTTTCTTGTGAAAATAATGTGATGGGAACTTGTTCCATTCTTATTACACCAAGGTCAGAAAGGAATTTCTTGAGCCATACAGCTTCTTTTGCTGCTTCACAAGCAGCAACATATTCTACTTCCATAGTGGAGTCCTCAATACAAGATTGTTTGACACTCCTCCATGTTATGGCTCCACCTCCCAAGGTGAATACACATCATGATGTGGACTTTCTGAAATCTAGATCTGACTAAAAATCTGAATCTGTATAGCCAATGGGTATCAAATCCTCATACCGATAAAAAAGCATATAAACTCTCGTTCTCCATAGATACTTGAGAATATGTTTTACAGCTTGCCAATGTTTTGGTCCTGGATTTAATTGATATCGGCTGACCATGCCAACTGAATAACAAATATCTGGTCTAGTACAAAGCATGGCATACATAAGACTTCTTACTGCAGAAGCATAAGGAACTTTTCTCATCATATCTTCTTCCTCTTGAGTCTTAGGCCTTTGGCCATCAGACAGAGGAACTCCATGTCTTAAAGGAAGTAATCCTTTCTTAGGGTTTTGCATGCTAAACCGTTCTAAAATCTTATCTATATATCCAGCTTGTGATAAGTCTAACATCTTATTCTTGCGATTTCACCAAAGCTTGATCCCTAGAATAAAGTTAGTCTCACCCAAGTCCTTCATATCAAATTGGCTTGACAACCAAACTTTTATCGATGACATTACCCCTACATCATTTCCAATTAGTAGAATGTCATCAACATAAAGCACTAGGAACATTACTACTTTATCTCGATATCTTTTGTACACACATGGTTCATCAAGATTTTGTTCAAAACCAAATGACTTGATTGCTTGATCAAATCTGATGTTCCATGACCTAGATGCCTGCTTAAGTCCATAAATGGACCTTTTTAACTTGCATACCATATGCTCTTGGTTCTTTGCTATGAAACCTTTTGGTTGCATCATATAGATTTCTTATTCAAGATTTCCATTAGGAAATGCAGTCTTGACATCCATTTTTCAAATCTCATAATCATAATGAGCAGCAATGAATAAGAGAATTCTGATAGATTTATGCATGGCTACTGGCGAAAAAGTTTCATCATAGTCAATACTTTCTTTTTGTGTATACCCTTTCGCCACTAGTCTCGCTTTAAAGGTTTCAACCTTTCCATCTAGCCCTCTCTTCCTCTTGTAAACCCATTTGCAACCAATAGGTTTAATGCCATTAGGCGCCTTTACAAGATCCCAAACTTGATTGGAATACATGGAATCTAATTCAGATTTCATAGTTTTGATCCAATGATGTGCATCTATATCATTCATTGCCTCTTCATAAGTGTAGAGATCTGATTCAGCCTCTTTTGAGATAGCTTCATAAGTTTCTCCCAAGCCTATGAATCTTATAGGAGGCCGAACAATTCTCCCACTACGAAAAGGCACCTGTGTACTAGACATCTCGCGAGTAGTATCTTGTGGTGTATCCAATACAACCATATCATCCCTAATTTCATCTATTGGTTGTTCAACTAAAGGTTCATTCATTTTAGCTAAAACAACTTTATTTCTAGGATAAAAAATTATTCATATAATCATCTTCCAAAAATTTGGCATGTGTGCTAACAAACACTTTGTTATCTTTATGATTATAGAATAAATAATCCTTTGTTTCTTTTGAATACCCTAAAAACATGCATATTTCGGTTTTAGATTCCAACTTATCAAAATTCCTTTTCAACACATGTGTTGGACATCCCCAAATGTGGAGATATTTCATACTAGGCTTATGCCCACTCCATAATTCCTTACGTGTGTTGGGAACAGATTTTGATGGAACTAAATTCAAAATATGCATTGCAGTTTTTAGTGCATATCCCCAAAAAGAAACTGGTAAAGTTGAGTAACTCATTATGGACCTAACCATTTCCAAAAGAGTCCTATTCCTTCTTTCTGCTACACCATTCTGTTAGGGAGTTCCAGGTGCAGTCAATTGGGATATAATCCCATTTTGAGTTAAGTAATCCTTGAAATCCCCAAAAAGGTATTCGCCACCACGATCAGATCGAATGGCTTTTATGCATTTACCTAATTGATTCTCAACTTCAGCCCTAAACTCTTTGAACTTTTCAAAGGTTTCGGACTTCTGTCTCATTAGGTACACATTACCAAATCTTAAGTAATCATCGGTAAAAGTGATGAAGTACTCATAACCTCATATTGCTTAGGTTGGCATAGGACCACATACATCTGTATGAACTAATTCAAGCAACTCTTGGGCTCTTCTACCTTTTGCATTAAAAGGTCGTTTGGTCATTTCGCCTTCCAAGCAAGATTCACAAACTGGAAATTCATCAAAGTCCAATGGCTCTAAAAGTCCATCTTTGATCATTCTTTGAATTCTGTTTGGATTAATATGACCCAAATGCAAGTACCAAAGATATGCTTTATTAGTAGAAGGAAACTTTCTCTTTAATGATTTTATATGAGAGTTATGATCTAAGTAAGAATTATATAATTAATGCTTATCAGGAGTTAAAATATAAAGACCATCCACAATATTGCTAGAACAGATAAACACTTTATCCTTCTTTATTACAACATTGTCTTTTAGGATAACATAATATCCATGTTTACCTAAATAAGTTGTAGAAATTAAATTCCTACGAACATTAGGTACATACAAATAGTCTTCCAATATTAAAACTCTAGATTCAAAACATAAATTAAACACTCCAATAGCTACAACTGGAATCCTGCTCCTATCAGCCAAGGTAAGAAACATTTCCCCTTCATTCAACTTTCTAGTCTCCTAAAACCCCTACAAGGATTTGCCGATATGATTAGTACAACCTGAATCCACACACCAGGAATCTATGGGATTCTGTACCAAACATGTTTCAAGAAGGAATGTACTTTTCATGCCTTTATTCTTGGCAGCCTTAAATATTGGATAATTCATCTTTCAATGTCCTTTCTCACCACAATGGAAACACTTTCCTTTGGTTTTCTTTCCTTTGTTGGCAACTCCTAAGGCAACTTGTTTACCATCTTGCTTAGTGAAGTTCTTCTTCTTCTTCTTCTTATCCTTGCCTTTCGGTTTAGGTTGAGAAGTAGAAGCTTCACCAACATTGGCTTCAAGATTAGAAGTACCAAGGATGCCTTCTGTTGCTACCAACTCATTCATCAATTCAGACAATGTATAAATCTTTTTCTTCATATTATAGTTAAGTCTAAATTCCTTGAATGATTCTGGTAGTAACTAAAGTATCATATCCACTTGGGATTCTCCATCAATATTGGCACCTAAAACTTCCAATGTATTCAAATTAGAAATCATCCTAAGACAATGCTCCCTCACTGAAGTACCTTCAGCCATTTTGGTATTATAAATCTGCCTTGTAGTTTCTTGCCTTGCAGAACGGCCTTGCTCACCAAACATCTCCTTCAGACTTAGCATTATGTCCGAAGCTAGTTCTACATCCTGCATTTGATGCTATAAAACATTTGAAATAGATGCTAGGATATAGCACTTAGCCATCTCATTAGATTTCTGCCAACGATCATATCGCTGTTTTTCCTCAAGAGGAGCATCTAATGATGGAAACCTGGGCATGGTTGAGTAAGCACATATTTGTGCTCTTCAGTAGTAAGAACAATGTCCAAGTTTTTTTTTCCAGTCAACATAGTTGGATCCAATCAGTTTGTTTTGATTAAGAATAGCAACAAATGGGCTAAATGATGCCATGATTTTAAATTTGAAAATAACAAATATGAATATAATAAGTAAACTAGACATTATCAATTTAGCATATAAACATATAATATGGAATCTTATGAAACCATAAAATAATATATGTAACGACAAACCAATCCATGTCTATAATTCCTTGGTAGCAAGTTTATTATAAACACATTAATTGATTGAGAAATATTCTCATTATTAGTGCTATCATGATAACTCTTATCATACACTAATAATATGCCGTATTAGCTTTAACCTCTAAGTAATAATGACATAGCTCCTTTGGGGGGTTAACATTACACTTAGTCTAGTGTACACCATTATCTAAAATCATGTGTAGCCACATTTCATCTCCCTTATAATGTTTAAACTTGTAGTATCACGGAACAAAACACCCTCCTTTGGGATCATGAGGCATATACGCCAAGATGAGGTGCTTGTCCACACTACTTTAAACAAGTTAGTTCAATCTTGTAGTACTATGAAGTAAACACCCTCCTTCAAGATCGCAAGGCATATACGCCAAGACAAGGTGCTTACCCACACTACTATAAACTGATAATGGAGGCCGTGAGATGCAACTCTTGTATCTCTCTCCCACTAGATATTTTTAATTAAAGGTTTTTATGATCAAGAACCATATTAATGCTAGAAACCCTTAAAAACATAATCCTAATTTCATTAGGAATAAATTTCATTAAATGAATACTTTAATCCTAGCATTAATATATATAAATATATAAACCAAGGCAAGCAATAATATGATGAATCCTTTATAAAATATTTACATATAAACCCATATATATATCAAATAATATACGGATTCAATGTAAGCTGTATATAAAGCATTCAATACATCCAAGGCACATATTACATGCTTATAATAATCAATCACGCAAGCCTTATATATATTTATATCCAAGCGGTGCAAGAAAGTCCAACCAGTGCAATCAATTGGCTCATGCACATGACAGTTATTTGAATTACATTCAATAACTATATCCTTGGCAATTACTAAGACAAGACACCATCCAATAAGTAAATATTAAGCCAAGATGTCCATTTCGAACGAACAATGCAATACAATGGTTATCATCATGAACGGTTATCCTTGGCAACGAAATTCTTTAAAAAGAATTTCTCTTGGACAATAACTACTTTCTTTGAATGGATCCAAATCTTAATTGTGTGGCCACTTTGAACAAAACAATGCAATACGATTGTCATCATCATGAATGGTTATCTCAATAACTTTCAATAACTATACTTGAAACAATGTTGAACATCAAGAAACCATTTTTCTTTTATTCTAAAATCCAATCACATGCTATACAATCATGATATGAAAACCTAGCTCTGATACCAATTGTTGGTAAATCTGGTTTTGTATCTCATACAAAACACACAGCGAAAGCAACAAACAAGGATATATTTCATTCATGATTGATAACTTGCACTATATAAATTTTAGAATTTAGGAACAAGATAACGTACCTTGGTGCGGTGAAATTCAAAACAAAAGATTATAAGTACTTGGGAACACTTTTAATCTTCACTCCAATTCCACTTTATGCCTAAGAAGTGTAGTCTCTCAATCAGTTTCCAAGAGAGAATAATCGAGTGGCTTCACTCACACATACACACCATTTCACAATGATGTCTCCCTTTTTTTTCTAATTTTTTTCTAATGAAAAATTTTGTATGTTTCTTCCTTTTATAACTAACTGATTATCTAATTGGGCTAACCTATTGGGCCTTTCCAATTGGGCTTTAGTGTGTGGCTTGGAGTAGGACCAAAAGGGACTAATAAGACACTAGCTCCAATGGGCCTTGGGCTTTTCTGTCAACTCTTGACAAGTCCAAAGTTACCATTAATTATATTTAATACCACTATATAAATATAATTGCACTTTAAGCCTTATTAATAAATTATATCCCAAGACTTTATTATACATGCAACCCCTTCATAAAATATTCGTAGTAATTCAAAGTCATAAGTATAGACTGTCACTTTGAAAATTACTACATTTTAATCCTTGAATACCCGATTTAATCCTTTAAAGTTATTCATTATATATTTATGAAATCTAATTTCATAAATATATACTTTAGTAATTTCTTACCAAAGTGATTAGGCCTAACTCTCTGAATAACTAAACTCATTAAACTTATCTTAAGGGAATATTTTATATCTCCGTTAAGAGCTTATGAATTCTATCTTGAGAATATATGTTCCATCAACACTAAATGTGGCTGCTCAATATACTGAGGTTTTGATCGTTACTTTAGATCTCACTCTTAATATATCAAAGCAACCTACATTTCATGATCAGGTCCATTATTCTCTCAGGATTAAGAGTTCATGCAAATATAAGTCGTGAGATTTATTATTTAATTGACAGTTGTTAGGAGAATAATAAATCTCACAGCGGTCCAGTTCAATATGTCTTAACTCTTAAAATATATTAACACATCAACTAGAAGTCTCCACTTCTATGATCAAGACAAATCATCTTAGTTGATATGTTATAGTCTTCACAGATGAAATGCCAATTTTATCACCGACTACGACCTAAATTTATGAGTTTATAAAGAACTTGTGACTTATATCTTCTGTGACTAAATCACATAAATCACATACTATGTATCTCATGGACTAAATGATAATATCCGAATATTCATGTTACCATTATTTTAGATAATAATAAAACAACTTTATTAATTACAATATTAAGTCATACATCATGTCATACATTATGTCATACATAATATCATACATAACATCATACAATAGGATTTAAGGGCACTAATCCCAACAGCAATCAAGTCATTTGGTTTTGAACAAAATCTTGATGAGCCATGTGTGTACAAAAGACATCAAGATAAAGTAGTAATGTTCCTAGTGCTTTATGCTGATGATATTCTACTCATTGGAAATGATGTAGGGGTTGTCAAGCCAATTTGATATGAAGGACTTGGTCAGAGCTAAATTTATTCTAGGGATCAAGCTTTGACAAGATCGAAAGAATAGAATGTTAGGCATATCTCAAGCAGTGTATATAGATAAGGTTCTAGAATGGTTTAGCATGCAAAATTCTAAAAAAAGATTACTCCCTATCAGACATGGACTTCCTTTGTCTAATGATCAAAGGCCCAAGGCTTTTGAGGAAGAAAATATGGTGAGACAGATTCCCTATGCTTCTGCAGTGGGAAGTCTCATGTATGCCATGCTTTGTACTAGACCAAATATCTGTTATTCAGTTGGCATGGTCAACTAATATCAATCAAATCCAGGGCTTAGACATTGGCAAGTTGTAAAGCATATTCTCAAGTATCTAAGGAGAACGAGAGATTATATGCTTGTTTACCAAAGTAAGGATTTGATTCCAATTGGTTATACATATTTTGATATTTAATTAGATCTTGATTTCAAAAAGTCCATTTTAGGTTGTGTGTTCACCTTGAGAGGTGGAGCCATAAGTTGAAGGAGTGTTAAGCAATCTTGTATTGCTGACTCCACATTGGAAGTTGAATATGTTGCTGCTTGTGAAGCGGCAAAAGAAGCTATTTCGCTCAAGAAATTCCTTTCTGATCTTGGTGTTGTGAGAATGGAGCAAGTTCCTATCACATTATTATGCGACAATAGTAGAATGGTTGCATAATCCAAGGATCCAAGAAATCACAAGAAAGGAAAGCATATTGAAAGAAAGTACCACATCATTTGAGACATTGTTGCACGAGGAGATGTAGTAGTAGTAAAGATTGATAGTGCAAATAATCTAGCAGATCCTTTTACCAAAGCCTTGCCCTAAAGAACTTTTAAGTCACATTTGGAGGGAATGAGAGTTAAATTAGTGCACAATAGTCTTTAGGGCAAGTGGGAGATTGTTAGGATACGTGCCCTTTAAATCCTATTATATGATACTATATATAACATTATGTACGATATTATGTTGTGATTAATAAAGTTGTTTTATTATTATCTAAAATAATGGTAACATGAATATTCGGAATTATCATATAGTCCACGAAATGCATAATATGTGATTTATGTGATTTAGTCACAGAATATATAAATCACAAGTTCTTTGTAAACTCAGAATTTTAGTTTATAGTTGGTGATGAAATTGGGCATTTCATATGCGAAGACTATAACATATCAACGAAGATGATTTGTCTCGATCATGGAAGTGGAGACTTCTAGTTGATATGTTGAAATGTTTTAAATGTTAAGACATATTGAATTGGACTGCTGTAAGATTTATTATTCTACTAACGACTATCAAATGAATAATGAATCTCATAACTTCTATTTACAACAACTTTAAATCTTGAGAGAATAATGAACCGGATCATGAAGTATAGGTTGCTTTAGCATATCAGGAGTGAGATCTAAAGTCACGATCAAAACTTCAGTATGTTGGGCTGCCACATTTAATGTTGAAGGAATATATATTCTCAAGATGAAATTTATAATCTCTTAACAACGATATAAAATATTCTCTTGAGATAAGTTTAATGGGTTTGGTTATTTAGAATGTTAGGCCTAACTACTTTAGTAAGAAGTTACTAAAGTATATATTTATGAAATTGGATTTCACAAATATATGATGAATAACTTAAAGGATTAAACTGGGTACTCAAGGATTAAGATGAAGGAGCAGTCAACATTCATGACTTTGTATTACTAAGAATATTTTAATGAAGGTGTTGAATGTATAATAAAGTCTTGAGATATAATTTATTAATAAGGCCTCGAGTACAATTATATTTATATAGTGGTATTAAATATAATTAATTGTAATTTTGGGCTTGTTAAGAGTTGATAAAAAAGCCCAAAACCCATTAAAGCTAGTGTCTTATTTATCCTTTTTGGTCCCACTCCAAGCCACATACTAAAGCCCAATTGGAATGGCCCAAAAGGTTAGCCTAATTAAATAATTAGTTATATATAAGGAGAGAAACATACAAAATTTTAAAAAAATGCATGAAGATGTATGAAAATGGTGTGTATGTGAGTGTAAGCCACTCTTTTATTCTCCCTTGAACAAATACCTCTAAACTGATTGAGAGACCACACTTCTTGGGCATAAGTGGGATTGGAGTGAAGATTAAAAGTGTTCCCAAGTACTTCTAATCTTTGGTTTTGAATTTCACCACACCAAGGTACGCTCTCTTGTTCTTAAATTTTGAAATTTACATAATACATGTTATCTGTGTATGTTTTGTATGCGATACAAACTATGTTTTTCCAACAAGAACTCCTTCCTCTTCTATAACCAAGACTAAAGCTTCATCCCTCTCTTTGTGTACCAACCCATAACTTTGTTCAATCTCTAAAGGTCGTGTCCATACTCCTTCGGGTATTTTAACCATGGAAGCTAAAGTAGCCAAGACATCTACAAACTGATTTTGAGTTCTAGGGATGACCGTGTATTCAATCTTGTCAAACGTTCTAGTCAAATCCTCTAAATATTGCTGGTAGGGCTTTAAGAGCTCTTCCTTCACTTTCTATAACCTTTGTACTTGAGCTATAACAAAAGTCAAATCTCCAAAGTCCTCAGCCTTTTTTACCCCTAATTCTCGGAGGGCTTCCATTCCACGACACAAGCCTTATATTCCGCCATGTTATTGGTTATCTCGAAGTTCAACTTAACTATCAAAGGTATGTGAGATCCTTCGGGAGTGATCAAGAGTACTCCTATCCCATTTTGATATTGGTTCACTGCTCCATCAAAATACATCTTCCCTGCCCTTAGTTCAATGTCCAAAATGTCCTCATCTGGACAATCTTCTCTACCATCCTCTCCTTCCAAGAGGTTCTCAACACAAAAATCTGATTAGATGCTTCCTTTGATGGTTTTCCTTACCACATACTTCAAATCGAATTCCACTAGTAGAATCAACCATATTGATAGTCTTTCACTCAAAGCGGGCTTCTCAAACAAGTACTTCAATGGATCCATTCTAGCTACTACCCATATTTGGAAGGGTAGGATAACGTATCTAAATTTCTATACAGCCTATACAAGAGCAAAGTATGATTTTTCTATAGGTGTGTATCTAGTCTCATGATCATGAAACCTTTTGCTCAAATAGTACATGGCTTTCTCATTCTTATCGTCATCTTTTTGTGCAAGCATACTTCTAACCGCATCTTCTATGATATAGAGATATAGGAGTCATGGCTTTCCATGCTTTGGGGGTATCAAAATAGGTGGATGGAGAAGATATTCCTTGATGAGCTCAAAAGCTTTCTGACATTCATCACTTCATTCATGAGGTTTATTATTTCTTAGGAGCTTGAAGATAGGCTCACAAGTGGAAGTTAGTTTGGCAATGAACCGGCTAATGTATTGCAATCGACCCAAGAATCCTCTTATCTCTTTCCCACTCTTGGGTGGAGACATTTCCAATATGGCTTTGATCTTTGATGGATCAACTTCTATCCCTCTATCACTTACCAAAAAGCCTAACAACTTCTCTGTGATTACCCCAAAGGTGCATTTTATGGGTTCAATCTCAGCCTGTACTCCTTAATCCTCTCAAAGAACTTTCTCAAGTTAACAATGTGACCCTGTCTCTCCTTGGATTTTACAATCATATCATCAACATATACTTCTACCTTGCTGTGCATCATATCATGTAACAAGGCTATGACCATTCTTTGGTAAGTTGCTCCTGCATTCTTGAGCCTGAATGGCATTAGCCCCAAAAGCTAATGCCAATAGCTTGTTCTCAATTGCCAATGTCCTTAAATTATGATTTTATCAAAACAAAGGACTATCTACGGACAGGCGTTGAGCGGTGCCTAACACCTTCCCCACGCATAACTAGACTTTCGAACTTAAAAATCAAGATTTTATGCATCCACATTAGATTAGGGAAAACGAACATTTTTATTATCCTAGGATCGGTAATGAGGGCATTTTTCCTAATCTAATGTGGATGGTAAAAAATCTTGATTCTTGAGTCCGAAAGTTTGGTTACATGTAGGGAAGATGTTAGGCACACCACAATGTCTGTCCAAGAACAATCCTTTGTTTTGATAAAACCTTAATTTTTGGAAATTGGCAGTAAAAAACATGATTTTGGCGTTGACTTTCGGGGCTTTGCATGCATGGGGGGCTTTGAGATTTGGCTTTTGAATGGGTGTGGTCCCAATCTATGCTTTCCTAAGGCATTCGGGCAAAGTACTAGATTTCCACAGTGAAAATCCTGTGACATGTCACCTTACTTTCACGGCAGAAATTAGGCATCACTTTGCCTTAGGTGACATGGATTGTGACAATCACACCGGAAGGGGCAAGTAGGTATATATATACATACATCATGCACAATGCAAGTACGCAAAGTAAGAGAGTAAATGCCTACATCCCTAGAGCATGGCCTAAAATATAGGTGTAGAAAAGTAAATAGGGGTCGCCATACTCTAGAGATGAGGATGAATGGTACATGGCATGATATACCTAATACAACCCATCTAAGAGAGAAAGAAGGGAGGAAGGAAGGGGGTTTAAAAGAGTACATAACCAAATGGGAGAAGCTAGACCCCTAAATCTACTAAACATAGCTGCTTGTCTTATATCCACATGCTCACATACTATCCCTTTTTGCTTGTGCCTGGGAGACCGTGCCCTAGCTCCCTATGTCCTCGCTCCATGTGTGTACATGCAAACGCAAAGACAAGCAACCAGTAGACAAGTAATGGAAGGAAAACAATACAAAGAGCATGTGAAAGAGGCATAAAGTAGATAAGCATGATAGATATGGCAAGCATAGCATGTTACAAGAGACATGATGAGCCACAAGATAAATAAACAAACAAGAACGCAAAAAGGCAAACAGGCAAGCAAGCAAACAAGAAAGAAGATAAACAAGCAAAAAGGCAAACAAAAAGGTGGTGTCCACGAAGGACAAATGTAGGTTTGGATTGGATGTCCATAGCTTCATTGTATTGAAGTATGGACGACAAACTAGCAAGTAAGACTAATGCATGAACATATGAGTAAGCGTGTAAAGATGCATAGAAAGCCAACGAGTGGCATAAACAAGCATGGCAAACATATCATCGAATGGAGCAGAAAAGGAGAAAGGTACGCACGAAGCAATCGACATTAGGGCAATGCATCCCAAATGGTTACATCTAAACAAGGCCTTATGGGCGTCAGATGTAACCACACGACCACAAACCTGCTAAGGGCATCAAACATGGCAAAGCCTAGAACTAGAGAGACTAACACAAGCATAAAGCATAGAAGAAGCAAGCATAGACATGCAAATAGGGGTGATCCAAACCCTTTTATATGGGCCTTGGTGTATGGACAATGACAAAGACCATAGGGTCTAGATCGGGTCCGAACAAATAGGCCAAAATGCAAGAAAATGCGATAAAAGGAACAAAAGGGCTACAATAGCACATGGCATGACAAACAAGGTCTAGGCCTACAAACATGGCATGGAGTGCATAAGAACATGGAAGATAGTATAAAGCACATAGAGAACATAGATCCAAGTACATAGGCATGTGAAAATGTAGGTCAAGACAAATAGGCATAGAAACATACATGTCAACATGTACAAGCCTAGCACATAAACATGGAAGAACATGAATCCAAGCATATAAGCATGTGAAGACAAGGATCTAACCATATAGCATGGAAATAAACACATAGTCACATAGATCCAAGCAAGGCATAGCCAAAAACATCATACAAGCATGGAAGGATGTAGATCTAAGCATGTAACCCTAACATCAACCTAGAACAAAAAGAGGAAAAAAGCATAGGAAAACATGGCATATAGCACAGAGCATGTAGATCTAAACATATAAGCATGTAAGGATGTAGATCTAAGCATGAAACATGGCATAGAGCATAAAGCATGTAGATCAAGACAAATAACATATAAACAAGCATGGAAGAACATGGATCTAAACTAAGAACATGCTAGGAGCAAGATAAAGTAAGCAACATGCTAAGGAAAGCAATAAATCATGTTATTCAGGCAAAAATAAGCTAGAAAAAGCTTTAAAAAAGCTTTGGAAAGAAAGGGCTGTGGATTGTAGCTAAAACGCTACAACCACACCCCTAAAGGAGAGGAAGATTAGGGGGAAGAACAATACCTTGTATTTTTGAAGAAGAAAGAAGAATCCAAAAGCTTTGATGCATTTTTTTTCGGTGTGTTTTTGGTGGAGAAATGTGTTGGGAAGAGAGGAAAAATGCCCAAAAAATGCCCAAACAACTAGTTTTTGGGTTCTGGTCTAATCTGGGGCGCTGAGGGTTATTTATAGCCCTTGGCATGCTTTCCAAGGCACGATGCACCTTATGGGTGTGCTGGCTGGGCCCAGCGGCCTAACAAGGTGCGCCGGGCTGATGTCATTGTGACATCGGCAAATTTGTCTTGTTCTACTTTTTGGTTCCAACTTCGAATGCACATTTGGAGGTCTTCCCAAACTCCGATTGAGGTGATCTTGGTGTCCCTAGAAAGCCCTAGATTTCTAGTTTTTAGAACACTAAAAAATTAAAATTTCAATGGTTGGATCAAAAGTTATGACCTTAGGAAGTGTGCTCACGCGCTTTTCATAGTTTTCCCAATATTTCAACTGTTTTAACTCTAATTTCGACCCATGAATAGTCGTTGGACTGAGAATTTAATAATCTTCGTAATGGCATTGGTTTCAATCCGTTTTGACAATCGGATCAAAATTAGAGTTTTTGGGGCTTGTCAAGAGTCAACTTTGGGTTAAACTTGGTCAAAGTTGCTAAAAATCTCCGAGGAGCTTGGTTTTGATATAAAAATCTAAAAAATGTTGTTTTGTGAGGATTTTGACATTCTTTGACCTTTGGTCAAGGCACTTTAAGCACTCCGGTGTCTGAATGGGTTGCGCCACGCCTTTATATACGTTCTCGTGACCCTATGGAGAGAAAATGATATTTTTGGGTTTTTAGGGTCTGGCACGCAAGTTGAGGGTGGAAAAAATACGATATCAACAGCTTGCACAAACATCACTTGGTTTCTTTTCTCCCTTAACCTCGGTTGGTGATGAGTGGGAAGATGGAAGGCACCATTCAGACCCAAATCTTCCCAGTTCATCCCACCAACTCATAATTGATGTCATCACCTATAATGGGCTTTGAGTATGTTAAAGGTTTGCTACCAATCCATTATGGGGTCTAGTTAGGCCCTCGATTGGAATATAGCCCACCAAGTTATGAGTGATCTAATTATCTATCCCTTTAGCCTTAGGAAGCCTACCCACACTAGAGAGATCCTAAACCCTATCACAAAGGATACCCTTTATACCTCTTGTTTGTTCAACCATATATCATGTGTTCACCTAATTCTAAAAAATAAAAAATAAAAGATGTAAAAATGGAAGGGATGACCCTAAAGTTATGGTATACCCTAAGATGTTTTACAATAAAAGAAAAGAAGTTCTCACATATAAGAGGCTTGTCCCTAAATCCAAAGGTATATCTTAACTTGAAAGGTTCATAAAACCATAACTTGATTGCTATCATAAGCCCAAGTGGAAAAAGCCCTTTTAAAAGGAGGACTTTGGGCCTAAGGCAACAAATACGCTATGGACTTAGCATGCAAAATCCTATTAAAGCCAGTATGAACTTCTCTAGTCTTGGGTCTTCTTGTTGTATGCCTAGGCCGAAAATGATAAGAACTTCATGGACTTTGAGAGGAATGCTACAATGTATTCTAGCTAAAGGGCCATTTTTTTTTTTTTAAAGGTGAAATGATGAATAAAAATGAAAAGCCTAAATGTGACGTATATATTGTAAGCCCATGTTTGAGACAAAGGGTTGAAAATTTCTAAATGCATTCTAATGAAAGCCTATGAGAGTAAGATGAGAACTTTATTGTAAATGGACCAAAGCTCAATAAAATAAGGGGTAAGAATTCATGAGAGGGAAGGAGTGATAGTGTAATTAGGCCTTCATTAAAATGAACTTAAAAATTTTCTATGGACATCTAAAAAGTTAAGAAACCTTTAATTGTGACATGAACTTAATGAAAATGAGACTTTTTTTCAAACATCACATCTCCACTCCAATCTAAGTCCAATGGAAGGCGAGACATTCAAAGGCAAAACCCCTTAAGAGGGAAAGATGGATGCTTCAAGTGAAAAGGTCCTCATGCAAAAGATGCTCAAGTGTATGGAGGCACAAGTTGAAGTTCTTAAGTAGATAATAAGCCACCTCTCCAAGATAGAAGAAGAGGAAGCTGAAGAAGACAAGGCTAACCATGGATAAAGCGAGCTGACTCAAGAAGACATCAGCTACATGATAACAAAAGGGAAGGTTCGCCTACTTCTACCCAACTTTGTGCCACAAATGAAAAGTACTCATGGACCATGGACTTTCAAGAGGGCCCATGTCAACGACTTCTCTGAATTGGGAGATGCAGGATCGTGGTAAAATCATGATTAGCCAGAATGGGCCTCGAAGGTGGGAATAACTCAAGTCACCCCAGCTCGCTTCATGCTTGAACACAACATGGACCCTTCTTCTGACAACGACCAATACCTCGTGCTGACTTAAAATGAAGGAGACGAAGGAGATGATGAAGTGATCAAATATTGGAGAGAGGATGACGACGACTGGTTCTTTGACGAGGTGGGGAGAGATTTCCTCAATAAGGGTGAGGATCTATATGACATAACCAAAACTATGCATGTATGGAAACCTCTAAAAGGGGAGGAGTGGTCCGTTGAGCTGAAAAAGAGTGAGGAGAGGAGTGACAAGCCTTGAAGAAGAAAGAAGACAGAATTCATCATGCCTGCTGTGGGGCCCATTAATAATTGGATTTGGGTTGGGTTTTCTAAAACATAGTGAAAACATTTTGGAATGTAAGTTCCAATGTACTTTTCAATATTTTCAATAACATGAATTTTGATGTGTCCCATAACATTGAAATTTTTCACTTAAATGATTCAAATGAATTTGAAAATTAAATTAATAAACAATTGGAAAGGAAAATTGAACCTATGGAATCAACTCTTGAAACTATTAATTTGGGCAATAAAGAGAATCCATGCTTAATAAAAATTGGCTCAACTCTAAAAGAAAAAGAAAGAAAAGATCTTCAAGAGGTGTTTGCATGGTCCTATGAAGATACGCCTAGAATTGACCCCAAGATAGCTCAACATCACATTGATACTTATGATCATATGGTACCCATCAAACAAAAGTTGAAAAGAATGAGGACTGAATGGCTCTTGAAAATCAAATAGGAAGTCACTAAGCAATTAAAGGTAGGATTCATCAAACCTTATCAATAATACTTGGAGGACTTGACCAAGACCTTTAACAAGATTGAGTACACAATCATCCCTAGAGCTCAAAATCAATTTACAAATGTCTTAGTTACTTTAGCCTCCATGGTCAAAATATCCGAGGGAGTGTGGACATGACCCTTGGAGATTGAGCAAAGTTATGAGGAAGTGCATAAAGGGAGGACCGAAGCTTCAGTAATGACCATAGAGTACAAGGAAGTTTCGTGGTACTATGACATTATGAAGTTCTTGGAACTAGGGGCATATTTGGATGGTGTCGACAAGAGAGAACGACTCTCCATTAAGATGATGGCAATACAATACATCCTATGTGGAGGACAACCCTATAAAAGGTCCTATGATGGTATAAACCTTCGTTGCTAAAAGAAGGAAGAAGTCAATAGGGTAATGAAAGAAGTTCCTCAAGGGATCTGTGGCCTTCACATGAATTAGAGAATGTTAGCCAAGAAAATCCTAAGGATAGGTTACTATTGGAATACGATGGAGACCAATTGTGTGGACTATGTGAAGAGTTTCCATGATTGTCTGACACACGCCAACTTGAACCATGTACCACCTAGTGAGTTGTATAGCATGACTTCTCCATAGCCATTCTTGGTTTAGGGCATAGATGTGATCGGAAGGATAACTCCTAAGGCTTCAAATGGGCATGAGTATATCCTAGTGGCAATTGACTATTTCACTAAGTGGGTGGAGGCAGCCTCCTACTCTGTATTGAAGGCTAAGCATATGGCTCGGTTCTTAGAAACCAACATCATATGTCAGTTTAGGGTGCCCCAAGAGATCATCTCCGATAACGGTTTCCAGTTTAAGGGTGAAGTTAGGAGAGTCATGGAAAAATATAACATTGAGAATCACAAGTCTTCACCGTATCGACCACAAGCTAATGGGGCCATAAAGGCAGCTAATAAGAATGTGAAGAACATCCTAGCCAAGATGGTAGTGACATACAAAGATTGGGCTGAAAAGCTTTCATTTGCCTTATGGGGTTATAGAACTTCTATTTGTGTATTGACCGTACTCTTTGATTTGTGATAGTGAGGCAGTGCTTCCTATTGAGGTGGAGATACAGTATTTGAGGGTATTGGTGGAAACCAAGGTCCTAGAAGAGGATTGGGTTTAGGCGAGATATGAACAATTGGCTTTGATAGATGAGAAGAGGGATAGGGCACAATATCATGCCTAAGGGTACCAAAAAAGGATTGCCAGAGCATTCAACAAGAAAGTGAAACCGAGAAACCTTGAAGAATGGGACTTGGTCCTAAAGATGCTTAGAGATAAGACTTTTGATCTAAGAGGAAAGATGAAGCCAAGGTGGTTTAGGCCTTTTATCATTAAGAAAATCATGTTTGGAGGTGCTACGAGGATCACATATTTGGATGGGGAAGAGATGCTTCGCCTAATTAATACGGATAGTCTCCAGAAATACAACATTTAAAGAAAAAAAAAAAGCCTGGTAGGTTGAAAAACCCAAAAGGGCGGCCTAGGCAAAAATTAAGGCAAAAGAACCTCGCTAGATTGAAAACCTAAAAGGGCAGTCTAGACAAAAGTCAGGGGAAAATACCATGGGCATGGTGAAAATTCCCGAAGGGACATCATTGGCAAAAATTACAAGGCAAAGGAAAAAGAAAAGTAAAAGAAAAAACCAAAGGAATGAGATGACAATAAGCAAAGATAATGAAAATTCTCTTATTGTCAAAATTAAAAGGTAAGAGGATTGTTTTCATAGGCGATTTGGAACACTCCAATCCCTTATTAAATTCAAAAACAAAAACATGAGAATCATAGTGTAGAAAAATAAAATATGGGGCATATCAAGGTGGTCACTTAGCCCTCCTTGCTTTCTTGCTAGTTTTCATGTAAGCTTTCTCATCCCTTAAATTCCACTTGATGTCATCCTCCAACCATTGCTTGTACCTCGCAGTGGGATAGATGTATCGAGGAGGAGCAATACCTCTAGTCACCCTACAATGTGACCAAGTCTCATAAAGCCTACCTAAGATCCTGTTGGTAAACACCTCGGTGTGGAAGGCACCTCTATCATTAGGAGCTCTTTGACGTTCTCCAAATTGCCTTGAGATATGACAAGTGGAGTAGTATGAGTAGCAACAAAGTCCAACTAAAGATGCATAATAGTCCTTGCAGCAACTGTGGACCATGCTTGAGATGTCCCACCACTCCGTGACCCATTCAATGTCGGTCTTCTTGATGTGAACCATAAGCTCCATGTATGCCTTAAAGCTCATTTCATTTTGATGAAGCCGATGGTCCTTAAAATGCCTAGACAGGTATACGGTAGGAGGTCGAGGCAACTAAAACCTCTCTTGTAGCCATATCTAAGAAAAAGAGAGAGAGGAAGAAAAAAGAAAAAGGAAAGCACAAAAAAAAATGGAAAAAGGAGAGAAGAGAAAAAAAGAAGTGAGAGCGTGAGTGAAAAAAATATATAAATAATGATAAAAGACGAAAGGAAATCCATGTAAACTTAGAGGAATCCCGCTAGGTTGAGAACCTAGGAAAAAGAAGACTTCCTACAAAGAACCTTGCTTCCTTCCTATGAAAGGCATCCAAACCATTGAGGGTTTCTGCCAAGATCAAGCCTATCGGGTTACCTTTCTTTAGCTCATAAACCACCATGCACATCCAGAGGTCCAAACAATATGACCTTTGGACCAAGAAGTACCTTACAAGAGCACATAAGCAAAAGGCATGAAGAAAGTATGAACGTGGCCTCTCACCTACGGGAAGGGCCAAGCTATAAAAGTGTGCAAAAACCAAGCTAAAGTTGAGCTTGCCAAAGACACACCACCTATTTGCCGTAGCAAGAGGGACGCCCAACATAACTTGCAACAAGGAGGGGAGATCCCCACCCACGACAAGGAAGATGAGATTGTCAATCTTTGGTTCACCCATGATGGCACCAAATTCTTCGATAGTGGGGCATAGTTCTACTCCATTAAAGCAGAAAACATGCTGATTAGGGACCTCATAGTTGGCAATAGCTCGAAAAAAAGGCTTATCCACCCTTATTCGATGGTATGGAAAGACACAAGAAAGACCATTAAGGGCAACCGAATCCTTCAAATCAGAACCGAGCCTCCTAATCCAAGCCAAGACATCAAGTAGAGAGTTTTTTGTCATTGAGGGACCTCAAAAAAGGGCTCTTTGAGTTGAAAATACATTGGTGAGGGTTTTGGAACACAAATGGCTACTTTAATACTTAATTAGGGTGGTTAGAGTTTCCTCTGATTCACAGTACATTCGCAAGGTCAACCTTACGTACACGAAGACAAAGCTACGTACGCAGGCCCATCCCTACATACACACAGAGCTTGGTAGAAACTCATTCTCCCATGTTTTAAGCATGGTTTTTCCACTCCAAGGCATCCCTAGGGTTCCTATGACCTAAAAGGTCATTCAAGGCATATTTCAAGCACAAGACTTCAAGCATCAAAGAAGTAATGTTGTATAGAAACATACAATCAGCCATATATTTTGTAAATTAAGTACTAGTCCTAATTGAAAGCATAAATGTAAAAAGATGTTCTTAAGTACAACATTTAGTTTCAAACTACATTCAAATGTTTGCTAAAAGAAATAAAAAACAATAAAAGCAACAAAAAAGAGAAAGATGTCTGTTGTATGCCTATGTGTCTTAACTACAGGTGATCAATTGTGTCACCTCTTCCTTGGTTGGTTAGGCCACCCCTCCAGGACTGTACAAGCTCCTTGAATAGTTGGTCATCTCCAACTTGAGATTCCCAACCAACCATACCAACTCCTCATGCTCTTGGATGGTGGGCTGCAGTTTGAAAAAAGAAGGGTTAGTGATGAAAAATAAAGAGATAGCAAGAAGAAAAAAGAACAAAGGGAAAGAAGAACCTACTGCTCGGGTGTTTGGAGGAAAAGGGTAGCCCATAACATTAGGATTACGGGGCATGGCGCGCTCCTGAGCAAAGCCATCAAGGCCATAAGTATAGACCATCCAAGGTAAAGGAAAGGGAAACAAAGAAGAAGAAGAAGAGATTGAGCATATAACTAGGTAGTAAGGGAAGGCATGAGGCGGGTGATGTTGAATTCCTCATAATCCAATCCATCAAGTAGCCATTCGGCATAGGGAATGCCACTCCCTTATGAGTTGTACTCAGCATCGGTCATCGAGTGTGGGGCAAGCATGAACTCTGGAGGATCCATCAGAATCTGTGGGTCATCTCTACCCCCCAGTTGACATTGCACCCTCTTCGCCAAGTAGAGTGGCCTCAAGCTCGCTCCTTCAAAGGGCCGAGTAATCTCCGAAGCAATGATGGTAGCAACTTCCAAATTCGAAGAAGCAAGAAGGAGCTGGCCTGCCCATGGAGTCCGGTTGACCTATAATGATACAAGGTTAGAAGAATGATATCCTAGGGGAAATACACGAAGAAGCTTGAAGACTAGAACTCTTATACTTACGTCATCCAAAGTTAACCCAGCAAGGTGGGCCCTCACTTGAGGGAATTCCCTCAAATTTAGATTAGCACTCGGAGTGATGAGGCCATACCTAACAATCCACCATTGCAAAAGGAAGCACAAGCCATAGGTTAGATATAAGATGGTACAGTTTGTAAGATGATATAATTTGCAAGACTACAAGCTACAAATGAAAATACAAGAAATGGAAAGAGAACTAACCTCAAGGAGCTTCCAAGGCTCCACAAGTTGTCGTAAGGTACCCTGACTAAGAGTGTTGAGGGTAGAGTAAAGATAGGCAAGACATGCCTATCCCTAGTTGGCCCTCCATGCATCTGCAAAGTCTTGGAAAAGGGTCAGCCACCTTAAGGACACCGTTTGCCCATCATTAGCATAAAGATAAGCCCCCAACAAGTGTAGAAGAAAAGCCCTAGCCATCTAAACATGCTCCTCCGTAGTCCTTTGTGGGACAAGCATGTAATCCAACACCAAGTCAAAGTAGTGGATGTTCTCAGTGAAGTACTTCCTCCCTAACATATCAAGGCCTAGCTGGATGCCTAACACACAGTCTAAATTAATGCTAGCCCTTTCGAAGCTAAGGTTGGTCATATGGATAGGGAGTCACCATCATCTCCCGCTTAGCGATATGGAAGGTATAAGTAGTATCCCACCACCTCTCAATAAGGCATTGCACCAAGGTAGCACTTGCAGACCTTTCTGGTAGAAGGCCAAGGATAGGCTTAAAGCCCATTTCCCAGATGTAAGCCCTAGTTTTAGGAACAAGGAGGTTGTACCACTCCACCACCTTGTTAGTGCTTCCTCTACCAGCATAAGGGGATGAGGACTGCAAAAGAAGAAGAAGATAACATTAGATTCTGGATTCAAGTAAAATTGATGAAAAATTATGTTTTTATTTATTTTTTATTTTTTTAATGCAAGAATAAAGATAAAAAGATGGATGGAGTAATATTCATATGCGAATAAAGCCTTTGCTAGTTGAAAGAGAAGTGAAAATGGGCAGAGTAAAGCCTCTGCCAGGAGTCTCGCATATGCGGGTCAATGCCCACGTACACAAACAAGACCTCGTATACGCAGGCCCAACCCCGCATATGTAGAGCCTTAAGAATAGTGCTACATATGCATAAGTCCAAGCTATGTATGCAGGCTCGAGCCCATGCACATAGAAGCATAGACAGAAAATGTCCTTCGACATTTTCAAGCATATATCATCCAAAATCAATCCTAAACATGTTTCTACTCCTCCTATTATGTTAGGTTTTTATCTAAACCCATCCCACAAAAAAACTCAAGCATTTACATGGAGAAAAGCCCATCCAAATGAAAAATCAAAGAGAAACTTGAAAATGAGAAAAGTTTGAAAAACTTACAAATTTAGCCACAGGGATGTGATTCTCTGGCCGGTATGTCAATGAAGGAGGCTTCATTAATCTCACTACCCCACTCCAGTGGATAAGGAAAAATGTATTGGAGGAAAGGACGTAGGAAGTCTTCTTGGCCTTGGGTGCCATTCGAGGAGATGAAGAGAGTCTAGAAAGAGAATGAGAGAATGAGAGAGTTTTGAAAGAAGAGGAGAATCAGATGATGTGAGGAAAAAAGAGAAGAGAGAAGTTTTTATAGAGGAAAAAAAAAAGGGGGAAGTTGAAAAGTTATGAAGAATGTGAAGAGATGAGGGAGATGAAGAGAATGAAGAAGAAAAAGAAACTATTGGTAATCGTTGGGAAAAATGAAGAGGCGGGAACACACTTGATGGCTAAACTACGTGTAGCTTAGGCCTTACCACTAAAATACATGTAATTTAGTCATGAACAGTAAAAAATAAAAATAAAAAATAAAAATCTCGTGATTGCCCTAATTAGGCACAAAGTCACCAAGGACCCTAGTAAGCAGTAAAGGAAGTAGAAGACTCTTCCCCCAATGAAGCATGTACATCACATAAACTCAAGAACACTATCCCCAGTATGGAAGCAGAAGATTCTTCTCCAGCGTATCAAACATATCTAGAACATAATCCCCATGAAGGAGGTAGAAGATTCTTCCCTAATAAGGACACAGAAGATTCTTCCCCAATGAATCAAGTAAACCTAAAGTATCCCAAGTGAGGAAGCAAAAGATTCTTCCTCAAAGTCCTCAACATACCATGAAGGAAGCAGAAGATTCTTCCCCAGTGGATCACACATCTACAAAAGTTACACTACTCTTCAACGAGTCCATTTCTACTACTCCTTAGTGAGTTTCTCATCCCCAAGTAAGTCATAAAAGAGGTATAAGATTCCTCCCCATACATGCCTACTCCTTAGTGAGTTTTTACCACCCTTAGTGGATCCAACAACCAAGACTACTTGTGCACATATCCTCTGGGAATAGAACATTCAAGCACGGTAGAAAAATATAGAGATAGAGATAGAGAATGAAACCAAGGTCAACCCAGGGAAGAGCCTCACCAAAAAAGGTAGAGAAAGAAGCGAAAAAGACAAGAGGAGCAAGTCACCCAGAGAAGTTCAAGGCGGATGGACACCATAGAGACCGTATCCTTTTGTTGTTTGTTAGGTTAGGTCAAAAAGCACCCTTGTTTGTTTTTCTTCTTCTTTTTAAATGACTTTAGGATAGCGAGCCACTCGCCATTTGCTTGCAAGTGGCAAAACAAGTTCTAGGATAGTGAACTTGTCATTGTGCATTTCCCGAGCAACAAAGGTGGGACTTTGGACATATAAATCCTACGCAACTCTCTGGGGTTGCACCTTACCCCATGTATGCGTGATGTGTGCCACAGGTGTGAGTTGGGCCTAAGCCGTACGTCGAAACAAAATGTTTTGTCTTTTAGTCTTTTGATTTCATTAGCGAAGCTCATGAATCAAAAGTGGGGCATCTGTAGACACTGCATTTTGTACCCCTTATGACTTGGTCCCCCGTTCCCCACTAATGCCCAAACTCTAAGGCCCAAGGCCAGTTTAGAGCCCAATCAGATATCAAATTGACTTGAGGAGTGTTAAAATGAAAAATATAACCTTTTAAATGAGAAAAAAAAAATCTATTTTTAGAAATAAAATGACCAAAGTGACCCTCAGCCCATGTATGTGGGTAGAAGCCTACGTACATGGGCTAAAGCATGTGTACACAGGCACACTCCTACATGCGCAGCTAGGGTTTTAGAGACATAAAAAATGCAAGTTTTCTGCAATAATGGCTGAGATTTGGAATGAATCCCACATCATCTAAGAGTTGTTCCAAACCTCGTTTTTTCTACTATATAAAGCCTTACATTGTACATTTTCAAAACACACAGAAATCCCACGGGAAAAATACAAGATTCACTAGAAAATAATGAATCAAAAGGGAGTTTTTCACAAAATACCCTTAAGTCAATTTTGTTTGATTGGGACATTTTCTGACCTCCATCCTTTTAGTTTAATGTTGCTAATCACTTTCTTACTGGTTTGTGAATAGATTTGACTGAGGGAAACGGTAAAAAATCAAGCTTGGAAAGCTTTTGTGTGAGGTATCTAGTCTAAACTTTTCTTTTTCCTTTCTTTCATTTTCTACTTTTAAATCTTTTTGTTTGCTTTATTTGTTTGTTATAATATGTTTTACATTTTTATATGCTTTAAATGCATGTAGGTTGTTAGAATTCTTGTTTCGAGGTTCTACTCTGTTTTTGTGTTTTTAGGATTTCTAGGCAAGAATTTGCATATGCATAATCTTGTCTGCGCATGCAGGCTTGATTATGCACACACAGGTTTTTTCTTGCATGTGCAAACCGCGACCTAGAAACCCTAATTTTTATTTTTTTTGGTTTGTCTTGCTTTTGCTTTCACATGTTTGTTTTGTTTAACTTCTTTTCCATGTTTTATGCTTCAAAAGTCTCTATTTCACATGTTTGTTTGCTTGTTTGCTATCACATGTTAGAATTAAGATTTATCTTGCATTTGCTTTGTTTCAATGCCATGATCATGCATTCATATGCTTATTTTGTTTTGTTCGGAGACCAAATTCTATCAACTTTATTCCTCTTTGGACCCTTATTGATGCCGATAGAAATATTCCTCCTACTACAGTACTACGTCTTCTATTTTGCCTCAATAAAACTGTCTTTATTCAAAAAATAACAATAATACTAATAATAACCACAAAAATTAAATGGTTATTTTTCCAAAATTCTAGGTCCTTTCTCCACAGGAAAAAAAAAAGGGTACAATCGTCAAATTAAAAAAGGCAATAAGTGCCGTAAGAGTAAAGATATCATTTTTTTCCAACTTCCATAATCATGTCTGCACCGAAAGAAGATTGTGACAAAAGCGTTAAATGCTAGAGACAAGTCTGCACCGAAAGAAGACATCACTGGACTCCGGCTTTTGAGACAAAGGGTCAAGTTCTTTTTGGCATTATTTACTTTACTTTTCTTTTTTTCCCTGTCAAATCTAATATTGCGTGCCAAATGCTGTGAGTTTGATTTTGGGTGTGTTTAAATAGGAATATTTTAATAAAACTAAATTTTTTTAAGTATAAGTATTATAAATAAAGGTAAAAGTTAGATGAAATAATACAGTAATGTTCATAAATAGTATCAAAAAGTGCAATGAGACTCATAAAAAGTTGCAAAAATAAACTGAATAGTAAAACAATTTTAATTTTTATTCGGTGCCCAAACGCAGATTTAAGTTTATAGTGAGCGGTGGGTTTCAATCAATGATGGTTTAAAGGTTTTAATTCATTTTGAGTTCTGATCTGTATGATTTATTTTGGGTTTCAATAAAATATTTTGTTTTGTTTTGTTCAATGTTTTTTTTTTTTTTTTTTTTTTTTTTTCATGTTCTCAATAAATACACACAAATATATATATATATATATATATATATATATATATATATATATATATTTTGGAAAAGGTTTTTTCCTAAATTAGTTTGGAGAAAAATTATTCAAATATTTTTATATTTTTTTTATTGGATGTGAATTTCAAAAATATAAACGTTAGATTGCATGTTCTTATTATATCCTCTATATTTGCAAAGAAAATCAAAGATCAATAGCTATGTCATATCAAATGTTTAAATTTCAAATTTTTGTGGTTTTAAATTATGCGTAATAAATAACAATTAATAATAAATAACATTTAATTTGAATGAAATTTAACACGCGTGTTAAAAACACAAAAAACATGTAATCTAACAGTTAAATTTTCAAAATTCATATAAAACAAAAATATGTAGAATGATTTTTAAAAGTTTCTTTCTAAACTAGTTTGGAAATAAACCTTATTCATATTTTTCCTATCAAATTTGGTGTGAGTAAGGATCATCAAATAGCCCACGGCCCATAGCCCGACCCAAAAACCCGACGGCCCACCGGGCTATTGGGCGGCCCGGCCCGTCGTTATTGAGGCTCATAGGTAGCCCACTAGCCCAGTGGGTCAAGCCGTGGGCTAGCTTTTATGCCCATGGGTACCCGGTGGGCTAGCCCAGTTACCCAACCCGTTGGCCTAACCCATTGACCCAGCCTAATAACTCATAATTCATAACAAAAATATATAGGAAGTGTATGAAGAATTGATCTTGAGATATTATAGAGGAATTTCTTAAGAGAACTCCTTGAACCACTAAGATACTCAAAGTAATTGTGCTAAACTTAGTTTACTAAATATATATTTTTCTAGTAGTCTAGCAAATTTGAATTAACCATTCGACATTTTTTTTATTAAAGATAAAAATAAAAATCTATTAAAGCCTTAATAAAAAAAAAATAAAAAATAAAAATAAAAAAAAGGTTTCCATCAACAAAACAAAAAATTAAATAGATTTGACTGTAAAAAAATTTGTAATTAAGTATTACATTCTTTAATTCTTTCCTTTAAAAAAATAAATTAATTATTCCCTTATAAAAAATTGATTCTTTCTTTATAAAAATAATAAGATAATATGCTAACACAAGCCCATGAGTAGCCCATTAGGCCCAATCCGATAGCCCAGCTTGCTAAAGATAAAATGGGCATTGCCCATGGGCAGGGTCATGAGCTGAGGTTTTCTCTTTCGACCCAGCCCGACCCGGCCCGTTAACTAGTTAATAGTCCATTATGCCCAGCCCATTGTGCCCATAGGCCAAGTAAAAATGGGCCGGGCCGGCCCGACCCGGCCCATTGACGACCCTTAGGTGTGAGTTTCATTTTACATTGCAATGGCTGGTGGGTATTGATCATGTATGATTTGGTACTCCATTTCTAATTGAGTCCTCATTGATAGAGCTTGATTTATTGTTTTTATGTTTAAATTTAATTTTAATCTAAAAAAATTTTAGTATGAAAAGTATTTTTAATAGTTAATGATAATTTATTGGTTTTATCTTTCACTAGTCCACTATTTTATATTTATTTTAATGAGTTAAAATGTAATTATATCTTTTTTAATGAAAAGATGTAGACATTTATTTAAATGTGAATGCGTGATTATTATGAATATGTGCGAAATAGTAAAGGTGAGAAAATGTGAAAGAGTAAATTTTTTTTTTAGAAAACTGGCAATTTAACCCAACCTGCGGGCCCTTTTCAACTACGCTTTTTCTACGGGCGTTTAGTGCGATTTGGCATCCCGATGAGGTCGGAACTTTCCTCTTCTCCTCCCCCGCTAATCTAGTCTGAGCTCTCAATCAATTTCTAGCGTTACCGTATAAGAGTCTTGATAAGAATAGATTTCTAGCGCGTCCCAGTGTAAAAGAAGTCAAATAAGAACAGAAAAGTGAAAAGGGTTTAGTAGAAGTAATAGAAAATACTAGTTATTTCCTTTGTTTGTTTGGTTGAACTGAAAAGAAAAATAAGATTAAAAAATTTGTAATTTATACAGGTAGAAGAATCCAATTCAATTCTTTTTTTTCCCCCCTTTTTTGTGTCCAATTTCAAATATTTTCATGGACAAAATTTGGCTATAAATTATAACTAATAATAGGAAAATAATAGACGATAGTAATTTATACAGGTAGAAGAATCCAATTCAATTCTTTCTTCTTTTTTTTTTTTTTTTCCTTTTTTGTGTCCAATTTCAAATATATTCATGGACAAAGTTTGGCTATAAATTACAACTAACAATAGGAAAATAATAGACGATACGTGTTCCTGTCATATACATTGTACATGATTTATTAAATTACACTCTCTTTTTTTTTTCTTTTTTTTTTTTTATAAGAATTAAATTACACTTAACTGATACACTGGGGAAGAATCTTCTAGTTCTGTTAGAACCCTCATGAGGCCAAATGTTAAACTCATAGTTGATTTGTTAGGAAAAAGTGTTGATTCTTCTCTATATAGAAGCATGATAGGTAGTCTTCTTTACCTTACTGCTAGTAGACCTAACATTAGCTACAGTGTGGGAGTGTGCCAGATATCAGGCTAATCCCAAAGAGTCTCATGTGATTGCTTTGAAAAGAATCATTAAGTATGTCAAAACTGTTGGGGTTTATGCCCTAAAATTTAATTTATTGGTATTGAAAGCTCGGAAATGTGTTGAAAACACAAGAGCAATTTAGACCCCCCAATTAAAATTACGGCTCGATAGTTTTTATACTAACTTAATACAAAGTGCGGAATAGTGTAAATGCGAGCGAATAAGCAAATAAGCTACTCTAATCCATAAACTAAGCAACACAACAGTATAATGGAATATAAAAGAGTAGGGAAGAAAGATGCAAACACTGAAAACACCAAGACGTGTTTTCGAAGAGGAAACCGAAGAACTCAGCGAAAAACCTCTCTCCCACCCTCCAAGCGGAAATCGATCCACTAGACAATCAGTTGGGATACATGGGTTAGCAAGAGACCCGCCAAGCCTAATCTACCCAATGCACCTAAGCCCTCCAAGCTCCTACTCCAACAAGACTTCTCGGAACCGTGTCTTGTCTAGCTCTCCGGATCCCGCAACAAGCTCCATGTTGCATCTGCCATTCTAGGCTTCTTCCAATGCTTCCCAGTAGCACCAAAACGTCACTCAACACACTCAAAGGGTGAGGTAAGTGTTTGGGCTATCAACCTCTTAATGGTATGGAAATGGAGAAGGAAGAGTTGAGGAAATACTACAAGCAAGTGTATAGAGAAAGGTGGGGATGACAATCTCTAATTCCCAATGTGTTTGGTTAGGGTTTTCTCTCTGAAGCACTCCTGAACATTTGTGGGTAATGAGAGTATATATAGGATAGGTACAAAAAGTGTGAGTCAGTCAGTACAGGCTGGCAAAACAGAATGTCTCGCAAGTGTGCGGGAAGGCCTTACCTGCGAGATACTCGCGAGACATAGCTATCTCTATCCTGGCCTGACTCTTCGCATTCCAGCATGTGCAAGGCACATGACTCACTTCGCGGGAAGCTAAGTCACGACATACCCGCGAGAATCCTTCAGCCTCCAAATGCTTGAGTCTTCACATATTCTATCTATCACACAACCCTTACAACAAATCCCACAAACAATACAGGGTATGAACAATTGAAAGTGATTACAATCAAGTTTGGCATGGAATAAAAGCCAACAAAATACATAATTGTAAATAACAACTTTACAATCTCCCCCTTTGGCTATTCCGTGACAAAACCCTAAAACAGACTCTAAACTTAAACGTGAGTTTGGGAACAAAGGCAAAACTCACTCACACCTAATTCTAGATTCTGATGTGCTCTTGAAACATATGAACAAGTATCTCCTGAAACACAACAACACAATAACATCATTGTATGCAGAAAACTTGAAAAGCATATGGAGCAATAAAAGCATGATCAAGCAAAATGAAATAGAAACATTAGATCATGGCAAGATCAAACAAGCAATCACTATACAAAAGTGATCACTATGCTCATTCACACAAGGAATGAACATCCGGATATGCAAAATGATAAGCTCATTTAAAGAGAATCATTTGCAAATCCAACACTCAACCAATGCAAAATACACGAAGTATTTGCATCAAGGAACAGTCCTACTAGGGCACAAGAGTGTTGTATCGAAGTAGAGTGTATGACATTAAACTTCAAGTACACAAGCAAAAGGCTGCATACACAAGGAGCTGCATATGCATGGCACAAACCATAAAAGCCTACAAACAACATGCAATTAAACAAACCCTAAAAGTTTAGAAAAGTAACATGGGCACAAATAAGACAAGCTACATAGCATAGACAATCTCATAAAAGAACTACTGAAATTATACTGAAATAAGAACAGAGTAACAAAGATTGTTTAAAAACATAAGCAGTAAAACAGTTATAAAGACTAAAAGACACTAAATAAAACCGTCTGAAAAACCAATAACCAATGTTACTAATTTTCTAAACTATGCTCCCCCTAACGCTGTGCAGCCTCTGATCCAGCTCCCCTTCAAAATTTTCTCCCCCTTTTTGACCGAAATGGCCAAAGGGCTAGAACTCTTTAAACTCTAAATCCGAACCTTGCTCCATGGATAAGTCTTGTATTTGGGAAGAAAGCGCGGTGATCTAACCCTGAAGGTATGCAAACTGATCCGCAGTGTGCTGTACATGAGAATCCAGCACTGTAGACATCTGATCCATTTTAGCCAGCAATAGATCAAGTTTGCTCAAGCCTTGTGGTGGAGCAGAAGAAAAAGGCTGTGCAAATGGCTCTGGAGTCGAGGTGAACCTATCGATCTCCTCTTCTGTATCTCCACCCTCATCTTGTTCAACCCGAGGCTGTGGGATGGCATGCACACTAGTCTTGGAGCCCTTGATGTGAGTAGTGCTCCGAGTCAGTGTATGACCTCCAATGGGGTAGTCCCTCTGAACAACTGTGAGGCCACTGGGTAGCTTGATTTTCACCTTGGCAATCAATCCCATGATCAAGGAGGGGAATGGCACCACAGTCCGTGAGTTCTGCTTTGTGATGCTTTTCTTCAGGACATGCATGATATGGCCACAAATGTCGATCTCCTTATGAGTAAAGAGATCATATAGGAATCTTATTCTCAGAGCAGATAGAGTGGTGAGATTGGTGACCGGATACAGATTATGGATCATCACATAGCTTAGAGTCCTTATTTCTGGAGAGAACTTAATGATGTTCATGGATGATTTCTTCGGTTCACTACCAAGGAGTGTAATCATCTCAGTAGTAGAACCCAATCTGTCTTCATACGCAGCTGTGATTGGCTGAGATGGAGGACGAGTTTCCAAAAAATCTTGGATGATCTCTCTTGTGATCACAAACTCCTTGTGTCGTACCCAGCACTCAATAGTGTCTTCATTTACAGTGGCATTAGAGAAGAACTCTCTGATAATCTCTGAATAGACCACTCTAGTCGGGTTTAGCAGCTTGGTCCAAGTTCTATCTCTAAACACTTCAGGGATGAAAGTGTCCTCAAGAGTTTCCAGTTGAACAACTCTCTCCATAATGATTGTCCTGTCCTTATAGCAGTCATTGTACTTCATATCTGCTTCTGCGGACTTGAAGTGATCAGAATCAGTCCGTGCACGCTTGGAAGATGATTTCTTCTTAGCTGCATGTTTGGTGGGAGACATCTGCACAATTTCACCAAGAAGGAAAGGAACCAAAAAAAAAAAAAAAAAAACAAATACCAAAACAGAGCCCACAAACAAAAAAATGATTAGATTCAAGTTAATCCCAAAGCACATTAGGCAAGCCTAAAATAGATCAAAATCAACTCAAAGAGTTAGCAACAACATATAAAGCATGAAAAAAAAAGGCACAATGCATGAAAGAAGTGACTGTGCATGTGTGTGCAGCATGAGATGCATGAGGGTGTGCCTAGAGGGTGCCTAGATGTGTGTCTAGTGAATGCATCATGTGCAAAGTGTAGTAAACCATGAACCAAGACCAAACTAAGTAGAGTAAGGTTAAACATGTGGAAATACAAGAATTAGAACACATATGAAATGAAATAGGCACAAAAATGTCACTTGGACATTTTAACAAACACTTAGCATGCACAAATGCAAATCTAACATGAATAATGCATGAACATGGGAAAATCTACCCTTAATACATGATAAAATGCCACAAAAGAGCCAACAAAGATGCAGAAACACCAAATGGGACAAAGCCCAATCAAGAATTTGACAATAATTTGCCCAATTTTGAAGAACAACCCAAAAATTCGAAAAAACCCAAATATCAAAGCCATAACAAAAAAAACTGCATAATCTAAGCAAAAATAGAAAAAGAAATGTTTAAGAAACATACCTTGTGAAGGAAAATGCAGAGAAAATTGCTTGGATTGAAAAGGGTTGAATGGAATAGTGATTTAGGTGAGAGAGGTTCGAAGGAGTATAAGCGAGGGAAGTGTTTGTGATTTGAAAAATTGTCACATCAGCAATATAAAACTGAAAACACGTGTTTTTCGCAGGTTAGAGAGTAGCGATACAATCGCGAGACAACCGCAAAAATGGCCACTGAAGCACAAAAACTTTCGCGAGAAGCTTTAAGTCGCGAAAAAGTCGCGAGATAGTCACGAAAGTTTCTGTCTGAATTTTGAAAAAGTCCAATTTTTGGCCAAACAGCATTTCGCGAGAAGCTGTTGGTCGCGAAACAGTCGCGATACAGTCGCAAAAGTTTCTGTGTGACAAGATGAAAACTTAATTCCCTCAATCCTTTTTCGCGGGAAGCTCTAAGTCGCGAGCTTCTCGCGAAACACCCTTGAGCAAGTTTTTGAAGAAAAACACAAAAATGCATTTTGAACAAAAACAAAAGACACGAAAATATAAAATCACTTTCAAAAACAAATAAAACACTCAAAAATCTTTTTGGGTTTGATCAACCAGTTCTTGAGCATACACATCACATTTGAACAAGTACAATCACACAAATGAGATAGGCATTGATTAAATCAAAGACTTGTGTGTTGTGTGTGAGTATCTAATGTGGAATAGTTTATAGACCAGAGTGAAACTTCAATGATCAATTCAATCGAGTCATACACAACTGATACGAAATCCAGTGGACTATCTCCATTATAGAAATGAGTATATATGACCTCCCACACATTGAATACAAAACTCAGAAGCTTTTCATTTGGTTTCTGCTTAAAGCATAACACTTGGTCCAATTTATTTTGTTTGGACAAGAACATCTCATTTTGAGGTTAGTGCTTGAAATTTATGATATTTCAACATTAATGATTAGCCTTTGGCTTTTTGAGCACCATAAAAAGAAACATTAAGAAGAATCGCTTTCCCTTTTTCCTAGTCAAATACTAGTGTGTGCGACAGGCTTTTGTAGCTCGATATCTCTTTTCATTTGGAGATTTACATTTGGTGAGATCTTTTTGCAAAAACATAAAAATAAAGTGGGAAGAGATATAGACACAAGTCTATGCAAGTATCAAGACCAGCAAGACTATTGACCAATTATTCATGACAAGTTTGAAGATCTATTTACAATAGTCACACATAGTGTTCAAGATTTCTCCCACAAAGAAATGAGTGCATACAGGACAAGCCAAGATCGTAAATGCACTACGCCATAAGTACGAAGGTACTAGGCCAAACTCACATGTGACATACATAAAACAAGTGATCAAACTTTTGAGATTTTTCAATTTTTATGGGTTTTTGAATTTTTTGAACACACCAAAAACAGAACAAAAATAGCTGGTACAAGCCAACCAGATAAAATAACAACAGCAAAAAGAAAGCAATGCATGAAATATTGTAACAGCAAATGTCCCTAAACATTGAAAGAATTTATGCATGGACATGTTATAATGCTTATGCATGAGTACCCCTCTTCACCCACACATCACGTGCGTTTGGGGTGATATCCTTGACGGATTGGGTATGAGAGTTTGGACTTTCAAACCTTCTGGTGAAACTCTCCAAGCAACTGGTGAAGGCACCGATCATTTTCATCACATCCGTCATACCGGGATCACGATTTTGACTTCTTGGTTGCTCACCACCCCAAGATCTCATTTCATTTCTCCTTCCTCGTGATCGAGGTCCGCTTGCATTGTTGTTTGATCTCAGCTTTTGACAATTGGGTCTGGTATGTCCTTACAATCCGCAATAATGACACACATAATCTGTTCTGGGACTCCGTTGTCATCTTGGGAGAGATCTTCCTCTAGTTTCATGTCTAGCCATAGACTGATTTTGGGGCTTATTCACCATTCGTTGCTTAGCCACATTCTCCCTTTTTACATCCTCATCTTTCTCAGGAATGGGCTCTTCGACAACCGTCTCGTTTGCCTTTACAAACTTTACTCCTTTGGTGACTTTGGCCGATGAGCAGCTTCCTCCGGTGTATCCCAACCCGAACTTGTCTGAAGAAGGTTTTTGAGATGATATAACATCTTCTAACTTCTGAGAGAAGACTCTCTCTATCTTAGCCTAAGCTTGCACAACCTCTTGCTCAAGAAATCTCACCTTCGTATATGCTTCAGACAGCTCACCATTTAGTGTTTCAATCTCACACTTAGCCTCTTTATATCTGATCAAGAGACTTCTGTAATCTTCCTTAGCTTTCTTCATTTTCCTTACAGCTGCCTTGGCTACTTTGGAATACTCTCCCGACTTCTTAACTAGTAAGGAGTAATTTTCTTAAAGATTAGCTATATTCTCTTCCTCTTCAGCATCTGATTCTTCCATAATCCCAATAGAGTCTGAGTCAGAATGCTCACCAAGCTCCTTTACAAGTGCACCCAAATCATCCGATGACTCCACATGAGCAATGGTCATGAAGGCAGAATAGTTTCCCTCTCCGTCACAGCTTTCTTCCAAGTCAGAATCAGAAGATTCTGAATCACTGAGGGTCGTGGCATAAGCCTTGCCTTTTCCTCTCAGAAAATTTGGACACTCCTTCTTTAGATGTCCATGGCCATTGCACTCATAGCACACAATATCTGAAGAAGGCTGAGAATCCTTCCCTTCTTTCCTCGTAAACTCTTTCCTATCACCTCTTGAAGATGTAAATTTCCCTCTATTGAATGGTTTTCCACTATTCTTCATTTTCAAGAATTTTCGAAAGTTTTTCGCAAGATACACTACTTCTTTCTCCACTCCATCATTTTCGGAAGGATCATCCATTCTTTCGATGATGATTTTAAGAGCAAGCGATTTACTCGTCTTATGGGAAGGTAGTCCAAGCTCATACGTTTGGAGTGATCCAATCAGCTCTTGGATCTTAATTTCTTCCAAATCCTTGCTTTCCTCAATGGCTGTGACTTTTGCCCGAAAGCTCTCCGGTAAGGACCTCAAAATTTTTCTCACCACCTTAGTATCTTCAATCTTCTCCCTAAGATTGAGTTTAGCAATTACAATTTCATTGAGCTTCCCATAGAATGAATCAAATGGTTCATCATCCCCCATCATGAGCTCTTCAAATTTGGTGGTAAGCATATGAAGTTTTGTGTCCTTAACTTTCTTCGTACCCTCATATGTCGTTTCCAAAATCTCCCAAACTTCCTTCGCTACCTTTATGTGAGAGATCCTGTGGAATTCATCAGGAGACACACCACAAAAAATAGCATTTAACGCTTTACTATTAGCATTGGCTGCTGCGAGAGCTGCCTTATCCCAAGTGGACTTAGGATCAGTCGGCTTGGTCCAACCAATCTCAACTGCATCCCAAACAGTATCATCTATAGAGCATAAAAATGCTCTCATTCTGATTTTCCAGAAAGCATAATTGTTCCCATCGAAAAATGGTGGAACTGTGAGCAATTCAGACCGGTCCATCTCAAATAGGGTCAAGGAACACACTCAGGTATTTAAACCACAGCGAGTGTACCCGCTCTGATACCAATTGAAAGCTCGAAAATGTGTTGAAAACACAAGAGCAATTTAGACGCCCCAATTAAAGTTACGGTTCGATAGTTTTTACACTAACTTAATACAAAGTGCGGAATAGTGTAAATGCGAGCGAATAAGCAAATAAGCTACTTTAATCCATAAACTAAGCAACACAACAGTATGATGGAATATAAAAGAATGGGGAAGAAAGATGCAAACACTAAAAACACCAAGACGTGTTTTTGAAGAGGAAACCGAAGAACTCAGCGAAAACCCTCTCTGCCACCCTCCAAGCGGAAATCGATCCACTAAACAATTACTTGAGATACATGGGTTAGCAAGAGACCCTCCAAGCCTAATCTACCCAATGCACCTAAGCCCTCCAAGCTCCTACTCCAACAAGGCTTCTCGGAACCGTGTCTTGTCTATCTCTCCGGATCCCGCAACAAGCTTCATGTTGCATCTGCCATTCCAGGATTCTTCCAATGCTTCCCAACAGCACCAAAATGTCACTTAACACACTCAAAGAGTGTGGTAAGTGTTTGGGCTATCAACCTCTCAATGGTATGGAAATAGAGAGGGAAGAGTTGAGGAAATACCATAAGCAAGTGTATAGAGAAAGGTGGGGATGACAATCTCTAATTCCCAATGTGTTTGGCTAGGGTTTTCTCTTTGAAGCACTCCTGAACATTTGTGAGTAATGAGGGTATGTATAGGATAGGTACAAAAAGTGTGAGTCAGTTAGTACAGGCTGGCAGAACAGAATGTCTTGCGAGTGTCTCGCGGGAAGGCCTTACTTGCGAGATACTCGCGAGACACAGTTGTCTCCATCCTGGCCTGGCTCTTCGCATTCCAGCATGTGCAAGGCACATGACTCACTTTGCGGGAAGCTAAGTCACGACATACCCGCGAGAATCCTTCAGCCTCTAAATGCTTGAGTCTTCACATATTCTATCTATCACACAACTCTTACAACAAATCCCACAAACAATACAGGGTATGAACAATTGAAAGTGATTACAATCAAGTTTGGCATGGAATAAAAGCCAACAAAATACATAATTGTAAATAAAAACTTTACAAGTATGTCATAAATAATTAAATTGTTTAATTATATGAGACTATTTATTAATAAACTAATGGAACATTATCATAGTCCATGAAATTTATTGTATGTGATTTATGTGAAAAGTCACAGAAGATGTAAATCACAAGTTTCTTGTAAACTCAAAATGTAATTTGTAGTCAGTAATGAAATTGGGCGTTTTATCTGCGAAGACTATAACACATCAACTAAGATGATTTATCTTGATCATGGAAGTGGAAACTTCTAGTTGATGTGCCTTAAGAGTTAAGACATATTGAACTAGACCACTGTGAGATTAATTATTCAATCAACAACTGTTACCTGAATAATTAATCTCACAACTTCTAATTTCATAGACTCTTAATCCTGAGATGGTAGTGAACCCGATCATGAAATGTAAGTTACTTTGATATATCAGGAGTGAGATCTAATATTCATGGTCAAAACCTCAGTATGTTGGGTAACCAACGTAGTGTTGAGGAAACACATATTCTCAAGATGGAATCCATAATCTCTTTCCATAGAGACACAAAATATCCTCTTGAGATAAGTTTAATGGGAACTGGTTATTCAGAGCGCTCACTTTAGTAAGGAGTTAGTAAAGCTTATATTTATTGAAATTGAATTTCAATAAATGTGAATAACTAAAAAATTAAACCGGGTACTCAAGGATAAAATAGTTGTTTACAAAGTGACAGTTCTTTTTGACTTTGTTCACTATGGATATTTCATGGAAGGGTCAAATGATATTATTAGAGTCTTGGGATATAATTTATTAATAAGGTCAAGAGTGAAATTATATTTATAGAGTGATATTAAATATAATTAATAGTAACTTTGGACTTGTCAAGAGTTGACAGAAAAGCCCAAGGCCTGTTGGAGCTAGAGTCTTAGTTGTTCCATTTGGTCCCATCTTAAGCCATAAACTAAAACCCAATTGGATAGGCCTAAAAGGCTAACCCAATTAGATAATCAGTTTTTATTTAATAAAAGTTATTAAATAAAGTAACTACCAAAGCAGTTAGAATGTACGTATGATGAAAGGAAAAGAAAACAATTTTTCTCTACAAGGAGAAGAAGAAGAACTTTCTTTGAGAATCAACATACTTAAAGACTGATTGAAAGACCACACTTCTTGGGCACCATATGGAATTGAGATGAAGATTAAAGGTATTCTCAAGTCTTAGTTTTGAATTTCACTGCATCAAGGTGCACTTTCTATTCTTTGTTCTAGAATTCAAGGTTACATGTTATCTCTCATAAATGAAGTAGATCCGTGATTGTTGCTTCCGCTGTGTGTTTTGTATGAGATGCAAAACTAGATTTTCCAACAAAAACAAATACCGATTTTGGTGTGTAGTATAGCAAGGACACCAATGATGTCTTAGGTAGGTATTTTGATGTAGATTGTGCTGGGAATACTGATGATAAAAAAAAGTACTTTAGGGGGTTGTTTTTATGTGGGTAATAATCTTGTCTCCTAGATAAGCAAAAAACAGAATTTCATCTCATTATCCACTGTTGAGGCTAAATACATTGCTGCCGATAGCTGCTGCACCCAACTTTTGTGGATGCAAAAACTTCTCCTTGATTATGGTATTCGTCAAGAAATCTTACCATCTATTGTGACAATACCAGTGCCATTAACATCTCTAAAAATCCTGTTCAACATTCTCAAACAAAACATATAGAGATTCGACACTACTTCATTTAAGAGCTTGTCGAAGATGGTACTCTCACTCTTAAGTTCATTCACACTGATGATCAGAAGGCTGATTTGTTCACCAAACCTCTTGATAGCAAACGGTTTGAATTCCTACACCAAAACATTGGTGTAATCTCCATGGAGTGATCTCTCATCTTTCTCCTCCTTCCTCATTCATTTGCATCTAGTTTTATGCTATGTTTTGTTTATCATGTTTTTGTTTATTAGTTTTCAGTTTTTGCTTTATTTTTATTTTTATAAAAATAGAAATAAATTTTTTTTTAAAAATCAGAGAAATACAAAAACAGTGTGTTTTGTGTACATTGGTACTTGTGTACCTTGGATGGCCATTGAAACAAAGTTTTCTAAACTTTGTATCTTTTGTAGCGTAGATAAGTATCTCTGTAAGGTTGAATTTAATTGACCATCTTGTTGGCTTTATTCCATACCAAATTTGATTGTATTTTAGTAATTAGTAACCTTGTATTTAGGTGGGAATCATGTAAGGGTAGTAAGTGAGAGAGTGTGAAGAAATGTTCAAGATTGTGCAAGGATGTAGAGACTTGCGGGTGACTCACGACTGGCAAGCCACCAACTGCAGCACACGAGTGAAGTGTGCGAAAAATGAACAGTCGCGCCAGTTGGAGCATTATAGGACAAAAAGTCCAACCTGCCGTTCTGTTATCTCACGGCTTGAACTTGCGACTCAATCAAGTCGCGAGGTCAAGCTGCCAACCAGCTCTGTTTTGAAAAACCTAACTCTTTGCATTCCATTCTCACCCTAGTATAAATACCCCTTATACCCACGAAATGTAGAAAACTTCCAAACAGAATTTTGAGAGAGAAACCCTAGAGAAAAATAAGATTAATTCATCCACAATCTTCACATAGAGACTCTTCAAATTCTTCTACTTTCACCCTCTTCATTGTTACATCATTGAGAGGTTTTTAGCCAAATCCTTTTCTCACCATACCCACATTTGTGAGAAGGCTATTTAGTGCTTTGGGAAGCAGTTAGAAAGGGACCAATGGTTATTTGTTGATGTTATGAGCTATAGCGGAATTCGGTAAGCTAAAGAAGAAATAGGTTCGACGCAATCTCGTTGGAGCAAGAAGTTTAGAGGGCTTAGGTACACTGGGTAGATTAGGCTTAGAGGGTCTTTTGCTGTTCATGTATCCCAACTACATTCTTTAGTGGATTATTTACCGCTTGGAGGGCGGTAGAGAGGTTTTACGCCGAGAGCTTCGGTTTCCTCTTCGATAACACATCGTTGTATTATCTTTGTGTTTGCATCTCTCTTGCCTTAATCTTTGCATTTAATTTCTGTTATGAATATGATTTTATTTGGTTTAGATTGTTTACAATTCTGATATAAGCTTTTATTCATTTTCTGCACATACATTGTTTGATATTAAGCTTGAATTGGTAATTTGTAATTTGGGGGTCTAAACGTTCATAGTGTTTTCAACGCTATTTGAACTTTCAATCTCAATGCACAACTAATCAAGTGAGTTTTGTGGCTCGTGTTTGCGATGAGTAAGATTAAGAAATCACTTGTACTTAACACTCATATCACTCTTTTTAATGAGGAGGACTAAAAAAATCTTAAGAGAAAGGCATAAATAACCATCTCACCACTAAAACTTGCTAATCATGAAATAATATCTGTATGCTTTGACATAGCAAAATTATAATATTTTTGGCTTATCATAATTGGGTATTTCTTCTCTCTCTTATATGCCCATGCATGATATGCTCGACAGAAAAAGAAAAAAATATGCAAAGAAAATTAAAAGCAAAAAGAATCAAAATGCTTTTAAATATGGTTACAAGCGTGTTTCTAAGAGATGTAGGAGTTATATGATGTACATCAAAGGTGATAGTCCCCATCAAGCAGTATGATTGTGTGTGAGTGTAATTGATTTTCTCGTATCTCAAATCATTATAACATGAGACACTTATGCAATCTTGTGATGTTTTCACACACAACATGCAAATTCTTTGCTACCTTTTATACATGTGCAGGAACAATGTGATTTGGCCATCATAAGGAATACATGTGTGCTCACTAACCTGTCTTGACTTGTTTTTGAAACATAAAATTGGTTAGACTTGTGTGTGTGTGTGTGTGTGTGTGTGTTTTGAATCGTGAATGCTTTGCATTTTTCTTGTTAAGAGATGTTTTTGGGAGTTTAACATGCTGATTGGATCTTTGGTTGGGTAGCCTGCTTGATTGCATTCACTTCTGTGTATTTTCTCTCTTTGAAAAACTGTTTTTATCAAGCTCAACAGCTTCTTGACAGATCTCGACAAATAGCTATCTATCGAGACCCTTGGACTTCTTTTTCTTGACAAATCTTATCGCATCTTTGATCCATCAAAGCTTTCTAGAATTTGTCTTGATAGCTTCTCAATAGATTCTCGATCCATTGAGAAAGTTTCTACCTACTGGATAGCTTCTCGATAGCTATTCGATCCATCAGGGTACTTTTGCCGTTGATAGATTCTCGATAGCACCTTGACAAATTTATCTGTCGAGAATTAGTGCTCAACAGATCTCAACAGATCCTCGATCCATTGAGATGCAATTTTCTAATAGCTTCAGCACGAATCAGATCTTTTTTTTTTCCTATCTCTCTCAACAGAAACCTGCCTTTTCACCTCCCAAACACTCTCTACCCTCTCTAAACCTCAAACCCACTTGGATTTCGGTGTGATCTCTCTTTCCTTCATTCTTCATGCATTTAGACCTAGGTTTTAGGTTTCCTTAAAATTTAGGGGTCTTTGAAAGTCTTTGAGTATTCTGTGAAGTTTTTGGGTTGGGTTTTGCTTATATGATGTTATATACTCATGCATTGCATTACATTTGCATTTTTACAATGTTTCATGCATTATAGATGTGTGTTTATATGTTGAAACTTGTGTGTTGTTAGGATTGGATTGGGTTGAACCCATGATGCAATTTTTGTTTGCATGTCACATGCTCATGCATATTTTCATGTATATGTACCTTTTCAATTCCTTTTTTGGTGCTCTTTGTAATTGGTGCTTTTCTGTTTGTCTTTCTCTCTCTCTCTCTCTCTCTCTCTCTCTTATAGTCTGCGCATGGCACCTAAGCGCAAATCTACTCTGTCTCATAACCCTTTTCATTCTGGGGCATCATCTTCTGATCCTACTTCTCTTTATGTCAGGTTCCGTGATGAGAAGTCCCATCAAGACTTCTCGGAGAACTTCTCCAGACATGGTGTTTATTCGGAATGCCACATGATTCTATCGGACTTTTCTGATACTACTCTACTGACTATCATTCATAGGCAAGGATGGGAATCTCTATGTGAGATACCTGTGAGCTGTCCCACTATGATCATACAAGAGTTCTACTTCAATATGCACTGTTTTGATTCTTCTATGCCTTATTTTATTACTCATGTACGGGTACACTTATAGTAGTTACTCTGGAGCTTATCTCTGAGGTACTACATGTTCCGAAGGTGGAGTTTCCTGACTACCTCAATTGTCCTCATCTGTGGACTGTGTCCAAAGACGAACTCTTGTCTCTCTTTTGAGAGACACCTTTTCATGGGGTGACTGTCAAAACACCTCATGCTTGGGCTTTGCAATAGGTCCGAGGTTTCTTAATATGGTAATGACATTTGTTCTCCATTCCTTGTCTGACTATAACTCCATTACCAAGCCTTGTGCTTGCTTTTTTCTTTCCCTCCTTGAGGACCTTACTATAGACTTTCCCTCTCATTTCATTCTCTCCCTTATAGATGTCTATAAGGATACAACAACTCATGATAAGCTTATCTTTCCTTCTGCTATCACAAGGATCATTCGCCATTCCTCTGTCTCCTATCTTGAGTCTGCTCATTTCACCATCATGGGTGTCATCAGCTTTGACAAAATGCATTTTACTTATAATTTGGTAGATCTAGGATGTATTTAATACTTTAAGGAACAAGAGTTTAAAACCATGCAAATCTGTCCAAGAATCAAGTGAAGAAGTGCTATTCAATAAAGCTCAACAGATTGCTCAACAAATGTATCTATCGAGATTTATTATATAATTCTTGACCGCTCTCAGCAGAAGCTGTATCTATCGAGAATTATGAAATTCAGATTTCTAGATTTGTTTTTCACGTATATCCAAGCTATTTATGTAGGGTTTCTTTGCTCATAATCCTAAACATATATAAGGATTATTTTAAAGGCTGTTTCACTTGATGCTGTTGGAGAAATATGATTTTGTATCTCATACAAAACACACACAACGGAAGCAATAAAAAAAAAAAAACAGATCTACTTCAATCTTGAAAGATAAACATGTAACCATGAATTCTAGAATCAAAGAATAGAAAGCGTATCTTGATGCAGTGAATTTCAAAACCTTGACTTGAGAATACCTTTAATCTTCATCTCAATTCCACATGGTGCCCAAGATGTGTGGTCTCTCAATTAGACCTTTTGTACATAAACTCTCAAAGAAAAATCCTTCTTTTTCTCCTTGTGGAGAAAAACTGATTTCTTTTTCTTTTCATCTTACGTACGTTCAAAACTATTCTCATAGTTTCTTTATTTAATAACACATATTAAGTAATGACTGATTTCTAATTGGGTTAGCCTTTTGGGCATACCCAATTGGGCTTTAGTTTGTGGCTTGAGATGGGACCAAAGGGACCAATAAGACACTAGCTCCAATGGGCCTTGGGCTTTTCCATCAACTCTTGACAAGTCCAAAGTTACCATTAATTATATTCAATACCACTATAAGAATATAATTGCACTCTAGGCCTTATCTATAAATTATATATCAAGACTTTATTATACATTCAACTCATTCATTAAAATATTCGTAGTAATACAAAGTCATTACTATTGACTTTAGCCTAGTATTTTGCATAGCATAAAGACTTCCTATCGATTTGATATAAGGAACCGTCTTATATGCTCTTCCTTTTATATATCTTAGGACTATAGTCCTATATAAAGGAACTTCAAATTTTAAAAGGAAAGAATCATTTCTTAAAGTATTTCAAGTTATACTTGGCTAGAATCTAATCTATTTAAGTAGTTTGAGATAGATCTAATATCCTAATTTCTGAATTTTAACAAAGTTATAATTCTTAGGATGTGACTAGTCTTTCCCAAGTACTTTATATCAAATTGGACTAGACAACCCAAAACTCCTTTGATGACAATAACTCTATATCATTCTAAATGATTAGAATGTCATCAACATTCATTAAGAAATTTATTATTCTATATAGCTTTTACACACATAAGGCCTTTTAATTCTTGATCAAAATTGAATAATTTGATTTCTTGATAAAAAATGATATTTTATGGTTCATATGCTTGCTTTAGTCCATAAATGGAATTTAAGCAACTTGCATGCTAAACACTACTGGTTCTTTGCTATGAACAAGTCAAGCTACATCATATAGATGTCTTCCTCAAGATTGCTACTAAGAGAAGCTTTCTTGATATCCATTGCCATATTTCATCCAAATGAAATATAATGGATAAGAGAATCTAGATAGAGTCAAACTTGCCTATTGGTGAAAAAATCTTTTCACCACTAGTCTTGACTTTGAAGGTTTGCACCTTCAAATCTATCAATCTCATTTACTTATAGACCTATTTGAAAACAATAGGCTTAATGCAATTAAGCGCTTCTACAAGTTCTAGACTTTAAATAGAATTTAATTCTATTCACATAACCTTGAATCAGTAATCCATATTCATATCATCTATTGCCTTTACATAGGACCGAGGATCAAATTCATATCCTTGTGGAATAACTACAAAAGTTTATTCCAAAACTATGAATTTATTTGGTAATCCTCCCACTAAAATATTGTACCCGTGTATTAGCTATATATCTAGAATAATGTCTTGTGATGTATCTAATACAACCATCTCATTTCCAAATGTACTTTATAGTTGTCCTATAACAAATTTTGACATTTTTCTTCTAAAACAATCTACCTTTACTTTAAAAGAGCCCTATTCCTCCTTTATGTATGCACTAACTTAAAGAAGTCATTGGAACTTCATTCCTTTATGAAAAGACGCCCTAGATCATATTATCCTCTAAATAGAATTCATAGATTGTGAATATAACAAAATAATGGTTCTAAAAGCCCATCTTTCACCAATCTCGAATACCATTTAGATTAATAAGATCTAGACATAAGTGCCAAAACATACAAAACCAAAGGACGGAAACTTTTTCTTTAAAAAGTAAAACATATAAATTTCCATCTAGAAAACAATCGTGGACAATGCTTAGCTTTACCAAAATAGAAACAATTTCCTTTTGGTCATGCTTTTGAGACTAATTTTCTTTTGGCAATTACTAGGGCAACTAACTTGTCCAACTGTTTGGTATTATAATTCCTTTTCTTATCACCCTTACCTTTCGGTTTAGGCTAAGAATTTGAATTAAATCATATTGATCCTAGCCTTAGCTTTTAGGATGTCTTCCGTTATGTAAAATTCACTAATCAATTCAGATAATATAAAAAGAATTTATTTTCAAAACAATCTGAATTGATCAAATGATTCTAACAAGAACTTGTGGATCATATCCACATGAGATTAACATTTAATCTCTGCATCCAAGAATTCCAATTCATTTTAAAATAAAATATTTTCATAAAATGACATAGAATTGGAACTCCTTAAGCTTTTCTTAGCACTCAATGTAATTCATACCAAACATCTCATTTAGACTTAATATAAAGTCTAAGTTTAGTACTAACTCTTGCATCTCATGCAGTAGCACAATTGAGATAGAAGCCAACATAACATATTAGCATTTCAATGGAGACTATGATCATATCATAAGCTATCTTCCATAAATGCATCATGTATAGGAAATTATGACAATGCTGAATCAAAACATGAATATGTACTTTAGCTCCTTTAAGCACCATGTCCAAAATTATTTCTTAGTTAATGTGATTCAACTAAAATAGTAGCTAGAGGGCAAAATTTATGACAACTTTATATTGAGACCATGAACTTAAATACCAGGACATTATCATTTTGCATCCATAACCATATAATATGGAACCCGAAAACCATACTATACTAGGTGCAACGACAACCAAATCCCGCAATTAATATTCCTCGGAAGCGAGATCATACCAATCACTATGATCAGGCGAGAATTATTCTCATTATTAATGTTATCATGGTAACTCTTACCAAACAAAAATAATTTGCCGCTTTTCCTTTAGCGTCTAAGTAATAATGACATAGCTCTGAAGGGAGGTTAACATTACACTTAGTCTAATGTACACCATTGCCTAGAATCAATGTGAGTCACCAAGTAACTCCACGAAAGTGTGGCCATTCTCAATGTAAAAACACACTTCATCTATCACTAAGAAGTTTAATCTGTAGTACCATGAATTAAACACCCTGCGAAGGGAGCAAGGCATATACGCCAAGGCGAGGTGCCTAATCACACTACTATAAACCAGCAATGGAGGCCGTGAGAATCAACCCTTGAATCTCTCTCTCACTAGAAATTTTAAAACAAGTGAAGTGTCTTGAAATCATTGTAATCTAATCACAATTTTAACCTTACACATCAAGTGTGTTTAATTGTTTAAATTCAATGTGATGTAACTATGTCACGTCACAATAGTGTAATGAACATTCGCGCAATCACAAAGAAGTTTAACCTTGTAATCCATGAAGTAAATACCCTCCGCATGGAATGCAAGACTCGAAGTCAAGACAAGGTATCTATTCACATTACAATAAACTTAACAAAAGGGCTGGATTAAACACCCTCCGAAGGGAGCAAGGCATATACGCCAAGGCGAGGTGCCTAATCACACTACTATAAACTAGCAATGAAGGCCGTGAGAATCAACCCTTGAATCTCTCTCCCACTAGAAATTTGAAAACAAGTGAAGTGTCTTGAAATCATTGTAATCTAATCACAATTTTAACCCTACACATCAAGTGTGTTTAATTGTTTAAATTCAATGTGATGTAACTACGTCACGTCACAATAGTGTAACGAACATTCGCGCAATCACAAAGAAGTTTAACCTTGTAATCCATGAAGTAAATACCCTCCGCATGGAATGCAAGACTCGAAGTCAAGACAAGGTATCTATTCACATTACAATAAACTTAACGAAAGGGCTATTTTAGCACTACCACTCGTTATTTGGGTCTTTCTTAAATAATTGTGATCCCATCACAACTAATAACCTTGCACTTGATAAAGACTCTAATCTTATTAGAATCACTAACTAAAATAGAAGTCCTAAACTATTTAGGATTCCTTAAACACTAATGAATCAAAAATTAGTTATATAGAACTCTATCCTTAATTTACTAGGCAAAGTATTCTAATCTCATTAGAAACTATATAACTTTAATTAGAATTTTAAGCTCATTAAAAACCTCTACTTAAAATAAATGAAGGACTATTAATCATAAAATGATTTAGTACCAAGAGTTCTATTTAACTAACATCTTTGATCTCATTAGGTCTATTAGTTAGAACCATGTGTAATCTAATCACACATAACCTTACTCTTAAAAAACTTGAAAACACTTAGAAAAAATTCTGATTTTCTTTCTTTCGATCGATCGAATGTGACTCTCGATCGATCGAAAAAATTAAAAAAAAAAAAATTGAACTTGACCACCTGACTTGTTCGATTGATACTCGATTGCCTCTCGATCGATCGAAAAACAAATTCGATCGATCGACTATCAATCGAAAATCAATCTAATTAAAAGGTCTGATCATTGTTTCACTCGATCGATCGAAAGTGATTTTCGATCGATCGAAACTCATGAAACTCGAATTTCCAAAAATTTCTAAGGCAGTTTTCTAGGGTTTTTCTTGAACAAACAACTAACTTTTTTTGACATCTTCATTGTTCTTCCATCAAAAACACTTTTGATTTTATCAACGAAGATATACAGATCAAACATTAAGGTTTTCAAGATCATTATCAAGAACCCTAATAATGCTAGAAACCTTGAAAACATAATCCTAATCTCATTAGAAATAAATTTCATTATCCTAGCATTAACTTAATAGCATGTATATCAGTAAACTAGAAAAGAAAATTCCTTGAAGTTTACACAGATATTTTTCCAAAGAAACAACATGCCCATGGCCAAAATTAATATATCAAGATTCTAAGAATGCAAACATTAAAAGGAACTAAATTAAATTGGGTTGTATCACTGCCTTATATCAGAATTCAAATGCATATGAACCAATATAAAATACGGATTGAATGAATCCTTTATATTAACACATGCAAGAAGGCCATCAAGACAATTAACATTAAATTGTCTTATTATACATCCAAGCGGTGCAAAGCATAATTCACGCACTTGACAGTTACATTCAATAGTCAATTATAACCAAGCCGTGCATAACAAAAGTAAACCCATTCGCAAGATGTGTAGATGGTGTCCTTGATGAATACAAACACCAAAAACATACGGCACTAAACAAAAGTTACAGCCGTGTCCTCTTGGAACCATGCAAAACAATATATCGCATATATTGATCAATGCCCACAGGGTTTATGGAACAAAATTATGTAGAAACTTTACTACAGAAAATTAAATCACCAAGAAAATGTTTTTTCTTTGATTCTAAAATTCAATCACATGTTATACAAGCATGATATTGAAGACCGCTCTGATACCATTTGTTGGAGAAATCTGGTTTTGTATCTCATACAAAATACACGCAGCGGAAGCAAAAAAAAGAAAAAAAAGAAAAAAAAGAAAAAAAGGGATTTACTTCAATCATGAAAGATAAACATGTAACCATGAATTCTAGAATCAAAGAATAGAAAGCGTACCTTGATGCAATGAATTTTAAAAACTTGACTTGAGAATACCTTTAATCTTCATCTCAATTCCACATGGTGCCCAAGATGTGTGGTCTCTCAATCAGTCCTTTTGTACATAAACTCTCAAAGAAAAATCCTTCTTTTTCTCCTTGTGGAGAAAAACTGATTTCTTTTTCTTTTCATCTTACGTACATTCAAAACTATTCTCATAGTTTCTTTATTTAATAACACTTATTAAATAATGACTGATTTCTAATTGGGTTAGCCTTTTGGGCGTACCCAATTGGGCTTTAGTTTGTGGCTTGAGATGGGACCAAAGGGACCAATAAGACACTAGCTCCAATGGGCCTTGGACTTTTTTGTCAACTCTTGACAAGTCCAAAGTTACCATTAATTATATTCAATACTACTATAAGAATATAATTGCACTCTAGGCTTTATCTATAAATTATATCCCAAGACTTTATTATACATTCAACCCCTTCATTAAAATATTCGTAGTAATACAAAGTCATTAATATTGACTGCCACTTTGAAGATTACTACATCTTAATCCTTGAGTACCTAGTTTAATCCTTTATGTTATTCATTATATATTTATGAAATCCAATTCCATAAATATATACTTTAGTAACTCTTTATAAAAGTGGTTGGGCCCAACACTCTGAATAACCAAACTCATTAAACTTATCTCAAGGAAATATGTTATATCTCCGTTAAGAGATTATGAATTCCATCTTGAGATTATATGTTCCATCAACACTAAATGCGGCTGCCTAACATACTGAGGTTTTGACCATAACTTATAGATCTCACTTCTGATATATCAAAACAACCTACATCTCATGATCAGGTCCATTATTCTCTCAGGATTTAGAGTTGATGTAAATAGAAGTCGTGAGTTTTATTATTCATTTGACAGTCATTAGGAGAATAATAAATCTCACAGCGGTCCAGTTCAATATGTCTTAACTCTTAAAACATATCAACATATCAACTAGAAGTCTCCACTTCCATGATCAAGACAAATCATCTTAGTTGATATGTTATAGTTTTCGCAAATGAAATGCCCAATTTCATCACCGACTATGAACTAAAATTATGAGTTTACAAAGAACTTGTGATTTATATCTTCTGTGACTAAATCACATAAATCACATACTATGTATCTCATGGACTAAGATAATGTCCTATTAGTTCATAAATAGTCTCAAATAATTAAAGAACTTAATTATTCATGACATGCAAATAAATTAGATTTTAGGGCACAAACGCTAATAGATGCAAAGGTTGTTGCAATTGTTGTTGCACTCAAATTGTGACCGGAGACAATTTGCCCTAATTCATCTTTCTCTTATAGAAGCTGCTGCGTTTGTGCGCTAAGGGTTTTGTAACCAAGGAGCTTCTTGATCTTCATTGTCTGGCTGAACTAAAGAACTTTGCAGCTAACATCTTCCTCAACTTGGTGTGTTAGTCACGTACTTGGATCTGTGCATCGATTGGTTAGTCACATACTAGGAGCTGTGCATTGAAAGAAGAGATTGTCATACATTAAAAGTCCAATTGAGTATTAGGGTAAGGGTTCAACTGTAGGTTGGTATTAGGTACTAGGATTTCTTTTACTTGTAACCGCTTATTTTGATAATAGTGGATTCTCGGGAGTGGTGACCTTAAATTCACCTAGTGGGATTTTGCCTCGGTAGTTTTCCCTATTTGTAAAAAAATCACCTATGTCAAATTTATTTTCCGTTGCATTTAACTTAGTTGGAGATTTGTTTATGCTACCACGCTTATTGCATGTAATTGAATCTAATTAATTCATTAGGCTAATTAATTGATTAAGTTACCAAAGGGGTCAATTCATTCTTGGCCTATCACATACAAAACCCACAACGGAAGCAACACAATGATCTACTTCATTTATGAGAGATAACGTGTAACCTTAAATTCTAGAACAAAGAAGAGAGAGTGTACCTTGGTGCAGTGAAATTCAAAAACATAACTTAAAAATACCTTCAATCTTCATCCCAATTCCATATGGTGCCTAAGATGAATAGTCTTTCAATCAGTTCTTATGTATGTTAATTTTTCTTTGGAAAAGTGTATTTCCAAGATTCTGTAGAGACAAACTGTTTTCTCTTCTTTTAATCATACGTACGTTTTAATTGTCTTAGTAGTTACTTTATTTAATATCTCTTATTAAATAAAAATTGATTATCTAATTGGGTAAGCCTTTTGGGCTAACCCAATTACGCTTAAGAGTGTGGCTTGGGATGGGACCAAAGAGACTAATAAGGCTTTAACTCCAATGGGCCTCAGACTTATCTGTCAACTCTTGACAAACCCAAAGTTACCATTAATTATATAACAAGTACCACTATGGAAATATAATTGCACTCTAGGCCTTATTAATAAATTATATTCCAAGACTCTAATATGACATCATTTGACCCCTCCATGAAATATCCATAGTGAACGAAGTCATAATGATCTGTCACTTTGTAAACAACTATTTTATTTCTTAAGTACCCAGTTTAATCTTTTAGTTTTTCATATTTATAAAATCTAATTTCATAAAATATAAACTTTAGTGACTCTTACTAAAGTGGCCAGCCTTGACTAACTAGTTCCCATTAAACTTATATCAAGGGGATATTTCGTGTCTCTATAGAAAGAGATTATAGATTCCATATTGAGAATATATGTTCCCTTAACACTACTTGTGGTTACCCAACATATTGAGGTTTTGACCCTTAAACTAGATATCACTCCTGATATATCAAAGTAACCTACATTTCATGATCAGGTTCACAATCCTCTCAGAATTGAGAGTCTATGAAATTAGAAGTCGTGAGATTAATTATTCAGGTGACAGTTGTTAATTGGACTAGTTTTTAACCCGTGCAATTGCACGGGATTTTTATTTAAAATTTTCTATAATTTTGTTTTTGTATTTTTATAGCATCTCAAAAGTACTTTTCTTTCTTATTTAACATCATCAAAAGTAAATCAAATCATACTTCATCATAGTAACATATATTAACACACTTTAAATAAGGGGAATAAATTAAACTTACAGCAACAGAAAAACAAATACCTTTCTTCAAAACATCATGCAAATTTAGATTCATAGCTCAAAATAGCATTTATAATCCTAAAATAAACCGAAAGTCAAATAGTTTAACCCCTTGTTTATGGGCTTCCTTTCTCTCCTAAAAGTCTTATGTGTCTAATGTTGTGAGCATCCAAGCCATTGATGATCTTTTTGCATACTTGGACATATTAGAAGTTTCAAAAAAAAAAAAAAATGTTAAATTGATTCCAAACGAATAACACATACAAATGCAAAATTAGTTCTACCATCTAAAATCTAAATCACATGAATCAGTGTTAGGTAGCTTATCATTTCTTTTTCCTTTGAACCCTTCTAATAAAAATCTCTAAATTGGGAAAAAAAAAATTCTTTTTATGGTAAGCATTAAATCTAGCTTGTACTCATTTTCTTGCCCACTTATCCAATCTAACAATAAGTAAATTATCACGTTTTATATTTCCCAAATATCATCATCGTTTTAATTGCCTCATTTGCAACAAACAAATGTCCTAATACCCCCAACAAAACAATGTCCTAACACCCAAACACAAACCCACAACTACCCAAAATATACCTACCACACACCAACATAAATTCATTGGAAAAATGTTTAAAATAATACTCTAATAATAATAATAAATCAAAGAAAAACTCACCTTAGGACTATAACTGGCTTAAGTAAAATCTAGGATTGTTTTGGGGAGGGGGGGAAGAGCCAAGAGATGGAGTGTGTGTTGGTAGGCAGTCTTAAGATTTATTTCCTCTCTCTCTCTCTCTCTCTCTCTCTCTCTCTCTCTCTCTCTCTCTCTCTCTCTCTCTCTCTCTCTCTCTCTCTCTCTCTCTCTCTCTCTAAATGTCTACCTTAAGGGGTTTCTCTTTGCAATATTGGTGGTAAGAAGGTGGCAGGAAACCGGATGTTGACAAAAGCTAGCTCAATAGTGGTGGTGGCACTATCCACAACTATCTCAAATAATATCGTGGTCCCTCTGCAGCCAAGGCTTCCACGACTTCAAAGCTATTAGGAAATATAATTTTCTGGCTCATTGGAATTCAGCCAGATATGCCAATGAGCTTATGGAACAAAACAATAATTATTAGAATAATATTGTACCTATTCTGTATAAAAGAAGTACATATATAGAGCATCTTTGCAGTTTTTTTAATGTAAACTATCAGAAAATTTTGATTATGATCGAATGTATTCTGCCATGTGAACCTCAAAGAAAAGGAGGTGCCCTCCAACCAAACATGGTCAACTAAATGAATTACATGCAAACTTGCAAACTTAATAGCAACCACTCATTGTCAATTTTGTTAATACAATTCACACACCCGCAACCATAAAAGTACAATAACAAAACACATTGTCCACAATTCTCTGCCATTAAAACAAAAGTTTAAAGTACCTAATCCTGGCTATTATGCAAATAGAGTGAGAGGCAATAAAAATTTTAATAGAAAATATGAAAGAAAAGCCAATTGGCAGTAACAAAAACTTATTCTAAAAGAGAACCAAGTAATAGCATTAAAGAGAGGGCTGACAAACAAACATTTACCACCTCCAAGACTTTTACTATATTAAACAAAAATGAAACACAAATTCTCCCATAAATCTAAGTTGCATTTCTTTCCATTCAAGTTTCACTAATTTTTTCCAAATAAATTTTGGCTCTAGGGAATACTTTTTCTATTAATGAAGCAGTCCTATCTAGTAAGTTCTCTGTTTATCTTCCTTTTGAAGATAAATATATTCCTTTCTCAAAAGATAGATTTGTGTTAACTCTCACAATTAGTCTTAAACCACATCCACTTAAAGCAAAGTAGCCACAAAAGGTAAAAAATCAATCCTCTTGGGACTTGGGAATATGGATATTAGTGTTACACATTTGTGGGGCATGGTTAGAATACAAATTGATCACAAAGTTTCATAATTTAAATACATATCTTACTCAGTCATGAAGCCATATTTAAGGTAAGACATTATTATTTTTCCTATAATACCAAGATTGTACCATCAAAGTGAATAGTGAAAATAGAAATAATATAGGCTCAGATGATGCATGTGATGTCTTAAAACTCGGAATTCAAAAGTACCATGAATGAAAAATGAAATAGTTATAGTGTGAAATTATGGCCATTAGATAAACTCAAATAGACAGTTAATTATCATGCAGTCTAAGCCTAAGAGAATGCGTCAATTCATTTTTCTGAAACACATTAAAACACAAATGTACAATCTGCAAACTTCCCCAATAATGGCGAATTTAATGGCTGTCTCTAAGAGAATACGTCAATCTCAAATCAATATTTTTTTCAAACACATTCAAAGTTAAAACACATACATATACAGTACACATACATATACAATCTACAAAATTCCAAGTTTAAGTGTTAACACGTTTAGGCTTAAATATTTGTCTAATTTCACCTATTTGAAGGCTAAATAGGCTCCAATGAAAAATGTTGTTTACAAATTGTCAAAAATTTACACATAAGATCATTATAATATAAAAAAATATAAATATTAAGAACTAATATATTACAGTAATCATAACATGCTTTTATATTTGGTTTAATAATTATTACTCTTGAAAAGAATTAGTAAATACTGTAGAATAAATATATCTTCAAGCTTTATCCAATGTCAATATAGAATGACCCAACAATTATACTGTAGAAGATTGAAGGTAAGACCAAACTTAGACTATATTAAATGGATTAAGTTACCTGGGTTGCAAACTATAATTGACTTTGCCATAAACAACCGTCAAGTTGGGTATTCCAATACCAAACAAAACAATTAATAAATATGCAAATTTCAAGCATAGAGAAATTGATTTTGAAACGTAGTCATATTTAATAAACAAACTTAAATGTTGAGATAAAAAAGACCCAAACAAATATCAAAGCCTGATCAAAATATGAAACTAAAAAGTGAAGAGAAACACTGAATTTGAAGATCCAAATCGAAACCAATCCAAACAAAATATCAAAACCTAATCACATTTAACAAACAAGCTTAAATGCGAAGGTAAAAACTCACAGGTAGTGGTTCCAGCCTCTCTCTATGTAAGACTCCTTGAATTTGAGTTTCTTTCTTGCAAGTTCTTTCTAATTTTTTAAGTTTTTAATTTTTTTTTGTATTATCTAACTATAAAATGTTTAAATTTTCACCTACAGTTTGTCTTTCATAATAAATGAAAGCATCCCGCACATTGTGCAGGTTACTAGCTAGTATATGCAATATCAGAATAACCTTTTTTTTTTGGAATATGCAGGATTCCAGGCAATTCGTCTGCTGTTCAAATCCTATGTTATGGTTTCCTGACTTAAAGTCTTTGTAGCAGTGTCTTCAGTAGTTTTCTAGTAGACGTCTGCAAGAAATTGGGGAGCCCAATTAAGAAGTGCAACTTGAAACTTAAATTTTATACATGTTTTTTGTCTATGATCAAGTTATGCTCTAAGATATACATCTAGTGACTTTCCATCTTGCACACTTGATTGATTGTTACAATTACTTCTCAGATAATCACTGCTACAAATCTTTGCAAATAGCGCTTCAATTAATGGATTTTCAAACTTCTATTTTAGTCTTCTCTTATAGTCAGTCTTGTTGTCTTAACTAAGAGGCCATCCTGTTTGGGTGCTCCACTTCATACCACTGTATGAAGGGAAATAGCCTACAGATTGCAGATAAGGCAATGGACATAAGTCTTTGTAAGCTGAATTTTGTGTGTAATTATTCAATGAATACAATATGTGTATTACTCAGAAATATGACTAAAAACTTCTATCAATGAAATTTTCTATGACTAAAAAACTAAAATATTGTATTTTCTCTTTTATCCAATTTGAATTGTATATCCTACACTTAGCCTCATTGTCAATGATAAGTTGAAACAAGATGCGCAATTTTCTTGCCATAGGATAATGATTATTTTATGAGAATGTACAAACTGATTTGAAAAAATTAAGGGAGGCATCACAAATTTAGGGAAAAAGTTAGACCATACAACTATGAATGTTAAATCTAAAATCCTTACATAAATTAATTTTGCAGTCTACCCAGAAAAGAATCAGGGATATTAGCTAATTGCTAATCAAGGTTGAAAAAATTTGTGCCTAGTCAATACTATCCAGCTTTAAGCTCTACTGTCACTCACTGTAGTGCCTTTTCTTGTGACGCATATAACCCACTGGAAAATGTAATTCTATTCTTGTTGTGACTAAATTCATGTTGAATGTTTGTTTATGCAGGTTTGAAAAGTTGACAGATTTTTACTTAAATGGGTAAATTTGAAGTCCACTTCCAGAAGGGAGTAGTTGAAAGCGTTAGACACTCTCTCTTTAGTGCCATTGTAGTTTTCGATTCTATGTGCTGGTATCAAGGAAAACATTAAAAGCTAATGCCAATTGTATCAGAATGTGAAGTGTGGTGGTCAGTAGAGAAATCATTGCTGCCTGTATATAAGACTCCAATCTTTGATAATAGGTGACCTCATCTGCTATGACAATATGTCTTCTCTAAGAACTGATGTTATATGCTGAAGGTTTACTTTTTTTCATTTTTACTTATAGCCTTGTCATAGTTACTAATAAAAGAACTCATAATGAGTGTTATTTTAATGTCTTTTCTTTTGTCATTCGATTTAACCATTGTCATTGTAGGTTACAAAGAAATCTCTTGTGTGTTTCTTGTGCTGTTATCTATAAAATAATTTGCTATATCTATATTTATCATGATTCATCACCATTTTACAAATCTTAGGCATCTTTTGATAGTTGTTCTAAACATGTTTTACTAATTACATTTGGGTCCATATAGATACATAGTTTTTCTTTAGGTTGTGGCGTTGCAGAAAAGAAGTGAAACAAAGAAGGTGTCAAACTGAGAATTGGAAGGAGGAAGAGGTTTTATTTTGCCATTTTGTCCTCTGCTGAATGAAGGGAATTCATCTTTTCTTTGTGTAGTGTGCAGTTTTTTTTTTTTTTTTGGATTGAATTGTGGTGTGTGCAGTTGATTAAGAGTGTGGCGATTCAAGGGTTTTTAAGTGGCTTAAGGTAGAAAGTGTTTCAGTAAAACACTGTGACTTTTCTCTTAATTTGTACGCATGGCAAATTTTTAAGTGGACTTTTATTTTTGGTTTTGGAGACAGATAAGAGATGGTGGTTTTGGGACATTGAAGATGCAGATTTGTGTATGGATTTTTTTGGGTACGATTTAATTTTGGATCCGAAACACAAAGATATAATGCTTGAAGGAGATTGGCATCAGTGGAGGAAGAAAGGCATTTTAATGTTCAACACCTTCTTATTCTCTGTGTTCTAGGGTTTTATTTTTTCAAATCAAAGCAATTACAAATGAAAAACTTTAAATATATACTGCAAGAACCTTGACAACAATGGTAGAAAAGAAACATGGGAAATGAAAATATAAACAGGGGAAAATATTTCAACAAAAAATTAAAAACAGCATATTAAAAACCATTCTAATCCAAATTCCATACCCAGACCTAAATCATATTTAAACCCAAATTTAAAGAACCAAAAAACAGAGACTAACCAATGAAGGATACGGGATCTGATGGCGACAGTGGCCTGACTGTCTTTTCAGATTTTCTCTCTCCACTCTCTATGCCTTTTCAATTTTTCTCTCTCCACTCTCTATTCCTGACCAAATCTCTCTCTCTATCGTTCTCTTTCTCCCCGTCTCTTTGTTTAATAATTCAGCCTTACATGTCTCCCTCCCTGAACCATTTTTTGGGTTTTTATGTTTTTGTTTTTCCTTATACAGGTTTCAATAAAGGGAAAAATAGACCTAACCATACCCAATAACGTCTCTGGCCGATAGTGGTGTCGGCCTTGAGATGTCTGTCTTTCTCCCCTATGCCTTAACAACGCATAACTATTAACAACTAATCCTTTCAGTAATTTCTCTCTTCTCTTTTAAAATCGAAACCAAATGTAACCCAAATACCTAAATAAAAATCAATCCAACCAAATTTCTCAAAACTAATTCATATTTCATACCTAGATTTAAGAAAGAAAGGGAAAAAAAATTACCGGTGGTACTTCTCTCTATCTCCGTATCTCAATACCGGCATGCACCTTTAGGTTACTAGTGCTGGTTCCATTGGTCAAAGTTTGGCAAGGTATGGTGACGGTCGGCCATATGAAATTAGTCTCTCCCCTGTATCACAACTTGCAAGCTTTTTTTTTTTTTTTTTTTTTTTTTTTTTCAATATCGCTCGTGTTTTTTAAGTTGCGAGCTTTTTTTTTTTTTAACCATTTTTTTATATACCCAAAGACTATCAAATGGTGTTGAAAGCTCAAAAATGTGTTGAAAATACAAGAGCTGTTTAGACCCCCAAATTAAAGTTACGGCTCGATAAATTTTACACTAACTTAATACAAAATGCAGAATAGTGTAAATGCGAGCGGATAAACAAACAAGCTACTCTAATCCATAATCAAAGCAACACAGCAGTAAAATGGAATGTAAAAAAGTAGGGAAGAGAGATGCAAACGGAAGATAACATGCCGATGTGTTATCAAAGAGGAAACCAAAGAACTCAGCAAAAAACCTCTTCGCCACCCTTCAAGCGATAAATCGATCCACTAGACAATCAGTTAGGATACATGAATTAGCAAGAGACCATCCAAACCTTATCTACTCGATGTACCTAAGCCCTCCAAGCTCCTACTCGAACAAGGCTTCTCAGAACCGTGTCTTGTCTAGCTTTTCAGATCCCGCAATATACCCGATTGCATCCACCAAGCCTCACCGGCTTCTTTTGGAAAATCCCTAAAACTTCCCAAGCTCCAAAACACTCTCTACACACTAAATAAGTGTAGGTTGTGTTTGGGTACAAATCCCCTCTCAAGTTATGACAATGGGAGAGGGAAGGAGAAGAGGCTATAATGATTTCTCATTGAGGATGAGTAGCTCTCTCTCTAAAAGATGGGTGTGTGTGTTGTAGAAAACCTATCTAGGGTTTTTCTCTCTAAATTGCATCAAATACATTTGTGGATAATGAGGGTATATATAGTATGGGTATAGAAAGTGTGTATTAGATAGTACAGCCTAGCAAAACAAAATATCTCGCGAATGTATCGTGGGAAGGCCTTACCCGCGAGCTACTCGTGAAACACAGCTGTCGCCATCTGTCCTGACTCTTTGCATTCCAATCATGTGCAGGGCATATAGCTTACTTCGCAGGATGCTTAGTCGTGAGCTACCCGCGAGAACTCCTCAGTTTTTAATTGCTTAAGTCTTCACACACACTCTCTCTATCACACAACCCTTACAATCAAATCCCACAATAAATTCAGGGAAATGAATTAAAGCAATTACAACACTTTTTGTCATGGACTAAAGCCAACATAAAACATAATTGTAAATCACAACTTTACAATCTCCCCCTTTAGCTATTATGTGACAAAACACCCTATAACAGACTGTAGACTTAAACGTGAGTTTGGGAACAATGGAAAAACTCACTCACACCTAAATCTAGAAGTTGTGATGAACTTGGAACATATATACCTATAACCTGAAACACTCACACAAAACACATTAGACCCTCAAGGTAAATCAAGTGATAAAAGGACAAGTATAATTTAACAAGTAAAATGCGATCAAGTAAACATGTTGTGAAACATATGAGCAACTTGATAAAAAACAAAACAGTCATATAGAAATGACCACAATGATCATGTAGCAAAGCAAATGATCATCCGAACATGCAACCAATAAAGCACAATAGCATAAGGATGTATGCAAGAAAGGCTTCTGCTTTTATATATAGTATTAGATAATTAATCTCACAGTGGTCCAGTTCAATATATTTTACATACTTCTTAAGACATATCAACACATCAACTAGAAGTCTCCACTTCTATGATCAAGACAAACCATCTTAGTTAATGTGTTATAGTTTTCGCAGATGAAACGCCCAATTTCATCACCGACTATGAACTATATTTTGAGTTTACAAGGAACTTATGATTTATATCTTCTATAACTAATTCACATAAGTCACATACAATGTATCTCAAGGACTATGATAATGTCCCATTAGTTCATTTATAAATAGTCTCATATAATTAAACAATTTAATCATTTATAACATACCAATAAATTGGATTTTAGGGCATAAACCCTAACATATTTAACATATATTATGAATTGTAGGTTCCAATTAGTTTCACTAATAAAGTCTCTAATGGTTGAATAAAAGATTTGTGGTTCATTCCCTGTCTACACCAAAAATCAATTAGTGTCTTGGTCTGATGACAAAAAGCGCAATGATCAGAAGTAGACGCCATAGGATGGAACTCAAAGAAAAAGAAAAAAAAACATATATTATGAATTATAATTTAAGGTACATTTTAATTATTATTTTTTATTTGTTGAAAAGTAAGATCTTACGATCCTCATGTCAATCCTATGATCTGATCCTCAAATCCTTTTATTGATCTTGTGTAGGATCCCGATCCTAACAACTTTGGTTAGTGTCAACGCCAGGCCATGAATGGCTGGAAAACTATAGTCGAACCTTTGTTTGACCACCCGCCATGGCAACACTCCCACACGCATAGGGCCCCTTGGAGGCCCCTCTTAATAATTGCATGGTTCATGCAGAGCTTCGGGTGCTTTCTCTTTCGATGGAGGAAGGCATTTGTCTACCTTTGGAGGTATGGCAGGAATCTTGGCCAAATTTTAGGTGATTACTAAAGGTAAGTGAAGTCGCTACCAATCGTTGGGTTTTTCTAAGGTGTGATTGGTCACCTAATTCTAGTTGATTTTATTACCAATCCTAGTCTAACAAAAAAGGCATTTTTCCTAATCTAATGTGGATGGAAAAAAATCTTGATTCTTGAGTTCGGAAGTTTGGTTATGTGTGGAGAAGGTGTTAGACACCCCACAATGCCTATACAAGGACAGTCCTTTGTTTTGATAAAACCTTAATTTTCAAAGATTGGTAGTAAAAAATATGATTTTGGCATTGGCTTTCAGGGTTTTGCATGCATGGGGGGCTTTGAGGTTTGGCTTTTGAATAGGTGTGGTCCCAATCTATACTTTACTAAAGAATTCGGGCAAAGTACCAGATTTCCATGACGAAAATCTAGCAACATGTCACCTTACTTTCGCGGTAGAAATTAGGCATTGCTTTGCCTTAAGTGACATGGACTGTGACAATCACATCGGAAGGGGCGAACAAGTGCATATATACATACATCATGCATAATGCTAGTACACAGAGCAGGAAAGTAAATTCCTATATCCCTAGAGCATGGCCCAAAATATAGGTGCAGAAAAGTAAACAAGGGTCACCATACTCTAGAGATGAGGACGAATGGTACATGACATGATATACAAAATAAAACTTATCTAAGAGAGAAAAGAGGGAGGAAGGAAGGGGGATTAAATGAGTACATAACCAAATGGGAAAGGCTAAACCCCTAAATCTACTGAACATAGCCACTTGGCTTATATCCACATGCTCGCATCCTCACCCCTTTTGCTTGTGCCTGGGAGACCGTGCCCTAGCTTCATGTATCCTCACTCCATGAATGTACATGCAAAGGCAAAGACAAGAAACTAGTAGACAAGCAATGGAAGGAAAAGATGCAAAGAGCATATGAAAGAGGCATAAAGCAGATAAGCATGATACACATGGCAAGTAAAGAAGTAAGAAAGCAAGCAAACAAGTGTTGATATCGTATTTTGTCCGCCCTCAATTTACGTGCCGAACCCCGAAGAATCCAAAAATATTATTTTTTACTCCATTGGGCTGTGCAAATATCCAGAACGACGTGGCGCAACCCGTTTGGGCAACGGAGCACTCGAAGTTCCTTTTTCAACTAAAATAACCAAAATGCCCTTGATCAATCCTAGGTTTGAACGAAGGTTGAAAGAGGTCAAAACCCTTACAAAACAAAATTTTCATGGTTTTGCATCAAACCTGAGCTTCTCGGAGATTTTTGGTCACTTTGACCAAGTTTGACCTAAACTCGATCTCGAGTGGGCCCAAAAACTCTAATTTTTATCTGGCTCTTAGAGTGGGTTGAGACTAATGCCATTGCGAAGATTATCAAATTCTCATTCTAATGATTGTTCATGGGTCAAAATCAAAATTAGAACGGCCGAGATATCGCGAAAACCGGGATGACACAAGGATCAATGCATCATTAACTTCCGAGAGCCATAACTTTTGATTTGATCGTTGGATTTTTAAGATCTATACCTTTTTGGAAACAGGAAGTCAAGATCTTTCTAGGGGTGTCAAGGTCAACCCAATTAGAGGCCTTTTGAGGCTAGTGGCCTTACAAGGGCTGCCACCTCGAAGTTCGTGTTAAGGCTATAAAAAGCCCTGAGCACCATTTAGACTAGGGGAGGAACACCTTTTTTTTTCTCTGAGTTTTTCTCTCTATGTAGTTTTTGTACACGTTTTTCTCTTTCCCAAACACAAAAAACACATAAAAAACACCCAAAAAACACATCAAAGCTTGTTGATTCTTCTCTCTTCACCAAAAAACCCAAGGTATCGTTCTTATACTTGATCTTCTTTTCCTTGGTTCTACACTTGGGATTGGGGTTTAGGGGTGTGTATGAAGCCTTTTAGCTACTATCCACACCCCTAACCTTCTAAATCTTTTTCTAGCATTTACCTTGCTATTTTTGTTTGGATAGCATGATTTATTGCTTCCTTTAGCATGTCTCTTGCTTTATTTTTGTTTCTAGCTTAAATCTCTTTACTTTTTATGCTTTTTGCCATGTTTCATGCTTAGATCTATGTCCTTACATGCTTATATGTTTAGATCTACATGCTTTAGTCTTTATGCCATGTTTTCCTATGTTTTGTGCCTTCATTTGTTCTAGGTTGACGTTAGGGTTACATGCTCAAATGCTTATATGAGGTTGTTGGCTATGCCTTGCTTGGATCTATGTGTTTTACGTGTGTATTTCCATGCTATATGGTTAGATCCTTGTTTTCACATGCTTATATGCTTGGATTCATGTTCTTCCATGTTTATGTGCTAAGCTTGTACATGTTGATGTGTATGTGTCTATGCCTATATGTCTAGATCTATGTTTTCACATGGCTATGTGCTTGGATCTATGTTCTTTACATGCTTTATGCCATCTTTCATGTGCTTGTGCACTCCATGCCTTGTTCGTGTGCGTAGACCTAGGCTATATTTGTCATGCCATGTGCTATCATAGCCCTTTTGTCGCTTTGTCTTTCTTTCTTGTGTTTTGGCCTAATGGTTAGGACCCGATCTAGACCCTATAGTTTTTGTTATTGTCCGTACACCAAGGCCCATATCAAAGGATTTAGATCATCCCTATTTGCATGTCTACACTTGCTTGCTTCTATGCTTTTTGCTTGTATTAGCCTCTCTTGTTCTAGGCTTTGCCACGCTTGACGCCCTTAGTGGGTTTGTGGTTGTATGGTTACATCCGATGCCCATGAGGCCTAGTTTGGATGTAACCATTTGGGATGCATTATCATGATGCTGGTTGCTTAACGCAAACCTTTCCCCTTTTCCGCTCCGTGCGATATTATGCTTACCATGCTTGCTTGTGCCACACGTTGGCTTTCTATGCATCTTTACATGCTTGCTCACATGTCCATGCATAAGTCTTACTTGCTAGCATGTTGTCCATGCTTCAACACAATGAAGCTATGGACATCCGATTCAAACCTACATTTGTCCCCCGTAAACACTACCTTTTGTTTGCTTTTTCGCTTGTTTGCCTTTTTGCTTGTTTGCTTGCTTTCTGGCTTCTTTGCTTACCATGCTTATCATGGTTATCCACTTTATTCCTTTTCATATGCTCTATGAATCTTTTCCTTCCACTGATTTTCTGCTAGTTTATTGCCTTTACCTTTACATGTACACACATGGAGCGAGGACGCTAGGCGCTAGGGCATAATCACCCAGGTGCAAGCAAAAAGGGCACAGATGCAAGCATGTGGTTGAGCCTAGCGGTAATGTTCAGTAGATTTAGGAGTTTAGCCTTTCCCTTTGGTTATGTACTCTTTTAAAACCCCTTCCTTCCTTCTCATTTTCTCTCTCTTAGATGGTTTGTATTAGGTATATCATGCCATGTACCATTCGTCCTCATCTCTAGAATATGGCGACCCCTGTTTATTTTCCTTCACTTATATATTTTGGGCCATGCTCTAGGGATGTAGGCATTTACTTTCTTGCTTTGTATTCTTGCATTATGCATTATGTATGTATATTTATATATATATATATCTGCTCGTCCCTTCCGGTGTGATTGTCACAGTCCGTGTCACCTAAAGCAAGCGATGCCTAATTTCCACCGCGAAAGTAAGGTGACATCTCACTGGATTTCACCGTGGAAATCTAGTACTTTTCTTGAATGCCTTAGGAAAGCATAGATTGGGACCACACTTATTCAAAAGCCAAACCTCAGAGCCCCCATGCATGCTAAGCCCCGAAAGCCAATGCCAAAATCATATTTTTTATTACCAATCTTCAAAAATTAAGGTTTTATCAAAACAAAGGACTATCCTTGGATAGGCATTGTGGGGTGCCTAACACCTTCCCCACCCGTAACCAAACTTCTGAACCTAAGAATCAAGATCTTTTACCATCTGCATTAGATTAGGAAAAATGCCCTTTTTATTAACCTAGGATTGGTAATAAAATCAACTAGAAACCAATGACCAATCACACCTTAGAAAAACCTAATGATTGGTGGCGGCTCCACTTACATTTGGTAATCCCTTAAAATTTGGTTTAGACTCCTGCCACAATGCCAAAGGTAGGCATACCTTCCTCTACCGAGAAAGAGAGCACCAGAAACCCCACACAAATCACGCCACACACCTACACACATGCACACTTGCACCATGATCACTGAGAGGGGCCTCCAACGAGCCTCACGTGCACGGGAGTGTCGCCACGGTGGGTGGTCGAACTAAGGCCCATGGTTCTCCGTTTTGGGCTGGGCATTGATAGATTAGCGACTTCACTAGGGATTATCATAAAATTTTAAGTTGTTTTAAAAGATTATCATAAAATTTTAGCTTGAACTAATGATGTTTCAGATAGCCTTCTTATTACAAAATGTCATTTATATGGTGAGATATGTCATTTTGCCTTACTTTGTTCAGTTCTCTTTTACAGGGTGTTGTTGTTGCATTTCCTGTTTATTTTGCAACACAGAGGTAAGTTCTATGAAGGCACCAATTAGTTAACCCTTTTGAAAGCTTTTATTTTTATTTCAAGTATTTATTTGTTTGCCTTTTGTTTCAGTGCAAAATCATAGTTAGTAAGTACATATGTAAATAAGAGAAGCATTACATTAATGATAATAGCTGTGGTAATACTTGTTAAGGGTGTTAGATGTCACTGCAATGCTAGCAGCATGGTGTGAAAGAAATTTTGGGTGGTCATAGAGAGAACAATTGTTTAGAGGTCATCAATTTGGTGGTTGTTATTGTAATGTTTGGTAGTGTTGAAGATAGGGAAGACAGTGCTTTGAGGCATTGGAGGAGATGCTCATTATGGTTGAGCTTAGTTTTGTTGTACAATATTAATATACAGTGTTAGTATTTTTTCCTTTATAAAAATTGTCCGAGTGTCTTATCCATAATATATGTTGGGATTATTATGGAGACCATAAAGCAAAGGTAGAAGCTGGAAGAAGTAAAGGTGCATCCTACATTCTACATGTGAACTTGATGCAATTAGCATCAACATGTGGGTTGAAAAAAACCATAATCATATTTAATTTTATGATTTCATGAAAATTTCGAATAGATTTTTTATTATTACATGCCAAAATTTAGATGAAGCTTGCTTTAGTCTTTATATGTCGTTTTAGGATTTTTTTTTTCCCTCTGAATGATTTATTAATCCTTTTTGTTTGCGTCTCATGTTATTTTTTGCTGATAATAAGAGAGAAGAAATAAATTTCAAGAATTCTTTTATTTGCTTGGAAATTTCAGATTTTATATAAAGGCATTTTATTTTTATAGGAATTGAAACTTTATGGAATATGTTAGTGTATTGGGTCAAATATTTTCAAATCTTAGCATCTATCTAGAGATGGTTTCTTTGAATGGAAGGGTACCCCATGCATAGCACGAGTATTAGGCTAGCTATATATGAAAGCAGAAGTTTTGCCCTATAGAAAAATATAGAGACAGAGTTAGAGAGACATAGATATAGTTTGTAAGATCCTGCTGACTAAAAACTTCTTCAAAATCAGTTTAAAGGTGAGGTAGAAATGGAGGCTAGCTAGGTACCCTTCCTTCAATCAATATGGCCCTTGATTATATTTTTGATTCCATTAAAAATATCAAGTCTAAGATTTAATATAGTTTCTACTTTCTAGAGCTCTGTATCAATGTATGTTTCTATGAAAAACTTTCATTACATACATTGGAATTTGACAATGGCTGTGTTGTTTTCATTTCGGTGTGAGTGTTGGTTTGTGGTGTGATGACAAAGTGAGAGGGAGTGTGAATCTGAGCTACTACAGGTAAAGTTTTTTTCCCCCTTTCTTTCTTAGATTTGGGTATGAAATATGAATTAGTTTTGAGTAATTTGGTTGGATTGATTTTTATTTAGGTATTTGGGTTACATTAGGTTTTGATTTGATTTTTTCATCTCTCTAAATATGTCTTTCTCAATTTAATTTACAATAAGCCTATTAAATTTATATTTGCATTTGTTATGTTTTATAGATTACTACAATTAAAATAAATTTAGGATTTCATTGTAAAGAAACGGAATGCTTACTAGGCTTCCCATGACTTATTCCCCAACAGGTATAAGTATGTCCCAAATGGGTATTGTTGTGTTTTGTTGTTTGAGTGAAATAATTAATTATAGAATTTGATTTTTTTTTTTTTTTTACATATTCTTGAGTATTTTCATAAAACCCAATTTCTGTATATGTAAATTCAAATGCTATTTAAGAAGAATAGAAAGTAGTTTGTTCTTCTTAATATTCCTCAAGTTTCTTCTTCTTTTTTTTCTTTTTTTTTTTTTTTGGGGGGGGAAGGGGGTGCTTGATCAGTATTTTTTTCCCCCTAAAATAGAATTAAATTCTTCTTTCATAAGAGACACCTAGAGAGTTGTTACTAATTTTTGTGGTTGGTTGGAGTACTTGGTAGACCCTATTTGAGTTCTTTATTTTTATTTTTTATCAATATGCTTGATTAGTTCTTTTTCCCCCCTATATTTGATGCTTCTTTACTCAACTTATTGTATGTCGTCTACAAAGCACTATAATAGCGCTCCAATGCCCAATCAAATAAGCACCAGAAGCAGGAGAGAAGGTAGTATAAGTTGCAACACCAGCAATTGATTCAGCATTCGAATCAGCATCTAAGCCAGATCTATGGTTTTGATATTAACTTATGATGTTAGGTTTTGTTTAATTGTAAAATATCGCATGGGACAAATGTGTCACACTTCTTATACTAATTCATGGATTTGTTGAGGGTCTCCATATTAAAAAGAGTTTAGCCAAACACTCATACTTAATATTTGTAAACAATTTGTATTATAAAAAAATTTAGCTGATGTGTTTTCATCTTTATCACAAGATGAATATAGACTTAGGGTGGTATAGTTATCTTAGTTTTAAAACTGATTCTATTATTTCTTATAATATTTGTATACGCTTTTCAATTTTTTATGATATAAGTTTTCTTTTAAAGTCTAATTTTAGTTTATTTCAGCAATTAGTTAAATTAAAGTACATTGCTTAGTCGAATTATAATGTACTTTATAATACATTGTATTGTTATATTAAGTTGATTGTTTTTTTTTTTTTTTTAATATGTAAAATGACCCCGTGCATTGCACGGGTTAAATGCTAGTTATAGTAAAGTGTGAAGATATGATCATATCTAGAGTACTAATCGACAATGGATCAGCCCTGAATGTTTGCTTGATGTCTACTTTAGAGCGTTTGAATGTGGATACATCTCTTATCCGCCCTACCACCATGATCATTAGAGCCTTTGACGGCACTCTCTACTAGGTGTAAGGCGAGATTGAATTAGCAATTGGAATTGGCCCCATGTTTTTCATGGTCAACTTCCAAGTCATCAAGGTGGATTTCCTATATAATATGCTCCTAGGGAGGCCTTGGCTACATGCAGCAGGTGCAGTTGCTTCTACCCTTCACCAGAGGCTCAAGTTCCCATTCGAGGTTTCATTGATCACTATTATGGCTGAAGAACCCCTAAATTTCTTCTAAGAGACTTATGTCCCCTATATTGGTGCTAATGCCTTTCTAGGAGCAACCTTTCACAGTTTCAAGCTAGTCTCCATGATTTCCAAAGCTTTTGAACTCAAGTCAGCATGGTCCTTCGCTACTTTAATGGCTACCAAGGAAATGCTCAATTTTGGATATCAGTTAGGCCAAGGCCTTGGTGCTATAGGACATGGGAAGGCTTCTGTGAATGAACTCCTAGACAACAAAGAAGGATTGGTCTAGGCTATGACCCCTCCGATGAAGAACTTTTCCAAGCTTCCAAAGGAAAGAAAAGGAAGTGCATTGGCCAAGGGATGTCTATTTCCCACATCAGGGTCACTTTTCCGGCTCCGGCCGAGATCATCAGATCAGAAGTAACGTAGGAATCACGCGAGGAGGAATCATATTTGGCTTGTCTCATCTATCTCTGTCCACAGGAATTCTCAATGAATGCCATCATATCCCCAGGGGATGATCTGACTTCTACTAATAGGCCCTGTATGCCAGGCGAGGTAGTAGGCCATTGGACTGTCAAGCCCTACTTTGTGTTTGCCTTGGCTGAGTAAGAATTATTCCATTATCATGTGGTTGGGTCCTCCAATTGCCCGAAAGAGTTGGAATAGCATATCTAGTTTGTTTAGCATGCTTATTTCCTATTTTCCTGCATTCCTTGTTTGCATTTTCCCAGTTTATTTTTCAAAAAAAAAAATGTGTGTTTCCCTTTTTATCATTATTAGGCATGAACTTTGTTATCCTGTTAGCTATAATCCATTAATGAAATTATCCAACATATTATTCAGGAAATCCTTGCATTTATCTCTTTATTTGCTTTCTTATGAATATGTGTGTGCAAATTATCTTATGTTTCCTTGTATATGTTTCGTCTTATAGGATTAATTCTGATTCCCAAGCAGGTACACCGTCCTATTGCCATAACGAGGATATTGATGACATGAATGAGATAATAAGGTTAGAACATGATATTGAAGGATTAGAAGAAATTTTGAGTTTGCCTCGTGATATTTTGGAAGCTTTAAATAGAGAGAGAGAAGGGTCCAAGCCCAACATAGAAGAGACAGAAATGGTTAACCTTGCTGACGAAGGCGAGAATGAAATACTCATCAAGATTGGGGTAAAATTTCCTGATGGTAACCTTGTTCCATGATGCACAAAGAGATCGAAGTCTACATAGATGATATGATTGCCAAATCCCGCACTGCTAGAGTTCATTTGGTAGATTTGAGAAAGCTGTTCAAGCATCTTATCAAGTACAGGTTGAGACTAAACCCTAATAAGTGTGTCTTTTGAGCTAGTTCAGGGAAATTGCTTGGCTTCATAATCAGCCAAAGATGAATTAAAGTGGACCCAGTGAAGGTCCAAGCCATCCAGGACATGCCGACACCACAACTTCTTAGGCAAAGTCAATTACATAGCTCACTTCATAGCCAAGTTGACCGCCACATGTAATCCGATGTTCAAACTCTTGAAGAAAGATGCAAAGATAGAATGGACAGATGAATGCCAAACGGCTTTTGACAAGATCAAGTAGTATATGTTGAACCCTCCCGTTCTGGTTCCCCTAACATCGGGATATCCATTGATCCTATACCTAGCGGTATAAGAAACCTTCACGGGCTGCATGTTAGGCCAATCGACTGAGCCCAACCAGAAAGAAAGGGCAATTTACTACTTGAGCAAGAAATTCACCAGTTGCGAGATCAACTACATCGCCATTGAAAAGGCGTGCTACACCCTAGCGTGGGCATCATGCAAGCTACGGCAGTATATGCTCTACTACACCATACGACTCATTTTCCACATGGATCCCATTAAATATATCTTTGAAAAGCCAGCCCTTATAAGGAAGATCTCTCGTTACAAATGTTGCTTTCTGAGTTCGACATTGTGTTTGTGACAAGAAAGGCCATCAAGGGCCAGGCCATAGCTTACTACCTAGCGGACCAGCTGCTCAATGAGCTAGAACTCTCAGAATACCTCTTCCCTGATGTGGATGTCATGGCACTAGAGCCAGAGCCAGATAGTGTGGAACTGTGGCTTGGCAGCTTTATTTTGATGGAGCCACCAATTCTACCAGAAATGGAGTGGGAGCGGTATCAGTTTCCCCCAAGGGCCAACAAATCCTTGTTTCAATCAAGCTAAATTTTGATTACACCAACAACATTACAGAATACGAAGCGTGCATAGTCAGCCTGTAAGTGGCATTAGAGTTCAGCACCTATGACTTAAGTGTATTTGGAGATTCCCTGTAGATCATCTCCCAAATTGAAGGCAAAAGGAAAGCCCGACACACCAAGTTGATTTCGTATAAGAAATGTGTTAATCGCTTGATTCTGAAATTTTGAAACATCACATTTGCCTATTTACCCCGGGAATACAACCAGTTTGCAAACGCCCTAGCTACCCTGGCTAGCATGGTCAAGTTGTCAGAAGGAGATGATATGTGGTAATCGTGCATAGAAGTCCATGGTGTTCCAACCTATTGCATGATAATCGAAGAATGCATGAGTGTCAAAGTTGAAGCTGATGGAAAGCCATGGTACCATGATATCAAGGCTTATATAAAGAATAGTGAATAGCCATCTAGTGCAACGAATAGCGAAAAGAAGTTTATTTAGCGCATGGCCTGCCAATCTTTCTTAAGTGGAGAAGTCCTGTACAAAAGGAACCACGATTCCACCCTGCTTTGATGTGTAGATGCCTCTGAGGCTAATAATCTAATAGAAGAAATGCATGACGGCTTACTTGGAGCTCATGCCAGTGGACCCTTGTTGGCTCGCAAGATTATGAAAGCCAGTTACTACTCGCTTACCATGGAGAATGATTGCATTAAACATGTCGTACATGCCACTGTTGCCAAGCCTATCAAGACAGGAAGAACACTCCTCCTCAGCCCTTGCACACTTTACCGATACCATGGCCCTTCTTAGCGTGGGGTATAGATGTCATCGGACCAGTGATTCTGAAAGCTTGAAACAGTCATGAGTACATCTTAGTGGCCATTGATTATTTCACAAAGTGGGTGGAAGTTGCTTCATACAAAAGCGTCATTCAAGCAATGGTAGCCCGATTCCTGAAACACAACATTATTTGCCTCTACGGTGTGCCGTGAGAGCTCATTACAGATAATGGGGCCAACCTAAATGGAAAAATGATCCAGCAACTCTGCCAACAATAAAAGATCGAGCACAGAAACTCGGCTCCCTATCGCCCTCAGATGAATGGTGCAGTGGAAGCCGCTAATAGGAGCATAAAGAAAATCTTGGTGAAGATGACAGACATATACAAGGATTGGTAAGAGTACTTGTCATTTTCCTTGTGTGCATATCACACTTCTATTCATACTTCCACGGGTGCAACCCCGTATTCATTAGTAAAACGGCATGGAGGTTGTCCTCCCCACAGAGGTAGAGCACCCGTCTCTCAGGATTTTATCTTAGACAGAGCTTTCAGAAGTTGAATGGGCCCGTTCCTGATATGAACAACTAAACATGATAGATGAAAAGTGCATGACTGCAATGTGCCACGTATAGTTGTACCAATGCCACGCCGAGCGAGCATTCAACAAGAATGTTAGACCCAGGGTCTTTGAAGAAGGTGATCTAATCTTTAAGAAACACAACCAGGCCATGCCTGACCATAAAGGAAAGTTTGCCCTAACTTACGAGGGGCCATCTGTGGTAAAGAAGGCCTTTTCTGGAGGAGCCTTGATTTTAGCCGACATGGATGGGCATGACTTCAATATGCCCACCAATTATGACACCTTTATATGGTACTTTGCATGAAGGAGCCTCTCAGCACACCTCATTTCTATATTTTTTATGTAAAAAAAAAAGTGAACAAAAACAAAAATATATGTAAAACGGTAGATTGAAAACCCGAAAGGGTGGCCTACGCAAAAGGAGAGCCAAAAGAAAGAGAGTGAGAGAGCTTGCTAGATTGAAAACCCAAAAGGGAAGTCTAGGCAAAAGTTAAGGCAATCAAAAGTCAGTTGAACTACGTGATGACCTGATTCTTCCTCATAGAGGTACGTAGGCAATCATCTTGGTTCGGTCACGTCTTAAAAGAAGAATCAGTCAGTTGTGCCTACTTGAATTTCTACTCAAGATCAGAAAATTAGATGAATCCAACATCCAAGACAAGATAGGAAAACACCTCCGAGATTGCTCTCTGTCTAAAATATTGCCACAACTCGGTGGTCTGCTTGACATGTTCTAGCTTATGCCAATGGGAAATGTACATTAACAGGAAAAGGAAAAGATCTGTCTAGAATAGGATTTATCCTTGGAAAAATAAGCTATTGATATGCATGGATTTTACATTTATCACTTATTTGCATAATCTTGCATCTTCAAATAATTTTCCTGCATATTAATTAACATGCTTGTGGTCTGCCATTCAGTTTCTTTCATACATCACATGAAATCTCATCTCACAAATATTTTCTGAATATCATCATAAACATCTCTCTACACCCACTCTTAATTTCCAAGCATGCCTAACAGACTAGACTAAGCTTTAAGAACTCAAACAAAACAATTTAAGGCCTTACGCAATTGCCTAGCAATTTACGAAGGACCTCTCTATACATGGTGGGATAGTAACTACATAGCTCATGTGCAGAAACAAAATAAACAGGAAAGAACATCAGCGAGTCAAACATGGCCCAAGCGTGGCCTGGCACAATCTCCCAAAACCAGTACGAAGGATCGAGTCATCATGAGCATGAGTGCGAACTAACTTGGCCGCATTGAAGCCTAGGTCTCTAGCAATCTCTCAGAGTTTGTCATGTGAATGTCGTAGGCAGACCAACTCCCTCTCCTTCGTGGAATCAGAAGTAAAGCCCTGCCTCTCAGTCTTTAGCAAAGCTTGGAAGGTGCCCACCTTTGCAGTAGCAACTCTCAAAGCCTCCTCTCTCTTAACTAGCTCGATCTAAAGGTGAAGAAAAGATAGTTGCGGCTTGCTAGGCTCATCGCCCTTTTGACCATACTCCATGCTCAAAGTGGAATGAATATAGGCCTTCGCCTGCACTAGCTCTAATGCTAAGCCATAAGCGCTACCACTAACCATGGCCCTGCTGGCCTCCAGTGCGGCCCTTTCCTTATCCCAAGTGTGATACAAAGCGACAAACCTCTGAGTAAGGGCCGCAAGCTCATCCTCCAAACCTGTAACCCAGGATCTCAAGCTCTACCCTAAGAGTAGTAAGCTCACTCTCATATGCACCGCTTATCTCCTCCATATCCTCCATGAAGGTATCAGCCAACTCCCTACAACAGTCTCTATCCTTGACAGCCCCCTTCAAGCACTCCTTCAAATCCATAAGGGCCTTCTCAACCCTGATCTCAAACTCTAGAGCATAGTCTCTCAGAACGTCAGCCAGAAGTGGTAACTCGGCCGAGACTAGTGATAATAAGTCAAACACAAAGCTGGGATCTTGGATGTCTCGCCACACTCTAAACTTAACAAAAAACCACTCTTGGTCATCCCTAGAACAAAAAGGGAAGTCAATGCCTAACTTGCACGCCTCCTAAAACTCAGAGGCACGTCCTATCATTGCTACATCGATATCCACGAGCCCGTACTCACAAATAACAATAGAAAGATCACTAAGTCAAAGGATATGCTCAATACCCTTAAACTGCTGCATGGCCATACCCAGGAAGTACCCCGTGCACCCCTAGATACCCATCAAGGGAATGCCAAGTAAACCGACACAATAGGTCTACCCCTGCCATCTAGTGAGACCCCACTTGACTCTCCAGGTCTAGTTAGTAGGACTCAAGTTGCACAAGTATCTCAGCCAAACCTCAGTATCCCCAGAAAAGAGAAGATCAAGGACTATAGTAGCCCAGACTCTATTCCTACTCACAAAAGCCCATAAGCTAATCCCTAGTAATGACACTGAAGTGGCTACAAAACCACAGCTATAACATATGAACGCAGCAGCCTAGCCTACCCATACCAGTCTACCTACAAAAAGACAAGGACCTAATGGTCTCAGAAAGTAAAGCGAGAATGAAAGAGGTACCATGAAGTAGGGAACTCACCAAAGGGAGAACCACAAAACTGACAACTCTTGATGGTTAAAGGAATAGCATTGCGCCAGAAAAGGCCACCAGGAAGGCCTACCAACAGGGCACTCCGATGAGTGGAACCGATCATGCAAGAAATCAAAGGACATGCTCCCTCCTATCCCACTGCTATACCAAGTCAGCGCCTCCACAACGGGCCTCGTGAAGCCCATTAGGTTAGTGAGCCTTTTGCGGTAGTGTGTATGCACTAGTGGAACAAAAACAGTGCTTAGATGAGTAGAAAGAGAAAGAAAACGATCATACTCCTCCAAAGTAGGCACCAAGTCAACATCTAAAATGGTGACACATCTCAAAGCAGGGTCTCAACAAGAGGTGATGACCTCCAACAAATGCCAATCTAGTGTGGTGTGAAGAAGAGCAGCAGCATCTCCAAGAAGTTTCCGAATAAGTGCTTAGTCATCACAATAAAAAGAGCTCTACCACCTCCTAAGCTTCTTCTCATAATAAGACTCCCTCTAAAGCTCGACCAAAGTGTCGTAAGAGTGAGCACCAAGAGCATCCATGAACGGATCTTGCTAAATCTAACGATCTGATGAGAATCTTTGCAAAAAATGATGAAAAACCATGTTTTCTACATGTTTAAGGTGAATAAAAAGGGTAGGTGAAGACCCTAAATATCGCAGACTTGAATGAGCTGGGGCTGGGTTGAAACCCAGCTTTTATACACACTTCCCGAGGCAATGGCCCTTGAAAGGCTACTGGACCTCCGAACACGTACTAGGGCTTTTTAGCCCCCCAAGCACAAACCTATATATGTTTTGGGCACTCTCCACCTATTTGGCATGCTTTTGATCACCTTGGAGCAAAGATTCCCTTGTTTTAGTACTCACTGTAGTGCATGGTCAACCTGATAGTGAACCAAATTATTTAAAACTCTTTCTTGTGCACCCAAGACCACATAAATCCTACACTAGGGTAGTTTATCTTTGTGTGTCTCATCCAACACCTCTAGATATCTTAAACCTCATTTTCCAAAGCTCGGTTCACATGGTTCAGGGGTCGATTCAGCCCTGGTAGTTAAAATCTACAACAGAAAAACCCTAGAGCCCGTTTTCAGCCATCGAGCAGCCTTTTTAGCTTATTTGGAGGACAAAGGGAGTCGTTTCTCATGATGTTGCCTCAAGGAGCCTGTCTTTGAATTTTTAGCTCGTTCGGGTAACAACAGAGGCAACCAATGGTCATCCTGTCTAAGGAGATCTCGTTTGGAATGTCTGCATTCATTATCAGCATTTTGGTATGGTCTATGAAGTTGAGGCCACTTGCAGCCTATTTGCAGGCTTGGAACCCCACAAAACCCTAAACTGGGGTAGTTTTTTTTTATGCAGTTCCCTCCCTCTTGTCCAATATACAAGAAGGGGTCCATCCCACTGAGGATGTGTCTTTCATGTAAAAAATGGCATGAAACCCCAAACTGGGTTAGTTTATTTCACACAATCTCTCCATTCTCTCTCCCCCCCCCCCCCAGCAGGATGATCGTTGTTTAAAAGCCACTGACAAACTTGTGAAACTGTGGTGCAAAACAAGTGAGTGTGACACAAGCTAGTTTGAAACCACCATCCATAATGAAAATTCAATAGTGCATGCATACATATCAGCAGCCCTCTCAAAGGTAGTTTTTCAGAGTCATAACCAAAAGGCATTGTTTCACATACATATCAGCTTCCCTCTCAAGGCATTTTACAGATTTATACATGTAAGTCCTGCCTAGAGGCATTGTTTTCCACGTACATCAGTAGCCCTCTTAAAGGCGATTTATCTAGAGTTATGCATGTAAGTCCTAATCAAAGGCATTGTCTTTCATATACATCAGCGGTCCTCTCAAAGGCCTTTATCCAGAGTCATGCATGTAAGTCCTAACCAGAGGCATTGTTTCACATACACGTTAGCAGCCCTTTTAAAGGCAATTTCACTATGGTGATACATCTGCCCTCTTAAAGGCGCTACCCTATAGTCATGCATGTAAGCCCTACCAAAAGGCATTGCAGTTCACACACATTAGCAGCCCTCTCAAAGGCAATTTCCAGTATTATACATGTAAGTCCTAATCAACGACATTGATTTTCACGCACGTCCACCCTCTTAAAGGTGATTTCCTAGAATCATGCACGTAAGCCCTACCAAAAGGCATTGCTTCTCACATATGTTTGTGGCCCTCTTAAAGGCAATTTCCAAAAGTATACATATAAGTCCTTACCAGAGGCAGTGTCTTTCATATACATCAGCAACCCTCTCAAAGGTGATTTCCTAGAACTATGCATAATCATACATGTAAGTCCTAACAAGAGGCATTGTTCCATACATACACCATGAAGCGAGGAGATAATATCATACATCAAAGCCCACTATGAGGCAATACAATACACACATGTCTAGGCCTATCAAGAGGCAATAAATAATATACATACATAACTAGCCCATCATGGGGCAATGTCTACAAGACATATGGAAAAATACAAGCCCACACAAGGGCTACATCATGCTACAACAAGTGGCTAACCCTATGGATAATCATCACCCCTGATAAACTAGTCCGTATCATCATCATTGTCGTTGTCATCACCGTTGCCTGCAAAAGGGCCAGTGGAAGGACCCACATAGCCTAAAGTGTTGGGAGCATACCTTGGGTACTAGGAAGGCCCTAAAGCCCAAGGAAAAGAACCCCAACCTCCTAGAGGGCCTAGAGGAACTGCGCCCGGGCTTGTGGGGAGGAATGATGGGCCCTAGCCTGGAATCTGAGGAGGAGGCGAAACAAGAATATGAGCCACTTGTAACTCTCCAGTCAAAATCATGGTATAGCCATAAAGCATGGCCAGCTCACTCTGAAGCTGGCTTCGCTCTCTCTCTGTCATGGTAGCTTGAGCCTCCCTATCTCTTTGCCAGAGCTCCCTCTCCCGAGCTAATGCCTAACCAGTCTCCTCCTACATGTGTACCTCCCTAGCGGCAATGGTGGCCTTAAGCTCTATCACCCCGCCCTACAAAGCCTCTACACACACTCTCCACTCTGCTCCGAAGGCCACCTGAGCATAAACAATGCTTTCTAGCACCCTACCTCCACTCACAGGAACATCTCCAATAATGGGCCCTGTGGAGGACTCTATAAACCAAGTGGCATAATCCCGACTGGTATCCACATAGGCGTCAAAAGAACCCATCATGTAAGTTGGGTCATCCAGGACAATGGACTCAAATGACAAGCCAAAAGAAGGCAAATTCTAGGTACTCCATAGACTAGCATAACCTGGTGGAAGGTCCACTCTGTCAAAAAGAACTCCCAGCTCAACAAGGCCCAAAACCTTCATCGTATCGTCGAGCAATAGTGAGCTTCGGCTTCCCTTGTAGCGAACCATCATAAGGGCAAACTACCATCTCATCCCGAGTGACACAGTCTAAAGCTGTAGAGATAGTGATCATCTTTACCACGACAACCCTAGTGATAGTACAAAGAGCCCACACATAAGCTAAGGGTACACTGTCACTGACGAGCCCGTATACCATGGTCGCAAAGCTAGGATGTACTCATATGCCCACCACGTCAAAATCTACCAGCATCCCTCCAAACTCCTGAAATCCCACTAGGAGGCTCTCCTCAAGAAAGCGATGAAAAAGCCGTAAGTGACAGACCCCCAGTCATATCTCCTAATGTTGGAAACTGCTCTCGTGGCCCATAGCAGTTGGTAGGTCAACACCGACTAATTGTTGCCAAAGAAGCAACTACCAAGAAAGCACAAGAAGAACTGTCGAAGATGAACGTCGGTAGGTGCCACACCCCAAGGAATGCTACTATACAACCACTCAGTGTGGATCTGTGGCAACATAGTGGGCCCAAAATATCCTCTCATGTTTGTAGTCAATGGGAGAGGAATGTCCAAAAGCTTGCTGGCCAACTTAAAGCCCATCTCATTGGTCAGGATCGGGTAGCCACCAAATTTGATAATCAAGATGGCTGTCCAATCAAGAGGGAGGATCGCGTACTCCCCATAGCTTAAGTGAAAGGTGTCATCTTGGCATGAAACCGCTGCACCAAAGCCTCCCTGATCCTGTGCCTCATGGTGTACGGGGGGATCCGTAAGAAATCCTTACATCCTTACTCTCTTAAAAACGCAACATACCGCTAGTGGGTCTCGAGAGCAAACACCAGCTTGAGAAAAGTGGACCAAGTATCCCGACCCCAGATCTTGTCGGCCCTCTATATCCAAAATCAAAAGCTATTCATTAGCACATGCATATTGTTAGGATTAGTGCCCTTAAATCCTATTGTATAATGCTATGTAAGGCATTATGTGTGACTTTATGTATGATTTAATGTTGTAATTAATAAAGTTGTTGTATTATTATCTAAAATAATAGTAACATGAATATTTGGACATTATCTCATAGTCCATGAGATGTATAGTATGTGATTTATGCGATTTAGTCACATAAGATATAAATCACAAATTCTTTGTAAACTTATAATTTTAGTTCGTAGTCGGTGACAAAATTGGGCATTTTCTCTGCAAAAGCTATAACATATTAACTAAGATGATTTATCTTGATCATGGAAGTGGAGACTTCTAGTTGATATGTTTTAAGAGTTAAGACATATTGAACTGAACCGCTGTGAGATTTACTATTCTTCTAATGATTGTCAAATGAATAATAAATCTCACGAGTTCTATTTACATGAACTTTTAATCCTGAGAGAATAATGGACCTGATCATGAGGTGTTGGTTGCTTTGATATATTAGGAGTGAGATCTAAAGTAACGATCCAAACCTCAATTTGTTGGGCAGCCACATTTAGTGTTGATGGAACATATATTCTCAAGATGGAATTCATATCTCTTAACGGAGATATAAATTATTCCCTTGGGATAAACTTAATGGGTTTGGTTATTCAGAATGTTAGGCCTAACTACTTTATTAAGGAGTTACTAAAGTATATATTTATGAAATTAAATTTCATAAAGTAATTTAAAGGATTAAATTGGGTACTCAAGGATTAAGGTGTAGTAATCTTCAAAGTGGCAGTTTACATTCATTACTTTGTAAATCTATGGATATTTTATGAAGGGGTTGCATGTACAATAAAGTCTTTGGATATAATTTATTAATAAAGCCTAGAGTGTAATTATATTTATATAGTGGTATTAAATATAATTAATGGTAACTTTGGTCCTACTCTAAGCCACATACTTAAGCCCAATTGGAATGGCCCAAAAGGCTAGCCCAATTAGATAATCAATTAGATACAAAGGGAGAATCATACAGCTAGTGTCTTATTTGTTGCATAGGTTTTGTATACGATACAAACATGTATTTTTCCAACACATATAACTGGAATCTAAATGACCAAGAAACAAAATACAACATACCTCTCCCTTCCACGCCTGAATAGAAGGATGATCCTTCAACCTGCACTGAATGTGAGTGTCTCTGATGTGGCAGGAACCTCGGCCATAGCCTGATGTGGCAGGAACCTCGGCCTCAAACTGCGCCTCCGAGTGCCCAAGTTCAGATGGACCTCATCCCTGAAAAAGTGAACCTCTATGTCAATGAAGAGATCCTTGGCTCGCATCACTCCTCTAGAGTTCCCTCTCCCTGTACCTGGCCTACACCGTGAGGAAGCCCCATTAGAAACAGCACAGGACTCAGAGGAGACACTGGCCATCTTGACTAAACGCAGCCTCCTAGATCGAGTCTCCTTAGGTATACCACCGGTGGGCCTAGGGTCGTCACCCTTGCAGTCAAAGTGCCTGTACATAGCTCGTGCTACCTACTCACTAGCCAAAGTGGTCTCATCATCAAAAGAGTCATCCCCATGGGATGTAGCATAAACGGGGCCTTCCCCTGGTCTCCCCTAGAACCAACCCTCCAAGATATGATCTACAAAACAACGAGAAATTCAGACAAAAATGGTAAGCCCATGAAACAAATGACAATACAAATGAACTAATACTTTTTTCTAAACATGTTATACAGGTCTATGTCAAGCACATGTTCTCACAAGAAAGTTGATTCTTACACATGATCTACAGTGGGCGATAGTAACTGTGCCATATGCTCGCATTCAACAGTGAGTGATAGCAGCCATGCTGTATGCTAACATTCAACAGTGGGTGATAGCGGCCGTGCCGTATGCTCGCATTCAACAGTGGGTGATAGCGACCATGCCGTATGCTGGCATTCTTCAGTGGGTGATAACGGCTGTGCCGTATGCTTGCATTAAACAGTGGGTGACAGTGACTGTGCTGTATGCACACATTCGACAGTGGGTGATAGCGGTCGTGTCGTATGCTCACATTCTACAGTGGGTGACAACGGCCGTGTAGTATGCTCGCATTCTACTATGGGTGATAGCGGTCGTGTTGTATGCTTGCATTATACAATGGGTTATAGTGACTTTGTTGTACACCTCACTTCACAGTTATCAAATTCCTGAAGAAGTTCTGAGTTTGCATTCTACAGTGGGTGATAGCGGCCATGCCGTATGCTTATAGAAGTATAGAACATGCATACAAACATGTAGATCTAAGCAGGGTATAGTCGGAGACATAATATCAAGCATGTGAGCATGTAGACCTAAACATCAGTACGTGGGAAAGAAAAGATCTAAGCATCAAAAGCATGGCATAAAGCATAAAACACGTGGAAGAGGCAACTAACACATGAACAAACATGGAAGCAAATGGAAATAAACCAAGAACATGCTATAAGCAAGGTAAAGCAAGAAACATCGGATCAGGTTAATCTTGACACCCCTAGAAATATCTTGACATTTTGTTTCTAAAAAGGTATTGAACTTGAAAATCTAAGGTCGGATCAAAAGTTATGGCTTTGGGAAGTTAGTGGTGCATCGATCGATTGCGTTAACCCGGTTTTCAAGATATCTCGGCTGTTCTAACACTGATTTCGACCCATGAATAGTTATTGGACTGAGAATTTGATAATCTTTACAATGGCATTGGTTTCATTCCGTTCTAACTGGTAGATCAAAATTAGGGTTTCTAGGGCCCGCCAAGAGTCAACTCTAGGTTAAACTTGGTCAAACTTGCCCAAAATCTCCGAGAATGTTGGGTTTGTTGTAAAACTATGAAAAGTGATATTTTGAAGGGTTTTTTACTTTTTTTGACTTTTGGTCAACCCAAGGTTGACTAAGGGTATTTTGGTCGTTTTAGCTAAAAAAGGCACTTTGGGAGCTCCAATGTCCAAACGAGTTGTGCCACGTCATTCTAGGTGTTCTCATGGCCCTATGGATAGTAAATAATATTTTTGGATTTTTCAGGGTTCGGCACGCAAATCGAAGGTGGATAAAATAAGGTATCAACATCTCAAATGCAATGAGAGGTGTCGGATAAAGAACGTGATTTCGAATTTTGTCATCCCCAAATTACATGTGGAGACTACTCACGGATCAAGACTAGATTTTACCTTACTGGGCTGATTTGCTGCAGCTGCTTCTAAAACATTTTTTGGACCTATCTCTTAGCTCTGGGAGAGGAAAAGGCTTCTCTTAACTTTTTTTTTTTTTTGGGAAGTTTGACTGGGTGAACTAGTGAATGTTGACTTGGTCAACGCTAATCCGCGGCCCGTTAGGGTGCGTTGGGCTAACCCGGTGGCCCAAGAAGGTGCACCGGGCAGCCCAGGCCATACAAAGGCCTACAAAAACCCCTTTTTGGCTCATTTTGACCTCATTTCACTCCTTCCTTTGACTTCTCACTTCTAAAAAGTTCTCTGGAGTAACTTGCGAACTTAGTGGGTCTGGCTTTTTGACTTCAGTCCGTTGCTTCAGTCTCTTCTGCACTTGAGGTCAGTGTCTATCTTTCTTCTTCTCTTCTTTTATCTGGAAAATTTTAGTAGCAATACTACTAGGGATGCATGGTAGTGCTTATTTTATTTTTGGAATTTTTATAAGCATATATATATATATATTTTTTTTACCATGATTTATGCCACGCTATCTTAGGAAAATGCATATATTTTTTTTCTTTTTGCCTATGTTATATGGGTGTGCAAATATGCAAGAATTTAAATGCTGAAAATAAAATGTGGGACATAGGTAAGGGGACTTACCTGGTAATCGAGAATAGTGGAAATGGTGAGATGTATAGCACGGCCACTAGTTAGCCTCAGAATAAGATCAAACAAAGAGAATTGTGTGATGGTGAGCGTACAACATGACCACTAGTTAACCCACGGTAGATTACGAACTTGGAAACTTCTTAGTGACTTGATAACTATGATGGAATGCTGTACGGCACAGCCACTAGTTAACCTCAAGATAGGATACAAGCATACAGCACGGCCACTAGGTAACCCCCGGTAGATCAAGGACTCGGAACTTCTTTAGGAACTTGATAGCTGTGATGGTGAGGCATACGACACGGCCATTAGTTAACCTCAAGATAAGATGTGAGTATACAGCACGGCTGCTAGTTAATCCACTGTAAATTAGGAACTTGAAAACTTTTTAGGAATTTGATAGCTGTGTGATGGCAAGTTGTACGTCACGGCTGCTAGTTAACCTCAAGATAGGATGTAAGCATATAGCACAGCTGCTAGTTAACTCACTGTAGATCAAGAATTTGAAAACTCTTCAGGAATTTGATAGCTATGTAATGGTGAGGCGTATGGCATTGCCGCTAGTTAACCTCAAGATAGGATGTGAGCATACAGCCGCTAGTTAACCCACTGTAGATCAAGAACTCGGAACTTCTTTAGGAGCTTGATAACTATGTAATGGTGAGGCATGCAGCATGGCTGCTAGTTAACCTCAAGATAGGATGTTAGCATACAGCACGACCACTAGTTAACCCACTGTAGATCATGAACTTGAAAACTTCTTTAGGAACTTGATAACTATGTGATGGTGAGGCGTACGGCATGACTGCTAGTTACCTTAAGATAGGATGTGAGCATACGACACGGCGACTAGTTAACCCACTGTAAATCAGGAACTTGAAAACTCTTCGGGAACTTAAAAACTGTGTGATGGCGAGGTGTACGGCACGACCGCTAGTTAGCCTTAAGATAGGATGTGAGCATGCAGCACGGCCGCTAATTAAACCACTATAGATCAAGAACTTGAAAACTTTTTAGTAACTTGATAATTGTGATGGTGAGGTGTATGACACGGCCGCTAGTTAGCCCACTGTATATCAGTGAGTTGAAAACTTTTTAGTGACTTGATAACTGTGTGATGGCAAGGCGTACGGCATGGCCAATAGTTAACCTCAAGATAGGATGTGAGCATATGGCACGGCCATTAGTTAACCCATTGTAGAGACGTATAGCATGACCGCTAGATAGCCTTCAAATAAGATACGAGCATACGGTGCAACCGCTAGTTAACCCGCTATAGGATGTGAGCATATGGCATAGCTGCTAGTTAACCCACTGTAGATACGTACGAAACAACCGCTAGATAGCCTCCAAATAGGATGCGAGCATACGGCATGACCACTAGTTAACCTGCTGTAGGATGTGACCATACAACATGGCTACTAGTTAACCCATTGTAGAGACATATGGCACGGCTGCTAGATAGCCTCCAAATAAGATGCGAGCATACGGCATGACCGCTAGTTAACCCGTTGTAGGATGTGAGCATACGACACAGCTGCTAGTTAACCCACCGTGGATTTTCGAAGGAGTTTGCTTTCTTCTAAGACGTATGCTTGACATGAATTTGTACTACATGTTTAGGAAACAATGTTAGTTCAGCTGTTTTGTCATTTGTTTCATGGGCTTACCACTTATGTTTGACTTTTAGGTTGTTTTGTAAATTATGCCTCGAAGGGCAAGTTCCAAAGAAGACCAGGGGAAGGCCCCCGTTTATGCTACATCCTATGGGGACTCCTCTTTTGATGATGAGACTATGTCTGCTGGTGAGCAGGGAGGTCGAGTTCTGCAGAGCCATTTTGACTATAGGGTTGATGACATTAGGCGGCTTGACTAGAAGTCACCACTTCCATGATCAAGACAAATCATCTTAGTTGATATGTTATAGTCTTCGCAGATGAAACGCCCAATTTCATCACCGACTACAAACTAAATTCTGAGTTTACAAAGAACTTGTGATTTATATCTTCTGTGATTTTTTACATAAATCACATACTATGCATCTTATGGACTATATGATAATATCCAAATATTCATGTTACCATTATTTTAGATAATAAAACAACTTTATTAATTACAATATTAAATCATACATCATGTCGTACATAATATCATACATAGCATCATACAATAGAATTCTAGGGCACAAATCCCAACACTTACATGTATGATTCTGGAAACTGCCTTTAAGAGGGCTGATATATAAATTTAGGAAAAGTGTCTTTAAGAGGGCTGCTGATATATGTGAAAGACAATGACTCTGATTAGGACTTACATGCATAGTTCTAGAAAATCACCTTTGAGGGGGCTGTTGATGTATATGAAAGACAATGCCTCTGGTTAGGACTTATATGTATAACTCTAGATAAATCGCCTTTGAGAGGGCTATAGACATATGTGAGAAGGAATGCCTTTTAGTAGGGCTTATATGCATAACTCTAGGAAATTGCCTTTGAGAGGGCTAATGTATCACCATAGAAAAATTTCCCTTGAGAGGGCTGCTGATGTGTGCAAGAAACAATGCCTCTAGGTAGGACTTACATGTACAATTCTGGATGTCGCCTATAAAGGGCTGCTGATGTATGCAAGAAACAATTCCTCTAGGTAGGACTTACATGTATGATTCTGGATGTTGCCTTTAAAAGGGCTGCTGATGTATGCATGAAACAATGCCTCTGGGTAGGACTTACATGCATAATTCTAGGTGTCAACTTTCAAAGGGCTGTTGCTATATGTATGCACTATCGCATTTTCATCATAATTGGTGGTTTTGAACTAGCTTGTGTCACACTCATTTGTATTGCACCACAGTTTCAAGGGTTTACTAGTGGATTTTGACAAGGATTGTCCTAGTAGGGGGAGAGAGAATGGAGAGACCACATGAAATAAACTACCCCAATTTAGGGTTTCATGTGATTCTTGACATGAAGGACACATCCTCAGTGGGATGGACCCATTCTTGTATATTGGACAAGGTGGAGGGAACCACGCAAAATAAATTGCCCCAATTTAGGGTTTTGCAGGGTTCCAAGCCTACAACCTGGTTGTAAATGGCCTTGACTTCATAGACCATACCAAATGCTGGTAATGAATGCGGACATTCTAAATGAAATCTCCTTAGACACGCCACGAGGCGATATGCACTGATTGCTCTTGTTATTGCCCGGGCCAGCTATCAATTTAAAGACAGGTTTCTTGGGGTAACCTTATGGGAGATGACTCCCTCCATCCTCAAAATAAGTTGAAAAAGCTACCGCATGGCTAAGATTGGGCTGTAGTATATTTCTGTTGTGAGCTTTAATTACTGGGGCTGAACCGACCCCTAAACCAGGCTTAGAAAAATGAGGTTCAAGATGTCTGGAGGTGCTAAACTAGACACATGAAGATAAACTGCCCCAGTGTAGGATTTGTGCAGTCTCGGATGCATGAGAGTATTTCTGACAATCCGGTTTACTATCAGGCCGACTACACACTACAGCGAGTGCTAAAACAAGGGGGTCTTTGCTCCAAGGTAGTAAAAAATGTCCCAAACAGAGGAGTTATGGTCAAAATACATGGGGGTTTGTGCCTGGGGGGTTGAGAAACCCTGGTACGTGTCCCGAGACTTGGCGGCCCTTGTAGGTGCGCTGGACCTACAAGGTGCGCCGCCTCAATTTTCATTCATAAAAGGCTAGGTTCAACCCAACCCTAGCTCATTCTGGTCTACAATTTTCTAGGGTCTTCTTTTACCCTTTACTTCACCCAAAACATGTAGAAAACACTATTTTTCATCATTTTTCGTGTAGATTCTCATCAAATCATCAGATTTAGTAGGATCTGTTCATGGTTGCTCTTGGTGCTTACTCTTATGACACTCTAGTCAAGCTTGAGAGGGAGTCTTACTATGAGAAGAAGCTTAGGAGGTGGTTGAGCTCCTTTTCTTGCGGTGACTGGGAATTCATCCAGCAACTTCTTGGAGATGCTACTGCTTTTCTTCACACCTCATTGGACTAACATTTGTTTAAGGTAATACCTCTTGTTGGGACCCCGTCTTGAGATTTTTCACCATTGGAGATGTTGATCTGGTGCCCACCTTGGAGGAGTATGATTGTTTTCTTTCTCTCTCTACCCTTCTGAGCACTATTTTTGTTCCACTAGTATGGCCACACTATCGCAAGAGACTCACTGATTTGTTGGGCTTAAAGAGGCCCGTTATGGAGGTGCTGACTTGGTATGGCAGCGGGATAGGAGGGAGCAGTTCGACCCATTGGAGTGGCCACCGAGATGACTTTTTGGACTTAAAAGAGCGATGAACATCCTACCGGCGTCAGGCCTTCCTAGTGGCCTTCTTTGGTGCGGTGTTGTTTCCTTCATCATTAGGAGCTGTCAGCTTTATCATTCTCCCTCTGGTAAGTTCCCTACCTCATGGTACCTCTTTCATTCTTGCTCTACTTTCTGAGAATATTAGGTCCTTGTCTTTGTGTCAAGAGACCGATAAAGGTAGGCTAGGTTGCTGTGTTCATCTGTTACAGCTGTGGTTTTGTAGCTACCTGAGTGTTATTGCTAGGAATCAACCTGAGGGCTTCGCCATTAGGAGTAGAGTTTAGGCTACTGTAGTTCTTGATCTTCCCTTTTCTAGGGATATCGAGGGTTGGCTGAGGTACTTGTGCAGTTTGAGTCCTGCTGACTGGACCTGGAGAGTCAAGTAGGGTATCACTAGACGGCAGGGGCGAACCCATTGAGTCGGTTTACTTGGCATTCCCCTGGTGGGTATGTAAGGGTGCACAAGGTACTTTCCAGGCATGGCCATGCTACAGTTCGGGGGTATCCAGCATATCCCTAGACTTAGTGATCTATCCATTGTCATTTGCGAGTACGGGCTTGTAGATATTGATGTGGCAGTGACAGGGCATGTCTCTGATTTCTGGAAGGCACGCAAGTTGAGCATTGACTTCCCTCTTTGTTTTAGGGATGACCAGTAATGGTTTTCTATTGAGTTTAAAGTGTGGCGAGACACCAGAGATCCCAGCTTTGTGTTTGACTTATCATCACCAGTTTTAATCGAGTTACCACTTCCGACTGACATTTTGAGTGACTATACTCTAGAGTTTGAGATCAGGGTTGAGAGGGCCCTTATGGATCTAAGGGAGTGCTTGAAGGAGGCCGTCAGGGATAGAGACTGCTGTAGGGAGCTAGCTGATACCCTTATGGAGGATATTGAGGAGATAAGTAGTGCACATGAGAGTGAGCTTGCTACTCTTAGGGCAGAGCTTGATCGGAGAGGACTGGCCTCTCCTAGTACATAGGCAAAGTGTGTTCTGTTGAGATCCTGGGTTGCGGGTTTGAAGGATGAGCTTGCGGATCTTACTCAGAGCTTTACCACTTTGGATCATACTTGGGTTGAGCAAAGGGCCGAACTGGAGGTCGGCAAGGCCGAAACTAGTAGTAGGGCCGATGGCTTAGCATTGGAGCTAGTGCAAGCGAAGGCCTACATTTATTCCACTTTGAGCATGAAGTATAGGTGAGAGGACAATGAGCCTAGTAAGCCACAATTGGCCTTCCGCCGTCTTCAGACTGAGTTGGCTGAGAGGAAGAAGGCTTTGAGAGTTGTTATTGTAGAGGTGGGCACCTTGTAGGCTTTGTTTGAGACCGAGAGACAAGAGCCTACTTCTGATTCCGTGATAAAGAGGGAGCTTGTCCATCTTTGACATTCACATGACAGACTCGGAGGGGTTACAGAGACCTGGGCATTGACGCAGTCAAGTTACTTCGCACTTATGCTTATGATGACTCAATTCTCTGTATTGGTTTTGGGAGATTGTGCCAGGCCGTGTCTAATCACTTGGGCCATGTTTGACTTATTGGTGTTCTTTTCTTCTTATTTTGTTTCTGCATATGAGCTATGTAGTTAGTATTCCACCATGTATGGAAAGGTCTTTCGTAAATTGTTAGGCAATTGCATAAGGCCTTCCTCTTTTTGTTTGAGTTCTTAAAGCATAGTCTAGTCTGTTATGCATGCTTAGAAGCTTAGAGATGGTGGAAAGAGATGTTTATAATGATATTTAGGTTATATTTATGAGATTAGATTTCATGTTTTGATACCAGAATGTATGAAAGAAATAGAATGGCACAATATGGGCATGTTAATGAATATACAGGCAATTGCTTTGAAAATACAAGGTTATACAAATAAGGGATAGATATAAAATCAATGCATATCAATATCTCATTTTTCCAAGGATACATCCTGTTCTAGATGGATCTTTTCCCTTTCCCAATGAGGTATGTTTCCTATTGGTATGAGCCAAAACATCTTGAGCAGACCACTGGGTTATGGCAGTATTGTAGACAGAGAGCGATCTCGGAGGTGTCTTTATATCTTGTCTTGGACGCTAGATCCATCTAATTTTTTGATCTTGACCAAGAATTCAAGCAAGCACAACTGATTGATTTTTCTTTTAAGACGTGACCAAACCAAGATGGCTTCCTATGTACCTCCACTAGGAAGGATCAGGTCATCATGTAGTTCAACTGACTTTTGATTGCCTTGATTTTTGCCTAGACCTCCCTTTCGGGTTTTCAATCTAGCAGGCTCTCTCACACTCTTTCTTTTGCTCTCCTTTTATGTAAACTACCCTTTCGAGTTTTGAATCTACCTTTTGTATTTTCTCACGCTCTCTTTCTTTTGGCTCTCCTTTTGTGTAGACCGCCCTTTTGGGTTTTCGATATACCTTTTTACATATTTTTATTTTTATTTTTTGACATAAAAATATAGAAATGAGGTGCACTAAGAGGCTTCTTCATGGAAAATACCATATGACAGTGTCAAAATTGGTGGGCATATTGAAGTCATGCCTGTCCATGTCAACTAGAATTAAGACTCCTTCGGAAAAGGCCTTCTTTACCACATATGGGCCCTTGTAAGTTGGGGAAAACTTTCCTCTATGATCAGGCATGGCCTAGTTGCGCTTCCTCAAGACTAGATCGCCTTCTTCGCAAACCCTGGGTCTAACTTTCTTGTTGAATGCTCGCTCGACGCGGCATTGGTACAATTGTCCATGGCACATTGCAATCATGCACTTTTCATCTATCATGTTCAGTTGTTCATATCAGGAACGGGCCCATTCAGCTTCTGATAGCTTTACTTAAGATAAAATCCTGGAAGATGGGATCTCTACCTTTACGGGGACAGCCTTCATGCCATATACTAATGAATATGAGGTCGCACCCATGGAAGTACGGACAGAAGTACAATTTGCACACAAAGCAAATGGCAAGTACTTGTGCCAATCCTTGTATATGCCTGTCATCTTCACCAAGATTTTCTTTATGTTCTTGTTAGTGGCTTCCACTATTGGCAAAGTTACTGTATTTCTGTGCTCAATCTTAAACTTGTGGCAGATTTGCTGGATCATTTTCCCATTTAGGTTCGCCCCATTATCTGTAATTAGCTCTCCTAGCACGCTGTAGTAGCAAATAATGTTATGTTTCAAGAACTGGGCTACCATTGCTTGAGTGACACTTTTGTACGAAGTGGCTTCCACCCACTTTGTAAAATAATCAACGGCCACTAAGATGTACTCATGACCATTTGAAGCTTTTAGAATCACGAGTCTAATGATATCCATAACCTAAGCTGAGAAGGGCCATGGTACTGTTAAAAAGTGCAAAGGCGAAAGAGGAGCATTCTTCCTATCTTGATAGGCCTGGCAACGGTGTATGTCCTCACATGTTTAATTCAATCACTTTCCATGGTAAGCTAGTAGTAACCGGCTTTCATAATCTTGTGAGCCAACAGGGGTCCACTGGCATGAGCTCCAAGCAAGCCTTCATGCATCTCTTCCATCAGATGATTAGCCTCAGAGGTATCTACATATCGAAGTAGGGTAGAATCGTGGTTCCTTTTGTACAAGACTTCTCCGCTCAAGAAAAATTGGTAGGCCATGTGCTGGATAAACTTTTTTTCATTGTCCGTTGCACCGGACGGGTATTCACTGTTCATGATATAAGCCTTGATATCTTGGTACCATGGCTTTCTATCGGCTTCGACTTAAACACTCATACACTCTTTAATGTTCATGCAATAGGCTGGAATGCCACAAAATTTTATGCATAATTGCTACATATCATCTCCTTCTGATAACTTGACCATGCTAGCTAGGGTAGCTAAGGCGTTTGCAAACTAGTTGTGTGCTTGGGGCAAATAGGCAAATGTGATGTCTCAGAATTTTAGAATCAAGTGGTTGACACATTTCTAATACGGAATCAACTTGGTGTCTTGGGCTTGTCATTTTCCTTTGATTTGGGAGATGATCAACAAGGAATCTCCCAAAATGCTCAAGTTATAGGCGCCAAACTCTATGGCCACTTGCAGACTAACTATGCACATTTCATATTCTGTGATGTTGTTGGTGCAATCAAAATTCAGCTTAACTGAAACAGGGATTTGCTAGTCCTTAGGGGAAACTAAGACTGCACCTACTCGATTTACCGTAGAATTGGTGGCTTCATCAAAATAAAGCTTCCAACGCTATGGTTCCACACTTCTGGTTCTAGCTTTGGTGCCATGACATTCAGCGACTGGTCCGCTAGGTAGTCGGCTATGGCCTGGCCCTTGATGGCTTTTCTTATCACAAACACAATGTCGAATTCGGAGATCACCAGGAGATCTTCCCTGTAAAAGCTGGCTTTTCAAAGATGTACTTAATGGGATCTATACAGGAAATGAGCTTCATGGTGTAGCAGAACATGTATTGCTGCAATTTGTGCAAAGCCCACATTAAGGCGCAACACGTCTTTTCAATGGCGATGTAGTTAATCTCACAACTGGTGAAATTCTTGCTTAAGTAGTAAATCGCCCTTTCTTTTTGGTCGGGCTCAGTTAATTGGCCAACATGTGGCCCATGGAGGTTTCTTGTACCGCTAGGTAGAGGATCAACGGATATCCCAGCATCGGGGGAACCAAAATGGGAGGGTTCAATAAATACTGCTTGATCTTGTCAAAGGCCGTTTGGTACTCATCTGCCCATTCTATCTTTGTGTCTTTCTTCAAGAGCTTGCACAACGGATCACATGTGGCAGTCAACTGCGCTATAAAGCGAACTATGTAATTGACCTTTTGACCTTTCCTAAGAAGCAATGAATCTGTTTCTCACTTTGTGGTGTCGGCATGTCTCGGATGGCTTGGACTTTTGCTGATTCATCTTTGGCTAACTATGAAGCCAAGTAGTTTCCCTAAACTAGCTCCAAAGATGCACTTGTTAGGGTTTAGTCTCAACCTATACTTGACGAGGTGCTTGAACAGCTTTCTCAAATCTATCAAATGATCCCTGGGTGTGTGGGATTTGGCAATCATGTCTTCCACATATACTTCAATCTCTTTATGCATCATATCATGGAACAAGGTTACCATGGTTTACTACTTTAAGCCGAATGGCATGACATCATATGCATAGGTTCCCCAATGAGTGGTGAATGCTATCTTAGCTTTGTATTCCTCGGCCATCTTGATCTGATCATAACCTAAGAATCTATCCATAAAGAAGAAGAACATGTTAGTAGCGGTACTATCGATCAAGGTATCGATATGTGGCAATGGAAAGTTATCCTTGGGGCTGGCTCGGTTCAAATCTCTATAATCTATAAACATGCATACTTTCCCGTCTTTCTTAGGCACGGGAACAATGTTGGTGACCCAATCTGAGCAGGCTATTATGGTAAGGAAACTGGCTTTCAACTGCTTTTTTTCTTCCTCTTTGATCTTCAAAATGATCTCGGATTTTATCCTTTGAAGGGTTTGTCGCATTGGAAGGCATTCAGGCTTAATTGGAATTATGTGCATGACAATCTCAGTATCTAACCCTGGCATATCTTGGTAGGACCAAGCAAATATCTCTTTGAATTCCTTAAGTAGCACTATAAGCTTATATTTCATGTCTTTAGGAAAGTTCACCCCAATCTTGATGGGTTTTTCATTCTCTCCTTCGTCGACAAGGTTAACCACTTCTGCCTCTTCTATATGGGGCTTGGACCCTTCGCTCTCTCTATTTAGAGCTTCCAAAATATCATGAGATAAACTTGGAATTTCTTTTAATCCTTCAATAACATGATCTAACTCTATTGTCTCATTCACGTCGTCAATATCCTCGTTATGGCAACAGGACGATGAACCCGCTTAGGAATTAGAGTAGATCCTATAGAATGGAACATATATAGAGAAACATAAGATAATTTGCACACACATATTCATAGGAAAGAAAATAAAGAAATAAATGCAATGATTTCCCAAATAGTATGCGGGATAATTTTCATTAACGGGTTATAGACAGGGGGATAACAAAGTTCATGCCTAATAATGATAAAAAGGGAAATACTTTTTCGATTTCTTTTTTTCTTTTTTCTTTTTTTTTTTTGGGAAATAAACTAGGGAAATGCAAACAAGGAATGCAGAAAGTAGGAAATAAACATGCAAACAAACTAGATATGCTATTTCAACTCTTTCGGGCAATTGAAGGACCCAACCACACGATGATGGAATACTCTTTACTCAATCGGTGCAACCACAAAGTAGGGCTCGATGGTCCAATGGCCCATTATCTCGCCTGGCTCATAGGGCCGGATAGTAGAAGTCAAATCATCCTCGGGGGATATGATGGCATTCACTGAGAATTCTTTAGGACACAAACGAATGAGACAAGCTAGATCTGATTCCTCCTAGCATGATTCCTATGTTGTTTCTGATCTGATGACCTCAGACGAAGCCAAAAAAGTGACCCTAATTTGGGGAATATACATCCCTTCTCTAATGCACTTACTTTTCTTTCCTTTGGAAGCCTGGAAAAGTTCTTTATCGGAGGAGTCGTAGCCTAGACAGGATCCTTCTTTGTTGTTTAGGAGTTCAATCAGAGAAGCATTCCCATGTCCTATGGCACCAAGGCCTTGGCTTAACTAATAGCCAAATTTGAGCATCTCCTTGGCAGCCATTAAAGTAGCAGAGGGCCATGCTAACTCAAGTTCTGAAGCTTTGGAAATCATGGAGACTAGCTCAAAATTGTGAAAAGTTGCCTCCAGAAAGGCATTAACACCAATGTAGGGGATAGAAGTCTCCTTGAAGATGGTTAGGGGCTCTTCAGCCATAATAGTGATCAACTGGTCCTCAGAGGGGAACTTGAGCCTTCAATGAAGGGTAGAAGCAACTGAGCTCGCGGCATGTAGCCAAGGCCTCCCTAGGAGCATATTATATGGGGAATCCACCTTGATGACTTGGAAGTTAACCATGAAAGACCTGGGGCCAACCCCGATCATTAACTCGATCTCGCCTTGCACCTCTCGAAGAGTGCCATCAAAGGCTATAATGATCATGGTGCTATGGCGGATAAGGGAGGTATCCACATTCAAACGCTCTATAGTAGACATCGAGCAAACATTCAGGGATGATCCATTGTCAGTTAGTACTCTGGAGACGATCATATCTTCAGACTTTACCATAATGTGCATGGGCAAAGTGTGCTCTCTACCTTCTGGTGATAGCTCGTCATCTGTAAAGGAAATCTGGTTGGTGGCCAACACCACTGAGACCATACCCTCAAAAGAAGATTCGGTGACACCTATAGGTTGATGGAAAATAACATACGCTGCGGAAAAATTAAATGGATCTACTTCATTCACAATTGTTAACATGTGCTATGTAAGTTTCAAAATTAGAGAACAAGAGAGTATACCTTGAAGCGGTGAAATTCAAAATCAAAGATTAGAAGTTCTCGGGAACACTTTCAATCTTCACTCCAATTCTACTAACACCCAAGATGTGTGGTCTCTCAATTGGTTATATGTGTATGTTCTAGAAAGAATTCAAGAGTGTCCTATATCCTCATACATACCAATTCATATATTTATAAATTCTGTATTTTTCTTTCTATATAACTGATTATCTAATTAGGCTAGCCTTTTGGGCCTTCCCAAGAAAATATTCGCCACCACGATTAGATCGAATGGCCTTTATGTGTTTACCTAATTGATTCTCAACTTCAGCCCTAAAATTCTTTGAACTTTTCAAAGGCTTCAAACTTCCGTTTCATTAGGTACACAGAACCAAATCTAGAGTAATCATCAGTGAAAGTAATGAAATACTCATAGCCACCTCTTACCTAGATTGACATAGGACCACATACATCTGAATGTACTAGTTCTAGCAAATCTTGGGCTTTTCTACCTTTTGCATTAAAAGGTCATTTGGTCATTTTACCTTCCAAACAAGATTCAAAAACTGGAAAATCATCAAAGTCCAATGGCTCTAAGAGACCATCTTTGATCATTCTTTGAATTCTGTTTGAATTAATATGACCCAAACGCAAATGCCAAAGATATGCATCACTAGTAGAAGGAAACTTTCTCTTTAATGATTTTACATGAGAGTCATTATCTAATTCAGAATTATAATTCATTCTTATCAGGAGTTAAAATATAAAGACCATTAACAATATTGCCAAAACAGATAAACACTTTACCCTTCTTTATTACAACATTGTCTTTAAGGATAACTCAATATCTATGTTTACCTAAATAAGTTGCAAAAATTAAATTCCTACGAACATTAGGTACATATAGACAGTCTTCCAATATTAAAACCCTAGACTCAAAGCATAAATTAAACACTCTAACAGCTACAACTAGAATCCTACTCCCATCAGCCAAAGAAACAATTCCCCTTCTTTAAGCTTTCTGGTCTCCTGGAACCCCTGCAAAGAATTGCAAATATGATTAGTACAACCTGAATCCACACACCAGGAATCTGTGGGATTTTGCACTAAACATATTTCAAGGAGGTATGAACTTTTCATACCTTTATTCTTGGCAACCTTGAATTTTGGACAATTCCTCTTCCAATGTCCTTTCTCACCACAATGGAAACATTTTCCTTTGAGCTTCTTTCCTTTGTTAGCAACCCCTAAGGCAATTTGTTTACCCTCTTACTTAGTGAAGTCCTTCTTCTTTTTCTTCTTACCCTTGCCTTTCGACTTAGGTTGAAAAGTAGAAGCTTCACCCACATTGGCTTCAACATTAGAAGTACCAAGGATGCCTTCTGCCGCTACCAATTCATTCATTAATTCAGACAAAGAGTAAATCTTTTTTTGTTCATATTATAATTGAGACTGAATTCCTTGAATGATTCTGATAGTGACTGGAGTATCATATCCACTTGGGATTCTCCATTAATATCGGCACCTAAAACTTCCAATGTATTTAGATTGGAAATCATTGTAAGACTATGCTCCCTCACTGAACTACCTTCAGCCATTTTGGTATTATAAATTTGCCTCAGGGTTTCTTGCCTTGCAAAACAGCCTTGCTCACCAAACATCTCCTTCAAACTTAGTATAATGTCTAAAGCTAGTTCTACATCCTGCATTTGATGCTGTAAACATTTGAGATAGATGCTAGGATGTAGCACTTGGCCATCTAATTAGATTTCTGCCAACAATCATATCGCTATTTTTCCTCAGGAGGAGCATCTAATGAAGGAAAGCTAGGACATGGTTTAGTAAGCACATATTTGTACTCTTCAGCACTAAGAACAATGTCCAAATTTCTTTTCCAGTCAACATAATTGGATCCGATCAGTTTGTTTCGATTAAGAATAGTAACAAGTGGGCTAAATAATGCCATGTTCAAATCTGAAAACAATAAACATGAATATAATAAGAAAACTAGACATTGTCATTTTAGCATTTAAACATATAGTATGGAACCTTAACAAAACCATAATATAATATATGCAATGACAACCCAATGCCACAATTAATATTCCTGGAAGCGAGGTCATACCAATCATTATGACCAGGTGAGAATCATTCTCATTATTAATGCTATCATGGTAACTCTTACCAAACAAAAATAATTTGTCGTTTTTCCTTTGGCCTCTAAGTAATAACGACATACCTCCGAAGGGAGGTTAACATTATACTTAGTCTAGTGTACACCGTTGCCAAGAATCAATGTGAGTCACTAAGTAACTACACGGAAGCAAGGTCGTTCTTAATGTAAAAACACACTTCATCTATCATTAAGAAGTTTAACCTGTAGTTCTATGAATTAAACACTCTCCAAAGGGAGCAAGGCATATACGCCAAGGTGAGGTGCCTAATCACACTACTATAAACCGATAATGGAGGCTGTGAGAATCAACCTTTGAATCTCTCTTCCACTAGATGTTTTAAATTAAAGGTTTTTATTTTGTAAACATGCATAAACTAATTACACATATAGCCTTGCATTTTATACAATTGAAAACATCTTGAAAAACACTAAATTCCCAATTTTCCCAAAATTTAGACAAAGACTTTTGCTACTGTCTCGCAGGTATCTCGCGACTTAACGCTTCCCACGAAAACGAGTTAAGCAAAAATTGAAAACACAAAAATCCACACAGAAATTTTCGCTACTGTCTCACAGTATCTTGCAACTAAACGCTCCCGTGAAAACAAGTTAAGCAAAAATTTAAAAAAACAAAAATTCACACAGAAACTTTCGCTACTGTCTCGCGATTATTTTACGAGTAAAGCTTAACCGCAAGAATTTTTGTACTTCAGTGGCATTTTTTGTGAGTAGCTTCGCGAGAAGCTTACCCACGAAAAACCCGTGTTTCCAATTTTTCAATTTCAGATATTTAACAGTTTCCAATGGTTTTTCATGAACAATCAAACACGATATGAACATAACAGATGAAATTGATGTCAAAACTAAATTCTATTTATGCTATAGCCTTAAAAATCAATTTAACATACTTAAATTCAAATTTAAAAAACATCATAACATCAATATCAGTTTTCATCAAATCATAGTTTCATCAAACATGCAAAAAATTAAATGCATATATAATCTTCTAACAACATGAAACTATTATTTCTAATTCCAAAACTCACAAAACTTGTTATACAGATTCGAAATTGAAGATCGCTCTGATACCATTTGATGGAAAATAACATGCGCAGAGGAAGAATTAAACGAATTAACTTCATTCACAATGTTAACATGTGTTATGTAAGTTTTAGAATTAGAGAACAAGAGAGTGTACCTTGAAGCGGTGAAAATCAAAACTGAAGATCAAAAGTTCTCAAGAACACTTTCAATCTTCACTCTGATTCCACTAACACCCAAGATGTGTGGTCTCTCAATCAGTTATATGTGTATGTTCTAGAGAGAATTCAAGAGTGTCCTATATCTTCATACATACCAATTCATATATTTATAAATTTTGTATTTTTCTCTCCATATAACTGATTATCTAATTGGGCTAGCCTTTTGGACCTTCCCAATTTGTCTTTAGTGTGTAGGATGGAGTAGGACCAAAAGGGAACAAATAAGACACTAGCTCTAATGGGCCTTGGGCTTTTTTGTCAACTCTTGACAAATCCAAAGTTACCATTAATTATATTTAATATCACTATATAAATATAATTGAACTCTAGGCCTTATTAATAGAATATATCCCAAAACTTTATTATACATGCAACCCTTTCATAAAATATTCATAGTAATACAAAGTCATTAATGAAGACTGCCACTTTGTAGATTACTACATCTCAATCCTTGAGTACTTGATTTAATCCTTTAAGTTATTCATCATATATTTATGAAATCCAATTTCATAAATATATACTTTAGTAACCATTTACTAAAGTAGTTAAGCCTAACATACTGAATAACAAACCCATTAAACTTATCTCAAGGGAATATTTTATATCTGCGTTAAGAGACTATGAATTCCATCTTGAGAATATATATTCCATCAACACTAAATGTGGCTGCCCAACATACTGAGGTTTTAACCGTTACTTTAGATCTTACTCCTGATATATCAAAGTAACCTACACTTCATGATCAGGTCCATTATTCTCTCAGGATTAAGAGTTCATGTGAATATAAGTTGTGAGATTTATTATTCAATTAACAGTCATTAGGAGAATAATAAATCTCACAACGATCCAGTTCAATATGTCTTAACTCTTAAAACGTATCAACATATTAACTAGAAGTCACCACTTACATGAGCAAGACAAATCATCTTAGTTGACATGTTATAGTCTTCGCAGATGAAACGCCCAATTTCATCACCGACTACAAACTAAATTCTGAGTTTACAAAGAACTTGTGATTTATATCTTCTGTGACTTTTCACATAAATCACATACTATGCATCTCATGGACTATAGTATAATATCCAAATATTCGTGTTACCAGTATTTCATATAATAATAAAACAACTGTATTAATTACAATATTAAGTTATACATCATATCATACATAATGTAATACATAGCATCATACAATAGGATTTAAAGGCACAAATGCACAAATCCTAACATAGGAACACATGTCTCTTTCAAGACTTTCAAGAGAGCCTTATGGTGGACATCGAAGGATAGCAACAGCGCCAAGATAGAAATCTGAGCTGGCAACTTGTTTAGCTACTGAATCACACTGTATTTTGAGTTTCTGATAATTTTCAAGAATTCCTTAGCTTCTTCGGTTGTGACCCTATTCCTGACGGGTTTGGCTGTACCCTTGCCAATCTCTTTCCTTCTTTTTTCTAGGTCCTCGAGAGTATAGCAGCGGCCACTCCTAGTAAGCCCAGATAGACCTAAAGATATATTGGAGCAGACTTCCTCTTTTCTAGTTTGAGTGGAGATAAAGGACACATCGTATTTCCAGGGGACACGATGGTTATCCTCATAAGGGAACGACTTCAGCATGCGAATGATAGCACCCTCCTAAGTTTGCAAATTGGGTGCTATGGAGAACATCTTCAGATTAATGACCACCGGACTTAACAAAATGGCTTTGAGGGCATTTGAGTTGGATACCCTAAAGATTCCTAAGGCAAGCTTCAGCATAATAAAAGGATCAAAACCTCGGATGGCAAGGATAATGGCGGTTCCCTCCTGAACTGATGGTGAAGCTGGCCCTATGACTGCAGGCAATGCAAGAACTAAAGGAATGAATCCCTCAATGGCTGGCGGGGCTTGCCCTTTTCTTGAAACTGATGGCTTCAGATCCGCAGGTAATTCTATGATCTCTTCGATGACTCCTGAAAAGGTAGGTACTGAAGCAACCTTACCAAGGCTAAACTCTAAACCTGTCCTCGAAGTACTCCATAATCAAACAGGGCATGCCTGTCTCCACTGTCACAAAATGAGCAAATTCCCCAATCAAATCCTAGGGTTCCCATACCCTTAAGATTAAGGTGGCTCTCTTGGACCAAGGCTTAGAGTTGGGCCTTCCATGGGAATGACGGTGATGAGAAATCCAGAACCCTTTCTTCCATTTTGATGATGGCATTCACATTCCCTTCCTGATGAGGAGGCAAAGGGATAGTGATGATGTTCGGAGCAGCTGCATTATCAAACTATATCAACTTGTTGTTAATGACATGATGTATGACTTAATATTGTGATTAATAAAGTTGATTTATTATTATCTAGAATAATGGTAACATGAATATTCAGACATTATCATATAGTTCATGAGATGCATAGTATGTGATTTATGTGAAAAGTCACAAAAGATATAAATCATAAGTTCTTTGTAAACTCAGAATTTTAGTTCGTAGTTAGTGATGAAATTGGGCACTTCATCTGCGAAGACTATAACATATTAACTAAAATGATTTGTCTTAATCATGGAAGTGGTGACTTCTAGTTGATATGTTGTTGATATGTTTTAAGAGTTAAAACATATTGAACTGGACCGCTGTGAGATTTATTATTCTCCTAATGATTGTCAATTGAATAATAAATCTCACGACTTATATTTGCATGAACTCTTAATCTTGAGAGAATAATGGACCTGATCATGAAGTGTAGGTTGCTTTGATATATCAGGAGTGAAATCTAAAGTAACGGTCAAAACCTCAGTATGTTGGGCAACCATATTTAGTGTTGATGGAACATATATTTTCAAGATGGAATTCATAGTCTTTTAACGAAGATACAAAATATTCCCTTGAAATAAGTTTAATAGGTTTGTTATTCAGAATATTAGGCCTAACTACTTTGGTAAATAGTTACTATAATATATATTTATGAAATTGGATTTCATAAATATATGATGAATAACTTAAAGGATTAAACCGGATACTCAATGATTAAGATGTAGTAATTTACAAAGTGGCAGTCTAAATTTATGACTTTGTATTACTATGAATATTTTATGAATGGGTTGCATGTACAATAAAGTCTTTGGATATAATTTATTAATAAGGCCTAGAGTGCAATTATATTTAGATAGTGAGGCCATCTCATCTTAAGGGACGGAACCGAGATGACAGTGACTAGGGTAACTAGAACGTCAACCCTAGGAACATATAGTACCTCAAAAATGAACTCCAAGGTAACTACGATACGTGTACCTTAGAGTACCATAGTAAACCAAGGTACAGAGGTATCGATGGCGTACATGTTGTAGTAAAACTCCTGCATCTACACGTCGAGACACCTCTTAGGTATTTCAAATAGAGACACCCAACCCTAAGAGCTAAATGCATCGGGCAGAGGAGTGTCTAGAAAGTCAGATAGAATGACCTAGCATTCCGAATGAATCGCCCAGTCAGAAAAGTTCTCAAAGAAGTCAGCTCATGCCTTCACAGAACTAAACAGAATCAAAAGGGAAGGGAGTAAAAGAAGAAGAAGAAGAAAAACCACAACATCTTATCGGGTTCTTAGAAGGGACAAAATTTTTAGATGCCATGAGAAGGAAACTAAAACGAGAGAGAGACAGAGACAGAGAACACAAAAGGAAAATTAGGCAAAGGAAAGAAGAAGAAAAAAAAAAACAAAGTGCAATGCATAATAATCCATGAACATGTTACGTGCTAAAGAAATTGCATCATGGGTAGAACCCAATCCAAACTACAGCACTCACATTGTATAATCAAGAACACAACCCAGAATGCACGAAACCATGATTATAATGATAGATAGTGTAATGCATGAGCATGTGAGATCATATTGGCAACACCCAACCCAAAAATTTTCATAAAAACTCAAAAACCACAAAATTTTCCCAAAAACTAAAAATTAGGTCACAAAATGCATGAAATGCATGAATGAAGAAGAAAAGATGAGATTTAGAACACTTACCAAGGAATGGATGCATGGACAAGGCCGAAATCTTGAAGGGAAGGGATTTTTGTGAAAACAAAGAGGTTTGGATTGAGATAAAAGAGAAAGGTATTGAGATACTTGGGTTTGAAATTATTCAGATCGGACCTTAGATATATATGGAAAAATGCAGCTCGAAGGGGACTTCGAAACTAGACACCAACACCTTAATAATATTTCCACTCTTAAAAGCTAATGACACCACCACAGCAAGTAAGGCTGGAGTGGAGAAATGCCCCAGTATGCCTTGGTCAAAACCAAATTGGTGGGAAAATCTTTGAGGGTGTAAGCTTGGGTTTCAAAATCATCTTCAAAGCATGCCTAAAGGTGGGAAGTAAAGGCACAGGCAAAAAAAGAAAACTCCTTCTTAGACCAAGGAGCATCTCTGTAACAAGAAATAGTTTCATTTTTCAAAGAATGGAACAAAGGTGGGGTCTACCCTTAAGGGGGGAATAAGGTATGGTTGTCAAGTCAGTAGGATCATCCAACACCTTACAAAGGAAGCTATCAAAAGATACCACAACCTTATTCCAACCCCATGAATCATGGTAATCCTTGGGGTGATGGCGGGCTGGTCTTAAAGGAACTTAAAACTTTGGGGACAGGAGCATAGTTCCTAAAGCGCTCCATAACCAGATTTGTAAAAATGCCATAGGCACAAAGGTCTCTATTTGGAATCTACCCCAAGAATGTTACAGGTCAAGTGTGAAACAATCTAAATAAGAATATAGAGTTCCTAAGAAATAAGGGGTAAGGTGGAAAGAGTGTTCTTTGGCTAACTTGACAGCTAAAGGGAAATGTCTACCTAGAATTTTCTCATGGAGATATCTTTCAAATAAATGGTGAGACAGCAAGAAGGCAATAAAGGCTTCGAGTTCATAAGGGTTAGAATTACCTTCTCCCACAACGAAGTCTGTGCCATCCTTTAAAGAATTTGAGTTGGCTCCTTCATCCATACCATCAGCATACTCCCTCTAGAAGTATCTAATCCATCCCCAAAAGTTTGCCTTGAAACCTTTGTCACCACCCACACTAATGTCTTCTAGCTCTTCCTTGTTGGGGGCTTTTCCCTTTCCTTGCTACCTTTAGGATTGGCTTTTTCAAAGTTTTCTTTATTGCATCTTCAAGAAACTTTATAGCTTTGGCTACCTCCCCATCCTTGAACAGGAGAATCTAAATATCTCATAAACATCTTCAAGAGAAGGGGAAACTTCTTGACACCCTGTAAAGAAGGTATGGGTCGTAGAACTCCATTGGTACAAGAGAGAGAGGAGGCTTTTGATATCATTGCTGATGTCCAAGCTAGAGAACACCAACACAATGTGCACAAGATGCACCCCTTGCAAGATATCCATGAAAGGAGGATGTGTAAACACTCTTCAACACCAACGTCTCTAGCCATTGGAAACAAAAGTGTGAAATTTAAAGACCACATCAATGGTAGGAGCAAAATCTCCTCTGCAAGTGTCAAGCCAAGGAATGTGCTTCAACTCCAAATCCATAGTCAAAAGATCATCAGTCTATTCACATATTGTGTAGGGAGGATCTACAGAACAAGGGACAAACTCCCAATCAAAACTTTTATCAAACAGGTAGTTTTCGAAGAAAGGAGGGATAATCCATTGTTCCTCTATGGAAGGATTCTTTTCTCCCCCTAATAGTGACCTCTTAATCTTGTGAGTTAAAGGTTCTATGATCTTTGAAGATCTAGATCTCAAATTTTGTTTGACACCCATGATTTTCGTGCTTATGAAAAAATTTGAGATTTGGGTTTGAAAAAGAAGAAGATGATAAGGAGAAAATGAGAAAAATAGCGAGAGGGAGGCAGTTCCTTTCCTTTTATACTTTGGACAATTGCACTTTTCCCTCTAAAAAGAGTTGTTCAAAAGTGAGGCACCATTTCAAAATAGTTGGCACGTGTTAGCAAGGGTAAGAGCCAAAATCTCTAACAAAGTCAGTTAGCAAAAATGAAAGAAAAATTGCCTTTATAGAGATGGTGAAAAGGCGTGGTCCCTTATCAACAGGTTCAATTTTACACTTTACTTTGTGTTTTGGTTAACTAACAGATTTATTTGTTGTTCCTTTGTGCTGCAGTACAATAACTAAAGGGAAAAACATAAATATAAACATATAATTACAGAGCAATTTTAAAGCAAACTATGTTGTTTATATATATATATATATATATATATATATATATTCAAAAGGAATAAAGGGGGATTTACACTTGGTTTGGCCCTTATGGCCTATCACCCATTTTCTATACATTAACACAAAAAAAAAAAAAAAAAAAAAAAAAAAAAAAAAAACATACACACACAACAATAACAACAGCAACCATGGGCGGCTTTACATTAAGGCCAGGGGGTTCAAATGAACCCCCTGACCTAGCTCAAACAAAATTTTTATATATAAAATTTTTAAAATTTTTTCATTTTGAACTCTTAAAATAAAAATTTGAACACCCTAATCTTAAATTTTGTTTGAACTCAATTGAAATTAGCTTGAAACTTGAATATGATTATCTTAATTTTAATTTCACAATATTTTTACAATAATATGAGGTAAGTTGTAACTGCTTTTTATCTGGACCCACAATTAAAAATATTTTTTTATCTACCTTTAACAATTGGCCACCTAGATTTTGTTGTGGAATTTTTTTAAAAGTATTGTGTCAATTCCAAAATTTTTGCTCATTCATTAAAAAAAATATGAATATTCTTTCCAAGATTTTGGCTTACTTTGAAATTGACAACAAAATGAAGTTGTTTTCCCTTACAATTTTCTTCTTCATTAACAAAATAATTACATCATTGTTACAACCAACATATTTGTACAAATCTGTATCTATATCTGTAATTTTTTCCTCATTCTCTCTATCTCGCTTTCTCCCTTCTATTTTTTTCTTAGTTTTTCTTTTTATCTCCAATTCTAAGAGAGTGACTATGTCTATGTGTATGATTAAGCAGCCATCCACTTCAAACGTAAAATCTTATATCAGTTACTATTTTATTTTCTTAGTGTCAAATTTACTCCTAGTTCTACTCCTAAGTGTGTTACTAATCTTCTCCTTCTTTATCATATATTTTTATATAATTGATATCACATATAAATACACTAAGTTATTATTAATTTGACAAAAAATTATGATTAGTAATTTAATTATATTAGTTTGTGCATTTAATAGTTGTTGTCTTACCTATTTTATAACAGTTTTAGACTATTGTATAATATAGTTGTATTGTATACTAAATTGTATTTGGAATATTATTTTAGATTATTGTATATAATATGGAAGTTTATCTATAGGAAAAAAAAAAGATTAATCATTTAATTTTTTACTCGCCCCTCATGACAAATGACAAATTCCTAGCTTTGCCATTGCTGACCCCCCAAAAAAAAATCCTGGAACCACCACTGACAGCAACAACAACAATAACAACAACAACAATCACAACTACAAAACAAAGTAACCTATAATCTAAGGCCAATAATATGGCATGTTTACAAAAACAAAAAAGGAAATGGATTGCAAGTTTGAAGGCAAATAGCTTAAAGGGAGTGAAGCTTGTAAGCATATGAGTCTCTCCCCAAATCAGAGTCTTCTTGGGGGTAGTTTGGAGCCAGGTCCTCCTCCTCTTCGTCCCCCTTCTCACCCTCATCATCTCTAGAGCCTGAGCTATAGGGATTTATGCCCCAAAATCCAATTTATTGGCATGTCATAAATAATTAAATTGTTTCATTACATGAGACTATTTATTAATGAACTAATGGGACATTATCTTAGTGCATGAGATGCATAGTATGTGATTTATGTGAAAAGTCACAGAAGATATAAATCACAAGTTCTTTGTAAACTCAGAATTTTAGTTCGTAGTCGGTGATGAAATTGGGCATTTCATCTACGAAGACTATAACATATCAACTAAGATGATTTGTTTTAATCATGGAAGTGAAGACTTCTAGTTGATATGTTGATATGTTTTAAGAGTTAAGACATATTGAACTAGACCATTGTGAGATTTATTATTCTCCTAATGGCTGTCAAATGAACAATAAATCTCACAACTTCTATTTACATCAACTCTAAATCCTGAGAGAATAATGGACCTGATCATGAGGTGTAGGTTGCTTTGATATATTAGGAGTGAGATCTATAAGTTACGATCAAAACCTCAGTATGTTGGCCAGCTGCATTTAATGTTGATGGAATATATATTCTCAAGATGGAATTCATAATCTCTTAACGGAGATATAAAATATTCCCTTAAGATAAGTTTAATGAGTTTGGTTATTCAGAATGTTGGGTCCAACCACTTTAGTAAAGAGTTACTAAAATATATATTTATGAAATTAGATTTCATAAATATATGATGAATGACATAAAGGATTAAACCGGGTATTCAAGGATTAAAATGTAGTAATCTTCAAAGTGGCAGTCTACATTCATGACTTTAGATTACTACGAATATTTTAATGAAGATGTTGTATGTATAATAAAGTCTTGGGATATAATTTATTAATAAGGCCTAGAGTGCAATTATACTCATATAGTGGTATTGAATATAATTAATGGTAACTTTGGACTTGTCAAGAGTAGACAGAAAAGCCCAAGGCCCATTGGAGCTAGAGTCTTATTTGTTCCCTTTTGGTCCCACTCCAAGCCACATACTAGAGCCCAATTGGAATGGCCTAAAAGGCTAGCCCAATTAGATAATTAGTTATATATAAGGAGAGAAATATACAGAATTTGTTAAGTGGTTTTTCATTAAGATCATAAATAGAATAAAATGGTGTATGTGAGTGTTGGACACTCTTTTATTATCTCCTTGGAAACTGATTGAGAGACCACACTTCTTGGGCATTGAGTGGAATTGGAGTGAAGATTAAAAGTTTTCCCAAGTATTCTCAAGTCTTGGTTTTGAATTTCAAAGCACCAAGATACGCTTTCTAATCTTTGTTCTATAATTCAAGGTTACATTTTACCTTTCATGAATAAAGTAGATCCATGATTATTGCTTCCGCTGTGTGTTTTGTATGAGATGTAAAACTAGATTTTCCAAGATGAGCCATCATAAGAAACTGACTCTTCTGAATCAAAACCAAAGTCATTAAAGGTTGTTGCACTTGAGTCAGAGCTTGTTTGAGAAGCCCTGTGCCTTCTTCTGCCCCATTGAACATTCCCCATGAAGGCATCGTAGGAGGCATCCTCAACATCTTCTGCAAACTTTGACCAAAGTTCTTTTGAGTCCTCTTCATCTTCTTTACTACCTTCCGATGGTTCAACTTCTTGGAGAAGGAAAACTTGAGGGGAAAGGAGAAAGATGGGGAAGAGGAGTGGAGGAGGAGGGGGAATGGTTGGTGGTGTGTTGTTAATGCTCAAAGAGCCCAAGTCACTACTAGAAAAGTTCAAACTGTTCTTGGGAGAGTTAGAAGTTAGAACCTGTAGATAAAAGGTTGGCTATCTTATTAGCAATAGGTTTTTTTCTCTGGGAAGTAGAAGGAAATGTATGGATGCAAAAGGAATAAAGAATAAAGGAAGATCTTTTCCCTTTTAATCATCAACTAGAGTCAAGTGAAAGGACAACATTTATAAAGAGTAATGTTTGTCTACCAAGTGTGGGAAACGAAGCAACACCAAAACGGCTACAAACACCCACTAATGCCACATATCCTAGCTTCGAACATCACGAGGTATGATTACACAAGTATTAAAATTTGATACGATGTGACTGCAACGGCTTTGGTCATTAACACCATTGACAATCAGGGGACTAATGTATAGTACACTAGCCAAGGCATGTGAGACTGTTGGTGTGGCTAGATCCGGACCTTACACGTGGAGTAGTTATGAGTAAAGGAAACGAAACACTGGCTGAAAGAAAGGATTTTTTAGATGCTATAAAACACCCCTTATTGGGTGAGCTTGTGCTGGACCATTGTTGGAGACATTTGTATCACTCTTAGTATCCCTGATGTCCCTTTCATTGACCAAGGTTTTTTTCCCCATGTAGTAGCAGAATCACCCTCCTTTCCACTACCCTAACATTGGTGTGCTTTCTCTTTCCTCCAGTCATTACATAGTACAATAGATGTATTAGAATTCAAATGGAGGAATCATAGTTTGACACCTGTCCATATGTACCTAGCAACGTTCCTTGTACTATAAAAGGAACATGCTACTGAATCATTAGGGCAAGAATCAAGAGAGAAACTAAGAGGAAAGCCAGAAATTTTGGGTAGGAAATTAAGGTAGAGAGAAAAGGGCTTCCTTTGGGAAAGAACATTACCATTGTAAAAAAACCTTCATTTTTGCATAATAGAGAGCTATAAAGAGTGAGGGTCATTCCCCCTTGATCATCCATGGTTTTTCATCCTTTCCAAAGGGTTTTCCACATATTTCCCAGGTCTTCTTTAGTTTTCATGTTTTACTTTCTATTTCTCATGACATTAAAGTGTTAAAACTTTGATTTTTAGTGTTCTTAGGTTTTTTCACTTAAATGTACTATTAGATCTGTCACCCATTCTCTCACATGGTTTTGATAATCTAATGTGTACGTACACATACTTTTAGGTTGATTGATGTGGATGATTTTTGGACTTCAATATGCAAACTTAATGCCTTATGCTATTTTGCAAGCACTTATGTGAGTTGTAAGGTTGAATTTAATCAACCATTCTATTGGCTTTATTCCGTGCCAAATTTGCTTGTATTTTAGCATTTAGTAACCCTGTATTTAGGTGGGAATCATGTAAGGCTAGTGTATGAGAGAGTGTGAAGAAATGCTCAAGATTGTGCAATGAAGCAGGGACTTGAGGCTGGATCTTGCGAGTAGCTCACGGCTTGCAAGCCACTAGAAGATGCTCACGTGCCAAGCATGCGGAGAAGCTGAAGCATCATGCGAGCTGGAGCACTACAGGACAGAAAGTCTAGACTGGCCATTCAGTTATTTCATGGCTTGAACTCACAACTCAATCAAGTCACAAGGCCAAACCGCTAGCCAACTCTATTTTGGAAAAATTGACTCTTCGCATTCTAAACACACACAAGTATAAATACCCCTTATACCCACAAAATGTAGAGAGCTTCCAAAGAGAATTTTGAGAGAGATACCCCAGAGAAAAATAAGATTGTCTCATCCACAATCTTTTCATAGAGACTGTTCAAATTCCTCTACTCTCACCCTCTCCATTGTTACATCCTTGAGAGGTTCTTACCCAAATCCTTTTCTCACCATACCCATATTTGTGAGAAGGCTATTTGGTGCTTTGGGAAGCAGTTAGGAAGGGACCAATAGTTATTGGTTGATGCTATGGGCTATAGCAGAATCCGGTAAGCTAGAAAAGACAAAGGTTCGGCGTAACCTCGTTAGAGCAAGAAGCTTGGAAGGCTTAGGTACACTGGCTAGATTAGGCTTGGAGGGTTTGTTACTGTTCATGTATCCCAACTACATTTTCTATTGGATTTTTGACCGCTTGGAGGGCGGCGGAGAGGTTTTAGGCTGAAGGCTTCGGTTTCCTCTTTGATAACACATCGTTGTGTTGTCCTTGTGTTTGCATCTCTCTTCCCTTAATCTTTGCCATTTAATTTCTACTGTGGATGTGATATTAATGGTTTAGACTGTTTATTAATTCTGTTATAAGCTTATGTTCATTTTTCGCACATACATTATTTCATATTAAGCTTGAATTGATAATTTTGTAATTGGAGGTCTAAACGTTCATAGTGTTTTACACGCTATTTGAACATTCAATTGGTGTTAAAGCAGGCACACTCGCTGTGGTTTTATTACATGAGTGTAATCCTAGACCCTTTGGCTTGCTATGGAAAGTGCTATGGCAAAGGCCAATATGAAGTGGACTAGAGGTGTTTATGATAATGACTCTATGAGGATATTTGGAGATTGTCCTAGTAATGAACTTTTAGAGTTATTTAAGTCAAAGAAACATGCTAGAATTTCTATACACATGCTAAAATCATTAGTTCATAGAAAATCATGATGTTCATAATAGCTTGTGTGAGTCAATTTTCTTTGTTGAAAAATATAAGAAAAGGAATAGATGATTATGTGATAAACTTGATGGTTTGAAAAGAAAGCTATATTCTTTTATGAATCAAGAAAATAAAGATGAGTCCTACTTTGATGGTCAAGAATGCCTATCACATGCTTGTCTTTTTGTTCATACCGCATTGAAAGTGTTTAACTCATGTTTGTGGTATCTTGACAGTGGTTGGTCAAGGCAAATGACTGGAGATAAATCTTTATTCAAAACTCTAAAAGAGAAGGAAGATGGTTATGTGACATTTGGAGATGGTAGTCACTCACAAGTTCTTGGAAATGGAACTGTTGAGATTCCGGGACTGCCCCTATTGACTGATGTGCTATACATCAAAAGATTGAAAGTGAATTTGCTGAGCATCACTCAATTATGTGATGAAGACTTCTTAGTCCAATTTTTGAAGAAAGGGTGTCTAATCCTAAATGATGAGGGTGTTCAAGTGTTGAAGGGACTTAGGACCACTGACAATTGCTATGGTATCATTCCCAAACCGAGCATAGCATGTTGAAGTGCTCGAGTGAATCTCTTGGAGCTATGGCATCAACGACTTGGGCATGCTAATTATAAGCAAGTGGCCAAAGTCTCAAAGCTAGGAGCAGGGGTTGGTTTACCAAAGTTTGAGAAAATTTAGAAGAGTGTTTGTGGCTCTTGTTAAATGGGAAAACAAACAAAATCAGCTCATCCTAAGGTGAATGTGGTAGCTACTTCACGACCTTTGGAGTTACTTCATATGGATCTAATGGGTCCAACAAGAACTAAAAACATGGGTGGAAAGCGCTATATTATGGTGGTGGTTGATGATTTCTCAAGGTACTCGTGGGTGGATTTCCTTAGAGATAAGTTGGAAGCATGTGATAAAATGGAAAGGTTGTGCAAGAGGCTACAGAATGAAAAGGGGGTTGCCTTAGTCAAAATCAGAAGTGATCATGGGAAGAAATTTGAAAATATTAAATCTGAAGCCTTTTGCAATGAGCATGGCATTGAGAAGGAATTTTCAGTTCCAAAGACTCCACAACAGAATGGGGTGGTTGAAAGGAAGAATCGGGTGATCTAAGAGATGTCAAAAGTCATGTTACTTAACAAAAACCTTCCACGAAACTTCTGGGCTGAAGCTGTGAATACATCATGTCACATTGAGAATAGAATTTATTTGTGAATAGGAACAAAGAAGATGCCATATGAAATTTGGAAAGAAAATAAATCGAAGGTGAAATATTTTAGAATATTTGGAAGTAAGTGTTATATTCTAAATGATAGAAAAAATCCTAGAAAATTTGATGCTAAAAGTGATGAAGGGATATTCCTAGGATACTCCACAAATAGCAGAGCATATAGAGTGTACAACAAGTGCACTAAGACGGTAATGGATTCAATAAATGTGGTCATAAATGACACCATCTCAGAAAAAGAACATTGATGATGATGGCAAGGGGCTAAATCTTAAGAAGAATGAGGATGATGATGATACGTCTCTAAGTGATGATGCTGAGAAAGAATCACTGGAAAAGGAGTCTATGCCTCCCATATCAAGAAGAGAGACTAGATCAATACAAGGAGTTTCAAGCCCACTCACACCTCCGGAAGTCCAACCTCCAATCTCTCATGAGGAGGAACATTCAACTTCCAAGAGACCATCCTCAAGGGTAACTCTCAATCACCCACCAAACAATATCATTGGTGATGTAAATAAGGGACTTCATTTGAGAAAAGGACTAATCTATAGTGTGAATCATGTGACATATAATTGTTATCTTGCTCAATTTGAACCCAAAAAAGTAGAGGAAGCTCTTAAAGACAAGAATTGGATAGAATCTGTGCACCAAGAGCTACATCAATTTGTTAGAAATGATGTATGGGAGTTGGCTCCAAGGCCTAAGGATACACATGTGATCGGCGCCAAGTGGATTTTTAAGGACAAGACTAATGAAGATAGTGAAGTTGTCTGAAAAAAGTCTAGATTGGTGGCTCAAGGATATACTCAAGTTGAAGGCATAGATTTTGATGAATCATTTGCACCAGTAGCAAGACTAGAGTCAATCAGAATTCCTTTCTCCATAGCAGGTATTATGGACTTCAAGTTGTACCAAATGGATGTAAATAGTGTCTTCTTGAATGGCTTCCTAAATAAAGAAGTGTTTGTTGAGCAACCAAAGGGGTTCCAAGACCCTCAATTTCCAGATCATGTACTAAGGTTGAAGAAAGCATTGTATGGGTTGAAGCAAGCACCAAGAGCGTGGTATGATCGCCTCACCACATACTTATTGGATCGTGGTTTCAAGAGAGGTCAAGCCGATCGAACATTGTTGTTAAAAGAGATGAGAAATCTCTCCTTGTCACTCAAGTGTATATGGATGATATTGTTTTTGGATCCACGACTGATTAACTAGCTCATGAATTTTCGGAAGAAATGAAAATGGAATTTGAGATGAGCATGGTGGGGGAATTGAACTACTTCTTAGGGCTTCAAGTGAAACAACGAAAAGATGGAATATTCATCTCTTAAGAGAAATATGCCAAAAATCTTGTCAAAATATTTGGTTTAGATTTTAAGAATCACGCTTCCACTGCTATGAGTTCCTCAGCAAAACTGAGCATAGATGCAACTGGTGTTGACGTAGACCCAACACTTTATCGAAGCATGATTGGTAGTCTTCTCTATCTCACTGCAAGTAGGCCAGATATTGCTTTTAGTGTCAGCGTATGTGCTCGATTTCAAGCAGCCCTTAAAGAGTCCCACTTGACAGCAGTCAAGCGAACAATTTGCTATATCAATGGCATATCTGACTATGGAATTTGGTATTTAAAAGACTCGAATAAGTGTTTGGTTGGATATTCAGATGCTGACTGGGCCGGGTGTATTGATGATAGGAAAAGCACTTCCTGTGGTTGCTTCTATCTTGGGAATAACTTGGTTTCATGGATGAGTAAAAAGTAGAATTCAGTGTCTCTCTCAACGGCTGAAGCTAAATATATAGCAACAGGAAGTTGTTGTGCACAACTACTATGGATGAAAAAGCTGCTACATGACTATGGATTTTCTCAAGACACTATGTGTGTATTTTGTGATAACACTAGTGCCATAAATTTGTCAAAGAATTCAGTTCAACACTCAAAATCCAAGCATATCGAGATCCGGTATCACTTCATTCGAGACTTGGTGGAGGACAAGATTGTGTATCTAGAGTTCATCAACACTGACAACCAAAAGGCAAACATATTCAGTAAACCTCTTGATGGTCCGAGATTTGAATCCTCGAGTAAGACCATTGGTGTCAGTATCATTCCTTGAACTCTATCTTTCATGTGATCCTTTTATATTTGTTTATGCATTGTTTTATTTACATGTTTTGTGTTCTGCATTCCTTGACTTAAAATGTTTTTACATTACTTTTGATCAATCTTTTCTTACTGTTGTGTCAAAAAATCCAAAAACACATAAAAAGTAGAAAATCCAAAAAGTTTGATCATCATTTTGAGTTTTGTCTCAAAGCATGTTTTGTCTTGTACCTTTGTACTAATGGCTTTGTGCATCTATGAGCTTAGCTTGTTTCCTATACACTCATATCATTGTGGGAGAAATCTTGAAATCTATGTGATTGTTATAAATAGATCTCCAATCTTGTCATGGATGATTAGTGAATGGTTTTGTTGATCTTGAGACGTGCATAAACTTGTGCCTATATATCTTCCCACTCTTTATTTTATTGTTTTTGCTTAAAGAGCTCTCCAAATGTAAATCTCCAAATGAAAAGAGATATTGAGCTGCAAAAGCCTATCGCACATACTAGTATTTGACTAGGAAAAAGGGAAAGCGGCCTATAATAAATTGTATGATGCCCAAAAAGCCAAAGGCAAACTCATCAAATTGAAATATCAAAAATTTCAGGCATCGATCTCACAATGAGATGTATTGATTCAAAAAGATCAAATGATATGATATATATGGAGCCAAATGAAAAGCTTTATGAAATGTAATCAAGTTCTTGTGAGAGGTCATATATGCATATTTCTATAATTAAGATGGGTCACATCATCTAGTGCTAGTTGTGTGCCTTGATTGAATTGATCATTGAAGCTTCACATTGGACTAAGGACTATCTTATTTCTGATATCCACACACATCACACATGTCTATGTTCAATGAATGCCATATTCATTTGTGTGATTGTACTTGATTAAATGTGTTTTCACATATTCAATCCTTGTTGATCAAACACAAAAATATTTTTAAGTGTTTCAGTCATTTTTGGAAAGTATTTTGTTTCTACAAAAATTGTCAAAATTTCAAAAACAGTGTTACCCTGTTTTGGCGACTCAATTGTGGGTTGGTCCAGTCGCACGCCCCAGTCGTGAGCCCACACAAAGATTTTTCGTGACTCACTGGTGGGTCAATGTCCCAATCGCGAAAAATACTTAGAATATTTTTCAAAATTTGGGTTTTCTTGTTTCTTGCAGTTCAATGTGGCCACTTGTTCGCGGATGGAAGGTCCAGTCATGAGAGGTACACAGAGATTTTTGTAGCTTACCTCGCGACTTTCTCGCGGGTAAAACTTCCAGTTACAAAAAATACTTAGAAAAATTTTTCAAAATTTTTGCTTTTAAGTGGTTGGCAACTTGCCCTAGCAACTTGATTCAATCGCAAAAATTGCGTGTTTTGCCTAAATAGGACAGTTTCTAAAACCTTTCAGTTTCCCTCGAAATTTTGTGACTATTCATTGTCTTCCCCATCTAAATCTTTCTCAAACTCACTATGTTTTTCACATAAACCACCGTTGTTGGTCACCATTTCAATATCAATCTTCAAGGTATAGGTTTTGTTCCTTACTCATTACATTTCACAGTTTCGGCATATATCTCTTGGATTATGTATTTTTGCTAGTATTTGTATACCTCTTTATTGAATATGAGTATCTAATCTTCTGGTGAAATTGTTGTGTGCTTTTTGATAGTTGTGTACCGATCTACTCTATCTTGAGTAAACATTGTGTTATTAATGGCACACACACCCTCATTGTCATGATTGGGACCTAAATCTCAAGTTTTTACGGTTTTCTTCATTATCCATATTTTGGAACTAACCCAATGCTAATAATGTTTAGTGTCTTGTGTGGTTTCTCTTGTTTTTGTTAAAACATGATGCAGGGTGAAAATGTCTTCATTCAAGAGAGTAGTTGTAAAAGGGGGCAACAGCAAAGGGAAGGAGCCTGTCATTGATGTTGATGATCTCTTACCTAGACCAAAAAGAACTCGTTCACCATCGGGTGTGTTCAATCCCAACAAGTTCAGATCGTATATTGCATTTCAGACTTATGAGAATTATTTCAGAGATGCTACACCATTGGTTGAAAGGGTCATTGATCAACCTTCACTTTTTGACATCGACATTCCTATATGGTTTACTCACAAAGATTGGAATTACCTTCTCTCAGACCTTGATAAAGCATATGAGAGTTTGGTAAAAGAGTTTTATGCTAATGCAATTGTTGAAGGTGAAGAACTCAAGTGTTGGGTTAGAAGAAAAAGTTTCTCAATCTCTCCCGCATATCTAGCTGAGATCCTTCACATCAACCAGCCGATGCTTAAAAGCTCACTGGTTTATAATGATCTATGTCCAGATGAGGACCTACTTCGGGATGCTCTTGGAAAAGACTTGGAATTCTCGTCAAATGGGAACTCAGTTAGTGTTTCCTCTCTTCCTCCAAAATTGAGGATGCTTATAATCATCAAGTTTCACAACCTGTACCCTTTATCTAGCACCGGGTATATGAACCTCGGACATGCCTTGTTTCTTCATGATCTGATCTCTGATGTAGAGATTAACATTTGTGCACATATCTTTCATGTTCTATGCAAAACGGTTTTACGAATTGATTCAAGGACATGCATTCCTTTTTGCTGCCTTATTTCTGGGATATTGAAGCTTCAAGGGATTCATCCTCAACAGATGAGTCTCCCTGCACAAAATCGGCTCCAATCAACATGCGTACGTTCAACGCTAGTATTGGTCATAGTCGGAAGGGAATCAAAACGAATACTTCAGCTTCTCACAGTGGTTCACACTCTAGGTCATCCTCATTTGATGAAAAGCTAGACAACATTGTGGCATCTGTCCATGAGTTGAGCACCAAGATGTCTGGACTTGCATCTATCTTGCACCATCTCAACATTCAGTGTGATATGAAGTTCACTTCTCTCAAAACTCAATTGGATCAAATTCAAAGAAAGCTAGAAGAAGATAAGGACTAGCAATTTCATGACAAAAAGTGGGGGATGATGTTGATAGGGGGAATACAATGATAGGGGGAGAAAGAGCTAGATCAAAGGGGGAGATTTCAGCTAGCAGGCCTATGTTTAATATTTTGCTTCATATTAGCATATTTTAGTGTTTAAGTTTTGTTTGTACCTTCTGCTTTTGTAAGCTTTTAAGGTTTTTGTACACATGCTTTGTAGCTTAAGTACTTGCTGTTTAATGTCATGCATTTTCATTAAGTACATCACTCTTGTGCCCTTTGTTGGATTTTTATCCTTAATGCAATTACCTAGTGTTGTTGCATTGGTTGAGTGTTGGACATGCAAATAATACTTTGCATTAAGCTTAATAGATTTCATGTCTGGATGTTCATTTCGTATGTGAATGAGCATTGTGATCACTATTTATAGTGATTGTTCATTTTAGGTCATGCCATGGTTTATTACTTAGTTCCATTTTGCTTCATCGCATTGTGCTTGCTTCATTTGCATTACAAGTTTTCTGCTTACAATGATCATACTATATTGTTGTGTTTCATGAGATACATGTTCTTATGGTTCAAGAGTTTCACAGATTCTAGAGTTAGGTGTGAATGAGTTTTGATCAACTGTTCCCAACTCATGCGTTAAGTCTAGAGTTTGTTGTAGGGTTTTTTCATGGAATAGCCAAAGGGGAGATTGTAAGGTTGAATTTAATCAACCATTCTGTTGGCTTTATTCCCTACCAAATTTGCTTGTATTTTAGCATTTAGTAACCCTGTATTTAGGTGGGATTCATGTAAGGGTAGTGTGTGTGAAAGAGTGTGAAGAAATGCTCAAGATTGTGCAGTGAAGTAAGGACTCGTGACTGGAGCTCACTGGTGGCTCTCGACTGGCAAGCTGCCAGATGATGCACACGAGTGAAGCATGCAAAGAAGCTGAACCGTCATGCCAGTTGTTGCACTACAGGACAAAAAGTCCAGACTGGCCATTCAATTAGCTCGCGGCTTGAACTCGTGACTTAGTCAAGTTGTGAGGCCAAGTCGCTAGCCAGCTCTGTTTTGGAAAAATGACTCTTCCCATTCCAAACACACACCACTATATATAGATCCTTATACCTATGAAATGTAGAGAGCTTTCAAAGAAAATTTTGAGAGAGAAACCTTAGAAAAAAAACAAGATTGATTCATCCACAATCTTTACATAGAGACTCTTCAAATTCCTCTACTCTCACCCTCTCCATTGTTACATCCCTGAGAGGTTCATTACCCAAATCTTTTTCTCACCATACCTATATCTGTGAGAAGGCTATTTGGTGCTTGGCAAGCAATTAGGAAGGGACCAATGGTTATTAGTTGATGTTATGGGCTATAGTGGAATCTGGTAAGCTAAAAAAGATAAAGGTTCAGCGTAACCTCATTGGAGTAAGAAGCTTGGAAGGTTTAAGTACATTGGGTAGATTAGGTTTGAAGGGTCTATTGCTGTTCATGTATCCAACTACATTTTCTATTAGATTATTAACCGCTTGGAGGGCGACAGAAAGGTTTTACACTGAAGGCTTCGGTTTCCTCTTCGATAACACATCGTTGTATTGTCCTTGTGTTTGCATCTCTCTTCCCTTAATCTTTGCCATTTAATTTCTGCTGTGGATGTGATTTTAATTGGTTTAGATTGTTTATCAATTTTGTTATAAGCTTATGTTCATTTTCCAAACATACATTGTTTGATATTAAGCTTGAATTAATAATATTGTAATTGGGGGTCTAAACGTTCATAGTGTTTTACACACTATTTGAACATTCATCATACAAAAACACGCAGCGGAATATGAACGGATCTACTTCATTCATGTGAGATAGCATGTGACATCAGAGTTTTGGAAATAAAGAATGAGAGAGCGTACCTTGATGGAGTGAAATTCAAAACAAATGAAGATTGGACTTGAGATGCCTTTCAATCTTCACTCCAATTCCATAATGTGCCCAAGATGTGTGGTCTCTCAATCAGTTCTATATGTGATCTTTCAAGAGAATAATCAAGTGTCTCTCTTATTGAAGAACTCTTATTCTTTCTCCTTTTTTAATCACACATATTTTTCTGCATTTAGCAGTTACATTTATTTAATAACTCTTATTAAATAAATAACTGATTATCTAATTGAGTTACCCTTTTGGGCCAGCCCAATTGGACTTTAGTGTGTGACTTGGTATGGGACCAAAAGGGACAAATAAAGCTCTAACTCCAATGGGCTTTGGACTTATCTATCAACTCTTGACAAACCAAAAATTACCATTAATTATATTTAATATCACTATATAAATATAATTGCACTCTAGGCCTTATTAAAAAATTATATCCCAAGACTTTATTAAACATTTAACCCCTTCATAAAAATATTTGTAGTAATACAACGTCATAATGTGTAACTGTCACTTTCAAGATAGTACATCTTGTTCCTTGAGTACCCGGTTTAATTCTTTAAGTTATTCATATATGTTTTATGAAATCTAATTTCATAAAATATAAACTTTAGTAACTCTTTACTAAAGTAACACTCTAAATAACCAAACCCATTAAACTTATCTCAAGGGAATATTTTATATCTCTATAAAGAGACTATGAATTCCATCTTAAGAATATTTATTCCTTCAATATTACGTGTGGTTGCCCAACATACTAAGGTTTTGACCATTTGTCTAGATCTCACTCTTGATATATTAAAGCAACCTACATTTCATGACCGGGTTCACTATTCTCTCAGGATTGAGAGTTTATGTAAATGAGAAGTCGTGAGATTTATTATTTGTTTGGTAGTTGTTGATAGAATAATAAATCTGACAGCGGTTCAGTTCAATGTGTTTTATACACTTAAAACATATTAACATATCAACTAGAAGTCTCCATTTTCATGATCAAGACAAATCATCTTAATTGATATATTATAGTCTTCGCAGATGAAATGCCCAATTTCATCACCGCCAATGAACTAAGATTTTGAGTTTACAAAGAACTTGTGATTTATATCTTCTACGCCTAAATCACATAAATTACATACTATGCATCTCAAAGACTATATGATAATGCTCAAACATTCATGTTACCATTATTTAAGATAATAATAAAACAAGTTTATTACATAGAACATAATGTCATACATGGCATACAATAGGATTTTAGGGCACTAATCCTAACAGTAGCAACTTCAAATCATTTTTCTCTCTTAAAAAAATACCTGGCCGAATAAAAAATAAATTTCTTCTCTCTCATCCCTTTATCTCAACGGCTACAAAGTACAAAAAAAATACATTTTGAACAAACACAAAACAGAAAACGCAATGAAATCAAATATACAATCTTTCTCATAAACTAATGAAATTAGAACCCAAAAAAAAAAAAAACAAACCGATCAGACCCATTTCGACCACATGTAGTTAGCAGTGGGGAAGAGATTAAGCAACGGTGCAGAGGAAGATGGGAAATGGTGAAGGCAGGGCAGATCAGCAGACAACGGAGGCAGTTTTCCTCCGTTGGTGATTTCCTCCTCTCTCTCTCTCTCTCTCTCTCTCTCTCTCTTCATTTGATGAGAATCAAATGGTGTGGTTGTAAGTTTGTGTTTTGATGGGATAAAGGGAAAGAAATGTGTGGCCTTCCACCTTCCACCTATTTTTATTTATTTATTTAAATGATACTAAGTTTTTACCTTTTTTTTTTTTTTAGGGAATAATAAGTTTTTACTTAAAAATACTAATGCTAAGTTAATTTTTTATAAGGGAAATTAATTAGAAGTTAATGAAATAGAAAGGGATAGTGATAAGTTAATGAATATTAATAATTGAAATTTAAGGGATAATCTCTTAAATTAAAATTAGACTATTGATAAGTAAAACCCATGAAAATTTCAATAGAAAGAATAAGATAAAAAAAAATGAAGATTAATTGTTAACAAAATAAAGATTAAAGGAAAATTAAAGAATGAATGAAGAAATAATATTTAAATAGGATAGAGTAAGGTTAGAGAGTCTGTTAGAAAGTGAATTTAAAAATGTAAGTAGGCAAAAACTAAAAAGAGCTGTTCACTCTCCAAACAATACAAAAATTTAGAGAGACTGCTGGAGATGCTCTTACTAAGCTTAAAAGAAAATCTCTAGCAACCCCCTATCTATCTTCTATTTCCACCAAATCAAATAGGAAAAAAGAAAAATCCAACTAAAGCAAAATAATTTTTAAATGTGTAAATAGTGCCGTGGGACCCATTTTTAATGAAAAAGTGGCTGCAAAGTGAAGTTTTGGGACCCGTGAATAGTGCACGGTGCACTGTTCACTGCTGACTTGGTCAACAATTGTGGCTGTTCACGCGTTTGGCACTGTTCATATGCCTAAAATCACTGTTCATGGACAATGAACAGTGCCAAACGCACGTCTAGGAAAAAAAAAATTTGAAACGCAAACGTGGGTTTGGAAACGCAAAAACGCTGAATCCAAACCCACACTATAAAAAAAAATAAAAAATAAAAAATAAATTCACCTAATGAACCACTCGGTTTAAAATATGATAAACCTGCTAATTATACTTACACCTAAGGACGGTTCTCATTCTTATTGATCAGCCACATGGATCTTTTATAATCAAATGTCTTTAAAAAAAAAATTAAATAAAAAAGATAGAATAATATTTCAAATTTATAGCATTCATTTTATGATAAATACTCATTATTGTTAAGTAAAGACATTAACTAATTTAGGCAATTATAAAACCTCAAAATTTTTATTTGACAATAAAAAACTTTATTAATTAAACTAACTAGAATTATTAGTCAAATTTACTTTAGGAGTATAGCACAACACTGTCTTTTTATGGAGGAAAATGCCCACGGCAAGAAAAAACACCAATTTGGTGGGGTCAAAGTTGCTGTAGTACCAAAAGTATAATCTACTGTCCCTTAACAATTTGTTAAGGGATAGTAAATTATTATCAGGGGAGAAAACACTTTCGGTTTCTATATTTTGGGTCAATTTTCATTTTAGTATCTATTTTAATTTTGCTACTGTTTCAATCTCTACAAATAGAAAATCAATTTTGTAAAAATATTAATTTTGCTAATGTTCATGGCGCTAACATGAACATTAAAATATTTAAAAAAATATTATTTGACATTTTTTAAATGGCATGTTAGATTTAAATTACTAAAAAATTAAAACAAAAAAAGCCAGATTCCTCAATTTTAATTTTAACTAGTCGCTAACATGTGCGATACACGAGAAAGCTATTGTGTATAAAAATGTAAACTATTTTTTCTTTTCTCTTCCTCTTTGATTTTATATTAGAATTCCAGTCTTATAGTTTCTTATCCTAGATATGAAATATTAATCTTGATATGAAACATTAAATTACATTGATAGGCCAAGAATGTATTGACCCCCTACAATATATTAATTGATTAATTAGTCAAGTTTATTAATTAATCAAATTAACATGCAAGATGCGTGGTAGTACAAAAAAATCACCAATTAAACTAAGTATGCAACGGAAAATAAATTGACATGGTGATTTGTTTACAAATGGGGGAAACATACACGGCAAAAACCCCACCAGGTGATTTTAAGGTCACCATTCCCAAGAATCCACTATTATCAAAACAAGCGGTTACAAGTAAAGGAATCCCAGTATCTTATACCAACCTACAGTTGAACCCTTACCCCAATACCCAATTGGACTTGTTTTGTAGTGACAATCTCTCATTTTCAATGCACGGCTCCTAGTACGTGACTACCAAATTATGCAGATCCCAGTATGCAACTTGATCACCAACTTGAGAAGGATGTTGGCTTCAAAGTTCTTCTGTTCATCACATGATGAAGATCATGAAGTTGCTTGGTCACAAAACCCTATGGTGTACAAACATAGTATCTTTTTAAAGAGAAAGAAGAACTAGGGCAAACTAGGTTTCCGGTTACACTTTTCTTTACAATTGTGGAATTTTGCTCTTGTGCAACTGTGCATAACCTTTTATGGCCTTCAAAATAATCCTTATATATGTTTAGGGTTGTGAGAAAAGAAAGCCCAAACATACATTCAGGGATTGGATGAAAATCTGAACTTCATAAATCTCGACAGATACCCTATCTGTTGAGCTGTTGTCGAGCCTCGGGCTAAAACAACTCTTTTAAACCTCGATAGATACTAACTGTTGAGCTAGCTATCAAGATTTAATGAACAACACTTCTTCACTTGATTCTTGGACAAACTTGCATGACTTTAACACTTAAACTTGAAACAAGGTTTCTTGAAGTATTAAAAATATCGTAGATCTACCCAATTACAAGTAAAGTGTGTTTTGTCAAAGAATTGGCCAATTACATAAAATAGTGACATATGTTCCTAACATTGAATCACATATGTCCAAACAATCTCCCCCTTTGGTAATCCGTGACAAAACCACAATAAACAAAGGAACATATGAGAGAAGTCATAAATCACTCAATTCATATTCACTTGTTGAATACAATAAAATCTATCCTAACACAAACTCTTGAAAAACTTTGGAAGAAGAGAGTTTATGGAAAGAAGACTTTGATAACTTGTATTTCTGAAACACTTTAAACAAAACTCATCAAGGCATCTTAGTGTGAAACAGAAATAAAAGATTACATACAATATATAAAAAGCATGTGCATAAAGAGAGAAAAGAAACCACACATGTACAGATAGGTGAAAAAACTGTAATAACAACCTCAAATGTATATATATCAAGGTTTGCTATCACAATATAATCACAAGATCTAAGGTACATGAACAATGTATCTCAAATAGAGAGAAAAGAAAAAGATACATAAAGTCCTCACTACATCCCTCAAAAAATACACTTCCCCTAACAAAAATCACCTATACTAACCCTCCCCCTATGAGTATGACTACTCTCATATCCAAAACTACTCCCCCTTTTTGTCACAAGTGACAAAGGGTAAGTATATCAAGTAGACATTTCATCAGCATCGGAGTAGCTAGCACCATCATCCTCAGCATTATTAGCATCAGTATCACCTTCATCATCCTCATCCTTAAAAGCCGCTAGAGTAGGAGGAGGAGAAGCAATAACGCCACCCATGACTGCTGTCGTCGTGCAATACAACCAACACAGGTGTTCACCTGACACAACTCATCACTGAAAGTGTCGAGGTGAGCATCCATGCGCACAAGCTATGCCAAGATGTCCTTGTGAGTCACTCCGCCCAGTAGAAGAAGAGGGAGCAGATGTGGATGGAGCTATAGAAGCTGGAGGAACCACCATTCCAAACTGCCTTGAATGTAGCTGCGCCTCACTTCGTTTAACGGTAGCAGCGTCTATGGCACACATGACATGGAAATGGTCGAAAACGGAAAAGGGGATATAGAAATGGCATAAAATCCTCGTGATAGCCGAAGGGATGACAAGCTTATCATGGGTCGCCGTATCTCTATATATATCTATGATTGAAAGACTAAAATGAAAGGGAAAATCTATAGTAAGATGCTCTGAAAGAGAAAGCAAAAATCGAGCACGGGGCTCAGTAATAGAGTTATAATGAGAAAAATGAAGCAAAAAAAAAGTCATAACCATGTTAATGAACCTAGGACCTTTAGCAAAGGCCGTACAAGGAGTGAACTAACAATCACCCCAATCAAAAGGATGCTCACAAAAAGCAGTAATAAGCTCGTCTTTAGACACAGCCTTAAGACGCTCACAACCAAGGTAGTCAAGATGTGCTACCCTAGGGCACAGAGTACGTCGAATACAATATCCGGTGTGACCACAATGCGTGTACCTCGAACACAAGTTCCAAAGAGAGGTACTGAATAATTAAATCCATGCATGTTAAAGTAGAACTCCTGGATAAGAATGGATGGACAAGTTACCAAATCGTCACACAGTGACTCCCAACCTCTACTATGAATGATAGTGGATAGGTCAGTGTCGGAGAAATCCGATAAAATGACTTGGTTTTCCAAATGAATACCTCGTCTAGAAAAGTTCTCTGAAAAGTCTTGTCAGGCTTTATCATCATGGAACCAAACATGTGAGGGAGTAGGATCAAAAGAAGTGGATGCCCAGGAACAAAGAGGGTTCTAAGACAGAGTAGATTTATGCTTAGGGGCCATGATGCAACTAGCGTAAACAAGAGAGAGAGAGGGAGAGAGAGACATGCAGAAAAGCACCAAACACAATCAATATAAGATAATAAAGAGAATATAAGGTACGTATGCATGAAAATGCATGAGCATGTAATATGCAATAGGAAAAACATCATAGGCTCAACCCAATCCAATCCTACCAGCACACAATCAGTTCAACAAAGTAAACATACATCTAAAATGCATGAAACATTGTTATAATGCAAATGAGATGCAATGCATAATGATTTAACACCATTTTCACAAAGCCCGTCCTAAAAATTTCACAAAAACTCCAATTTTGAAAAACCCCAAAAGATTTTCAAAAACCCAAAACTCATACCTAAATGCATGAAATGCATGAAAAATGAGAGATAAATATCATACTAGATGTAAGAAAAATGATCTTGAAGCAAAAAAACTCTTGGTAAAGGAGTTTGAAGTGAGAAAAAGAAGTTTTGGGAGGTGAAGAGTCTATAGGAGTCGAGAAAGATCGAGAGAAATGAGATTTGAATTCGCGTGGATCCTATTTATAGACTCTCATAATTCTTGACATATTGAGAGGTGTTGAGAAGTGTTGCGCTTTAAAGGCTTGAGGAGATACAGCTATCGAGCAGCTATCCGAGGTGTCCACAGCAAAACAAGGCTCGATGGATCAAGGAGCCATCGAGCATCTATCGAGGAGACAGAAACTTTCTCAATGGATTGAGGAGCTATCAAGAAGCTATTAAGATTACAATAAAAAGAAGCTGAAGAGTTCGATAGGTAGCCTAGCTGTCGAGAGGTGTTGAGGAGCTATCGAGATTGCTTAAAAAACTGTTTTTAAAGAAGAGAAAAACACAGACATGAATGTAATCAAACATGCAACTCAACCAAGGAACCAAACAACATTTTAATCTCTCAAAAACATCTCTCAACATGAAAAATGTTAAGCACATAGATCCCAAAACACAGACACACACACTAAACACATCTAACCAATTTTATATTTAAAAACAAGTTAAGACAGTTTAGTAAGCATACATTAACACATGTATTCCTTGTGCTGACCAAATCACATTGTACCTGCACATATATCAAGAGTAGCAAAGAATATTGCATGTTGTGTGTGAAAACATCACAAGATTGCATAAATGTCTACATGTTTTGATGATTTGAGATATGAGAAAATCACTTTAACTCACACACAATCATAACTATTTGGTAAGGACTATCACCTTCAAGGTACATCCTATAACTCTCACATCTCCTAAAATACACGCTTGCAATAATATATAAAGCATTTTTTTTTTTTGCTTTTTTTTTTCTTTGCACATTTTTCTTTTAAGCAAACCATGCATGAGCATATTAGAGAGAGAAAAGAAATACCCAATTATGTTAAGAAATTGACATTCCACTTTTGCTATGCCAAAGCACACAAATGTCATTTTATGATTGGCAGGCAACAGTGGTGAGATGATTATTTATACCTTTTTTTTAGGATTTTCTAGTCATTCCCGTCAAAAAGAGTGATATGAGTGTTAAGTACAAGTGATTACTTAATCTTTCTCATCACAAACACGAGCCACAAAGCTCACTTGCTTAGTTGTCTATAAAGATGCTCATCTAAGCCACAAGAGATACAAAACTTAGAAAACTTTGTTTCAATGGCCATCCAAGGTACACAAGTACCAATGTAAACATACACACACTGTTTTTGTATTTTTTAATTTTTTTATTTTTATATGAAAAAAAATATGTATTAAAACTGAAAAAAAAAATAACCAAATAGAAACATGTTAAACAAAGACAAAGCAATGCATAAAACTAGACTGACTCAAAACTAGAAGGCAAAACACACAAGTAATGTAAAACCAAAAACACGAAGGGGAGAGAGAGAAAAAAAAAGTGACAAAATCACTTGGAGCCCTTTTTCCTTCCACACCTTGGAAGAACTTTTCTGTTTAGCAAACCCTTGATCTGGTTGTGAGGGGGAAGAATGTAAACCGTTCAAGTTCGAAAGGAACATGAAGGCTTTGAAAAGATCTCCAAGAGGAGTAAAAGAGGATGGAAGCTGATTCTAATTTCTCAATACGATCATGCTGTTACTCTGTTGAGTGGCTAGCCACTTATAGCAATTTGGTCGAGTGTGTCTAGTTGCGCTACAGTGATGACATAAATGTTGTTTTTTTTTATTTTGGCTTTTGAGAGTTTCTCTTCTTACCTTTAGGGTTTTTAACTTCTTTTTTATCCTACTTAGGGGGTGCTCCTAAGATAGATTTACCATTGTCTATGTTCTCGCTAACTAATTCATCCTTAACATTAGTAGTAGGAGGAACAAAAACAGTAGTACTAGTAGAAGCAATACTAGGAGAAGAGAAATCATACCCTAAACCGATTCGATCAGAAGCAAATTTCTAAAGACTAAGCATCTCATCAAGCTTAGCACTTAAAGTCCTTTCCAGCTAAGCTCTGACTTGGAACAGTTCTACCTTAAGCTTCTTGATCTTCTCAGCCAAGAAATTATTCTCAAATCTCAGTGCTCCAATAGCCTAATTGGCTTCATCAAACTTTGTAGAGATTTCTTCTCGCTCAAGCTCCACATCACTAAGCTTCTTGGTGGCTAACCTATGCAACTTTTCTTATTTTTTGAAACCTTGTATAACTTTGCATAGGCTGTGTGGATGTTATCTTGCTCATCCATCTTTCCAAACTTAGACTCCACTAATTCCTCTTCTTCATCCACATCTTCAACAATCCCTTCAGCAGGATTTACGGTGGCAGTAAAGGCATTTAGGATTCCATCATCCTCATTTTCAAAATCATCCTCAGGCTCAGTCTCACTCAACGTAGCAGCAAGTGCCTTGCTCTTCCCAATGGTCTTGAGATACATAAGGCACTCTTGTTTCATATGACCGAACCCTTGACACCCAAAGCACTTTGGTCCTGAAAGAATAGTGTACTAACTGCCATTCCTAGCATCATTCTTCCCATTGTCTTGGCTCTTAGACTGAGAAGAACTCGACTATCTATGGTCCTTGTCGAAGCCCTTTACATTGGCATTTTTCATAAACTTCTTGAATTGCCTGGTGATGTAGGACATTATATTGGAATCTTCATCATCAGAAGACTCATCAGTATCACTGCTCTTGACCTTCAATTCCATGCTCTTGCTCTTGCTCGATTTCTCGATCCTTATCATACCCAACTCATAAGTCTGCAGATTGCCAACCAACTCTGTCAAAGGAATTTTATCAGTGTCCTTTGATTCCTCAATGGCAGTGATCTTGGCATGGAATCTCTTATATAGAGATCTGAGCACCTTTCTCACAATCTTGGGTTCAGGAATGGTTTCCCCAAGATTAAAAGCTAAGTTCATTATGTCCTTAAGCTTTGCATAGAACTCATCGAACGAATCATTCTCCTCCATCTTAATCTCTTCAAAGCTTATAGTGAGCCTCTGAAGCTTTAAATCCTTGACAGCCTTGGTTCCTTCATAGATTGTCTAGAGAATGGTCCATGCTTCCTTAGCAATTTCAGTAGAGGATATCTTCTTGAATTCCTCATTCGTGGCTGCACTGAATAGAGCATTCAATGCCCTACTGTTGAAGTTTACCGCCTTGATCTTTGCATCATCCCAATCAGCCAACGCTTCTGTAGGATTAGTTTAGCCTATCCCCACAGGTTGCCACACTTTTTCATTTAAAGACTACAAGAAAGCTCTCATGCATACTTTCTAGTATGCATAGTTAGTGCCTTCAAATAAAGGAGGTATAATAAGAGGTTGTCCTTTATCCATGACAAACAGGGGTCAATGGATCACACAGTAAAGATTAACCCTAATCAGAGTGTGCCTACTCTAAAACCACTTGATAGGCCAAGAATGTATTAACCCCTTGTGATATATTAATTAATTAATTAGCCAAGTTTATTAATTAATCAAATTAACATGCAAGATGAGTGGTAGCATAAAAAAATCACCAATTAAACTAAGTATACAGTGAAAAATAAATTGACACGGTGATTTGTTTACGAATGGGAAAAACCTATATGGCAAAAACCCTATCGGGTGATTTTAAGGTCACCACTCCCTATAATCCACTATTATCAAAACAAGCGGTTACAAGTAAAGGAATCCCAATATGTTATACCAACCTACAGTTGAACCCTTAGCCCAATACCAAATTGGATTTGTTCTGTAGTGACAATCTCTACTTTTTAATGCACGGCTCCCAATACATGACTAACGAATTACACAAATCCCAGTATGTGACTTGATCACCAACTTGAGAAGGATATTGGCTGCAAAGTTCCTCTGTTCATCACATGATGAAGATCATGAAGTTGCTTGGTCACAAAACCCTATGGTGTATAAACATAGCAGCTTCTTGAAGAGAAAGAAGAACTAGGGCAAACTAGGTTTCCAATTACACTTTTCTTCACACTTGTGGAATTGTGCTCTTGTGCAACTGTGCGTAACCTTTTACAGCCCTCAAAATAATCCTTATATATGTTTATGTTTGTGTGTTGTTAGGACATATGTGATTTAATGTTAGGAACATATGTCAATATTTTATGTAGTTGGCTAATTCTTTGACAAAACGCACATTACTTGTAATTGATTAGATCTAGGATGTGTTTAATGCTTCAAGAAACCTTGTTTCAAGTTCAAATGTTAAAATCATGCAAGTCTGTCCAAGAATCAAGTCAAAAAGTGCTGTTCATTAAAGCTCGACAGCTAGCATCTATCGAGATTTAAAGAGAGCTGTTTCAGCCCAAGGCTCAACTCAACAAATAAGGTATCTGTCGAGATTTATGAAGTTCAGTTTTCCAAGGCTATTTTTGATCCAATCTGTAAATGTACGTTTGGGCTTTCTTTTCTCACAACCCTAAACATATATAACGATTAATTTAAAGGCCATCTATGGTTGCACAAGTGTGAAGCAAAGTCTTGTTCATGCAAATTGTGACCGGAGACAGAATTTGTCTTAGTTCATCTTTCTTTTCAAGAAGCTACTATATTTGTATACCATAGGGTTTTGTGACCAAGCAAGATCTTAATCTTCATCGTCTGGATGAATTGAAGAATTTTGTAGCCAACATCCTTCTCAAGTTGGTGATTAAGTCGCGTATTGGGATCCACACAATTGGTTAGTCACGTACAGGGAGCCGTGCATTGGAAAGGAGAGATTGTCACTACAGAATAAGTACAATTGGGTATTGGGGTAAGGGTTTAACTGTAGGTTGGTATAAGGTACTGGAATTCCTTTACTTGTAATCGTTTGTTGTGACAATAGTGGAGTCTCAGGAGTGGTGACCTTAAAATCAGCCGGTGGGATTTTTGCTATTTAGGTTTTCCCCATTCATAAACAAATCACCGTGTCAATTTATTTTTCACTGTGTACTTAGTTTAATTGGTGATTTATTTGTGCTACCACACATCTTGCAAGTTAATTAGATTAATTAATGAACTGGGTTAATTAATCAATTAATTCTTCACAAGGGGTCAATACGTTTTTGGCCTATCAAGTGGTATCAAAGCAAGCACACTCTGATTAGGTTTTAATCTTTGTTGTGTGATCCATTGACCCCTGTTTGTCATGGATAGAAGATAGTCTCTTATTATACCTCCTTTATTTGATAGCACTAACTATGCATACTAGAAAATATACGTGAGAGCTTTCTTACAGTCTTTAGATGAGAAAGTGTGGCAAGTTGTGGAGATAGGCTGGACCAAGCCTACGGAAGCGCCGGCCGAGTGGGATGATGCTAAGATCAAGGCAGTAAACTTCAACAGTAAAGCATTGAATGCTTTCTTAATTGCGGTCATGAATGAGGAATTCAAGAAAATATCTTCTGCTGAAACTGCTAAGGAAGCATGGACCATTCTCTAGACAACCTATGAAGGAACCAAGGCTATCAAGGATGCAAAGCTTCAGGAGCTCACTACAAGCTTTGAAGAGATCAAGATGGAGGAGGATGAGTCATTTGATGAGTTCTATGCCAAGCTCAAGGACATTGTAAACTCAACATTTAATCTTGGGGAAACTATTCCTGAACCCAAGATTATAAGAAAGGTGCTCAGATCTCTGCCCAAAAGATTCTATGCCAAGATCACCACAATTGAAGAATCAAAGGACATCAACAAAATTCCTTTAACTGAGCTGGTTGGAAATCTGCAGACCTATGAGTTGGGTTTGACAAGGATCGAGAAATCGTGTAAGAGCAAGAGCATGGCATTGAAGGCCAAGAGCAGTGATACTGATGACTCTTCTAATGATGATGATTCTAAGATGAAGTCCTACATCATCAGGCAATTCAAGAAGTTTATGAAGAATGCCAATGCAAAGGGCTTCGACAAGAACCATAGACAGCCAATTCTTCTCAATCTAAGAGCCAAGAGAAAGGAAAGAAGGATGCTAGGGTTGGCAGTTAGTACACTGTTCCCTTAAGACCAAAGTGCTTTGGGTGTCAAGGTTTCGGTCATATGAAACAAGAGTTCCTAACTTTCTCAAGACAACTGGGAAGAGCAAAGCACTTGCAGCTATGTTGAGTGAACTAAGCCTGAGGATGATTCTGATAATGAGGATGATGGAATCCTAAATGCCTTCACTACCATCATAAACCCTACTAAAGGGATTGTTGAGGATGTGGATGAAGAAGAGGAATTGTTGGAGTCCAAGTTTGAGAAGATGGATGAACAAGATGACATCCACACAGCCTATGCAAAGTTATACATGGTCTCATAAAAGCATGAAAAGTTGTATAGGTTGGCCACCAAGAAACTTAGTGATGTGGAGCTTAAGCGAGAAGAAATCTCTACAAAGTTTGATGAAGCAAATCAGACTATTGGATCACTGAGGTTCAAGAATAATTTCTTAGCTGAGAAGACCAAGAAGCTTAAGGTAGAACTGTTCCAAGTCAGAGCTCAGTTGGAAAGGACTTAAAGCGCTAAGATCGATGAGATGCTCAGTCTTTAGAAATCTGCTTCCGATCGAACCGGATTAGGGTATGATTTCTCTTCTCCTAGTATTGCTTCAACTGGTGCAACTATTTTTGTTCCTCCTACTAATAATATAGAAACTAAAAACAATGATGTTAAAAATGAATTGGCTAGTGAGAACATAGATAAGGGTAAGTCTATCTTAGGAGGACACCCTAAACTTGTTTAAAATGAGACTAAAAACCCTAAGGCTAAGAAGGGAAACTCTCAAAAGACTAAGCAAAAAAAGCAACATTTCTGTCATCATTGTGACACAGCTGGACATACTCGATCTAATTTCTATAAGTGGTTAGCCACTCAAAAGAGAAATAGCATGATTGCATCGGGAGATTAGAGTCAGCTTCCAGCCTCTCTTACTCCTCTTAGAGATATTCTCAAAGCCCTCATGTTCCTTTCAAATTTGAACGGCTTTAACTCTTCCCCCTCACCACCGGATCAAGGGTTCTCTAAACGAAAAGGTTCTTCTAAGGTGTGGAAGGAAAAAGGCTCCAAGTGATTCTGTCACTTCTTATCTCTCTCTCCCTTTCTTGTTTTTGTTTTTGCATTACTTATGTGTTTTGCTTTATTGTTTAAAGTCAGTCTAGCTTTATGCATTGCTTTGTTTTGTTTAACATGTTTTTGGTTGGTTAGTTTTTAGTTTTGTTTTATTTTGTTTTTCATATATAAATAAATAAATAAAATTGAAAAATACAAAAAACAGTGTGTGTTTTATGTACATTGGTACTTGCGGACCTTGAATGGCCATTGAAACAAAGTTTTCTAAACTTTGTATCTTTTGTAGCTAAGATGAAAATCTTTATGCACAACTAAGCAAGTGAGCTTTAAGGTTCGTGTTTTTGATGAGTAAGATTAAGTAATCTCTTGTACTTAACACTCGTATCACTCTTTTTGACGGAAAGGACTAGAAAATCCTAAGAGAAAGGCATAAATTACCATCTCACCATTGTTGCCTGTCAATCATGAAATGACATCTGTATGCTTTGACATAGCAAAAGTGCAATGTCAAATGTTTAACATCATTGGGTATTTCTTTTCTATCTCTTATTTGCCCATGCATAATATAATTATTAAAAGAAAAATATGCAAAGAAAAATAAAAGCAAAAAGATCAAAATGCTCTATATATGATTGCAAGTGTGTATTCTAGGAGATGTGTGAGTTATAGGATGTACCTCGAAGGTGATAGTCCCCATCAAACAGTTATAATTGTGTGTGAGTTAAAGTGATTTTCTCATATCTCAAACGATCATAACATGTATACACTTATGCAATCTTGCAATGTTTTTCTCACATAACACACAATATTCTTTGCTACTCTTGATACATGTGCAGGTACAATGTGATTTGGCCATCACAAGGAATACATGTGTTAATGTATGCTCATTAAACTGTCTTGACTTGTTTTTGAAATATAAAGTTTGTTAGACTTGTTTAGTGTGTGTGTCTGTATTGGGATCATTATGCTTAACATTTGTTTTAGTGAGAGATCTTGGTTAAGTTGCATGTTTAATTGCATTCATGTCTATGTTTTTCTCTTCTCTGAAAAACCTTTTTCAAGCAATCTCGACAGCTCCTCGACACCTCTTGACACCTAGCTTATCTATCGAGCTCTTCAGTTGCTTTTTATCGCAATCTTGACACCTTTCAATAACTAGGTCGATCGATAGATAAACTTTCTGTCCCCTCGACAGATCCTCGATCCATCAAGCTTCTTTTTGCCTTGGACACCTGCTCGATAGCTGCATCTGTCAAACCCTTTAAATCTCAACACCTCTCGATTTGTCTAGAATTACTAAGGTTCTATATAAAGGGTTTTCGCAATCTCAGACTCATTTAGCTTGATCTCTCTCAATCTCTATTGACTCCTCACCTCCCATAACCTCTCTCTCTCACACCAAACTTCTTCCTCTAGGATTTTTTCAGCCTTAATCAAGTTTTTCTTCACTTGGTAAGTGTCCTAATCCTTCTTTTTCATGCATTCTCATAACTTTTGACCTAAAAATTGGTGTTTTTGGAAAATGTTTGGGATTTTTCAAATTGAAGAGGTTTTCACAAAATTTTTGGTATGGGTTTTATGTTTTTGATCTTAATTATGCATTGCATCTCATTTGCATTATAACAATGTTTCATGCATTCTTAGATGTGTGTTCACTTTGTTACAAACATGTGTGCTGGTAGGATTGGATTGGGCTAAGCCCATGGTGTTTTTACTTTTGAATATCACATGCTCATGTGTTTTCATGCATACGTACTTTACATTCTCTGTATTCTTATATATTGAACTGTTTTGGTAATTTTATGATTCTCTCTCTCTCTCTCTCTCTCTCTCTCTCTCTCTCTCTCTCTCTCTCTCTCTCTCTCTCTCTCTCTCTCTCTCTCTCGTTTACATTAGTTACGTCATGGCACCTAAACATAAGTCTACTCTGTCCCGGAGCTCTCTTCATTCCAAGGCATCCACTTTATCCAATCCTGCTCCTTCTGTTCGGTTCCGTGATGAGTAAGCCTAAAAGGACTTCTCGGAGAACTTTTCTCGATGAGGCGTTCATTCGAAATGCCAAGTCATTTTGTCAGACTTCTCTGACACTAACCTACCCACTATCATTCACAGTCGGGGTTGGGAGTCACTATGTGATGTCCCAATCACTTGTCCATCCTTGCTGATCCAGGAATTCTACTCCAACATACATGGATTTGATTATTCAGTACCTCTTTTTGTTACTCACGTTCGAGGTACATGCATTGTGGTCACACTGGATATTGTATTTGATATGCTCCGTGTCCTGAGGGTAGAGCATCCTGACAACCCTGGTTGTGAGCGTCTGAGGACTATGTCCAAAGGCAAGCCTATGTCCGCTTTCTATGAGTGTCCCTCTAATTGGGGCGAGTGTCAGTTTACTCTATGTTCGACCTTCGCTAAAGGTCCTAGATTCATCAACATGGTTATGACTTTTGTTTTGCATCCTTTTTTCACTATAACTCTATCACTGTGCCCCGTGCTCGATTTTTGCTTTCTCTTTTAGAGCATCTTACTATAAATTTTTCCTCTCATTTTGTTCTTTCTATTATCGATGTATATAGGGATATGGCGACCTGTGATAAGCTTATCTTCCCTTTGGCTATCACGAGGATCTTACGCCATTTTTCTATTCCCTTTCCCGTTTTTGACCACTTCTCAATTATTTGTGCCATTGATGCCGCTACCATTAAACGAAGCGAGGAGCAGCTACATTCGAGGAAGTCTAGTATGGCAGCTCTTCCCACTCCTTCAACTCCATCCACCTCCACTCCCTCTTCTTCTGTAAGTGGTGTGACTCTAGATGCGATCACGGCGCAGCTTCAGCGCATAGATGCTCGCCTTGACACTCTCACTAATGAGTTGTGTCAGGTGAACACCTGTGTTGGTCGTATTACCAGATGGCAGGCTCACCTTGGTGGCTTTGTAGAGTCTCCTTCTCATCCTCCCGAGGTATCCGAGGACGATGACTACTCTGACGATGATGATGAGGATGGAGATGCTAGCTCGCCTAGCGATGACAAGATGTCTACTTGATACTCTTACCTTTTGTCACTCATAACAAAAAGGGGGAGTAGTTTTGGATAAGAGATTAATCATACTCATAGAGGGAGGGTTAGTATAGGAGATTTTTGTTAGGGGGAGTGTTCATATTTTGAGGGATGTAGTGAGGATTTCATGTATCTTTTTCTTTTCTCTATTTTAGATTCATTGTTCATGTACCTTAGATCTTGTGATCATATTGTGATAGCAAACCTTGTACTAATTGATTTATATACATTTGAGGTTGTTATTACAGTCTTTCACCTATCTTTACATGAGTTGTTTCTTTTCTTTCTTTATACACATGTTTCTTATTTAATTGTATGTAGTCTATTATTTCTATTTCACACTAAGATGCCTTGGTAAGTTTTGTTTAAAGTGTTTCAAAAATACAGGTTATCAAAGTCCACTTGCAATAAAATCTCTTCTTGCAAAGTTTTTCAAGAGTTTGTGTTAGGATAGATTTTATTGTATTCAACAAGTGAATATGAGTTAAGTGATTTATGACTTCTCTCATATCTCATTTGTTTGTTGTGGTTTTGTTATGGATTGCTAGAAGGGGAGATTGTTAGGACATATGTTATTCAATATTAGGAACATATATCAATATTTTATGTAGTTGGCTAATCCTTTGACAAAATGCACTTTACTTGTAATTAGGTAGATCTACGATGTGTTTAATGCTTCAAGAAACCTTGTTTCAAGTTCAAGTGTTAAAGCCATGCAAGTCTATCCAAGAATCAAGTCAGAAAGTGCTATTCATTAGAGCTCGACAGTTAGCATCTATCAAGATTTAAAGAGAGCTGTTTCAGCCCGAGGCTCAACAACTTCTCGACAAATAAGATATCGGTCGAGGTTTATGAAATTTAATATTTCACCCAATCCATGAGTGTATGTTTAGGCTTTCTTTTCTCACAACCTTAAACATATATGAGGATTATTTTAAGGGTCATCTAGGGTTGCACAAGTGTGAAGCAAAGTCTTGTTCATGCAAATTGTGACTAGAGACAGAATTTGCCCTAGTTCATCTTTCTCTTCAAGAAGCTGCTATGTTTGTACATTGTAGGGTTTTGTGACCAAGCAACTTCATGATCTTCATTGTCTGGATGAATTACAACCACCATCCTTCTCAAGTTGGTGATTAAGTTGCATATTGGGATCTGCGTAATTGGTTAGTCATATACTAGGAGCCGTGCATTGGAAAAGAGAGATTGTCACTGCCGAACAAGTCCAATTGGGTATTCGAGTAAGGGTTCAACTGTAGGTTGGTATATGATCCTAGGATTCCTTTACTTGTAACCACTTGTTGTGATAATAGTGGATTCTTGGGAGTGGTGACCTAAAAATCACCCGGTAGGGTTTTTGCCTCAGAGGTTTTCCCCATTTGTAAACAAATTACTGTGTTAATTTATTTTCGGCTGCATACTTAATTTAATTGGTGATTTTTTTATGCTACCACATGTTTTGCATGTTAATTTGATTAATTAATAAACCTTGCTAATTAATCAATTAATTCATCACAAGGGATCAATACGCTTTTGGCCTATCATAAGTAAAGAAAGCCCAAACATACATTTACAAATTGGATGAAAATCAGAACTGAAAATCAAAACTTCATAAATCTCAATAGATACCCTATCTGTTGAGCAGCTGTCGAGGCTCAGGCTGAAACAGCTCTTTTAAACCTCGATATATACTAGATGTCGAGATTTAATGAATAGCAGCACTTCTTCACTTGATTCTTGGATAAACTTGCATGGCTTTAACACTTGAACTTGAAACAAGATTTCTTGAAGCATTAAACAGATCCTAGATCTACCCAATTACAAGAAAAGTATGTTTTGTCAAAGGATTATCCAACTACATAAAATAATGACTTATGTTCCTAACATTGAATCACATATGTCCTAACATATCCGACACTTATTTCCCTTTAGAGTAATTCATAGTCACTCTAAGACAAGGTTTGGAAACAAGTTTTAGCCAGATTTATTGCGTAAATTATCTTTTCTACTACTACATCTCATGTACTCATATCTCTCTAATGAGATAATGCTTACGCTTAATGTGTATCTTCACCACCTAGGATGAACACATATCTTGAAGTCTAATTTCATGAATCACAATCAAAATACAAGTCAGTATTTGTACAACCAATAACCATCAAATCCTCACTTTGGTGGACAAGCATATAATCCTTCATTCTCTTAAGATATTTGAGTATATGCTTTACTCCTACTAAATAAGGTAATCTTTAATTCAATTGATATTTGCCTACCATGCCCACCGCAAAATAGATATTTAGCCTAGTACATAGCATAGCATAAAGACTTCCTATTAATATACAATAAGGAACCATCTTAATATGTTTTTCCTTTTATATGTCTTAGGACTATAGTCCTTTATAAAGGAACTTCAAACTTAAAAGGAAATAATCCTTTCTTGAAATATTACATGCTACACTTGGTTAGAATCTAATCTATTTCAGCAGTTTGAGATAGACCCAACATTCTAATTTCTAAATTTTAACAAAGTTTAATTTTTAGGATGTGACCAGTCTTTCCCAAGTACTTTATATCAAACTAGACTAGACAACAAAAAACTCCATTGATGACTGTTGAAAATATATGTATACGCAGTGGAAAATTAACGAATCGACTTCATTCAGAATTCATAACATGCATTATGTAAGTTTCAGAATATAGAACAAGAGAGTGTACCTTGGTGCAGTGAATTTCAAAACTGAAGATCAATAGTTCTCAAGAACACTTTTAATCTTCACTCCAATTCCACTAACGCCCAAGATTTGTGGTCTCTCAATCAGTTTCCAAGGGAGAATAATCGAGTGACTCCACTTACACATACACACCATTTCACAATGGTGTCTCTCCTTTTTTTTCTCTAATGAATATTCTATATGTGTCTCCCTTTATGTTTAACTAATTATCTAATTGGGCTGGCCTATTAGGCCATTCCAATTAGGTTTTAGTATGTGGCTTGGAGTGGGATTAAAATGGACCAATAAGACATTAGCTCTAATAGGCCTTAAGTTTTCTGTCAACTCTTGACAAGTCTAAAGTTACCATTAATTATATTTAATACCACTATATAAATATAATTGCACTCTAGGCCTTATTAATAAGTTATATCCCAAGACTTTATTATACATGCAATCCCTTCATAAAATATTCGTAGTAATACAAAGTCATGAAAGAAGACTGTCACTTTATAGATTACTACATCTTAATCTTTGAGTACCCGATTTAATCCTTTTAAATTATTCATCATATATTTATGAAATCCAATTTCATAAATATATACTTTAGTAATTTCTTACCAAAGTGGTTAGGCTTAACTCTCTAAATAACAAACCCATTAAACTTATCTTAAGATAATATTTTATATCTCCATTAAAAGACTATGAATTCCATCTTGGGAATATATGTTCCATCAACACTAAATGTGGCTGCCCAACATACTGAGGTTTTGACTGTTACTTTAGATCTCACTCCTGATATATCAAAGCAACCTACACTTCATAATTAAATCCATTATTCTCTCAGGATTAAGAGTTCATATAAATATAAGTTGTGAGATTTATTATTCAATTGACAGTCGTTAGGAGAATAATAAATCTCATAGCGGTCCAGTTCAATATGTCTTAACTCTTAAAACATATCAACATATTAACTAGAAGTCTCCACTTCTATGATCAAGACAAATCATCTTAGTTGATATGTTACAATCTTCGCAGATAAAATACCCAATTTCATCACTGACTATGAACTAAAATTTTGAGTTTACAAAGAACTTGTGACTTATATCTTTTGTGACTAAATCACATAACCTCCTTTTTCTTGGGTTGACATAGGACCACAAACATCCGTATGAACTAATTCAAGCAACTCTTGGGCTCTTTTACCTTTTGCATTAAAAGGTCGTTTGGTCATTTTTCCCTCCAAACAAGATTCACAAACTAAGAATTCATCAAAGTCCCAATGCTTTAAGAGTCCATCGTTGACCAGTCTTTGAATTATGTTTGGATTAATATGACCTAAACGCAAGTGCCAAAGATATGCATTATTAGTAGAAGGAAACTTTCTCTTTAATGATTTTTCATGAGAGTAATTATCTAATTTAGAATTATATAATTCATGCTTATCAGGAGTTAAAATATAAAGACCATCCACAATATTGCCAGAATAGATAAATACTTTACCCTTCTTTATTACAACATTGTCTTTAAGGATAACACAATATCCATGTTTACCTAAATAAGGTGCAGAAATTAAATTCCTACAAACATTAGGTACATATAGATAGTCTTCCAATATTAAAACTCTAGTCTCAAAACATAAATTATAAACACCAACAGCTACAACTGGAATCCTGCTCCCATCAGCCAAAGTAAGAAACAATTCTCATTCATTAAGTTTTCTAGTCTCCAGGAACCCCTACAAAGAATTGCAAATATGATTAGTATAACCTGAATCCACACACCAGGAATCTGTGGGATTTTGTACCAAACATATTTCAAGGAGTAATGAACTATTCATACCCTTATTATTGGCTACCTTGAATTTGATGGAAATAAGTATGTACGCAGCGAAAAATTAACGGATCTACTTCATTCTCAATCTATAACATGCACTATGTAAATTTCAAAATTCGAGTATAAGAGAGCGTACCTTAAAGTAGTGAATTTCAAAACAAAGATCGAAGCACTTAGGAATACTTTTAATCTTCACTCCAATTCCACTAATGCCCAAGAAGTGTGGGCTCTTAATCAGTTACAAAATTAGAATTAAAGAGTGACTCAAACTCACATACACATCATTTTACAATGATGTTTTTCTCTTTATAAAAATTATGTATGTTTTTCCTTTTGTATCTAACCAATTATCAAATTGGGCTGGCCTTTTGAGCATTTCCAATGGGGCTTAAGTGTGTGGCTTGGAGTGGAACCAAAAGGGACTAATAAGACACTAGCTCCAATAAGCCTTGGGCTTTTCTGTCAACTCTTGACAAGTCCAAATTTACCATTAACTATATTTAATACCACTATATAAATATAGTTACACTCTAGGCTTTATCTGTAAATTATATCTCAAGACTTTATTATACATGCAAACCCCTTCATAAAAATATCCGTAGTAATACAAAGTCATAAATGTGGACTACTACTTTGTAGATTACTACATCTTAATCCTTGAGTACCCAGTTTAATCCTTTTAAGTTATTCATCATATATTTATGAAATCCAATTTCATAAATATATACTTTAGTAATTTCTTACCAAAGTGGTTAGGCTTAACTCTCTAAATAACAAACCCATTAAACTTATCTTAAGGGAATATTTTATATCTCCATTAAGAGACTATGAATTTCATCTTGAGAATATATGTTCCATCAACACTAAATGTGGCTACCCAACATACTAAGGTTTTGACTGTTACTTTAGATCTCACTCCTGATATATCAAAGCAACATACACTTCATGATCAAGTCCGTTATTCTCTCAGGATTAAGAGTTCATGCAAATATAAGTCATGAGATTTATTATTCATTTGACAGTCCTTAAGAGAATAATAAATCTCATAGCGATCCAGTTCAATATGTCTTAACTCTTAAAACATATCAACACATCAACTAGAAGTCTCCACTTCTATGATCAAGACAAATCATCGTAGTTGATATGTTATAGTCTTCGCAGATGAAATGCCCAATTTCATCATCGACTACAAACTATAGTTCTGAGTTTACAATGAACTTGTGACTTATATCTTCTGTGACTAAATCACATACTATGCATCTCATGGACTATGTGATAATGTCCGAATATTCATGTTACAATTATTTCAGATAATAATAATAATAATAATAAAACAACTTTATTTAACACAATATTAAGTTATACATAATGCCATACACAATGTCACACTTAATATCATACATAGCATCATACAATAGGATTTAAGGACACTAATCCTAACAATCTCCCACTTTTCCTAAAGACTATTGTGCACTAATCTAACTCTCATTCCCTCCAAATGTGACTCGAAAGTCTTTTGAGGCAAGCCTTTAGTAAATGTATCTGCTAGATTATTTGCACATTCAATCTTTGCTGCTACCACATCTCCACGAGCAACAATATCTCGAATAATATGGTACTTCCTCTCAATGTACTTTCCTTTCTTATGATTCCTTGGATCTTTAGATTGTGCAATTGCTCCACTTTTGTCACAAAACAATGTGATTAGAACTTGCTCCATTCTTATTACACCAAGGTCAAAAAGAAATTTCTTGAGCCATACAGCTTCCTTTGCTGCCTCACAAGCAGTAACATCTTCTGCCTCCATGGTGGAGTTTGCAATACAAGACTGCTTAATACTCTGCCAACTTATGGCTCCACCTCCCAAGGTGAAAACACATCCTGATGTGGATTTTCTGAAATCTAGATCTGATTGAAAGTCTGAATCTGTATAGCCAATAGGTATCAAATCCTCACTTCGGTAAACAAGTATATAATCTCTAGTTCTCTGTAGATACTTGAGAATATGCTTTACAGCTAGCTAATGTTTTGATCCTGGATTTGATTGATATCGGCTGACCATGCCTACTGAATAGCAGATATCTGGTCTAGTACAAAGCATGGCATACATAAGACTTCCCACTACAGAAGCATTAGGAACTTGTCTCATCAAATTTTCTTCCTCTTGAGTCTTAGGTCTTTGTTCATCAGAAAGAGGAACTCCATGTCTAAACGGAAGTAATCCTTTCTTGGAGTTTTGCACGTTACACCATTCTAGAACCTTATCTATATATCCAGCTTGAGATAAGCCTAACATCTTATTCTTGCGATCTCGCCAAAGCTTGATCCCTAGAATAAAGTTAGCCCCACCCAAGTCCTTCATATCAAATTGGCTTGACAACCAAACCTTTACCGATGACATTACCCCTACATCATTTCCAATGAGTAGAATATCATCAACATAAAGCACTAGGAACATTACTACTTTATCTCGATGTCTTTTGTACACACATGGTTCATCAAGATTTTGCTCAAAACCAAATGACTTGATTGCTTGATCAAATTTGATGTTCCATGACCTAGATGCTTGCTTAAGTCCATAAATGGAACCTTTTAACTTGCATACCATATCGTCTTGGTTCTTAGCTATGAAACCTTTCAGTTGCATCATATAGATTTCCTCTTCAAGATTGCCATTTAGAAATGCAGTCTTGACATCCATCTGCCAAATCTCATAATCAAAATAAGCAGCAATGGATAAGAGAATTCTGATAGATTTAAGCATTGCTACTGGAGAAAAGATTTCATCATAATCAATACCTTCTTTTTGTGTATACCCTTTTGCCGCTAGCCTTGCTTTGAAGGTTTCAACCTTTGCCACTACCCTTTTGCCACTAGCCTTGTTATCTTTACGACTATAGAATAAATAACCCCTAGTTTCTTTTGGAAAACCTACAAGCAAACACATTTCTGATTTTGGTTCCAATTTATTAGGCTTCCCTTTTAACACATGTGCAGGACAACCCCAAATGTGAAAATATTTCATACTAGGCTTACGCCCACTCCATAATTCCATGGGTGTTTTGGAAACAGATTTTGATGGAACTAAATTCAAAAGATGTATTGTTGTATTTAGTGCATAACCCCATAAAGAAATCGGTAAAGTTGAGTAATTCATCATGGACCTAACCATTTCTAAAAGAGTCCTATTCCTTCTTTCTGCTATACCATTATGTTGGGGAGTTCCAGGTGTAGCCAATTGGGATACAATCCTATTTTGAATTAAGTAATCTTTGAAATCCCCAAAAAGGTATTCACCACCATGATCAGATCAAATGGCTTCAAAGCGTTTACGTAATTGATTCTAAACTTCAACCCTAAACTCTTTGAACTTTTCAAAGGCTTTGGACTTCCGTTTCATTAGGTACACATAACCATATCTTGAGTAATCATCAATAAAAGTGATGAAATACTCATAACCTCCTTTTGCTTGGGTTGACATAGGACCGCATACATCAGAATGCACTACTTCTAGCAAATCTTAGGCTCTTCTATCTTTTGCATTAAAAGATCATTTGGTCATTTTACCTTCCAAACAAGATTCACAAACTGGAAATTCATCAAAGTCCATGGGTTCTAAAAGTCCATCTTTGATCAGTCTTTGAATCCTATTTGAATTAATATGACCCAAACACAAGTGCCAAAGATATACATCACTTGTAGAAGGAAATTTTCTCTTTAATGATTTCACATGAGAGTTATTATCTAATTCAGAATTATATAATTTATGGTTATCAGGAGTTAAAATATAAAGATCATCCACAATATTACCAGAACAGGTAAACACTTTATCTTTCTTTATTACAACATTGTCTTTTAGGATAACATAATATCCACCTTTATCTAAGTAAGTAGCATAAATTAAATTCTACGAACATTAGGTACATACAAACAGTCTTCTAATATTAGAACTCTAGATTTAAAACATAAATTATAAACACCAACAGATACAACTGGAATCCTGCTCCCATCAACCAAAGTAAGAAACAACTCCCCTGTAAAGTTGTGATTTACAACTATGTTTTATATTGGCTTTATTCCATGACAAAATGTGTTGTAATTACTTTATTTCACTTCCTTGTATTTTGTGGGATTTAATTGTATTGAGTTTAGTATCAAGTTGGTGAAGACTCAAGCTTTATTGAAGATCAGTGGATCTCGCGGGTGTGTCGCTGGAAGCTAAGCCACGAAAGAGTCATGTGAGAAGCACATTACTGGAAGCTGAAGAGTCATGCCAGGCTGTCGTTTTCGCGAGTGTCTCGCGGGTAAGGCCTTCCCACGAGACAGTCGTGAAACATTCTGCCTGGAGGATTTTAATGAGTGACTTTCTTACCCTTCACCCATACTATATATACCCTCATTACCCACAAATGTATGTGAGGCTATTCAGAGAGAAAAAACCCTAGATAAGCTTTCTACAACACACACACCCTCTTTTGAGAGAGAGCTACTCCTTCTTAGTGAGAAATCATTGTAGCCTCTTCTCCATCCCTCTCCCATTATCATACCTTGAGAGGAGATTTGTACCCAAACACAACCCACACCTATTCAGAGTGTAGAGAGTGTTTTGGAGTTGCTGGGAAGCATTGGAAGAAGCCAAGGATGGCAGATGCAACATGGAGCTTGTTGCGGGATCCGATAACTAAGACAATACACGGTTCCGAGAAGCCTTGTTGGAGTAGGAGCTTGGAGGGCTTAGGTACATCGGGTAGATTAGGCTTGGAGTGTCTCTTGCTTACTCATGTATCCCAACTGATTGTCTAGTGGATCGATTTCCGCTTGGAGGGCGGCGGAGAGGTTTTTTCGCCAAGTTTTTCGGTTTCCTCTTCGAAAACACGTCTTGGTGTTTTCTGTGTTTGCATCTCTCTTCCCTACTCTTTTATATTCCATTACACTGCTGTGTTGTTTAGTTTATGGATTAGAGTAGCTATATTGTTCATCCGCTCGCTTTTACACTATTCCGCACTTTATATTAAAGTTGTGTAAAATCTATCGAGCCGTAATTTTAATCGGGGGTCTAAACAGCTCTTGTATTTTTCAACACGTTTTCGAGCTTTCAATTGGTATCAGAGCGGGTACACTTGTTTTGCTTTCATTACCTAAGTGTGATCCTTGACCCCTTGTGTTTATTTGCCATGGATTGTGCTTTATATGCCTCTTTATATGATTTGGTTGGTGATAAATGTAACATGCCACGTGTTTGTGAAAATGCCTCTATGAGTGATAATCCTCATGATTGTGATGCTATGTTACATGAATCTTTGGGTGTTGTTGATATTCCTAACACTAAACTCTTAAAGAAAAATGCTAAGAAGTTTCAAAAGAGTTTAAGCAAGTTATTTTGTGAAAAGGATGATTTGATTGCTAAGCTCAATGAATCCATCAAATTGGTTGAAAAATATAAGAAACTTGCTGAAAATTCTCTTGAAAAGCTGAAAGAGTTTGAGTGTTTGAATATGGACTTGGATGCTAAACTTGTTTTGTCTAACAAACTTGTTGATGATCTTAAATCTGAAAATGAATCTCTTAAGATGCATGCCAAGTGTTTGATTGCTGAACCTATTGTTAAAAAGGATGAAAATATATGTTGCAATCATGTTGTGGTACCCGATTTTGTGCCTAATGTGTGTTTTACCTCAAAGGACAAATCAGTGTACATTCCTCCACACAAAAGAAACCAAAAAGTGGAAAGAAAGACTCTTGAGCCTAAGCCTCTATTTAGGTCCAATCCTAGGGAATTGAGTGGATCTAAGTTTGTTCCAACTTGCCACCATTGCGGTGTGATTGGTCATATAAGGCCTCAATGTTCTAAGTTGAAGAGAGAACAAAACCAAGTTGCTAGATCCATTCTCAAAAAGCCTAATGGACCTAAACACATTGTTTGTCACCATTGTGGTGCTTTTGGTCATCTAAGACCTCATTGCTCTAAGTTTCATGCTCTTAAAAGAATTAAAAGAAAAGAGAAACTTGAGCCTCTTGGAAGTTGTGCTTTGCATGATAAACCGGATTTGAGTGAAAGTAGCATGTTGTTAAAGAAAGTGTTTAATGCTCTTAACTCCTTGACTATGTGTATCTCCGGTTCTCATTCTTCCAACCTTAGTCTCGCTTCTCATGAGACACTCATTCCAAACAATTGTTCAGTTTGGATGAGGAAGGGTTCCTTTGGTTGAGCTTTTGCTCCTTTGGTCCTTGATCTAATTCTTTCGATCTTTGTAGGACCCTTCATGCATTGAATGTCATATCTTCATGCATTTGTGCATTCTGCATTTATTTGTGTGCATTGCTTTTGTTTTGATCTTAATTTTTTGTCTTTGTTTTGTGTGAGTAAAAAATCCAAAACCTCATAAAAAGTGTAAAATTCAAAAAGTTTGATCGTATATGTTTGAGCACATATCTCATGTGAGTTTGGCCTAGTACCTTCGTACTAATGGCGTAGTGCATTTACGAGCTTAGTTTGTTCTGTATGCACCTATTTCTGTGTGGAAGAAATCTTGAAAACTATGTGTGATTATTGTAAATTGATCTTCAAGCTTGTCATGAATGATTGGTCAATAGTCTTGATGGTCTTGATACTTGCATAGACTTGTGTCTATATCTCTTCCCACTTTATTTTTATGTTTTTGCAAAAATAGCTCACCAAATGTAAATCTCCAAATGAAAAGAGATATTGAACTGCAAAAGCCTGTCGCACATACTAGTATTTGACTAGGAAAAAGGGAAAGCGACTCTTTTAATGAAATTTGTACGGTGCTCAAAAAGCTAAAGGCTAAGTCTAAATGTAGAAATATCAAAAATTTCAAGCACCAATCTCAAAAATGAGATGTATTATCCAAAAAGGATGTCATGATTTATGCATAAGCCAAATGAAAAGCTTCTAAGTTTTGTAATCATTTTCTTGTGGGAGGTCATATATGCTCATTTCTGTAATTGAGATAGTCCACTTGTCTTAGTGCTAGTTGTGTATGACTTGATTGAATTGATCATTGAAGCTTCACTCTAGTCTAAGGACTATTCCACACTTGATCCTCACACACAACACACAAGTTTTTGTTCAATGAATGTCTATTTCATTTGTGTGATTGTACATGTTCAAATGTGATGTGTGTGTGCTCAACCATATGTGGATCAAACCAAAAAGATTTTTGTTCTTTTTGTTTGCCTTTGGAAGTGATTTGTATCACCTATGTTTTTCAAAGTTGTTAAAGTGTTTTTGAGTGAAAAACATGTTTTCTGGGTGTTTTCGTGACTTATTTCATGTTTAAGTTCAGTCACGAGTGAAAGGGTCCAATTCGCAAGTTTTTCAGCTTTGGACAGAGAGTTTCGCGACTGTTTCGCGGCTGTTTCACGAGTAAGGCTTACCTGCGAGATACCAGCGAAATTTTCGTGGGATTCTAAGTAGCGAGATACCTGCGAAAATTTCCAGATCAGCTTTTTAAAGGGCATTTCGTGGGTCATTTGTTTTAAACGCCTCCCATCTTCTCCCAAACCCCTGTTTTAATGTTTCTACATCAAAACCCAACTAAATTCAAGTGTTTTTCATTCCATAAACATATCTAAGGTAATCTTTAACTCATTTCATTGATTTTGATCCTTAGATTATGTTTTTGGGGGTTTTATGTTCATAGTTGGGATTTTCTCAAATGGGAGTTGGAAAACTTAATTTTTGTCAATATTTTTGATTGGGCTTTGTTTTAAATGATAATTTGCTTTGGATGTTGGCCCCTTGTGGCAAAAATAACATGTATTTAGGCAAGATTTTCATATGTTCTTGCATTGTTCATCATACATGGGTAGTGTGTGCACTCTAAGTGTTTGATAAAATGCCCATATGGCATTTTTTCGTTGTTTTGGTCTCCAATAAGTACCAAATTTTGGGGATCACCATAATTATTCATGTTTATCATGTTTTGATCTTTGGTGGTGTGTTTGGTACACTTTGCCCCTTGAGTTCCTTGCTCATGCATTGGTCATGCATCTCACATGCACACTAGATGCACAGTAATTGCAGCTTGCTACACACACTCTAACACTTGACATGTTTTTGCTTTAACTCATGCTAGTTAAGTTCTTTTAGACCTTTTAGCACATATAACATGTTCTTGTGTCCATGTCATATCTAGGTTTACATCATGTTCCATCATCCTTAGCATGTCATGTTCTTTATGCTTTGTAGCATTGTTTTAAAATGTTTTTGTCTTATGTTTGAGTTTCATTTTCTCATTCATCTTGCACCCTTCATGCATCATCTTTTACCCTTGTTCTTATCTTCTTTTCTTTCCCTCATTCCTCTTGATTAGTTTGTCTATTCGTGACAAAAAGGGGGAGAGTATCGTCATTTCTATATGACTCATGTGCACACTCTTAGGGGGAGAAATTCTACCTTGTGCGCATTCGTAGGGGGAGAAAGCCATAGGAGAGATGCATATACCAAGGGGGAGAAGACATTTTTTTTTAGAAAACCTTGATTTACTTTATGCTTGTTTTCTCGTTGCTTTATGATGCTTTGTGTTACTTTTAGTATCTATGCTTTGCATCTTGTTTTTGTGTTGGAACACCCATGTACCCATGTTGCTTTTGTAAGCTTTAAGGGTTTGTTTCATTGCATGTTTGTAGGCTTTTATGGTTTGTGCCATGTATTTGCAATACTTTGCTTATGCAGCCTTTATGCTTGTGCTATTGAAGTTTAATGTCATACATTTTACTTCAGTACATCACTCTTGTGCCCTTGTAGGATTGTTCCTAGATGCATATACGTTCTATGCATTGGTTGAGTGATGAATACTCTTATGCCCTAGTAGGATTTTTCCTAGATGCAAATACTTCGTGTATTTTGCATTGGTTGAGTGTTGGATTTGCAAATGATACTCTTCAAATGAGTTTATCATCTTGCATGTCCGGATGTTCATTCCTTGTGTGAATGAGCATAGTGATCACTTTTGTATAGTGATTTCTCGTTTGATCTAGCCATGGTCTATTGCTTTATTCCATTTTGCTTGATCGCATTTTACTTGTTACATTATACTTGTCTTTTTATCACCTGATTTACCTTGAGGGTCTAATGTGTTTTGTGCAAGTGTTTCAGGTAACAGGTATACATGTTTCAAGTTCATCACAGCTTCTAGATTTAGGTGTGAGTGAGTTTTGCCATTGTTCCTAAACTCATGTTTAAGTCTAGAGTCTGTTATAGGGTGTTTTGTCACGGAATAGCCAAAGGGGGAGATTGTAAAGTTGTGATTTACAACTATGTTTTATATTGGCTTTATTCCATGACAAAATGTGTTGTAATTACTTTATTTCACTTCCTTGTATTTTGTGGGATTTAATTGTATTGGGTTTAGTATCAAGTTGGTGAAGACTCAAGCTTTATTGAAGATCAGTGGATCTCGCGGGTGTGTCACTGGAAGCTAAGCCGCGAAAGAGTCATGTGAGAAGCACATGACTGGAAGCTGAAGAGTCATGCCAGGCTGTCGTTTTCGCGAGTGTCTCGCGGGTAAGGCCTTCCCGCGAGACAGTCGCGAAACATTCTGCCTGGAGAATTTTAATGAGTGACTTTCTTACCCTTCACCCATACTATATATACCCTCATTACCCACAAATGTATGTGAGGCTATTCAGAGAGAAAAAACCCTAGATAGGTTTTCTACAACACACACAACCTCTTTTGAGAGAGAGCTACTCCTTCTTAGTGAGAAATCATTGTAGCCTCTTCTCCATCCCTCTCCCATTATCATACCTTGAGAGGAGATTTGTACCCAAACACAACCCACACCTATTCAGAGTGTAGAGAGTGTTTTGGAGTTGCTGGGAAGCATTGGAAGAAGCCAAGGATGGCAGATGCAACATGGAGCTTGTTGCGGGATCCGGATAACTAAGACAAGACACGGTTCCGAGAAGCCTTGTTGGAGTAGGAGCTTGGAGGGCTTAGGTACATCGGGTAGATTAGGCTTGGAGGGTCTCTTGCTTACTCATGTATCCCAACTGATTGTCTAGTGGATCGATTTCCGCTTGGAGGGCGGCGGAGAGGTTTTTTCGCCGAGTTCTTCGGTTTCCTCTTCGAAAACACGTCTTGGTGTTTTCTGTGTTTGCATCTCTCTTCCCTACTCTTTTATATTCCATTACACTGCTGTGTTGTTTAGTTTATGGATTAGAGTAGCTATATTGTTCATCCGCTCGCTTTTACACTATTCCGCACTTTATATTAAAGTTGTGTAAAATCTATCGAGCCGTAATTTTAATCGGGGGTCTAAACAGCTCTTGTGTTTTTCAACACGTTTTCGAGCTTTCATCCCCTTCTTTAAGCTTTTTGGTCTCTTGGAACCTCTGTAAGGAATTACAAATATGATTAGTACAACCTGAATCCACACACTAGGAATCCGTGGGATTCTGTACCAAACATATTTCAAGAAGTAATGTATTAATCATACCTTTGTTCTTGGCAGCCTTAAATATTGGACAATTGCTCTTCCAATGTCCTTTTTCACCATAATGGAAACACTTTCCCTTGATCTTCTTTCCTTTATCCACAACCCCTAAGGCAATTTGTTTACCTTCTTGCTTGGTGCAGTCTTTCTTTTTCTTCTTCTTACCCTTGCCTTTTGACTTAGATTGAGAAGTAGAAGTTTCACCCACATTAGCTTCAACATTAGAAGTTACAAGAATGCCTTCTACCGCTATCAATTCATTCATTAATTCAGACAATGTATAAATCTTTTTGTTCATATTATAGTTAAGTTTGAATTCCTTGAATGATTCTGGTAGTGACTGGAGTATCATATCCACTTGAGATTCTCCATCAATATCGGTACCTAAAACTTCCAATGTATTCAGATTAGAGATCATTGTAAGACAATCCTCCCTTCCTGAACTGCCTTCAGCCATTTTGGTATTATAAATTTGCCTCATGGTCTCTTGCCTTGCAGAACGGCATTGCTCACCAAACATCTCCTTCAGACTTTGCATGATGTCTGAAGCTAGTTCTACATCTTGCATTTGATGCTATAGAACATTTGAAATAAATGCTAGGATGTAGCACTTGGCCATCTCATTAGATTTCTGCCAACGATCATATCATTGTTTTTTCTCAAGAGGAGCATCTAATGAAGGAAAGCTTGGACATGGTTTAGTGAGCACATATTTGTGCTCTTCAGCAGTAAGAAAAATGTCCAAATTTCTTTTCCAATCAACATAATTTGATCCAGTCAGTTTATTTTGATTAAGAATAGTTACAAGTGGGCTAAATGATGCCATGTTCAAATCTGAAAACAATAAACATGAATATAATAAGTAAACCGGACATTATCAATTTAGCATATAATCATATAGTATGGAACCTTAATAAAACCACAGTATAATATATGCAACAACAACCCAATCCCGCAATTAATATTCCTCGGAAGCGAGGTCATACCAATCACTATGATAAGGTGAGAATTATTCTCATTATTAATGCTATCATGGTAACTCTTACCAAACAAAAATAATTTGTCGCTTTCCCTTCAGCCTCTAAGTAATAATGACATAGCTTCGAAGGGAGGTTAACATTACACTTAGTCTAGTGTACACCATTGCCTAGAATCAATGTGAATCACCAAGTAACTCCACAGAAGCATGGTCGTTCTTAATGTGAAACACATTTCATCTATCATTAAGAAGTTTAACCTGTAGTACCATGAATCAAACATCCTCCGAAGGGAGCAAGGCATATACGCCAAGGCGAGGTGCTTAATCACACTACTATAAACCAATAATGGAGGCCATGAGATGCAACCCTTGTATCTCTCTCCCACTAGATGTTTTAAAATAAAGGTTTTTAATTTTGAAACATGCATAATCTAATTACACATAGCCTTGCTCTTTCTACATGTGAAAACACTTAGAAAAAATTCTGATATTCTTTCTTTTGATTGATCGAATATGCCCCTCAATTGATCGAAAATCAATCAATTTAAAAAGTCTAATCGTTGTTTCACTCGATCAATCGAAAGTGATTTTCGATCGATCGAAAATCGCGAAACTCAAATTTCCAGAAATTTTTTAAGGCAGTTTTCTTTGTTTTTCATGAACAAACATTCAACATATGAACATTACAGACAAAGATTGATGTCAAAACTGAATTCTATTTATGCTATAGCCTTAAGACTCAATTTAACGTACTTAAATTTAAATTTAAACAATATCATAACATCAATTTCAGTTTTCATCAAATCATAGTTTCAACAACATGCAAAAAATTAAAAAACATAATCTTCTAACAATATGAAACTATCATCTCTAATTCCAAAACTCACAAAACATGTTAAAAAGATTGGAAATTGAAGACCGCTCTGACACCATTTGATGGAAATAAGCATGTATGCAGCGAAAAATTAACAGATCTACTTCATTCTCAATCTATAACATGCACTATGTAAATTTCAAAATTCGAGTATAAGAGAGCGTACCTTGAAGCGGTGAATTTCAAAACAAAGATCAAAGCACTTGGAAATATTTTTAATCTTCACTCCAATTCCACTAACGCCCAAGAAGTGTAGACTCCTAATCAATTACAAACGGAGAATTAAAGAGTGACTCACACTCACATACACACCATTTTACAATGATGTTTTCCTCTCTATAAAAATTTTGTACATTTTTCCTTTTGTATCTAACAAATTATCTAATTGGACTGGCCTTTTGGGCCTTTCCAATGGGGCTTAAGTGTGTGGCTTGGAGTGGGACCAAAAAGGACTAATAAGACACTAGCTCCAATGGGCCTTGGGCCTTTCTGTCAACTCTTGACAAGTCCAAAGTTACCATTAACTATATTTAATACCACTATATAAATATAGTTGCACTCTAGGCCTTATCTATAAATTATATCCCAAGACTTTATTGTACATGCAAACCCCTTTCATAAAAATATTCGTAGTAATACAAAGTCATAAATGTGGACTGTTACTTTGTAGATTACTACATCTTAATTCTTGAGTACTCGGTTTAATCCTTTTAAGTTATTCATCATATATTTATGAAATCCAATTTCATAAATATATACTTTAGTAATTTCTTACCAAAGTGGTTAGGCCTAACTCGCTGAATAACAAACCCATTAAACTTATCTTAAAGGAATATTTTATATCTCCGTTAAGAGACTATGAATTCCATCTTGAGAATATATGTTCCATCAACACTAAATGTGGCTGCCCAATATACTGAGATTTTAACCGTTACTTTAGATCTCACTCCTGATATATCAAAGAAACCTACACTTCATGATCAAGTCCATTATTCTCTCAGGATTAAGAGTTCATGCAAATATAAGTCATGAGATTTATTATTCATTTGACAGTCCTTAGGAGAATAATAAATCTCTTAGCAGTCCAGTTCAATATGTCTTAACTCTTAAAACATATCAACACTTCAACTAGAAGTCTCCACTTCCATGATCAAGACAAATCATCATAATTGATATGTTATAGTCTTCGCAGATAAACTACCCAATTTCATCACCAACTACGAATTATAGTTCTAAGTTTACAAAGAACTTGTGACTTATATCTTCTGTGCCCAATTAAGTCATACATAATGTCATACATAATGTCGCACTTAATATCATACATAGCATCGTACAATAGGATTTAAAGAAACTAATCCTAACAGAATTTTGGACAATCCCTCTTCCAATGACCTTTCTCACCACAATGGAAACATTTTCCCTTAAGCTTCTTTCCTTTGTCAGCAACCCCTAAGATAATTTGTTTACCCTCTTGCTTAGTGAAGTCCTTCTTCTTCTTCTTCTTACCCTTGCCTTTCGACTTAGGTTGAGAAGTTGAAGCTTTACCCACATTGGCTTCAACACTAGAAGTACCAAGGATGCCTTCCGCTGCTACCAATTCATTCATTAATCCAGACAAAGAGTAAATCTTTTTGTTCATATTATAATTGAGTCTGAATTCCTTGAATGATTCCGATAGTGACTGGAGTACCATATCCACTTGGGATTCTCCATCAGTATCGGTACCTAAAACTTCCAATGTAAGACAATGCTTTCTCACTGAACTACCTTCAGCCATTTTGATATTATAAATTTGCCTCATGGTTTCTTGCCTTGCAAAACAACCTTACTCACCAAACATCTCCTTCATACTTAGCATAATGTCCGAAACTAGTTCTACATCCTGCATTTAATGCTGTAGAACATTTGAGATAGATATTAGGATGTAGCACTTGGTCATCTCATTAGATTTCTGCCAACGATCATATCGTTGTTTTTCCTCAAAAGGAGCATCCAATGAGGGAAAGCTAGGACATGGTTTAGTAAGCACATATTTGTGCTCTTCAACAGTGAGAACTATGTCCAAATTTCCTTTCCAGTCAACATAGTTGGATCCTGTCAGTTTGTTTTGATTAAGAATAGTGACAAGTGGGCTAAACGATGTCATGTCCAAATCTAAAAATAATAAACATGAATATAATAAGTAAACTGGACATTATTAATTTAGCAAATAAACATATAATATGGAACCTTAACAAAACCATAAAATAATATATGCAATAACAACCCAGTCCATGTCTATAATTCCTTGGTAGCAAGTTTATTATAAACATATTAATTAATTAAGAACTATTCTCATTATTAGTGCTATCATGATAACTCTTATCAAACACTAATAATATGCCATATGACCTTTAGCCTCTAAGTAATAATGACATAGCTCCTTTAGGAGGTTAACATTACACTTAGTCTAGCGTACACCATTATCTAGAATCATGTGTAGCCACATTTCATCTTCCTTTATAGTGTTTAAACTTGTAGTACCATGGAATAAAACACCCTCCTTTGGGATCGTGAGGCATATACGCCAAGACGAGGTGCTTGTCCACACTACTTTAAACGGGTAAGTTCAATCTCATAGTACTATGAAGTAAACACCCTCCTTTGGGATCACGAGACATATACGCCAAGACGAGGTGCTTACCTCATACTACTATGAACTGATAATGGAGGCCATGAGATCCAATCCTTGAATCTATCTCCCACTAAATGTTTTAGAAGAAAGGTTTTTAATTGTTTAATACATATATAAACTAATTACACTTAGCCTTACTCTTTATACATGTAAGAAACAAGTGTCATAATTTTTGGCGACTGGTTTTGGCAACTCGCCCAGTCGCGAGACTCCAATCGCGAGTTTTGGTGACTCGCCCAGTCACGAGATCCCAGTCGTGAGTTATCTCGCGACTCGCCAATCGTGAAAAACTCAGAAATAGCCGTTTTTTTTTTTTGTTTAACCCTTTTTGACGTTTCTAATGATCGAAACACATTCTTAATGATCAAAAACGATGAGATTAAGATTAAAAATTGAATTTTATTGATGTTAAGGTGTTAAAATTCAATTTTACATGGTTAAAGTCAAACTTAAACAACATCATAACATCAAAATCAGTTTTAATCAAACAATAGTTTCAAAAACTATAATATGCAAAAAAATGACTGGAAAATTTTCACAACTATGAAAATAGTTTTCTTCAATTCTAAAACTCACTAAATATATTATACAAATTCGAAAATGAAGACCGCTCAGATACCAATTATTGGAAATATACGTGTACGCAGCGAAAAATTAACGGATCTACTTCATTCAGAATTCATAACATGTATTATGTAAGTTTCAGAATACAGAACAAGAAAGTGTACCTTGGTGCAGTGAATTTCAAAACCAAAGATCAATAGTTCTTAGGAACACTTTTAATCTTCACTCCAATTCCAGTAATGTCCAAGATGTGTGGTCTCTCAATCAGTTTCCAAGGGAGAATAATCGAGTGGCTTCACTCACACATACACACCATTTCACAATGGTGTCTCTCCTTTTTTTCTCTAATGAATATTCTGTATGTGTCTCCCTTTATGTTTAACTGATTATCTAATTGGGATGACCTATTGGGCCTTTCCAATTGGGCTTTAGTATGTGACTTGGAGTGGGACCAATAAGACACTAGCTCCAATGGGCCTTAGGCTTTTCTGTCAACTCTTGACAAGTCCAAAGTTACCATTAATTATATTTAATACCACTATATAAATATAATTGCATTGTAGGCCTTATTAATAAATTATATCCCAAGACTTTATTATACATGCAACCCTTCATCAAATATTCATAGTAATACAAAGTTATGAAAGAAGACTGTCACTTTGTAGATTACTACATCTTAATCCTTAAGTACCCGGTTTAATCTTTTTAACTTATTCATTTTATATTTATGAAATCCAATTTCATAAATATATATTTTAGTAACTTCTTACCAAAGTGGTTAGACCTAACTTTCTGAATAACTGAACCCATTAAACTTATCTCAAGGAAATATTTTATATCTCCATTAAGAGACTATGAATTCCATTTTGAGAATATATGCTCCATCAACACTGAATGTGGTCGCCCAAAATATTGAGGTTTTGATCGTAACTTTAGATCTCACTTCTAATATATCAAAGCAACCTACACTTTATGATCAGGTCCATTATCCTCTCAGGATTAATAGTTCGTGTAAATATAAGTTGTGAGATTTATTATTCAATTGACAGTCGTTAAAAGAATAATAAATCTCATAGCGGTCCAGTTCAATATGTCTTAACTCTTAAAACATATCAACTAGAAGTCTCCACTTCCATGATCAAGACAAATCATCTTAGTTGATATGTTATAGTCTTCGCAGATGAAATGTCCAATTTCAACACCTACTACGAACTAAAATTCTGAGTTTACAAAGAACTTGTGTCTTATATCTTCTATGACTAAATCACATACTATGCATCTCATGAACTAAATGATAATATCCGAATATTCATGTTACCATTATTTTAAATAATAATAAAAACAACTTTATTAATTACAATATTAAGTCATACATCATGTCAAACATAATGTCATACATAATATCATACATAACATCATACAATAGGATTCTAGGGCACTAATCCCAACAATGACAACTACTCTACATCATTCTAAATGATTAGAATGTCATCAACATACATCAACAGATTTATTATTCTATATAGCTTTTACACATATAAGGCCTTTTAATACTTAATCAAAATCAGACAGCTTGATTGCTTGATCAAAGATGATATTTTATAATTCAAATGCTTGCTTTAGTCCATAAATGGACTATAAGCAACTTGCATGCTAAACACTACAAGTTCTTTTCTATGAACAAGTCTAGTTACATCATATAGATGTCTTCCTCAAGATTGCTACTAAAAGAAGTTTTCATGATATCCATCGCCGTATTTCATCCAAATGAAATATATTAAGTAAGATAATCTAGATAGTGTCAAACTTGACTATTGGTGAAAACATCTATTCATAGTCGAACCTTTTCTTTCCAAATAAGTCTTTTCGCCATTAGTCTTGACTTTGAAGGTTTGCACCTTCAAATCTATCAATCTCATTTACTTGTAGACTTATTTGAAAACAATAGGCTTAATGCTACTAGGCACCTCTACAAGTTCTAGACTTTAAATAGAATCTAATTCTATTCACATAACCTTAATCCAATAATCCATGTTCATATCATCTATTGCCTTTACGTAGGACCGAGGATCAAATTCATATCCTCATGGAATAACTTCAAAAGTTCATTCCAAAAGTATGAATTTATTTGGTAATTGATAATCCTCCCACTACGATATTGTATTGGTGTAATAGTTATCTATAGAATAATGTCTTGTGGTGTATCTAATACAACCATCTCATTTCTAAATTTATTTTATAGTTGTCTTACAACAAATTCAGACCTTTTTCTTCGAGAACATTCTACCTTTAAAAGAGCCCTATTCCTCCTTTTTGTATGCACTAATTTAAAGAAGTCATTGGAACTTTATTCCTTTATGAAAAAGAACCCTAGATCATATTATCCTCTAAATAGAATTCATAGACTGAGAATATAACAAAATAATGGTTCTAAAATCCCATCTTTCACCAATCTTGAATATCATTTAGATTAATAAGATCTAGACATAAGTGCCAAAACATACAATACCAAAGGATGAAAACTTTCTCTTTAAAAAATAAAACATGTAAATTTCCATCTAGAAAACAATCATGGACAATGCTTAACTTTACCAAAATGGAAACACTTTCCTTTTGGTCAAACTTTTAAGTCTAATTTCCTTTTGGTAACTACTAGGGCAACTAGCTTGTCCAACTATTTGGTATTGTAATTCCTCTTCTTACCACCTTTACCTTTCAGTTTAGTCTGAGAATTTGAATTAAATCATATAGATCCTAGCCTTAGCTTTTAGGATGTCTTCCGTTGTGTAGAACTCACTCATCAATTCAGATAATATAAAAAGAATTTATTTTCAAAACAATCTGAATTGATCAAATGATTCTAACAAGGACTTGTGGATCATATCCACATGAGATTAACATTTAATCTCTACATCCAAGAATTCCAATTCATTTAAAAATAAAACATTTCATAAAATGATATTGAATTGGAACTCCTTAAGCCTTTCTTAGCACTCAATATGATTCATACCAAATATCTCATTTAGACTTAATATAAAGTCTAAGTCTAGTACTAACTCTTACATCTCATGCTGTAGCACAATTGAGATAGAAGCCAATATAACATTTTAGCATTTCCATGGAGACTATGATCACATCATAAGCTATCTTCCATAAATGCATCATATATAGGAAATTATGACAATGCTGAATTGAAATATATTTATGTACTTTAGCTCCTCTGAGCTCCATGTCCAAAATTATTTTTTAGTTAATGTGATTCAATTAAAATAATAGTTAGAGAACAAAAATTTATGACAACTTTACCATTATTAATGCTATCATGTAACTTACCAAACAAAAATAATTTGCCACTTTTCCTTTAGCCTCTAAGTAATAATGACATAGCTCCTTTGGGAGGTTAACATTACATTTAGTCTAGTGTACACCATTATCTAGAATCATGTGTAGCCACATTTCATCTCCCTTATAGTGTTTAAACATGTAGTACCATGAAAGAAAACACCCTCCTTTGGGATCGTGAGGTATATACACCAAGACAAGGTGCTTGTTCACACTACTTTAAACGGGTAAGTTCAATCTTGTAGTACTATGAAGTAAACACCCTCCTTTGGGATCGCGAGGCATATACGCCAAGACAAGGTGCTTACCCACACTACTATGAACTGATAATGGAGGCTGTGAGATCCAACCCTTATATCTCTCCCACTAGAAATTTTAAAACAAGTGGATTGTCTTGAAAACATTGTGATCTTATCACAATTTTAACCCTACACATCAAATGTGCTTAATTGTTTAAATTCGATGTGATCTTACAAAGTCATGTCACAGTAGCGTAACGAACATTCGCGTAAACACAAAGAAGTTTAATCATGTAATCCGTGAAGTAAATACCCTCAACATCGAATGCAAGGCTCAAGGCCAAAACAAGGTATCTATTCACATTACAATAAACTTAACAAAATGGTTATTTCAGCACTCCCACTCATTATTTGGGTTTTTCTTTAAATAATTGTGATCCCATCACAACTAATAACATTACACTTGTTAAAGACTCTAATCTCATTAGAATCACTAACAAAAATTGGAAGTCCTAAACTATCTAGGATTCCTTATACACTAATGAATCAAAAATTAGTTATATAGAACTCTATCCTTAAATTATTTGGTTAAGAATTCAAATCTCATTAGAAACTATATACCTTTTAATTAGAATTTTAATCCCATTAAAACTTCTAATTAAAATAAATTAAGGACTTTTAATCATACAACAATTTAGGACTAAGAGTTCTATTTAATTAACATCTTTGATCTCATTAGGTCTTTTAGTTAGATAATAATTAATAAATGTCCTTAACTTTTAAGGACTATAAAATTAATCATTATATATAGAACCATGTGTAATCTCATCACACAAAACCTTATCTTTTATCAAAGTTTTAACACTTAGTCAAAAACAAGTAAAAATTTAAAATTCAGTGCCTTCGATCGGTCGAACCTATTACTCGATCAATCGAAAATGAATAAATTCATCACAAAGCTTCTATATAGTTCGATTGATTCTCAATTCCTATTTGATTGATCGAAATTAAGAATCGATTGGTCGAAAGGAATTCTCGATCGATCGAGACAATGAAAAATTTCATCATCGAGTTTCAACCTAACTCGATCGGTTCTTGATTCCACTTCGATCAATCGAAAAGTACATTCAATCGATCAAAAGGAATTCTCGATCGTTCGAAACTCGCATAACTGAATTTTTCCAAAATTTTCCAGCAACCATTTTTGACAGTTTTTGCAATTTTCCATCAAAAACACCTTTTGATTTTATAAATGAAGATTAATCAAACATTAAGGTTTTTAAAATTAAGATCAAGAACCATAATAACTAGAAACTTTGAAAACATAATCCTATCTCATTAGGAATAAATTTCATAATCCTAGCTGTAAAGTTGTGATTTACAACTATGTGTTTTGTTGGCTTTTATTCCGTGCCAAATTTGATTGTAATTACTATCAATTGTTTATACCCTGTATTTGTTGTGGGAATTGATGTAAGGGGTGTGTGATAGAGAGTGTGTGAAGACTCAAGCAATTTGGAAGCTGAAGGAATCTCGCGGGTATGTCGCGACTTAGCTTCCCGCGAAGTGAAGCATGTGCCTTGCACATGCTGGAATGCGAAGAGTCAGGACAGGTGGAGATAGCTGTCTCTCGCGAGTATCTCGCGGGTAAGGCCTTCCCACGAGACACTCGCGAGACATGTTGTTCTACCAGCCTGTACTGACTGACTCACACATTTTGCACCTATCCTATATAAACCCTCATTACCCACAAATGTTGAGGAATGCTTCAGAGAGAAAACCCTAGCCAAACACATTTGGAATTAGAGATTGTCATCCCCACCTTTCTCTATACAATTGCTTCTGGTATCTCCTCAACCCTTCCCTCTCCATTTCCACACCATTGAGAGGTTGATAGCCCAAACACTTACCACACCCTTTGAGAGTGTTAAGTGACGTTTTGGTGCTACTGGGAAGCATTGGAAGAAGCCTGGAATGGCAGATGCAACATGGAGCTTGTTACGGGATCCGGAGAACTAAGACAAGACACGGTTCTGAGAAGCCTTGTTGGAGTAGGAGCTTGGAGGGCTTAGGTACATCGGGTAAATTAGGCTTGGAGGGTCTCTTGCTTACTCATGTATCCCAACTGATTGTCTAGTGGATCGATTTCCGCTTGGAGGGCGGCGGAGAGGTTTTTCGCCGAGTTCTTCGGTTTCCTCTTCGAGAACACGTCTCGGTGTTTTCTGTGTTTACATCCTTCTTCCCTACTCTTGTTTAATTTCATTATTACTGCTGTGTTGCTTTAATTATGAATTAGAGTAGTTTCTTGTTTATACGCTTGTGTTTACACTATTCCGCACTTGTATTAAGTTAGTGTAAAATCAACCAAGCCGTAATTTTAATTTGGGGGTCTAAGCAGCTCTTGTGTTTTTCAACACGTTTTCGAGCTTTCAATTGGTATCAGAGCAGGTTCACTTGCTGTGGTTTTAATACCTAAGTGTGATCCTAGACCCCTTGGTGTCTTTTGAAAAGTGTTCTTGATAAAACCACCATGAAGGATTTGAAAAGTGTTTGTGAAAATGACTCAATGAGCATATTTGAAGATTGTTCCAGCAATGCAGTCTTAGAGCTATTCAAATCCAAGAAACATGCTAGAATTTTTTGTCATATGCTGAAATCATTAGTTCATAGGAACCATGATACACACAATAGCCTATGTGAGTCAAAGTCTTTAAACTGTGAATATGAGAGAAGAAATAGACAGTTAAGTGATAAACTTTGTCGTTTAAAAGGGAAGCTTCACTCATCCTTGAATGAAATAAAGAAAAATGAGTCTTGTTTTGATGGTCAAGAATGTCTCTCTCATGCATGTCTTTTTGTTCATACCGCATTGAAAGTGTTTAACTCATGTTTGTGATACCTTGACAGCGGGTGTTCTAGGCATATGACTGGAGAAAAATCTTTGTTCAAAACTCTTAAAGAGAAGGAAGATGGATTTGTGACATTTGGGGATGGTAGTCATTCACAAGTTCTTGGAAAGGGAACAGTAGAGATTCCGGGTCTGCCTTTGATGACTGATGTGCTATATATTAAGGGTTTAAAAGTTAACTTGTTAAGTATCACTCAGATTTGTGATGAAGATTTCCTGGTCCAATTTTCAAAGAAAGGATGTCTAATCTTGAATGAAGAAGGTGTTCAAGTTCTAAAGGGACTAAGGACCACTGATAACTGCTATGGGATCATTCCAAAACCCAACATAGCATGTCGAAGTGCTCGGGTAAACCTCTTGGAGCTGTGGCATCAACGGCTTGGTCATGCAAATTACAAACAAGTGGCGAAAGTCTCGAAACTTGAGGCTGTGGTTGGTTTACCTAAGTTTGGGAAGATTGAGAAGAATGTTTGTGGACCATGTCAATTGGGAAAACAAACAAAGTCAAGCCATCCTAAAGTGAATGTGGTTGCAACTTCTCATCCGTTAGAATTACTGCATGTGGATTTGATGGGTCCTACAAGAACAGAGAGCATGGGTGGAAAGCGGTACATCATGTTGATAGTTGATGATTTCTCAAGATATTCTTGGGTGGAATTCCTTAGAGAGAAATCGGAAGCATGTGATAAGATGGAAAAATTGTGCAAGAGATTGATGAATGAAAAGGGAGTACCTATCATCAAAATCAGGAGTGATCATGGGAAAGAGTTTGAAAATGCAAAGTTTGAAGCATTTTGCAATGAACAAGGTATCAAGAAGGAATTCTCAGCCCCAAAGACTCCACAACAGAATGAAGGAGTTGAAAGGAAGAACCGGGTGATTCAAGAAATGGCTCGTGTGATGTTACTCAACAAAAATCTTCCACAGAAGTTTTGGGCTGAAGCTGTGAACATGTCTTGTCACATTAGGAATAGGATTTACTTCCGAGCAAGAACGAAGAAGACATCGTATGAAATTTGGAGAGAAAAGAAGCCGATGGTGAAATATTTCTGAATCTTTGGGAGCAAATGTTATATTCTCAATGACAGAGAGAATTCCGAAAAATTTGATGCTAAAAGTGATGAAGGGATATTTCTAGGTTATTCATTAAATAGCCGAGCATATAGGGTGTTCAATAAATGCACCAAGATGGTAATGGAGTCAATAAATGTGGTCATTGATGATACCATATCTGAAAGGGAAAGGGATGACGGTGAAGGATCGAACTTGAAGAAGGGGGAAGTTGAGGACAACATGTCTCAAGATGATGAGATCGAGAAAGAATCACCAGAAAAAGAGTCTACACCCCCTATACCAAAAAGGGAGACCAGATCAATGCAAGGGCCCTCTAGCCCTCTCACCCCTCCGGAAGTTCAACCTCCAATCTCTCGAGATGAAGAACCTTCCACTTCCAAGAGACCATCATCAAGGGTAACCCTCAATCATCCACCAAGTAATATCATTGGTGACGTAAATGAGGGACTTAGGTTGAGAAAAGGACCAAAATACAGTGCGAATCATGTGACGTACAATTGTTATCTTGCTCAATTCAAACCCAAGAAGGTTGAGGATGCTCTTAGAGATGAAAATTGGATCAAGTCTATGCATCAAGAGTTACATCAGTTTGTCAAAAATGATGTATGGGAGTTGGTTCCAAGACCCAAAGATACCCATGTCATTGGTACCAAGTGGATCTTCAAGAACAAAACCGACGAAGACGGTGAGGTAGTTCGAAACAAGTCTAGGTTGGTAGCTCAAGGATATACTCAAGTGGAAGGCATAGATTTTGATGATTCATTTGCACCAGTAGCAAGGTTAGAGTCAATTCGAATTCTATTGTCCATTGCATGTGTTATGGATTTTAAATTGTACCAAATGGATGTAAAAAGTGCATTTCTAAATGGTTTTCTAAATGAAGAAGTATTTGTTGAGCAACCAAAAGGATTTCAAGACCCTCATTTTCTGGATCATGTGCTAAGGTCGAAGAAAGCACTGTATGGTTTGAAGCAAGCACCAAAGCATGGTATGATCGTCTCACAACATACTTGTTGGATTGCGGATTCAAAAGAGGCTAAGCGGATTGAACCTTGTTTGTAAAGAGAGATGAGAAGTCTCTCCTAGTTGCTCAGGTATATGTGGATGATATTGTTTTCGGTTCCACAATTGATCATTTGGCTCATGAATTCTCCGAAGAAATGAAAAGGGAGTTTAAGATAAGTATGGTGGGAGAGCTGAACTATTTCCTTGGGCTTCAAGTGAAATAGCGGAAAGATGGGATATTCATATCTCAAGAGAAATATGCCAAAAATCGTGTTAAAAGATTTGGTCTAGACTCTAAGGAACATACTTCCACTCCAATGAGCTCCTCATCAAAGCTGAGTCGGGATGCAGCAAGTATAGAAATGGATCCAACGCTTTATCGAAGCATGATAGGCAGTCTCTTATACCTCACTGCTAGCAGGCCAGACATTGCCTTCAGTGTAGGCGTGTGTGCTCGATTTCAGGCAGCCCCCAAAGAGTCACATTTAACAGCTGTCAAAAGAATTATCCGCTACATAAATGGCACCTCTGACTATGGGATTTGGTACTTAAGAGATTCAAATGAATGCTTAGCCGGATATTCTGATGCTGATTGGGCTGGTTGCATTGATGATAGAAAAAGTACTTCCGGTGGATGCTTTTATCTTGGAAATAACTTGGTGTCATGGATGAGCAAAAAGCAGAATTCAGTCTCGTTATCAACAGCCGAAGCTGAATACATTGCTGCTGCAAGTTGCTGTGCTCAATTACTATGGATGAAGAAGCTTCTTCATGACTATGGAATCACTCAAGACATGATGTAGGTATATTGTGATAATACAAGTGCCATAAACTTGTCCAAGAATCCAGTTCAACATTCGAAGTCAAAACATATCGAAATTCGGTATCATTTCATTCGAGATTTGGTGGAGGAAAGGACCATGTACTTAGCGTTCATCAACACTGAGAATCAGAAGGCAGACATATTCACTAAACCTCTAGATGGCCCAAAGTTTGAATCTTTGCGTAAGACCATCGGTGTTGGTATCATTCCCTGAACTCTATTTCTTATGTGAACCTATACTACTCTGTGTTGCATACCTGTTGTTTTGGTTCCACATGTTTAGGGTCTAACAGTTTTGCTTTTATCTGTTTTGGTTTGCACCCGCAACTTTTGTTGATCGTTCTTCTCTTGCTCTGTTTTGGGTGTGTTCAAAAATTTCAAAAACTCATAAAAATTATAAAATCCAAAAAGTTTAATCACTTTGTTGAGTTTTGTCTCGAAGCATGTTTTGCCTTGTATCTTTCCACTTATGGCCTTGTGCATTTAACGAGCTTAGCTTGTCCCTCATGCACTCATATCATTGTGGAAGAAATTCTGAAATCTATGTGACTGTTGTAAATAGATCTTCAACCTTGTCATGAATGATTAGTGAATGGTTTTGTTGATCTTGAGACATGCATAGACTCATGCCTATATATCTTCCCTCTTTTAAATTTTTGCTTAAAAGAGCTCTCTAAATGTAAATCTCCAAATGAAAAGAGATATAGAGCTGCAAAAGCCAGTCGCACAAACTAGTATTCGACTAGGAAAAAGGGAAAGCGACCAAAATAAAATGTATGATGCCCAAAAAGCCAAAGGCTAACTCCTCAATTGAAATATCTAAAATTTCAGGCATCTTTCTCTAAATGAGATTTTCTTTGCTCAAAAGTTGCAAATGATATGTTGAATATGGAGCCAAATGAAAAGTTTCAATGAATAGTTATTAAGTACATGTGGGAGGTCATATATGCATGTTTCTATAATTGAGATAGGTCACATAATCTAGTGCTAGTTGTGTATGCCTTGATTGAATTGATCATTGAAGCTTCACATTGGACTAAGGACTATCTCATTTTTGATATCCACACACAACACACAAGTCTATGTTCAATGAATGTCACATTCATTTGTGTGATTGTACTTGATTAAATGAGCTTTCACATGCTCAATCTTTGTTGATCAAATTCAAAAAGATTTTTGAGAGTTTTATCTATTTTTGAAAGTGATTTTATACTTTCTTGTCTTTTGTTTTTTATTAAAATGCATGTTTTTGTGTTTCCTCACAAAAAACTAGTTCAGGGGTTGTTTCGCGAGAAGCTCGCGACTTAGAGCTTCCCGCGAAAAGGAGTTGAGGGAATTATTTTTTTTCTTCCTGTCACACAGAAACTTTCGCGACTGTCTTGCGACTATCTTGCGACCTAAAGCTTCTCGCGAAATGCTGTTTGGCTAAAAATTGGATTTTCAGAATTCAGACAGAAGTTACCGCGATTGTCTCGCGACTGTTTCGCGACTGTGTCGCCACTCCCTAACCCGCGAAAAAATGCGTGTTTTCTGTCTTTATCTTGCTGATGTGACAGTGTTTCAAAAACACAAAAACTTCCCTCGCTCATCCTTTGTCGAACCCTCTTTCAACCCAAGGTCATTTTCTTTCAAAACCCATCATTTTCAAGCATCCTTTCTGCATTGTCAACTTCAAGGTTTGATTTCTAAAGCATTCTCCTTCAAGTTTTGTCCTACTTTATGTAGAATTTTCGATAGGGTTTCAAAAATTTGGGGTTTTTCAAAAATTTGGATATTTTTTTTCAAAATTGGGTGATTTTTTTTTGTTAAATCTTTTGCTTGGGCTGTGTTCCATTGTTTGTTTCTGCATCTGTGTTGGCCTCTTGTGGCATTTTATCTTGTATTGAGGGTAGTTTTTCCCATGTTCATGCATTGCTCATGTCATATTTGAAGTTGTGCATGCTAGGTGTTTGTCAAAATGTCCGAATGACAGTTATGTGCTAATTCGGAATCAAGTGATTTCAACCCATGGACTTTCACTTGTTTGACCTTATTTCACTCAAATTGGTCATTGATAGTATGTCTCATACACATTGCTCTTGCTCACATATACACACACATGCACATTTACTTAGTTCCATGCATTGTGTCTATGCATTCAGCAGTGTTACTTCTGCTTTGACCTAACTTGAATCTAATCAAGTTCTGTGTTCTGTGGTCTGTGGGTTGTGCTCTTGTCTCCTATTTGTTTTGTGTGCTATGTTGCACAGATGTCTCCATTCAAGACTTCAGCTGTGAAAAGAGGTCGCAACAAAGGGAAAGAGCCGATCATTGATGTTGATGCTGACTCACCTAGACCAAAGCGAACTCGTGGCTCAACAGGAACTTTTGATCCTCACTTGTTCAAGTCTTATGCTACTTTTGAATCCTTCAAGAACCACTTTCAGGGTGCTCCTTTGATAGTTGAAAGGGGGGTTGACCAGCCATCACTCAGGGACACACAAATACCCATTTGGTTTGCCACGAAAGATTGGAACTATCTGCTGTCAACTTTCGAGAATACATATGAGAACATGGTTAAGGAATTCTATGCCAATGCCAGTGTCGTCGGCGACGAGATTAAATGTTGGGTTCGAGGAAAGACCTTTTCTGTCACACCAATGTACTTGGCGGAAATACTACACATTAATCGGCCAATACTCCCCATACCGCCGGTATATGATGAGCTGAACCCAGATGAAGAATATCTCAGACAGTCTTCAAGAGCTGATTTGGAATTCTCATCCACTAAGAAGTCAATCAATGTGGCATCCCTCTCTTCCGAGCTACGACTTCTCTCAATGATCATGTGTAGCAATCTCTATCCCTTGTCCAGCACTGGATATATCAACCTTGGTCGAGCTTTATTTCTGAATGATCTGATCACGGATGTAGAGATTGATGTGTGCTCTCATATCTTTCACATTTTGGCAAAAACAGTTGACCGGACTGCTTCAAGGAATTGTCTTCCTTTCTCTCGCCTTATTTCAAAGATTTTGAAGCTCAAAGGTGTCCGTCCATTGGATAATGAACGTCCATATCCAAGGCCAAGTCCAATCAACATTCGGTCTTTCCATGCTAGTATGAGCCACGCCAAGAAGAACACCAAGCAAGAAAGTCATGCACCATCGAGTTCCTCGAGTTCTGCAACTCGTACCAATGATGAACAGCTCAACTCTATCTTCACTGCTCTTCAAGAGATGAGTACAAAGATGTCCAGACTGGCGACTATCATGTACACTCACCACCGACGTCTTGATTCACAGTTCACTTCTCTTCAAACCCAGATGGACGAAATTCAACGGAAGCTAGAAGGAGATGACTAGCTATTCCATGACAAAAAGGGGGAGATGATGTCATTGATAGGGGGAGTATGAAGATAGGGGGAGAAGAAGTGTTTTGTTGTCTTATGTTTACTTGTTTTGCGTTTAAAGCTTTGATACTATGCTTTATTTAATTATTATTTCAGATGTTTCTTTTGTGATATTCTCTATGCTTTGTAGCATATTTTGCATGTACCCATGTTGCTTTTGTAAGCTTTAAGGGTTTGTTTCATTGCAAATTTATAGGCTTCTATGGAATGTGCCATGCATATTTAGTACTTTGTTTATGCAGCCTTTATGCTTGTACTATTGAAGTTCAATGTCACACATTTTACTTCACTACAACACTCTTGTGCCCGTGTAGGATTGTTCCTAGATGCATATACGTTCTATGCATTGGTTGAGTGATGAACACTCTTGTGCCCTAGTAGGATTGTTCCTAGATGCAAATACTTCGGGTATTTTGCATTGGTTAAGTGTTGGATTTGCAAATGGTTCTCTTCAAATGAGCTTATCATCTTGCATATCCGGATGTTCATTCCTTGTGTGAACGAGCATAGTAATTGCTTGTGTATAGTGATTACCTGTTTGATCTTGCCATGATCTAGTGTTATCTAATTCATCTTGCTTGAGCATGCTATTATTGCTCCATATGTTTTTCAAGTTTTCTACATACAATGATAATATTTTGTTGTTGTGTTTCAAGAGTTACTTGTTCATATGTTTCAAGAGCTTATCAGAATCTAGAATTAGGTGTGAGTGAGTTTTGCCTGTGTTCCCAAACTCACGTTTAAGTCTAGAGTCTGTTTTAGGGTTTTGTCACAGAATAGCCAAAGGGGGAGATTGTAAAGTTGTGATTTACAACTATGTGTCTTGTTGGCTTTTATTCCGTGCCAAATTTGATTGTAATTACTATCAATTGTTTATACCCTGTATTTGTTGTGGGAATTGATGTAAGGGGTGTGTGATAGAGAGTGTGTGAAGATTCAAGCAATTTGGAAGCTGAAGGAATCTCGCGGGTATGTCGCGACTTAGCTTCCCGCGAAGTGAAGCATGTGCCTTTCACATGCTGGAATGCGAAAAGTCAGGACAGGTGGAGACAGCTGTCTCTCGCGAGTATCTCGCGGGTAAGGCCTTCCCGCGAGACACCCGCGAGACATGCTGTTCTGCCAACCTGTACTGACTGACTCACACATTTTGCACCTATCCTATATAAACCCTCATTACCCACAAATGTTGAGGAATGCTTTAGAGAGAAAGCCCTAGCCAAACACATTTGGAATTAGAGATTGTCATCCCCACCTTTCTCTATACAATTGCTTCTGGTATCTCCTCAACCCTTCCCTCTCCATTTCCACACCATTGAGAGGTTGATAGCCCAAATACTTACCACACCCTTTGAGAGTGTTGAGTGACGTTTTGGTGCTACTGGGAAGCATTGGAAGAAGCCTGGAATGGCAGATGCAACATGGAGCTTGTTGCGGGATCCGGAGAACTAAGACAAGACACGGTTCCGAGAAGCCTTGTTGGAGTAGGAGCTTGGAGGGCTTAGGTACATCAAGTAGATTAGGCTTAGAGGGTCTCTTGCTTACTCATGTATTCCAACTGATTGTCTAGTGGATCGATTTTCGCTTGGAGGGCGGCGGAGAGGTTTTTCGCCGAGTTCTTCGGTTTCCTCTTGGAGAACACGTCTCGGTGTTTTCTGCGTTTGCATCCTTCTTCCCTACTCTTGTTTAATTTCATTATTACTGCTGTGTTGCTTTAATTATGTATTAGAGTAGTTTCTTGTTTATACGCTTGTGTTTACACTATTCCGCACTTGTATTAAGTTAGTGTAAAATCAACCAAACCGTAATTTTAATTTGGGGGTCTAAACAGCTCTTGTGTTTTTCAACACGTTTTCGAGCTTTCACTAGCATTAACATACTATTTGATCATAAATATATAATGCAAGACTAGCAACTATACACGTTTATCATTCAAGAATGAAAGCTATTCGTTCATACATGTACGTCTAGCAAAATCAAAAGCAACCGGCAATGTTCATTATAAAGCTTTAACAAACATATAAACAAAAGCATGTTAACGGCAGATTCAATATGCCACATGGGTCCATAATATACATTTGTAAAACAACATATCATGCCAAGATATACATTAACGGCAACAATAATTATTGAATAAAAACAATAACTAAGCCAAGTATATCCAACCGGTGCAAAACGAAGTACACGTACATGACAGTTATACCAGTTACATTCATATTCTTAAACCTTAAACCATGTCTTTCACAAAAGAGTACAATCAAGGACACAATTATGCAGAAACTGTACTGCAAAAAATTAAATCACCAAGAAAACGGTTTTTCTTTAATTCTAAAATTCAATCACATGTTATACAAACATGATATTGAAGACCGCTTTGATACCAATTGTTGGAAAATCTAGTTTTGCATCTCATACAAAACACACAGTGGAAGCAACAAACACGAATCTACTTCATTCATGAGAGATAACATGTAACCTTGAATTCTAGAACAAAGAATAGGAAGTGTACCTTGATGCAGTGAAATTCAAAACCAAGACTTGAGAATACCTCTAATCTTCATCTCAATTCCACATAATGCCCAAGAAGTGTGATCTATCAATCAGTTTACATGTATGTGTTCAAGGGAGAATTAGAGAGTGGCTTACACTCACATACACACCATTTCCATCATCTATATTCTAAAAATTTTATATGTTTCTCTCCTTATACATAACTGATTATCTAATTGTGCTAGCCTTTTGGACCTGCACAATTGGGTTTTAGTTTGTGGCTTAAGATGGACCAAAGGGAACAAATAACACTCTAGCTCCAATGGGCCTTGGGCTTTTCTATCAACTCTTGACAAGTTCAAAGTTACCATTTATTATATTTAATACCACTATAAAAATATAATTGCACTCTAGGCCTTATAAATAAATTATATTCCAAGACTCTAATGATATCATTTGACCCTTCTTTAAAATATCCAATGTCCAAAGTCATAATAAATTATCACTTTGTAAACAACTATTTTATCCTTGAGTACCCGGTTTAATCTTTTAGTTACTCACATTTATTGAAATCCAATTTCAATAAATATAAGCTTTAGTAACTCCTTACTAAAGTGGGTACCCTGAATAATCAGTTCCCATTAAACTTATCTAAAAGGGATATTTCTTGTCTCTATAAAAAGATATTATGGATTCCATCTTGAGAATATGTGTTCCCTCAACACTACATGTTGTTACCCAACATACTAAGGTTTTGACCGTGAATATTAAATCTCACTCCTGATATATCAAAGTAACCTACATTTTATGATCGGGTTCATTATCCTCTCAGGATTGAGAGTATATGAAATTAGAAGTCGTGAGATTAATTATTCAAGTGACAGTTGTTGATTGAATAATTAATCTCACAACGGTCCAGTTCAACATGTCTTAACTCTTAAGACACATCAACACATTAACTAGAAGTCTCCACTTTCATGATCAAGACAAATTATCTTAGTTGATGTGTTATAGTCTTCGCTGATGAAACGCCCAATTCCATCACCAACTACGAACTACATTTTGAGTTTATAAGGAACTTGTGATTTATATCTTCTGTGACTAAATCACATAAATCACATACAATGCATCTCAAGGACTATAATAATGTCCTATTAGTTCATATATAAATTGTCTCATTTAATTAAATAATTTAATTATTTATGACATACCAATAAATTAGATTTTAGGGCATAAACCCTAACACCACCTTCACAAACAAAGTGGGAAGGAGTGACTGCTCACCAATAGGTTTAGTTTCACTTTGTTTCATTTTGTTTAACTGACATGTTTACATTTTATGCCTTTGTGTAGGGATATTATATATAAAAAAAACATAAGGCATAACATAAATGTAAACATATGGTTTGTAACATATAATAGAAACAAACTACCTTTATATATATATATATATATATATATATTTGTGTTTAAATATTACAAAATTGGAAAGAGGGATTTACATGATTTGGCCCTTGTGGCTTATCACCCCTTCCCTAAAAAAAAAAAAAAAACAAACAAACAAACAAACAAAACAAAACAAAAACAAAAACAAAAAAAAAAAAAACCAAAATAACAACTGTTTTAAAAGAAAAACTAAAAATCCTACAACCTAGGCCAATAATATGGCTTACATGTAAAATAAAAATAAAAATAAAAAGAAAGCTGCAGAATTGATGGCAAGTAGATCAAGGAGACGAAGGCGCATAAGCGTCCAAGTCATCCCTAAAGTCCTCTTGAGGATAATTTGGAGCCAAATACTTCATCTCCTCCTCATCCTCTTTGTCTTCCTCTTCTTCCTCCTCCTTCTCACCTTCATCATCCCCCAAATCAGAGCTATCAGAGGAATCTGACTTCTTCAAGTCAGAGGGGTCCGAGGCACTAGACTCAAAGCCTAACTAAGGAGGTCTACGCCTTCTCTTGCGCCTAGAGAGGGATGCCATGAAGGCATTTTACTCTACCTTTTCAGCCTGTAGCAAAAGCTCTTCAGAGTCTTCACCTTCATCCTCACTCTAGTTAAGAGGATGAACCTCCTCTGGAATGAAAACATGGGGAGGCAGAGGGAATATTGGGAAAGGGAGAGGAGGAGGTACAAGGCTTGGTGGTGATGGAGGAATGTTGTTGCTTGGGGAGCCTGGAGCATCTTCAAAGGAACTTGAAGTATGCTTAGGGGAGTTAGAACCAACGGAAGAGAGGTTTGACATTTTGTTTGGATTAAGGTTTTCTTTGAGAAAGATATGAAAATACAAAAGGAATAAAGAATGAAGAAGAGATTTTTCCTATTTAAATCACTATCCGAAGTCAAGTAAAGAGGCACGACATTTATGAGGAGTAATGTCTATCTGCCAAAACGCTAGAAACAAAGAGATGCCAAAATGGCTAGAAGAACCCCTACAGGCCATGTGTCCATGTTCAAATGTCATAGGGTATGATTGCTTTAGTGTTAATTCCTAAAACAATGTGACTATCAAAGGCCTTAGCCAGTAAACGCCATTGACACTCAAGGGCTAATGTACAGCACACTAGCCATGGCATGGGAAAGTGTCGATGTGGCTGGATCTGGACCTTACACATGGAGTGGCTGTGAGCAAGGGAAAGGAAACATTAGGTACAAGATTTTATCCTTAGCTTGTGCCAAGGGCGTGACTGCCTTAGGAAGGAAGTAAGATATGCATCTGACATGGTACTCAAGCATTCATAAAAGGGAGATAGTGACCTACTAAGGTCAGCAACTATAGAAACACCCCTTATTGGCTGAGTGTATGTTGGACCACTTCAAGGACACATGTATCACCTATAGCACTTCTGATGTCCCTCTCATTGCTCAAGAGTTGTTCCCCAGGCAGTGGAAAAGTCACCTACCCTAATGCCACAATGCTGATGTTGGCATACTTTCTGTCCTCCAGTCAACATATAGTACCCCAACTGTAGTAAGGTCCAAAATAAGGAAATGATGACTTGACACCTGTCTTTTTACTCAATCATATTTCTCAGATTATAAGAGAAACATGCAGTAGGACTTTTAAGGTAAGAATCCAAGTAGATCTTTTGTGAAAAGAGTAGAAAGTTGATAAGAAAGTGAGGTAGAAAACAAGGTCTTTCTTTGAAGGAAGAACATCCTTATTGTACAAGGGTTACCTCTTTTTCTATACAATACAAAGCTGAACAGAGCAAGAATGATTCTTTCCTGCTCAGACCATGGTTTTTCATCCCTTTCCTAGGGTTTTCCACGTATTTCTTGTGTCCACCTTACATTCTTGCAATCACTTTCTTCTTCTCTAGACATTATGATATCAAAGCTTGCATTTTTGTCACTCATGAGCTTTCTCATTGAAATGTACTGTTAGATAACTTATTCACTCTCCCATATAAGTTCAAATCTAACTTGCATGTATAGGCCCCAAAAGCTCTTTTACAAAAACATGCCAAATTCACTAGAAAGTAGTGAATCAAAGAGAGAGTTTTTATTCGAAAACATCCTTAAGTTAAAGTTTTTCTTGGTTGGGGCCTACTTTGTTCTTGACCTTCGAGTTTTAAGCTTACTAACCTTTTGGGTTCTGTTCTTGATTTGATTGACTAAGGGAAACGGCCAAATCAAAACTCTAAGGAGTTCTAGTGTTTAAGGTAAAGGATTAAACTTTGTCTCTTCATTCTTGTTTGTTTGTTTGTTTTTCTTTGTGTTTTATTGTTTTAATACATTTGTGGTTAGTTTAGGTTGTTTACTTTTATTATATTAAGCCTGATTGGTGGTTAGATTTCCCGTTTTGATCATTTGTTCATTGCTATTTTTGGGTCTACATTTCTGGGTGTGTGTGCGTGCACATGAATCATGCATGCATACGCATGCACATGGGGTGCGCACATATACCCCATGTATGTGCATGCATGCTCGTGCCTAGAAACCCAAATTTAGGGTTCTTCATGTTTTTTTTGTTTTAATTATTTTTAATCACTCGTTTAGTTTTTGTTTGACTTAGTTTTACATGTTTAGACCATAGGATTAGTGAGATAACATGCTTTACTTGCTTTTCATTGTTAGATTAAAGGTTAGGGTTTATATATCTTGGATGAACAATTTGGACATGCATAAATCATATAAACATGCATTTGATTGCTTGAACATGAGTTGATTGCTTATGATGGATAAACATGATGAATGATTGGTATTTAAAAATGCATGTGATGATTGATTTGTTTATGCTTTAGGATGTTTCTGTGATATATTACTTATATTTCTCTTGCTACCCTTGGAGATAAAGCATGAATTGTTAGATGAATGATAGGATCATATGCCATGATATATGTGGGATGATATGCCATGTTGAATGATAGATGCATGTTAGAGTGCGTGTGGGTATAGAATAACATGTTAGAGGACCCTTTGATAAGATTAGGATTTGGAACACAATGAGTGGAGGCTGACCTATAGGTCGGGTAGGGTTGGGTGTCTAACACCTTCCCATCCCATACCTAAATTCCAGACACGTGTTCTTGTAAAGATTAGCCCTTCCACAAGGGCACTACGTATATGGCTCTCAGACCTAATCTAGGTGGCGACTCTATTTACACCCGTCACTTAGTCCACACTAGACTAAGGTGTATTTCCCATGAGGAGACTCCAACTCGTCGTGGATGCTTGTACCCACAAGCCACCACTCATTATGTTTCACATCTTAGTTTTATCAAAAGGATCCTCTAATAGGTTATATACATGCATATACACTCTCTAGATCTATCCTAACATGCATCTAGTATTTACCTTAACTTCATCTAATCATGGCACATACATGCATCCTACCATTCATCTAAGCATTTCTTACTTAATCTCATGGCATAACACATTACATAAGAGCAATAAGCATCGTATTCATATCACACAAATATTGCATACGTGTTCCATGTTCAACATATGCAATGAATGTATCAAGTTCATCATGTTTATCATCAAACAAGCATGCATGTTCATGTTATAATGCACGATTTGCCTTCACTTACCACATTGCATTATAGCACCACATCACCTATGCATCGATGCATGTTCATGTTCAAATGCATGTTATTTGTGTTCATCCAATCATATAAACATTAATCATGTGATTAAACTAAGAAGACATTAGAACATGTTAACTGTGTTGGTCCGTTCCCAACAAACTTAGGTTGATTAGGCCAAAACCCCCAAATTATTTGTTTCCTAGGTTAGGCATATCCCACAATAAGAGATCTAAGGAGGAAATAAATGGTGTCTTTGATTATCCTATGGTGGTGCCTAATTACTAAATTGCTTTAGCTTCAGCTCAGCCATAGAGGTTATTAAACGACCGAACTCCCTATGTTAAGTCCAAGTAGGACTTAACTCTCCCCAAGACAAGTTTCTCTCTCTCTCTCTCTCTTCTCTTTTGTGTCTCTCCCCTATTTTATGTTCCAACCCTTTACTTCCCCTACTCTTTCCCTATTTATACTCTTCTTTGAGTAGAGGCATCACGATGAGTGAATTTTTTGTGCATCAGTGAGCCCCACCACTCAAATGGTATGAGTGGCTTCTTTAGTCTAGGCCACTGTTGGCCAGTGTTAAATCCTATGTTAGAGAGATGATCCACCCTTTACGGTTGAAGTGACCTTCTAGTAACTTATGGATTCTCCCAAGGCATTATCTAGGATCCTAGGTATAGACACCGCATTTTGTATCCCTTATGACTCAGGCCCCCGTTCCCTAATAATGCTCAAAAGGCCCAAGGCTAGTTTAGAGCTCAATAGGATATTAAATTGACATGAGGAGTATAAAAATGAAAAATATAACCTTTTAAATGAGCAAAAATCTATTTTTGGAAAGAAAATGACCAAAGTGGCCCTCGACCTACATACGTGGACCGCGGCCTGCGTACAATGACCAAAGCTTACGTACGCAGGCACATTCCTACATACGTAGCTAAGGTTTCAAAAGCATAAGAAAGGCAAGTTTTCTGTAATAATGGCTGAGGTTTGGAATGAATCCCACATCATCTGGGAGCCACTCCAAACCCCATTTTTTCACTATATAAAGTCTTACATGGTACATTTTCAAAACACATAGAAATCCCACAGGAATAACCTAAGATTCACTAGAAAATAGTGAATCAAAAAAGAGTTTTTCTCAAAACACCCTCAAGTCATTTTTATTTGATTTGGACCTTTTCTAATCCTAATCCTTTTAGTTTAACGTAGTTAATCACTATTTTATTGAATTGTGATAGATTTGACTGTGGGAAATGGTCAAAATAAAGCTTGGAAAGCTTTTTGTGAGGTATTTTCTTTTAAACCATTTTTCTTTCTTGCTTGTCTTTAAATCCTTTTGTTTGCTTTTTTTGTTTGTTAAAACATGTTTGAATATGCTTCTCTAGGTTAGGTTTAAGTTTTGGTATGCTTAGAATGTATGTTTGTTTGTTAGAATTAGGGTTTTAGTTCATACTTTATTTTCTGCCTTGTTCGTTTCTAGTTTAGGTTTTTGAGTAAGTACCATGCACGCATGCCGTGAGCATGCATACATAGGTTAAATCCTGCATACGCAAGCTTTTGGCTGCATGCACAAGTGCTTGCCTAGAAACCCTAATCCATATTTCTTGTTTGTTTGTTTTGTTTGTTTTGCATGTTTTCTCTTTTCTTTTAAAGCCTTTTTCCCATGTTTACACGTATTTGTGTCTCTTATATGCTCAACATGCTTAGATTAGGGTTTTTTTTTTATTGTTTCTTGCTTTAATGCCATGCCATTCATTCATATGTCCTTGCATTAATGCGATAGGTGCTGTGTTGTTGCAAGGTAAGTAAAGGGTAAGTCATGCATCAAAAATGTTCATGCATTCGTGCCACGGTTTTCTTTTGATGATATGTTAGAGTATGCTTAGATGTATGATTAGGGTTTGTAATATGTTAATGCCTTCCTGCCATGATCAAGTTGTTGCCTAGTTTTAGATGTATGATAGGGTTTTCACATGCTAGATGAATGCTAAGGTTTCTTTTGTATGTTTGGCTCTCTCCTTTTTGATGGATAGATAAGTATGCTTGTTTAGGGATGAAAGATGCCATGTTATATGTTAGATGCATGTTAGTGTGCGTGTGTGTGTGTGTGTCTAGAATAAGTGTTGAATTTGTTTTTAATAGGACTAAGACATAAGACACAATGATGGGAGGCTAACCTTAGGGTTATGCGATCTTGGGTGCCTAACACCTTCCCAAGAGTATACCTAAACTCTAAACCCATACTTTGGTAGTAAGATCAAAGGTCTTTCCTCAAAGGGACGCTACATATATGGTTCCTAGACCATTGCAAAGACTAGGTGGCGACTCCCCCCTTGTGCCCACAGTGGCAACTCCACTGGGGATAGTGAGTTTAATTCCTCTATTGATGATGATCGGGAAGGTGGAAGGCTCCATTCGAGCCCAAATCTTCCAAAGTTCATCCCACCAACTCACAATTGGTGCCATCGCTTATAATGGGCTTTAAGTACATTAAAGGTTTGCTACCAATCCACTATGGAGTCCACTTAGGCCTTCAGTTGGAATCATAGCCCACCTAGTTATGAGTGATCTACTTATTTATCCCTTTAGCCTTAGGGAGACTACCCACACTAGAGAGATCCTAGACCCTATCACCAAGGATACCCTTTATATCTCTTGTTTGTTCAACTATATATCATGCGTTCACCTAATTCTAAAGAACAAATAAAAGATGTAAAAAAAGAAAGGGATGACCCTAAAGTTATGGTATACCCTAAGAAGTTGTGGGATAAAAGAAAGGAAGCTTTCACATATAAGAGGCTTGTCCCTAAATCCAAAGGTATATCTTAACTTGAAAGGTTCATAAGACCATAGCCTAATTGCTATCATAGGCTCAAGTGGAAAAAGGCCTTTTGAAAATGGGCCTAAAGTAAATGGACTTAGCATCCAAAATCCTACAAAGCCAAAATGAACTTCTCTAATCTTGGGCCTTCTTGTTGCATGCCTAGGCCCAAAAGGATGAGAATTTCATGGACTTTGAGAGGAAGGCTACAATGTGTTCTAAGCCACAGGGCTATTTTTAAAAAAGAGGTAAAATGATGAATAAAGAATGAAAAGCCCAAAAGGTGATGAATAAATTGTAAGCCCAAGTTTGAGACAAAGAGTTGAAAAATTCCTAAGTTCATTCTAATGAAAACCCATGAAAGTAAGACAACAACTTTATTGTAAATGGACCAAGGCCCAATGAAAGAAGGGGCTAGAATCCATAGGAGGGAAAGGAGTGATATTGTAATTAGGCCTTCATTAAAATGAACTTAAGAATTTTCTAAGAACATCTAAAAGTAAAAGAAACCTTTAATTGGGACATGAACTTAATAAAAATAGGGCTTCTTTCCAGACATTGCTCCAATCCAAGTTTAATGGAAGGCAAGACATCCAAAGGGAAGACTCCTCAAGAGGGAAAGATGGATGTTGCAAGTGAGAGGGTCCTTATGCAAAAGATGCTCGAGTGTACAAAGGCGCAAGTTGAAGTCCTTAAAAAGAGAACAAGCCACCTCTCTGAGATAGAAAAAGAAGAGGCCGAAAAGACGAGTCTAATCATGGACAAAGTGAGCTAACTCAAGAAGACATCAATCACATGATGATGGAAAGGAAAGTCCGCTACTTCTACCCAACTTTAAGCCATAACTAAAGAGTGCTCTCGGACCATGGACTTTCAAGAGAGCCCATGTCAATGACTTTTCTGAATCGGGAGACGTAGGATCGTGGGAAGATCACAATTGGCCAAAATGGACCCCGAAGGTAGGGACAACTCAAGTCACCCCAACTGTTAGGATTCGTTCCCTTAAATCCTATTGTTTAATGCTATGTATGACATTATATATGACATTATGTATGACTTAAAGTTGAAATTAATAAAGTTGTTTTATTTTTCTCTAAAATAATGATAACATGAATATTTGGACACTATCATATAGTCCATAAAATGCATAGTATGTGATTTAGTCACAGAAGATATAAGTCACAAGTTCTTTGTAAACTCAGAACTTTAGTTTGTAGTCAGTGATGAAATTGGGTATTTCATCTGCAAAGGCTATAACATATCAACTAAGATGATTTGTCTTGATCATGGAAGTGGAGACTTCTAGTTGATATGTTGATATGTTGATATATTTTAAGAGTTAAGACATATTGAACTGGACCGCTGTGAGATTCATTATTCTCCTAACGACTATCAAATGAATAATAAATCTCACAACTTCTATTTACATGAACTCTTAATCCTGAGAGAATAATGGACCTGATCATGAAGTGTATGTTGCTTTGATATATCAGGAGTGAGATCTAAAGTCACGGTCAAAACCTCAGTGTGTTGGGTAGCCTCATTTAGTGTCGATGAAACATATATTCTTAAGATTGAATTCATAATCTCTTAACGGAGATATAAAATATTCCCTTGAGATAAGTTTAATGAGCTTGGTTATTCAGAGTGTTAGGCCTAACCACTTTAGTAAAGAGTTACTAAAGTATATATTTATGAAATTAGATTTCATAAATATATGATGAATAACTTAAAGGATTAAACCGGGTACTCAAGGATTAAGATGTAGTAATCTTCAAAGTGGAAGTCTACATTTATGACTTTGTATTACTACAAATATTTTATGAAGGGGTTGCATGTACAATAAAGTCTAGGGATATGATTTATTAATAAGGCCTATAGTGCAATTATATTTATATAGTGGTATTAAATATAATTAATGATAACTTTGGAATTGTCAAGAGTTGACAGAAAAGCTCAAAGCCCATTAGAGCTAGTGTCTTATTTTTTCCCTTTTGGTCTAACTCCAAGCCATATACTAAAGCCCAACTGGAATGGCCCAAAAGCTAGCCCAATTAGATAATCAATTATAAGGAGAGAAACATACAGAATTTTGTATGAGAATGAATTGGTTTGTATGTGAGTGTTGGACACTATCTTATTCTCCCTTGAACAAATTCATATAAACTGATTGAGAGACCACACTTCCTGGGCACAAGTGGAATTAGAGTGGAGATTAAAAGTGTTCCCGAGTACTTCTAATCTTTGGTTTTAAATTTCACTGCTCCAAGGTACACTTTCTTGTTCTTATATTCTAAAACTTACATAGTATATGTTATCAATTGAGAATGAAGTAGATCCGTTAATTTTTCGCTGCAATTGTTTTTTATGCGATACAAACATGTATTTTTTCAGCACCAGCTTGCTTCATGCTTGAACGCAACACAGACCCTTCTTTTAACGATGACCAATATCTCATGCTGAATAAAGAAGAAGAATGAAATGATGAAATGATTAGCTGTTGGAGTGGGGATGACGGTGATTGGTTCCTTAATGAGGTGGGAAGAGACTGCCTCAACAAGGGCAAGGATCTGTATGACATGACCAAATCTATGCATGTGAAGGAACCTCTGAAGAAAGAAGATTGACTAAAGAAGGACGAGGGGAAAAGTGTCAAGCCTTGAAGAAGAAAGAAGAAAGAATTCATCAAGCCTATTGTGGGGCTCATTAATAATTGGACTTGGGTTGGGTTTTCTAAGAACATGGGGAAAAAGTTTTGTAATGCAAGTTCCAATGTACTTTTCAATATTTTCAATAAAATGAATTCTAATTTGGCTTACTTTGATATGTCCTATAACATTGAAATTTTGCACTTAAATGATTCGAATGAGTTTGAAAATAAAATTAATAAACAATTGGAAAAGAAAATTGAACCTATGGAACAAACTCTTGAAACTATTAATTTGGGCAATGATGAGAATCCATGCTTAATGAAATTGGCTTAACTCTAAATGAAAAAGAAAGGAAAGATCTTCAAGAACTCTTCAGGGAATTTCAAGAGGTGTTTGCATGGTCCTATAAAGATATGCTTGGAATTGACCCAGAAATAGCTCAATATCACATTGATACTCATGATCATATGGTACCTGTCAAACAAAAGTTGAGAAGGATGAGGACCGAATGGCTCTTGAAAATCAAGGAGGAAGTCACTAAGCAATTAAAAGTAGGGTTCATCAAACCTGTACACCAAGCCAAATGGATAGCCAATGTCGTGCCCGTACTTAAGAAAGACGGGAAGGTGAGGATGTGTATGGATTTTAGGGACTTGAACAACACGTGCCCAAAGGATGACTTTCCTCTCCCTTACATTAATGTCTTGGTAGATAACACGGTAGGAAGTGCCTTGATGTCTTTCATGGATGGTTTTGTTGGTTATATCTGGTTTTGTATCTCATACAAAACACATAGCGGAAGCAATAAACAAAGATCTATTTCATTCATGATTGATAACTTGCACTATATGAATTCTAGGATTTAAGAACAAAATAGCGTACCTTGGTGTGGAGAAATTCAAAACAAAAGATTATAAGTACTTGGGAACGCTTTTAATCTTCACTCCTGATATATCAAAGCAACCTACACTTCATGATTAGGTCCATTATTCTCTCAGAATTAAGAGTTCATGCAAATATAAGTCGTGAGATTTATTATTCAATTGAAAGTCGTTAGGAGAATAATAAATCTCACAGCGGTCCAGTTCAATATGTCTCAACTCTTTAAACATATTAACACATCAACTAGAAGTCTCCACTTCCATGATCAAGACAAATCATCTTAGTTGATATGTTATAATCTTCGCAGATGAAATGCCCAATTTCACCACCGACTATGAACTAAAATTCTGAGTTTACAAAGAACTTGTGACTTATAACTTCTGTGACTAAATCACATAAATCACATACTATGCATCTCATGGACTATATGATAATGTCCAAATATTCACGTTACCATTATCTCAGAAAATAATAAAACAACTTTATTAATCACAACATTAAGTCATACATAATGTCATACATAGCATCATACAATAGGATTTAAGAGCATTAATCCTAACAATCTCCCACTTGCCCTAAAGACTATTGTGCACTAATCTAACTCCCATTCGCTCCAAATGTGACTCGAAGGTCCTTTGAGGCAAGGCTTTGGTAAAGGGATCTGCTAGATTATTTGCACTTTCAATCTTTGCTACCACCACATCTCCACGAGCAATAATATCTCTAATGATGTGATACTTTCTCTCGATGTGCTTTCCTTTCTTGTGGTTCCTTGGATCTTTTGATTGTGCAACTGCACCACTATTGTCGCAAAACAATGTGATGGGAACTTGTTCCATTCTCATTACACCAAGGTCAGAAAGGAATTTCTTGAGCCATACAACTTCTTTTGCTGCTTCACAAGCAGCAACATATTCTGCTTCCATGGTGGAGTCCGCAATACAAGATTGTTTGACACTCCTCCATGTTATGGCTCCACCTCCCAAGGTGAATACACATCCTGATGTGGACTTTCTGAAATCTAGATCCGACTGAAAATCTGAATCTGTATAGCCAATGGGTATCAAATCCTCACACCGATAAACAAGCATATAATCTCTCGTTCTCCGTAGATACTTGAGAATATGCTTTACAGCTTGCCAATGTTTTGGTCCTGGATTTGATTGATATCGGCTGACCATGCCTACTGAATAACAAATATCTGGTCTAGTACAAAGCATGGCATACATAAGACTTCCTACTGCAGAAGCATAAGGAACTTGTCTCATCATATCTTTTTCCTCTTGAGTTTTAGGCCTTTGGTCATCAGACAGAGGAACTCCATGTCTGAAAGGAAGTAATCCCTTCTTGGAGTTTTACATGCTAAACCGTTCTAGAACCTTATCTATATATCCAGCCTGTGATAAGCCTAACATCCTATTCTTGCGATCTCGCCAAAGCTTGATCCCTAGAATAAAGTTAGCCTCACCCAAGTCCTTCATATCAAATTGGTTTGACAACCACACCTTTACCGATGACATTATCCCTACATCATTTCCAATGAGTAGAATGTCATCAACATAAAGCACTAGGAACATTACTACTTTATCTCGATGTCTTTTGTACACACATGGTTCATCAAGATTTTGTTCAAAACCAAATGACTTAATTGCTTGATCAAATCTGATGTTCCATGACCTAGATGCTTGTTTAAGTCCATAAATGGACCTTTTTAACTTGCATACATATGCTCTTGGTTCTTTGCTATGAAACCTTCCGGTTGCATCATATAGATTTCTTCTTCAAGATTGCCAATAAGAAATGCAGTCTTGACATCCATTTGCCAAATCTCATAATCATAATGAGCAGCAATGGATAAGAGAATTCTGATAGATTTAAGCATGGCTACTGGCGAAAAAGTTTCATCATAGTCAATACCTTCTTTTTGTGTATACCATTTCGCCACTAGTCTTGCTTTAAAGGTTTCAACCTTTCCATCTACCCCTCTCTTCCTCTTGTAAACCCATTTGCAACCAATAGGTTTAATGCCATTAGGCGCCTTTACAAGATCCCAAACTTGATTGGAATACATGGAATCTAATTCGGATTTCATAGCTTTGATCCAATGATGTGCATCTATATCACTCATTGCCTCTTCATAAGTGTAGGGATCCGATTCAGCCTCTTCTGAGATAGCTTCATAAGTTTCTCCCAAACCTATGAATCTTATGGGAGGCCGAACAATTCTCCCACTACGACGAGGCACCTGTGTACTAGACATCTCATGAGTAGTATCTTGTGGTGTATCTAATACAACCACATCATCCCTAGTTTCATTTATTGGTTGTTCAACTAAAGGTTCATTCATTTCAGCCAAAACAACTTTATTTCTAGGATCAAAATTATTCATATAATCATCTTCCAAAAATTTGGCATGTGTGCTAACAAACACTTTGTTATCTTTATGATTATAGAATAAATAACCCTTTGTTTCTTTTGAATACCCTAAAAACATGCATACTTCGGTTTTAGATTCCAACTTATCAGACTTCCTTTTCAACACATGTGCTGGACATCCCCAAATGTGGAGATATTTCATACTAGGCTTACGCCTACTCCACAATTCCTTAGGTGTGTTGGGAACAGATTTTGATGGAACTAAATTCAAAATATGCATTGCAGTTTTTAGTGCATATCCCCAAAAAGAAACTGGTAAAGTTGAGTAACTCATCATGGACTTAACCATTTCCAAAAGAGTCCTATTCCTTCTTTCTGCTACACCATTTTGTTGGGGAGTTCCAGGTGCAGTCAATTGGGATATAATCCCATTTTGAGTTAAGTAATCCTTGAAATCCCCAAGAAGGTATTCGCCACCACGATCAGATCGAATGGCTTTTATGCGTTTACCTAATTGATTCTCAACTTCAGCCCTAAACTCTTTGAACTTTTCAAAGGCTTCGGACTTTTGTCTCATTAGGTACACATAACCATATCTAGAGTAATCATCAGTAAAAGTGATGAAATACTCGTAACCTCCTTTTGCTTGGGTTGACATAGGACCACATACATCTGTATGAACTAATTCAAGCAACTCTTGGGCTCTTCTACCTTTTGCTTTAAAAGGTCGTTTGGTCATTTTGCCTTCCAAACAAGATTCACAAACTGGAAATTCATCAAAGTCCAATGGCTCTAAAAGTCCATCTTTGATCAATCTTTGAATTCTATTTGGATTAATATGACCCAAACGCAAGTGCCAAAGATATGCTTCATTAGTAGAAGGAAACTTTCTCTTTAATGATTTTACATGAGAGTTATGATCTAATTCAGAATTATATAATTCATGCTTATCAGGAGTTAAAATATAAAGACCATCCACAATATTGCCAGAACAGATAAACACTTTATCTTTCTTTATTACAACATTGTCTTTTAGGATAACATAATATCCATGTTTACCTAAATAAGTTGCAGAAATTAAATTTCTACGAACATTAGGTACATACAAACAATCTTCCAATACTAAAACTCTATATTCAAAACATAAATTAAACACTCCAATAGCTACAACTGGAATCCTGCTCCCATCAGCCAAGGTAAGAAACATTTCCCCTTCATTCAGCTTTCTGATCTCCTGAAACCCCTGCAAGGATTTGCAGATATGATTAGTACAACCTGAATCCACACACCAAGAATCTGTGGGATTCTGTACCAAACATGTTTCAAGAAGGAATGTACTATATTTCTAAATAAGGACATTTTGGATGTTGAGTTAGGAACATGGAAGATGTACTTTGACAGAACCGTAAACCAATATGGGAATAGGATAAGAGTACTCTTGATCATCTCGAGGGATCTCACTTACCTTTGGCAATCAAGTTGAACTTTGAAGCTACAAATAATATGGTTGAATATGAAGCTTATATCGCCAGAATGGAAGCTCTTTAAGAATTGGGGGTAAAAGAGGCCGAAGTTTTTGGAGATTCTACTTTGGTTATAGCCCAAGCACAAAAGTTGTGGAAAGTGAATGAAGAACACTTGAAGCGTTATCAATGATACTTGGAGGACTTGACCAAGACCTTTGACAATATTGAGTACACAATCATCCCTAAAGCTCAAAATCAATTTGCAAATGCCTTAGCTACTTTGGCCTCCATGGTTGAAATGCCTAAGGGAGTATAGACACAACCTTTGGAGATTGAGCAAAGTTATGAGGAAGTGTACAAAGGGAAGATCGAAGCTTCAGTAATGACCATAAAGGAAGAGGAAGTTTTGTGGTACTATGACATCATGAAGTTCTTGGAACTAGAGGCATATTCGGATGGTGCCGATAAGAGAGAACATCATTCCATTAGGATGATGGCAACATAATACATCCTATGTGGAGGACAACTCTATAGAAGATCCTATGATGGTGTATACCTTCGTTGCTTGAAGAAAGAAGAAGCCGAGAGGGTAATGGAAGAAGTTTATCAAGGGATCTATGGCCCTTATTTGAATGGAAGAATGTTAGCCAAGAAAATCCTAAGGATAGGGCATTATTGGAATACAATGGAGATTGATTGCGTGGACTATGTGAAGAGTTGTCATGATTGCCAAACACATGCCAACTTGAACCATATACCACCTAGTAAGTTGTATAGCATGACTTCTTCATGGCCATTCTCAGTTTGGGGCATAGATGTGATTGGAAGGATAGCTCCTAAGGCTTCAAATGGACATGAGTACATTCTAGTGGCAATTGACTACTTCACCAAGTAGATGAAAGCAGCCTCCTACTCTGTATTGGAGGCTAAGCATGTGGCTCGGTTTATAGAAAACAACATCATATGTCGGTTTGGGATACCTCAAGAGATCATCTCCGATAATCGTTCCCACTTTGAGGGAGAAGTCTGAAGGGTCATGGAAGAATATGGCATTAAACATCACAAGTCTTCACTGATAGGCCAAGAATGTATTGACCTCTTGTGATAAATTAACCAATTAATTAGCCAAGTTAATTAATTAATTCAATTAACATGCAATATGTGTAGTAGCACAAACAAATCACCAACTAAATTAATATATAGCAGAAAATAAAGTTGACACGGTGATTTATTTACGAATAGGGAAAACCTCCAAGGCAAAAACCCCATCAGGTGATTGTAACGTCACCACTCCCAAGAATCCACTATTATCACAACAAGCAATTACAAATAAAGGAATCCCAGTACCTTATACCAACCTACAGTTGAACCCTTACCCCAATACCCAATTGGACTTATTCTATAGTGACAATCACTCATTTTCAATGCACGGCTCCCAGTACGTGACTAACCAGTTGATGCACGAATCTAAGTACGTGACTAACCACCAACTTGAGAAGGATGTTGGCTTCAAAGTTCTTCAGTTCATCAACATGATGAAGGTCACGAAACTCCTTGGTTACAAAACCCTTCGACGTACAAACACAACAGCTTCTTGAATAGGAAGATGAACTAGGGCATATGTCTCTAGTCATAATATGCTTGTGAAAAACTTTTGCATTGAGTTGCATCATCTATGACGACCCTTAAAATAATTCTTATATATGTTTAGGGTTGTAAGAAAAGAAAGCCTAAACAAATATACATGGATTGGAGGGAAATCAGAACTGAAAATCTGATTTTTGTAAATCTCGATGGATAACTTATCTATCGAGCAGCTATTGAGCATTGGGCTTACATAGTCTTTTAAACCTCAATAGATTCTATCTGTCAAGTTAGCTGTCAAGCTTTAAAATCCAACACTTCTTCACTTGATTCTTGGATAGATTTGCATGGTTTTAACACTTGGACTTGAAACCTTGTTCCTTGAAATATTAAACACATCCTATATCTACCCAATTACAAAAAAAGTGCGTTTTGTCAAAGGATTATCTAATTCCAAATGACATATGTTCCTAACATGATTCACATATGTCCTAACATTCACCATATCGACCACAAGCTAATGGGGCCATAAAAGCAACTAATAGGAATGTAAAGAATATCCTAGCCAAAATGGTAGTGACATACAAATATTGGGCCGGGAAGCTTCCATTTGCCTTGTGGCGTTATAGGACTTATATATGTGCATCAACTAGGACCACACCTTACTCTTTGGTTTATGGTAGTGAGACGGTGCTTCCCATTGAGGTGGAGATACAATCTTTGAGATTATTGATGGACACCAAGGTCCTAGAAGAGGATTTGGCTAAGGCAAGATATGAACAATTGGCTTTAATAGATGAGAAGAGGACTAGGGCACAATACCATGCACAAGGGTACCAAAAAAGGATTGCTAGAGCATTCAACAAGGAAATCAAACCGAGAAACCTTAAAGAAGGGGACTTGGTCCTAAAGGTGCTTAGAGATGAAACTTTTGATCCAAGAGAAAAGATGAAGCCAAAGTGGTCAGGGCCTTTTATCATTAAGAAGATCATGTCTAAAGGTACCATAAGGATCACATATTTGAATGGGGAAGAGATGCTTCACCCCATTAAGATGGATAGACTCTAGAAATACAACATTTAAGAAGAAGAAAAGAAAAAATCTTGCTATGTTAAAAACCTGAAAGGGCAGCCTAGGCAAAAATTAAGGCAAAAGAACCTCGCTAGATTGAAAACCTGAAAGCGCGGTCTAGGCAAAAGATAGGGAAAAGACCATGGACACAGCAAAAATTCCCGAAGAGACATCATGGGCAAAAAATTAAATGGCAAAAGAAAAAGAAAAGAAAAAAAATGAACAAATGAGATGACAATAAGCAAAGATAATAAAAAGGGATTCTCTCATTGCTCAAATTAAAAGATGATAAGATTGTTTTCATAAGTGATTTGGGACATTCCGATTCTTCATTAAATTCAAAAACAAAAACATGAGAATCATAAAAGTGCAGACAAGTAAAATATGGGGCATATTAGGGTGGTAATTCAGTCCTCCTTGCTTTCTTGCTAGTCCTTATGTAGACTTTCTCATCCCTCATAATCCACTTTATGTCATCCACCAACAATTGCTTGTACCTTGCATTGGGATAGATGTATTTAGGATGAACAATGTCTTTCATCACCCTTCGACATGGCCAAGCCTCACAATTCTACACAAAGTCAAAGTTGCATACGCAAGTTCATCTCCACGTATGCATAGCGCTTGGCAGAAGCCCATGTTCCCTTATTTTAAGCAAAGTTTTTCACTCCAAAGCATTCCTAGGGTTCCTATGACCTAAATAATCATTCAAGACACATTCCAAATACAATTTGCAAGCATCAAAGAAGCAAAATTGTATAGAAGCATACAACTTGTCATTATCTTGTAAATTAAGTGCTAAGTTCCAATCAAAAACATAAATGTAAAAATATGTTCTTAGATACAATCCTTTGTCTCAAACTTAATCAAAATGTTTACTAAAGGAAATGAAAAACATTAAAAGCAAAATCCAAAAAAAAAAAAGAGAAAAAAAAAGTTGTGTGTTGTATATATGTCTTGAATTGCAGGTAATCAATGGCCCCTCCTCTTCCTTGGTTGGTATCTAGGAGTCGCTTCCAAATCCTCCTCCTCACCACCCTCATCATCGTCATCACCACTGCCTGGATAGGCCACTCCTCCAAGACCGTATAGCTCCCTCGAATAGTTGGTCACCTCCAGCTTAAGATTCCTCGCCAACCATACCAACTCCTCATGCTCATGCATAGTAGGCTACAATTCAAAGTAAGAAGGGTTAGTGATTGAAAAAGAGAGAGAGAATTGGCAAAAAAGAGAAAGGACAAGGGGAAAAAAGAATTCACCGCTCAAGTGTTAGGAGGAAAAGGACAACCCATAACATAAGGATTACGGGGCACAACACGCTCTCGAGTAAAGCCATACATAGGCATAGACCATCCAAGGAAGGTGTGGAGGGTCAATGAGCTAGCCAACAGTAGGCCCCTTTTATTATAATTTTCACATTAGAAGGCATGACAAACGAGGTAAAGGAAAGGAAGAGAAAAAGAAGAGATCGAGCACATACCTGAGTAGTAAAGGAAGGCATGAGGCAGGTGATGCTAAACTCCTCATAGTTCAATCCCTCGTGAAGTCACCCAGTGTAGGGAACGCCACTCCCTCATAAGTTGTACTCAACATCGGTCATAGAATATGGGGTAAGCATGAATTCAAAAGGGTCCATCATGTTAGGACATATGTGTTTTACTTGTTAAGAACATAAGTCACTTATTTATGTAAATTGGCTAATACTTTTACAAAACGCACTCTACTTGTAATTGGGTAGTTCTAGTTGTTTTTAATACTTCAAGAAACAAGGTTTCAAGATCAAGTGTTGAAGTCATCAAGTCTGTCCAAGAAAAATAAGTTGAAGTGCAAAATCATTAAAGCTCGACACCTTCTCGATAGCTCCTCGACACCTGCTATCTGTCGAGATTCATAAAATCAAATTTTCTGATCTGATTTCTTGGGATCTGTGAATATGCTTTTGAGCCTTCTATTCTCCTAACCCTAAACATATAAAAGGATTGTTTTAAGAGCCGTCAATTTATACACAAGTTGCATTAGCATTGAGCAAACTCCGTTCAAGCAATTTCTGATCAAAGACAAAGTTCTTGACCTAGTTCATCTTCTCTGAAGAAGTTGCTGTGTATTTGCACCAAAGGGTTTTGTGACCAAGCATCTTCCTGATCTTCATTGTGTAGGATGAACTGAAGAACTTTGCAGCCAACCTCTCCTTCTAAGTTGGTCTTTGAAGTCGCATACTGGGATCCGCGCATTGGTTAGTCACGTGCTTGGGAGCTATGCATCAAAAGGGGGAACTATCACTATAGATCAAGTCCAATTGGGTATTGGGGTAAGAGTTCAACTGTAGCTTGGTAAGGTATTTGGGATTCCTTTACTTGTAATCACTTGATTTGATAATAGTGGAGTTTCGGGAGTGGTGACCTGAAAATCACCCGGTGGGGTTTTTGCCGCAAGGGTTTTCCCCATTCGTAAACAAATCACCGTGTCTTTTAATTTCTGCTACATATTTAGTTTTTGGTGATTTGTTTATACTTTCCCGCGTTTGCATGATAAATTAATTAATAACTTGGCTAATTAATTAATTGGTTTAATCATAAGGGGTCATTCAGTTTGTGGCCTATCAAGTGGTGTCAAAGCAGGCACACTCTGATTAGGTTTAATCTTTATTGTGTTGATCCATTAACCCCTGTTTGTCATGGATAGAGGACAATCGTTAATCATACCTCCTTTATTTGATGGCACTAACTATGTATACTAGAAAGTACGCATGAGAGCTTTCTTGCAGTCTTTAGATGAGAAGGTGTGGCAAGCTGTAGAGATTGGCTAGACCAAGCCAAAAGAAGAGCCGGCCAATTGGGATGAAGCCAAGATCAAGGCGGCAAACTTCAACAGTAGAGCGTTGAATGCCCTATTTAGCACAGTCACCAATAAGGAGTTCAAGAAGATATCCTCTACTGAAACTGCAAAGGAAGCATGGACCATCCTCTAAAAAACCTATGAGGGTACAAAGGTTGTCAAAGATTCAAAGCTTCAAAGGCTCACTACAAGCTTTGAAGAAATAAAGATGGAGGAGGATAAGTCGTTTGATGAGTTCTATGCCAAGCTCAAGGATATAGTAAACTCAGCCTTCAATCTTGGGGAAACCATCCCTAAACCCTAGATTGTAAGGAATGTGCTCAGATCTCTACCCGAGAGATTCCATGTGAAGATTACTGCTATAGAGGAATCAAAGGACATTGACAAGATTCCTTTAACTGAGCTGGTTGGAAACTTGCAGACTTATGAGATAGGATTAGCTAGGATTGGCAAAACGAGTAAAGGCAAGAGCATGGCCTTAAAGGCGAAGAGCAGTGATACAGATGAGTCTTCCGATGATGAAGATTCCAAGATGAAGTCCAACATTACAAGGCAGTTCAAGAAGTTTATGAAGAATGCAAATGGGAGGCGCTTCGATAAGGACCGCAGATAATTCAGTTCTTTCTAGTCTAAGGTGCAAGATAGAGAGAAAAATGATGCTAAGGAAGGTGATCAGTGTTGGTTATATTTGGTTTTGTATCTCATACAAAACACATAGCAGAAGCAATAAACAAAAATCTATTTCATTCATGATTGATAACTTGCATTATGTAAATTTCAGAATTTGCGTACCTTGGTGCGGTGAAATTCAAAACAAAAGATTATAAGTCCTTGGGAACGCTTTTAATCTTCACTCCAATTCCACTTTACGCCCAAGAAGTGTGGTCTCTCAATCAATTACCAAGGGAGAATAACTGAGTGGTTTCACTCGCACATACACACCACTTCACAATGGTGTCTCACTTTTTCTCTAATCACTAATAAAAAATTCTGTATGTCTCTCCCTTTATATATAACTGATTATCTAATTGGGCCGGCCTATTGGGCCTTTCCAATTGGGCTTTAATGTGTGGCTTGAAGTGGGACCAAAAGGACCAATAAGACACTAGCTCCAATGGGCCTTGGGCTTTTCTGTCAACTCTTGACAAGTCCAAAGTTACCATTAATTATATTTAATACCACTATATAAATATAATTGCACTCTAGGCCTTATTAATAAATTATGTCCCAAAACTTTATTATACATGCAACCCCTTCAAAAAATATTCGTAGTAATTCAAAGTCATAAATATAAACTGTCACTTTGAAGATTACTACGTCTTAATCCTTGAGTACCCGGTTTAATCCTTTTAAGTTATTCATTATATATTTATGAAATTCAATTTCATAAATATATACTTTAGTAATTTCTTACCAAAGTGGTTAGGCCTAACTCTCTGAATAACTAAACTCATTAAACTTATCTCAAGGGAATATTTTAAATCTCTGTTAAGAGACTATGAATTCCATCTTGAGAATATATGTTCCATCAACACGCAATGTGGCTGCCCAACATACTGAGGTTTTGACCGTTACTTTAGATCTCACTCCTGATATATCAAAGCAACCTACACTTCATGATTAGGTCCATTATTCTCTCAGGATTAAGAGTTCATGCAAATATAAGTCGTGAGATTTATTATTCAATTGACAGTCGTTAGAAGAATAATAAATCTCACAGCGGTCCAGTTCAATATGTCTTAACTCTTAAAACATATTAACACATCAACTAGAAGTCTCCACTTCCATGATCAAGACAAATCATCTTAATTGATATGTTATAATCTTCGCAGATGAAATGCCCAATTTCATCACCGACAATGAACCAAAATTCTGAGTTTACAAAGAACTTGTGACTTATATCTTCTGTGACTAAATCACATAAATCACATACTATGCATCTCATGGACTAAATGATAATGTCCGAATATTCATGTTACCATTATTTTAGATAATAATAAAACAACTTTATTCATCACAACATTAAGTCATACATAATGTCATACATAGCATCATACAATAGGATTTAAGGGCATTAATCCTAACAATCTCCCACTTGCCCTAAAGACTATTGTGCACTAATCTAACTCCCATTCGCTCCAAATGTGACTCGAAGGTCCTTTGAGGCAAGGCTTTGGTAAAGGGATCTGCTAGATTATTTGCACTTTCAATCTTTGCTACCATCACATCTCCACGAGCAATAATATCTCTAATGATGTGATACTTTCTTTCAATGTGCTTTCCTTTCTTGTGGTTCCTTGGATCTTTTGATTGTGCAACTGCACCACTATTGTCGCAAAACAATGTGATGGGAACTTGTTCCATTCTCATTACACCAAGGTTAGAAAGGAATTTCTTGGGCCATACAGCTTCTTTTGCTGCTTCACAAGCAGCAACATATTCTGCTTCCATGGTGGAGTCCGCAATACAAGATTGTTTGACACTCCTTCATGTTATGGCTCCACCTCCCAAGGTGAATACACATCCTGATGTGGACTTTCTAAAATCTAGATCCGACTGAAAATCTGAATCTGTATAGCCAATGGGTATCAAATCCTCACACCGATAAACAAGCATATAATCTCTCGTTCTCCGTAGATACTTGAGAATATGCTTTACAACTTGCCAATGTTTTGGTCCTGGATTTGATTGATATCGGCTGACCATGCCTACTGAATAACAAATATCTGGTCTGGTACAAAGCATGGCATACATAAGACTTCCTACTGCAGAAGCATAAGGAACTTGTCTCATCATATCTTTTTCCTCTTGAGTTTTAGGCCTTTGGTCATCAGACAGAGGAACTCCATGTCTGAAAGGAAGTAATGCCTTCTTGGAGTTTTGCATGCTAAACCGTTCTAGAACCTTATCTATATATCCAGCCTGTGATAAGCCTAACATCCTATTCTTGCGATCTCGCCAAAGCTTAATCCCTAGAATAAAGTTAGCCTCACCCAAGTCCTTCATATCAAATTGGTTTGACAACCACACCTTTACCGATGACATTATCCCTACATCATTTCCAATGAGTAGAATGTCATCAACATAAAGCACTAGGAACATTACTACTTTATTTCGATGTCTTTTGTACACACATGGTTCATCAAGATTTTGTTCAAAACCAAATGACTTAACTGCTTGATCAAATCTGATGTTCCATGACCTAGATGCTTGTTTAAGTCCATAAATGGACCTTTTTAACTTGCATACCATATGCTCTTGGTTCTTTACTATGAAACCTTCCGGTTGCATCATATAGATTTCTTCTTCAAGATTGCCATTAAGAAATGCAGTCTTGACATCCATTTGCCAAATCTCATAATCATAATGAGCAGCAATGGATAAGAGAATTCTGATAGATTTAAGCATGGCTACTGGTGAAAAAGTTTCATCATAGTCAATACCTTCTTTTTGTGTATACGCTTTCGCCACTAGTCTTGCTTTAAAGGTTTCAACCTTTCCATCTACCCCTCTCTTCCTCTTGTAAACCCATTTGCAACCAACAGGTTTAATCCCATTAGGCGCCTTTACAAGATCCCAAACTTGATTGGAATACATGGAATCTAATTCAGATTTCATAGCTTTGATCCAATGATGTGCATCTATATCATTCATTGCCTCTTCATAAGTGTAGGGATCCGATTCAGCCTCTTCTGAGATAGCTTCATAAGTTTCTCCCAAACCTATGAATCTTATAGGAGGCCGAATAATTCTCCCACTACGACGAGGCACCTGTGTACTAGACGTCTTATGAGTAGTATCTTGTGGTGTATCCAATACAACTACATCATCCCTAATTTCATCTATTGGTTGTTCAACTAAAGGTACATTCATTTCAGCCAAAACAACTTTATTTCTAGGATCAAAATTATTCATATAATCATCTTCCAAAAATTTGGCATGTGTGCTAACAAACACTTTGTTATCTTTATGATTATAGAATAAATAACCCTTTGTTTCTTTTGAATACCCTAAAAACATGCATACTTCGGTTTTAGATTCCAACTTATCAGACTTCCTTTTCAACACATGTGCTGGACATCCCCAAATGTGGAGATATTTCATACTAGGCTTACGCCCACTCCACAATTCCTTAGGTGTGTTGGGAACAGATTTTGATGGAACTAAATTCAAAATATGCATTGCAGTTTTTAGTGCATATCCTCAAAAAGAAACTGGTAAAGTTGAGTAACTCATCATGGACCTAACCATTTCCAAAAGAGTCCTATTCCTTCTTTCTGCTACACCATTCTGTTGGGGAGTTCCAGGTGCAGTCAATTGGGATATAATCCCATTTTGAGTTAAGTAATCCTTGAAATCCCCAAGAAGGTATTCGCCACCACGATCAGATCGAATGGCTTTTATGCGTTTACCTAATTGATTCTCAACTTCAGCCCTAAACTCTTTGAACTTTTCAAAGGCTTCGGACTTTCGTCTCATTAGGTACACATAACCATATCTAGAGTAATCATCGGTAAAAGTGATGAAATACTCCTAACCTCCTTTTGCTTAGGTTGACATAGGACCACATACATCTATATGAACTAATTCAAACAACTCTTGGGCTCTTCTACCTTTTGCTTTAAAAGGTCGTTTGGTTATTTTGCCTTCCAAACAAGATTCACAAACTGGAAATTCATCAAAGTCCAATGGCTCTAAAAGTCCATCTTTGATCAGTCTTTGAATTCTATTTGGATTAATATGACCCAAACGCAAGTGCCAAAGATATGCTTCATTAGTAGAAGGAAACTTTCTCTTTAATGATTTTACATGAGAGTTATGATCTAATTCAGAATTATATAATTCATGCTTATCAGGAGTTGAAATATAAAGACCATCCACAATATTGCCAGAACAGATAAACACTTTATCCTTCTTTATTACAACATTGTCTTTTAGGATAACATAATATCCATGTTTACCTAAATAAGTTGCAGAAATTAAATTTCTACGAACATTAGGTACATACAAACAGTCTTCCAATACTAAAACTCTAGATTCAAAACATAAATTAAACACTTCAATAGCTATAACTGGAATCCTACTCCCATCAGCCAAGGTAAGAAACATTTCCCCTTCATTCAGCTTTCTGATCTCCTGAAACCCTTGCAAGGATTTGCAGATATGATTAGTACAACCTGAATCCACCAAGAATCTGTGGGATTCTGTACCAAACATGTTTCAAGAAGGAATGTACTTTTCATACCTCTATTTTTGGCAGCCTTAAATATTGGACAATTCCTCTTCCAATGTCCTTTCTCACCACAATGGAAACACTTTCCTTTGGTTTTCTTTCCTTTGTTGGCAACTCCTAAGGCAACTTGTTTACCATCTTTCTTAGTGAAGTTCTTCTTCTTCTTCTTCTTACCCTTGCCTTTCGACTTAGGTTGAGAAGTAGAAGCTTCACCAACATTGGCTTCAACACTAGAAGTACCAAGGATGCCTTCCGCCGCTACCAACTCATTCATCAATTCAGACAGTGTATAAATCTTTTTGTTCATATTATAGTTAAGTCTGAATTCCTTGAATGATTCTGGTAGTGACTGGAGTATCATATCCACTTGGGATTCTCCATCAATATCGGCACCTAAAACTTCTAATGTATTCAAATTAGAGATCATCCTAAGACAATGCTCCCTCACTGAAGTACCTTCAGCCATTTTGGTATTATAAATCTGCCTCATAGTTTCTTGCCTAGCAGAACGGCCTTGCTCACCAAACATCTCCTTCAGACTGAGCATAATGTCCGAAGCAAGTTCTACATCCTGCATTTGATGCTGTAGAACATTTGAAATAGATGCTAGGATATAGCACTTAGCCATCTCATTAGATTTCTGCCAACGATCATATCGCTGTTTTTCCTCAAGAGGAGCATCTAATGATGGAAAGCTAGGACATGGTTGAGTAAGCACATATTTGTACTCTTCAGCAGTAAGAACAATGTCCAAGTTTCTTTTCCAGTCAACATAGTTGGATCCAGTCAGTTTGTTTTGATTAAGTATAGCAACAAGTGGGCTAAATGATGCCATGATTTTAAATCTGAAAATAATAAACATGAATATAATAAGTAAACTAGACATTATCAATTTAGCATATAAACATATATTATGGAACCTTATAAAACCATAAAATAATATATGCAACGACAAACCAATCCATGTCTATAATTCCTTGGTAGCAAGTTTATTATAAACACATTAATTGATTGAGAACTATTCTCATTATTAGTGCTATCATGATAACTCTTATCATACACTAATAATATGCCGTATTAGCTTTAGCCTCTAAGTGACAATGACATAGCTCCTTTGGGAGGTTAACATTGCACTTAGTCTAGTGTACACCATTATCTAGAATCATGTGTAACCACATTTCATCTCCCTTATAATGTTTAAACTTGTAGTACCATGGAACAAAACACCCTCCTTTGGGATCGCGAGGCATATACGCCAAGACGAGGTGCTTGTCCACACTACTTTAAACAGGTTAGTTCAATCTCGTAGGACTTGAAGTAAACACCCTCCTTTAGGATCACAAGGCATATACGCCAAGATGAGGTGCTTACCCACACTACTATGAACCGATAATGGAGGCCATGAGATCCAACCCTTGTATCTCTCTCCCACTAGATATTTTAAATTAAAGGTTTTTAAGATCAAGAACCATAATAATGCTAGAAACCCTTAAAAACATAATCCTAATCTCATTAGGAATAATTTTCATTAAATGAATACTTTAATCCTAGCATTAATATATATATATATATATATATATATCCATGTATCTCTATATGAATTGCAACATATGAAATACACCTTAATATATGAATCCAAGGCATCCAAGGCATGTAAAATTTGAATGCATATGAACATTGTATCACTACCTTACATCAATAATCCGAATGCCTATGAATCCATATATATATATATATATATATATATATTAATTTATATATATATTGGATGAATCCTTTATAAACTATTAACATATGCATGTGTCATCCTATAAGCACATGACAATTTAATGTTAATTGTTTATAGGATGGCCAAGCGGTGCAATAACTAAATACATGCATATGAATCCATATAAAATTATATATATAATATACGGATTGATGAATCCTTGTACCACTTCCTTATATTAGTCAATTCAACAATTCAATAACGTTCAATTAACTCAATATAGCCAAGTGGTGTAATAAAGTCCAACCAATGCAATCATTTGGTCCGTGCACATGACAGTTATTTCAATAACTGTATCCAAACAACTAGAAGTTTATGGCCAAGGATAAATATATATGTGCCAAGCCATGTATATCATCTAGAAGTTTATAGAAACTTCAATCTATATGTAACCGAATGGTTCTTGTTATATAACAAGGATTCAAGAGAATCCTTGAAGATAACAAATTCATCCGTAGGCCATGATACAGTGCCTTTCAATCCGTGGGCTATTATACTTTCATCAAGGCGGTTATTTGAATAACTATATCCAAACAACAAATCTTCTAAAAGTCTATAGCCAAGGGATAAACTTCGAAACTGACAATTAGATTCATATAACCATATCCAGGCAATGAATAAGTCACGGCATCAAACCAATGCAATATGATGGTCATCATCATGAACGGTTATCTTAATGACTTTCAATAACTATACTTGAAACAACATTAAACATCAAGAAACCGTTTTTCCTTTTATTCTAAAATCCAATCACATGCTATACAATCATGATATGAAAACCTGGCTCTGATACCAATTGTTGGTTATATTTGGTTTTGTATCTCATACAAAACACATAGCGGAAGCAATAAACAAAAATCTATTTCATTCATGATTGATAACTTGCATTATGTAAATTTCAGAATTTGCGTACCTTGGTGCGGTGAAATTCAAAACAAAAGATTATAAGTCCTTGGGAACGCTTTTAATCTTCACTCCAATTCCACTTTACGCCCAAGAAGTGTGGTCTCTCAATCAATTACCAAGGGAGAATAACTGAGTGGTTTCACTCGCACATACACACCACTTCACAATGGTGTCTCACTTTTTCTCTAATCACTAATAAAAAATTCTGTATGTCTCTCCCTTTATATATAACTGATTATCTAATTGGGCCGGCCTATTGGGCCTTTCCAATTGGGCTTTAATGTGTGGCTTGAAGTGGGACCAAAAGGACCAATAAGACACTAGCTCCAATGGGCCTTGGGCTTTTCTGTCAACTCTTGACAAGTCCAAAGTTACCATTAATTATATTTAATACCACTATATAAATATAATTGCACTCTAGGCCTTATTAATAAATTATGTCCCAAAACTTTATTATACATGCAACCCCTTCAAAAAATATTCGTAGTAATTCAAAGTCATAAATATAAACTGTCACTTTGAAGATTACTACGTCTTAATCCTTGAGTACCCGGTTTAATCCTTTTAAGTTATTCATTATATATTTATGAAATTCAATTTCATAAATATATACTTTAGTAATTTCTTACCAAAGTGGTTAGGCCTAACTCTCTGAATAACTAAACTCATTAAACTTATCTCAAGGGAATATTTTAAATCTCTGTTAAGAGACTATGAATTCCATCTTGAGAATATATGTTCCATCAACACGCAATGTGGCTGCCCAACATACTGAGGTTTTGACCGTTACTTTAGATCTCACTCCTGATATATCAAAGCAACCTACACTTCATGATTAGGTCCATTATTCTCTCAGGATTAAGAGTTCATGCAAATATAAGTCGTGAGATTTATTATTCAATTGACAGTCGTTAGGAGAATAATAAATCTCACAGCGGTCCAGTTCAATATGTCTTAACTCTTAAAACATATTAACACATCAACTAGAAGTCTCCACTTCCATGATCAAGACAAATCATCTTAGTTGATATGTTATAATTTTCGCAGATAAAATGCCCAATTTCATCACCGACTATGAACTAAAATTCTGAGTTTACAAAGAACTTGTGACTTATATCTTCTGTGACTAAATCACATAAATCACATACTATGCATCTCATGGACTAAATGATAATGTCCGAATATTCATGTTACCATTATTTTAGATAATAATAAAACAACTTTATTCATCACAACATTAAGTCATACATAATGTCATACATAGCATCATACAATAGGATTTAAGGGCATTAATCCTAACAATCAGTACACTGTTCCTGCAGGACCAAAGTGTTTTGGATGTCATGGATTTGGTCACGTGAAGCATGAATGCCCGACATATCTCAAGAGCATTGGGAAAAGTAAGGCACTTGCTACAACCTTGAGTGACACTGAGCATGAAGATGATTTCGACAATGAGAATGATGAAATCTTAAATGCCTTCACTGCTACAGTCAATCCTACTGAAGGGATTGTTGAAGAAGTGGACGAAGAAGAAGAACTGGTGGAGTCCAAATTCTAGAAGATGGATGATCAAGATGATATCCATTCAGCCTATGAGAAGCTTTATAAGCTCTCTGAGAAGCATGAGAAATTGTATAGGCTAGCCACCAAGAAGCTCAATGATGTAAAACTTGATCGTGAAGAGTTGTCCACAAATTTTGATGAGGCGAATCAAACTATTGGAGCACTGAGGTTTGAGAATAATTTCTTGACTGAGAAGACCAAGAAGCTTGAAGCGGAGCTGTTTCAAGTCAGAGCTCAACTGGAGAGGACTTCAAGAGCAAAGCTTGATGAGATGCTCAGCATCCAGAAATCTGCTTCGGATCGAATAGGTTTAGGGTATGGTCTTTCTTTCTCTCATATTGCTTCTACTAGTGCTACTGTTTTTGTTTCTCCTACTAATAACACTGATATTGAGAACACTGATGATAAAAATGAATTAGCTAGTGAAAATTTATACAAGGATAAATCTATCTTAGGAGTACCCCCCTAAACTGGATAAGAAAAATGTTAAAAACCCTAGGGCTAAGAAGGCTAACTCTCAAAAGCCTAAACAGAAGCAGCATCTCTGTCATCATTATGGAGCTGCCGGTCATACTCGACCAAATTGCTATAAGTGGCTAGCTACTCAAAAGAACAACAGCATGATTGCGTCTGGTAGCCAGAATCAGCTTCAATCCTCTCTTACTCCTCTTAGAGATCTTCTTAAATCCCTCATGTTCCTTTCAAACTTGAACGGTTTCAATTCTTCCCCCTCACAGCTGGTTCAAGGGTTTCATCAAAGGAAAGGTTCTTCCAAGGTGTGGAAGAAAAAGGACTTTAAGTGATTCTATCACTTTCTTCTATCTTCTTGTTTTTGTTTGTTGCACTACTTGTGTGTTTTGCATCTTCTTTGAGTCAGTCTAGTTTTATGCTTTGCTTTGTTTAACATGTTTTTGTGTGTTTACTTTCAGTTTTATTTGTTTTGTTTTTAATATAAAAATAATAATAATAATTTGAAAAATTGAAAAATACAAAAACTGTGTGTGTTATCTGTACATTGGTACTTGTGTACCTTGGATGGCCATTGAAACAAAGTTTCTAAACTTTGTGTCTTTTGTAGCTTAGATGAGCATCTCCATGCACAACTAAGCAAGTGAGCTTTGTGGCTCTTGTTTGTGATGAGTAAGATTAAGTTATCTCTTAAACTTAACACTCATATCACTCTTTTTGACGGGTAAGACTAGAAAATCCTAAGAGAAAGGCATAAATAACTATCTCACTACTATTGCCCGCCAATCATAAATAACACCTATATGCTTCAGCATAGCAAAAGTGCAGTGTCATAGACACCTGTATGCTTCGGCATAACAAAAGTGCAGTGTCAAAGACATCCGTATGCTTCAGCATAGTAAAAGTGCAATGTCAATGCTTAACATCTTGGGTATTTCTTTTCTCTCTTTTATATGCCCATGCATGATACTCTAATTAAAAGAAAATATGCAAAGAAAACAAAAAGCAAAAACATCAAAAATGCTTTTAAATATGATTGCAAGCGTGTTTTCTAGGAGATGTTGGAGTTATAGGATGTACCTCAAAGGTGATAGTCCCCATCAAACAGTTATGATTGTGTGTGAGTTAAAGTTATTTTCTCATATCTCAGATCGTCATAACATGTATACACATATGCAATCTTGCGATGTTTTTCACACACAACACGCAATATTCTTTGCTACTTTTGATACATGTGCAGGTACAATGTGATTTGGTCATTACAAGTGTTTACATGTGCTAATGTATGCTCACTAAACTATCTTGACTTATTTTTGAAATATAAAATTGGTTAGACTTGTTGTGTGTGTGTGTGTGTGTGTGTGTGTGTGTGTGTTTTTGAGGATCCATGTGCTTAAAATTTTTGTTGAGAGATGATTTTGAGAGCTTAATATGTTGATTGGATCATTGGTTGAAGTGTATGTTGGATTGCATTCATGTTTGTGTTTTTCACTTCTCGAAAAACTGCTTTTAACTACTAGCTCAACACCTCCTCGACACCTTCTCGATACCTTGTTATCTGTCAAGCTTCTTAAGCCTTTTTCTTATCACAATCTCGACACCTTCTCGACACTTGGTGGATCGATCGAGAAAATTCTTGTCTCCTCGATACCTTCTTGATACCTTGTCAATCGATCGAGCTTTTATTCTTGGTTTTGGTGTTTATTCCTCGATACCTTGTCGACACCTTCAACTGTCGAAGACTTTTTCCTCAACACCTACATCGACAGCTTCCTCGATACCTCTCGACACCTCAGCTGTCGAGATTTACTTAAGCTTCTATTTAAGCTGCTGTCGCGATCTGAACTTCATTTTCTCAATCTCTCTCGATCTATCCGCGGCTGTTCATCTCCCTAAACCCTTTTTCTCACTCAAAATCTCCAACCCACGTGACTTTCAGCCATTCCTTGCTTCAAAACACTTGGTAAGATCTCTTTTTCCTTCCTTATTCATGCATTTCATGTTTTGAATCTTAGGTTTTGGGGTTTTTGAAAATTTTTGGGGTTTTTCAAAATTAATGAGTTTTTCTTGAAAATTTGGGTTGAGTTTTCACTTAAATGTGTTCAAAATGTCATACATTGCATTCCATGTGCATTAGAATGGTATTTTCATGCATTTAGATGTGTGTTCTATACTTGTGTGCTAGTAGAATTGGATTGGGCTAAGCCCATGATGTTTTTTTAAAATTTGCATGTCACATGTTTATGCATTCCTCATGCATACATACTCATTGTTCAATATATTTGATATATGTGAACTATTTTGGGACTTTTCTAATTGTCTCCTTCTTTATCTTTTTCTCATTCTGTTTACGTTAGTAGTGTCTATGGCACCTAAGCATAAATCCACTTCGGCTCGGAACCCTCTGCATTTTAGAGTTTCTTCATCTTCTGATTCTGCTCCTCTAAATCTTCGGTTCCGTGATGGTGATGCCCACAAGGCATTTTCGGAGAACTTTTCTAGACGAGGTGTTCATTCAAAACGCCAAGTCATTTTGGCAGACTTTGCCGACACTGACCTTCCCTCTGTCATTCACAGTAGGGGATGGGAACCACTATGTGACATCCCAGTCACATGTCCTCTCGTACTTATTCAGGAGTTTTACTCTAACATGCACGGGATCGATCGTTCAGTACCTCTCTTTTTCACTCGCGTTTGAGGTACGCGCATCCCTGTCATACCACAGCTAGTTGCGGATGTGCTTAGAGTTCCTAGGATAGAGTTTCCTGACTATCCTTCTTGTGAGCGTCTGAGGACTGTGTCCAAAGATGAGCTCATTTATGTTTTTTATGAGCGCCCCGCTGATTGAGGTGAGCATCAGTATACATCATGTAAACCTTTTGCTAAAGGTCCTAGATTCTTAAACATGGTGATGACTTTTATACTCCATCCACTCTCTCACTACAATTCCATCACAGAGCCTCGTGCTCAATTTTTGTTATCTCTTCTTGAGCATCTTACTATAGATTTTCCTTCTCATTTCATCCTTTCTATCATAGATGTTCATTTAGACTCAGCGTCTCGTGATAAGCTCATCTTTCCTTCCACTATCACGAGGATCTTACGCCATTTTTCTATCCCTTTTCTTGTGTCCGACCACTTCACACACATTTGTGCCATAGATGCCGCTACCATAAAACGTAGTGAGGCTCAATTTAGGTCGAGACAGATGGATTCCACTCCTCCTTCCTGTTTAGCTCCATCTAGATCTGCTCCATCTACATTTGTTGCTTTTTCCTCTACGGGCGATGTATCTCTTGGAGACATCATAGCGCAGCTGCAGCGCATGGATGCTCACCTCGATACACTCTCCACTGAATTGTATCAGGTGAATGTTCGTGTTAGTCATATTGCACGACGGCAAGCAACCATGGGTGGTTTTGCTCCTGAGGCTACTCCTTTCACCACCTCCTCCAGCGGCTTCTGACTCTGAGGATGATGATGATGATGGTGATGACGATGACGCTTCAAATGATGATGATGGAGATGTTAGCTCTACTAATGAAATGTCTACATGACACTCTACCCTTTGTCACTCGTGACAAAAAGGGAGAGTAACTTTGGGTTATAAGAGTAGTCATCTTAGGGGGAGAGTTAGTATAGGACATTTTGGAGTGTTGACTCTTGAGGGATGTAGTGAGCTTTTGATCTATCTTTTCCTTTCTATTCTTTATAGATACATTGATCTTGTACATTGAGGTCTAGTGACCAGTTTTACATACATTGTACTTATTTTCTCTATATATGTGGATGTATGTTTCTTTCACCTCTCCCTTCATGTGTTGTTTCTTTTTTATCTTAATACACATGTTCATTATACTTGTATGCAATCTATTATTTCTGTTTCACACAAGATGCATTGATGAGTTTTGTTTAAAGTGTTCTAGAAATACAGGTTGTCAAAGTCTACTTGCCATAAACTCTTTTTTTGCAAAGTTTTTCAAGGGTTTGTGATAGGATAGATTTTATTGTATTCAACAAGTGAATATGAGTTGAGTGATTTATCACTTCTCTCATATGTTCATTTATTTGTTGTGGTTTTGTCACGAATTGCCAAAGGGGGAGATTATTAAGACATATGTGTTTTCACTTGTTAAGAACATATGTCACTTATTTATGTAAATTGGATAATCCTTTGACAAAACACACTCTACTTGTAATTGGGCAATTCTAGGTGTTTTTAATACTTCAAGAAATAAGGTTTCAAGATCAAGTGTTGAAGTCATCAAGTCTGTCCAAGAAAAACAAGCTAGAGTGCAAAATCATTAAAGCTTGACACCTTCTCGATAGCTTCTCGACACCTGCTATCTGTCGAGATTTATAAAATCAGATTTTTTGATCTGATTTCTTGGGATCCATGAATATGTTTTTGGGCCTTCTTTTCTCTTAACCCTAAACATATAAAAGGATTGTTTTAAAAGCCGTCAATTTGTACACAAGTTGCATAAGCATTGAGCAAACTTCGTTTAAGCAATTTATGATCAAAGACAAAGTTCTTGACCTAGTTCATCTTTTCTGAAGAAGTTGTTGTATATTTGCACCAAAGGGTTTTGTGACCAAGCATCTTCCTGATCTTCATCATGTAAGATAAACTGAAGAACTTTGCAGCCAACCTCTCCTTTTAAGTTGGTGTTTGAAGTCGCGTATTGGGATCCGCGCATTTGTTAGTCACATACTTGGGAGCCGTGCATCAAAAGGGAGAACTGTCACTACAGATCAAGTCCAATTGGGTATTGGGGTAAGGGTTCAACTATAGGTTGGTAAGGTACTTGGGATTCCTTTACTTGTAACCGCTTAATTTGATAATAGTGGAGTTTCGGAAGTGATGATCTGAAAATCACCCGGTGGGGTTTTTGCCGCAAGAGTTTTCCCTATTCGCAAACAAATCACCGTGTCTTTTGGTGATTTGTTTGTGCTTTCACGCGTTTGCATGATAAATTGATTAATTAATAACTTAGCTAATTAATTAATTGGTTTAATCACAAGGGATCATTCAGTTTGTGGCCTATCATATTAGAATCTGGGAGTCATCCTTGCCCTCCAGCTGGCACTGCACCCTCTCCGCCAAATATAATGCCCTCAAGCCCGAATCTTCAAAGAGTCAAGTAATCTTTAAAGCAATGATAGCAACAGGCTCCAGGTCTTGAGAAGTAGGAAGAGGCTATTCGGCCCATAAAGCCCAGTTAACCTACAATGACACAAGGTTAGAAGAAGGGTATTCTAAGGGAAATGCATGAAGAAGCGTGAAAAACTAGAACTCTTGAACTTACCTCATTAGAAGTCAACCCAGCAAGGTGGGCCCTCCCTCGAGGAAAATCCTTTAGAACTAGGTCGGTGCTGTTAGGATTAGTGCCCTCAAATCCTATAGTATGATGCTATGTAAGATATTAAGTTTGACGTTGTGTATGACATTATATATGACTTAATATTATGTTTAATGAATTTGTTTTATTATTATCTGAAATAATGGGAACATGAATATTATGACATGAATATTAGGACATTATCATATGGTCCATGAGATATATAGTATGTAATTTATGTGAAAAGTCACAGAAGATATAAATCATAAGTTCTTTGTAAACTCAGAATTATAGTTCGTAGTCGGTGATGAAATTGGGCATTTCATCTGCGAAGACTATAACATATCAACCACGATGATTTGTCTTGATCATGGAAGTGGAGACTTCTGGTTGATATGTTAATATGTTTTAAGAGTTAAGACATATTGAACTGGACCACTGTGAGATTTATTATTTTCCTAAGGACTGTCATATGAATAATAAATCTCACGACTTGTATTTGCATGAACTCTTAATCCTGAGAGAATAATAGACCTGATCATAAGGTGTAGGTTGCTTTGATATATCAGGAGTGAGATCTATAGTAATGGCCAAAACCTCAGTATGTTGGGCAGCCAAATTTAGTGTTGATGGAACATGTATTCTCAAGATAGAATTCATAGTCTCTTAATGGAGATATAAAGTATTCCCTTGAGATAAGTTTAATGAGTTTGTTATTCAGAGAGTTAGGCCTAATCACTTTAGTAAGACTAAAGTATATATTTATGGAATTGGATTTCGTAAATATATGATGAATAACTTAAAAGGATTAAACCGGGTATTCAAGGATTAAGATGTAGTAATTTACAAAGTGGCAGTCTACATTAATGACTTTGTATTACTACGAATATTTTATGAAGGGATTGCATGTATAATAAAGTCTTGGGATATAATTTATAGATAAGGCCTAGAGTGCAACTATATTTATATAGTAGTATTAGATATAGTTAATGGTAACTTTGGATTTGTCAAGAGTTGACAGAAAAGCCCAAGGCCCATTGGAGCTAGTGTCTTATTGTTCCCTTTTGGTCCCACTCCAAGCCACACACTTAAGCCCAATTGGAAAGGCCCAAGTGGCCAGCCCAATTAGATAATTGGTTAGATACAAAAGGGAAAAACGTACAGAATTTTCTGAGTAAGAAAAACAACATTGTAATGGTGTGGAAGTGAGTGTATGTCACTCTCTAATCATCCCTTTGTAACCAATTAAGAGTCCACACTTCTTGAGCGTTAGTAGAATTGGAGTGAAGATAAAAAGTATTCCTAAGTGCTTCAATCTTCGGTTTTTGAAATTCACCACTTCATGGTACGCTCACTTGTTCTCTAATTCTAAAATTTACTTAACGCATGTTATCAACTTCGAATGATGTAGATCCGTTAATTTTCCGCTGCGTTCACATTTATTTCCATCAGGTGCCTGGGGTTATAAGGCCATACATAACCACCCATTACTACAAAGAAAAGCACAAGCCATAAGTTAAATGTAAGATGACAGATGCAAGATGGTAATTTTCAAGACAAAATAGTATGCAAGACTACAAGCTACAAATGAAAATGCAAAGAAGGGCTGAGAACTAACCTTAAGGAGTTTCCAAGGCCCCACAAGCTACTGCAAAGTGCCCTAGCTGAGAGTGTCGAAGGTGGAGTAAAGATAGGCAAGACATGCCTATCCCCAATTAGCCCTCCATGCCTCTCTAAAGTCCTGGAAGAAGGTTAACCACCTCAAAAACACCATTTGCCCACCATTGGCAAAAAGGTAAGCTCCCAACAAATGAAGAAGGAAGGCCTTAGCCATTTGGATGCGCTCCTTCGTAGTCCTCTGTGGGAGAAGCATGTAGTCCAACACCAAATCGAAGTAGCGAATGGTCTCAGTGGACTACTTCCTCCCTAACATGTCGAGATCCAACTGGATGCCCAACACACCATCCAAGTTGATGATGGCCCCTTCGAAGCTAAAGCTGGTCATGTGGTAGAAGTCTTAGGGAGTCACCATCATCCCTCGCTCAGTAATATGAAAGGTATGGGTGGTGTCCCACCATCTCTCAATGAGGCACTGCATCAAAGTGGCGCTCGCGGATCTTTCTAGAAGGAGGCCATTGATGGACTCAAGGCCTGCCTCCCAAATGTAGGACCTGGTATCGAGCTACCATTCCACCACCTTATTAGTACTTCCTCTACCAACATATGGGGTTGATGACTGCAAAAAAGGGAAGACGACGTTAGATTCTTAAGTCAAGTAAAAATAATGGACAATGATGTTTTCTATGCAAGAATGAAAATAAAAAGAATGATACAGTGATATTCATGTGCAAAAATGACAAAAAGGTGCGTTAGGATTGCATATGAAAATGAGACAGTTGAAAAAGGAGTGAAATGGGCAGAGCAATGCTTCTGCCAAGTGTCTCACATACGCGGGTCAAAGCCCATGTACACAAACAAGACCACACGTATGCAGACCCATCCTTATGTATGCAAAACCTCAAGAACATACCTGCCCAGCTATGTACGCAAGAACAAAGCTACGTACACATGAATGTAAGCTGCATACGTAGGCCCAAGCCCATGCACATAAGAACACAGACAGAAGTAGTTCTTCGACATTTTCAAGGATACATCATCCAAAATCAATCTTAGACATGTTTCTACCCCTCCGAATATGTCGGGTTTTCATCTAAACCCATCCCATAGCAAAACGCAATCATTTACATGGACAAAATCAAATTAAAATAGAATTTTAGAGAGAAACTTGAAAATGAGAAAATTTTGAAAACTTATAGATTCAGCCATGGGAATGTGATTCTCAGGCTAGTATATTAATGGTGGAGACCCCATCAACCTCGTGGCCCTACTCCAGCAAGTAAGGTGGAATGCATCAGAAGAAAGGACATAGGAGGTCTTCTTGGCCTTGGGTGCCATTGGAGGAGATGAAGAGAGTTAGAAAAGATATAAGAGAATAAGGGAGTTTGAGAGTTTGAGAGAGTCAGAAAGTGAGAGGAAAAGAAAAGAGAGGAAGGTTTTTTGTAGAAAGGATAGGAGTTATAAAGAATATGAAGAGATGAAGGAGATGAAGTGAATGAAGAAGGAAAAACAAAAAAAAAAAAAAAAACAAAAAAAAAAACAATTGGTAACTGTTAGAGAAATGAAAAGTCGGGAACATACCTGATGGCTAAACTACATGTAGTTTAGGCCTTACCACTAAACTACGTGTAGTTTAGTCATGAACAGTTAAAAAAAAAAAAAAAAAAAAAAAAAATCTTCTTTTTTTCTTTTCTTTCAAAAATGAGAGGAATGTCTCAAGACTTCCACAATTAGGCACAAAATCATCAAAGGACTCCCCAGTAAGCAGTAAAGGAAGCAGAAGATTCTTCCTTAATATTTCAAGCATCTCAAACATCATCCCCATAAAGGAAGCAGAAGATTATTCCTCAAATGGATCAAGCCTATCAAGCATCATCCCCCTAAAGGAAGCAAAAGATTCTTCCTCAACAGTTAAAGCATCTCAAACATCATCCCCTTTAAGGAAGCAGAAGATTCTTCCTCAAATGGATCAAGCCTATCAAGCATCATCCCCCTAAAGGAAGCAAAAGATTCTTCCTTAATAGTTCAAGCATATCAAGCAATCCCCAGTAAAGAAGCAAAAGATTCTTCCCCAAAGTATCCCTAGTAGGTCCAATACAACAAAAATCCCCAGCAAGGAAGTAGAAGATTCTTCCCCGATGGATCATACACTACTCCTCAGCGAGTCCATTCTTACTACTCCTCAGTAAGTCTCTCATCCCCAAGTAAGTCATGCAAGAGGTAGAATATTCCTCCCCATGCATACCTACTACTTAGCAAGTTTTCACCATCCCCAGTGGATCTAGCAATTAAGACTACTCATGCACATATCTTCCGAGAATCGAACATGCAAGCATAGTAGAAAAAGGTAGAGATAGAGATGGTAAAAGAGACCAAGGTCAACCCGAGGCAAGAGCCTCACCAAAAAAGGTAGAGAAAGAAGTGAAGAAGATAAGAGGAACAAGTCAACCGAAGAAGTTTAAGGCAAGAGCCCTAGATGGACACCACAGAGACTATATCCTTTTGTTGTTTGTTAGGTTAGCTCGTAAGAGCACCCTTTGTTTGTTTTCTTTTTCTTTTTAAGTGACTCTAGGATAGTAAGTCACTCCTCATTTACTTGTAAGTGGCAAAATTGTTTTTGGGATAGTAAACCTGCAGTTGCTTATTTCCTGAGCAACAAAGGTGGGACTTCGAACATACAAATCCCACACAATTCTTCGAAGTTGCACCCCGCCCCATGTATGCGTGATGTGTGTCGTGTGCGTGGTTTGGGCCCAAGCTGTACATAGAAACAAAATATTTTGTCTCTTATTCTTTTGATTCTGTTAGCGAAGCTCACGAATCAAAAAAGGCATCTATAGACACCGCATTTTGTACCCATTATGATTCGGGCCCCCGTTCCCCAACGATGCTCAAACTCTAATGCCCAATCAGATATTAAATTGACTCTAGAAGTGTAAAAATGGAAAATATAACCTTTTAAATGAGAAAAAATCTATTTTCAGAAATAAAATGACCAAAGTGGCCCTCGGCCTGCATAAATGGGTCAAAGCTTGCGTATGTAGGCACATTCCTGCATATGCAGCTAGGGTTTTAGAAGCATTAGAAATGCAAGTTTTCTACGATAATAGCTAAGGTTTGGAATGAATCCCACATCTTCTAGGAGCTGCTTCAAACCCCATTTTTTCCACTATATAAAGCCTTACATGGTACATTTTCAAAACACACAAAAATCCCACAAGAAAAACCTAAGATTTACTAGAAAATAGTGAATCAAAAAGGAGTTTTTCACAAAACAATCTCAAGTTATTTTTATTTGATTGGGACATTTTCTAGCCCCAATCCTTTTAGTTTAATGTTGCTAATAACTATTTTATTGAATTGTGATAGATTTGACTGAAGGGACCGGTCAAAATCAAGCTTGGAAAGCTTTTGTGAGGTATTTCTTTTAAAACTTTTTTCTTTCTTGCCTATCTTTAAATCTTTCAGTTTGCTTTGTTTGTTTGTTAAAACATGTTTTAATATGCTTCTCTAGGTTAGGTTTAAGTTTTGGTATGCTTAGAATGTATGTTTGTTTGTTAGAATTAGGGTTTTAGTTCATATTCTATTTTCTGCCTTGTTCATTTCTGGGTTAGGTTTTGGAGCAAGTCCCACACACGCATGCCATGAGCATGCGTACGCAACCTAAATCCTGCATACATAGGCTTCTGGCTGTGTACGCAGGTGCTTGCCCAGAAACCCTAATCCAGATTTCTTGTTTGTTTGTTTTGTTTTTTTCGCATGTTTTGTCTCTTTTCTTTTAAAGCCTTTTTCTCATGTTTACATGTATTTGTGTCTCTTATATGATCAACATGCTTAGATTAGGGTTTTTTTATTGTTTCTTGCTTTGATGTCATGCCATTTATTCATATGTCCATGCATCAATGCCATAAGTGCTGTGTTGCTACAAGGTAAGTAAAGGGTAAGTCATGCATCAAAAATGTTCATGCATTCGTACCATGGTTTTCTTTTGATGATATGTTGGAGTATGCTTAGATGTATGATTAGGGTTTGTAATATGTTAATGCCTTACTGCCATGATCAAGTTGTTGCCTAGTTTTAGATGTATAATAAGGTTTTCACATGCTAGATGAATGCTAAGGTTTCTTTTGTATGTTTGGCTCTCTTTTGTTAATGGATAGATAAGTATGCTTGTTTAGGATTGAAAGATACCATGTTGTATGTTAGATGCATGTTAGTGTGTGTGTGTGTGTGTGTGAGTCAAGAATAAGTGTTGAATTAGTTTTTAATAGGATTAAGACATAAGACACAATGATGGGTGGCCAACCTTAGAGTTGGGCGATCTTGGGTGCCTAACACCTTCCCAAGAGCGTACCTAAACTCTGAACCCATACTCTGGTAGTAAGATCAAAGGTCTTTTCTCAAAGGGACGCAATATATATGGTTCCTAGACCATTGCAAAAACTAGGTGGTGACTCCCCCCTTATGTTCATACTAGGCTTTATGGATTTGTGGAGGCAGGAGCTAACAAGTCCTTATTCTCGGCTATTTCGCTTTCAGTCTTCAGCCATATGGGTTGTAACAAGGTCAGAATCATCATGACCAGGGCCTCAGCAACTCCAGGAAGTGACCCACAGTTCTTGGCACACTACATTAACCTACCGAATATTGACCTAATCATGTAAAAGAGACCTAAACAGAACCTAAACGTATTTAAACTAATTAGAAAGCATAAAACAGAAGAACATATAATTCTAGGTTTCCTGGGTTGAACATGCATGGACATGGATTAAGTATGCATATACATGTAATGAACATGCATATGCATGCTTAGGGTTCATGCATAGTTTTTTCTCTTCCAAAGCATCCTTCAAGTTAAAGAGTTCCTTTAGCTAGATCCTAGATCAGTATAGATCCTTCTAGTGATATTAACATTGGGGAACAAAAACTCGAGTCGTAAGGGGTACAAAATGAAATGTCTACGTAGACAAAGAAGCCATAAGGAGTGTACTTAATTTGAAGACCAAGGAAATAGGTAAGAAGGACTAAATCTTTGAGTTCAAAGGCCATGGACAGATTCTTGAGAAAAAGAATAGTGGAATGAGACTCGTAAATGAACAAGAAAGGGTTTGCCATTAAAGCTTGAAATTCAATGGTCAATAAGTAGATTGTGAATCTTAAACATTAAACCCCACAAAAATACAATGATATTAAAAACATGAAATACAATAAAATTGACATAAAATAAAGCCAACAAAACATAATAGAAAATATCGTAACTTGACACCATTCAAAATCCTAGATCAAACATCTAGGTTCCAACTGAAGGTCTTTTTTTCTTTTCTTTTTAGGGGGTCAAAATAGCTATGTAATATTAGACTATTAGTTTTATTATTGTGCATGGTTGTTTGTTGTACATTCATTATGCTACTAATTGAAACATGTATCTGATTTAATGATTTATAGTGTATGGTTGCTGGCTGTACATTCATTTTGCTACTTATTTTGTTTATTAATTGATTTATTTTATGTGGTACTAGGTCATTGATTCAATAGAAGCTACACAACCCGATTTAATAAAGCCTACACACTGCAAGACCAGCTATGAAACCATATTGAATCGCTTGTATGATCATTATCGTGCAATTAATTCATCATCTATGTCTATGCAAAGTGAAGGTGAGACATCAAGAATGGAAGTTGATGATGATCCAAATAAATTGTCCTCTCAATAAAAGGCCTTTAGGCATGGGACACAATCTATTCGACGTAAGAATGAGGTTGACAAATGCTTGATGGATGATTGTGAAGGTAAAAATAAGAAAAACTTCGATTTACTTGGTTGGTGGAAGTCTAATACTAGTAAGCATAGTGTATTATCTTAATTGGCACTGGATGTGTTGGATTTATCGGTTTTCTACTAGCACCCTTCTATTGATATCCTCATTTTGTGTAAAATTTTGGGTTGTCAAGTTTGCAGGGGAAGTTGCATCCCAGGTTGAAATTGTTGTATTTTGTGATATTTCTAGAATTATGCTAGTGCTACGTTAAGTAGCATAACTTGTGTCATAACTCGCCCACGTGGCGAGTTGTGAGTGGTAAAAGAGTGTCTCCACATGGACTCACCATCACCCCTTACCATTCACAACTCGCCACATGAATGAGTTATGACACAAATTGTGCTACTTTATGTGATACTTATATAACTCATATTCCTAAGGCAGAAAGGAGATTGAGTTGGTGGGGCATATAAATTTATATTCTAAATGATCTATTGCAATATAACGGTGACTCCTTGTTCACGAAAAGTAGTATTGCTTTGTGATTCTTTTTTATTCAAATCCCTTTTTTTTCTTTAAAAAATGACACTTACAATGGTTTTTTTTTTTTTTTTACAAGACAGAAATTTTACTCTAGCCTAATCTAAGTTTGTATATGTGTGAAGCTTCCTCTTTGAGACTTAAAGCTCGTCTCTTGCCCCCCACACAATCCATAAGTATTTATACTTATGGAATGATCATCGCACCAAGTGTGTGCAATACATTGTTACATGATATTTTTTTTTTTTATAAGATAAAATTTCTACTCTAGTCTAATCTAAGTGTATATGTGTGTAAAGCTCCCTCCTAAAAACTTAAACCCCAACCCTTGTCTTCCATCACCCCACAAGCACTTATACTTGTGAAATGACCAATTCACCAATAACTACGACACCAAAGATACACAGTAGTATTGTTACATGGTTAGAAATGATGTGTTTGTATTCTCAAAATATTATTTCCTTCTTTGGCCTCGAAAGGAGGAGGTACACAATAGTTCCAATAACTACCCCTACCCTATTAGACCTTGATTTCAAATTTGAATCATAATTTGAATTTAAAGTTTTCTTTGAAAGGAAATAAATTAGGAGGGTGAAATAAATTCAGATTGCATTTTTTAAATGAGTTGGGTATTTAGTAAATTTACGCAAAGTTAAAATTAAACTTGAATGAAATTTGGCAAGTGATAGTAGTGTCTTAAATATTTGAGAATTGATCAAGTTATCAATGTAGAAACAAATTTGGTTGCCAATATTAAAGAAAATAACTCCAAAAAAAGTAAAAGACCCAACACCCAAAAAAAAAAAAAAAAATGCAAAATCCCGACCAGAGACCGATGATCTCATAAACCATGCAGGCTGGTTCGGTTTCCTCATCCATGGTCTTAACGGGTTGGGTTTGGGTTTCTGGTGACCTTTGAATCCAACCCCACCGGATCCGGCCCGTGCTAAGTCATTGGACTAGATTCGAAATTGCCTTGTCTTGCTGGATGTTGGGCTGCGTACGATCGTGTGACTTGCCCTGATATAGGGTTTTGATTAAAAACAGAATTATTAGCAGAAGCCGCCTGGATAGCATTACTTTGCAAGTTTATAGAGTCGGAAATTATCGGGGCATAGCTGCAGGCTAATTAATCAAAAGACAGGAAGGGAATATATATTAAAATTCAGCAAAAATCACAACAAAAGCATTAACGTTAATAGCTCAGTAAGCAAATGGGTGGCAACTTACATAATGAAGGCATTTCATTATTCTGCTGACGTAACATTTCTCCCCAAAACCATCCCACGGCTGCTTTCAAAGCAATTAAAATTCTGTGGCATAACTCATATGGCAACATCTCTCAAACAAACACAATCGAGATATCAAGATAAAATTGGGGAATTCTAACTGTTGAATATATATATATATCTCTAACACTAACCATTCCCTCTTTCCCCTCTTTCTACCCAAGAAAGTTTAATCTTTTTTGAGGATCAAGTTTAAGCAAAGATGAGTAATCAATTTCCTGCTTTTATAAGCACATTTGCACAGTTATTTCAGTAAATTAGCATTTACCTCAATGATAAAATGACCATGTAGTCCTCCTGGCAAAGATGACCCATTGACCTGCAGTCCTTTTGGCAAAGCTGGACACTTGACCCATCACGATGGTGACGTGCACGAAGGATGATTGATAATGCACCCACTTTTTAAATCCCTTAAATTTCGGTGAAAAAATCCATCTTTACCCGAAAGACGATTGATAATTCTGTAGCTTTTTACTCCCGTAATGATAAATGTATAAAATAATGGTAAAGAATAAAGAAAATAAAAGTTCAATAAAATAATATATATTTATATACTATTATTACTATTATATAAAATAATAAATTTAATATAGTTTTCTATTAAAAAAATGGGATTATTATTTTTTTAAAACATTTATTTATGATTTTTTTTATAAATAAAACTCATATTTTAGGTACTCGTACAAAAGTGAGATTCCAAGAAATTTACTATTGACTACTTTTCAGTTTTTCTAATTTCCCAACCAACGCAGTGACTAAGAGCCCGTTTGGATTAGCCAATTCTCATCACTCAAACTGAGTTCTCATCACTCAAACTGAGAATTGGCATGGGACCCACTAAAAATCTGATGTTTGGTTTGATTTTTTATCTTTGTTTTCATCACTCAAACTCAGTTTGAGTGATGCTACAGTGCTGAAAACTGAAAACACCAAATTGGTGTTTTCAGTTTCTGAGTTACATAACTCAGTGGCTTAGTGGTAAATATTGTGAGTTTATGGGACCCACGGTCAGACACTCCACTTTTTTGTCTTCACTTTTTCTCTCCACCGTCACCTCTTTTCTCTTTTCTTCCTTTCTTTCTTTTCTTCTTCAAGGTTCTTTCAGCTGCTTCTCCTTTTCTTATCTTTTTTTTTTTCTTCTTCACGTCTGGGTTCTTTCATCTTCTTCTCTCTTTTTTTTTTTTTTTTTGTCTTTTTCTTTTTTCTTTTCTTTCTTTCTTCTTCACGGCTAGGTTCTTTCATCTTCTTCTATTTTTTTTTTCTTTTTTCTTTTCTTTCTTTCTTCTTCACTCTAGTTTCTTTTCTTCTTTTTCTTCACGCAATGATGGCAGAGATGGCAGAGGGCTTCGATTTCAGTTGTGATTTGCGTTTTAATCGGGTTAAGGTATGATTTTGGGGCTTCGATTTCAAGGCTTTTATTTTTTTTCCTCATCTTTTTCTTTATTTTTCTTTCTTCTTCAGACCCACTCTAAGGTTTTTTTTTTTTTTTTTCTTCTTCTTCTTTCTTTGTTCTTCACTTTGGTTTCTTCTCTTAGCTGCTTTTTTTTTCTTTTCTTTTTTTCTTCAAGTGGTGATGGTAGAGATGGCTGAGTTTGGGTCTCTGATCTAAGGATTTGGGTTTTTTTGTTGTGGTTGTGGTGGTTTGAGGCTTGGATTTTTTCGTGGAGGTTGTGGTTTTGGTTGAGGGCTGTTGGTGGGTTTGGATTTTTGATTCATTCGAATTTTTTGGTGGAGGTTGTGGTTGTGTTGAGGGCTGTTGGTGGTGGTGGTTGTGGTTGTGGATTTCTGGATTTGCCATTGGTAGTGGTGGTGGTGGTGTTGGAGCTGGGTTGATGGTGGTGGATGAAGGGTTTGTCGTTGGTGGTGGTGGAGCTGCGTTTCGGTGAAGCTGGGTTTGAAGAGCAGAAAAGAAAAGGGACGCGGGTAGCAACTGTATTTTTTTATGCAGTGTCAGTGGGTGGGTCCATCATTTTGGCAAAAAGTGAAGTTAAAAACTGAGATAAATGACTGAGTTTTGTGACCAAACAAAGTGTTGGGATTTTTTGAGTGATGGTGGAGTTTGAGTATTGAGTTATGAGTTTTGAGTTTGAGTCATGAAAACTAAGAATTGAGATATGAAAACTGAGACACCTCTAAACCAAACGGGCCCTAATTTTTCAGCTTTTCCCTTTTCTCAACTCACCCACGTGACCGGTGACAATTGACAACACTATAGCCTGAAAAATCAGTTCTTACCATGTATGATTGTCTACTAAGAGCATTCACAGCAGTGGAGGTATAATGCTATAATACTAAAATTTAGCTCTAAAATCACAAAAAAAAAAGCTTACAGTAGTGGAGCTATATCTATAAATTATAGATGAATTGCTACAGTGCACATCTATAGATAGATGTGCACTGTAACTTGAAGCTAAAACTAATAATAATATTTTATTTACCGTCCAACTTTATTTCATTATTTTTTTCATTTTATCACAAAACCGGTCAAAGACTCTGCACTATCATCATTCACTCTCTTGTTCATCTCTCTCTCAAAAACCTCTCAAGCTCACCTCTCATCTCCGATCTCATCGCCGGCCTGACATTCTTCATTTGCCGGCCTGACGTCACTCTCTCTTGGTCATCTCTCTCTCAAACCTCTCAAGCTCACCGTCACGTCACTCTCTCTTGGTCATCTCTCTCTCAAGCCTCTCAAGCTCACCTCTCTCTCTCTCAACTCTCTCATCGCTGCCAGCCCAAGCCCACACTGCCGACCCACGCCACCGTGGATCCTCGCCGCCAGACCCACGTCGTCGAACCTCGCCGCCAGACCCACGCCGTCGATCCACATCAATCCACGCCGTTCGATCCACATCAATCCACGCCGTCGATCCACCGGCTATGGTAGTGGAATGATGTTTGATTTTTTTTTCTTCTATGGGTTTGATGGCTGTAGTGGTGGGATGATATTTGATTTTTTTTTTCTTCTGTGGGTTTGATGGCTGTGGTGGTGGAATGATGTTTGATTTTTTTTTTTTTCTGCGGGTTTGATGGCTGTGATGGTGGCAATGGTGGTTGTTGTGGCTATGGTTTGGTAGTACGGTGTTTGATTTTTTTTTTTTTCCTGTGGGCTTGGTGGCTGTGGTGGTGGATTGGTGACTATGATAGTTGTTTGGTGTTTTATTTTGTTTGTGGGTTTGGTTGTGTCTGTGGTGGTGGTGGTGGTGGTGGTGGCTGTGGCTGTGGCTAATTGTAAAGGTGGTTGTGGTCGATGCTGGGAAGTTTTTTAGGTTGTAGGATATATTATTTTATTGTAGGAGTATATTATTTTATTGTGATGTTTATATTATTTTATTCTGTTGATAGTTAAAATAGATCCACTGCTGCAGTAAGTGTCTAGGTATAATAGATAAAGTAACTTTTGGTGGAGTTATAAAGCTAAATTTTTAGCTCCACTGCTGTGAATGCTCTAAGAGGAATGGGCATTCATATCCTCTGTTTTGAGTAAAGTCTGCTGCTCATTTTTAAATATACAGGCATCTTCCAGGAAAATAACGAAGACTAAAAAGTTAATTTATTTAACTATTTAATTTATTTTTGTTATTATTTATAAATTTTATTATATTTTTTTAGTATTATTTATGAATTTTACTGTATTATTTTAGCTAATTTTTACTTTAATTTATAGTACTTTCAGTAAAAAAAATTTCAGTTTCAGTAAAATAAGCAGATCTCAAACAGACCATAAAGCTAGGTTTGGAAAGCACATTTTGTGTTTTCCAAACTCAGCGTTTTTGTTTTTAGTGGGTCTTGTATACTATTCATAGGACCTGTACTACTCACACATTTAAAAATTATTTTACTATAACGTTTTTAGTTTTTAAATTTTCAGTAATAAACAGTATCCAAACAGACCCTCAATTATATAAACGGAAATGAAGATAATATTCAATTAAAGATGTGGGGGAAAAAGGGCCCAGCTCAACATAATGGGCCGAAGGCCCATAGGAGGGCTATTTTGCGACCGAGAAGAAGAAGATGGAAAAGGCAGGGTCCGGCTGGAAGTGACACCCTCAAAAGGAAGAATTATCACAATCCGAAAAGGATATCTCCTGTCCGAAGAGGTTGTAATTCTCTGACGCAATATCATAAATCAATTGAATGTGTGAAAGGCCATAATGACCTTCCGAGGACTCCACCTGATCAAGATAAACTCTGAGTATGCTATGGAACGATAAGGATGGAGAAATATCTAAGGGGAAAGCTGCTGCCACCGTATTTAATGCACTGCAGCAACTTTTCTGGCCACATTTATGTGGAGAAGACCCCTGAACAATGCATCCTAACCTACCACCACTCACACAAAGCTAAAAGAAGATGCCTGACGTGACATGTACTTCAGCAAACTCATGGATGAGGAACACGTGGATGATGGAGATGAAGAGAAGAGTGACTATATAAAGGAAGGAAGCTCCTAACGAGGGGAGGGGGGAGAGAACTTGATTGTAACCCTAAGATTTTTGTTCATCAGAAAAACAAATAGTGTAGCTCTTCAGATTATCAAATTTTACATGCAAATTAATGTTGGCTTGTGTTAGAAAGCTGTGATCAATTGCTATTGTTCGCGTAAAATAATTTGCAAGCGCACAGAATCGTAACAAGTAGTAAAGTGTTTTTAGAAAACGAATGTCGAACCCACAGGGATTAACTATGTTATTGAATACCGAAATTTACTAAATTAAGTACTATTTGGAAAATCGAAAATAGATGGAACGTTCTACTATTTGAATTAAATTAAACTATTTAATAAAAATAAATCTATGAATAAAAAATTAACAAAGCGTAAAATCTAAAAGTGTAAAAATATGACAAGAATGAATCTAGAGCAGTTGATTTCACCTAACAAATCCCACACAATTTATTCTTCCTAATTATTAAATTCTAATAATCTCCCGTTGATGATTAAAAATTCCTTAAGTATTCAATATCTTCTCTCGAATAATATTAAAAATATCTTCAACTAACAATTCCATATCTCTATGTGAATTTAATTAATTGGAGACTCATTACGTACTTTGAATTTTTTGAAAAATCACACTAGTCGCGGTAAAGCATCTCTACTTTCGCTCAACTAATGGTGTTTAATTCTAGAACTAAAATAACAAATCACCTCTCGGTCTCATTGTAATTCAATTGATCAAACCATAATTCGTAAAAAATAGTAAGCATTAAGAATAAGAATTAAACACTCAATCATGGAAATATTAAAAATAAAATAATTCAGAATATAAATTGTGTGTTCATTGCTAGACTACATCAACGCTCTAGAAAATAAAATTTAGTTCATAATAAAACTGAAAAGAAAACAAATAAAACTTATGTCTTTCATCTGATGGTTGATCAACATGAAGCTCTTGCCTTTGCCCTCAGATCCTCCTCTTCAGAAAGACTCCTAAAAGAAAAATCTTCAATGCGGCAGCCCCCTTTTCCTCTCAGGTTTTCTCTCCTTTTTTTTTTCTTTTTACCCTAAAGAGCCTTTAAATAGGTCAAGGAATCCTATTCCCGTTTGGAGAAAATCTCAGATTTTTAGGCTTCACTTAACCGACGATTTTGGCCCATTTAACGTCAGAATTAGGACTTTTGGTAAACTACAAAGTTGTAGCCCTTTAAGTTAACTTTCCAGCACAACTTGAATCATCTCGATTGGATATCTGAGCCCAAAGTTATGCTGAAAATACTAACTGATGTGCAGGCTGAAATCCTAATCCAAATTGGACTTGGATTTTGTACAAAATTCCTTTGATTCCTTGCTCTTCTCATTCCTTCAAAGCACAAATGAATAGATAAATATAAATAAATAAATAAATCAAATCAAATCAAAAGAAATAAAGGAAAACTAACAATTTTAATAAATAAGAGGATAATAAAAATCATGTAAAAATTACACTTATCAGCTATCAATCCCATACTTAACCTAGCTCTTTCACCCATACTCTACAAATTAATTGTTTTTGGGCTTGGGCCACAAAAACCAACCCTACAATTGGCGCCGTCTGTGGGGAGGGCTTGAGTGTAAGGGAAAGTAGCAGCAGTTGATCATGGCTGAACAGGGGCAACAACCGACGGAATCTGGGGCATCCTAGCATATTGATCCTTTTCTCAATTTGGAGCGGAGGCAAGACCGTGAAGGCAGTATGCATACAACACACACTGAACGAACTCAACCTCGTGGCGGAAGTCACGTTTCTCATGCAGAGAAAAACAGTATGAAAATAGAGATTGAAAGGTTGAAAAGGGAGCTGCGCCATGAGAAGAGAAAACGTGCTGCCTCGCATCATGATGACGACTCGGATGACGGACAGGACATCACCTATGAGCAAAGGTCTCGAACTCCAATCAGTGAAACTTTTTCATATGAGGATGAGCACCCTCGTAAGAAACAACCTCAAGGACCACCACATGGAGGGGTGAGCAATGATGCCATGAGTAAGGCCTTGAATCAGATCTCCAGGTCACCTTTCACACGTAGGATCGAAGAAGCGAAGCTTCCTCGGCGTTTCAACCAACCAACCTTTACTATTTATAACGGCAAAACCGACCCTGTGGAGCATGTCAGCCATTTTAACCAAAGAATGGCTGTCTATTCCAGGGATGAAGCTCTGATGTGCAAGGTATTCCCCTCTAGTCTTAGTCCCGTGGCCATAAGGTGGTTTGATAACCTGAAAGCTGACTCCATCGATTCTTATCAAGAGCTCACTCAAGCTTTTGGTTCACATTTCGTCACATGCCGAAGGGTGGCCAGGCCCTTGTCTTCTCTGCTATCCTTAAGCATGCGTGAGGGCGAGTCACTTAAGGCGTACTCTGATAGATATTAGGAGATGTTTAATGATATGGAGGGTAACTTTGATGCGATGGCCTTAGAGACGTTCAAGCTAGGCCTCCCCACTGATCATGGTTCAAGAACATCCTTGTCCGGCAAGCCTGTTACTAACATGCGCCAGCTTATGGACCGTATTGAGAAGTACAAAAGGGTTGAAGAGGATCAGCAGCAAGGGAAGGGTAAGGATAAAGTTACCCCTAAGACAGGAAGGACTTTAGGTCAGATCAGTATAACAACAATAAGCCGAGAAGAGATTTCGCCGGGCACTCAGGCTCAACAAATGCTCAAGCAGTTAATACAGTGTTTAAAGAGCCCGTTCATCAAGTCTTGGAAAAGATCAAGAACGAGTCATTCTTTAGATGGCCGAGTAAAATGGTGCAGAATCTAGAGAGACGCAATCATAATCTCTATTGTCAGTACCACCAGGACCATGGGCATGCTACTGAAGACTGCAGAAGCTTATAGGATCATTTGGACCAACTGGTCCGTGAAGGCAAGTTGAGGCATCTTCTGCATCGCTCCAGTGGCCGAGGAGGGCAACCGAATTCTGAGTCCGAAAAGGGGGATTTTACAAAACCACCATTAGGTATTATTAATTTCATTTTTGCAACGCCAGGGAGAACAGGATCCTGGCCGACGAAGGTTATGTCGGTGGCTCGGCTGCTAGTAGGAGATGCTGACCGAAATTCGAGGAGCCCTAGACAGGCTGAACTGCCCGTTTTAGGCTTTTCGGACGAAGATAAAGCTGGGACCATTCAGCCTCACGATGACGCCTTGGTAGTCACACTCAGGATCGGGGGATATGATGTGAAGAGGGTGATGGTGGACCAGGGCAGCGCGGTGGAGATCATGTATCCTGACCTCTTCAAGGGGCTGAATCTCACGCTTGGTGACTTGACTCCATACTGTTCTCCCCTAGTCAGCTTCGAGGGAAGGACGGTTACTCCAAAAGGATAGATACGACTGCCTGTGCAGACTGGCTCGGAAATAGTTGAGGTGGACTTCATTGTGGTAGATGTCTATTCCCCTTATACGGCGATTGTAGCCAGGCCTTGGTTACATACGCTAGGGGCCATTTCCTCCACTCTGCATCAAAAAGTCAAATATCCTTCCGAAGGGCGCATTTGTGAGATCCGCGGAGATCAATCCTCGGCTAGGCAATGTCTGGTGGCGGCCATACGACATGAGCCCGAGGGTGAATCCTCGGCTAGGGTGGAGGGAGACCTATAGCAGTTAAAGGGACGGTTGTCACTTGTCGAGGGACAGGATGAAAGCATAAAATGCGAGGACTTAATACGGGTTTTGGTTGGGACCAATCCTGAAAGATACTTTCAAATCGGATCTCAGATACCTCAGTCAGAGAAAGAAGAGCTAGTTGAATTCCTTAAAAGAAATATTGATGTATTCGCATAGAGTACTTATGAAGCCCCAAGAGTGGACCCGGAGTTCATTTGCCATCATTTGAAGGTTAACCCTCTGAGTGTACCAAAGAAGCAACCTCCTCGGCGGCCATCCAGAGAGCATGCTGAGGCAGTCAAGGAGGAGGTGATGAAGCTCAAACAGGCTGGGGCTATTAAAGAAGTTTTTTACCCCGAATGGTTGGCAAATACTGTGGTGGTAAAAAGGAAAAATGGAAAGTGGCGAGTTTGTGTGGACTTCACAGACTTGAACAAGGCTTGTCCTAAGGACCCTTTCCCTATGCCGAAGATTGATCAGTTAGTAGATGCTACTGTTGGCCATCCTCGGATGAGTTTCTTAGATGCTTTCCAAGGTTATCATCAGATACCACTAGCCCAGATGACTCGGAGAAGACCGCTTTTGTTACCCCCATTGGTAATTACCACTATAAAGTGATGCCGTTTGGTCTGAAAAATGCAGGTTCTACCTATCAGCGGATGATGACCAAGATGTTTGAATCACAACTGGGTAAAAGCATTGAGGTCTATATAGATGATATGGTGGTTAAAAGCAAGGTTATTTCTGAGCATTTAAAGGATCTTGATAATGTTTTTGAGACTCTGAGGAGACATAAGTTGCGCTTGAATGCGTCAAAGTGCTCATTCGGTGTGGGATCAGGCAAGTTTTTGGGTTACATGGAAACGCACAGGGGAATTGAGGTCAATCCTGATCAGATAAAGGCTATTCAAAATCTGCAGCCTCCTCGAAATCCGAAAGAGATCCAGAAGTTAACGGGAATGACAGCTGCCTTAAACCGATTCATCTCCAGGTCCGCGGACAGATGCAAGCCCTTCTTCTCGCTGATCAACAAGTGGAAAGGATTCGAATGGACTAAAGAATATGCCTCGGCTTTTCAACAACTTAAAGACTACTTGTCTCGGCCACCAATTATGTCTAGCCCTAAGCCAAATGAGGTCTTATTTGCCTATATTGCAGTGGTCCCCCACGCTGTAAGTTTAGTGCTGATAAGAGTGGATCAAGGCGTACAAAGGCCAGTCTACTGTGTAAGTAAGTCTCTACATGAAGCTGAGATCAGATACTTGCCATTGGAAAAAGCCATTTTGGCCGTAGTACTTAGAACATGAAAATTGCCCCATTACTTCCAAGCCCATACTGTCGTGGTGCTCAAGCAACTCCCACTTAAGACAGTACTTCGAAGTGCTGATTACACGGGGAGGATAGCCAAGTGGGGCACTATTCTAGGGGCTTTTGATATCAAGTATATGCCTCGCACTTCAGTCAAAGGACAGATCCTTGTGGATTTGGTGGCCGAGTTCATGGAGCCCAGTTTAGAAGAAGTAACAGTAAAGAGGGGCATGGATGAAAAATCGGTCGGCATGATTTCTCAACAAGATCGTGCTTGATGGGAAGTGTACGTAGACGGCGCTGTGAACCGAAAAGGTTCTGAAGTGGGGCTGGTCTTGACATCTCCAGAAGGAATCATCATTGAAAAATCGCTAAGGCTGGATTTTGGCGCGACCAATAACGAGGCCGAGTATGAAGCCCTATTGATGGAAATGGCTATGGTCCGAAGAATGGGAGGAAAGGTCGTGGAATTGTTCTCGGATTCAAGATTAGTTGTGGGCCAAGTACAAGGGGAGTTTGAAGCAAAGGATGAAAGGATACAAGGATACTTGAATCGAGTCAAATGTCTACAAGGGGAATTCGAATCTTTTAGCTTGCTACATGTTTCTAGAAGTAGCAATGCACACACAGATTCTTTGGCCACACTAGCTACGTCTTCGGATCAAGATTTACCGAGAGTTATCCTCGTTGAGGATCTCCATGAGCCCACTGGAATAGGAGGGGATGTAATTCAAGTGCACCAAATTCGAGAAAGTTCATGCTGGATGGATCCCCTAATCAAATTCTTGAAGGATGACACCTTGCTAGAAGAGCGGAGAGAGGCTGACAAGATCCGAAGGAGGGCTACCAGGTTTTGGCTATCCGAAAACCGAAAGTTATACAAACGTTCCTACTCAGGACCATACCTGTTGTGTATTCACCCAGAGGCGGCTGAGTCGCTACTAGAAGAATTGCATGAAGGGATTTGTGGGAGTCACACTGGAGGCAGGTCATTGGCCCACCGAGCCCTTACTCAGGGGTATTGGTGGCCGAACATGCAAAGAGAGGCCCATGATTATGTGAAGAAATGTGATCAATGTCAGCGATTTGCACCGAACATACACCAACTAGGTGGAGTCCTCAACCCACTATCTAGTCCATGGTCGTTTGCCCAATGGGGTTTGGACATAGTGGGTCCATTCCCCAAGGCTGCAGGAAACAGGAAGTACCTTCTAGTCGGCACCGACTATTTCACAAAATGGGTCGAAGCCGAGCCTCTTGCCAATATTCGAGACGTGGATATGCAAAAATTTGTGTGGAAAAGTATTGTCACTCATTTCGGAGTTCCTCATACTCTCATTTCGGACAACGGCTTACAGTTCGACAATAGCGCATTTCGGAGTTATTGTAGCGAACTAGGAATCACGAACAGATACTCTACTCCTTCCTATCCTCAAAGGAATGGGCAAGTTGAAGCAGTTAATAAAGTCATAGTTAGTGGGTTAAAGAAGAGGTTGGACGACGCAAAGGAAAAGTGGGTCGAAGAGTTGCCACACGTGCTCTGGGCTTATAGAACTACACCTCACAGATCTACTGGAGAGACTCCTTTTTTCAATGACTTATGGGGCTGAAGCTGTTATTCCTTTGGAAACAGGTTTCCCAACTTTGAGAACTAGCTTGTTCAGTCCTGCTAGCAATAATGAGCTCTTAGAAGCAGGATTCGATTTAATCGAAGAAAGAAGAGAAAGTACAATGGTTCGGTTGGCTCACTACCAGCAAAAGCTTAGGCAGGGCTATGATGCCAAGGTCAAGCTAAGACCCTTAGAACCTGGTGATTTGGTACTCAGGAAAGTCGTCGATACCGTGAAAAACTCAGCCTGGGGAAAATTAGGACCAAATTGGGAGGGACCATATCGCATTACTTCATGTGCCGGCATTGGGGCATATTTCCTAAAGGACTTGGATAGTCATGTAATACCCCGCCCCTGGAATGTAAATAACCTCAAAAGGTACTATTATTAATCGAATCGTTCTTTTGTTTATTATGATAACTTATCATTCCTTATTGGTTCTCTAAGTGTTTAAACTTAAACCCAATCATGCCTGCAGTTCTCGGACCAAATGATTTTGGATTAGTTAACACTCCTTATTGGTTCTCTAAGTGTTTAAACTTAAACCTAATCATGCCTGTAGTCCTCAGACCATATGATTTTGGGTTAGTTAGCACTCTTTATTAGTTCTCTAAGTGTTTAAACTTAAACCCAATCATGCCTGCAGTCCTCGGACCAGATGATTTTGGGTTAGTTAGCACTCCTTATTAGTTCTTTAAGTGTTTAAACTTAAACTCAATCATGCCTGCAGTCCTTGGACCAGATATTTTGGATTAGTTAGCACTCCTTATTGGTTCTCTAAGTGTTTAAATTTAAACCCAATCATGCCTGCAGTCCTCGGACCAGATGATTTTGGGTTAGTTAGCACTCCTTATTGGTTCTCTAAGTGTTTAAACTTAAACCCAATCATGCCTATAGTCCTCGGACCAGATGATTTTGGGTTAGTTAACACTCCTTAGTGATTCTCTAAGTGTTTAAACTTAAACCCAATCATGTCTGTAGTCCTCGGACTAGATGATTTTGGGTTAGTTAACACTCCTTAGTGGTTCTCTAAGTGTTTAAACTTAAACCCAATCATGCCTGTAGTCCTCGGACCAGATAATTTTGGGTTAGTTAACACTCCTTAATGATTCTCTAAGTGTTTAAACTTAAACCCAATCATGCCTATAATCCTCGGACCAGATGATTTTGGGTTAGTTAACACTCCTTAATGGTTCTCTAAGTGTTTAAACTTAAACCCAATCATGCCTGTAGTCCTCGGACCAGATGATTTTGGGTTAGTTAACACTCCTTAGTGGTTCTCTAAGTGTTTAAACTCGAACTCTATTATGCCTGTAGTCCTCGAACCAGATGATTTTAGGTTAGTTAACACTCCCTATTGGTTCCCTAAATACTTATGGTTAAACCCAATCATGTTTGTGATCTTCCGACCAGGTGATTTTTAGTTAGTTAATATTGTTGTACCGTTATTAATACTAAGTTATTTTTAGAATAAATCTTGCCTGGCATTAGTGACTGTGTTTGATGTCAACTTTAAGCCTGTGTTAACATTCCTAAGTATACATGCAAAAAGATTTGTCCATTCTTGTAATATTTGGTATGGTCATCCTTTAGCTGTAATCTCTATGTACTGCCTTCTTCGGAACCAATTTTAATTGCATGTATTGTCAGCGAGGCAGAGTAATTATGTCTATCTCTATGGCTATAACTACAAAGTGAAATTACTTGTAACAAAAGAAAGTCATACAGAATGCAACAAATACACCAAAGCTAAAACAAAAACTATTTCATTAATCAAAGTAAGATAGTTTACAACTCCCTGCAGTAAGGGGGGAACCAAAAAAAAAAAAAAAAAAAAAAGCAACAACAAAATAACTAAAGCCTAAGTTTTTGTTGGAGCTTGGTCTTGGGGATCCGAGGGCATTTTCTCTCCTTCCAAGACCTCATCCTTTTCCTGTTGTGGCTCAGTAGAGGGGGCCTGATCACCTTGTGGGTTGGAATCCTTGGTAGGCTCAAGGATGACTAAGGGAGCTGGGTCAACCAAAGGCTGCTCCGAGGCCTCTAGGAGTTGTGCTGGAGGAGGGGCATCAGCCTCTGGAAGCTGTCAGATGTCTTCATCATAAAAGATATTCTCTGACAGTCTCAGCTCTGAATCAGCAGGCACTCCAGCAGCGTCCAGCGCTTTGCCCCAGGTCAGATCACAGTAGTCCCGAGCAACCGAAATGAATTGCTCGGTAAGACCTTTCTCCGTCGTCTCCACTCCCAGCTGATAGGATGCTTTCTTTTCGGCCTCGGTAGCCTCCTTGGCCAGCTGAGCGTCCCTCCGAGCCTCCTTGGTAGCCTCCTTAGCCTTTAGTAGTTCGGCGCGAAGCTCCTTCACAAGCTCCTTCTCGGTTGCCAGATTTTTCTGAGTCTCGTTCAGTAGCTTGCGTTGGGCTTCAGCCTGGGTCTCAGCATTTCTAAAACCAGCATGGAAGCTATCCCTTTCATGGGTCACTCCCTTTAGCTGGTCCGAGATCTGAGAGACCTCGTCCTTTAGGCTACCCAGGGCCCTTTCCGCTTCGGACCTAGCCTAGGCCTCTGCTTGGGCTTCCACATAAGCCTTGCGGTTCCATTCTTCGGCCACGAAGACCTGCTGGGTGATCTGAACAAATAAGGTAATAGTGTTAGCACATAAACATAGAAAATTAATACTATGACCGAGGAGTTGAATGAGCATGCTTACCATGGCCAAGTCCCTCTTCAAGGACATAAAGAGATCATACTGGCTGAAACGCCTATATGACTCCATGTCTCGGGGGAGGAGCAGTGGTTGCTGCAGCGCTTCGGCTATAAGGCCAGTCCTACCCCCATCATAATTCCTGACAGAGGTCTCCCAGGAAAAAGGGACGCCATCAAGTTCTAGCCTGGGAGACCACGTGCGTTGCCCTTGGCACACATCGGCCATTGGAGGCTCCTCCCGGCTCTCCACAGAAGAGGCCCTTTTGCTGCGGTGGTCCTTTCCCACCTTCTGCTACTTAGCCTTTGGTGGTAATACCACCTCCCTCTCCTTGGGCTCAATTGGTCTTTTCTTCTTTAAATCCGGTATCGGTTTGAGAGCCGGATCGGAGACCTGGGTGGGGGTGGAGGTGGAGGTAGATTCTCCGCCGGTCGAGAGGTCCCCGTCCCCTTGGCCTCAGCTTTGTTGCCCTTTTTCTTCAGAAGGAGTTTTAGGTCAAACATTTCTTCCTCCGAAGAGTCCTCAGGACTGTGGTCAACAGCAGGGGTGGGCGGATGCAGGATTGCCTGTCAGGTTCCTCCTCGAAATCTAAAGAGGGTATTATATGGACCCCTCCTTCAGTGTCCCCTTCAAATTTAAACTTGTCGATTTGCTCCTTTAGTGAAGTGGATGAGGAGCCGACCCTTTCTCTTGCGGCCGACGGTTCAAGGGGGACTTGTTGAACTAGTCGGATTAGCAATGGAACGCCCTGGGGGTTGGGGTGTGGAACAGGTGCGAGGTCGTAGGGGGCCAAAAAGTTTTTTCGAGCAACGTCTATTCGTCGCAGCCGGTAATCACCTTGGGTGATGGCGTTACCTGCTGGCTGAATGTCGCTTTTTTGGGTGTGTAGCCGAGTATAAGAGGGATAGATCGCAGCTGTCCGTCCTCGCTGACGAATATCTCCGAGCGTAATAGGTAATTGAGGGCGGGGGTGTTAATAAGGCTGAGCCGAGGAGCAGTATGTGCCTTATCTGTAAAACGAGCAAACCAGTCGGGTCAGAAAACAAAAACAGGCTGATATAAAAAAGAAGCAGCTATGGAGAATGAAAGCCCTAAGACTATTGTTAGAGACCCTAAGTCCGAGAAGGCACACCTGGCTCTCCTGGCTTAGTCGGACAATGTAGACCGTCATGCCATGCGCCCGAGACGATCAAGTAGTCGTCTTTCATCCCTTTATTTGATTTGGGAAGGCAGGAGAACAGTCTAACGACGTCGGAGCGGGATTTGAGATAGTATCCCGCCTCTTTTTGGCCACGACACTCATATAGGTATGCTAAGTCATGCCAAGTTAGCCCTAGTCCTAACTGCTCGTTCAAGGCATCGAAGGCCCCTAGTATCCTAAAGGTGTTGGGTGCGCACTGCTCAGGAGAGAGCCTATGGTTGCGGAGATAGTTTAAGGTGATGGAGCCCATTGGGAGGGTCATTCCCCCTTCAATGAAGGCTATCATAGGAACTACGACCTCTTCTTCTCTTCGGGCCGTTAATACAGTCTCTGGAGGACAATACCTCAGATTTACCCCCCGCGGGATATTATAATTTCTCTTGAATTCCTCTATCAACGCCGGACTATCAACGAGATATTGGAATTTGCCCATTTCTAAGAGAGTGGTTGAAGCAATGAACAGAAGAATGGTTTTGAGGGGAGAAAAGGTTAGCCGAGAAGAAAATAAAGGATTAGGAGACGCCAAAACTTACACAAACAAGATTGGAGTGAGGTCCCTAAACTCAAAATGAACTCTTTGTAGATCTTGAAGGCAAAGAACGCAGGAATCCGAAGAGGCGTGAAAGGCTTTCGAAGGAAGGAACTCTCTGGATGCTCTGAGAATGCTCTGGGTACTTTGAGAATGTGTAAAGTAAAGAAAAATAACCTCCTTTAGAGGTTTATATACGGAGACAAATGAAGCGGTGTCATTCATTCCGCCCAAATCCCGAAGACGAACCCTGGCCGTTTGATCAACAACCCACCATTGGATGCAAAAGACAAAAAGCCGCCTGGAGTGATTGATACAGCGCTTTAGGAATATGGGATTTACAGCGGCAATAATGAGGCGCGCATCTCTATACCCTCGCGCGTGTAAACGGGGGTATTTATGAATTCCCACTTCTAAATTTCTTAATTTTTCTTATTTTTATCTCTTTTTTCTTGCGTGGCAAATCAAAATCTTACCTTTTTTCCTCGGATGCGAGGGAAAAACTAAAATTTTGAGGGGCTATTGTGGGGGAAAAAGGGCCCAGCCCAACGTAATGGGCCGAAGGCCCATAGGAGGGCTATTTTGCGACCGAGAAGAAGAAGATGGAAAAGGCAAGGCCTGGCTAGAAATAGGACCCTCAAAAGGAAGAATTATCACAATCCGAAGAGGATATTTCCTGTCCAAAGAGGTTGTAATCCTCTGACGCGATATCATAAATCAATTGAATGTGTGAAAGGCCAGAATGACCTTCCGAGGACTCCACCTGATCAAGATAAGCTCTGAGTATGCTATGGAACGATAAGGATGGAGAAATATCTAAGGGGAAAGCTGCTGCCACCATATTTAATGCACTGCAGCAACTTTTCTGGCCACATTTATGTGGAGAAGACCCCTGAACAGTGCATCCTAACCTACCACCACTCACACAGAGCTAAAAGAAGATGTCTGACGTGACATGTACTTCAGCAAACTCATGGATGAGGAACACGTGGACGATGGAGATGAAGAGAAGAGTGACTATATAAAGGAAGGAAGCTCCTAACGGGGGGGGGGGGGGGGGAGAGAACTTGATTGTAACCCTAAGATTTTTGTTCATAAGAAAAACAAATAGTGTAGCTCTTCGGATTATCAAATTTTACGTGCAAATTAATGTTGGCTTGTGTTAGAAAGCTGTGATCCATTGCTATCAATCACATACTTAACCTAGCTCTTTCACCCATACTCTACAAATTAATTGTTTTTGGGCTTAGGCCACAAAAACCAACCCTACAAAAGAAAACATAGCGGACCAACTTTTGTTTTTATACATTGATTAATTTCAAAGCTAGCTGAAGTTTATACTTTATATCAAGGTTATGAATACCGTTTCGAAACCTGTTTTAGTTTGTTCATTGGAATGAAATATTTCGAGGTCAATTTCGAGTACCGTTTCAAAATTACTGCTAAAATATATATTTATATATTATTATTACTATTATATAAAATAATAAATTTAATATAGTTTTCTATTAAAAAATAGGATTATTATTTTAAAAAAACATTTATTTATGATTTTTTTTATATAAATAAAACTCACATTTTGAGTAAGTGTACACAAGCGAGCTTCCAAAAAGCTTCTTGCTGACTACTTTTTCAATTTTTCCCATTTCCCAACCCCCACGTGACTAGTGACAATTGACAACACTTTAGCCTGCTCAAATGCTATTTCTTTAGCCAAAATTGAAAATTAACATTATTTTTCAAATAATATAATTAATAATCATTATTTTTAAACTATATATATTACTAACATCTCGAATTTAAAAGACTCAATTTATATGTGTTTTTTTTTTTAACTAAAAAGTGTAGAATTGGTATATTAAAATGACCAAAAGCACAACAACATAAAAAAGGGGTCTTGCAGCCACTTAGTGCTAACCTCACTAGCTCCGGCCTAGCCACTAGACAAAGGAACACTAATACAATATTAAAAAGCCACAGGACAAAGGAAATACAACTACAATATTAAAAGTTCCATGCCTTTAACCAAAAAAAAGGTCCCATGCCGCCCAACAAAAACAATATTAAAAAGCCACAGAAAAGAGACGTGGTTACATTATTTTGTGCTGTACAGCTAGCATTGATAATGTTTGAATTTTTTTTTTTTTTTTTTTTTTTTTTTGACTGAGAAGGTAGAATTTGAATTAAAATAACGAAATAAAAGTACAAAAGTGTAAATAAGGGTCCTAAGAGCATCCACAGCAGTGGAGCAATAATTATAGCTATTTGGCACCACAAAAAACCACTTTATCTATTTTAACTACACACGTGCTGCAGCAGTAGATCTATTTTAGCTTTCAACACAATAAAATAATATAAATACCACAATAAAACAATATATATCCACAATCAACTATTTATTATTTTTTTCACTATTCATCTTCTCTCTGTCTTCTCCCTCACTTCCCTCTCTTCAACCCACAGCCCCTCACGGCACCACCACCATCACTGCCACCACCACCACCACCACTAGCACTAGCAGTCCACAGCAAGAAAGAAAAAACCACAGAAAAACTCATTAAAAAAATAATAAAAACATCCACAAAAAAAAAAAAAAAAAACAGCACAGTGGAACAGATCCGCGATGAAGCTAGCACCCCAAACCACCATCAAACCCACCATCTGAGCTTGATTGAGAGAGAAGAAACAAGACCAAGAGGCACAACACCCACTGACCCATGCCATCGCCGAATCTAACCCAAACCACCGTCAAACCAGACCAGCCATCGCCGATCACACCATCGTCGACCCACTGACCCACGCCATCGTCGGAGTTGAGAGAGATGGGCGGCTAGGACGGCGTCGGTTTAAGAGAAATGGCCGGCTGGGACAGTGTTGGTCCAAGAGAGACGAGCTTCAGAAGCAAATGACGATGGTCTGGTCGGTAACGACGTTGACGAGATGACAGTGAGCTTGAGAGGCTTAAGATGAGAGTGAACGAGAGAGAGAGTGAATGAGAGTGCTAAATAAAAAATTGTACCGGCTGTGATAAAATGAATAAAAAAAAGGAAGAAAGTTGTATCGGTGAATAAAAAATTGGTTTTTATTTTTTGCTCCAAGCTACAATGCACATCTATAGATAGATGTGCACTGTAGCAATTAAGCTCAAAAATTTAGCTATTGCTCCACTGCTGTGGGGCGTTTTTTGTGTTTGTGGAGCTAAAATTTAGCAATATAGTAATATGCCTCCATTACTGCAAGTGCTCTAATGTGCTTCAGGGCTATACATACTAGACTGACACCCAAGACAAAGAAAAAAATCAAAAAATAAAATCATCATTACACCCATCCCTTCAAACAGCTAATGTGTCCGTTGGTTTGCCACTGACTCGATTTTCAAGTGGACTACTTGATTTATAGGCCCTAAATCGAGTCTTTTAAACTCGAGATGTTAGTGCAAAAACATAATTTTGTAATAATGCCTACTAATTATATTGTTTGGAAACAGGGTTAATTTCCAATTTTGGCCCTACTTCTTTCATTATGGCTAGTTTTTCTTCATCATTTCACCTTCTGAGCTATTTTCTCCTCTTCTCATCTTCTTCTTCTCCCTTTTCGTTTTACAAGTCAAACCATTTTTGGGTCATCTTGCTCTTCAATTTTATTTTCAACTTCTCTATCACGATTGAGAGGGTCAAATAGTGAGAAATGATAGAGAAACGAGGAGCTACAAGTGCAAAAATGTGCTACTGATGAGAGAATGAGAAGAATTTTTGGTGATCTAGTGAAAAAGATGCCGATCAAGTTCAGAAAGGGAAAATAAGAAACCAAAATTCATACTGGCTGGAAAATGAATTTCGGTCGAAATTGGCCAGAATTGACCGGAATGGGCCGAAATGGGGCGAAATTTAATCCGATGTGAAATGGAGGGTATTAGCATTCTGTTTTACACACCGGCCGTTTCGGCCGAAACAGAACAGAATCTATAACATTAGTATTAACAGACAGAAAGAGGGAAAACATTTTGTTCGTGACCCATTTTTCTAAGGGCCTTAAGAGGCCCAAGTCTGAAGGCCCAGATTTGAATACTAATAAAACATGTACAGTATGGCCTAAAACACAACACTAAGCCCAACAAGGCAAATTAGTTGGCAAAACGGGGGGGCTTGGGCGAAGAGAAGTGCAGAGGATCAACTACTCCAAGTCCGCAATAGGGACAAAAAAAATATTATAATAATAATAATAAACCCACAATGCAAATTCATGTCCACTTGGAGCATCTTTCGCATTTGCTTAAACTTACAGCTTTTAAAAACTCACTTTTTGAAATTTTTTCAACGTATTAGTATATTTTAGCAAAAAAAGTTTTCAACAAAAAAACTAGATAAATTATTCCTAAACAAACACTTACAGATGTGCACCTAAAATTAGATTAATGCTCTATTTGGATTGAGGGAGAGTAGAGGGGAAAAAGGAAGTTTTTCTCACTTTTTCAAATTTTTTCGTAAGTACTAGTATATTTTAGCACAATTTCAGCAAAAAGTTTTCAGCAAAAAGCTAGATAAGTTATTTCTAAACAAACACTTAACATATGTGCACCTAAAATTAGATTAATACTTTGTTTGGATTGAGGGGGAGTAGAGGGGAAAGAGGAAGAATGTTTTACTTTATCTTATTTGGATGTTTTTCAGGGAGGAAGGAGGGGGATTTGGAGGAATTTTAACAACTTCTAACTCCTTATTTTTAGTTTCCCGAATTCGAGAGATTTGGTGAATGAGTAGAGAGTGATTTTAGAGCTAATTAAACATTTTGAATTACCTATTGTACCCTTCAAAATTTATAACAATTACAAAATGAAGGCTAATTATTCCCTTCTTCCTTAGTTTTAAAAACATCCAAACAATAGAAGGTAACCATTCTCTTCTACTTTCCTCTCCCTCCAAACTTCCAAACATAGCATAAGTTGGCTAGCCCAGCTCAGGGCTCTACCTCGCTATGCTTCCTTTCTACACTGAAAATGAAGCCAACAAATTACCTGACATCCATTCAGTAACTTCTTTAGCCCCATGACGCCAAGACAAAGCCATGAATTCGGTTACATGTACTAAGAACAGCAGCTTGCTCGATATGTTTAATAGCACAGAGCTCACTAATTGCTTGAGGCCACTGTGCTTCTGGGATGGCTAGATTTTCACGTATCTCAACTGGTGCAGTGTGAACATTAACCTATGACCATAATGCTGCTCCTTTCCTTTGTATATCCTAACAGAAAAGGTAATAAAGGTCAACGAATCAACTCCATCTTTAAATAAATAAGGCTTTTTCATGAAGAAAAGGCACCATTCCTCTTCAACTCCTTCTAGGAGACACGTACCTACAAATTTTGCAAGCAGAAGAGGTACAGCATAGTATCACTACCCTTTGGACAAGAAAACAAGGCAACATGGTCACAAATCACTCATTCACCCTCCCTGTGCAGGAAGTCATACGAAGCCAATACATTGGAGATTTCTCCAATCGTATGATGTGAAACCATTTCAAACTGACAGAATGCTACCTGCCAAAGAAACAGATGCCTCATTCCCCTGCAATAATTAGGGAATTCTCTATTTAATAACGCAAGCATCAGACACTCGTCAACACAACACATCCGCCCACGAATCTCTACAACCAATTTCAACCTAAGTACATTAGAAAACCCCATTTCTAATATGAGACTTTAATGTAATCCATCATTAGAAGTTTTCACTTACAACCCAAACTGCGTTCTACAATACCAATTATATTTTGGTCAGGATTAATCTCACTTAGCTATTTACATGGCCATAAGGTTCTTCTACAAACTCCCCACAAGGATGGCATTAGATGTTAAGAAATTCTAATCCTCAACATCCTTAATCCATATTGGGGCCCAATACCAAACTTTGGATCCGTAGTGTCAAATCTCTCAAGGAATCATCTCTCAAAGTCAAAGACACCAAACATCGTACACAATAATAAAATAATAAAATAATAAAATAGTAAAAAAAATAAAAATTTAAGGGTTCAGTTATTAATCAAATAGATTTCATCCTCACTAATCTGTTCAGATCCATAAACTCCAAAAGTTTGGGACTAGGGCTTATTAGTTGTTGTTTCACAAGCAAAAATAGAGTTAGCTGCAAAATATGAGTTGTTTTACAAAACCCCATTTTTATTTTATAAAAGCCCTTTTTACAAGAATCTCATCAAACCAATGAACAAATTAAGCACATAATTTCGTTTTATTTTTTAAATGGTTATTCACATAAATATGTATATGTAGAAAATACCCGGTTGCTCTGTCAACCAAGAAACCATTCTTACAAGAATTCTAACAAAAACCAATGAACAAATTAAGCATATTAAAATTAGAAATATACAAATTTAATATGAGAACAAAAACCCAACTTAAAGGTAAAAACAAAGAATTAGATTCAAGTTAAAGTGGACTCACTATTAGCAAGGGACAACTTGAGCAATAGGAGAGGCAAACCAGTGAGGGCCTTGGAATAGATGTTCTCATTTGATAACGCAACCCGGCACCAAGTGTTCAGAGTGATGCAGGAGCATTTTCAAAGCTGTTTTAAAATGTTTTGATTGAGTCAAGCTAGCAGCCTTAGCTGTTGAGAATAGTTACTTACAGCTATCTTTGTGTCCAAACAAGAGCCTTAAGGCAGTTAGCTTAAATGGCAATCTTTCTTATCTGAATTAGTTAGTCTTGTTAATGAATTAGTTACTTGTATTTGATGTAACCAGTGTTAGTTTGACACTTGGCAAAAAACTAATGGTTGTTAGTCGTAGGACAAATTGTATAAGTACTGATGCAGCACACGTGTAGAAATAAAATCTATAACACACAATTACTACAACTCTTCCACAAAACCTAAGTTATACAAGACCACTAGGCTAGTAGGCAAAATAATAGAAAAAACCTCTTTAGCAAACTTTTATTAATAAACGCATAACAATAAACCACCACCCTATAAAGAATATAAAGAGTATATATAGGAATAGAAGTTATCCTACTCCTTTTAGGATAAGAATTAATAAACCTACTTCTACTTGATAAAGGAAAAACAATTTAACTAGGAAAAGAAAAATAATTAAAATCCCAATTCAACTAGGAAAAAGGATTTTAATTCAACATGATAGAGTAAATAAATCCTAATTCAAATAGGAAAAGGAAAACAATAAAAAACCCTTTGCTTTTCATAACGTGATTTGCATCAAGTACTCTTGTACTCTCATTTTTGTAATCAATTTTTGAGAATTAGTGATTTTAAGCCTTCGTGTGCTTTTCATTTCGTTGGAACTTAGTGTTCTTGCAGAGGTGCCTAACCACCTACTAAATGTTCTAAGCAACTCTTTTTGCTTCACAAACCCAAAATAGTTTTAGCCTACACACATTCCCTACATCAATTTGGTATCAAAGCTTGAGATCCTTAGGATTCAAGTTCCTTTGCATTTTTTTTCTTCATCCCAAATCCATGAACCCATCAAGATTCAATCTTGATTGTTAATTCTGATCCTAAACACCTTCCTTTAGTTAACCACAGCCTTCAATTGCTTTAGCAATTAGTTTGCAACAGCAATAAGTCATGGTAAGTGAGAAGGGAAGAAAGGTTAAGGGAAAGAAGTCTACTGTTTCTGCAGTAGATGGGGAAGACATTGCAGCCAACGAAAAGGGGATCAAGGGGGTCAACTTGATTTCACAGTTGAGGTAGCATTGTTGAGGAGGCAATTAAATGCCTTAATTGAGCATTTGGGAAGAGATAGGGTGTTTCCACAACAACAAGTTGGTCATAATGTTGCTGAGAATGATGCTTCAGAGGATGGGGAGAATGAGGAGCCATTTGTCCCAATTCAAAGACAAAGGCAGCAAAATAGGAATCAAGATAGGCAAGGCCATGTTCCTGTGATGGTCCATCCAAGAGAGCCTGAATGTTAGGAATATGAAATAACCCCTTTAGTTAGGTAGTTAGCTAATTGGTTGAGATTAGGATGAGTTAGTTAGGATTTGAGCACATGTAGCTCATTTAACACATAGCTTAATTCATAAAGCACATGTTGAATTAACTAGCCAAATATCTTGAGCCATGTGAGCCAATGACATTAGAGCTAGTTTCCTATACATGATTGTAATTCAACATTAGATATCAATTGAAAAATAAACCAACTTCTTAGTACATTAGTGCATCTCTCTCTCTCTCTTAATCTCTCTCTTTCTCTATGGAGGGTGACTATCTCGAATTAAGTCAATTTCCCTACAATTCTCATCAATCCCCCTACAATTCCTATCCATCCCCATTAGGAACCACCAAATTCCTAACATTTGGTATTAGAGCTGTCGATCTTGAGACGGGTGAATATGACCGGAAAGAAATCTTGAAAATGGTGAATGAAGTTTCAAAGAAGATTAAGGCCTTGACAGAATCTCACAAGGCTGTTTCAAAGAAAGTCAAGGCCTTGGCTGAATCTAACAAGGCCATGAATGAAGAGCTCTCAAGATTGCTAGAGGTTCTTGAGAATATGACAAAAGAGGACTACAATCTCTTGATTCGACTAACCAAGAATCCACAATACATGAACCTATTGCTGTTGGTGTGGAGCAAGAACACGCTGTTAGTGTGAATACAAGTGATCAAATGGTGTTTGACGTTGGCCAAACTCATGCTTCAACAAATGGGGCTGCTCATGTAATCAAGAATGTATGCGTGCTTTGCGTTATGCTCCTATGTCATGGGTTGTGATTAATTGCTTTGGAGCTATTTATGTAATCAACGATTAAGATGCTTTGGCGTATTGGGTTAGTGGCCAGTTTCCCCTAATAAAGGTGTCATTTCACAACACCTTGTAGGCAATGTGTTTTCAAGGAGAGGGTGTTGTAATCCCTTTAATTAGGTAGTTAGCTAGTTGGTTGAGATTAAGATAAGTTAGCTAGGATTTGAGCACATGTAGCTCATTTAACACATGACTTAATTCATAAAGCACATGTTGAATTAACTAGCCAATTATCTTGAGTCATGAGCCAATGACATTAGAGCTAGTTTCCTATAAATACATGATTGTAATTCAATATTAGATATCAATTGAAGAATAAAACAAATTCTTAGTGCATTAGTGCATCTCTCTCTCTCTCTTAATCTCTCTCTTTCTCTATGGAGGGTGACTACCTCGAATTAAGTCAATTTCCCTACAATTTCCATCAATCCCCCTATAATTCCTATCCATTGCCATTAGGAACCATCGGATTCCTAACACTGAACAAAAATGGGAAGACAATTTCAAAATTGAGTTTCCAGAATTCAATGGCAGCTTGATAGCAGAAGATTTTGTTGACTGGCTTAATCAAGTGGAAAGGATCTTAGAATACCATGAGATTCCTAACCACAAGAAGGTAAAGTTAGTGGCAATTAAGTTGAAAGGAAGAGCTTCAGCATGGTGTAAGGAATTCCAGATGCAGAGAGTAAGGATGGGAAAGAGAAAGATTCAAGAATGGCCCAAGATGAAGAAAGCCTTGGAGAAGTAGTTTCTACCTTTCAACTACATGCAGTCTCTTTGCAAGAATCTGCATAATTTGCGGCAAACAAGTTCTGTGGATGATTATAATGAGAAGTTCTACAAACTTCTATCAAAATTGGATCTACAAGAAACTGAAGGGCAGCAGATAGCAAGGTATTTTAGTGGATTGAAGCCTTCTATTCAAGATTCTTTTAGTATGTATCCATTGTGTACATTGTCTGAGGCTTACAGTAGGGCAATCATGATGGAAAGCCAACTTGCTAGAAAGGAAATGCAACTTCAAAACCTTGGTGGTTCAAGAAACCATGTGCTGCCTGCATCCAAGCCTTGGAAAGGCAATGGAGTCAACAAAGAAAGAAGTCAGAACTCAATATCAAGTTCTGCAGGGCAGAATATATTGAAATCTTTTAGTACAACCAAACCTAGTGCCAATGGAGCAGTATTCAAATGCTATGTGTGGTGAGAAGGGGCATAAGGCTAATGAATGTAAGAATTCTGCAGTACAAACCAGAAATAAAGCCTTATTGTTAGAGGAAGATGAAATTTGTGCTGAGAATACAATGTCAGAACTGGAAGCAATCCAAGAAGAGGAAGCAGTTGAGTTAGGAGGAGATACTAAAGGGGAAGGTGGTCTCATGCTGGTGACTAGGAAGACCTCGCTAACTCCTAAGTTTAAAGATGAGAAAGAAGGGCTTAGGGGTAACATCTTTTGCACTACATGTTCCATCCAAAACAGGGTGTGTAATTTGATCATTGATGGAGGGTCTTGTGAGAATGTTGTTTCTCAGGAAGTAGTAGACAAGCTGATGTTGAAGACAACTGATCATCCTCAACCTTACAAGCTGTCATGGCTTAAAAAAAAGGGAGTTCTGTGAAGGTTGATAAGCAGTGCTTGGTGTCTTTCTCAATAAGGAAGCAGTTCTTTGATGAAGTCCTATGTGATGTGGTCAAAATAAATGCCCTGCCACCTGTTGCTAGGCAGACCTTGGCAATTTGATAGAAGAACCATGCATGATGGGAGAAGGAACTCATACAGCCTGATCAAAGATGGGAAGAAGTTCACTCTACTGCCACAAAAGAAGAAAGCTAATAAGTCCTCAATTCCTAATTCTTCATTCTTGGTCACTAAGTCCTTCATGAATGAAAGTTTGGAAGTAGGGATTGTGTATGTGTTGTTGTCTACTTTAGAGTTGGAGTCTATGAATATACCAGTAGAGATTAGGCAATTAATCTTGGGATTTGAAGATGTGTTCCTACTGAATTGCCTAGTGATTTACCTCCCATGAGAGACATTCTACATTGTATTGATTTGGATCCTAGTGCATCATTACCTAATAGGCTTACTTATAGAATGACACCTTTAGAGAAGGCAAAAATTCAAAAACAAGTTGAAGAGTTGTTGGCTAAAGGATACCTTAGGCCTAACACTAGTCCTTGTTCTGTCCCAACCCTCCTTACACCCAAAAATGATGGCTCTTGGAGAATGTGTGTAAATGGTAGGGCTATTAACACGATAACAATAAAGTATAGGTTTCCAATTCCAAGGTTAGATGATATCTTGGACTGTTTATCTGGTGCCAAGTTATTTTCTAAAATAGACTTGAGGAGTGGGTATCACCATATTAGAATGAGACCTAGAGATGAATGGAAGACAACGTCTAAAACCCCTCATGGCTTGTTTGAATGGTTGGTGATGCCATTTGGGCTAACAAATGCTACAAGTACTTTCATGAGAGTGATGACTCAAATGTTGCAGCCTATGTTGGGAATCTATGCAATGGTTTATTTTAAAGACATTTTAATGTATTCTAAGAGCTTGAATGATCATTTAGAGCATCTTAAAAGAGTGTTTGAGCTGTTAAGAGAGTATAAATTCTATGCAAACACAAAGAAATGCACTTTTGCAACAGATCAAGTGGGATTTTTGGGGTATGTCGTTTCTACAGAAGGTACCAAAATGGATTCTTCTTAAGTGCAGGCCATTCTTGAGTGGCCAACTCCCAAATCAGTTAGTGAAGTACGAAGCTTTCATGGCTTAGCCAATTTCTACAAAAGGTTCATCCGGGACTTCAGTTCAATAGCAGCACCTCTAACTGATTGTTTGAAGTAAAAGAACCTAGTTTGGTCAGTTCAAGTCAATGACAGTTTTGCAGCTCTCAAGAAAGCTCTCACTACAGCACTTGTTTTGCAAGTTCCAAACTTTGAGAAGACTTTTGAGTTGGATACAGATGCTTCAATCCATGATATTGGGGGAGTTCTCAGTTAAGAAAGTAAGCCTATAGCCTTCTTTAGTGAGAAACTCAGTGGTGCTAAATTGAACTATTGTACTTATGATTTAGAGTTCTATGCTTTAGTCCAAGCTATCAAGAATTGGAATTACTTTTCTTTTTTTGATAAATATCAAGATTGGAGTTACTATCTTGCCTATAAAGAATTTATTCTTAATACTGATCATGAGGCACTCAAGCACCTGCATAAGCAGCAAAATCTGCATAAAAGGCATGCCAAGTGGGTTGCCTATTTACAATGATTCAATTTCTGCATAAGGCGTAAGGCAGGTGTCTTAAATAAAGTGGCTGATGGACTAAGTCAAAGACAGGCCTTGCTTTGCCACATGCAAGCTATATTACCTAGCTTTGATGTGTTCAAGGAACATTACATCGGTGACAACAAGTTGCAGCCTGTCTTAGTTGCAATCAAGCAAAGCAACTATGCAGCCTATCCTGATTTCTATAAGAAGGATGGCTTTCTGTTCAAGGGAGTACAACTATGTGTTCCTAAGTGTTCTTTAAGGGATCAATTGCTGCTGGAGGTCCATAATCTAGGCCATTTTGGAAGAGATAAGACATTGACTACAACAGAAATACTATTGAAAAGGCATGGAAGTAGATGTGTCAAAGCTGGTCCAGAGATGTTTGATTTGTCAGAAATCCAAGGGGGCAACCACCAATGCTGGCCTTTATCTTCCTCTACCTGTGCTTTCCAAGCCTTAGGAGTTCATTAGCATGGATTTTGTCTTGGGTTTACCTCCAACAGTAAGAAGAGCAGACAGTATATATGTTGTTGTTGACAGGTTTAGCAAGATAGCCCATTTCATTCCAAGCAGGAAATCCAAATGATGCTTCCTGTGTGGCTGATCTTTTCTTTAGGAATGTCTACAAGCTCCATGGTCTACCTCACTCTATTGTTTCAGAAAGGGACACTAGTTTTAGGCCATTTTTGAAGGACTTTGTGGAAGAAAGTGGGTACCAGCTAAGATTACAGCACAACATTTCATCCCCAAACTGATTGACAAATAGAAGTAGTTAACAAGAGCTTGAGCAATATCCTCAGATGTTTGGTAGGTGACCATCCTAAAGAGTGGGAGGGGATTCTGCCAATTGCAGAATTTGCTTTTAACATCTCAATTAACAGAAGTCCAAGCTTTAGTCCATTCAAGATAGTCTATGGTAGTAATCCTACCAATGTCACTGATTTGGTAGCCTTGCCAATACTCCAGAGGGTTCATCGAAAGGCTACGAACATGACAGAAGTGATGCAGCAAGTCCACCAACAAATAAGGCCAAGCTAGAAGCAACCAATGCCAAATACAAATCTGCAATTGTTTTGCACAGGAAACTGTTTGAAGTTGGCGACTTAGTTTGGGTGTTGATTTCTAAAGATAGAAGACCAGAAGGACAGTACACTAAGTTGAGACAAAGGAAGTATGGTCCTTGCAAGGTGTTGAAGAGAATCAATCACAATGCCTATGAGATTGAGCTACCTTCCCACATGTCTATCTCTAATATTTTCAATGTGTTGGTTACTCCTCACCATGATCCAACGGAGGCCAAGAGCATTTGAGGCCAAGTGCTTTCTAAGAAGGGCAGCCTGATGTAGGAGCATTTTCTAAGCTGTTTTAAGATGTTTGATTGAGTCAAGCTAGCAGCCTTAGCTGTTGAGAACAGTTAGTTACAGCTACCTTTATGTCCAAACAAGGGCCTTAAGGCAGTTAGCTTATATGGCAGTCTTTCTTATTTGAATTAGTTAGTCTTGTTAATAAAAGTAGTTAACTTTTATTAGATGTAACCAGTGTTAGTTTGACACTTGGCAAGAAACTAATGGACAGATTGTATAAGTACTCTTGTACTCTCATTTTTTAAATCAATTTTGAGAACTAGTGATTTTAAGCCTTCGTGTGCTTTTTATTGGAATTTAGTGTTCTTTCAAAAGTGCCTAACCACCTCCTAAATGTTTAACAAACCAAAGCCTACACACATTCCCTACATCACAGAGATAGAGTGGGCTTTCTCGAGGAAACCAGGGACCTGCTGATCTTAAAAGGCTCATAGAAGATTAAAACTTGAAAAGGAGAGGCCCAAGAAGAAAATCGTGAAACGGGTATGCTTGGCAATCCGAGTTGGAAGGAGAGAGGCGACTAAATGTTTAACAAACCCAAAACAGTTCAGCCTACGCACATTCCCTACATCACAATGATAGAGAGGGCTTTATATGGGAAACCAGGGACCTGCTGATCTTAAAAGGCTCATAAAAGATTAAAACTTGAAAAGGAGAGGCCCAAAAAGAAAATTGTGAAAGGGCTATGCATGGCAATCTGAGATGGAAGGAGAAAGGCGGTTAAGGCTATCTCAGCCACAATTAATGAAGCTGAAAGAGCTCAAAGACACAATAATCGAATGCTCCAAACGAATGTGCACATATAAAATAATACTATAATTTAAGAATAGTCCTCATTTCCTTATATAAAGAGAAGAGTTGAAACTTGAAAGAAAATTTCAAACATGGGGTTAGAAAATAGGAAACTTGAGTTTGGCACAAAAGATTTAACAAGGGCCAAAAAGGAACAAATAGAAATAAGGCAATTTTGCTATTTGGCATTATTCCACTAGTTAGCCAAACAAACCCCATTCCAAAAAATTTAGGAAGGTAGCCCTCATTTGGAACTTGATTTTTGCAAAATCGAATTTTCAGGTACATCTTGATTGCTTTAAAATTAAGTTGTAGGTCACATTGGCTAAGCTGGCAATGGCTGATGTGGCTATTTCAAAAAAAAAATTCCTAATTGGAACCCGTTTTTATCAAAATCGAGTTTAAGGATCCATTTGGTTGGAGAAATGAAAAAGTTGGAGGATAGAAAATAAGGAGAGGATGGAAAATAAGCAGAATAGAAGAGATTTTAGTTTCCCTAATTTGTGTTTGGTTAGGATATGGAAAAGTGAAAGGATGAAAAATGTAGTTTGTATAAATTTACTCTCATGCCCCTATTAGATAAAAGAAGTAATAAATTATATTTTTATTAATAAAATGGATGGGAAAAAAAAAAAAAAAACAACAACAACAACAACAAATGAGAAGTCAAAAGTGAAATTGGTTGGGGAAATTAATAAGAACATCGCACCGAGAAGTTAGTGAACTTTGCACAGTAAAGAAAACAGAGGAGAAAAACAAAAAAAAAAAAAGGTAAGGAGAAGAACGTTGCAGTGAGGGACATTTTTTTCCAAATAACCGGTTCAGTTTTCTCCCCATTTTGGGGAAATTACATTTTGGTGGGCCCAAAGAGAAAATGCATGGGCCCCACCAAAAATATTTCATCCTTTCTCTCCTTACCAAACAACACCAAATGCTATTTTCTCTCCTTTCTTTTCTATCCTCCCTAGTCCGCCTCCAACCAAACGTAGCCTAAGGAAACTCAAGTCATCTGTAAACTATTTGTGCCTACTATTCAAATTATCTGAACAGAACTTGATTTAAATGAACTAGAGTTTACACCAAATATCCCCATTTCAACCAAAGTTGTCAAGAAATCAGTAAGAGCGTCTCCAACAGCATTGGCAAACACAAAATCCTCTCTATTTTAGAGAGTCTAACCACAAAATGATGCTCTAATAGCCTCTCTAAAATGCAAAAAGTTTTTATGAACAGTCACTCTCTTTGCCTGGAGTGCTACTGTCAACTAGCAAAAAAATTAAACGAAATAAAAAACAACCGATTAAAATATTCAACTTTTATCTCAACGGCTACAAATCACCCACCTCCTTTCTCTCTCAAACATCTCCAAACTCAAAGGGGAGGTAAATCAGTTAGCATATACTTGGCAGTGGGGAGGAGGACGAGCAGTGGAGTGGTCGAGGCAGAGTTGCACAGTTAACGCCAATCTTCATTGGTTTTGTCCTTTGGGCAACTCTCTCTCAAGTTTTGGTTGATCTCAACTGGCCTTCGCAGCAGCGATCTTTCTCTATCTCTCTCTCAACGAGTTTTGCCCTATGTTGCAGGGGTACAGACACAAGTATGGGTATGATATGAGTATGAGAGTACATCATTTTTTGAAAAATTAGGGTACGGCACGTCTGAGATATGGCTATTAATTAATTAATTAATTAATATTTATTTTTAGTTATATTTTAAATATTTTTGGACATAATTTATATTTATTTTAAGTTTTAAAATTATTAGAACCTATCAATCAATTTTTTGGTACTTATTTTACCTACTATATTTCAATTTAATAAATATAAAAATGATAAACTACATATTTGGTCCCTAAGCTTTACATTGTTTATCAATTTGGTCTTAATGTTTTAAATGTGTTAGTTTAGTCCATAATCTTTTGATATTGTGTCAAATTGGTCCCTGTTGTTAAGTGATTAATGGAAAATGCTGACATGACTAACAGTAAAAATAAAATATAATTTTTATTCCACATAGATTGCCACATATATTACCACATAAACACAAACTAAAAAGATAAAAAAATAAATAAAAAGTTAGGGACTAAACCTTGTACTGCCACCTATATATTCAACAATTTATTTTAAAATAGGGGTCTAATAGTATTGTTATAAAATTATTCCATTTTATTCCCTCTATGTTGTTCTCAAATAAGATTACTTACATTCTATCATTTTTAGTGTTTTATTGTTTTACAAAAAATGAGAACTGTGGACATCTAATCTACTTGATAATTGGTAAACCTGGATAAAATCTTGAATGCTGATGAGGTAATTGAGAACTGTATTCACCCGATTTGAAATGAGGTAATCGAGAACTGTATTCGCCTGATTTGGAAGCCGACTGAGAACTTTATTAGCCCAATTTGAAGTAAGGTAACCAAGAACTGTATTCGACTGATTTGGAAGTAGACTGAGAACTCTATTTGCCTAATCTAACTTGGAATGGTTAAGAACTCTATTCGCCCAATTTGGAGTAAGGTGACCAAGAATTGTATTCGCCTAATCTGGAAGTAGATTGAGAACTCTATCCGCCTAATCTAACTTGGAATGGGGTGACCAGGAATTGTATTCACCCGATTTGGAACCAGGTGACTAGGAATTGTATTCACCCAATCTGGAAGTAGACTGAGAACTCTATTCGCCCAATCTGAAGTAAGGTAACCAAGAACTGTATTTGCCTAATCTAGAAGTAAACTGAGAACTCTATTTGTCCAATCTAACTTGGAATGGTTAAGAACTCTATTCGCCCGATCTGGAAGTAGACTGTGAACTCTATTTGCCCAATCTAACTTGGAATGACATGACTAGGAACTGTATTCGCCCGATCTAGAACTAGGTGACCAAGAATTGTATTTGCCCGATCTGGAAGTAGACTGAGAAATTTATTTGCCCAATCTAACTTGGAATGAGGTGACCAAGAATTGTATTTACCCAATCTAAAATGAGGTAACCGAGAACAGTATTCGCCCAATCTGGAAGCCGACTGAGAACTTTATTCGCTCAATCTGGAGTAAGGTGACCGAGAACTGTATTCGTCCGATCTAAAAGTAGACTAAGAACTCTATTCGCCCGATCTAACTTGGAATGAGGTGACCAGGAATTGTATTTGCCCGATTTGGAAGTAGACTAAGAACTTTATTCGCCCAATCTGAAATAAGACTAAGACCTTTTTTCGCTCAACTTGAAAATCTGGAAAAAAAATCAAATTAGAATTTTGATGATTGAGACTTTATCTTCTCAATTTAGGGAATTTTCCATTCCTTTTTGTTTCATTGAAGATAATCAATTTTACCCTTGTGGAATTTTTTTTTTCAACAAAATTAATGACACAGTTTTTGAAAACATTTTTGAAAAATTTTAAGGACCATTTTTTCTTCATTTTTTTTCAAAATTTTCTTTTTCAATTTTTTCATTTCATTAACTTTTTTCTTTTTCATTCATTTTTTTTTTCAATCATTTTTTTTTTTTCATTTCATTCATTTTTTTAATTTGTTTTTTTAATTTTTTTTGATAAGTTAACTCAAGTTTGACCGAGTCAACTCTATCAAACCTGAGTTGACTTAGCAACTCAAGTAAAAAGGGACAAGGGGGGCCGAAATTTTGGCCCCCTTCTTTTTTTTTTTTTTTTTTTTGGATTCATCATCTTTTTTTTTTTCTTTCTTCTTCTTCTTTCTTCCTCTTCCTCCATTATTACTATCCAAACTCCATTCTTCTTGCATTTTCTCTTTTCCCACACTATTTCTTATTTAGAAAATCACTTCTTCAAGCTTCTAAACTTGATTTCTACCATTCCCTTGAATATTTCTTTAGATCTTTGAGTTTTTTAGCCTCTTTGAAAAACCCATTTTTGAAACCCATATCCATTTTTCTTCCCCCCACTTCCATGACATTTTCTCTTGGACCACCTTACTTTCTTACATTTAATGGGAAGAAGTATCACCCATCAATAGAATGGGATGATGAAGAGGGACTTCTTCAAGACCCAAGCACTCATGCTCTACACCCATCCAACAAAGATTTCAAGGTGAACTCATTTTTTGTTTTTGTTGGTAAATTTGTTGATTTCTTGTATTTTTGGAAAATTTATTATGAGAATTGCCCTTATTTGTTGTCATTTGCTCTTATGGGAGTTTTTGGATGTTATATGATTTGGATGGAAATTATTGTGTGGACATGTTGATTTTTTGGGGTATTTTTGAATTGTTGAGTTGTTTGGTATTGTCTAGTTTGGACAATATTGGTCATTGGTTGAGTTTTGTGTTGGATATGATTTTGGACATTGTTGGAAAATTTTTGATTGATTACGGGAAATTGATGTGTAGACAAAATTGGGTAAGCACATTTTTTATGGATATGAAATTTTTGGTGTAGGTGTTTGGGCATTATTTTGCATGGGTATGGAATTTTTTTTTTTGGTTGATTGGGGTATTGTTAGGATGTCGAAGAAATTAAATTTGTGAAATGGCATTTGGGCGTGGATAATTTTGTGAAGGGTGTCTTTATCTGTTTGTTGGGATTTTGAGTGAGTACTTTTGGAATAAGGTATTTTTGTGGATGTCATGATGTTGGCTAAGCTCTTTTTTGTTGTTGTTGTTGTTATTTTATTTTATTTTTTTATGGGGTATTCTTGTTAATTACAGAATCTCAAGAGCCGGGGTAGTCTACAGTTGCTGAAACATAGGTGGGCGGCATTATCCTTAGACATTAGAAATGTCATCAATGAAGCCAGCTTCAAAACCTTTTTCCAAGCTCTTTTGGATTATGACGCCACTAAGTACAAGGATCTTCAACTGCTTGTCTCATTGTCTAAGCGATTCTGGGATACCACTTACACCTTTCATTTTTCGGGCATTGGCAAGGTAATGTTGACACCGTATGACTTCTTAACCATTACTGGCTTAAAATTGGGCAGTGAAAGAATTGAGGTCAATGATTCCATTTCACCAGCAGAGATTAGGAGTTTATTGGGTGTGATCCCTCCATGAGTTAGTGGTAAAAGTGTGACCTTGATGTGGTTATATTCTAATATTGACAAGTGTGAGACTGTGGCAAATGGCACTCGGGTGTTTATGCTCCTTTTCATTGGAACTTTCTTGTGTCCTGACTTAGGGAGCACAATGAGTTTATGTTACTTGGGGAGTTTGAGGGACATCAATTGGATCAAAAATTACGATTGGGGCGTCATGGCTCATGCCACATTATATCTTAGCTTTCTCAACGTAGTCTTTCAAGCTTAGAAGGTGCACCATTTGTTTGGCAGGTGAGATTTAAATTCTTGGTCAGGTGTGTTGATACCATATTTTGTCCACCCTCGATTTGCATGCCAGACCCCGAAAAATTCAAAAACATTATTTTCCCTCCATGGGGCCACGAAAACATCCAGAATGACGTGGCGCAACCCGTTCGAATACCAGAGCACCTAAAGTGCATTTTTCAAGTAAAATGACCAAAATACCCCTAGTCAACCTAGTGTTGACCAAACAAGGTCAAAATCCTCACAAAACAACACTTTTCATAGTTTTATACTAAACTCGAGCTTTTTGGAGATTTTTGGCAACTTTGACCAAGTTTGACCTAGTTGACCCGGAATTGACTCCCAACGGGCCCCAAAAACCCTAATTTTGATCTGGCCGTTAGAACAAGTTGAAACTAATGTCATCACAAAGATTATCAAATTCTCAGTTCAACAACTATTCATGCGTTGAATTCGGAGTTAGAACGACCGAGATATCACGAAAACTGGGATAACACACCGATCGATGCACCTTTAACTTCCGAGAGCCATAACTTTTGATCCGACCAATGGATTTTCAAGTTTCATACCTTTTCAGAAACAAGAAGTCAAGATCTTTTCAAGAGTATCAAGATAAATCCGATCTGTGGCCATTTGAAGGTGGCGGCCTAACAAGGGCCGCCGCCTCGTAAAGCGTGCTTGGGGCTATAAAAGGCCCCAAGCACCCTCCAAACTAAAAAAAAAAAAAAAAAAGACTTCCTAGGTCCTGTGATCTACCTGGATGAATTTTAAGCTCTACTCCTCTCCTCCAAACACAAAAAATATATCAAAGCCTCTTGATTCTTCCTTCTTCACCAAAAATACAAGGTATTATTCTTATACCCAATCTTCTTTTCCTTAGTTCTACACCTTGGATTTGAGGTTTAGAGGTGTGGATGTAGCTTTTTAGCTACTATCCCCACCCCTAACCTTCTAAATCTTTTTCTAGCGTTTATCTTGCTCTTTTTGCCATAATAACATGATTTATTGCTTTATCTAGCATGTTTTTTGCTTTATCTTGCTCCTAGCATGTTCTTGGTTTAGATCCACGTCTTCCATGCTTGTTTATCTGTTATTTTTCTTGATCTACATGCTTTATGTTTTATGCCACGCTTTCCATGCTTAGATCTTCTCTTTCCTATGTTTTTGATGTTTAGATCCACATGCTTCCATGTCTCATACCATGTGTTTGAGCCTAGATCTATCTTTCCCATGTGTTGTTTGGCTAGATCCACATGTTTCTATGCTTGTTTACATGTCTATTTGTCTACCCTACATGCTTTATGCTTTATGCCATGTTTCCCTATGCTTTGTTCCTCTTTTTGTTCTATGTTGATGTTTGGGTCTACATGCCCACATGCTTGATATCATATTTTTGGCTATGCCTTGCTTAGATCTACGTGTTTACATGCATGTTTCTATGCCTATATGTCTAGATCTATGTGTTCACATGTATGCTTGGATTTGTGTTCCTCCATACTTTTATGCCTGAATCCAAATGCTTAGATGTACATCTACATGCCTACATGCATATTTCTATGCTTATATGTGTAGATCGGTGTGTTTACATGCTTAGATCAATGCTTTCTACATGCTTTATGCCATCGTATATGTGCTTGCGTGCTTCACACCATGTTTGTATGCTTAGGCCTAAACCTTGTTTGTCATGCCATGTGTTATTGTAGCCCTTTTGTCATTTTATCGTATTTTCTTATGTTTTGGCCTAATGGTTAGGACCCGATCTAGACCCTATGGTCTTTGTCATTGTCCATACACCAAGGCCCACATAAAAAGGGTTTGGATCACCCCTATTTGCATGTTTATGCTTGCTTTCTTCTATGCTTTAGGCTTGTGTTAGCCTCTCTAGTTTTAGGCTTTGCCATGTTTGGTGTCCAGCGTGAGCTTGACCTTGTGTGGTTATATCCGACGCCAATGAGACCTTGTTTGGACGTAACCATTTGGGAGGCATCTCTGGATGCCGGGTTGCTCTGTGAGTACCCTTCCCTTTTCCACTCCGCGCAATGCTATGCTTACCATGCTTGTTTGTGCCACCCGTTGGCTTTCTATGTATCTTTACATGCTTACTCACATGTCCATGCATGAGTCTTGTTTGCTAGTGTGTCGGCCATGCTTCAACACAATGAAGTTATGGACATTTGATCCAAACCTACATTTGTCCCTCACGGACACCGCCTTTTGTTTGCTTTCTTGCTTGTTTGTCTTCTTGCTTGTTTGCTTGCTTTCTTATTCCTTTGCTTGTCATGTCTATCATGCTTATCTGCTTTATGCCTCTTTCATATGCTCTTTGCATCTTTTCCTTCCATTACTTGTCTACTAGTTTTTTGCCTTTGCCTTTGCATGTACACACATGGAGCGAGGACACATGGAGCTAAGGCACGGTCTCCTAAGTGCAAGCAAAAAAGGGCGCAGATGCAAGCTACTTGATATAAACCAAGCAGCAATGTTCAGTAGTTTTAGGGATCTAGCCTCTCCCATTTGGTTATGTACTCTTTTAAATCTCCTTCCTTCCTCCCTCCTTTCTCTTTTAGATGGGTTGTATGAGGTATATCATGTCATGTACCATTTGTCATCATCTCTAGAGTATGGCAACCCCTATTTACTTTCCTGCACTTATATTTTGGGCCATGCTCTAGGGATGTAGGCATTTACTTTCCTGCTCTGTGTGCTAGCATTATGCATGATGTATGATATATATACTTGTTCGCCCCTTCTGGTGTGATTGTCACAGTCCATGTCATCTAAGGAAAAGCGATACCTAATTTTTGCCATGAAAGTAAGGTGACGTGTCGCCGGATTTTCACCGTGGAAATCTGGTAATTTGCCCGAATGCCTTAGGAAAGTATAGATTGAGACCACACCCATTCAAAAGCCAAACCTCAAAGCCCTAATGCATGCAAAGCCCCAATGCATGCAAAGCCCCGAAAGTCAATGCCAAAATCATGTTTTTTTACTACCAATCTCCAAAAATTAAGGTTTTATTAAAACAAAGGATTGTCCTTGGATAGGCGTTGTGGAGTTCCTAACACCTTTCCCACACGTAACCAAACTTCCAGACTCAAGAATCAAGTTTTTTTACCATCCACATTAGATTAGGAAAAATGCCCCTTTTTCTTAGCCTAGGATCGGTAATAAAATCAACTAGAAATAGTTGACCAATCACACCTTAGAAAAATCCAATGATTGGTGGCGACTTCACTTACCTTTGGTAACTCCCTTAAAATTTGGCCAAGAGTCCTGCCACACTTCCAAAGGTAGACAAACACCTTCCTCCACCAAGAGAGAGAGAGCACCCGAAGCACCGCGCAAACCATATGCACCAATCAATTGAGAAGGGGGCCTCCAACGGGCCTCGCGCATGCGGGAGTGTCGCCACGGCCAGTGGTCGAACGAAGGTCCAACGACAGCGATTTTTCGCTCCGATCAAGGTCGAGTGTCGATAGACTGGCGACTCCACTGGGGATCAATGAGAGTTTAGCCTTTAGAGCTTTTGATAAAACCATAATCTTTGGACATTGGATTTCAAAAAACACAGAAATTGGCATTGGCCTCCAGGGTTTTCCTTTTGAAAAAGGCTTCTACTATATCCTAGTATACTATTTTCAAAAGAGCAAAAAAATCTTTTTCTAAAAAAATCCTTTTCCGAAAGGGTGGCTTTGAGGTATTTTCACATGGGGCTTTACCGCTTTCCTCACATGCTTTATAGATTTCCTTCACATGCAAACATAGGGTAGCAAAACTTAATTTCCACTACACCTTTGTCTACTTTCATGTATATATCTGTTGTGTTTGGAAAAAGTCTTTCCCCTTCATTAAGAATTGCATAACATCTACACCCATTTTGAGCCGAACCCGGGCTCCGCACTGCTGGCGTAGTCACATCTCTTTGGGGATTTCATTGCCCCATTTGCAGATGCCTAGACACAAACATCAGCAGTGTTATCCATAGTTAGATTTGGGGCTGACTTTGTAGGCACTTCTGGGTCTATAGGTGGACAAGAGTAGCTAGGCCCCCTCGATCCTTCCTACCTCACAACTTCCATGAAGGGAGGGGTATGGCGATTGAGTCCCCCTAGGATAGGAACAACCTACTAGTTAAGCTTTTGCATATAGTTGGCCTAGTTATTTCAAACCCGTGAGGACTAGGTTAAACCCAAAACCCATGAGGACTAGGTGAAGCCCAAAGAGTGAACATCCAAGCCTAGGAAAGGATACCCATCTAGGACTAGAGGCCAGGGGAAAGTGTTTTGTAACAAGTGCGCCTTTTTTGCTTGCACTAAAGAAATTGTGCTCTACTCCAGGTTCTTTCTATCCTGTTTGCACATCATCCATGATTAAACCCCTAGGGAAAGCAACCTCGTTGCTTATACATAATAGATCATACCCTATCCTTAAGGGTTACAACCCTACAAGGGCGCTCATGCATACATTAAATCATCCTGTCACCTAATTGTGCAAAGATAAAATTTGTGGCAAGTAGCTGAAACTCTGTTCAGGAGGAAATGCTACCGAAAGGCTATCAAAATTGCCAAAGGTCCTAGATGTCAAGAATCCAAGGGCTCCCCCAAGAGACCCAAAGGTCCAAGAGATCCATGCCGTCCAAGTTGCCAAGAGTTACAAATTGCCAAGATGTCAAAATTGCCAAAGGTCCTAGATGTCAAGAATCCAAGGGCTCTTCCAAGAGATCCATGCTGCCTAAGTTACCAAGAGATCCCAGTGTCCAAGAGCTTCCCCGAGAAGTCCACATTGTCAAAAGTCGAGCTTTTCCTCGTAATTGCATTTCCTTGTATTGTAAAAGGTCCACCGTTGAAGCTGATGAACTCAGCGTTGTAAAAGCAAATCTTGTACAAGCATGTAATCAAAAGAAGGGTCCTTCCCGCATTATTGAGCATATCATGAAAGTTTCAGTTACTTGCCAATCTAGTGTATTAATCTTGCATCGTTATAGAAACTCACATGATAAATACCCGATGAAGGGTGCAAAGCCAAATTTTTCTAAAAATGGTAGGTGCATGTTAAATAACAAGGACATAAACAAATTTGGCTTTGGTGTTGCGTTTCCACATTGTCGAATGCACCCTGTTTCTTTTACCTCCTATTCTTTCTCAGGATCAAAAGGTTGCTAAAAAATGGCTAAAAGGAAACAGTCTAAGCTACCACCACATTATGATCCCATCATCACTAGGTCTCGTGTGAGAGAGATATCTACTAGTGGGCCTTCGACTCCTGAAGTGAGTCTTGCCGAGTTCGCTCAGATGAAAGAGCAAATGTCAGAATTGATGTGCATGGTGAAATAGCTAGTTATAAAGGGAGGACAAAACTCTTCCGGTCATAGCCAAGGAGGTCCCCGAACCAAGAATGAAAATCAGCCCCCACCAGAATAAGATCAGGACCAAAACATGCCGCAATAAGGAAATAACCAAGAAACAGATCCTTCTAAGGATAAGAACCCCGAATCTGGGATTGGCTAGGTCAAGAGCCAAGTGGAAACTCTGGCCGAAAAGCTTTGAATCATAGAGGGCTCCAGCGCCCATGGAAGCGTTGATCTAGACAGTCTAACCAACTTCCCACAGGTCGTTATGCCTCCCAAGTTCAAGGCACCAGAGTTCGTCAAGTATGATGGTACAGGAGACCTTTGTGCCCACTTGCGCATGTTTTGTAGGAAAATGGCTCCTTATGGGGATAATCACCCTCTGCTTTGCCAGATTTTCCCTGATAGTTTGACCAGCCCTGCGGCCACTTGGTATGCGAGATTGGAAAAAACCTCTAGCTTAAGGGAAATGGCCAACTCTTTCCTAGAATACTACAAGTTCAACACTGAGATAGCTCTTGACTGCACGGTTCTTATGAGAACAAAGATGAAGAGTGGGGAATCTTTCCAAGAATATGCCCAGAGGTGGCGTAAGCTAGCTGCATAAGTGCAACCCCCTATGATGGAAAATGAGATGATTAAATGGTTCAATGACAACCTCAAGCCTCTTTACTATGAGAAGATGATCAGCACCCAAATCACTCATTTTGCTAGCCTCATCCCTATTGGGGAACGTATTAACAAGGGTATTAGGAGCAAAAAGATCATGGATCCCGAGTCTTTGAGTTCCATGGTTGAACAACAAGTCAAGAAAATGACTGGCCACAAGACTAAGGAAGTTGATGTGCACATGGTTAACAATGCATCAGAAAGGCCTAGAGGTATTACTTCTGCTTATGCAACCCTAGCTGCTAGGCCTTATCAGCAACAGGTTTACTTAAGCACCTAACCGAGCCTTTAATTAGAGAGGGAGGCCAGACCCACCTCATCTTTTGAGGAGGGAAAACCGGAAGTACACTCCATTACACATTCCCATGGCAGATCTCTATGCTTACCTTCTGGAAAGGAAGTTAGTGACCCTGATGCTTTCCAAGCCTAGGAAAGGCCCTCCATCACCTGGTTTTGATCTGTCCAAGAAGTGTGGACACCATTTTAGGGCCGAGGGGCATACTCTGGAAGAATGTTACCTTTGAGGGACCGTGTCCAAGATCTCATAGACAACAAGTTGATACAATTCGATAATGCAGCTGCTCCGAATATCATCACTAGTCCTTTGCCTCCCCATTAGGAAGGGAATGTGAATGCCATCATCACAGTGGAAGAAAGGGTGCAAGATTTCTCCTCACTGTCATTCCTATGGAAGGCTATGCTCCGAGCCTTGGTCCAAGAGAGTCACCTTGATCTTAAGGATATAGGAATCCCAGGATTTGATTGGGGAATCTGCTCATTCTATGACAGTGAAAACAGGCATGCCCTATTTGATTATAAAGTGCTCTGAGCATAGGTTCAGAGTCTAGCCAACCATGGTATTATCTAGATTGAAAGAGAGGTTATACAAAGAGGTGATTGCATGGTAGCCAGTCTATGTCCTCCAGCTGCCCAGCTGCAATGCTATATTAGTGGGGTTAAGGAAAGATTGGGACGAATATTTACTGAAACGCCTTAGTAAGGTTACTTTAGTGCCTCCCTCTTCAGTAGTCATTAAGGAGATCATAGAATCACCTACGGATTTAGGGTTATCAGATTCAAGAAAAGGATAAGCCCCGCCAGCCATCGAGGGATTCACTCCTCTAGTTCTTGCATTGCTCGCAGTCGCAGGGCCAACTTCATCATCAGTTCAGGAGGGAACTACCACTGTTCCCGCTATCCGAGGGTTCGATCCTCTTATTATGCCAAAGCCTGCCTCAGGAATCTCTGGGGTATCCGACTCAAAGGCCCTTGAAGCTATTCTACCAAGTCCGGTGGTCATTGATTCAAAGACGTTCTCCATAGCGCCCAATTTGCAAACTTATTCTCTAAACCCACAATCCAGGATCTTAGCTAAACACACTTTGCCTCTATGCCTAGAAGGGCTAGCACCCTTCGATCAAGCTCTGCCCTAAGAGTAGCAAGCTCACTCTCATGTACACCACTCATCTCCTCAATATCCTCCATAAGGGTATCAACCAGCCCCCGGCAGTAGTCTCTATCCCAAACAACCTCCCTCAGATCCATAAGGGCCCTCTCAACCTTGATCTCAAACTCTAGAGTATAGCCTCTCAAAACATCAACCGGAAGTGGTAGCTCAACTGAGATTGGTGATGATAAGTCAAACATAAAGTTGGGATCTCTATTGTCTTGCCATACTCTAAACTCAGCAGAAAACCACTCCTAGTCATCCCTAGAACAAAGGGGGAAGTCAATGCTTCGAATTGCGCACCTACTAGAACTCAGAGGCATGCTCTATCACTGCTACATCAATATCCACAAGCCCGTACTTGGAAGTGACAACAGAAAGATCGCTAAGTCGGGGGTTATGCTAGATACCCACGAACTACCGCATGGCCATACCCAGAAAGTACCCCGTGCACCCCCAAATACCCACTAGGGGAATGCCAAGTAAACCAATGCAATGGGTCCGCCCCTGCCATCTAGTGATACCCCACTTGACTCCCCAGGCCCAATCAGCGGGACTCAGGCTACACAAGTACCTCAGCTAACCCTCAGTATCCCCAGAAAAAGGAAGGTCAAGAACTACAATAGCTTAGACTCTATTCCTACTCACAAAACCCACAGGCTAATCCCTAGCAATAACACTCAGGTGGCTACAGAACCACAGCTGTATGATGTATCTATAGTTCTTTACAAATTAACCAAGTTCTAAGCATTGGAGTAGATCCCAAAGAGATCTCACTTCCTCATTAATTTATCTTGATCGAGATTTTTTGGCCCAACTTTAATTATCCATGTTCTGTCGTGGAAGCAACCCCATTTACACCTTGAATTGGTCAAAATATGCAGATAGAAAATTCAAAGTCAATTCCAATATATTAAACAAACACTAAGCATTCCCATCCGCATCATCAAAGTGAAAGCCTATTTTTCCAGGAAATGCAGAGAGGGCATAATAATAATAAAAAGCAGCCGAAGCAAAGGAATTTATTTGATTCCAGGTCGATGGGTGAGGTAGAAGAACAACTTAAGGATTTTATTAAAGTATTCAGCCCTTGTTCTTAAAGGAAAGTAAACGGACCATAGCATGATAGCAAAAAGAAAGCTAAGCATGTAGAGAGAGTGGAGCAACAGGTAGATAAAATTAATGGTTACACCTGAATTCTAGAATGGAGCTCCTAATGAAAATAAAATGCGTTCTTGAGTCACTTTTCTCAGTCTTTATGGACTTGGAACTCTTGATTTTTTTTGGTTAGATGAACAACTCCTTGCATAATATGAATTTCAAATATTCATGATCCAGATACGTTGAATTACTTATCCCTTGCTTTACCAGTGAACTTTCTCTCTCTCTAGGAATTGTGAAAGACATCAACTAAAAATATTATTGTTATTGTTTTGATTCATATTTCCCAAAAAGTAGATTCTACTCTATTTTTAATAAATTAGATACATGCATTAAGATATCAAGGTTATTTATTTTAGGGCAACAAATGTGCTTAAATTAGAGAGATAGAGCAAATGCATGTGTATCTCAAAAACTCGAGTTTAAGATACCTTACTCAAATCTAATAGACTACATCGGATCATATGATAAAAAAGCTATTCAAAAACAAGTTCTAGTCTATTTCATTTTTATAAGAGAATTGTTATGTTCACATCATTTTTACAACACTTTCACAATAAATGTTATGTGGCAAATTGTTATTGGTTGTTACAGGTGGGCAAAAAAGTAATTTAAGTCATGATTCAAGATTAAACTAATAACAACTTTTCACCAATGATTTTTTGTGAAAATGTTGTAGACGTATCACTTCTTTTTTTAACCACCTTATAACTGAATATTTGAATTGCTTAATTTTTATTGGATGCACGCTAAGTTAATAAAATTTGTAATATCTATACCATTACCTTTTTTTTATAAATTAAAAAGAAGTATTTATTCCGGCCGGGCATCAAGATAGAGAGATCTTGACCCAAATGCAAAAATCCAAGGTGAAAATGGGCTGAGTTCCTTTTTTTTTTTTTTTTTTTCTTTTTTTCTTTTTTTTTTTTCATAAGTAGGCCGAGTTCTATTTGTTAAAAATAAAGGGAGGCAGTTCAGCAAAAAATAAAAAATAAATAACAAAGGGAGGTAAGGTAATCATTTTTTTTTTTTATAAAAGGGAGGTAAGGTAACGAGTCATGAGCAATCCAAACAGGGCCGTATTGATTGGGCCTTTGTCATTCTGGGTTTTAAATGTTGGGTTGGTTTGTTTGTTTTTTATTTTGGTGAGAAGAATTGAAATGTGACCTTAAACTAATAAACTTATGTTGATTTTGAATTCAGTGCCTTGATTTATTCGCAAAGAGAGGATAGTATATGACCAAAATCTCCATTAACATGTCCAAAAATGTTTTTATTTTTATTTTTATTTTTATTATTATTTTTTTTTATGATCTATTTGGCGTATTCAATTGAGAATCGTGGTTTCATAGATGCTCAAAACATTCATTTATTTATTAAAAAAAAGTATTTCTTGATGTAAAAATTATGTCAAAATACTTTTAATCCTATAATTTTTTTTAAATTTAACTTTCGTCTCTAACATTGAGAAATTTACAATTTGGTTGTTTTTTTTATTTAATAAAAGATGTATCTCTTGGTGTGAAATTAGGTCAAAATAGTTTTAGTCTTAGAATTTGCCTCAAATTTAATTTTCATCTCTAAAATATAAAATTTTACGATTTTGACAGTAAATTATATATTGCTACTAACTATATAAAAAGAGCCAATGGCTCTAACTAAGTTCTTTTGGTATATTTAAACTTTTTTTCTTTTGTAACAAGCCAAAATTGAGTTTGGGTGAGAAAGAAAAATTTTTAATATTAAAAAATGTTATGTCTACAATATTTTTATAATAAATTTTAAGTAGCAAATTATTATTGCTAATATTAATGGAGAAAAAATCATTTCAGTAGTGGGTTCAAATTAGAATTATTAATAACTTACCATAAAAAATTTGTCGTAAAAGTATTATAAAAATGTTAATAATGTAAAATTGATAACATTAACTACCAAACGAACCTTTAATAACCAACCCAGCAGATTAATCTACTTCTACAGTGAAAATTTGGTTTGGTCAATTGGTGAGCAAAACTCACGGTTTTTTTATTTTGCCTTTTTTTTTCTTGTCACTCCATTTTGGTTTGTGCTCTTTTTTTCTTTAAAATATTTATATGAGTTGGCATGGTATTATTATAGTGACTACAAATTTCACAATATTTTCATAATTATTGAGGCGTCAATTTCTTATAAGTCAAAACAAAATAATAAAATATGAACTGTAACCAACCACAACTGGAAATAAATGTTTTGTGAAAATGTTATAACACTTGTTGCTATCACAATATTTTTACAATTGTTGAGATATTAGTTTCTTATAAATAAATAAATAAAATTAAGTCCATAACATTTTCACATTAAATTCATAACAAATCATAGGTGGTAAGCTATTATTGATGAATAAAAAATTAATATCAGTTGTGAGTCCATTTTAAAACCAATAATAACTTGCCATCTAGAATTTGTTATGAAAATATCATGGAAATAACATTTCTATAAAATAAATAATACAATATCAAATTGAAACTTACCATGACTGAAAATAAAGGTATTGTGAAAATATTGTGACATTTTGCTGTGTTCATAGACTTCTTTTTTGGTTTGGTCAAATTTGATCATAATTTTTTTCTGTTGGTTTTTTGTTTGTTGTTTTTTTTTTTAATGCATAGATTAAAGTGGTTGTCCCAATTAAAAACCAATAACAATTTGCTATCTATAAATTATTGTGAAAATATTATTGTAAGGACTCAATCCAATTTGAATTGAGTGTTGGGTTTTCAGCCCAACAAGCCCAAACAATACATTTATAGAGAGTGGGCTGACAGACTTAGATGCTGGCCGTTGATCACCATGCCCAAACTTATCTTAGAAAATGGCTAAGTGTTTTCTTACAAATGGGGGAACGCTCCTCGGACTGTGGCCGAGGAGGCTTCAAGGTTCTCCTTCTCTTCTTCTTTCCCCCCCCCCCTCTTTTGGTTTTACTGGCTCTTCTTTTATAGTTTCCATCTTCCTATCTCCTGCTTCCATCTGTTGATTGTCTATTCGCTTTTCTTCTGGTTGTCCGTCCCATCGGAGGCCTTATCGGCACTCAAGTGGCTCACTCTAACCAACGTTCTCCTGCCAAGGGGTTACCTCCCCATTAATGCGGCCAGGGGGGTTGGTTGAGTGCATTCAATGTGATGGTGACAGCTTACTTTGGGGTTAACCTCCCCCCAAAATCACCTTTGTCAGGCCGAGGACAAGGTATCCTCGGCGTGGATCCAGGAGAATAGGCTTCCCCCCTTCCCCTCAGAAATAGCTTGCGCTCCTCGGCATGGGCCTTGGGCCCGCTATATGATGGGCTGAGGCTATCAGGCCCACGGACCCCACAATAGCCCCTCAAAACTCTGCTGCACGTTCCCTCGAACGGGGAGGAGGGTTTTGATACACGCGGATCCATTGGACGAATGGCCTCACTTTAGTTTATGCTGATACTGGCGGCTTCTTGACTGTCCGATGCGCGTTTTTAGCGTTCCGAGAATTAATGGGTGCCCACATTAAATTTTTGACGGCACCACATTTCCCACTTTCGGCGGCATGATCTTCTGCCTTTATGAGTAAGCGGTTTCATTTGGGGAAATTAAGGGAGAGTATAAATACCTGTTTGACTTGCCTGGTTTCATCATTTTCGCGCTTATCATTATTGATGCATATAGTTTGAACTTGGTTCGACTGGCACACTGTCTGAAGAATATCGTCGTACCTCTGTAAGTTTTCTTTTTCTAGTGACCCCAAATTTTCTTGATTTCACTCTTCCTTTTCTTTTTTAGAGCTTTTAGTTGCCTTTGGGAAATGGGTAAGTTTAGAGAGTTGGTCGAGTCCGATGAGATAATGAACAAATTCATTGTTGACTACGGAATACCCGATAATGTGAACTTGAAATACTGCGAAGAAGGAGAGTGGTACCTTAAGAGGAGAGAGGGTGAGGTCGTAATTCCAATAGTTGCTTTTGTAGAAGGAGGGATGAGAATCCCTATGAGGCCGGTGACCCTTAATTACCTTAGGCATTTCCGCCTGGCTCCCACTCAGTGTGCTGCGAATGTGTTTAGGATACTAGGGTGTGTAGATACCCTGAATGAGAAAATGGGGCTGAGACTGACTCACCATGATGTGAATTGGTGTTATAACCTTCATCACCTGAGGGGTAAGACATATTATATGAAGACAAGGGACGATAGGGTTCGTCTTATCCAGTGTCTTCCTGATTCCAATAAGGGGTTAAACCAAGACTTCCTCATAGTGTCGGGAGAATGGCACGACGGCTTTCATTGCCCAACCGTAGAGGGGAAGCCAGGTAGGGCGTCCGAAGTACCAGATAATTTAGGTTTCAGTGCCTTTATGTTTTATATCTGTATACTCAATTCGGTTGACTAACCATAGGAGTTTTGATTTTCTTTTCGCAGATCCGCACGCCTTTGCACGTCATTTCCACCTAGTTAATAAGGCGGATTTGGAAACCGTTCTCAGGTCGGACCTCTTCTTGAACGAACCTGACAACCAGGTCAGAGCTGCTCATAAAATCCTCGGGTGTGACCCAGCTCAGACGTCATTCCCTGTTCCGCAGCACGTAATTAGAGCTCGTGATCCTCGGCTTACGCAGATTACCGTGGTGGAGAGCGGCTTTTCTTTTACTGGGGGGTCTTACATACCTGAAGGTATTCCGCTATCAGGTCCTTCTTCATCCCGGCCAGTAACGGTGGCCGAGAAAGGTCCATCTAAGAAAGTAAGGGAGGTGGTTGAATTGAGTTCCTCCGAGGACGAGTATAGTGTATTTGACTTAGCTGATCAGCCCGAGGATCCTCCCGGTGACCTAGGGGATCCTCACTTATCTGAAGCCGACCTTCAGTCTTTAAGAGTTGGCACCCAGGCCGAGATGGGTTTAAAGAGGCAGCCCCAGACCAATCTTCTTGACCTGCTCGAAGGCGGTTCCAAGAAGGATGTACTAGGGGAGTTACAATCCCAGCCCCCAGCACCTCAGTCCCAGATTCCACTCATGCAAACCAGGTCATCCTCCACCCCTATAATAGCTGCCCCTTCTACTGAGTCTCCTGATCCGAAAAGGAAAAGACTTTCTAAGGGTAAGGATCTAATGGATGGGAGCAAATCTCAGTCTTCACCCAAGGAGGGTAAGACTCGTAGACCCCCAAAGCAGTTGAAGCTCGGTGATCAAAAGAAAGACAAGAAGGTCATCCAGCAGTCCCAGGTTCAAGCATGGCTGCCTGCTGCCATGCTCCATGACCAGCCCTTAATGGACAACGCGTCAATACGAGAGTCTCAAGGAGACGAGGGGGCTCTCGTAGCCGAGGCCCTAGAGAAATCTCTTCTTCTTCCTGTTGATATGGCTGAGTTAGAGAAGATGAGTGGGGTAGAGGTTGTCCTCGACCTTAAGAAATATCTAGGCATGGTAGGTCCTTTGGCAACCATTCTTTTTACTAGAAATTTTTGTTGCTTAGTACTTTTCTTTCTCTTTATAAAGCTGCTTGTTTTTGCTGGCAGGCTATCCAGGCCCTTTTTAGGTTGGGCAAAGAGGTTGACGACCATAGTCAGGCCTTAGCGCAAGAGCGCAATAAATTCCTAGAAGCGGCTAAAACTCTTAAGAGATCTGAGGCCGACCTGAAAAAGGCGACCGAGGATCTGGCGGAAATGGCGAAGGCCAGGGATACTGCTGTTTCTGACCTAGCCGTGGTCAGGAAGCAAGCTGAGGATCAAACTGTCCACTTGCAAGAGGTTGAAAGTCAATTACAGAAGGCCAAAGAGGACATTTCCTGCATGAGGGGAAGTTTGACCAAAGCAATCCACGATAAAGGTGTTGCCGAGTATGCCAGAGACGAGGCTATGAGAGCCAAAGACGAGGCAATTTTTGCTAAAACGGACGTTGAGCGCTCTGTGGAAGAGGCAAAAGAAGAGGCTTTCACAGAAGGGGTGGCTAAGACTGAAGCCACCCTTCAGGCTCAAGTTCCTGCTGTGTGCAGGCATTATTGCTCTCAAACTTGGCATGAAGCCCTCAACCAAGCAGGGATTGATGCTTCGTCTGATCTTAGAAGGGAAGACAGGGTATATTACCCTACTGCCATTTGCGAGATTGTGCCTGCTGCTCCTGAGGAGGAGTCTTCCTTACCATTGGTTGAAAGTCAAGACAAGACCGCCGAGGATGCTCCGTTAACTGGTCAACCATCCGAGGAGGTCGAGCCCCAGATAGCGTTGGGGGAAGTCGTAACCGAGGGTCAGGAAAGACCTCAAGACGTGGCCAGTCCTCCGATGGACTTTCAGAGATCTAGCTCTTGAGCTTTGACCCTAGCCTCTTGATTTACCTACCGAGTTGAAGGAACCAGTATACGGCCTAGGATAGCTTTGTTTATTTTTTTCTTTGATATTATCTTGTTTCCTGCCTTAGTGGCATTGTAAGGGAGTCGTGTACTTTCTTTTTGAATCGAATATTTGAGATTTTGCTTTCATTTAATGATACTTTATTTTGTTTGCTTTGCTATTGTATTCTACTCAATGTTTGTATTCCATTCTGGAGTTGGCACCATGGGACCGTCTATTATCATCCAAATATAAATCGAAAGGTTGTATTATAGCCTGATATTGAGTAACGCTTTGGCTTTTCTCAGAGCAGTTATTTTCTTTATGGGTTCGAGTCCGAAGACCATATACTACCCTGGTAATACACAATACTTATTTAGTTTTCCATAGGTTTGGGTCCGAGGACCATGCAATACCTTGGTTCTGTCTAGTACCCATGTATAATGGTGTGTGTAGTTTTACCATAGGTTTGGGTCCGAGGACCATGCAATACCTTGGCTCTGTCTATCACTTCAATTTTTTTTGTAAATATTAGACATAATTGGTGTGTGTAGTTTTACCATAGGTTTGGGTCCGAGGACCATGCAATACCTTGGTTCTGTCTACCACTTCAATTTTTTGTAAATATAAGACATAATCAGTGTGTGTAGTTTTACCATAGGTTTGGGTCCGAGGACCATGCAATACCTTGGTTCTGTCTACCACTTCAATTTTTTCTGTAAGTATCTAGTTTCACCATAGGTTTGGGTCCGAGGACCATGCAATACCTTGGTTCTGTCTAGTACCCAGGTATAATGGTGTGTGTAGTTTTACCATAGGTTTGGGTCCGAGGACCATGCAATACCTTGGCTCTGTCTACCACTTCAATTTTTTTGTAAATATTAGACATAATCAGTGTGTGTAGTTTTACCATAGGTTTGGGTTCGAGGACCATGCAATACCTTGGTTCTGTCTACCACTTCAATTTTTTTGTAAATATTGGACATAATCAGTGTGTGTAGTTTTACCATAGGTTTGGGTCCAAGGACCATGCAATACCTTGGTTCTGTCTACCACTTCAATTTTTTTTTGTAAATATTAGACATAATTGGTGTGTGTAGTTTTACCATAGGTTTGGGTCCGAGGACCATGCAATACCTTGGTTCTGTCTACCACTTCAATTTTTTGTAAATATAAGACATAATCGGTGTGTGTAATTTTACCATAGGTTTGGGTCCGAGGACCATGCAATACCTTGGTTCTGTCTACCACTTCAATTTTTTGTAAATATAAGACATAATCGGTGTGTGTAGTTTTACCATAGGTTTGGGTCCGAGGACCATGCAATACCTTGGTTCTGTCTACCACTTCAATTTTTTCTGTAAGTATCTAGTTTCACCATAGGTTTGGGTCCGAGGACCATGCAATACCTTGGTTCTGTCTAGTACCCAGGTATAATGGTGTGTGTAGTTTTACCTTAGGTTTGGGTCCGAGGACCATGCAATACCTTGGCTCTGTCTACCACTTCAATTTTTTCTGTAAGTACAGGTTTGTCCTCAGATCGCTTTACTGGATATGATTATTCTTTGCGTCAGATTACAATCTTTACACGTGGCATTGATCTCACCTCTAACTTGAGGCCCCATCTTTTTTATTTAAGAAACGCCCCCCGTCTGTTCGTGTTCCGTGCTCAACGCTCCGATGCGCGAAACGCGCCTTCATTAATGCCCTCGTAAATTGACACGAGTCCAACCGTCCGTGGCCTCCTTGGAAATTGGGGATTTCATTACTGATCCGGCTGATAATACCCTTTTCGAATTCTGCATGAATTAATTCTCACCAAACTCCCATCCCCTATATAAAGTAAGTAGATGGTTACCCCACAACCCATGAACCTCTCAACACAAATAGAGCAAAACACCTTTTTCCAACTTCACATGCCCTTTTAACAACCCCGCCGGAATTGTCGCCGGGGCTAGAAAGAACCGGTATGGCCGCAGCCCCCACTGGGCTTTCGGTGCGGCAGAGTTTAGGCGTAATCCTGATGGTGCCCTTCGAGGTATCCCAGAGGGGTGTTGTTAGAGAACCTCACGTCTTTCCTCGGAGCACACCTCCGACGAGGAAGGCGCATGAATTCACCTCATGGGCGGTGCTCGAGTGTTGCCGTCTCCAATGGCCAACACTCGAGAGGAATGGAGAGAATCGAGGGAACATCATGGGGGAGGGTACCCCCGAGCCCCTGCGTCTGCTCCTCTCTTTGTTCCAGCTTTGCCCAGCCGAGGAGGGAGTGGTTGGGGACCTGAGGACATGTTTGTCCTTCACCTCCTCCACCGTGTGTCAAGCTCTCCCATTCTTTTGATGCCAATAAAGGCACGAGTTGACACTTCCCTCCGGCTAGTTTTCCCTTGGGGCGGCTTCACCTGGGCCTCTGATTGTAGGAGTAGCTAGGACTAGCAGGTGGCTATTAGCTAGTAAATTTACTTGTAAAATAGGCCTACCTGAGCCTCTGATTGTAATATGTAATTTTTCTATGTTTGAATTAATAATATCAAGATCTTTTGTTTCTCTCTTTCGTTTCTTTTTTTTTTTTTTTTTTTTTTACAATAAATACTTAGAATTTAGAACTCTTATCTTATTCAATCTTCTGCAAAACAAATACTTATAACTTGGACCATTATCTTTTTCAATCTACCGTAAAACAAACACTTAGAACTTTAGAACTTTATCTTATTCAATCTACTGTAAAACAAATACTTAGAACTTGGAACATTTACCTGGTGCACCGGCCAGCACCCTAATCCTTCCCACAGACGGCGCCAATTGTAAGGACTCAATCCAATTTGAATTGAGTGTTGGGTTTTCAGCCCAACAAGCCCAAACAATACATTTATAGAGAGTGGGCTGACAGGCTTAGATGCTGGCCGTTGATCACCATGCCCAAACTTATCTTAGAAAATAGCTAAGTGTTTTCTTACAAATGGGAGAACGCTCCTCGGACTGTGGCCGAGGAGGCTTCAAGGTTCTCCTTCTCTTCTTCTTTTTTCCTCCCCCCCCCTCTTTTGGTTTTACTGGCTCTTCTTTTATAGTTTCCATCTTCCTATCTCCTGCTTCCATCTGTTGATTGTCTATTCGCTTTTCTTCTGGTTGTCCGTCCCATCGGAGGCCTTATCGGCACTCAAGTGGCTCACTCTAACCAACATTCTCCTGCCAAGGGGTTACCTCCCCATTAATGCGGCCAGGGGGGTTGGTTGAGTGCATTCAATGTGATGGTGACAGCTTACTTTGGGGTTAACCTCCCCCCAAAATCACCTTTGTCAGGCCGAGGACAAGGTATCCTCGGCGTGGATCCAGGAGAATAGGCTTCCCCCCTTCCCCTCAGAAATAGCTTGCGCTCCTCGGCATGGGCCTTGGGCCCGCTATATGATGGGCTGAGGCTATCAGGCCCACGGACCCCACAATTATAAATGTAGCATTACTCTAAAATAAAACAATACTAAGAGTATTGGTTTAAGAACTATTTTTAGAAATATTTTTACAGGAAAATGACAAAGCAATTAATTTTGTTGACAACTTTTTATATTTCCTATAAAAGTGATGTCAAAATTTTTCTAATATGATTTATTAACAATTGCCCTAAGGGCATCTCTTAACATGACCCAATAATAAAAATTCATAACAGAGCTCACCATAGCTAAAATAAAGGTATTGTGAAAATATAGTAACATTTATTGTGTTCCTTACTTTTTTTTTTTTTTGGTTTAGTCAATTTATTAAGCCAAAATTCATAATTTTATGGACAATTTTCTTGGGCTGACCTTTTTTTAACACATTGTTTAAAGTAAAAAACACATAGTTTTACCAACAACAAAAAAATAGAAAAAGTATTTTCCCCCCTTATGTTTGGGGTAGTTTCATTCCCCTCTCCTAAACTTTAAAATTGAATAATTTCCTCATTTATATCTTGTAAACAAGCATATAGTCCCTACTGTTACCCTCTTAGTTAAACCCTAACAAAATCTTATGATTCTTAGAATAGTTCATTGTGCAATATCTAAAATGGCTCACTAAATTTTAATGTCCCAAAAATTTTCTTTGGGTATTTTGATTTTTATGTGTTAGTCATACTTAGAAAATAAAAATAGTAATGTATGGTATTCTAATTGTTACCTAGAAAACACTAATTTATTAAAGATTTAAATCTTTTAGATTTATAATTTTATCTAATAGAAACTTCAATGATATATACCTATTGTTATCTTGTTCTTTTTTCATTTGTTTTCTTTCTTAAAAAGGTGTTCATTAAAAATTAAGTAAGCTAAATATCGTAGTTAGGCTCATAAAATAAGATGATAAAGAAGAAAATATGAATAACAAAATATTCATTACAAATGGTTGTAGGTATTTAATTTGACGAAGAGTTTCAATTATAGCATATGTCATTATTTATTGCAAAAATTTAAATATTGTGACAATGTTTTATCAAAACTTAGTTGTTTATTATTGGAAGATGACGACATTCGTTATCATTCTTAGTAGAATTTTTTCGTGAGTAGATACTGCCTTTCGTAAATAGGTTCTAAGAAATTATCATAGTAAATAGCGGCTTTAGGAATTTTTATTAGGATGGTACTAAAAAATTTAAATTATATAAAATTTAATAAATCGATAAATTGAATATTTGCTACAAGTGAGTCGAGTCACTAAAGAGAGTAAAATTGTTGCGACTGCAAAGCCAAAAAGAATATAATTGTCATCACCATCAAGGAGAACTCACAATTGCAATATTTTTCTTGGTACCAATTTTTAGGGAAAAATGAAACTAGACATTATTTTTATTGAATAGGTTGAATGAGCTTTAAATTTGAATATTTAGCGATTTTTATCTTTTTGTTTTATAATATGCTTTTTGTTGAATAATTTGACCACTTAATGTAGTTTGGTATTGTCTTGTTTTTGTTTGATTTATGTTTGTTGTTATTTGGGCTAATATTTATTGTTGTTATTTAAGCTTTTTCTTTTTAATTTTATAAAAGGGATTAAGGATTATTTTTGGGGGGCATAATTAATTTTGGAGTAACACTACGTCTGCAACATTTTTACAATAAATTTTATGCAAAAAGCTGTTATTAGTGATAAAAAAAAAATAATATCATTATTGGGCTCAAATTAGAATTAGTAACAACTTACCACATTAGATTTGTTGTGAAAATGTTATAAATGTAGTATTATTTTTTTTTTATTGAACCCAACCTTTTGTAATTCTCAAGTCAGGATGTTCAACATTTTTATTAGATTGGTTACAATAGGTTAATTTAATATGTAATAATTGGCAAGTGTATATATGCCTTTTTTTGCAAGTTAGGGTGGTCCTGTGACCACCCTAGCTTGCATGTGGAGCCACTAGTGCATATGTTAAAAAACTATTCTAAATTTAAATACATGATTTCATACTACTCAAAAAAAAAAAAAAATTCTATTTTAAATTTTCTAAGGTAGCACTTGTAACCCAAACTAGTTTTGATATAATACAATCAAATCATGGAGTTTGCTCCATCATAAGTCAACATATCAATGGTCTTCTTTTATTTATTTATTATTTATAACTCTTTTATTCAATAATAAAAACCTTTATCATTTCAACTAATTAGAAACTACATAATCAATATAAATAAAAGAAAAATTTATATCCATTTGTTATATTAAATTTAGTTTAGGCCACATCAGAGAAAAAAATTGCTAGTAAATCTATAAGGGTATTTCAGTCAAAATATTATTTAAACATTTTATCCTTTATGAAAAATACAACATTTCCTTATAGGATAATCCCCAATTGCCACGTGGATATTACGTTAGCTTCTGACTTCAAAAAATAATCAATCATGAGCAAATTCATGCTCTGAGCGCTAAAATTTCCTCCACAAAATTACGCACACTCAGAGACAGATACAGATTGAGCAGATTCCTCTTTCTCTCTCTAAAAAGTTCCAAGTTTACAGGGCTCCAACGTGTGCTTTTGTTGTCCTCAATTTCTCACCCTTTGCTTTTGTTTTTGTTTTCGTGGTTGTCACTTTTTTGAGTTGTCTAAATATATAGCCAAAGCTTTAATCTTTTTCTTGGTGTTCTTTGAAATATCTGCAATTTCTGTACTTGGGTTTGTCAGCAAAACAACCAAATGCAATTTAACTTGTTCAAGTTGGGAGTACTTGCTTCATGAACCTAAGCACTATGTTGGACTCAGTTGCTTGTTACCATAACTCTAAGGTAGTATTCCTTCACCAAGAGTTTTAGTTCATTGTTTGGTTCAGTACTTCAGTTCCTGTTTTTTACAAATTATTCTGATTTTTTTGGCTAATCCAGTTGGTTTTTATTATTATTTATTTTAATGCAATAATGGGTGTTTGCTTTTTTTGGAACTTGGTTGTTTCATGGTGGTTTTATTGAATTTAGGATTGTTGACTTTGTTCACTTAAATAAACAATAAGTAAAGGAAAAAAAAAAAAACAGAAAATTTTCACTTCAATGTTAGTTAACTTGATTTGGGTTTTCTTGATGAAATGATATCTGAGTCTTTTGTTTGTATGCAATTTGGTGTGTGGTCAAGGTGTATGCATTGGTTAACCATCAATGATATTTGGAGGTTAGCTTTTTTTGCAACTGCCCAACAAGCACGTTTAGTTTAAACTTTTTTTACTTAATTTAATTGGAAATCTCATTGATATTAAAAATTAGATGTTGCAAATAGAATTGAAGTGCCAAATTATAGGGTGGAGTATTTAGTATTTGTGTAATAATATTAATACATCTTCTATCATACACTGAATACCTGTAAAACTTCTTCAAGCTATGTTATTTTTGTTTTGTTTGGTGTTAAGTTTCCCACGTTCCCCAAATTTCCACTCAAACTTAGTTTCCCAACAGAACTAGAGCACTAATGTGACCACAGATTAATAATCATTGCCCTGAATAATTTTTTGAAATCATTAATTTATCATCCTATTTTATATGCAATTTGGAATTGGAGAGAACTCCATTTTCATCATTTCTCTGCCACCCCCCCCCCCCCCCCCTCCCCCAAAGAGAAGTTGGATAGTTTTAGATCTTTGTTAAAATAAAAATCTTTGAATGGCAAATATCAAGTTAGATAACTCCCTGCTCCAGTGTCCTTGACATGCTCGTGAATTTTATCTGGGAAATTTCTCTAGAGTAATTGGCACGTCAACGACATGATGATATTCACTTTCTTAATTCAGGTGCCCAATTAACTCTTTAATGTGTGTGATTATTCATGTATGTCCAACCTTAGTTCAACTATTTGTGTGTGCTTGATTATTAAATGTGTATTATTGTGCATTGACTTGAACTTTGAATTCTTAAAGGTAAAATCATGGTGGTAACACTAATCTATTTCAATTGTTTGTCATCTTCCAGGGATACAACATAATCAAACAAAAGAGCCCAATCCGGGCTTACTCTCATGCTATTTCACGACTTGGTGAACAATATGTTCATATATCTTCTTCCTATAACCGGAAAGTATGTCTTCCATCATCTGCCATCAGTTATGGGATTATTCATAGATCTTTTGTTTCAGGATATATCTTTGAGGGCACACCTTCGTTGATTTCCTCGGTATCTAATTATGGAGGATTCTGTTTTTCTAACCATAGACTAGGCCCTTGCAAAAGATCACGGGTGTATGCAGCACTTGATGTTGCCAGTGCTGTTGATGTCATTAATGATCTAGGTTTGGATACTCTGACATTCTTAGGTGTGACTGTCTTGGTTGTTCCGGCCTTCAAGACCATTAAAGCTAGCCCTGTAAGTGTAACATATGCATTTTGATCTTTTTCCTTTATCACTTTCTCTCTCACACACATGCACACAAATGCAAGAATATATATTCTTTAGATTTAAGTTAGATTTGTCCCTGCGCTTTTCTCAAAAGGTGTGACAATGTAAGGACAATCATTGAAAAGAAAATCCAAACACACCACACAAACGGATGAATGTTTTCAATCTTAATTATGAGCAAAATAGACATTATAATTATGGTAACTAAATTATACAACAAAATCTACATGGATGAACGTTTTCAATCTTAATTATGAGCAAAATAGACATTATAATTATGGTAACTAAATTATACAACAAAATCTACATGATTGATATTGTCCATTTGAATTTCAGTTCTTTTTGTCAATTTTTTTATTTGTAATGATCAGCAAGACATCTAACTTGATTTTACTTAGTTAGATTTTACAATGATATATTTGTGCTTATTATTTTGTTGAAAATTTAATAATTCTGACAAAGCTTCATGTTTAAATCAAGTGTGGAAGAAGTGAACAGGTGCAATAGTTCTTATCAGTTCATTTTTTCATTTCTATTGACAATTTTTGTACCAATCATTTGCAGATACTTGGTTTCTTCTTTGCGGGGGTTGTGCTCAATCAGTTTGGTTTGTTTAGAAATCTTACAGATGTCAAAGTTTTGTCCGAGTGGGGGATTCTTTTTTTGGTAAGCTTAATCATTCGTCTGCTTTATCTGCCACTTTTGCTGCTCTTATATTTTTGGAACTAATTGTTGTCCTAACCACAGCATTGCAATTTCAATTCTATTGTTATTCATGATGATGTTTATCATTACATTTTTATTAAAAAAATATTTATAATGCAATAAAGCATATTGCAATACCAACTACTGAAACTAATCATCTGCCATTATATGTCCATTACATAGCTCCTGACTGTATTTCTATTGTGAAATGTTTATCCTTGTATAACCTTTTCGCCAAGATGGCAAACTGTGTTCTATTGATACTACATAGTAGGGACCTGAATTTACATCTATTACATTTCGCATGCAGAGTTTTAGCTTTTTCTTAAATATCTGATATTAATTGATTTTAGAACATCTGCACAAATGTTTGTTAGATGTTGAACCATGAACATGTATCAACTTTAAGCTGTCTGTGTGTGTGATTTTATTTTATTTTTTATCATTTGATTTTTTCTTGCACCTAACTATAACACTAAAAGGTAGGGCAGTGAGAAGTACTTAGGTTTCATGTTCCAATTTTAAGAGTTAATATATATACAGGACAACATGTGAGAATTCTTTTCCCGGAAAAGTTTGTCTTCTTTGCATAATGTTTTGGATATTTATTTCTTGGTTTGAATTTTAACTTCTCTAAAAAGATTAGAGGATATAGATTATATAACTATCACATTGTCCACTTGTAATGACTAATGAATATTTTGCAGCATACCTTGTGAAGATGAAGTTTTTTTTTTTTTGGACTAACATGTAACGTTTTCAGCTGTTTGAGATGGGTTTAGAGCTTTCATTTGCACGTCTAAAAGCTCTTGCAAAATTTGCCTTTGGCATGGGTTTGACTCAGGTATGATCTCAAAAGCTAAGATCTAGTTGTCCATAAGGGTTGAATACTCTTGTAAATAATATGGTATTTTTCCAGTTCTTGAGCGTTATGGAAAATGAAAATCCAATGTGGAAAGTTAAGGCAGTGGTTCATTAAATTTCCTGACATGCAAGATGTGAAATTGATGGAAAATTGTGCTTTTGCAGCACTCTCAAGATTTAATGATACAAAGAATTTGATTTGCTAATATTATTGGAGGTTTATGTGGGTTCTGTTTCGGGAGACATATACCTTTTTGACAATTGTTTGGACTTGGAACTCGGTTTTCTATTGCTTGGAAATTACATTCTTTAGGAATTTTCTAGATGTTTCTGTGGTTTTTTGGCCAATGAGCTCTAGGGTTGGTACATAGCTTACTGGTAAAAAATAAATTTATTATTTATTATGGTTTTTGGCCATGTCCGAACCAAAAATGCTCAAAATCCAACACTTTACAGATTGATGTTAACAATTTTGGTTGGCTGGTTAGGATAAACCACTACTGGAATTGAGTATGAAAAGTTGTTTCCATAGTTAATTAGCTACTTTCATGGAAAATTAATCAATTTAGTTATATCTTTTCTTTTCCTTTAATGTTAAGATTAAAATTCCCATCAAAGATGACTTAATTGGGTTCATAATTAATCAATTTAATTATGTATATAAGTTTATTGAGTAATTTATTGTTCAGAAATAAGAATCCACTTGACTTAGCTTTGTTAAAATGCATTACATATCGGAGCTGTTGCTTGTGATTTTACTTGTTTAGCTTGCATTTAATTCTCATGGTGGTTCTTGAAGTTGTGTGGCAAGACATGACTACAATTCTATGAATTTTGGGTGGGTCCTTAAATTGATTACCTATCTTGTTTCACCAATTTTTTTTTTTTTTTGTGCTTTTGAAGGTTGTGTTATCTACTCTTGCTTTCACAGCATTTGAACTTCCACCTAATGGGGCAATTGGAACAAAAATTTTGGAATTCCTTTTTCACTCAAGGTCTGATTTGGTGAGAACCTTTTTTCTAGACATCTTCAATACTTTGCATGCAATAACCTGTCTTAACCATCATCGTTCACTTGTTTTTTGTTTTAATGGGAATCTCATATGAAATGGACTGTTTACTGGAAAGTTTTAATGCGATGAATAGTTCAGCTAGTTGGAAATGCAGGCTTATTTCTGATCTAAAAACAGTCTTCACCATATTCTCTCTCTCTCTCTCTCTCTCTCTCTCTCTCTCTCTCTCTCTCCTCTTCAGGGTTAGTTGAGGTAATTTGGGGTGGACACCATGGGGTTTTTGGTTTTTTGATTGTGTAGACAAACACCCTTTTTTTGTTTTTATAGATAGAGATGTGTATTATCATTACTTACATTAGATTTGTGTATTTCTCTATCTATGCTAGGTGTTTCTAAATAGAATGTAAATATATGCTTACTCTACTGACATAGATTATGCAAATTTGTGAGTTCTCTAACTATACATATTGACCTTGTTGAATGAAAGCCTTGTTACTGGAACCATCTTCTATATGCTCTGAAGTACTCCTAACATAATGTTGCTTTTTTGGTATATAAGTTCAACCATATTGTTGCAGGTCAACATCAGAAGCATTGATGAGGCTGTAGTGATTGGTGCTGCACTCTCTTTGTCTTCTTCAGCTTTTGTTCTGCAGGTATTCTTATTGTAGGTATATACATATTAAGTATGTTCCCATTAATTGGTATTGTAATTTTGGACATAATTGTGCAATTATTAAAACCCCCTGATAAATACAAACAGTCAAGCTCAAGTTCGGATATTGGCAATTTTTCTATCTAGATTTCTCTTATGCTGAAAAACTTCAAAGTTCCAACAGGTGGAAACATCTTTGAATGAGCACTCAATGTAGCAATTACGTTGACTTGCTTCTTCTGATATTATGAATCAATTGTGAGCTAGATTCACCACTAGCTTTTTGTGGCATTATGAACTTTTAGGACTCTTGGAATCTTACCTCTTGCTAAAGAATCTATTTATTTAAAAAAAAAAAAAAAAAAACCACAATGTCACATATTAAGATATGGAGTTGTATCCTTTTCTATTCTTGACCTGATCATGTGAATTATTTTCTCCAAGCACACAAATTTGAAACTTGAGGTTGAGGATGATGCAATAAACTAATATTGTGATTGGGGGTTGTTATAATATTATATTGGTTAAGTAATTACATTCACCATTTCCTATCAACTTAAGCTTTTGGGAGAATTAGAAATTTATCATGGTATCAGAGCTACTCTACCTCCTATTTAAAAAGTTGAAATTCCCACAAGTTGGCCTCACTTTAAAAATACCACATGTTGGGACTCACTTATTAAAGGGGAGTTTGGGCCCATGCGTGGGGGAGAGTGTTAGAATATTGGTTAAATGATTATATTCAACGTTTCCTATCAGCTTTAGCTTTTGGGAGAATTATTAATATATCATGGGTGATTCGAGTTGCTATCTTATGTTTCTTTTGTAATGACTTTGTGAGTTTAATAAGTAAGGTTTGAATCGTAATGGTATTGTGAAGTTCAAAGTTGAGTATATGTGCACATTCAGTGGAACTGTTGCTTAATTGGGTTGCCTTGAAAGCTTAAGCTTGTAGATTGGCTGTTGGAGAAGTATGATGATATGCTTATTAATAAGTTGGCATATAGAATTATAGATGCTTATGCAACTCCAGAATGATGCTATCAACTGCAGTGGAAAATTTTCTATCTGTTCATCATATTTTAATCTAGTTTATAAATGTATTTACCATGGTTTTAGAACAATTTTGTCAGAGAAGATTGAGCATGTGGCTGTAGGTTGGCAAATTTCTTTTAACCTGAAAGGGGGATGCCAATCCAACTTATATGTCATAGCAATTGCTCACAGTTATGAACTTGTTACTTCACAATTTGGCTCATATATGAAACAATTATCTATTGATCATATGTTCTATCGGTGTGTAATGATTGAAAATAATGTGAAAGTTTTTATAAATTTCTAAATTATTCTTGACACAAGTTGGGGCATTGTATGACAAGACAATAGAGATAGCGTGATTGGTTAGTGTTGGATCTTGTGATTAGGTTGATAGATTTTGTGGGCATCTAGTATAGTAGACTCTCAGGATGAGTTCGGAGCAGTTAGTAGTGACTTGCATTGTAGATATCCTTTACTTCCTATTCCATATATGGTTTAATTTAGATTCTCCTGCCCCCCTGCCCTCTCTTTTTTACTTACATAGTATAGCATATAGCTTCTTGCAGAAAAAGGCGAGCTCCCAACAAGATTTGGCTCAGCAACTCTGGGAATACTTCTGTTACAGGTTCTATATGAGACTGATGAATGCATGGTCTTCTGTTTTGTTGTTAAATCAATATATTAATACTGGTGCTATTATAGTTCTTTTTCCTTCCCTTTCTGAATTTTGCTAGGGTCATCTTTGCAAAGTAGTACACATCAAGTATGATGTCAGTAACTTTTTGGACTCCCACTGGTTGATATTTGCAGGACATAGCGGTTGTCCCTCTATTAGTCATACTTCCGGTGCTAGAGAGCCAGGTACATAGGATTACTATAATTTCTTAAAGCTAAGTACCTGAAATATATTTTACATTCAAAAATACAATGTTCATTTTTAATGTCTAGTAATTATAGTGTTTTAATCTTTGAGGTCAATGTAACTTGCCTTTTACTTTATAAACCAGCTAGTAGTCTCTAATGGATATGATTGGTGAGATTCTCTGTAAGATGGATTGAGCTTTTTGTGATCTGCAATATATATTGTGATGTCTTTGTTCAAATATAGTTAAGTTGTAAGTATGAGATATTAGGGTTAAAGGAGAAATTTTTTTTTTTTTTTGAGAATCAGTGGAGAGAGATATTTGAGAAAAAGGTTTAGGGTTTAATCAATCAATCCCTCACCTTAGCACATTTTATATTAGAGTGATATGGCAAGAATACAAGAATAAGCTAACAAGCTAATTTAAAAATAACAAAAGTAACTTGTGTGTGTGTGTGTGTGTGTGTGACTATCAAAACCCAACTGAAAAAATTTAAATTTTATTAGCCATGCTTTTAGTTCTAGATAATATTCAGAAATTTTATTGATGAACAAAACCAATGTCTGTGCGTGTGTGTATGCTATCAAAATCCAGCTGAAAAACTTTGAATTTTATTAGCCATGCTTTTTAATCTAGATATATTCAGAAATTTGATTGAGTTAAAAATTTCTGAGTAATATTTGTCAATGAATTTTTCTCATCACATTTATAGTCCTATCCCCTGATAATATTTTATTCTCTTATATTTTCTCTTTACTTTTTTTCTATTATATTTTTGCTTCTCACATACAATCTCATTTATTGACCCCTTGCATGTCTGTACTCTCTCTCTCTCTCTCTCTCTCTGGTTTTATGCAGAATCTGGTAGAGGAAAGTATTTGGCCAATGCTTGCCAAAGAAAGTTTAAAGGCTTTAGGTGGATTGGGTCTGCTTTCTCTTGCGGGGAAGTATCTTCTTAGGCGAGTTTTTGAGGTTCGTATCATGTTGATTTTATGAGGGCCCAAGACACTTTTATAATTTAGAGGGTTTAATTTATTTTTCCTATTTCAGTTTGTTGCAGAAGCGAGAAGCTCAGAGGGATTTGTTGCTCTTTGCCTATTGACTGTTGCTGGGACTTCACTTCTCACCCAGAAGTTGGGCTTTAGTGATACGGTTTGATAATTTTTTCTTAAGCATGGAGAATGGCTGATATTTTTATTCTTAATTTCCATCCAGTGGTGAAATTTGATTTCAAACTGCAGCTTGGAGCATTTTTGGCTGGGGCACTATTAGCAGAAACAAATTTCCGGACACAGATTGAAGCTGATATAAGGCCGTTTAGAGGCTTACTTCTTGGGTTATTTTTTGTCACTACAGGGACATCAATTGATATGCAGGTATATAATATTATGCATTGTTGAGTTTCTTAATTTTTGTGTATTTGGCTGGAAATTTATTATGATGAGAAGCTGTTAAGTACACAAGGTTTTTGTAACAGTTTTCTCAAATATACTTCTCTTCGACCCAGATGGGTGTGCATTTTCATTCTGATACAATGTTTCGTAAGATTTGTGTTTATGATGGATACTCTCAAGAATGGAGCATGGGAAGGGTTCACTTGAAGTGGCTGAATTAAATTTTAATCGTTTAAATACTTATTTATCTTATGGAAGATTGAAAAATATGAAATCTATGAGTCATAATTCCCTTTAACCTATGTGACAAGGAAACTTATTTCTTTGCATTTGGCTCTGATATAAGTAAATATATTGAAATATCCATATTGGCAAAAGCATAATATCTCAATATATTTTAGTCATCCTGAATCTGTTGATTTTATAACTCTACATTGATTAATCCTATGTGAGTTCCTCTCATATTTATTCTAATCATTTATGTAAATTATTTAACTTTTGTGTAGCCTGCCTTTCCTCAATGATATCTCTTTAAGTCTTAGTCATCCATTGTATCTTATAATTATTAGTTATTATTATTCATTAAAAGTCATCTTAGAAAGAAAAAGGATAACATTTTGGTAACAAACTTAAAAGTCTCTCTCTCTCTCACATCTGCTTTGTTAATTTGTTTTTGAAGTAAAATGTTAATAATTTAAAATCTAATAAGGTTCCTGTGCATTGCGCTGTTTCTTTTAGCTCACTAATCACTATTAAGTCTAGCCATCATTTTTTCCTGTCTCTACAGCTCCTTATCCGAGAGTGGCCAAATGTACTTTCACTCTTGGCAGGTTTGATTGTCATCAAGACTCTGATCATAACAGCAATAGGTCCTCGTGTTGGACTGACTATTCAGGAAAGTGTAAGAATAGGATTACTTTTATCTCAAGGAGGCGAGTTTGGATTTGTAGTTTTTTCTCTTGCAAACAGGTGACTCATAAATTAGATTGATTTACAACTTTTCTTAGACTAAGCATTCCATATTTCCTTTTTCTTATAGAGTTTTCTGCCTTCTTGGAACCAGGCTTGGTGTGCTGCCACTTGAGCTTAACAAGCTGCTCATAATTGTTGTTGTCTTGTCAATGGCGTTAACTCCATTGCTCAATGATGCTGGAAAAAGGGCTGCTGAATTTATTGGGGACAATTTTGATGAAGAGATTGTATGTTCCTACTTGAAGGCCTCAGCAAATGGCTTAATAAATAGGGAAATCAAGTTTAGCATTAATGTGGTTGGATTAAGTTTGCATATGATGACTAAAATAGGGTGCAACTTGGATGCCATACATGTAGCTGATCTAGTCATTTTAGGTTAGATACTGATTGCCGAGCTCAGTAACGTGAGCTAGTAACCCAAGTGGGGGCATAAATGTGATGGGACTTTGGCCCAAGCCAGTTGGTTGGATTCAGTGAGGCTTTCATTCTGGCCTGCCCATTCCAAGCAAAGAGATGAGCCAATGGACTTGAGCTAAGGCTCTGGGTTCAGTGGTTCCTAAAGAGGAGGGCAATGCATGAGGCTGGTTTCACAGAGCAGCGACTACCTCCCACTCTTTGCAGTGGAAGTATAACAGGCCAGTGCCAATTGGATCCAACATGGCCACTGTCAACCCAACTGAACCATCACTTTTATGAAAAAAATCCTCTCAAAAAAAAAAAAAAAAAAAAAGGTTAGAGACTGATTGCATCTTCCCAGCCCTACTCTTCAAACCATTAATTGCTTTTTTTAATTGTATTTTTAATGAAAACAAGGAAAGGGTTAAGTAACAAGTGAAAGTTATAAAAGCGGATGAGTTATTAAATAAGTAAGTTTCTTTACTCAGTAACTATCACTAAGTTCTTGCATTCTTGGCCTTACTTTGAACGTGTAGTATTTCATTCAATATGTCAGTTCTGCTAGATAGTTCTACAGATATAATATATTCCCATTTCTTCTGTAACTATTTAGAATGCTTAAACTGAAATATGAAATTTCCACAGAAAGCTGCTGAGATGGGAAACTTTGATGCTAGTGAACCTGTAGTGATCCTTGGGTTTGGACAAATGGCTCAGGTAAAGTAATTTTTATACAGTAAGAATTATTACTTTGAGCTGTAGTTCATGATTCCGTTGTTGATGATTTTTGTTTTATATTAAAAAATAAAAAATAAAAATAATTTTTTTTTTATAAAATTGATGCAGGTCCTCGCCAATTTTTTGGCCACCCCATTGGCTTCTGGATTAGATGGTGATTCTGTGGGACAGGCTTATGTTGCTTTTGATCTTGATGTTTCTATAGTTAAGGTAAATGACCGTTAGATTTAAAAGACTGCTTTCTTTAATTTGACTCAAATAAATGATTTCAATAATCCAAAAGTAAATTGCCGTGATGTATTTAATTTTTCTTAGTGGATATGTGCCCGTTTTAGCGTACCAGAATTTTGAAGAACAGAATTTTCATCCAAAGTTTTGAGGAAAGTTCCTCCAACCTACTATGTGGCAAGTCAAATGAACATTCATGTGTTCTTTTAGTCATATGACCTACTCAACAGTCACATGACTTCTTAGGAACTGCCATGTGATCCGGATAACTTTATCCAATTTTGAATATTTTTATGCACTTTTTCTTCAGTTTAAAAATGTTTCTATAACTCTTTGATCATATGTAATGATGTTCTTGTTGATTTCAATTTGGAGTTCATGCTTTCCCTAAGAACTCTACAAATTGATGGAAGCTTAAACTTTTTTCCATTAGTACTATCAGACTTATGGTGAAGTGATTAAATTCATCATTTCCTAACAGTTTAAGTTTTTGGGACAATCAGTAGTTTAACAATTACAATTCTGATTTCAAATAGTCTTTTCTTCTTCTTCCTCTTCTTTTGATAAATAAAACTATTTTATTAACAAGAGAAGAATGTTCAAGTACACAAGAAAGATGCAAATAGTAAAATTCCTTTATTTCTCATAGTGAAAAGGTAATGGGAAAAGCTAGGGGTGCAACTAAAAACCAGAAAACCAATCCTGCCGCAATTGGTTTCTGTACATTGTTGGTTGGTATCAGTTTTACCTTGTAAAATTTTTTTGACATTTGGTGCTGTGATTTCTCACAGAAAAAATGAGTTAAACATATTTAGTTTTTAGAAAAAAAAAAAAAAATATATATATATATATATATATCTGTGTGTGCCCGCATCTGATCAAAACCCTTTATCCTTACAAGCCCCCCTTTCCATTTTTCCAGTCTCTCACTTTACCTCTCTTCTAACCATTATCTCTGATCTCTTAATTTCTCTCATTCCTCAAAGCTCAGCCACTATTGTTTGTGAACAATGGTTGGATTATTTGTTTCATCCCGCCTATTATTCATCAAAGTCTTGTCGTGTTCACTTTGCTAGAATGAAATATCTCGTTTGGTCACTAGAGCTCCACCAAAGGCCTCCGACCAATTCAAAGCTCCCTCAGTCCCTTTGGTAACTGCAAGTTGCTTGTACTGTAGAAAGCAGAAAGAAAATCAAATATGAGAAATTTTAACTGTATTTTTGGCATAGCAATTTTGAAATTTCTTACAATTATTTTAGGTGGTTTTGAATCAGTTTTAAGATTTTTTATCTTCATGATCTGAGATAGCAAGTTTCACTCTTTAATTAATTTATGTCTTGGGGATACGCCAAATAAAAATCCTATAGTTTTATCCATATAGAAATACTCTGATATAGTATGTACCCTTTGTGTTGTAATTTTGTAGCATGAATTGTATGTAGATTTGGCAATTTCTCTTTATTTTTTGTTAAATAAGAGATTGTACATGGTAAAGAAATAATTTTTTTTTTCACCACTGCCTTGACAGGCATCTCGAAAACTTGGCTTTCCAATTCTTTATGGGGATGGATCACGTCCAGCAGTTTTGCAATCTGCTGGTATCTCTTCTCCAAAGGCTGTCATGGTTATGTACTCAGAGAAGAACAGGACAGTTGAGGCTGTTCAAAGGCTTCGACTTGCTTTTCCTGCGGTAATGTTTTCGTTATCTCTCTCTCTCTCTCTCTCTCATGCATGTGTGCACGATCTGTTGGTGACAACCATGACAAACAAGATCAGAAAATCAGCTCACCACTAATCACAGAATGCAGAAAGAGTGGGAAAAGTATATGGGGTTAACTAAGTGTGCTATCATAAAAGAATATTTTAGGATTTTTTCTTAATATTATTCTTTCAAAGTAATATTGAATTTTTGTTAATGTTATTACTTCATAAATAATAATATATTTCTAGTTGTATTTTTGCTGGTTTGATTGTGAATCTTGTGGTGAAAATTCTATCCATCAGATCCCAATTTATGCCAGAGCGCAGGACCTCATGCATCTTTTAGATCTGAAGAAAGCAGGTGCAACAGATGCTATTTTGGAAAATGCAGAGGTATTAATAGAAGTATTCTTATTTTCTTTAAGTTATGTTTGGACTTGTAAAGTGTAAACTAAAAGCTCTTCGGTATTATGGTCTGGGCATGCTTACTAAAGTTTTCACTTTCCTCATGCAGACAAGTTTACAGCTGGGCTCTAAACTTTTGAAGGGGCTTGGTCTTATGTCTGATGATGTAAACTTTCTCAGCCAGCTTTTCCGTGACTCAATGGAACTACAAGCTCAAGAAGAACTCAGCAAAAGTGATGATCGAGAATACGAGATCATGAAGCCATTACAGGTACTTATACTGATTTCAAATGTTATAATTTGGTCCCCCAGTGAACACTGAAGAGGTCAGTTTGCAAATAATTTCCAATACAAGGAACTGATCTGCACTGAATTTACATCACATTGTATTGTCCCTCTTAATTTTTGAGATTTAAACCTGATTGGGATACTGTAGCATTCATGAATTGTTCTATTCACAAAACCTCATTATAATGAACAATTTCCTAATTAGGGCGAGATTTTTAGACGAACTAGAACTTTCTTTCTATGCAGCTGGTCCCCTCTTTTGCAATGTACTTTTCTGTATCATTTCCTATTTTGAATTACCATTGGTGACAAGTTTGACAATTTTTTTTAAGCCCTGTTGCTGTTTAATTCCAACTTCTTAAATTACATGAATTACTGTGTTGCTTATGATTTGTTTATATGCTACACATTTAATTTGAAGTTTGTAACCAGTGGAACGATTACTAATTAACCCATGGGTTTGATTGATAAGGTGAGAGTTGCTGACCAAATTGGTGACCAAATAGGTGACCAAGCACCTTTAACTTCACCTGAAGGAAATTTCTCGGGAACGAACCAGAAGGATGCAACTCGCCTCTTGAGGTTTCAAGAACAAGTAGATCAAGCAAAACATAATGGTGAGCTTCAACAGTCTGAGGATTCAGGCAAGGGCGTTTTATATTGTGAACTAAATATAGAGAACGGATTTCCTGGAAAATCTATAGATTCTGAGGGGGAGAAAAATATGGTGGACCCATCAATCCCTTGCACAATAACTAAAGAAGACCCATAAAAAAGTTTCAGACTTAAAGTGCTCGAGTCTTGTCTTCTTCAAGATTTTTGTTCCTCCCAAAGGTGTCATATGTACATGAATTTTGTTGAGTCTAACGTTACAGAGAGTAACACATTACAAATTGTTGGAGAGACTCTGGTGTATTTGGAAATAGAAAAGAGGGGTTGTCTGTAGCTAGCCTTGTAACCGAAGAAAAAATACTCATTTATATTCTTTTTAAACCACAGTACCACATCATGTATACATTGTGTAATTTGATAATAAAAAATGAGCAATAGAAGGGTTGATTTTTTATTTTTAATTTCACCAACTGTTTGATAGCTCAAAGCAGCTTACATTATAAAATGCATTACTTAGATGGCTGCATTAACAGGGTCTGAATTGTTGAAGTTGAAAATTCATTTTTACAAATCTTGTGACAGGAGGCAAAATTGTCAACATTAACTTCCCTAGGATCAAGCCCCAACACCTCTGCCTGTACAAAAATCATTATATAGAATAAGATACAACTTAACTTATTAACCAAAAAGAAAGTAGAAATCAATTAAACATATATGCTTTTACTTTGCACTCTGCAAGCAATAGTGCACTACCATCATTTATCATGGTCTGGCGTATTTCATTTATTTTTATTCTTGCAATCCATTGTTGAAGAGGTGCATTAAAGAATATTGGAATTTTCTTCTGTCACTCAGTTTCAGGATAATCATTGAGGAAAATATTCATAGGTTAGCAATATGAAAATGACAAAGACTAGAGTGGATCACTTGATAATACTTAAGCATACAAAATCATTAAGGAACAATTGAGGATCCACAATTAGAATTTACTCTAGCATCTAAACAAGAACAATAATATGGGGAATATCTTGCATGGGGATGCTAAGGCAATGCTATTGATCAAAAAGGTCTCTTATAAAGCCTAAACCTGGCCGAGCAACAGCCTTCCCTGAATCCCCAGCAGATCAGGCCTAGGCTCAAGAGGAAGGGGTGAGCCAGGCCTCTTGGGAAAGAAGAAGAGAGGATTATATCATTGTGGAGTTGAATCCATGATATATTTAACTTATATATTATTTTATGCATGTGTTGCTGCATTTGGAGCTGTTTTTTACTTGATCATTTCTCAAATTACCTTATGTTTTATGCCTAATAGTTGCAATAGAAGGATATTTATTGTTGGAAAATTATCTTTTTTTCTCAACAAATAATTGCAATATCTTCTGTAATGAAGCCAAATGCAAATTAGCAGAATCCTTAAAATGGGGAACACAAATCATCATATCCAGTTATTGTTACCTACCACAAAAGTATTTGATCACTCATCATTATGCATTGTAATTCCCAGAAGTCGCTTTGGATTGTAAGAGGGAGGGGACAAAAGAATAAGAAAATTCAGTAGCATTTATAATGAAATATTACCACAGCACCAGTGTCCATGTGAGTAATATCAGCAGTAACACCAGGTGAGTTTACAACATCAAAAAGATGAAGAACTGAAACTAGAGGGTTCATCTTCATCAACATAGCCAAGAGGCAGGCCAAAGCCCCCAGTAGCAACCAAGATTGCAACTTTGAACCCAGCTGCCCCACCTTTAGCTCAGCAACTTGTCATCCTCAAACTAAAGTTTTCCTCCAACTTAGATAATCCACGTATCACATCAATTTCATTTCCTAGCATCAGAAGGCAGGGCATTAGCCAAAATTTCAACTTTGTTGAAAATTATGTATCACATAGGTAATTAGATCCTGTTACAAAAATTACAGTAGAAATGAATGCACAACAGGAAAGAATGAGGAAAGTTCTCTAAGATGGTTGTCATTATGTACAATGGCTATCAATAATCATCTACAAAGCACGGATACGGACATGGGTATGACACAATGACATGAGCAATTTTTGAAAAATTATAATATGAAACGGCTAATATGACATTGGTATGACATGGGTATGACTCCTTAAATAAAGTGTCCATGCTTGCTAGGTAAACATACACAGTAGCAGGGAAGAGAAATTTGATTTAAAATAATGACACCAGAACTTATGAGTCCACCCTCCACTAGTACAAACAAGAGAATGTGGCTCAAGTTTTATTTATTGGGATCTGACCTTACACACAAAATGAATTGAATTTAAGGTTTCGTTAAATTAAGAACATTTTTATTTAGATATAACAAGTTAAACAGTTGAGGCTTCTCATTCATTATCAAATACTTGATACAACCTTGGTCATTATCCAAAGTCAAAATCCAAAAAATAATAAAGAATGATGCAGTAGATTATAAGAGTCTTCAAATAAAGCATTCTCATGCATCATTGATGATCACCATAGCTCAGTCGCTCAAAACTTTTAGGAACACCTCTGTGTACATCACAATCTAAACAGATATTGCGTAATTCTTAGGTTCAAAATTTTCCTCCAAATCCAAGAGCAGTTGCTAGGACTATTCATAGATAAGTGCGAACCCAGGCTACACAAATGGAGCCAGCATGAACAAAAACTTATATTGTAACTTTAAAATATCATTTTTTAAGTTATAATATCAACTGTTAATAATAATAAAATGTCTTGAATACAAAAGAATTGATAAAGTTTAAATGCCTTTAACATACATGTAGCAATGGAGGACTAATATATGCTTCTATCATGTGATAACATGGGTTACAAAGTTGCACTTCCCTTTTATAACTTTAATTCAGCACAAGAGGGGTTAATTAAACTGCCTCTGAATACCCTAAAGCTGGTTAATCATGCCCATCTGTTTATTTTTTCCCATCATCATCAATTTAAGCGTTATCACTAATATAAGCATTTCATGTTGTATAACTACTACTTTTCTCACATCAATAATAATTCCAAGATGTTGGATAATAGTTTATGACTAAATACCTTCTGAAGAAAAATTGAAGGCAGAGAGTGTAAATACCGAGCCGAAGGATTGCACACTCATCTTCAATTTAACTTGCTTGTATAAAATAAAATGCCCTCATATCTGCAATCTGTAAGCATGGACTATCAAATGTCCATATCTCAGTTATCAATGATTGTTGAAAGACAGAGGTAGAGTTAATGTGCCTGAAAATTGAGGAGTAATACACCGATGCGCCACTATCTTAAACAAAAGTCACAGAAAATCAGTTATAGAGCTGAAAGCTGCCTTCTCACACTGTCCAACTATTAATATAAGACCACCTTCAGTGGTTTGGTTAAGTTTGCAACATAGGCGACGCGGTGCCTGTCCAAGGACATTCAAACCATTACACTACATAAAATTGAAACAAACCTTAGTAGAGATAGAACAACAAAAACCAAAGCAAAAGAAACACACCAAATGCCAATTCTTGGTCAGTGGATTTCCCATGACCTGAATATATTTCAAACCGCGCAGGGGAGGTGAACGAGGAAAGCAGAGAACTCTTCTTTTGAAATCATCTCTTGGTGTGGCCCGCGCATACAAACCCAATGTAGCATTACCTTGCTTTGATACACGTTTCAAGAAAAAAAGGGTAGGCTTTTTACAAAGAGAGGAGTATGGATCCCTGGTGTCAAAATCAAACTCATTCCTCTGACGAATTTTGTTCCAAGCAGTATAGGTGACCTCCGAGCGTTCCAGCTCACGGGGGAGCACAATGTTTGGGAACACTTGAACAACATAACCCAACGAGACAGAAAAAGTGAGACGCCGTGGTCTATCATAACAAATTGATCGCTGCAAGAAGCTAGCAGGGTCGAGTCTCATGGCCTTAGTGAAGAGTTTCAAGCTGTCTAGAGAGCTCAACCCGGGATAGATAGGGTCAACAGCTTCAACATGGTGGATAGACACAAATGGGGCAACTGGGTGTGAGGATAGAATACCATGTGCACTACCCCTGATATCCCACTGCAATTAATTAACTAGTTTCAATATTCAACTATACTAGTACTACAAATGAAATGAGAATTGAGAATTGAGAATTGCGACCTGGTGGAAGCCGGGTTCTCTGGTGAGAGGAACTCCGAGTTCAGAAATACAAGCATGGAGGCGATCATCACTGCCATAGAGCTTTGGATATCTATCAAGGCAGTCATCGAGAATGGAAGAGAGCGCCTGTGCAAGTGGGTGGCTAATGGCAATGCCGCCACCACCAAAGGCCATGGAGTGACTGAAATAGGTGTTGGCAGAATGGCTCTCAGATGGGCTACCAATGTAGACCATTTGAGAAGGATCGTACTTGTGAAGAAGAGCTACCAAATTATCAACATTGAAGATGGTGTCATCGTCACCAAGCACAAACCAGCGAGCATTGGGCAAACCCAGCCGAAAACACTCCGTGATTATGCGGGAGATGCGGAGCCCAGATGGGTGGCCCGTCGGATTCGTGTAGCGGAACCTGGATATGTCCTCTGAAACCATCACCGGCGGCAACAACAACAACGATCCATTATCTGCTGCTGCTGCTTCTTCTTCTGCCTCTTCTTCTAACCACACGTGTCCCCGCATCTCGGCTGGTCGCCACCAGAGCTTCACGAATTCCTTGCGACGAGTCCAGAGTTGCGAGGACCCGGCAATGCCGAATACGATGTGTTTCAGTGACAACTCCTCTTCTTCTTCGTCCTGCTTTTCCGTTTCGGAAAGGCTGCGATTGCGTGACTGAGTGGGCGGCGGCGGCGGTGGTGATGGTGATGACACAAATGATTGGTTGTTCCAGGCCCAGCGGAGAGAAGAGTGGGGGCTGGCTTCCCAATTCTTGAAGCGGTGCCAGCAGTCGGTGGTGGTGCCGGAGAAAAGGAGAGAGAGCCAGGCAGTGGTGGAGAGGAGAAGTGCAGCCACGGCCACCGCCGCAGTGCCTATGCGGCTGCGACGCCATGGACGAAGTCGGCTTCGGCTTCGTTCAAAGTGATGATTATGATGATGGGGCATTGGAGATGTCGATAATGTCTTGATGTTGCTGTTGTTCATCATCATCTTCCCTCCTCGTCACCTTCGGAAAAAGTGTGTCTACAAGTGTCCCCAGACAGACACTAATTTCGAATTTCACGACCGCGTCGATTACCAATTAAAATTACTTAACTTCAAAATTTTAAAAATTTAAAATAAATAAGGCCTGCTTGGTGAATGAGTTAAAAAATCTACAAACATTACACATTTTTTTTTACACTTTTTTACTTACATGTATTTCAAAAAATTACAAACAACAATTCTCAAACTATTTTGGAATTTTGAATTTTGACACTTGAATTTTGAATTTCTTTTCCAAATAACATTAAATATCAAAAAAATTTAGTTAGTTGTCACGTTTTAAAAACATGTTGTAAACTAATATCTCAAGTGTCTAAAACTCGAGTTCTAAGATAAAACTTGAGTTTTAAAGTTTCGATTTGTAAGTGGTGAGAGGTGACGCGAAAGAAGATCCACGTGGAACTCGAGTTTTTAAGACTCGAGTTGCACTTTTAAGACTCAAGTTTCATTTCTTTTTCCTTGCGTTCTTTTGAGTACCCAGCGTTCTTCTTCATGCAGATCTGACCCAGCATTCTTCTTCTTCCTCGTGTCCAATTGGAGCTCTAGCGTTCTTCCTCTACTCTTCGTCTCTTCATCAAATCGTTCCTCTGTTTGTCAGCGTTCATCGTCTCTTCCTCGCATTTGTTCGTTCTTCCTCGTTGCTAAAAACTAGATCGTCCACCCAGTCACTAAAGATCAGTTCATCCACTAGCGTTCTTCTCCACCTAGATATCCCACCTAGCACTAGATTTTTCTTCTTCGACACTACAGAACTCCAACTAGATCGTCTTCTTCGACACTGTGTTCTTCTTCAAGTCTAACAAAAATCAAGTTTTGAAGACTCGATTTTGCTTTTTAGAACTTGAGTCTTAAAAATTCAAGATCTATGTGGCTAAATTGGTACACGGTAGCAGTAGAACTCGAGTTTAAAAGTCTTGATTTTTGTCATCGATCTTAAGCTTTTAAAACTCGAGATGCTAGTTTCTAGAATCCTTTCCAACGTATGTTAACTTATTATATATTTTCCCCTCACTGTGCTAATCTCCAAAATCCCTCCTTGAATTTTTATCTAAACAGTAAGTTATCGGGTGCAAATGATTGGATAACTAAATAGTAAGTTTACATGATACTTATTAAATGAAAAATATAGATTGAGGTACTACTTATATAAATGAAATAGAATTTTAGAAGTAAAATTTAAATTTGGAAACTTTAAGATGTAAAATTTAATGATCCGAAACTTTAGGATGTAGTTTAAATAATTTGAAAAATGATATGTTCACAACATTTTTATAGCAAATTTTTGGCGGTAAGTTGTTATTTGTTGTGTTTAATGGGTTTAAAAAAATAATTTCAGTAGTAGATTTATATTAAAGATTCGTAACAACCTACCATCTAAAATTTGTAGTGAAAATATTGTAAAAATATTGTGGACATGACAATTCTCAAATAATTTTGGGTGAAAATAGTAGGTGCAAAAAATCCAATGGAAATAATTTGTTTTTCTTTTTTATAGGAATTAATTAATAGTAGTAGATGCTTGACAAATCTAGGTTGGGTTGGGGAGATCCCATGATTATGACCATGAAAAAAGAAAGAAATGCTAATTAATTAATTAACTAATATAATATAGGGTAAAGAATTAAAAATGAAAGGAGATCATGGGAATAATCAATATTAAAATCCGTAAAGGAGATTTTGCGACATTGATATTCAGGGGTCTTAGAGCATTAGCATTGCAAAATTTCAATGCTATTCTATTTTACAATTCTAAAAAGTTACTTTATCATTATACCATACCATTTTACAATATTTTCACATTCCAAACTTTTATTTCCCTCTTTTACTCATTAAAATAATATATCTACATAATAAAATAATATATCTCAAAATTATATCTTCTCTACCATCTCTTTCCTCTCTCTCATTTTTAGCTTTCTTTCAAATAAAATATTATTATTTTTTTACAATACTTGCTACAGTGCAATTCTATGTTTAGAATTGCACTGAAGTAGTATTGCAAACAAATTTGTAATACTGCTGTTTAGCATTTCCCCAATGCAGATGGTTTTGGGGCTTAAAATTTCAAATTTTCCTTAAATTTGGCATTGGCATTCCCCAATGCTAATGCTCTTAGGTTGTTATAGACAATGTCTTTGAGTGTGGATGTGTATCAGTTTATTAGTTATTGACACTGACAAAGATTTGTTTGTCTGTGTCAGTGTTTGTGTCTATTAGAATAATAAGATATTACTTGCAAATCTAATTTATGTTGTGTGTCACAATAAGATAAGCATTGTTTTTTCTTTAATTACTCAGTTCTTGATATTCCCAACTCTCATGATTCTTTTTTTTTTTTTTGTGTGTTTATGTAATTGTTATTAAAACATTTATTCATCAATATAATATGCTTTAGTAAAGACACACAAAGCTATCCAAAAGAATGACAAAAATAAAACTTGTTCTGTGATAACTTTCTTCATTCTGCTAATAATATGCAGTGCACACAACAATTTATCATCACATTCTTATCATATTGTATGTATGTAGAGAGCAAAGTGTCCATTTCAAGTCATAGATTCATCTATGAACTATATGCACTTCATGAACTAGTTATCATTTTTGCAAAGGTTAGATTCAAATAAGTTTTCAAATCCTGGTTTGCTACCCCAAAAAAGTCTATCCCGCGCTTCAAAAACGCTGCTATAGCTCTTGAAAGCACTGGCATAGATCCATTTGGGCTATACCTTGAAGCGCCACAATAGGCTCTAATTAAAACCAATAAAAAAAAAAAAAACAAAAACAAAAACAAAAACAAAAAATACCAACACCAGTGTTTTAAAACCTACGAGTGGATATTGTTCATGCACATCTCACGTGTTATTATGTTTTTGTGTAGGAAATATTGTTTGGTTGATGCTTAGATACCCTTAATCCAAATAAATATTATAGTTGATAATGGTATCTGACATTTTTTTTTTTTTTTTAAGAATACATGATAGGGAGGGTGTGTGATTTAGATGGGATGAGTGTAACTCAGGTGAATTGGGAAGTAATGTCGGTGAAGTAGGTAATAGCAGTTAGGAAAATGTGAAGAGTAGACATTGTGAGGAGATGGAAGTCATTGGTGACCAAATAGCTCAATCTATTTGTTGGTTGTAGATAATATATTTTATTATTTCTATTTTATGGTAAGAAGGGAGCTAATGAAAAATATGATCCTTAGGTCGGAGTAGGAGTAACTGACAGAAAAAAGATACATCCAAGCTCAATTAGTTGATAAGATCCATGGAGTTGAGCCTCTACTTAGTAGAGATAAAGGCTTAGGTTAGTTGAGTTTGATGATAATATTTGGGATACATATAATCTAGGGAAAAGGGCTTGTGTATTAGCACCTGGAAAGCACACAAGGAATTTTGCCTGCTGTGCCCATGTCGAATACGCATGGGACACAGCTGCACGTGTATCACAACTGCTTTTTATTTATTAATTATAAATTTATGTTTTTTTAACTTTCTCTCTCATTTTTTTTTTGTTTTCAAAACCTATCTGTTGTTTTTTTTAATAGTTGTGTACTTGTGTGGCTGTCAGGCCCTGTTTGGTTTGTCATTTCAAACAATATTTTTTAGTTTTTAAACAGCATTTCACGCATTTCAACACATTTTTTCACTCACACGTATTTCAAAAAATTATAAACAACAATTTTCAAACTACTCTACCAAACACCCCCTAACTATCTCTTCTTTTACAATTTTACTTTTAAGTGGCCAGCTATTAGCCACTTCCTCTCTCTCATCCACGCGTCTCTTCATTTTAAATTTTTTTTTTTTTTCAATTCACATATTAAAATGACACTCACATAATGAGTTTTTACTTTTTATATACTTCGGACGTGGGCTTAAATTATTAAAGGAAATAATATTTTAGATCTCTATTAAATAATTAAATAAATATTAAAGACTCTTAGACTTTAATTAAAAAAACATTCATTATTGCTCTTTTATTTGATGAATCATTCATTATTGCTCTTAAATGGATATATATATATATATGTGTGTGTGTGTGTATATGTATATATGTATAATATTTATATGCAAAATAAATGCTTAACCATATATAAATATATAAATTAAAATATATATATAGAAATTGTTGTGTTGTATCACTTGTACCCACTCGAATACTCACACTATCAACAAGTGTCTAGTTAATTGAAAAGTTGAGTGTCTCAAGTACAAATTTTTCTCTAGGATTTTTTCACATTTGATGTTGTGTTTTGGTGCTTCTATTTTTTTTTTTTTTTTTTTTTTTTTGTATTTCATTTGGCCATCATTTGTTACTACTATCATACTCTATTAACGTATAACTTATATGTATACATGGTAGAATTAAAAATAATCACAATTACAAATATATATATATAAGTTCAAAATACACTTAATATAAGAGTTACATATTTTTTAAGTCATAGATATATACTTGAGTTTTATAGTTTTTTTTAATAGATATAGACATGAGTTTACTATTTTTTTTACTGGGTTTTTTTTATAGTTTATTTATATTAGACTTTTCTTTTTTTGCACAAAATTAATTCACATTCGACAAAAATTATAAAAAATTAAATAAGATATTTGGTGCAAAATTAGATAACAATTATAATCTAATTTAAAATTTAATTGAATTTCTTACTGCTTTGACTCTCTCTCTCTCTCTCTCTCTCTCTCTCTCTCTCTCTCTCTCTCTCTCTCTCTATATATATATATATATATATATTTGAACAGCCGAATGGCATTTTTGTCTAACAGCTTTTTTATTTTATTTTTTGTTTATTTGTCTCTAACAGCTTAGGCTTTATAGTTATTATAGTTATCATATAGTTGTATATATTATTGGCCAGCTCAGACATTTTGTTTTCATGTATAAGATGGTTTCACACAAAGTGGGGGGAAAAACACAAAATAGGATACTATTCTAGAGATGATATTCTTGCATGTTGCTTATAATTTACTTGAAACTTATTAATGTCATATATGTTAACCTATTTTCTTGGTCTATCATTGCTAGTCCAAGAACCACTCATATGCCCTCCCTCCCAAGACTAATTTGTTTCTCCCTCTTAAACCAGATCAAACCCAAAACTGCACACAACCTCAAACAAATCCATGCCCAGTTGATTACCAATGGCCTCAAGTCACCCCCTCTTTTTGCCAAACTCATTAACCAATACTGTGCCGTTTCATCATCTCCTATGCCTATTTAGTATTCAAACACTTTGGGCAGCCAAACATGTTCCTCTTTAACACTTTGATACGATGTACTCAACCTAAAAACTCACTTCTTTCTTGTTTTTGCCAATTGGGTTTCAAAGGGGGCTTAGTGTTTGATGATTTTACGTACTCATATTTTCATTCTTGGAGCTTGTGCTAGAGCTCCTTCATTGGCAACATTATGGCAAGGGAGACAGAAACATGGACAAGTTTTGAGACATGGTGTTATGGCAAATATTTTGGTGCAAACCACAATGATACATTTTTATGCTAATTGTAAGGATGTTTTTTGGGCACGAAGAGTGTTTGATGAAATGGTGGTGAGAGTAATGTTACATGGAATGCAATGATTACTGGTTATTGTACACAAAGAAAAAGGACTAAGGAATATGCCCGTGATGCATTGGTGTTGTTTCAAGATATTTTGGTTGGTGTTTGTGGAGTGAAAATGACTGATACTACATTGGTTTGTGTTCTTTCTGCTACTTCTCAATTAGGTGTGTTAGAATCTGGGGCTTGTGTTCATGGCTATATAGAGAAGACAGTTTGTGTGCCTGAGAATGATGTATTTATTGGCACTGGCTTAGTTGATATGTAGTCAGAATGTGGGTGCCTGGAGACTGTTTTATCTATTTTTTGGCAAATGAATGAGAGGAATGTCTTGACTTGGACAGTAATGTCAAGTGGACTAGCTATCCATGGAAGAGGAAAGGAAGCTTTGGAGCTTTTGGAGACAATGAAGACTTATGGTGTTAAAACCAAAGCAGTAACTTTTACTAGCTTGTTATCAGCTTGTTGTCATGTAGGGCTTGTTGAAGAAGGTCTACATTTGTTTGATATGATGAAGAGTAAATTTGGTGTCTTGCCTGTGATGCAACATTATGGCTGCATGCATGGTTGATCTTCTTGGTCGTGCTAGGCACTTAAAAGAAGCGTATGAATTTATAATGAAGATGCAAATTGAACCAGATGCTATATTGTGGAGGAGTTTACTAAGTTCTTGCAAAGTTCGTGGGGATGTCACTATGGGTGAGAAGGTGGGGAAACTTATTCTCCAGCTTCAGCAGAGAAGAGTACTGCAAATTTGACTGTTAGGAGTGAAGACTATGTAGCTTTGTCAAATGTTTATGAAAGGTGGAAGGATGTGGAGATGGTGAGAGAAGAGATGAACGCTAAGGGGGTAGAGAACAAACCTGGTTGTAGTTCAGATTCTTCAGAACAAATCATAAATAATTATCTTTTGGATTCATTGTGGGTCTTGAACTTGGTATCAAGTGGTTGTAGTTAGTGCCTATTTGAAATATTCACTTAGAAAAAATTTATCGAAATGAAATTAACTCAACTGTAAGAAGGGAGAATGGTACTAAAGAAGATCCACACGACATCAATAAACTTTTCATTCAACTTACACTCAAGTTTCTGACTAAGCGGGTGAAATTTATGTGGTTTAAACATCCTCATCTTCTTGTTACAGGTGTACCTAATCTGGTGTATATTAGAGTTTATATTTGCAATCAATGTGAACTACTTGGGTTAGCCTAACCTTGATTAGAAACATCTCAATTCTTGCAAACTTCGAGTGTTGGCAACCTTGCTTGGTCTTTGTGGCCATTCTGTGCAAGTTTGCTACAAAATTTGCGAGAAGTATAGAAGAGAGCATCTACTCACTGGAGAAGAAGATATGCGGGAAGAATTGTGATGACTGTGTGTTCTTAGTTCTTGAATTCGGTCAAGTCTAACTTCAGTGGGAGTAAAACTCTAAATATAGTTAAAGAGTGACAACAGTTTATCAGGAAACAGAAAAGAGAAGCTGGCTGGAGCTATCCCCTTTAACAGCAGAAAAGATTCATGTAAATTCTTGTTCGAACCACATTACCACATTGTGTAATTTGATGAAAAATGATGAGCAATAGAAGTGTTGATTTTTTTTCTTCCTTGCCTCTTCATTTCTTGAAGTTTATCTTTTCCCTATGGGGCTTTAACTTAAGCCAAATGACATATTTTAAATCAATTATTATTATTATCATTCCAAATTAAAACAGTTACTTATATAAAATTTATAAAAATAATCATAAATTCCTTTAATATAGATAATTAATACACAATTATTGGTAATTAATATAAATTTTACTCTATAATTAATATGATTAATTCAATGAATTAATATTTTGATATAAATACAAACCTTCTTGAGAACTAAAATCTATATATATTGATTATCAATTGGAGGTTGACCAAATATACATTACTGAAAATCTACGAGAAAAGTAGACTACAAAATTTGACCACAAATTTATAAAAAATAAAAAAAAAATCACAGCTTCAGCTTTATGCTCTCTAAAGCAACACAAGGGCAAAACAGAGCTGTCCTCTGTTTATAGCAGAAGAAGAAGAGGCGTCTTCACAAGCTTGTTGGCCAACCCGGAAAGACCAAAGTTGCACTAAATCACCTTCCTTGAGATCATTCGACAGCCGAACATTGTTCCAACCGGTTCTCAATGCATATGTTGAACTTGTATTTCCCGTATCCTTAGGCATGTCCCACTGAATCAAAACTACATCATTAAAAATCTGAAGCTTGGGATCGACGAGTCTCGCTGGGATTTCTTGCCGTGCTCTAAGTTCCTCTTTCTCTTGCTCAGACAAGAAATCCTCCCTCACTATTTGTCTCAAAGGTATTGAAAACCGGTTGTTACCCTTTGTTATGTCAGTCTTGAACAGCCTTTTCTGTATCACCAGCAATTCATCACGCCCATTCAATGTATTGATCACATCCTTGAACTCTGGAGGTAGGATGGGTGGTGGGTGTGGACCCGCAATCGCTTTCTTGATTGACATCGAGCGTTGCTTCTTTTTCTTGGCCTCCAAACCCAAACCCCAATCTTGAATAGAAAAGGCAGAGCCCATGACCTTTTCTTGCACAACCATTGCCCTCTGTTTCTTGGTTTCCAATTCCAAACCCCAATCTTGATCATCATCATCATGTCCAAATCTTGGTCTCTTTTGAACAGCAGCGCTCTTGACCTTTTCTTGGATAAAGATTGGCTTCTTGAGAGCCTTCTCTTGTATCAATCTTGCAAACTTGTCAAATTTTTCTATTTCTAGAGATGCAACCTCAACCAAGGCGTCAAAAGAGAACCAAATGGGAGAAACAGAGTAGGAGTTAGGTGGCTTTTTGGGTGGGATTATTTTCAGCCGTTTGATCTTCTGGGGCTTTGGATTTCCATCAAGATCAGAACCCACGTCCAAATGGGGTTTAGGGTTAGCAGGAAGTTCTGGCAGAAACCCATAATCCCTCTTCCTCTTGAGATTCAAAATTGGAATTTGGGGATGGGATTGGGGTTTAGAATTAGATGCAAAGTTTGATCTTCTTCTATAGGCACCCCAAATGGGTTTGAAATGATACCCAGATCTGAACCTGGATTGGGAGTCAATGAACGGAATTCTGAGCAAAATTTCAGACACCAAAATTTCTTTTTTCTCCATCTCCAGAGAGAGAGAGAGAGAAAAAAAATGGAAATTTGATTGACAAAGAGAAAGAAAGCAGAGACACAAAGGGAGAGAGGGTTTATTGAATGAATTAAGAGTGTTAGTGAGAAGCAAGAAAAAGTAAAACGGTCGTATATATATGATTATGGGGGCTTATGCCGGTGGCACTCTGTCAGAGTAACGGCTAGTTGAGTTTGAATGAAAGGGTTGCGTTGGGTTCAAGTCTATCCCAGTTTCTCCGACTCTGAGTCTGAGAAAACAAAACAGAGCAAAACAGAGGGAGTTTTATTTATAAATTCAAAAATCCAAACCCTAAAAAACTAACGGTTAGTTGGTATTTGGGAAGGGCTTCTCTTAAACTCGGTTTCTTTAGTTCTCATTGACTTTTCTAAGTGAAAACACTTTTCTTCCCCATATATGATTATGGGGGCTGAGGGCGGTGGCTCTCTATCACCATTTATAATTTTAATTCTTTCTCACCAAGCTTTCTAACGTTAACATTTTTTTCATCTTCCCCATTTTACCCCTGGGCTTTACAATTTATTTCTCATACCAGCCCTCCTTCTCTTTCAATTCAAATATAAATTTTAAATTATTGAATCCTCTGTATGTTTCTAACTCTAGTCCAAATGGTTTTTTTTTTTATTGCATGTAGTAAATTAAGTGGTGTATATAAATAAATTAAATATATTCCTCAATAAATTAATCAACGGAATTGGAAAATTAAGGGGTGGGTTTCCCTTGGACAACGTTGTATTTAACTACTATCCCTGGCTAGCACAAACTACAAACTACTGAAGAGACAGACATTGGATACAAAACAAGTACTTCAAGGTTGGAAGATTGACAACATTAAGTGCCCTATTGACTTCTACAACTATGGAATGAGTACTTCATTTTATTTATTTATTTTTAATGTAAAGACAGAGCCTGTAATCAAATTTCAATGAGAAATGCCTGTTCTGTTAATTATGGATTTCATTATGATTTTTTTTGCTTCATGATTGGATTATAAATTTAATAATGATGCATTAAAGCTTGATTATTGGCTTTGGATTATTATTTAGGTTAAAAAAAATTTATTCTAGAAGCCCTAATTGCATTCTTTTTCTTTATTGATGAATAGACTTCTTTACTTGTATGACTTAGAATTCTTGTAATTCTTAAAAAAAACAATTCAATTAATGGGCTTCTCTAACTAAGTTTCCTATTTGAACAATTATTAGCAAGAGTATTACCTGATTTATGGTTTATAATATTGTGTATTTAGTAGATATTCATATCTATCACAGCATATCCACATATTACGTGAGAGATTATACATATAATAGATGAACAGCATAATTGTAAAGAAGGCAATCAATTTCACAATAATTGATTTTTTTTTTTCCAAAAAAAAAAGGTAAAAAAGAATATTATAAACCATTAAGATGGCAATGATAATTATTAGCAAATACTAAATTGCAGGCATTGAGAAACATAAGTACATACTAAATAACACCCTATCGTCCATACACCTAAAAAATAAAACAAAAATTTTCATTTGTAAAAAAAAAAAAAAAAAAAAAAAAATCCTAATAATTTCAAAAGTAAAAAAATTAAGCCCTATAAAATATCAAAAAGTAAAAAGTTAACTCTCAACTCATCTAAGTGATTTAATATAGGTTGGATGTTTGATTTTTTACTTTTTGAAACCACAAGGTTAGGGTTTGGTTTGTAAATTTGTTGACAATTTCACGTTGTATTTACTTTTAAAATTACATAATTTAATTTGTTATACTTCATACATTATAGGTTTTTAAATGTAATCTATCAAAATAAAAAATGATTTACCTTTTCTCTTTCTTCTGAAAAAGGATGAAGAATTAAAAATATCATATCATATTGTATCTTTATACGATTAAAGTTGAATCCTATAAGATGTGGTTGAGCAATGTATATGGTACACAAAATGAGCTTTTGTCATGTGCTTCATTAATTATTAAGACAGATTACTTTAAGATGAAACCTTATTACCAAAATATCAAGTGCTTTATTAATTGTTAAAATTGTGTATTTTAAGTAAAACTTTATTACCTAAATTTCTAGAAATTTAAAATGATACTCAAACTGAAATTCTATTTCCAAAAGTTTCAAGAATTTTCAAAATAAAATTCATTATTTATTTTAATTATTTTTTATAATTTTGTGCTTTACTAAAATAAAAGTTACATCCTATTTATCGTTTTTACCCTAAGTAGCTCAACCTTTGTGTCACAAATTATAAAATTAATATTTTTTTTATCAAGTGACACATTAATTACTAAATATTTCATTTATTCTAGGTGCAAAAAGTTTCAAGTTGTTCATTAATTATTAAGATAGTTTTGATAATTCTTAAAATATTTTTTAATTAATGTGTGAATCATGTGAGAATATAGACAGTAATAGTTCAAAATAAAATGAAGGTCAAAAAAAAAAAAAAAAGATAGAATCAAAAATAAAATAAAAGAAAATACAATTTTTTTCAAAAAAAAAAAGAAAAAAAGAAAAGAAGAAAAAAAACTGGGGTATAAAAGTAAATAAACCAACTACACTAAAGAATTTAAATTTACTTGCTCCTCGCGTCTAAACCGACTTATGGAGGCTATGTGTACAACGGCTATAAAAAAATTGCTTCAACACAAACCAAAAAAAATCAAAGAAATTTTGGTGCATGTCAGTGCAACTCTCTCTCCTTTTCTCTCTCGGAAAAAGAAAGTTCTTCAACAATCAACATAACCCCACAAACCCATTCGTCAAAAAGAAATCAAATCTTGAATCAAGATTTCAATTTTGGTGAAACTCACTATAGCTGGAGACAAGCTCTTTGCCGCTGGTGCCGGCACAGCAATAAGATTAAGAATGAAACTCAGATCTTCTGAGTTTTATAATTTCTTAAACAAAAAAATAAATTTTATAATCTGACATGTCAATTTTAATAGCTGATGTAACATTTATTTTAAAAGTAATGTTATAGTCACAAATTATTTTACAACAGTTTTACAAAAAGTTGATGTAGTCAAAATCTTATTGGTTTTCATCTAAGGCTGTGTTTGTTCCAACTTCAAACCACTTCCGGAAATCAATTTCCGTAAAATTGATGTGTTTGGCTGCTTAGGAAAATTGGGTCAACAGAAACCCATTTCTCCTTTGACCGAAAAAGAGCCCCCTGCTGGTGGAAATACATTTCACCCTCTATTTTACCTTAAACCAATTTCCGGAAAATTTTCTCTCCACTCTCCAAGTTCTCTCACACAGCAGCTCTCTCTCACACAGCAACATCACTCTCCAAGCTCTCTCACACTCACTCTCCGATCCGGTCCAGACCTAAGCTCCAAGCTCAGCAGCACGTTCAGACCTCCGATCCAGTCCAGACCTCCGCTCCGATTCGCTCCAAGCTTTTCCGGTCTAGACCTCCGCTCCGATTCGCTCCAAGCTTTTCCGGTCTAGACCTCCGCTCCGATCCGCTCCAAGCCTTCGACCCAGACCGAAACGGCGACCCATCGCCTTCGACCTTCGACCGACGACCCATCGCTGTCGACCTTCGACCTTCGAACCATCGCCTTCGACCCAGACCGAAACGGCGATCCATCGCTCTCTCTTCCTCGATCTTGTCGACGACTCAGTGTTGTTGTTGTTGTTGTCGGAATTTTTTTGTTGTTGTTGGTGTTGTTGTTGTCGCCGGAGTCGGAATTTGTTGTTGTTGTTGCCAGAATTTTTTGTTGTTGTTGTTGTCGTTGGTGTTGTTGTTGTCGCCGGAGCCGGAATTTGTTGTTGTTGTTGCCGGAATTTTTTGTTGTTGTTGTTGTTGGTGTTGTTGTTGTTGCCGGAAAATGTGAAAAATTTTCATTTTCCTAACACATCCAAACACATGAAAATATTTTCCACAACATTTTTCATAATTCAACCAAACACTTAAAAATATTTTCCTTTTACGGAAAATAGCATTTCCGGAAAATATGTATTTTCCAGAAAACGTTTTACACGAAACAAACACAGCCTAAGCCCATTATTAATATCACCTTTTCATTTACCAATAACCACTTATTACATCAGCAATTTATAAAATATTTTGTAAAATAATTTGTATTTCTATAATTATTCTTATTTTAAGGTAGGGGCTGGCTCTTTAACAGCAGAAAAGATCCATTCAATTCTTTTTGAACCACCATGTATATTTTTAATAGGATGAAAATCATTAAGCAATAAAACTGTTAACTTTTTGCTTCCCTGCATTTTTCTATCTTTTTTTTCTGAAGATATATGTGTATATATATATATATATATACATATTCCCCCCCCCCCCCCCCCCCCCTTTATGTGGCCTCGACAAAACAGACATTGCAATGTTGAAGCAAAAGGTGTGAATCGGTCAACTAGTCATTCTGCTTTAAAGGCTATCCATAATATTATAATGACTCCTATGTAAGATGACAACTTGAACGAACATAACAAATTAATGGTTACAAATTTTTTATAGATGCTCCATGATTTTTATATTTGAGTTATATTTTTACCTTTCCCTTTCCTTTGCTCTTCTTCATTGAGTTATGCTTTCATACACTCTCTTTGGTGCTTTCAATTGAATTAATACTTATTGAAACCAAAGAAATAAGATCAGTAAGGTTTCTAAATTCCAGGTTTCAGTGATCTTGAGATCACCAAAGAGATTTATAGCCTGCTATGCTGGAGAAAAAATGAGGCATTACTGGACAGTGACCCAGTAAAGTTGTCAGCATATGGTTGTCAAAGCTCAAAGATTCTGCATATGATACTGACAACGTGCGCAATCAGTTTAATTCTAAAAAAATGCTCATGGTGGCTCATAAAAATGATAATCAGTTATGAATCCTTTGATACAAAACCAACATCAGTAATTGTGATCAAGGTGAGAGAGATGCTTCAGACATTAATAATTCTACTATTAGTGTCAATATTCAATACTTGAATCTTTTAGAAAATACCAAAAATGGTAATCTATACAATTCAACCCAAGTTCATGATAAACCAGAAAAGGAATACAAAAAATAAAGAAATGGAACAAATTCGTTGTCAGTATGACTAATGAGTGATTGTTAATGCCTAATGAGCAATTGTTTCAGTTGTTTTGTCAGGCCAAGGTAGAGTTCCTAGCACCTGGCATTGTATATCATTCTTCTATGTTGATCTCGTTGGTTCCTATTGATATTGCTCTCTTCTAGCCACTTAAATTCTTCAAATTCTGGTGGATTATAAAGATTTCCAGTCTATTGTTCAAAAGGGTTGGAGTAATCAGGTTTTGGGTAATCGTTCAGATCGAATAAAAGCTCAAGATGCTTAAGGCTAATTTCAGGAGGACAATTTGGCAGTTTGGAGAATAATTTATTGATGCCTGATTGGACATGGAGGAGAATCAAAGGGCTGTTCTAGCTAATCCTGGTTAGCAGGATTGTATTAAGAGAGAGAAGTTGACGCTGCATGAATTTTTGTCCTTGAGAAGACCTGAGGAGTCTTTGTTCAAAAAAAAAAATCCTAAGTTGCTTGGTTGAACCTGGGAGACCAAAACACTGCATTCTTCCATACTATGGTGAAAGTGAAAAATGCAAGAAATTTGATCAAGTGATTAGTAGATGGAGAAGGTAATAAGGTTGAACATATTGGAAAAAAACTGTGTAGACATGCACAAAGGGGCAGCACAACATGTTGACCACAACAAGTCACCTTGCTCAACCCATGAGTCATGGCATGCCTCCCTCATGCACATAGGTAGTAAAGTAAGATGCCATATATAGCTTATAACTGGGCCGTCCTTAAAATATGCTTGGGAGCACTGTAACCATGGCATTGCTATTTTTTAATGAGCAGACTGGTCATATTCCCATGTTAGTTGGGCAAGGAACATAAGTCCAAACAAATAAAACAATATCTATGTTTGTCAAGTCTTAGAAAATAATTGTCAGCATAGGTCATAACCACTGTATATGGATGCCTACAACTTCAGAGCTCCAACCACACCAAAGAGTGAGAGAATAAATGAGAAAAATGAATAATTCCGGTAGGTGTCTGCTTGTCATATTGGTTATGGTCGGAGCACTAGAGATGTTCAATTTTTGTGGTGCTGATCTTACTGATGGCTTCACCCTTGTGCCATTAACAGAGTCAAATTTTGAGCTACAGAAGCCATATGACATACCCCTAGACCAACGCTACAGTTTTGTTAATGGGGTTCACCATTTATGGGTCTATGCTGATGACAAACCACACGACCCCAGTAGTCATACCCAGCCACATACTGAAATTCGAATAAAGGTAATATGTATGCATGAATTCAGGTTTTTATTTATGCTCATAAATGCAAAAAGCATTAAGCAACTTCTTCCTTTTGTAGGGGCTTGACTATTCAAGTGGAGTCTGGCAATTTGAAGGCTATGGCTTTGTTCAAAATGGAACATCTGGTGCTACAGTAGCACAGATTCATGGTGCAGCTCATGGTGCCACCACTTTGATACTAAGAATCTATGATGGGGACATGAGGTATTACAGTAGAGATCTGGTGGCTACTGATCTCTATGATAAGTGGTTCAAACTTGATATAATTCATGATGTTGATATGGGGATGGTAACTGTTTTCATTGATGGTGTCCAAAATTTTCAAGTAAAAGATGAAGGACTAGGAGACTTGTACTTCAAATGTGGGGTTTATGCTGCACCGACTAATATCAGCTACTACATGGAATCAAGGTGGAGAGACATCAAAATATATAAACATTAATTGAGATAAATATATAAAATAAAAGATTTATGTTCCTATGTTGGTCTGTCCTGCAGACTTCTAAAATTAGACCTTGATCAGATCCAAAGATGTCTTTAGCATCTGTATCTTTCTTCATAATATGATCAATTATCTCAATTTTTTATCTGTTTCATGTTAGTGCTAATGTTCAAAATTTCTAGGAACCACTGATAACAGTGTTAAGAAATTTGTGGATTTGTGGGTGAATTGATTTAGGGTTTATGAGAATTTGGTGTAAGGAAGAGGGATGTGTTGGTCACAGTTTGCTGACCCATCCTGCATCAAAGCTAAGTTCAAGGAGAGAGTAATGCCAAACACAAATTTTTACAACATTTTTCACAACAGAAAACTAAAAAAAAAAAAATCATGTATGTTTTTATTCCAACAATTATAACAAGGTTACAAAAAGACTAAAATGGTACATTTCAAAATTTAGACTAAAACCCAATGTATGTTTTTATTCCATAGAAATAATAATGATAATAGTAATTTTTTTTTAGAAACAAATACACACATAAGGGAGAGGACATGGGGTTCTAAGTCTGACTCAAAAGCATACCACAAATTCCACACAAAAGCTATGAAAACATAATAGCTATTTATGAAACTTGATTCTTTGATAGAAAACCAACATCAGTTAGTGCAGACCAGGTGAGAAAGATGCTTTAGACATTAATTAATTTTACTATTAGTGTCAATATTCAATACTTGAATCTTATAGAAAAGACCAAAAAGGTAATCTATTCATACCAAACCAAGTTCAGGATAACCAAGAAAAATAATACAAAAATAAAGAACTGGGACAACTTTTGTTGTCAATATGACTAACGAGTGATGGTTAATGGTTAATGGCTAATGAGCAATGGTTTCCGTTGTTTCCTAGGCCAAGGAATAAAGTTCCTAGCACCTGGCATTTCATATCATTCGCCTATGTTGATCTCTTTGATTCCTGTTGATATTTTCTGGTTCCAACCATCTAAATTCTTCAATTTCTGGTTGGAGTAAAAGAATTTCGAGTCCATTGTTCAAAAGGGTTGGAGCAATCAAGTTTTGAGTAATCCATTGTTCAGAAGCATATAAAAAGCTTGAGATTTTTAAGGCTGATTTCCGGAGGACAATTTGGCAGTTTGTAGAATAAAGTTATTGAAGACAGATTGAAAATAAAAAATGGAGGAGTGCACGATGTCATCCTATGTAGCCACAAGCCCACAACTCTTGTATCTCACGGGGCTTTAACACTCTATAACTGGGCTGCCCTTATTCCTTGGTAGCATCGAAAACATGACATTGTAGTTTGCTAATGAGCAGATGTCATATTCCCATGTTAGTTGAACAAGGATAAGTCCAAACAAATAAAACAATATCTATGTTTCCAAATGCTTAGAAAATAATGGCCAGCATAAGTCATAACGCCTATATATAATATATGGATGCCTGCAACTTCTAAAGCTCCAACCACACTAAAGAGAGTGAGAAAAATGAATGATTTTCGTAGGTCTGCTTGTCTTATTAGTTCTGGTCGGCTCACTAGAGATGTTCAATTTATGTGGTGCTGATCCTACTGAAGGTTTCACCCTTGTCACATTAGCAGAGTCAAATTTTGAGCAACAGAAACTATATGACATACCACTCGAGCAACGGTACAGTTCTGTTAATGGGGTTTACTGATTATGGGTCTATTCCGATGATAAGCCATATAATCCCAATAGTCATACCAAACCACGGACTAAAACTCGAATAAAGATCATATGTATGTATGAATTCATGTGTTTATTAATGCTCACAAAATGCAAAAGGATTAAGCAGCTGTTTCCTTTTGTAGGGGCTTGACTATTCAAGTGGAATCTGGCAATTTGAAGGCTATGGCTTTGTTAAAAATGGAACATCTGGTGCTATAATATCACAAATTCATGGTGCAAGAGAGATATTTTGTCAAACGCATAATGTGCATGTTCGAAAATGGGAATGAAAAATTATTTTGTAACATGAATCCACTCAAATATTACACCAAAGACAAACTAACTACATTACAATTGACAAAATTTTCATAAATCAAAATTTCTAGGAACTTCATTAATCAATATTTCAATGATCATACTCTTACATTAATTGACAATAGATCCCTATCCAAAAATTAAAAAAAAAAAAAAAAAAAAAAACAATAGGTCATGAGTTATACATATCGACATGATCTTGAATAAACTCTAAACAAAATATCTAATTAAAAGAAAAATTGTCAAATAAAAAGGCCAAAATTAGTGTCATCCTGATTCCATATCTCTATTTTTTGCATCTTCGACTCTGCTACTGACAATATTGTGTACCCATTCTCTTCATTGACTACTGCTACTTGCTCCCTCATTGCCACTACCACTACATTTGTTCCTATTAGAAAAACAGAGAAAAGAAGATTTTGGACTTGGAGAATTTATGTATATTACCTCAATTGAAGATTACAAATGTTAAGAGTATATATATACAAGGAAAGCAAAACAAGGTAAACGAATTAACTAATTAACTAACTAATCTACCAAAATTTCCCTTCAAACCTGATTAATAGAACTAACCACCACACACGTGTTATCCACGTGCTAATTACTAAGACTTATACACAGTGATGCAAAGCTACATGTCGTAGTATAAAATAAAACAAATACAGTGTACAGTGTATTGTCGTTTAAGCAGTAGACTTGAGAGTCTTCTTCTTCCCTTGATCCTTGCTTCTGTCATGATCCTTTCTATCCTTCTTTGTAGAATCTTGACACCCCCCCCCCCCCCCTTCAAGTGGAAGAGGGGTATGAATATTGACCATATTCAACTTGGACACAAAAATGGAAAATTGATGAGCTTTCAAGGCCTTTGTCAACAAATCTGCAATTTGGGAATTGGTTTTAACATGTAACATTCTGATATACCCTTCCAAAACCTTATCCCTCACTAGATGGCAATCAATTTCAATATGCTTCATTCTTTCATGGAAAACCGGGTTTGCAGCTATGTGAAGAGTTGTTTGACTGTCATAGAACAGAAGGGCTGCTTGACTTGAAGATCACTAAGCAAATACAAAAGCCAAATGACCTCATAAACAACTACTGCCATGGCTCGATACTTTGATTCTGTTGAGGATTTTGAAACTGTTTGCTGCTTTTTAGACTTCCAGGAGACTAGAGACTCACCAAGAAAGACACAAAACCCAGTCACAGACCTTCTAGTGTCAGGACAAGAAGCCCAGTCTACATCTGTGAAGGCTTTCAAGTGCAGGTCTGACTTGCTTGAAAAGAATAGACCCTGACATGGTGTTGTCTTGAGGTATTGCAACACTTTATTGGCTACATGTAAGTGTGGTTCTCTAGGATATGCCATGAATTGACTCAAACGATTCACAGCAAAAGTTATATCAAGTCTGGTTATGGTTAAGTATGGAAGCCTTCCTATAAGCCTCCTATAGGAACTAGGATCTTGCAAAGCTTTACCTTCATACTTACTGAGCTTGACATTAGAATCCATTGAAATTTTAGCTGGTTTACACCCCATCATTCTAGCCTCTTTCAATAGATCTAGTATGTACTTCCTTTGACACAAGCTAATGCCACTTGCAGTCTTTGCCACTTCAAGACCCAAAAAGAACTTTAAGTCACCCAAATCCTTCAATTTAAACTGTTGATCAAGAAGAACCTTTAATTCATCCACTGCTTGCTTGTTGTCACTAGCAATTAAAATATCATCAACATATACTAAAAAAGCAATGAATGAAGTAGAAGTCTTCTTAGTAAACAAAGAGTAATCTGCTCTAGATTAAGTAAAGCCTTGCATGAGTAAAGTAGTGGAAAACTTAGCAAACCACTGTCTGGAAGCTTGTTTCAAACCATACAAGGATTTGACAAGCTTGCACACAAGCCCCCCCTTGCTGTGGAAGCCTAGTGGAAGGTCCATATATACCTCTTCCTTTAAATCACCATGAAGGAAGGCATTGTTCACATCAAGCTGACATAGATACCAGCCTTGCACAGTAGCTATTGCAAGGAGGCATTTGACAAAAACCAACTTTGCAACAGAAGAAAAAGTCTCCAAATAATCAAGGCATTCCTTTTGAGTGAAGCCTTTGGCAACTAACCTGGCCTTATACCTCTCCACACTCCCATCAGACTTATATTTCACCTTATACACCCATTTACATCCAATAGTTTTCTTATGAGAAGGCAAAGGAGTGAGAACCCAAGTATGGTTAGCTTCAAGGGCAGAAATCTCAACAGCCATAGCTTCTCTCCACTTGGGATCCTTGACTGCCTGGTGATAGAACTTAGGTTCCTTAATTGAGGAAATCATATTGCAGAAATGCAAGTGTTTAAAGAACAACTTGTGAGAAGACAAGTAGGAAGACAAAGGATGGCCAGTACTGGAAGAGACTTGATTACATTTGTAAGCATCTAAATAAGCTAGTTTATGACTGGCCCTAGTAGATTTCCTAAGGAAAACAGGCTAATCAGAATTAGACAAGGAATTGAGCTGATTAGGCAACACAAGAGGTTGATCAACAGATATGGAAGAGGGCTGATTAGGTAACCCATCAAGGTGATCAACAAACATGGAAGGGGACTGATCAGGAATAGTATATTGATGATCAGCAGGCAAGGGAATTGGTAAAGAACCAACCAAAATAGAAGAAGGACTAGATAAGGGTGCCAAAGATGCCCCTGGATTCAGAGGTGTGTCTGCAGAAACAAAGCTAGGACTAGAGGAATCATCAAAAACAGGATTACAAGAAACAGGTAAAGGAATTGACAATGGAGGTGTCTTAGATAACAAAAACTTATAAGAAGGAGCGAAAAGAAAAATTGATTCATGAAAAATAACATCTCAAGAGATAATGATCTTCCTAGTGTGCAAATTAAGGACTTTGTAACCTTTCACATTGAAAGGGTAACCAAGGAAGACATAAGGAAGGGCTCTAGAGTCAAATTTCAACCTATGAGTAGAAGGAGTAGAGATAAAACACAAACATCCAAAAACTTTAAGGTGATCAAATGAAGGTGGTTTATGAAAAAGAAGTTCAAAAGGGGACTTGTTTTGTAACAAAGGGACAGACAATCTATTAATGAGGTATGTGGCAGTGAGGATGCAATCACCCCAATAAGCAGAAGGAAGATTGGATTGGAGTTTAAGAGACCTTGCAACATTCAAAAGATGTTGGTGCTTTCTTTCAACCATAGAATTTTGCTGTGGTGTATAGGCACAGCTCTTTTGATGCACAATGCCATAAGCACTATAAAAATTAGGTAAAGAGAATTCAAAAGCATTGTCTGATCTAATTACTTTAATACCAGTGTTAAATTAGGTGTAAACCATGTTATAAAATGAGATTAAAAGATGTTTAACATCTGATTTAGCTTTCATGAGGTACACCCAAGTAGACCTGGTAGCATCATCAACAATTGTAAGGAAAAATGTAAAACCATCATGAGTGCAAATAGAATATGGACCCTAAACATCCACATGAATTAATGAAAAAGGTTCATTACATATATTATTGTAAGAAGGAAAATGCAATCTCTTTTGCTTTGCCAAAGGACAAATGGTACAAACATCAGTACATTGGGCTGAAAAAGAAGGTAAAATATTCTATAAAACAGACATTCTGCTCAAGGATGGATGACCTAACCTAAAATGCCATAAGATTGACATGTCTTTAGAAGAAACAGAAGAGGAAAAAGCTGACTTGAAGGACTTGTGATTGGAAAGATGATCTGACAGAGAAGGTGTAGTCTTGGAAGTATTCTTCTATAGCAGATACAAACCATTATGGACTTCACCCACTCCAATCGTCTTCCAACATGAAAGGTCCTGAATGAAACAATATTGAGACAAAAACACCAGACACAAAGGTAATCTTTGAGTAAGTTGACTGATGGACAAGAGATTGAATGAGAAAAAATGAACACAAAGAACATGTTCAAGAATAAGAGAATTAGAAAGTTTAACAATGCTAATGTGAGTGACATGTGCTGATTCACAATTTGGCAATTCAACAACACAATGTGAAACAGTAGTATAAGACTGAAAAAGAGAGATAGAACATACATATGATCACTTGCTCCTATATCCATGACCCAAGTATCAACACCAAAGGCAGTTCTGTTCATAAGCTTAGCAGAAAATATGGAGTGCTTGAGATTACCTGCTAGGAGTGTGGAGAGCATGAAGCTTGATTGAAAGCAACATTATTTGCCATGGCAACAGTGTTGGCTTGAGCATCATTCCCTCCAATCATAGCAAGCAATTTCTGACATTGCTCCATTGTAAAAGGAAATGCTTGTTGAGTGGTAACAACAATAGACTCTTGAGTAAAATCAAAATAAGAAACCTGATTAACCTTTGGTTTGGTCTTGTAGCCAAGAGGGTAGCCATGGAGTTTGTAGCACTTCTCCATGGTGTGACCATTCAATCCACAGTGGCTACAAGTAGGCTTTTCCTTAGTTTTCTTGAAGGTCTTGGAATCAAAATTCATGGTATTTGCTGCAAGTGTTGTGGACTCCACAAAAGGACCATTGTTGCTACCTTGCCTAACTGATCTTTGCTTCTCATCTTGAATCAGCAAGGAGAAGACTTTCTCAATAGATGGAATAGGATCCATCAACAAGATTTGACCTCGAATGTGAGAGAAAGAGTCATTGAGACCCATCAAAAATTGCATAACAACTTCTTTGTGATGAATTTTAGAGATCCTCTCATTCACATGACATACACACTTCTCACAAGAACATGTAGGAAGAGGTTCACAATTCTGTAATTCATCTCATAGAATTGAAAGATTGGTGAAGTACTCAATCACAGATAGCTCACCTTGAGAAAAACTTGCAAGATCCTTCTGTAATTGATAAACCCTAGGTCCATTACCCTGAGAAAACATGTTCTAAAGCTTTTTCCAGACTTCCTTAGCAGTCTTACGATACACCATGCTTGTGGCAATTTTGGGAGAAACACAAATAATGATCCAACAAACCACAATATCATTGCATCGTGACCAGCTTTGAACCAAGAGAGGAATTTTCTCCATGGTTGAAGTCAGAGAAGCTGATCCATCAATCAACCAGAACTCGTTCTTGATCCTAAGAGCTCTCTCCACAAATCGCGCCCATGTAGGGTAATTCTCACCTCCAATCAATGGTTGTGAGACTAATATCGCATCAGGATTTTCAGCATAATGAAGAAAAAATGGATGCGATTCATCAATGGTGATGCTTGTAGAAACTTGATCAGAGGAAGCCATTGATGAAGCTTCGAGACTCTGAAGAAGAAGAAAAATCCTAACTTTTGGGAAGAAAAGGGATTGAGAAATTTAAGCGAAAGCCAAAAATTGCTCTGATACAATATTAGAAAAACAGAGAAAAGAAGATTATGGACTTGGAGAATTTCTGTATATTATCTCAATTGAAGATTACAATGGCTAAGAGTATATATATACAAGGAAAGCAAAACAGGGGCAACGGATTAACTAATTAACTAACTAATCTACTAGAATTTCCCTTCAAACCTGATTAATAGAACTAACCTCCACACATGTGTTATCCATGTGCTAATTACTAAGACTTATACATAGTGATGCAAGGCTACATGTCGTAGTATAAAATAAAACAAATACAGTGTACAATGTATTGTTGTTTAAGTAGCAGACTTGAGAGTCTTCTTCTTCCCTTAATCCTTGCTTCTCTCATGATCATTTCTATCCTTCTTTGTAGAATCTTGACAGTTCTCTCTTGTGTTGACCACAACAAGAGCCTGTTTAGTTCCTCAACTCGTTCATTATATAATGATACCTTTGTCCAATATCTATTAATCATAGTATGAAAATTTTAGTAGAAGGCCCTGAAGAATTCAACTCAAGTTGATAAACATTTTTAAAGAACAACAGAGAAAGTCATACTTTGAGATAGAATCAAGATCAGGATTCATCTCCTTCAGTTGGGCTTCCAATAGTGCTACCATTTCAAGAGCCCTCTTTAGGTCACAAGCCTCACTAAGAGTTTCACCAGTCAAGATCACCTGAAGCTTTTCAGGGTCCACTAAGTCTTTATAAGAGCATTTTGCAAGTCGTCAAGCCATTTTTTTACACCAAAGACAAACTAAGTACATTACAATTGACAAAATTTTCATAAATCAAAATTTCTAGGAACTTCATTAATCAAAAATTTCAATGAACAGACTCTTTACATTAATTGACAATAGATTCCTATCTAAAATTTTAAAGAATATATATATACTAATAAACAATACGTCATGAGTCATAACATATTGACATTGTTTCTCTCTAATAAACTCTAAACAAAATAACTAATTACAAGAAAATTGGTCAATTGAAAAGGCCAAAATTAGTGTCAATCCATGTCTCTTCCTTGCCTACTGCTACTTGCTCCTTCATCTCCCTTGTGTTGACCACAACAAAAGCCAAACAGAGTTAATCTTCATTACCAAGTCTAAAAGACCAAATTTGGATCACTTAGTTAAGCTTTCTGCCAAGATCATTTTTTTCCACCACCTTATTCCAAGATTTTATCAGCACATAGCATGAGCTTTTCTTACCTGACTTCTTGGGCATGTCCTATTGCCTCAAAACAATTTGATTTACCTTACCGGAGGCCTCCATGAATGGGACTTCCATTGCTTCTTGTTGATCCAGATATTCTCTTTCTGCCTCCCTCAAGAAACTGCCATTGATTTGGCTTAAAGGCATGGACAACTGAGCATTATGTCGGTTTAGGTCAGTCTTATTGAGAGGTTTCTGTATGACCAAAACCAATTGTGTTCCACCCATTGTGTTAATGATATTCTGGAAAGTTTGAGGTAGTTTTGGTGATGGGTTTGAGAGTAGAAGGGTTGGGTTCAATTTGGGCTTCTTTGGTGGCTTTTCTTCGCTTCTGGGTAACAAGTTTCAAACCTTGACAGTTGAGGCCATCAATTACTCCGGGTGGCGTGGGTTTGGGAGATTCAGAGTGGTTAGGAACAGCAATGGATGAAGCAGTAGAGATTCCCAAATGGGGTTTCTTGGGTGGGATTATTTTGAGGTGTGTGATGATCTTGGGGGAAGCACAAGTAAAACCCTCTGGTGGTAGCGACGCTTTCCATTCTGGATCTGTAATGCCAGTGGGTTGAGAAATCTCTTCCTTTTGGCTTTCAAATTTGGCAATTGGTAATGGGTACGAGGCTTGGAAGAACCAAGATTCGATCTTTTTTTTTGGAAGAAGCCCCAGGTGGGTTTGAAATGATATTGAAGTTTCTTCTCTTCTGAAGTCAGTGGCAGATAGGGTTTTTTAGAGAGGAATAGTATGAAGTCCTTCAAAACCCTAAGAGTGAACAATTCCAAATCCACTTGTTCATCTCTGGTGCCTCTTTTGAGTTCATTGAATGAATCACACGCACAAAGTGAACTGGGAGTCACCATGGTTTTGATGATCAATTCTCCGTGAGTTACAAAGAGATAAAGCAACAAGCAAAAAACAGAGACAAGAAAGAGACTCCAAATTCAATTCTTAAGTTGAATTGGCCTCCAAGAATCTTAATTTATGTTTCTACACTTAGGAAAGGAAAGCAATTGTGGGGTACGAAGTGGGTTTTCTACGTGAGTTTCAGAGATAAAACTAGAAATAGAGAGATAGAGGGTTTGTTCTATTTTTGAGAGGAAGAGAGGGTTTGTTCTTGGGTATGGAAATATAAGTGTATTTGTATTTATATTAATTAAAAACATTGTAATATATCCTTCTCTAAGTGGGAGAATAAAATCAGAGTCGGTCACTCCTCTCCTCACCGTCTCCGACTCTAAGTGGATAGACCAAAACAGAGGGATCGATTTTGTATTTGTATCATTCAAAGAGAGTGAATTGTAGTGGCTTTTTTTTAACAATTGTTAATCATCTATTGGATATGAAATACCAAATAAGGTGCTGACTTGGTAATACTGAACACTATATACTTTCTCCCTCTTTTCATTGAACCCTTACCTGGCAATTGGCATTGCATGTGACCTTTTTTTATATTTGCAATTTGGTTGGTATTCAATAACAATTTATGTTATCTTCATTAAAGTGTCAGCTTATTGCAACAAATATATTATTGCAATAATCTAATACCAATTATTTTATAATCTATTGTTATAAAAAATATGAAACAATTATCTATTACAATGAATATATCGTTGCAATAACTTGACCAAAATTATTTTTGTCAATTATTTGCGATCTATTGCAATAAAATTTGTAAAATAATAGTCTACAAGATATTTGAAGTAGTAAATTGTTTATTGCAACAGCAAATATATTATTACATCAAAATTGTCATTAAAATATCTAAAGTTTATTGCAACGAGATTTTTTTTTTTTACTACAAACCTATTACCTTAAATTTTATTGCAACACTTTGTATAAACTGTTGCAATGACTTTGATGTTATTGCAATAATGTGTTTTTGTTGTAATAAACATTTTTGTCGTAGTGTTTGTTTTAATTAACATACATGTGTTTTTCCTTCATCATCAATTCATCATTCAATATGATTCCAAAAATAAAAAGGTAAAAAAAGCATATTATCATTAATTCATTACTCCTTTTATTACTCGACTGGATGGAAGATTCCCAAATGGGGTTTCCTGGGTGGGATTATTTTGAGGCGTGTGATGATCTTGGGGGCAGCACAAGCAAAACCCTCTGGTGGTAGCGAAGCTTTCCATTCTGGATCTGCAGTGCCAATGGGTTGAGAAAACCTCTTCCTTTTGACGTTCAAATTTGGCAATTGGTAATGGGTATGAGGTTTGAAAGAGCCGAGATTCGATCTTTTTCTTTGGAAGGAGCCCCAGGTGGGTTTGAAACGATATTGAAGTTTCTTCTCTTCTAAAATCAATGGTAAAGACTGTTTTTTAGGGATGAATAGAATCAAGTCCTTCAAAACCCTGAGAGTGAGCAAGTCTAAGTCCACTTGTTCATCTCTGGTGAACTCTCTTTTGAGTTCATTGAATGACTCACACGAAGGAGGACATGAACCGGGAGTCACCATGGTTTTGATGATCAATTCTCTATGAGTTACAGAGAAATAAAACAATAAGCAAAAAATAGAGACAAGAAAGAGACTCCAAATTCAATTCTTAAGTTGAATTGGCCTCCAAGAATCTTAATTTCTGTTTCTACACTCAGAAAAGGAAAGCAATTGTGGGCTACAAAGTGGGTTTTCTCTGTGAGTTTCAGAGATAAAGCACAAAAAATAAAGCAGAGAGAGAGAGAGAGAAAGGGTTTGTTGTTGGGTATGGAAATATGAGTGTATTTTTATATTAATTAAAAACATTGTAATATATCCTTCTCTGAGTAGGAGAATAAAAAGTCGGTCTCTCCGTCTCCGACTTTGAGTTGGAGAGACCAAAACAAAGGGTTTTTTGTTTTTTTTTTTTTGGTGGCAAAAATGCAAAGCTGACTCTCTAACTTTCACTCTTTTTTCATTTCAGTTCTATAACTTTCAGTTTTGTCAATTTGGTCATCTAACTTTCAATTTTTGTCAATACAAGATTCCGTTAAACCCCAGTTATGGGCTGCCGTTAATGTCACTGAAATGACACCTTTTTTTTTTTTTTTTTGGAATTAAAAGAAAAAAAGAAAAATTTGTAAAAAAAAAAAAAAAACATTTAAGGGGAATGATGTTGTCGTTCCCCTTCCCCTGAAATCAGAGCTAGATATCAAAGGGTCGCATTGGACAAGGCTGTATAGGGTTTGTAATTCCGAAAAAATTGGCTTCTGTTGTTGCAAATTTTTGTGTGCCAGCCGGAGCATTTGATGCTTTGGTTTCTATGTCATTCATTGAAGTTCCAAGTAGTTGCGTGAAGTGGACTGGCTTTGTTATATTCTAAACGTTATACATAGAAACGCTGGGAGTTTGGAACATAGTGGAGAAGAATGACTTGTTTGAGTAACGTAACACACAATCACCGTACCATATTACGACCACTTTTTCTATGGGGTAGTACTGCTCAACAATTTCTTTGGTTGCTGTTAACACACAATCTTGGCACTCATCGGGTGTAAGGTCTCCATGGCAGAAGAAGAGGCTGTAGACTGTGGTCTCTAGGGTTTGGCCAACAATGGTGTTGTAGAAACCACTTTCACGCATGGAGTTTGAGGAAAGGGAATATAGGAGGTAGTTGAGGTTGGACTGGTAGGTGCTATTGGGGGTGAAAGTGGTTTCGTTTGAACAGAAATGGTAGCGGTATTCCGGGGAAGGGGAACAACGTCATTCCCCTTCAATTTTTTTTTTTTTTTACAGATTTTTTTTTCTTTTAATTCCGAAATTAAAAAAAAAAAAAAAAGAAGGAAAAAACGAAGTCGTTTTAGTGACATTAACGGCAGCCCATAATTAGAGTTTAATGGAATCCTGCATTGACAAAAATTGAAAATTAGAGAATTGAATTGATAAAACTTAAAGTTAGAGAACTGTAATAAAAAAGAGTAAAAGTTAAAAAATCAGTTTTGTATTTTTGTATTTTTTTTTTATTTAATAAAAAAAAGAGGGATTTGTATTTGTATCATTCAAAAATAATGACTAGTTGGGATTTCATTGTTCCCTATTTTACCCCTTTCTTTTTAGATTTATTTCTCAAACCTGCCCTCTCTTGTCAGCAATGTATTTGATATCCAATCGGTGATTTGACAACTGTTAAAAAAAAGCCACGTAATTCACTCTATCATTACCAACACAAGCAAATGACAATTTTGCCCTCAAACCCCCGCCAACCGCCGGCCATTTTCTATCTTCTCTTTCGTATTTTGCCCATGTATTTAATCTTAATAGGAGACCCATTACCGGTCAATCAGGTAACGTATATTAAAAAAAGAAAAAGAAAAAAAGACTGCCTTCTCTCTTGGTTTTTGTGTGGTCCGTGTGTTGGGGTGAATTTCCTTTGGGCATCCTATATCGCAGCAGTAGTCATGGTTTTTGAGAAAGATCAAAACTGCTTTGCCTATGGTTGAACGTAAAGATCAAAACGACAAACCCTAATTTCATTTCTTTTAATTGGGATAACACATCACATCACTGCTTTCTCTCTCTCTCTCTCTCTCTCTCTATTTGATATTGTCTTCGTTTTTCATGAGATGGGGTAGCAACTGCCTTCATCATGCTCCCTGAAATTGCAGAATGGAACCCACTCTTTTCCTCTGCTATTGATATATTAATTATGTTTTAATCAATTTCACAATATGGCCCTTGCCACAATGTTGAAGCACCCATCAGAAAACTCAAAACGAAAAAGTACAAGAAAGAATGCAACCACTCATGCATAATCAAATTCATTTTTAGTCTCCCATAAAAAATAAAAAATAAAAATCATTTTTAGCCAAATATCACTTGCAGAACATAGGCAAACATAAATTATAGTTTTACATTATGTGATACAAATATCATGGTTTTCTTCTAATCTTACAAAAGATTGTTTACTCAATAGACCTGGAAAAATTCGAGGGTGAGGTTCATACACTTGTTGATGCAGGTTCTATTGAGCACTGATTTGCTTTACTAGTGAGAAAGTTTGCCTCTGCATTCAAAATGAACACTAAATTAAGTATAATCTTCTTGAGCAAACATATAAACAACTGGAGAGGGAACAGAAATTGTAGGATATTGTGTCCTCTATGTAAGGCTCATGAGGAAACTCTTAATCTTATTTGAATCATATTCTCTTTGGCTCAAGCTGTGTGGTTTGGTTCTGTATTATCAATCCTAGTAGATAACTTGATTCCTAAACTCATGAAAGCTTGGGTCTCTACCTGGTTGACTAGCGATTTGCTGAAAGATGTGGTTTGGATGATTTTTCTATAATCTTTATAGCTACTATCTGGTCTTTATGGAAATTTTGATATAAGGCTGCCCGCAAAGGTGAATAGGTGATATAGTTTCATCAACTAATGTCTATGTATTTCATTCTTAAGTCATCTATATGCAGGCAAGGGAGCACTGCGGCCACAGAGGCTAGAGCTCCAAATAAGCTGGTTTGCAATAGAATAGATGGCATATTTCAGGTGGAAGAGATGGCGATGTAAGCAAGGCTGGTGTAGTCACCTTGTCACACTCATGGCTTACATTCAGCAACAATTATGGCTAGTCTTAAAAAGTCGACAACGGTCATATTTTTGAAGTTGAAATAAATATAGTTGTGTATTTTACTAACTCTATGTTTTTCTTGTGTTACTAATATGGTGTTTAACTTTCTGCTAATGAATTGTGAATTTATGGATTTTGTACTTGTAGATGGAATAAAAAAAAATATTGCTGGTTTGGGGAAAGTTATATTTTTTTTACAAGTCCAAGAAAGTTGTTGAAACTTTGAGAGTATATTTCAAAATTGATTGCCTCAACTATTAAAACTACAATCCAAAGATTGACCTCTTGCAAGTGTTAATTTTCAAATGTATTGTCATTTGATTTGTATTTATGAAGGTTCTCCCCTGTAAATGTGTCTCAATTTGAAGTCTTTTGCACTAGGTTTTTTTTTTTTTTTTTTTTTTTTTTCGGTTTTCTTCTTCGTTGGGATGAAAATGATGTATAGAAATCAATTTATGTAATGGTCAAATTGTGTAATTTTCAAATTATTAGATAAATTGATGTGATTTTTAAGAAATAAATTTAGTGAGCCAAGAAATAATCAGCCTCCCAACCTATTCCTTATCATTATGCTCAAAATAATGGTGATTGCATAAACCTTGATATACCAAGAGCAACCATGATGCTTATTAATTTGAGTAACATATATTTTAATTCTTTTGAGACATTGGAAATATGGACAATTGTTCCATTATTGAAGTTTAGGCCGATAACATTTGTTATTGTAATATGTTCATGTTGGGGTAGATCCTTTATGTGGAATTGGTTTATTAATAAGATCGTATGATATATTTATCATTCTAACAGGACCAAATTTTGTGGTTTTGATCTTAACTAATTAAATCTTATATATCTCCTGCTTGATGTAACCCTACGGCATGTTTATTTGTGTTCGAGAAGTTGCGATTTTTTGGTTGTGTTGATGACTTTTTTGGTGTTGGGGATATGTTTTGTTGCTGTAGTGCGCGCAACACAGATTCTTAGTAGGTTATGGTTAGAATGAGTTTAATATTGATGAGAAGGATTTGTCTTATTAACTTTGCATGTATATGAAACCTTTATGTTCTCAATAGCATGTTAGGCTGCTTTGATCTCTATAATGCATGGTTTTAGTGCAGTTGATATCTTCATAAAATCTGAACAGTTTCTGCTGTTTTTTGTTGCAGGCTAGAAACAATGCTTGGATTTTAATCTCCAGCTCATTAAGTATGTTCAGCAATCTGTATGTAGTAGTTACTGGTCAGCCTTGCCAAAGTTTTCTTGCTCATGTCATGTTCATTAATAAATTTTGGCTTTGTTTTCAGATTCTTCAGATCTGAGGTGCAGAAGGCTGGGAGTCCAACCAAGTGAGTTAAACTTTGGCTTGCCTTTGTTCAATGTCAAGCAAGTGGCAGGCTTAGTGAAGACTGTATCCAAATATGACACGTTTGGACTACCCATATTCAAATGCCTAAACTATCTTACGCTAAATATGTTTAATGGTAGCTGCATTAGAAATAATTCAATGGTCAAACATTCGTGTGCGTTTGGCAAAAAGCCTAAAGCTTTTTGCTTTTGGCCTCTGCTTTTTAACAAATAAACACCAAAAACTAGCTTTTAGCCTTTTGTCACACCTTTAATATAAAAGCTACCAAAAACTACACTTTTGATAAATACAATGCAAATAAGCCAGTGAAAACTATGGGGTTCCAAACAGACACAAATTGTTGCTGAGGTAGATTCTTGCAGTTTTTGCTTCATAATTCGTTGACGGTGACAAGGAAATTGAATAAATTATCTGTTAGAGGCAGCTATAAGTGTTGTCAACAAACTCTTAGCTTAATCCTATAAGCAAATTGGATATATTTATACACTGTAAGAGTGCAATATAAATTTATGAATTAATAGAACTTTGGACATAATACCCAATACAGTTTCTGATAGAGAGATTACTGTGCTCAGGATGTGCGGTTATCAATAGGGGCCTCCAGAACAGAGAGAAGTAAATAATAATAAAAATGTCATGCTAATTTAGTGCAAATTATGGTTTGGAAGTGGTGTTGATTGTTGACAAATGAGCTACACTCTCTCTCTCCCTCTCAATATCTCATCCATCAACAATTGTTGCAGTCTCTCTATCTCTCATGATTGCCTTCTGTCTGATGATTACAGTACAAGTTTTCATGGCATTCAGAATCTCCTAACTAAATATTTGGATATCCATGAAAAATGAGGTCGTGATATAAATATACTAATGCACCTTATTTTATGCATATTCTTTTTAATACTTAGAAAATGGTCATCTGCTTCTAAATAGAAGCTGATTATAGATTTATTTTGTGGCATCAGACATGAGAAATCGGGTAAGGAGCAGTTTTTGACTGAACTTAGCAAATGGGCTTTCCATGAAAGAGGTCATCTTAAGTCTCTTACTGTAACCTAGATGTTACTTAGTTCCATCTGAATAAGATTCTTAAAAAAAAAAAAAAATCATTTATTTTTTGTCATCATTTGACTACATTTTTTTTAAGTCGTTGCCTGCTGCATCATGTTTGGATCATAGGCTATGAATGTAAGACATCACAAAGCTGGAGAGGCCAATGAACCTACCATCCATAGGGTCAACGACGACTTGGTAATTTTACTTTTAGTTCTGGAGTAATTATTAAAATATAAGTGCTAAAATTTAATAAGAAAGGGAAGGTTTTAGCAACTACTCACATTTTAAATCTGGTTGAAGGAATATTTGGTTGAGATTTATGAGTGGTCTGGTACAAGTTGGGAACCATATGTGGCTGACAATGTTCAAGTCCAGTTTTACATGATGAGTCCCTATGTTCTGAAGAATCTATCAACTGACAAGAAGGTACTTTATTAGATTATTTACGGCATATGTTGCATGCAACTTCACTGCCTGAGATTCTAGTACACCTCTATTCATAATTACGTCATCTTGCAGGGTAGTTATTTTACAGCATTTAAGGTTCCAGATGTTTATGGCGTTTTTCAGTTCAAGGTTGGGTACCAAAGGCTTGGATACACAAGCTTATCCCTGTCAAAATTATCATATTGGCTTTTTTGGTCATGTCCAAACCTTAAGTGCTCATAATCCTACAACATGGATACTAACAATATTGGTTGGCTGATCCTAAATTTGGTCATAGTGTAGTGTAAGCAGGTAAGAATTCAGCTATTGCCTTAATCGTCACTCTACCATCCCTGAAAAAGTACTTGGAGACTGATACTTTTTCACCCAAGGAAGTTAGCTATACTATTTGCCACAGAACATACATTTTTTGAGATGAACATGACTGACTTTTTTTTTTTTTTTTCATCTGATACCAAGTTGATTCAGGACAATCTAGGCTTCTCACCTAAGGTGTTTGGGCTCACCACCAAGCAAATGCAATGCAATTTTTGCAAATAATTTGAATAATAATAATCATAGTTTGAATACAAAAGAAATCATTTGGAGCTTTATATACAACTTCCAAGAATCACAATGATAAAGTTAAACTCTCCTAATGCAAATCCTAAACAATCTCAAATACTAATCCAATACTAATCAAATGCTAAAGATAAACAACTAATCCTAATGGAATTCAAATACTAATCCAAACTAAACAAATAAATAACTATGTTACAATTTGAAATTATCCACATAAAATATAAAATGAAATATTGAAATAACTTTTGGTTATGCTCCTGCATCACCCCTGCTTGTAACACACTATCTTATCTAGCCTCTGTCTTATGCTAGCAAGTTCTCCCTTTTATTACACCAAGTATGCCTAATTCCAGTAAAACCCAAATTTATTCTTACATGAACCCTTTGAGACCTCCTCTTGGAGAAGAGTCAGCCTTGCATCCAAACTTTTCTTTTCTTACAAGACAGTTGAAATCCCCACAGCAAACACAAGGGCCCCCTTGAAATGCATTCACTGAGCTTGAAATAATCTTCCAGAATTTCTCTTTCTTGACAAAATAGGAAGACCTATAGCTGCATACAAACAGCCAGTCCCTACAACCTGATTAAGAGATTACATCACTTACTAGCTAGGCAGATGCACCCACCACTTTTAAAACGACTTCCTTATTCCATAAAAGAGCTAGACCACCATCTTCACGCCATCTCTAGCTACCACTAGTTGGTACACAATGACAATCCACATAACCTAAGGTCATCGATCTTATTAATCTTATCCTTTCCCACCATAGTCTCAAATAAGAAAATAATGTATGGGTCATGGTCCCTCATGAGGACTCTAACCCTCACCATCTAGGCGTTACCAATTCCTTAACAACTCCACATGAATGCTTGCATTGCACAAACTCTAAAACACTAAGAAAAAACTAGGAGGAAACTAAAGGGTCACCAGCTGTCTCTGATCAATCAAATCCCTACTAAGAATGAAATCTTGTAGCTATTGTATACCTTAGTTTAGATCGAAACAAGAGCATGGCCTGGTAAGGTAGTTGGGCAGTGATCAAGCAATGCCGGGTGGAGAAATGATAATAGAAACATACTAATGACTCAGTTCTAGGAGAACAAGCTTGAGTCGAATCTAGACACATGAGGCAGAGGAGGAAACCCAATAACTGGGTGGGGATCAAAGCATTATGCAGAGTGGAGCGTGTGATCAGCTTGGGAAAAGCTCAGTGCACTTTAGCAAGAGGAAGTTGTCATGCATCTAGGGGAACGACACAAGGAAAGCTGCACCCTTTTTTTAGGTGCTTTGGTTTACAACTTTAAGTTGCCTGTATTTGTGTTGTTGAAGGCTTGAAGCAGTTTCTTGTACATTCAGTTGTTTGAAAGAAATCTATTCATAATAATTTTAAAAATATATATATATATATTCATTTTCTAACTGTATGAAAATTTTCAAATTTTAGTAGAATCTGTAGACAACCTCACATGCAGGTATTTGGTGCATGCGAATGGAATCTATGCCGGCGTCTTTCAGCCATCATTGTAGCCATGTCTTGCCCTTCCGCCATTGTTTTCAAAAACTTAACTAATTGTACTTAGGAATCATCATAAAAGCAAGAATTAAATCTTTAATTCTGGCTGCCGGACCTGTCTCTATGGAATATTCATGTAAAAATTTTAAGAGACAAAGAATTATATATATGTAGAAGTAGAACATAATCATATCCCATGTGTAAGAAAGAAGAGGGGTGGAATTGTTTTTTAATGTTAAAAAAAGAAACCTTATACGTTCTGCCAGACTCTTTCACTCTCTCATCATAAACCCAACCAAAGCCATGGTAATTGTTGTCATACACTTTGTCCCTTTGTGGATTGGATTTCACATAATTTCGGATATAGTGGACCATCTTGGTGCAAGTGGTCACAAACTGACAGTGACGAATGAGTTTCGGTGTTCCTGGAAGTTGGCTTCTTCAATCGCATATTTTGTTTAGCCATTGAAGCTTTCTGAAGTCTGAACAGAGATAAAGAAAAAGAAAGGGTTTATCCGGAGGAGAGAGGTAGTGATCCTGTGGGAAGTAAAAAAATTAAGTAAAAAATTGAATTTAATCAAAAAATAACAATCATGTGTAAAATTGTGGAAGATATAGAGGTGATGTGTCACCATATAAAGAAGCCAACTACTAGTCAAATATCTTTGGTAATAAAGTATTGGGTAAAATATCATTTTCGTCCCTAAACTATCATAAAAGTTCGTTTTTCGTTCCTAAAGTTTCAAAAGTTCTATTTTCGTCTCTAAACTTTTCCAAACTTATTGGTTTTCGTCCCTCCGTCCATTTCTGTTAACTTATGTCTTATGTGGCTAACAGAGCGCTAATGTGGCAAATAACTATAGGGCACGTGGGAACCATTTTTTTAAAAGCCCAAAATTACCCCTCACTCCCTCAGTTGACCCACACTGCCTCCTCTTCTGAATCACCCATTCGCGAAACCCTAATGCCCAAGCCCCACTATAATCGATGACCAGAATCGACTAGTCCAAACCCTCCGGAGACCCCAACCAGTCAGGCTCCCTTCGCTGACATTGAGGAGATGAAATAGCGTTCAGAACTCCGCCGTGAAGCTGCTGTTGAAATCGAAGCTCGTACTGACTTATAAGGTAAAATTGTTGGTTTTGCTTTATAGCTTTATTGGAATGTACATATACGTTTCTATAGCTTGATGGGAATGGGTCAAAGTATATTGATTTATACGTTTCGAAGACAAAGTCTATTTTCAGGTTTTCAGTGTAATGAAAATACACAAGAGTCCACTTTAAACCTAAGTTTTTGCTCCAATGGAAAAGTGACAAGGCAGCCTGCAAGGCCAATGAAAAAGTGTGTCATATATATAGAGCTTTTTAGTTTTGTCACTATAACAAGGGACAAGGGTTTATGTTTAAAAGTGGCACTTATTTGATTTAGTGGTCCCTAGTGTTTAGTGTTGAAGATTCCATCAGACATTGAGGGACCACATGCTATATTTGAGTGACTTTAATAATTTTGTTTGGCTTGCTGTATAGTATTTGTATATGGTAACCACTATGTAACTTAGTCCCCCGATTTTTTTAATGATATCACAAGGAATTATTGGCTCAAAATCACCGAAACAAATTTACTTGAATTCATTAAAAGATTGTTAGCAATATTAATGTAGATGTTACACTTGAAGTTTGTAATAGATAGGTACTTCATCCAATATTTTTTTACACTTTGTTTGTTATAGGATGGATGAAGACTTTCAATTCACCATATGTCTTCATTATGGTGGGAAATTTAAGAATAATCCATTCAGGTATGATGGGGGGGAAGATAAAGAAGCATGAAGACTACAATTCCAATGAAATGTCAATGATCGAGATGATTATCATTAGAGAGTTTGGTTATGGGCCCCTTGATTTGTTGTTATATAGAGATCCTGGTTTACCATTTGTGGGAGGCTTAAAGCCCTTAGTATATGACAATGATGTTGTGAAAATGGTGGAAATTATTAGAGGGCACTATGAAGTTGAGCTATACGTGACGTTCTTGGAAGACTTTGGGCAAGAAGATACAAATAATAGAAAGGGGGGAGAGAGGGCAGAGGTTGATAATGGGGCCATTAAGGAATATGATAGTGCTTGTGAAGTCCATTTTGGTGGTAGTGAGAGTGACAATGATGATATGTTTCATATGTATATTGGGAATAAGGAAGTAACACCAATAGAAAATACAAAAGGGAAGGAAATATATGAGGAAACATCAATAAATGGCAAGAAGCAAAACACAAAGGGTGTTAAGAGGAAAAAATCGAGAGCTTGTAGGAACAAGGCTACTGATGGTAGTGGATCAGGTGATGTTGGGCCAAGTGTTAAAGTTAGTGGGCCAAAAGCAGTAATTGATGGGCCAAGAGGTACTACTACCAAGGCTATTGAGGATGGATATGTGTCTGATACTTCTACTAGCTTGGTTGGATCTGATTCAAATGCTGAGGATAGACCTCAATATCCTAAATATCGTAAGGGTCCTATATCTGAAATTAGTTTTGAAAAAGGGATGTTGTTTGCATCCAAGCAGGAATTCAAGGATGCTATAAAAGACTATGCTGTGGGAAAAGGGTTTAATGTAAGACTTGTTAAAGATGACTGCATTAGAGTAAGAGTAAAGTGTAGGCATAAGTGTCCTTTTGTTATATACTGTGCAAAGAGGAAGAGCATGGACACTTGGCAAATTAGGACATATAATGATGAGCATATATGTGGGAGGCAGTTTAGGAATAAAGAAGCATCATCCAAGTGGCTAGGCAAGAATATTGTTGAACAATTAAGGACTAACCGAAATATGAAGTTGAAAGATGTGACAGCACATGTGTATAGTACTTTCAATATCCATATAAACAAGGGGCAGGCTCAACGAGCTAAGTTGAGGGCAAGTGAGGTATTGGAGGGGACATACAAGGAGTAATATGCACAGTTGGGTGATTATTGTGAAGAGTTGTACAAAACTAATCCCGGAAGTACTGCAGTACTTTCAGTTAACAGACCCCATCCAGAGTTGCAGCCATATTTTGAGAGATTTTATGTTTGCCTAGATGCTTGTAAGAGGGGATTTCTGAGTGCATGTAGGCCATTTATTGGGGTTGATGGATGTCACTTGAAGGGTGAATTTACAGGGCAGCTACTTACTACAGTAGGCAAGGATGGCAACAATGGAATTTATCCAATTGCGTTTGCCGATGTTGAAGCCGAAACAAAAGAGTTCTGGACTTGGTTCCTTTCATGATTGCTTGAAGATATTGGAGGTGTGAATGAGCGGAGATGGACTTTCATGTTTGATCAATAGAAGGTAATGATTTGCTTTGCTTTTTTAACCACATTCTAGTTATAAATGCATGATTATTAATAATGCTAATTTTTGTTATATAATGATGTACAAGGGCTGGTACCTACATTTGATGAGCTTATGCCAGGTGTGGACCATCGATTTTGTGTCAGACACCTATACAATAACTTCAGTAAGGAGCACAAGGGAAAACTACTTAAAGATAGGATGTGGGCTGTTGCAAGGGCCACCAACATGGGTGATTTTCGAATTGAGATGGAAAATATTAAGAAGATCAATCATGAGGCATGGGAGTGGTTAGTTGCAAAGCCACCAGAGTTATGGACTAGAGCTGCATTTAAGACATTCCCAAGGTGTGATGCTTTGACCAACAACTTGTGTGAGAGTTTCAATGCATTAATCCTGGAATTTAGGGACAAACCTATCATCACCATGATTGAAGAAATTAGATGTTGTTTGATGGACAGATATTTTAAGATGAAGCAGCTGATTGCTAGATACAAGGGTCCTATATGCCCTAGAATACAACACAAGTTAGAAATAGAAAAGATCAATAGTAGACTGTGGGTTGCAGTATGGTGTGGGGATGAAAAGGTCTCTAGGTTTGAGGTGAGAAAAGCACCTAATAGATATGTTGTAGACATAGAACAACGTACATGCTCTTGTGGGTTATGGGATGTGTCTGGGATTCCTTGTGTTCATTCTATAGCTGCACTAGGATCCAAGGGTGAGCAAGTTGAGGATTATGTGCACCAATACTATAGGACAGAACTTAGCTGCTGCATGGGAGCCGTGTGTATATCCTACTAGTGGTAGTAACTTGTGGCCTCAAAGCAATAGAGATCCAATACTCCCTCCTCCACATAGGAGACAACCAGGCAGACCAAAAAAACTAAGGAAGAGAGAATGTGATGAGCCAAGAAACCCATACAAAATGCCAAGGACCAATACACAGATTAGATGCAGTCAGTGTGGGGTGTTGGGCCATAACAAGAGAAGATGTAAAGACAATGAGGCATCAAACCAGCAGAGAAAGAAACCAGTGAGATTTATACTCAATGATTGTAATTAATTAGTTAATGTTTGTATTAAGTGATTATTGAAATTAGTGGGTTGGCTTGGTATATTTTTGACAGATCAAGAAAAAAAATGGAGCAACAAATGTAGCAAGTTCAAGTGGTCCAAAAACGTCACAGGTGAGATAGTAACAATTTCAAAGAAATTAAGTAGGTGTAAGGGATGTGGAAGAATCTACTAACTTGCATAATTCATGTCTTAGGATGATAAATAATTCTTCTTATTGTCTGCAGGTTAAAAAAATAAGCAGGGAGGGACCAAAAATAGGGAACTCCTTATCACAGCCACAGCCACAACCACAGCCACATCCACCATCATATCCACATCCACAACCACAACCACAGGCTAGAGGCAACTCTAGAGTATCACTGGAGACAATGGTTGCAGCAAGTCAGGGGTGTAGAACTAGGTTCGAGCAGTATTTTAGTACACAGTAGTGGGGGACAAGATGACTAAAATACTATCCATTTTGTATATGCAATGCCATACGAATTTTGTATTGTAGTGGCAATGACTTATTGTTTTGTGATGGTTGTATGGTTAATCATGGATACTATCCATTTTAAGCAGGCAATGTTATGAATGAATAGGAATTATAACGTTGTCTTGAACAAAGAAATCCAGGGAATTATTAAATGCTCTTGAATATAAATTCTGGATTGAATTGCTGCTTTTTGAGATTCTGAACAATGTAATGTTCCAGAGACTTTGTAATGTTCCAGCACATATTGCTGTTAAGCTAGCTTTATCTTCTTCTTGTTCTTTTTGTTTCAGTTATGACAATCTGCCCCCTCCCCTAAAATTAGCTTGTAATACAGATTGTCCTGCTTTTTCATCTTAATTTAATACAATTGCAACTTATCATAAATAAATAAATAAATAAAAGAAGAAGCACACACTGATCCATCAATATCACTAAATTCATAAATAATTCTTATATTGTGAAATTTTACAAGCCAATACCCATCACTTCCTTACATACTCATGTCAATTAATTGTACGTACATCCCATTACATGAAACAATCCCATTTTATACACCATTTTCCAGAATTTGGTTGCTGCCACAGTGCCACTTGATTCTCTAGAGCTAAATTTGATTATCTTTGTTGCACCTGCACATACTTTGCTCGCTGCCACTTCATTCAATCTGAACATAAAATTAAGACAACATAAACAAGATTTTAGCCAAGAACAACGTAAAACCCAACCTTAAGAAAAACAAAAATGATGCTAAACTCTATATTAATTCCCAACGAAATTTAGTAACAAAAAAACTGAATGGACACAATTATTCCAAACTCATGGAAGCTATCTACTGTAGCAACCACAAATGGTCCCAACCATTCCAAGCATTGACAAAAAGAAACATTTAATTCCAAATATGAAGGAAAGCTAGAATTTAACAACCTAGAAATCATGAACAAAAAACTAATAAAAACCTAGAAAATTTAACAACCCAGAATTGTATAACACAACTAGTGAAAACCTGAATTTTTTTCATCAAAAAACTGCTAGCAACCCAACAAATAGCACAAAGAATAAATAGATCCTTTCTTTTTATCCTTTACATATGTGTAGTTTGGATTAACCCACTATTTGGAATCTTAAACTAGTTGATTCATGGTGGTTACCTGATTCACAGCGGAGCAACCTATAATTTCACATCTCAATGCAAGCGGAGCTTTACGGTGGAGACTAACAGCAGATTGGAGTTGCTGGTTTGATTTCAATAGGAACTCTTCCGCCGATTGGAGTTGTCGATTTTAGGTGGTGGGTTTTCAATGCTTTGTGATTTGGGTTCCCACACGCATGACCATCATGGCGGAGTTCTGAACCCTATTTCATCTCCTCAATGTTAGCGACGAGAGGCTGATCGGTTGGGGTCTCAGCGAAGGGAGGCTGTTAATGGGTGATTTAGAAGAGGAGGGAGTGAGGGTCAACTGAGGGAGTGAGGGGTAATTTTGGGCTTTTAAAAAAATGGTTCCCACGTGCCCTATAGTTATTTGCCACATCAGCGCTCCGTCAGCCACTTAAGACATAAGTTAACAGAAACGGATGGAGGGATGAAAACCAATAAGTTTGGAAAAGTTTAAGGACAAAAATAGAACTTTTGAAACTTTAGGGACGAAAAACGAACTTTTGTGATAGTTTAGGGACGAAAATGACATTTTACCATAAAGTATTTATACACTAGACGCAAACCTGGGCCTTGCGCGAGAATCGAGATATATATATATATATATAAAATCAACACTCTCCCCTACTATTTATATTAATAACAAAATATTTTATATTTCTTTAAAAACCTCTTTATAAATGTTTAACCATGGTTAGTAAAAACATTACTCATAAAATTAGAATAAAAATATAAAATTTATCAAGTATCAAAACATTTGAAACAACAAATCTCTCTATAACTCATTAAGAAAAGAAAAGGGGAAAAAAAAGCAAAAGTCATTACTTAATATTTAAAAATACACTTTAATTTAAAATTTTAAAATAAGAGATTTTAATTCTAAAATTGATGATAATTTGGGAAATCTACCCTTAAGCATAGGTAGGTTAGTACACAATATTTTAATATTAATTTAACAAAGTTTGGTCAAACAAATGTAAATGGAGAAAGTATTTTTTTTTCCCTTCAAGTTTAGAGTGGAGTGTCATTTCTTTAAACCTTAAGGAAGAGGAATATAATTACCCCTATATATTTTTATTATTATTTTTGTTTTAGTTTTAATAATTGATTTTTCTTTTTCTTTTTTTATGTTAATAAAAACCTTACATATACCTTTTTTTTTAACCTTTACATATATATTTTTTAATGTGAATCTTTACATATACCTTTAATAAACTCTATATATTCCATTTCTTTAGATATGTAAAATCATATACTATTACTTCATAATGATAGTAGCTGATTAGTTTTATCATTTTTTTTTTCATAACCTCATTTATAACGTTTCTTACTATTATTATATATTAGCCATAGACCCACACGATGCGTGGGAATATTATTAATGGTTATTTGTGGATAAACTTATTTAAAAGTAAAAAATTTATAATAATAGTTCTTTAAGGATCATTTTGTGAATTGTCAAAAGAAAATTTTTACTGCATAATTTAATAAACTACCATTACTAAAAAAAAAAAAAAAATCAAAGAAATATAACACAACTTATCAAATTTTTCAAACAAAATTTTGTCAAGAAATCATTTGAATCAGCCATCAAATATATAGCATACCCTAGAAACTTCATAATTAAATATAATGTAGAGTAAACATGGATTTTACAAAATTTAAACAATGAATTCAAATTGACATAATAAAAATAATAATAATAAAAAGTAGAAAAATGAAAAGAAGACAAATCATGGTGTAAATTTTTGTGTTGTTGAATATTACTCTCATACTTGTGGACTATATGTTTTCATATATAGTAAAAATGTAACTATTATTTGAATGATTATTGTGATTTATTGATAATAATTAATAATAATAAATTAAAACTTTTTTTTCTTCTAATATAATGGTGGATGCAGTTGATTGTTATTCAATTTAATTTAACCAATAGAGAATATCCTCATATAATCATACGTTTGAATTATTACCTAGGCAAATAAAGAGTCATTTTTATAATATTTGATAACTTTTATATTTAATGAACCGTTTTAGAAAAGACTTTGATTATCATTATCATATGATGTGGATAATGAAAAAAAAAATGTTGTTATAATTTCCCAAAAGAGTAGTAAGCCCGTGTGTTTACAAAAAGAACACACCTAAATTGTCAACAAACCTGAATAGGTTATGAGTAGCAATAGTCACGAATGTGCAGACTAGGCACACAGCCCAGGCAAATCTTCCTCTCCACTATCCTCCTTACAAGACGGCTTTCGATGGGGCAAGCCACCCTAATCACTAAACGATGAGATCTAGGGTTTTGTCTAACATTAGGAGTGGAGAGGGGATCTTGCTTTATATTATATACAATAAAAATCCACCCATCATAGATCAAGCTTAGAAACCCTACGCTTTACCTCACATCAGATTCTGACATAAACCCAATAAAACAAGGTGTACCAAGGCCCAATACTGAATTTGACCACATCATATTAATTGACTAGTGTTTTGGTCTAATAATAGAAGAGCTATTATTAAGAATGAACTCCATAGGTTGATGAAACTCTCTCAAAAAAAAAAAAAAAATCAGAAACAATACACCAAGAATGGGAAGAAATTAAATTGAGTATTAACACTATTTTCTGTACAAAACTTTTTACCTATTTCACATAAGATAGTTGAGAGAACTTAGTGAAGGCAAAAAAAAATTTCTAAACCTAAGTTTCTATAATGCATTAGACATATAGAGTGTTAATGTGTGAAAGCCTATAACAATTGAGAGAGGAAGCCTATAACGCATTAGGCTTAGGCAAAACATTTCATACGCATTGGACTTTCATTCCAATCACGTTGCTTACTCATGAACACATAGAAACTTAGAGTGAGGAAGCAAAACATTTCTAATTTTACACACTCTATTTATAACACATTGTTACTGAGTAATCTTTTTTCTTTTTTCTTTTTTTCTTTTTTTTCAAAAAGTAATCAAAGATTAATAGCTAAAAAAAGCTTCTTCTTTTTTTTTTTTGGGGGGGAATAACTAATGAAACTTGGATTGCATATAAACCTGGCTTAAGGAATCCAAATTCAATAAGTTGACCAAAATTGAGCAATATAAATCAATAATAAAGAACCCAATCGCAAAAAGACCAAAACTTTAATGAATAATCTATGAAAATTAGAGAAAATTATGAACCCAAACCCCCAAAACCAAAGTAGTCCAACAAAACAGAATATTAAAAAAATAGCTCTTGAAGTTTTTGAAGGGCACCCATTTAAAAGTACCTCATGTAGAGGTCAAAGTTCAAATACCCACATAACAAAACCTTAAAATTTCAAATATTACATGGTGCAAAAAAGAGAACGCAACCACAAAATCATAGCAAAGAGCACAAATTTGAAGCAAACCCACAAACACATACTATATAAATAAACCTAATTCAAAAAACTCACATGAAAAACCTCACAAAACCACCAAAAAAGCACCAAAGAGACCAAGAAAAAAGAGTTTACTTTTGTGGGTCACCACTAAAGAACCTCAAAACCATAGATAACCGTCAAATAAAAGCTAAGCCTCAACGAGAGATAGAGTGTGTCATGTTGAAATGAAAGTTGGATATTATTAGCTAGGTGGTGTAATGTGATTGGACATATAGAGTTGGGTTTTAGAGTGAGGAAGCAGAAAGCTAATAATCTTAAACATTGTTCTAATACCACTGGTACTATGCTTTTTGCAGGAGCTAAATCCAAAACTATTTCTCTTCCAGTTAAGAGAGATAGATGACATCTAATTGTTTATACATGATCTCTTTGATTTTATAGGGACAATGGCAACTGAATAGGTATGAAATGGTTGGGTTCAATGAGGAGAGAAAGAAGCGAGAAATGGGGAGGGGGAGTCTCAGACATTAAAGAAGTTATATGAGAATTTGAAAACAGTAGAGATAAGGAGTCATGGGTGTTATGGAAGCTGAAGTGGAAATTTTTAAAACACTAATAGCAAAAGAATGAAAATCAAATAATTTTTTTATTAATAGAAATAATGACGTGGTCACTAATGTGGCTCAACATGAGTGTAAAAACAATAAATGATACACTTCAGCTTTTAGATATAATATAGATATAGATTTACTAGCTAATGATTGTATAACGGAGGTGTTAAATGAGATGTAGCATTGTTCATTAGATTTTTAAAAGTAATGGTGTATGAAGATTATATATATATATATATATATATATAGGGGTTGGGTTGAAGTTACACTTAGTGTAACTCTAAGTAATATTACACCACCTGATGACTTGTTCTAGAATTCATATTTTGGAAATCCTACCATTGAATTACATGTTCTATATGTTCTTAACATTTATGCCAATTTTCATGTCAATTAGATGTTATTTACCATTCAATCCATAAATTCATCTTTTATGCATTATTTTAAATTACAAAAATTTGAATTTAAACAATTGATTGATGACGTAGCTATTAATTTTTGATCACTTTGAAAGTTTGCAAACATAAAGAATATATGAAGATAATATAATTTAACGGTAGATTTGTCAAAATTTGCATTCAATTAAAATATATTGAGTAGTGTAACATTGTTTAGAGTTACACCAAGTGTAACTTGAACCCAACACACACACACACACACACATATATATATATAAGGTTAAATGAAATGTCAAAAAAAGGATTTTTAAAATTTTCTAACTTTATTTCTTATGTAATTTCTATTATTACAAGAGAACATCTCCTTTTAGTTATGAATGAAAATATGGTTTTCATAATTAGAGTTCGATAAGTTTTAAGTTTAAATGTATTACTATGATTGTGTTTAATTGTTGATTATTAATTTAATTTTTTAAGTAAATGTAACGGCTGATTTTATTGTACTATAAAGTTTTAATGTTCTCCATATGGTCATATCCTTTTTTCTTTTTTCTTTTTTACTTCTCCTTACAACCTCTTTGTTTTCCAATTAACAGTTACTATGATTGCAAACCTCTTTGTTTTAATGTAACATTTGTTTTTTCTCATTATCTATTCTTTATTACTTTGTATAGTATTTTTTTTTTCTTTACCATCTCTCTCTCTCTCTCTCTCTCTCTCTCTCTCTTGGCAACCTATTGTTTTCCTAAATTTGATGACGATTTTATTGCATTAAATATGCATTGTAGTTTTTTTTTTCATTTAATTTTTCTGTCATTAAGTTAGTATATCCATAACTATCAGTTACTTTATATTATATTTGGTTTGATATCCTCATTATTATTTTTTTAAGGCGAAAACACCATTTCGGTCCTTACATTTTGGTGTAACAATCAATTTGGTCTCTGTTTTTTTCAACTTACAACCAACTTGGTCTCTACCATTAACTCATTAACGGAAAATGCATACGTGACAAACGGTTTGCATTATTGGTGCACCCATGGTTAAAATAATAATATTAAATTAAATAATTAAATATTAAAAAAAATCCATGTAAGCATTTTAGTAAAAATATTTAAAATACCACGTCAAACAAAAAAAAAAATTCTAAAACACATCATCACCTAGTCAGCCACATGAGTTTTCTAATCCATTAACTCAAATAGATACCATTTAACCTTAAAGATCTGTTACTATGTAACTAATCATTCCAAAATCTTCATCACCAATAAGATCTAGCAGTTGCCGATCTGCGAACCTCCACCTTCAAATTCATCACCAGAGTGTATGAAGGTGGGTCAACTTTGTTGCCGAAGGTGTTGGCTAGGTTATTTTAGTAGAAGTGAGAGTTTTTCCTCAATGTAGTATATTTTTAAGTGTCTGCAATTTTACCAAAAGTTCATTCGATTACCAACAAAGTCTTGAATTATGTAATTGTTTTTTTCTTTAATTTGTTGTTACTTTGATTCTAGGATATACCAACCAGCAACTAGTGGAACTTGGTATTTGATTTTGGGTTTTTTTTCTTCAATTTGTTGGTACCAGTTGTATTTAATGTTATTTTACAAATTAAAAAAGTAAAAGAAAAAAGTTCAATCAATCTCATCAAGCCCAACACCCCTTTGATAAACTTTAAATGAACCTCAAGATCTGATTGAGAATGCCCAAATCGGTCATGGCACAGCTGAAGACTAAAGTTGAAGATTTGGAATGGATAGTGAGGTTGAAGCGGCCGTGGCACTCTCGGATTGAATGTGAAGGTGGAGGTGTGTATATTGGCGGTGGCTAGATTTGACTATTGGTGAAGATTTAAAATTGTTTGGTTGCATGGGTAATGTGAGATTTATCTAGATAAGTGGTGAAATGTATTAGTGGCTTATTAGACAATTCATATTGCTGGCTAGGTGATGACATGTTTATTTTCATTTGTTGTTTTTTTATTATTGGTCCAGTTGGCATTTTTAATATTATTAAAATTTATTATTATCATTTAATTAGCCATGTTAGCCTCATGTGTGACAATTGTGTAATTTGTTAGCCACGTGGGCATTTTCCGTTAGTGAGTTAACAGTAGGAACCAAATTGATTGTAAGTTGAAAATAACAAGTACCAAATTGACCACTACCAAAATGTAGGGACCAAATTGACTATTACACCAAAATATAGGGACCAAAATTGTGTTTTCGCCTTTTTTTTTTTTTTTTTTAATTTAGTGTTTCCCAATTGGAATTTGTTTTGTATTACATTTTTCCTTTGGTGTATTGGGTTTGAGAATGAGTTTGTCCCTAGCATTACTCCACTTTATGAGGAAACTTTCATTTGTTAAATATAAGTAAAATATTAAATTTTATTTATAAAAAAAATAAAAATGAGAGGAAATATAAATAATTTAATGATATGGAAGATGTGACTAAATTTAAATGTTGAATAAAAAAAGATGAGAAGAAGAAAAAAAAGTAAAAATATAAGATATAACAATAAGCACCAAATTATCCAAATCATGCTATGTAATAGAATGTTATTATGTTCTTGTATACTATCTTTAATTCTTTATAATGCAATAAGATAACATGTAACAATCAAAAAAAAAAAAAAAGGAACTTAAAACACAAAACTAATTGTATTAACCCAAAGTAGAGTTCTAAAGAGCACAAAAATTTATCAACCTAAAAGAGAGTTGAAAGATTTTTTTTTTTTTTTTTTTTAAATCCACCAAAAAATTGAGAGAAATAATATATATATATATATATATATGTATTTTTTTTTTTTTTTTTGGTGAGGGAAAATTATATATAGAATGGAAGAGAGATTGAAAATTTTATATTAAGATGATAAGAAGAAAAGGAAATAAAATAAAGGAAGATAAAGGGAAAAAGAAAGAGTGATATTAATGTAGAGGGTAGTGGGGAGATGAAAGATAAATGGAAGGAAAAATGTTTGACAAAGTATTAATGTAAAAGAAAATGAGTACACTTTTTTTAGGATAATTTTATTTATTTGAATTTAAATAAAATATTCAGTGTTTAATTTCTATATATAAAAAAAAAAAAAAGAGATAATATAAATAGTTTAATGATATGGAAAATGTGACTGAATTTAAACGTTGAATAACATAAGATGAGAAGATAGAAAAGTAAAAATAAAAGATATAACAATAAAAACCAAATTCTTTAAATCATGCTATGTAATAGAATAACATTATATTTTTATATGCTTTATTTAATTCTTTATAACGCAATAGGATAACATTTAACAGTCATAGAGAACAAAAAGAAAACAAAAACAATTTAAAAAACAAAATTAAATTGCATTAGCCCAAAGTAGAGTTCTAAAGAACATAAAATTTATCAACCTAAAGCCGAGAGATGTGAGAAAAAAAATCCACCAAAAAATAAAGGATTGAATCCCCATGATTCTAAGTGTTTGTTATTGAAATCATCATTCTAACCTTTTATCACGTTGGACCAAGACCGAGACAATTGCCTCTAGATATATTTTTCAAATGGGAAAGTCTTCAAAACTCAATTATTCACATAATTTGGGAAAATTATAAAAATATCTTAGGAGTACTGTACGGTACTGGGCCCCTAGGGCCATTTGGACCTTGGGCCCAAACTCTACAACACGGCTCACGGTTACTAACACCCCTGTCAGATTCTGGGCTTAAGGCCCACTAGGGATACAGATGCATACCCTATGGCCTCATGTTCAGCCTAGAACTTGTTGGCTGGTCGTTGAAATATAGGCTCATTAATCCACGGCTGGGAATGTGCCCGGCAAGTCTCATTTCCAACAAGTGCAACAGCTCGGGAAGACCATATCATGGGTGTTCGGTAATGTCTTGAGTGGTACCGTCGTCGAGCATCTTCCTCTTGAGACAGGAACCAGTTCCAATGCCACTCTCACCGCACCCCATTCCCAACTAAACATCTACTTAACGATAATAACATTAGACCACCTCTTCCACTAGCCATAAAGGCAATCATGATTTTTCCACTAATCTTAGGCTATAAATATGAGAAGCGAAGGGAAAGGGTTGTTAAAAGGGCTCTGGAGAAACTAGAGAGCTAAGAGTATTAGAGTCATATGAGTGAGAGGGATATAATATTGAGGCTTAAGAGAAATCATTGAGTCACTTGGCTAGAATCGCCTAAAGTAAAAAATCTAAAACCCACGTTATAAATATATTGTAAGCCCAAGAGTGAGCTGGCCCTTTAAGCCTGTTCTGGGGCGCGCACAAGTATAATAATATTTTACTTCATCCTCTTACATAAATAGTGAGTATTAAAATAAATTTAATTTGTAGAATCTACTGTTATGTGAGAATAATTCATACGGAATTGTACTTTTGAAGTGTTGTACAATTTTCCAAAAATTTGTTGTGTGTTGTTATTAGACCCATGGTTTAAGTTTGACTTTAATTTTGGTGGGACCATGCGTGTGGGGTGAGAATACATTGTTGATATATTTAGGAGGAAGCCAGAAACAATGGACAAATTTGCAAAATGCCCATTTTGGGCAAACTAAGCAGCGTTTTGCCCTCTTTCTCAAACTAATTAGGGAAATGCCCCTCTTTTGAAAATCGAGTTTCTCAAAATCGATTTAGGCTTTATAGCGGCATTTTTAAGGAGCTTATAGTGACGTTTTCAAGACTTATAGTGGCGTTTTGTAACTCGATTTATATAAAATCGAGTTATAGGTAAAAAAAAATTAAAAAAATTGCCTATAACTCGATTTATTGGAAGTCGAGTTACAAAACGTCATTATAGGTCCTAAAAACATCACTATAGGTCTTTAAAAATGCCGCTATAGGGTTTTAGAAATTTTTTTTTTATAACTTGATTTTGAGAAAATCGAGTTTTAAAAGAGGGGCATTTCCCTAATTAGTTTGAGAAAGAGGGCAAAACACTACTTAGTTTGCCCAAAATGGGCATTTTGCAATTTTGTCCCAGAAACCATTGGAAATGTAAGGAATTGAATTGCGACTTTCAGTAGGCACAAATAATTCATGTAACAAAGATTGGATGGAAGACAAAGATGAGATTGTCCCTACCCATAGAATAATTTCTAACAAAGCGAGTCATAACTACTAAGTTCCAACATAGGTTAGCCAAAGAAAATTGGCTCCATCAATTCTGTTTTCTCTAATTTACATTGGTAAAATAGAGAATTTGAGTGCTTGAATCAGTTGACAACTTCCATAGTAAAATAAAATCATTTAAATATAAATCTTGAGCTATTTAATATAATATATAAAGCCATAGTCAGTTCATTTAGCAAGTACAACTATCTACCATGAGTAATAAAAAGTTTAGCATGGTGCATTCTCATCATTCCTTCTAATAATTAATATATATGCTTTTTCGAAAATGAAGGAAAGCCAAAGAAAGAAAAGATTCCCCACATTTTCTTTCATTCCAAGAACTTACAAGTGGTTCTTAAGGAGGGAAATTCTTCTAATTCTCAGACTGAAAGATTTGCTTCAAATGTTTCTAGTGCCTACCTTTGAATTTGCTTGAAACAAAGGTGGGTTGGAAACACTAACTCTACTTTCACCACTTCTATCTCCTTCTTCTTCATGGAAACTGGATATCACAATAGTAGTTCCAACGATCTAATGGTAACGTGTTAATGGCACTTAGCTTTCTCTTCCTCAATCTCTACTCCTATGCGCCTTATGGACTGTCTCTCTCTATCTCCGTATCTCTCAATCTGATGGTAACGGTGTTGATGGCTTTTTTTAGGTGTGCGTTTGAGTGAATGAAGCCATCGCCTGATATTTTAAACCATGTCTCTCTGTTTCTCATATTCACTCTATTTCTCTGGCTCTCTCTCTCTCCCTCTTTCAATTTAATCGTGTTTTGTCTTAGACCATGTGGAAAACACAATAAACGTACGGATTAAATTTGAGGCCCTCAAATGGTGTAACGATCGAGTTTTTGGCCTTTAAAAGGGTATACATGGCAAAATTTTAGATGATCATTTTTCCTACATGTCGCAATGGCCTTGATTGTAGGAAGAGGCTTATGCTATTATATATAGTACAAGCACGTAAACAAAAAAGAAGGCCAATATTATCATAGAAGATATTCATTGCCCTCTTGCTAATCAAACAACTAGCTGGCCAAAATAAGGTCGGCATGTATTATTAAATACAAGAAAAAAAAAATCAAAGAGATTTAGACATCAAATTTAGCACTAACTTTGATAAGACAATTTTAATTATAAAAATACAAAGCCACCTCAAGAATATCTCATCATCTCTCAATCTAAATAAAACTTGCTTAATTTAATGTGCATGATAGTGGATGACAAAATCTTTGGTTTACGCAACGGTGAAAGACTAATGATTCCATAATGACATGAGACTTGATATGTCATATTAAACTTTACCTTGAAACTACCCAACTACTCATCTAAGCCCTTTTTTTCACTAACAAAATAAACATTTTCAAGATGCATGATACTAAGAAAAAGAACGCAGTCCTTTCCTTGCCTTGCATAGAATATAGAAGTACCTTTAAAATTCAAATATAAGTATAATGTAAAGTGAAAAGTTCATCCTAGCAATTTGATGTCATATTTGCATATTACTTGACTTGACAAAGAATTTTGGGATCAATCCTATTAGAGCCCACACTTCTTATATTGGTTAATAGACTTTGAAGGGCACCAATAGCACCTGCACTCACCCAATCCTGAATTTGTTTGTTTTCAAAAAGTTTCTCAAGCTATTTGCCAATTGAGAGCACAAAAACACTTAGAATTCCCATATGCTTCAAGAGTTACAAAATAAATAATAGATACAAAGGGAAAATTCAGTTTTCTTAACCTTTCCATTTAATTTAGTAGCTCTTCTCAAATAGAAGTCAAAGGTCTTATAAGTCAAGGATGACTGATTTGCATTAACATGTGAGGGAAAATATATCATTGTAAATACAAAATTCCTGAGAAGAGTCAACTGAGGTGCTAGAAGCTACATTAATGATCGGTTTGCCAAAAAAAAATGTACAACGATCATCATATATAATTCTGAGTGTAACTTTGCTTTAATAATAAATAAATAAAAAATTCCAAAGCCAAAGTAATTCTTCAAGCACTTTGATGGTTTGAGGGGGAAAAACTTAAATTCCATGAACATAATGTATATTGCTTTTGGATTAGATTAAATGCCGTGAACACCACAATTGAGAAACAACAACAACAATAGAGAGACTCTATAATGTGCCCCATCAAGATTGATAGGAAAATCATACATTCTTATCCACTTCAATCGGTTTCTCTAACAACACAAATTATTCAATAGACTATGGATGTTATATATAAGTAACAACAACATCAAAATAGGAACTTGGTGCTTCTTTCCACTTTTTTACCAGTATGTGCGTGTACACAAGAAAATTGGCTAATACAACATTATTCTAGACATTTTTTTTGGGGGGGAGGGTACCATTTATAATAATAAAAAAAAGAGTGATTGTACTTTACCACAACTGTGTTATATATATATATATAAATCAAAAACTAATATTAAGTAACAAAAACAAAAACTAATGGTAAGAGCTGGACAATGGATATCTAACAAAAGGCACCTCAAGTTGATTAAGTGATAATTTTCAAACCATAGTAGACTTTGTTAAAATTGGCCAAACCACAAGCGGGTTAACCCCAGATAACTCTTTTTTTTTTTTTTTTTTTTTAATTCGCTAATTTTTTTTTTTTAATTTAAAAAACTCAAAATTTTCAAAAAAAAATTGTTTTTTAAGGCACTTAATGGCACAATGTGATGAAAAGATTGAATTGATAACAAGTGAAAGTTAATAGACTGAAAGGAAAGGAAAAAAAAATTATAAGATTGAATTGAATTTTAGTCAAAATTAGAAGATGTAAATTGTAATTTTGTCTTATTCTAACTAGTATGTAACCCATGCTACCGCATGAGAATGGATATATTATTAATCATGAGTTTATTCAAGTTTAATAGGCTCAGTTAAGTCTAAATTCATATTATTAACCATAAAATTATTAACAAAACTTAGCAGTATATATATATATATATATATATATATATATATATATATATATATATATATATATATGTATGTATAAAAGAAAGCGAGTTGAATCACAATAGATTGATATAGTATACAAGTTACAGTCGCAGTCATGCGTATATTGAAAAGGTAATTAAAGGGTAATTAAGCCCATACGAGTAATTGGTTCTTAAGTAAATAAACTTTAGAAACATTTGACACAGCAATCGAACTTAAGTAAAAAAATGTTCAAAAGTAGCACAACTATAAGCCAAAATAGAGTAATATGAAACTAAATTGGCAGCCATGAAGCTACTAAGAGAGAGGTGTTTGCCATAAAGGAGACTAATTAATAGGTTTAAGAATTCACAAGGTTGACATTGGATATTCTTCCCATGTGCTAAATATTGTTTTTAGTAAGGTAACACCAAATAGGTTGAAAGCCATCTTCGTGCAAGATTGATATCTGCAAGAGAAGTCAATCATCAAGCAAGGACCAAAAGATTTCAAAAAATGTTAATATTGACTCAATGTATGTGCATACACACAAACCCATCACTATATCAATTAAGGGAATCAAAACTAAATGGGAATAGTACATAGAAAGATGAATCTTGGTGATGATGTTTATCCAAAAGATCCATTCACGCTTTTGAATCTTCAATCTCTATTGGTGATTGAATTTTTCGTAGCTTAAAAAATAAAATAAAAATAATTAAAAAAAACCCTCAGAGTTGTACTTATTTTGTAGTTTTACGATGGGTCATTTTGTAACATGATGGGCATTTATGTGAAGAAAAAACATCTGAAGTTGCATGGTTGATAAAAGAAATTCTCTCCAATCTCTTTTTATAGAGAGATGGATTTGTGTGTGTTTTTATACATCCTTCATAGTTGTATAATCACGAAGCAAGTCCAATGGATTTAGATTGGTACTACCAATTCCTAAAGCATGAGTGTATACTGTGTTATTAATTTCATCTCATCTCATTACCAAGTCCAATGAATTTTAATTGGAATTCAATTTTTCCAAGTGGTGCATCTCTTGCAATATTCTTTCATTTTTAATTTTTAATTAATTTTTTGAAATTTATTTTCAATTCCCAAAGGCCACTTTCCATATTTGGCTTCTTGTTATAGTTCCCTAGGCACTTTGAAGTTTAAACCAAGAGAACAATGAACCTACGTAAAAATAAATAAAAACAATGAATCAGAGTAATGGCTCTCTTGAAAACAACCCCAAATCATATTATATTCTTCTGATTATTTTCTTTGTACACGTGTATAGTAAAATTGGACTCCAATTTCAGATTCTAATTGAATAATTGGAATGACACATGGCACAAAATTGAAACTCTAATTTGGAATTCTATTTGAGTTTCTCTCTGCTTCACCTATTATTATATACTAGTCGCAGACCCACGCATTGCGCGTGATTATTTTTTATGGTGATCTCATTATTATTATTATTTTGTAATTTGAACTAATTTAATGAAAACTAATGCATTTCATAATCATATTTATCACAAAACAATTTTTTATTATTGTAGAATTGTTTTATTTAAAATTTGAAACCTTAATTCTACCATAGTTGGTTGACTAATTTTTACATCTCTAAGTCAATTAAACACGTTTTGCATGCTACATGTAAACCTTCTTTTCCATAAGGGTTGAAATTATGTGCGTAATATTTTTTTTCTATGGAAGTTAAAAAGAATAAAATTCACCTTGTCTTGATGTTTTCGAAAAATTAAATTTGGAGATTCTCTTTCAATAATTGTGAAAATTCCAAGTAATAATTCAGAAGGTAATACATGTTACATGTTCATGCTTTAATTGTGTAATTGTATGATTTATTTGGGTTGTAATTTATAAGTTGAATATGGTGGTGTATATCTAAAAGAGCCTAACTATGTTGTTTAGGATATTGAATATAGTGTTGTGTGTGATTTATAGAGTAGCAACGGTTGTAGTAATTAAAAATTGATTTTTTATTATCTTTTAAGTTAATAAAAACCTTACATATACTTTTTTTTTTTCAAAAAACCTTTACATATTTTTTTAACGTGAATCTTTACATATACCTTAATAAGTAAACCATATACATTTCATTTTATTAGATGCATAAAAAAAGAAATCTATTCCATAATAATAGTGGTTCATTAGTTTTTTCATGTTCTCATTTATAGCGTTTCTTACTATTATAATATTTTACTGGCTGTTGATTTTCATAATAGATGCATTAAATGAGAGTTAAATTCTTAGAACCTTTCATTAGATTTTATACGTCATGGCGTGTGAAGAATATAAGCATTTAAGGACTTTTTATTTTATTTTATTATTTATAAATAATGTTAAATGAAATGTAAAAAAAAAAAAAATTTGAAAATTTTCATCTTTATTTCTTATATATTTCTATTATTACTGAAGAACATTTTCCTTTTAGTTTTGATAATAAATATGATTTTCTAGATTAGATTTTGATTAGTTTCAAGTTTAAATTTTGTATGATTTTATTTAATTGTTGATTATATGATTTAATTAAGTGAATTTAACGATTTATTTATTTGCATTGTAAAGTTTATAATAACATTCATAAGGTCATCTTTAATTAATTTTTTACTCCTTTAGTCGGTCTTTTTGTTTTCCAATTAATGGTTACTAATTAATTTATTTAATTGACGTTTGATTTCTTTTACTAATCTCTTTCTCTCCCTCTTTGTTAACATCCTATTGTTTTCCAAAATTTGATGATAATTCTAATGTAACATTTATTTTTATTTTTATTTTATTCCATTTTGCTGTCATGAAGTTAGTACATCCATAACTATTAGTTTATTATTTTATGATATGTTTGGTTTGATATTATTATTATTATTATTATTATTATTATAAATTTAGTGTTTCTAAAATAGCATGTGTTTTGTATTCTCTTTTTTTCTATTAATGCATTGTAACGTTTTATGGGAATACTTTATAAGAAAATTGTTTATTCTTTATATATATATATATATAAATTGAGGGTTTCTAAATTGATATTTGTTTTGTATTTCATTTTTTCATTGATGCATTGTAACATTTCATGGGAAGACTTTATAAGAACAATTTTTATTTATTGAATAAAATATTATACATTTAATTTTTAAAAAAAATGAGACAAAATATAAATAATTATGATATGGAGGATGTTGCTGAATTTAAATGTTGAATAAAATAAGATGAGAATAAAATAATAAAAATGAAATGTATAGCAATAAACACCATATTATTTTAGTTATGTTATGTAATAAAATAATATTATATTTTTATATACTATCTTTATAATGCAATAATATAACATTTAACAACCAATGAGAATAAAAAAGATAACAATATAAAATATAAAACTAAATCGTATCAAGCTGGATTACCTGTCAATTCTAGTTTTAGCAAACTAACTGACTTCTAGTAGTCTAAAACTGATTTCTGCAATGCATTTGGTGGAGCTTTCAATACTACATCAGTATGATTTGATGGTCAACCTGTTACACTAAAATTAAAAAATATATATACCAAAAATTGAAGGAAAGTATATATATATATATATATATATAGAGAGAGAGAGAGAGAGAGAGAGAGAGGCTTTTGTGTGTGGAAAAATAGAAATTATGCATGGAATAAGAGGGAGAATGACAATTTTATAACATGAGGATAAGAATAAGAAGAATAAAAAATAAAGGAAGATAAAAAGATAGAATAATATTAATATTGAGAGTAGTGGGGATATGAAAAGTTGAAATGGAATGAGAAAGGTTGAAGAAAGTTAAGGTAGAGAGTTGTGGGGATATGAAAAGTTAAAATGGAATTGAAAATTTAATAATAAATAAGAATAATTAAAAATAAGATAATTTAAATATGATATTTTGATTGTAATATAATAGATTTTTTAATTCACTTTAAATGTTAAAAAAATTGGAAAAAATTTGATAATGACATGGCTGCTGACGTGACTCAATGAGAGCGTAGCAACATTAAATGCTACGCTTTAACTTTTAGTAATATATAGATATAGATTTGTTGCCACTTCATTATTGGTTCAATTGGTCATATTACAAAAATTGCATAATTATATATCTAACATTCCCCCCCCCCCCCAAAAAAAAAAAAAGCACGCAAAATTAATCATACTGGTTTTTTTTCAACTAAATATCATGAAGGACAATGTTTGGGTTTTCATTTTGTAGAGAAAATTTTGTGTGTAATGGAATAGGTGTAATTGTAAATTCTCATGTACACCTATCCCCTCACACACTTGTTGCCATACAAGAAAATTGGCATTACGCTTGTATGATAGAAAAATAATCACATTTTAGCTAATTAAGTTTAAAATTTATCCACATCAGGTCATGTACAGTTGTGTAAAAATAAATTGCTGCTACAATAACTGTATAAATTTATACTAACATTATTTATTTTACATTTAGTTTTTTTTTCTTTACATATTCCAAGAATAAAAAAAGAATAGATGATGGTTGTTATATGTGAAAAAAAATTTAAAAAAAATTAATATTTATAATATTTAAAATATTTTGAAAAGTGAATATGTAAAATACAAAATGTAAATTCTTATTTGAAAATGGACATCAAGTTTTGCAAGAGAGTGCTACCAAGCACTCTTACATTGACCATCTGTCACTGCCAAAGGACAAAAAGAATGTGATGTGCCAAGTGTGGAACACGACGGCCACCAAGATTGACTTACCTCAGCTGTCCATGCCTAGTTGCCTCGCTACTACGTGGAATGTGCCTCAGTTACGTGGAAAGTGGAAACACAACACAACCATTTCAAAATGCTTTCAATAATTTCGTTCTTTGGGTCAATGCTAATAGCCTTGAACATGTACTTAAGATTCATTTTTTCATTTTGATATGATCTATTTTGGCCTTTACCTTTTGGGATTTCTTTGCTGTCACTGACTCCAAGTCCAAGTTTTGAATCGCAGGAAGGAGTAGATGGCTATCCTATACCACGACAAAATAAAAAAGTCAAGCGTAAAGAAATTGAGTAGGAAATAATTGGATCGGTGAAAGAGCAATCAAACTATAAGGAAATAAATTGGGTTCGTGCATGAACTGAAAACTAAAAATCCATCCTGTAGGGGCCACTGGACCACAGATTGAGTGAAGTGCAATGAGTCATATTCCTCCGGTAATTTTCTCTTCTTTCGGTGCATCCTGCTTCAAAATCACGGGACACACCCAACAACCTTTTACCGAAACATGCCAACCTTGCCTTGCGTACCAAAACTCTCCTCTCCAACCGCGCTCATAGTCACGTAAGAGATGAGAAACTTCAACTATGTTCAAAATTTCAAGCAGCCCTCGTGCTATAATCAACTCTCCTACTTGTCCTAGTATTTTTTGCGTTTCCACATTCCTCTTACTACAACGCTGACTCGCAGACCAAACCAAAATCATCACCACCACCACCACCTCGATCTTAGCATTCACTCTGGCCATGTTATCCAACCAATTTTTCCAGCTGAGGCTGGTTTTATTGCTTCTCTTTCTATGCTTTCTCAGCCTGATATCATTCTCCAAATCCAGTGAGCTTAATTCACTTCTTCAATTCAAGTCTGCTGTCCAGAACCCAGATACCAATCATGTTTTCAGTTCATGGACACAAGCTAACTCCTTATGCAATTTCACCGGGATTGCATGCAACTCCAATGGACTTGTCACAGAAATCAATCTTCCCCAACAAAATCTACATGGGATTCTTCCATTTGATTCAATATGCTCGCTTCAGTCTCTTGAGAAACTCTCTCTGGGGTCCAATTTTTTGTACGGTACCATCACTGAGGACTTGAAGAATTGTACTAGTTTGCAACACTTGGACCTGGGTTTGAATAAATTTTCTGGAAAAGTCCCTGACTTGTCTCCTTTGAGCAAACTAGATTTCTTGAATTTGAACAACAGCGGATTTTCTGGGCCATTTCCATGGAGCTCATTGGAAAATCTTACGAGTCTCACTTTCTTAAGCCTTGGTGACAATTTCTTTGAACCAAGTACTTTTCCTGTGGAAGTCTTTAAGCTTGAGAAATTGTACTGGCTTTACCTCTCAAACTGCAGCCTTACAGGACAAATTCCAGAAGGTCTTGGAAGCCTTACTCAGCTCATAAATCTTGAGCTTTCTTGTAATCAATTGACTGGTGAAATCCCAGCTGATATTGGAAAACTCAAGAACCTTTGGCAACTTGAGCTTTACTCAAATTCATTGACAGGGAAGCTCCCAGTTGGATTTGGAAATCTTACTAGTCTTAAGAACCTTGATATGAGCCGTAATAACCTCCAAGGCAATATTTCTGAGGTGAGATTCTTGACAAACATTGTTTCTTTACAACTCTTTCAGAACCAGTTCACAGGGGAGGTACCTGAAGAGATCGGGGAGTTCAAGAACCTCAGTAATTTTTCACTCTACAGGAACAAGTTCACTGGTCCTTTACCTCAAAAGCTTGGCTCTTTAGCGGACTTTTTTTACATTGATGTTGCAGAGAATTTTTTTACAGGTCCTATACCTCCTGATATGTGCAAGAATGGTATAATGATTGCCCTGATTGTGATGCAGAACAAGTTCACTGGTGGAATCCCAGAAAGCTATGCTAATTGCTTGTCTTTGAGACGTGTAAGAGTAAATAACAATTCTCTTTCGGGTGTTGTTCCGGCTGGGATATGGAGCTTGCCGAACTTATCCATATTTGATCTTTCAATGAATCAATTTGAAGGTCCTGTGGCATCTAATGTAGGTAATGCTAAATCTCTCGCACAATTATTTCTAAATAACAATCGCTTCTCTGGTGAATTACCATTGGCAATTTCCGAAGCTTCATCATTAGTATCAATAAAGCTGAGTTCAAATCAATTTTCGGGTCAAATTCCGGAAACAATTGGTAGATTGAAGACACTAGGCAATATTTATTTAGATGAAAACATGTTCTCTGGTTATATACCGGACTCATTAGGCTCATGTGTTTCCCTCAGTGAAATAAACCTGTCTGGCAATAAACTTTCAGGCAACATTCCAGCAAGTCTTGGACATTTGCCTAATCTCAATTCCTTGAACTTGTCCAATAACGAACTTTCTGGTGAAATTCCTACCAGTCTGTCATCACTGAGATTAACCCTTCTTGACCTATCAAACAACCAGTTGATTGGCCATATTCCCGACTCTCTATCCATCCTAGCCTTCAGTACCAGCTTTAATGGAAATCCAGGCTTATGTAGTCAGAATTTAAAGCATTTCCAGCCATGTTCAGCAGGGTCCAGCAAACGGAGCCAACTCGGGACACTGGTATCCTGTTTAATTGCTGGAGCTGTGATTCTGCTTCTTGTACTATCGTGTTGCCTATGTGTCAAGCTAAGACATAACAATCTTGATAGCCCATTGAAGCCTAATTCTTGGGATATGAAGCCTTATCACATACTTACCTTCACAGAGAAAGAGATCATTGATGGCATCAAAAAGGAGAATCAGATTGGTAAAGGAGGGTCAGGGAATGTGTACAGGGTTGAATTAACTGATGGTAAAGAACTTGCTGTAAAGCACATTTGGATATCAGATTCGGGTGACCGGAAAAACTGGCAAAGCAGCTCGGCTATGCTAACAAGAAGGAATAACCGGTCTGCTGAATATGAGGCCGAGGTGGCCACATTGAGCTCTGTGAGGCACATCAATGTGGTGAAGCTATACTGTAGTATCACAAGTGAGGACAGTAATCTTCTGGTATATGAGTACTTGCCCAATGGGAGCTTGTGGGATCGGCTGCACAATTGTAGTAGGAAGATGGAGATGGGATGGGAGGTGAGGTATGAGATTGCATTGGGGGCTGCTAGAGGATTGGAGTATCTTCATCATGGGTGTGATAGACCGGTGATACACCGTGATGTGAAATCTAGCAATATTTTGCTGGATGGGGATTGGAAGCCAAAGATTGCTGATTTTGGGTTAGCTAAGATTGTGCAGGCTACTGGAGGGGACTGGACCCATGTCATTGCTGGGACACTTGGATACATGGCTCCTGGTAAGTTTCTTCTCTCCTTGGTTGCATTCTCCCAATAATCAAAAGAGAAACAAGAAATTTTTTTAGGGAAAGGTAGTTTTTTTAAAAGATACTAGTTTCTTAAGCAGTGTGTCCATTTTTCTTTGCCCCTTTCTCTTGATGATTAATACCAAAGTCTAGCTAGCTCTTCTATAATCCTTTACTTTTTTAATTCTTGTATCATGAACTCCTAGTGGCTTGAAAACTTATTTGGATCAAAGTTAAGATGGCTAATAGGATATGAGATTTCCAAAAACACATTAGCTCTAGCATTGGCCAAATTTCTGTTCATATGAAAACTGATTGTTTTTCTTCTTATTTTGGTTGTGAAGAATATGCATACACATACAAGGTAACTGAGAAGAGTGATGTCTACAGCTTTGGGGTAGTCCTATTGGAGCTGGTCATGGGAAAGAGGCCGATTGAACCTGAGTTTGGAGAAAACAAGGACATAGTCTACTGGGTACGCAGCAAAATCAGTAATAAAGAGAGTTTGCTTGACTACGTAGACTCAACCATCTCAGAAGCCCTCAAGAAAGATGCAATCAAGGTGATGAGAATAGCAGTCCACTGCACATCAGAACTTCCAAGTCTAAGGCCCTCCATGAGAATGGTAGTTCAGATGCTGGAAGAGGCTGAGCCTTGTAAACTTACCGACATTATTGTCAACAAAGAATGCCAAAACAGTTCAAATGAGAGTCTGAAGAATACTGGCAAGATTGGAGCCCTTGAATGTGAAAGTAAAATTTACTGAAAGCCAGGCCTTGGAGCAGTAGTCTAGTACATTGGATATCATCTTGTTAGAGTCCAAATAGATTTATGAGCTTAAACTAGGTAAGAAAGTCATAGCAAAAAGGGAAATTATCATTTTGATCTCTGCTCGTAAGGGACAGAGGTACATATTTTCATTGTATTTTATATGCAATAGTCATCCTCACAATAAGCAAGTTACATCATGAAGGTTTTATTTTTTCTGCTTCTACTTTATTCAAAAAGTTCATAATTTGCCAACCAGAATCACTTGCTTGTACAAAATTTGTTTGGCATAAAATTATAGAGTATATAATAGAGATTAGATTAATATAAGACAAAAGGTTGTTATAAGAGTGGCTGGAGCAATAAGTATCCTATTATCTTGTCCATAGATTCCTCCAACCTACATTGACTTTTATACTTTAATGCAGGGTTTACATATGTTGCTTCATAATAATTTTTCTTTTATTATCATGCCAAAAAACCAAATTGATTTTCGGTATTGATGGATTTTAATCCAAAATCTCTTATTCAATAACAAAAAAACTTTACCAGTTAAATTAACTATCCACGATTTCATGAGAACGTGAGACTCACTAAACTAATCCCTTGGGATTGTTTAAAATAAATAGATGAGCTTTAGTAAATGAATTGAACTCTAGGATGTAGTAGTAAAATATAAAATGGACGCTAACAGATACTACAAGCAACATGGAAGACCTTTTTGTAAGCACTAAGCACGAATCTGGTGCATCTTAGCTTTATAATGTTGGATATGGTAAATTACTGAATTATATTGCACGCTAACAGTGACTACAAGCACTACGATGACCATTGAAATTTTTAGTGTAATCTGAATGTAAAGAATAAAGATACATATCAGATATGATCCGTGTGTCACAACTCACATGCATTGATTGATTCACAAAACATATAGAAGGCCGATTTTAGGGTGATATGGATAGATTAAAGAAACCTTAGAAATATACAGGCACGCATGTGATATGTTGATACTTAAATAATCATCACCTAATTGTTATTCCTTTTTTCATTTTTTTTTTTTTCATTTAGTTTTGTAAATTTTAATTTTCTTAGTACAACTTGGAAATGTCTATGTTGAAGGGAAAAAACACAAAACAGGAAATGTCTACTTTGTATCACCACCTAGCTTTTTTTTCTTTTTTTTTCTTTTTTTGAAATTTTAATTTTCTTAATATAAGGTATTCAAGGGTTTTGGGACAGAGAGACATGAGCCTAATTTATTGCCAAAAAGGATTCACCAAGAACAATGGAAATTAAAAAGAATCTTTAGGATTGGCTCATATCCCAAAAAAATCAACAACTTGTTTTTTAGAAGAAAAAAAAATCAACAAGTTAAGAGGCTGTTTGGATTTTTTTTTTTGTTATCATTCATCACTCCTCACTCAATTTTTGTCACTCATCACTCGTCACTCATCACTAAAAATACCCTAATTTCTCCAACCCCACCCGTTTGGCACTCATCACTCAGTTCTACCGTTACTTTTTGTTTCAAAAAATAAAAATAAAAAGTCAAGATATGCGGCTAGGCTTTGTTTCAAAAGAAAAAAAAAATAAAAAAAAAAAACCCAAAAGTCAAACATTGCGGCTGAACAATGGGAGAGTTGTGAGTTTAATTACGGAAATGCCATTAAAAACAGAATTATGGAAACTGAAAACACCTAAAATGAGTTTTCAGTTTCCATGACTCATCACTCAAAAATCAGAGAATTGAGTGATGGAAACAAAAACTGAAAACAAAATCCAAACAGACTTCTCAGCCATGGGTCCCATCATTTTTGAATTATGAGTTATGGAAACAGCAAATCCAAACAGCCCCTAATAATGCTAATTGAGTTCTTAACGAGCCTCCTATTTCACTAAGAGACTAATTGATTTTTTTTTTCCCCTTTCAATTTGACACAACACAAACTTCTTCCATATAAAGGAATTGAGAATTGAATTTATTGAAATAATTTGAAGCAAACTATAGTTCACGGTTTATGTCGAAAGAAATAATTGTCATTCATGTAATTGCTAATTAGCTTCTTTTCATATGGGAAAAAATATATAACTACTTTATGATAAAGAAAATTATAGAATACTTTAAGATTATCATAAATGTGTACTACTCCCTCTCATATAAATTGTAAGTCCTACTATGAATATAATTGTAAAGAGGTGGGCCATTGAGATGTTGGGCAAATTCCTGCCGCACTAAGCCTGAGTTGTTTCTGGGTGAGGAGTCAGGACCGGCCCAATTGGAGCACACCTTGGCCCGACTTGTGTGCAATCTTCACCACGTCTGCCAAAGTCTATTTAAGAGCTCACAGCAGGCAGAATCATTGTCAACAAGTTATGGCAGGCAGACATAATATAGAAAACGTAAAGAAAATACATTTACTATTTCTTCTGCGGTAAACAAGATAAATAACTTAAAAGGCCTGACTTTTAAAGAATAATACTTAAACAAAGAATTAGAGCGGGATTAGTAAAAAAGAATGAGTCTGCGACACTAAGTATAGCCACGGGACTCTAACCAAGGCAGGGGAAACCATTCCCTCAACGCAAGTAACTTCAATTGATGAAATTAATTGCTTTGAGAGACTAGCCCCAAATGGTATGTGCCCAAGTATAAGTTGTATTTCCTTTCGAGGACAAGGCTATTGAGGGAGAGAGGGAGTTAACCCATTTAGGTGCATGCCTGCCATAAACACTCTGTTTTCTTTCTTAAAATTCTTTTCTCTCTGTTTTCTTTCTTAAAATTCTTTTCTCTCTGCTTTTTGATAACTCTCCTCTGCCTCCCCTTTTTCACACAGCCATAGGTCCCTTATATAGGGTCTGTCGTGGCCAATTTTACTGTTCTAGCCTTTTTATGGCCCTATTTTGATATGGTAGCCTTTTGCCGACCACTTACCGAGTCAATGGTTCTGACCACCACCATTGACCTGTGGCTTTCAGACAACGAGGTTCATTCTTTACTTCATCCAGTGTGTCTCCTCTCTCTCTCGGTTTCTCATGGCATGCACCCAGTGGTTCTTACCCACCCTTACCTCTTTTGGGTGACATGTCATCCCAGCAGGACTGTGCCCACCGAAAGAGTCTGGGCAAGAAACACAAAATGGGTTTCCACTCCTCTCCCCACCGCCAAACCGTGTCCTCACCCATGACGTCACCCTTTCCCATAGTGGCTGGGTATAGGCTGGTGACGCCTGGGTCGTACACATGCGTTACCTTATTGATATTTCATTCGTTTGCCGAGGTCTGAGAATGGGTGCGCATATCCTGCCGTGCGCTTTTTGGCCTTTTCTGGTGTGGAATGTATCTCCAGCAGGCCAACATTCATGTGTTGTCCCTTTCTTTGGGAGGTTGGGCTCTGTAGGATCAGTTGGGCCTCCCTTTAGTTGGTGTTTTGCTTTTGCTTTGTGGCTTGGCGTCCCTTACCATGCCAGATTGTTATTTCTGCTACTCATCTCAATCCTGCTGAGCCCCTTTGGGCCTGCCGTGTGCTTTCCCTCTCCGTAACCCAGTATACTTACTGGGTTCCTTCTTTCATTTTTTGCGGGTTTCAATGTCCCTTTTTTCTTGTGGGCATCCCTAGCCCATTTTAGTTCTGTTTTACCCATGGACTTTTGCTAACTCATTTTGGGCTTCCTTGGCCCAATTGCTCTATATACCTCATCTTTTGGGCTCATGGGTTCCCCATTAGCCCGTTACTCTCCTTGTTTTTTATTGCGTTGGGCCTACTGTTGCCCATTCTTTCTTTTCTTCATATTTCCCATGGGTTTGTTTCTTTTCTCTTTCCGGGCCTATTCAAGCCCGTTTGCTTTTTCTGGACCCATCTCATGAACCCTTGAACTATTCGTATGATTTTTGTCTGCTGTTTCTTTTGGTCTGCCCACGATTCTGGGCCCTTTGTCCTGCTAGGCTTTGTCGAAAATGAGCCTCAACAATAATTAATAAGACCCACTATTATTTTATTTTATTTTTTTAGTAAAAAAAATATGCATTTTTGGTACTCCTAAAATATTCTATAACTACTTAGAGCCAAATGACACCAAAAAATATACAAGCCATTCTCTAAAATGGACAAAATTATATCTATCCAACCAATGCACATCTTATTTTACAAATAAAAATAATATTCCTATAACACACACACACACACATATATATTACACTTGTTTTCATCAATAGAATAATTCTGAAAAATTCATATAAATCATTAGAGGTGTCCATGAGTAAGTTGGATTTGGGTTTGGGGTAAAACCAATGATCAACCCAATGCAATTGGTTTTTAAGATGCTAGAACCATTGTTGATTGTAAATATACAGGTTGTTTGCCGATTTGATGACAATACATTGGTAATTGGATTGGTCAAACTCATGAGTTGACATTGCGCTAGCGATCTCATTGTTGCTGACTCAAATTGTTGGTGCATGGGAGTTGTGATCTAGTGGAGATCTCGAAATTCCGTCAAAGGGGAATGGTGAATGGTGCAATCTAGTTATGATGATGAAGTCCAAACCTAGTGAGAGCAATTGAGTGAGATGGTAATACATTAAATGTGAGAGAGAGAGAGAGAGTGTGTGTGTGTACTATTTATCAATCAAATCAATTTTGTACTTTAATGTCATAGATTATATTATGTGGATGGAGGATATTCCACCACAGTTTTATTTTATTTTCAGGCTACTATAGCCGGTCTTCTTTAATAAAGCTTTTAGGTTTTCTTCTCAAAAAAAAAAAAAAAAATCAATTTTATATTTTGATAGGTAAAAAAAAAACGTTTGTATGTAATATACACAACCTTTTTATAAAAAAAACATGACACACATTCATCCACCTACCTAGTCATTCGAAATGATTGGTGTGTCAACGAGTTGGTTTGAGTCAAACCGCTCGGTTTCTATGGGTTTTTGGATACTCCTATGGATCATGCATGTTAGAAAATAAATAAAAATATTTTGATAAAAATAAAATGAGATAAATAATAATACAAATGACATGAAATGGAAATATTCATAAAATCAACATTATAGATATTTTCTCAGAATAATTTTAGAGATATAAACTTTTTTACAAAAAATTTTACAAACTACTAATGTAGTGAATGATTATTAGTAAATAAAAAAAAAAATATATATATATATATATATATATTAATAATGAGTCCAAATAAAAACTAATAAAAAATTAGTCGCATTAATATTTATAAAAATATTATAAAATAGTTTAATTAGTTATCTTCTCGAAAAACATGAAAAAACTTGATAGATAAGATAAGATAGTGAATAATATAATACGAAGAGACAGACCGTCACAGATAGATAGACACAAAAACGCAAGTCTGCAATTGGGCACGGAATCCATATTTTCAGCTACATTTGAGAAGTGGGTACCCTACTTTTAGCAGTAGCAATGAACAATGAATTCATTAGGGCTCTTTATTCCAACTAACACCACCATAGGCATTGCCATAAATACAACAAATACTCTCTCTTCACTCTCCCATCTTCAACTCCTCCACTTTCCCATTCCTTCATTTTCCAACAATTTCACCTCCTCAGGTCACTCTTTTTCTCTGAGTGTGTTCAATTTTTTTTTTTTTAAATTTGGTTGTTTTCTATGCATGATTAATTAAAAGAATTATCTTGGTTTAGTTAATCTCAATTTCTCCTTTGATTACTGTTTTCTGTTCTTAATTAATCAATACCTGTCAGAAAAAGTATCTATCTTTATATACACACATGGGCAAACATGTATGTATGACGCAGCATGGTTTTCAAAATTTGTTTTTTTCAAATGGGTTTGCTGGAAAAGGCTAGATTTCAATTTGTTTTTGTGCAGGAAGGAAGAAATTGGTGCTACGTGCACAGAGTCTTGGTTATAAGAGTGACTGTGATCATCAGCTAATTGATTCGATGGAGTCTGAGAAGGAGGTTGTGGAGTTGAACAGAAACCTCTATCCGAATATTGAGTCGTATAGTACTGGCTTTTTGAAGGTTTCTGACATTCACACAATCTATTGGGAGCAATCTGGAAACCCCAGTGGGCATGTGAGTGGCAATTGCCAATATGGGTCCTTTTTCTCTTTACTTGTCTGACTTCACAGTTAGTTTATACATATTGGATAATTCAATGTTTATCGCGGCAAAGTTTTCATCCAAACCAGTCTGGAGGAACCTCCTTGGACTCATTATATGACAATTCAAATGATCATTCACCTGTACTTTTAGTTGGATCATCCATTTAAGCCTTTTAAACAAGTTGCAAGTTGCAAGTTGCAAGTTGCATGACCATTAGATAGGTTATGAGACTAAAAGCATGTATGGACGGTCAAGTTTTGTCTAAACTGGTTTGGAGGAAAATCTTGTCCGTATTTTATCAGACATATGTACATTCCCAAATGGTTAATCAAATATATTATCGTTCTGATATATAGAGTTATGAGGCTTGCTGTGTGTTCAAATTGTTGTGATGAATATTGTGTGTTTCAACGGAAAATGCCTGTTGGCCAGCTGATAGAGTGTATTGGTTGTACTATCACAATACTTGTGACTGAAAAATTCAAGGAAAGGACTATCTTTGGCCTTTTTTTTTTTTTTTTTTTTTTTGATAAGCGAAGGACCATCTTTGGCCTTTGAAGGGGACCATAGTTGGGAATTTTGTTTCTCTTAACATGAGTTCAATCTATGGCACCGTTTAGAATAAATATTATTGTGAATGCTTGACCTTTATTTTTAGCACTTAACTAGCAAGGTTGTACGAGGAGTATTGTCTCAAAGAGCTTCGTTGTCTAGCTCGTATCTCTCTACATTTCTGTGCTGATTTTTTTTTACCTAACAAAAGAAATAAAGAAAAAGTTTTGGTTAATCTTCTTGTGAACCTTATCTTGCAGCCAGTTGTCTTTCTTCATGGGGGCCCAGGAGGAGGAACCACGCCGAGTAATCGAAGATTCTTTGATCCTGAGTTTTACCGGATCATTCTATTTGATCAGGTTATTTTGTGAATGTTTATTCTAAATTATTTGCTCCATTGCATTTGAAGTCATGTTTTAATCAAGAACTATATACTTTCTTTCAGAGAGGTTCGGGACAAAGTACTCCTCATGCTTGCTTGGAAGAAAACACGACACAGCACCTCATTGATGATATTGAAAAGCTAAGAGAACACTTGGAAATTCCTGAATGGCAGGTCAATATTTCACATCTGGTTTTTAACCTAAAAGAAAATTTTTAATTTTTAGTGTTTGTAACTGTTTGGGACGAAGCTTGGTTGTTGTTGCTGTAGGTGGTGGTAGTTGTAACTATGGATAACGTTATTATTGTTATGCAGGTGTTTGGTGGGTCATGGGGAAGTACACTAGCTCTTGCATACAGCCAAGCACACCCTGACAAGGTGCGTAAGCTTATTTCATTGACCATTATTTCTTTTGTTGAAAATGGTAACGTGCCATCTGTAATTAAGAAATTTCTTCCCTTTAAATACACATTTTGACAATCTCTGTATTTCTTTATCAGGTCACTGGCATTGTCCTTAGAGGGATCTTTCTTGTACGAAAGAAAGAGATTGATTGGTTTTATGAGGGTGGTGCTGCTGCCATATACCCTGATGGTATGTTTTTTTTTTTTATAATTCTTTGCTGGTCTACTAGATCTATTGCGATTGTGCGGTATAAGCAATATAAGTTTCCTATCAGATCTTTTCTGGAAAGTATATGTGAGCTTTAGGATTCAATCTATCATAAGTTTATGCATTTAAATATATATTTTTTTTTAACTTGTAAAAAAGTTATCAAAAAAGTTATATGCATTTAAAATTAAGAATGTCATCAGCACATCTGTGGAATTACTTTCATGCATTTGGAAAAATCCTTCACATTAGTTATGATAACTTTGCTCGTATTTGGTTATTCTTTTAAACATTACAAGAAATTGATATTTGCAACACCTTCCAATTATAAGATATTACATAATATTGTATGAGGTTTGGCTAATGACTATGAGGCATACTAAATCATCCTGTTTTAAAAATGATAAACCATGAGGGAGTTTTTAATTTGCTGATGAACTATACTGGGTAGTTTCATGAAAACCAAATTTGATTTGACTTTTTTTTAGGCAGGTATGGGATGTTTTTTTTTTTTTTTTTTTTTTTTGGGTTAATGAATTGATTTGGTGTTTTTCCTTTTGCTGGTTAAACCATTGAGAAAATATTTAATTGGTTGAATGCTTCTGCACTTTGTCTCAATGTACAGCTTGGGAGCCATTTAGAGATCTCATTCCAGAAAATGAAAGGGAAAGCTTCATTCATGCCTACAAAAAGAGATTAAACTCTGATGATTTGGAAACACAAGTAAGAGTTTCCTTTTACTTTATTGAAAATTTTATCTTTAAAGATTTATTAGCTGTGAGATCTGTGTCCTATCTCTCAGACCACCTATTAAATATTGGTTTGTTGGGAATGGAGGTTTCAGAATTATCTAAAATTACAATAGAGGCAGGTCCTGCCCAATGAGTGAGGCATGTATTGAGGCTTGGTTGGACATGTGAAATTTAATATTTGCTATTGTTGCGTCTATTGAGACCTTGAGCTTCCTTTAATTATCTATTTGGAGGCTTGTACCACATTGCTTGATGTGGTGTATTTGGCAAGAACCGAATGCTAGAAGTTTTGAGGGATGTGAATAGTCTATGCTTGAGCTCAAGTCTTTTTTCTTTCAAACTCTCCTACAATGGAGTTTGGTTCTGCCTTTTGTTTCTTGTTTTTCCCTACCTGTTTTACTTGATCTTTGTAATTTTGGTTTCTGACTTTTGCCCCTTTAGTACATTTCTAGTGTACTATGGTTGGCTATGATTTTTAATGCAATTTTATGTTACCTATCAAAAACAATTATCTATTTAGAAAAATTGTCTTTTACCTATATTTAAAAGTAAGAAGCTTTGAAGGTTTCTGCAAGATGGAAAATATTTTTAAACTCCTAGGCTATTTAGGATATGTTTGATTGAAAGGATGGAAAAATTGGGGGATGGAAAATATAGGGAGATTAGAAAAGTGGGAGGAAAAAAAAGATTTTTGTTTTTCCTTTGTGTTTGGTAAGAGCGATGGAAAAGTGGAGGGATAGACTATTATGCCCTTATTGTAGTTTGAAATACTAGGGTAATGGGGATACTTTTGTAATTTTATTTTTCATGGCCATTTTCTCCTCAATTTGGAAGGAACAAAATTGGTGGGCCTGGGAAAATCCCCACCATCCCCATTTTCTTTCCTCTACCTTTTCTGTTTTCACCCCAATCAAATGATGGAAAATCATAAATTCCTCTTTCTTTTTCTTCCCCCATTTTCCATCCCCTCACTTTTCAACCAAACCAAACATAGCATGAAGGTGATCCTATCTTGCAGTTATGAACTTATGATTGTGAACCTGTTACCCACGTGGCTTCAAAGAGGAATTATAATTGATAACCTTTCCTAACTCAATAAGTTTGGGATATGTTGCAAAGAAGGATCAAGCTCAGTGACAATTCATATTACAGCCAATAATCTTTTATAATTTCACGATATAATATGCCCTTCCTCAAATATGATTGTAATGGGTTGGGCATGCTGTACATTCTCTATCTACTTCTGTCTTAAAGTGAAGTTATTATTTATTTTCAATTAGTAATAATGTATTAAACAAGAAAATAATTAGTTAAAAAAAAAAAATGATTGGAATGTGATTCTGTTTTGGTATGTTGGCATAATTGTTGAATCCTAGACACTGAATCCTAGATGTAAAAGTAGTCTTAGCAACCTTGCCTTCAATGAACCAACAAACTGTAAATTTCCCAATAATTATATATTTTTATGTTGTTTTGGTTGAATGGACCTTAAAATAACAGTGAATATAAAACATGCATAGCCAATTTTTTTTTTTTTTTTTTTTTTAAATTACTAACTTGCAACAGAAAAAATTCAATGAAGAGCTAATGAACTGCCTTGAAACTGAAGAAAGCACACCTAGAACTGTTTTCCTATAAAAATTGAGTTGCAGTTAAACTGTGGATAAGCCTAAATAGCCAAAGTAAAGATCTGTGTAGAAATCCTGAACACTTTTGATTCTGCTGTTGCATATAAATGAACTGGACTCTGGAGCAAATCTTTTAAATGAAAACTCTTTTAACCCAACTATGATGTGGCATACAGACTACAGTCAATATGACATTTTGGCCTCACTAGATAAATGCTGAAAATTATGGCCAGAACTAAAAATTAAACTAATATTCATTTTTGCACAATTACTTGAAGATCTTATCTGTTTGATGGGGAAACGAACACAAGAAAAATTTGCAACTCATGTTAATGATGTTAAACAAGGTATGTCAGATCGTTACATATTATCTTCAAAGGCCTCCCTCCTTCAAATATTTGAATTAAATATTTTTTGTGTGACACACGTGGGATAAACATATCTAGCATATGTTCTGAAGGTAGAACCTTTATTTTTATTTACATTGAAAGTCAATTAAAGGATCCTCTTCATAACAAGGTAGCACTCTCTATGTGCAGCATTCTTGGAGGGGTAGTCTCGAACTCTTCCTGGTTTGAGTTTCCATAGGCCTAAATGCTGCAAAAGAGTGTGTGTCTGTTTATTGTGGAGGAAATATGTCTTCCCATGCGCCTAAAAAAAAAAAAAAAAAAAAAAAAAAGGGTCTACATTTTTTTATTGAATGGATGCGATTCTGTCTTGGCTGTTATACTTGAAAAATCATATAGCTCTCTTAACCCTTTCCTATTCTCTTAGTATGCAGCTGCTAGAGCTTGGACCAAATGGGAAATGATGACAGCCCATCTACTCCCAGATGAAGAGAACATCAAGAGAGGTGATGATGATAAATTTTCATTGGTAAGTTGATTCAATGATAATTATTGGCTTTTATATTGTTCTTTGCAAACAGAAAAAGGGCAAATGCCAATTTTAGTTCTTAAAGTTTGGCCCATTATTGAATTTGGTCCTCAAGTTACAAAGTAGCACGTTTACAAGATAATCCATGTTTTTCCTTAAAGTTTGACCCATTTTCCAATTTCGTCTCTAGAGTTTCAAAATTTTGTAAAATGATTGCCTTCATTTTATTTTTTTTGGTATTTTCCTGACATTTTCGCTATGGAATAGAGAATTAACGAGTTAAAGTTCAGCAAGTAGAAACTTTTTTTTTTTAACAATTCCATGTGACAATAATGAGCTGTCATGATGGCCATTTGATACTTTTAGACCACATTCACCTTTTTTTTTATTATAAATGTGCTTGTACACATGATTTATTAGTGTCCAGAAGGGCTTCTACACTTGGGAAAGTATTAGAAGCAACCAAGTATGTCATGAATAAATCATTTCTCAACCTCAGTGGCATGGGATGATAATTATTCTGATGTAGTTAAAAGAATATTTTCGATGCTGGTATCAGATCATCCAATCCTCCTTTCAGGTTTGAGAATATGTAGCTCCAAGCCCCAGGATTTATTGATTAGGTGAGGGAGAGTTTGGAACAACTATATTGTAGTAGGAACAACTAGCTTCAGTCTAGTGAGAAGCTACTTATATTAGAGATTTTAGACCCATCTGATAGGGAGTTTGTATGAAATATTGGCAAAGGTAGTAGCCAACATATTATGAAGGTATTGGTAATCTACATTATATTCACAAAATTCTTTTGTGGAAGGTAGATAGTAGATTCAGATTTAATAGCAAAGGAAGTCCTGGATAGCAAAGTTCATAGTGCATCCAATGGATCATTTGTAAACTGGACATAGAGAATGCTTATGATCATGCCAATTGGGATAGTCTCCTTTATTTACAACAGTGATATGAGTTTGGAGAGAAATTTAGCACTTGGATCAAAATGTGTATTTCTTCATTCATATTTCAGTTCTCATTAATGGCAGCCCTGCAGTTTTTTTTTTTTTTTTTTGGTTGAGAATTCGAGAGGGGTACATCAGGGGACCCCCTAACCTCTCTTTTCTTCATCCTAATTATGGAGTTGCTTAGTAAGATGATCGATTGGTCAGTAGAGGAAGGTTTTCTGATGGGGTTTATAGTCAAGGGGAGTAATGGAGAAGCCTTGACTCTATGTCCTTTGTTTTTTGCACTTATCAAAAAAAAATTGCCTTTGTTTTTGCAGATGATGCGATTCTCTTTGTGGGGTAGCAATGGAGCAAATAAGAATGCTGAGAGAAAATAAGAAAGGGATAATATTTTTTTTAAAAAAATAGTTAAAAGGAATGCAAAGTATTCATTTTAGTAGACATGGCTCTTAGCTGGAAATTAAATTCATAAAACAGTTTCAGGTATTGAAAAAGTTAAGAAACAGCTTGATGATGCTCAAGCCTTGCTGCAAATCTATGGAATAGCTTTGTGAGGAAAGTTTCATACTTAAGCTTGTTGAAAGTATGGCATTTTCTTCGGCTTTATATAGTTTCTTTTCTTATCAACAGTGCATCCAGTTCTTTTTGTTCCTTTTTTTTTAACCTCATTTTTCCTGTTCTCACTTCCTTCTTCTTTTTTTTATTTCTCTATCGTTTAAAAAAGACCATATAAGTATCCTCTAAAGTAAAGTAAAGGGTTTACAGTGGGAGATAGATACTTGATAGTAATTTAAAACTTCTCTTACTTGTGTCTCCTTTTAATCTGCAGTCGTTTAGAACAGGCACAAGAAGAAAATTGAAATTTCAAACCACCAAGGACTCTGTATATTTACTACAAGAAACTTAAAATTTTATTGGATTTTCCACATATGGGTTTTAAGTGGCATGGGTGCAAGATGGACAGTATGCAACCAAGTGTTGTAAATAATTGCCTGTAGCACTGAGGATCAGACAGATCCATGCCATTTGCATCTTATTTCATATCTTCTGAGCTATGGATATTTGAATAATTGAAATGATGCTTTTGTTAATGAAAAGTGTTTTTCTTTTTTTTCCAGGCATTTGCAAGAATCGAAAATCATTACTTCGTGAACCAGGGTTTCTTTCCTTCAGATTCATTCCTGTTAGATAATGTTGATAAGATAAGGCATATTAACACTACTATTGTACAGGTAAATGTTTTGATTATCACCCATACATTGTGATCATGCTATTAGTAACTATCGAAGCAAGAGTAATCTACTTGGAAGGATGATACATGCATAATGTTTATTGATTTGATATTAAACATGTGTCATGTGCTGGCGAATTGTTTGATTACCACGTCCTTATTTTTCATTTAAGCAAGCAATATGTTTTAGTAGCGTATTTCTTTTGAAGCTTCTAGGGTGAATCTCTGAGAAGCCCTAATGTTTAGAAAATTGATTTAATTAACATATGACTTTTACTTTTATATAAGGTTGCCTACCAACCACCTCTCCCAAACCTTGCAAAGGCGCAAGTGTTGTGCACTGACTATGACTTTTTTTGTTATTTTCACTTATATCTTACGTCACACTTTTAAGATAGCTGAATCTCCCTTCACATAATTGTTTTCATTAGTATGATATAAGTAGTCATTAAGAAAATCTATTAATTTTGTATTACATATATATTTTTATAAGTTGTTGGTTAATTCTTATCATAATGTGTGTAGTAATATATTTTTTTCCTAAGGTTTTATCATTAATTTCATGATTTTTTTTCCTTGTACATGGATTTTGTCTATCACTCCATAGTAATTTATACAAGGTTGTATTTCATACTCAACTATAGAAGGGCGCATGTATGTCATGATCTAGATAAGTGCTTATTTTATACATGTGCCCATCTAGATAAGTGCTTTTTGGATGGTAATTGGAAGAACGTTCATAAGTATTTGTTTAAGAATTTCTGAAAATTGGGTTCATCTAAGTACATCAGCCTATTAACTTCTATAAACAGATGGATTTTATAATAATGTCCGTGAACTGGGGGCAATCCACCCCTCTTGGACATCAAGGACAAAAGATTATAACAAGGACATCAACTTAACAAAGCTCTAAACCCAACTAATTGGGTCAGCTAAAAAGATCTGTATGCTGCGACACCATATACTGTATAATAAAATATGGGTCTTAGAAGCAATGATTGTGTCAAGTGGTATTTTCTCTATGCGGCAAGTAGATATACTCTTGGCCAAGTGGCTATCCTTAATTAAAAATTTGGGTAAATTATATAATTCCCCTATAGTTTGGGGTTATTTCAAATTAAACCGTAAATTTAAAATAAATTAAAAAAAATATAGTTAAAACCATTACTTTTCTTAAATCATTTCAATTCACGCTTTTCCTAAGTCTATATTAACTAAAAGCAATAGAAACTCACATAAAATGTAGCTAAAATCTATCCAAACACAAAAAAATCCTTCCATGTGAAATTATAAGACCTTTAGTATACTATATGAGAATTTTGAAATTATATAATAATAAGTTATTTACTTATTGTTATCAAAACATTCACAGTAAAGAACAATAAGTTATTTAGCGCACGCATGTGCATTTGCAGGCACACGCAAACACACCCCCACACACCCACACCCCTGTAGATGTAGCCTCTTATTTTCTGATAGTACAATTTAAACCAAAGACCTACTCACCTACCACAACCACAACTACTCTTTGCCACCACGGCCACCTAATCAATACACTCCCTAAAATATCCCTTCCACTGGTTCATCTGAGATGACCTCCCTCTTTTAAAAAAAGTGTCACCTGGCTATAGTGCTAGTGGTACTTCAACCTGCTGATATGCTGCCTGTTGGCCCTGTTCTCATAATTTTAGCTTTTAACATCCTCTGTTATTAAGTGCTTGCAATTTGATCGAAATTTCCAGAGTTTAGTTGTAAAGAGTACTCTGAGAATTGTTGATATTGCATTGTAGCAATATCTGTATCTCATGTGCTATCATATAAGTTGCATGACGTATGCATTCTGAGGATTCTGTAGAATTCAAAGTTTGATTCCAAATGAAAGGAATTTTTCACTCTTTAATTTTGCAGGGAAGATATGATGTTTGCTGTCCAATGATGTCAGCATGGGATCTCCATAAAGTATGGCCAGAGGCAGATTTTAAGGTAAGAAAACTGCTCAAGACCATTTATCTTGCTTGATACCAGTTTCTTTATCCTCTATTGCAAAGAGCACTGGTCTTTGATGTTTGGACAATCTGGTCAGGTTCTACTTGTTTTCTACAATTTGAAGAGATAAGGTAGACTTTTTGTCAATCTGAATAAGCAGTTGATGTAGGCGGACTGCCCTGGCATGTCAGCAAGTTTTTAAAATGTCAGTGTATGATATAGAAACATGTCTTGCATGTGTTGCATAATGGTGCCCCGTAATTTGTCTGTAGATAATCTTGTGGTGGCACTATGCAGTTTCAGACAGTGCAGTTACAGAATAGAAATGCAACATAGAAAAAGTGCAAAGCCAATGCCCTTAGTATGTTACTTAAAAGGTTTCTTTTGTCATCTAGTCGCATCTTAAATTTCTTTTCCTCATTGATCATAGTAAAGCCATCATGTTGTATTTGTCTGATAAGGAGCAATTCTTAAAAGCAATTAGTGGACTCGTTTAACATTTTGACTAACACTTGTGGTTAAAAACAGCAAAGGATTCTAATAAGTTTGGCTCTAGCACAGGCTTAGTACTTTTCAATCCATTTGTTAAGCATATAGAGATTTTCCTTCCCCAAATATGTAGGGTGCTCTCTTTTTGGGCCATCCCAAATTTTTTTGGAGTTTCCAAAAAAGAAAGCATCCATCCATTTAATTTCCCCTATTACCTTTAAATTTGAGATCACATTTTCTCAAACTTTAACCCACCCTCTTAGCCTGCTTAAGGGCGTTTTAGGAAGATTCTGTTGTTTACTTTGTTTCATTAAAATGCATTTTGTAAATGCCCGTCTATTTTCAGATGAGGGAGTAGACTTTGGCAGTGTATGATGTTATCTGATTATGTTATAATTTAGCTTGTGTGTGATAAAACCAGAAAGTTTCTCTCAAAATATATGTGGCCGTTGAGATCATCGATTTCTTTAAGACCTAATTGTTATGAGGGTGCAGAATATTAAGATAACTTATCAAATGATGCGGTAATTCTATGCCATTACTACAGAAGTAGTGCACATATTAAGGTGTGGATAGTTCATAGTCAACATATCTTCAAGGAACCAAACGTCAACTTAAAATTATGGGAAAATTTTCCTTCATTCCAAGTGTTATTACGTGTATAAACTGGAATGAGGTTGCAGAAAGAGGAATCATGGCCTTGAACTAAGGCCGTGGTTTTACATAAGTTAAGTATGCTTGATGGAAAATCCAAATTTTCATTAAAAAATTTCTTTTATCTTTTTTCCTTTCTATTTAGTATTGTTTTCCTCTCATATCCAAGTATGAAAAGTAGGGCAAACTGTTTAGAATTCTTCATTTGCAGATACCCTGATTAACTCAGGGAATGGAGCTGTTGTTATTAGTTAACGTATAATTACTTGCTTTCAATGTTTCATATATGCCCTTGGAGTTCTGATCCCCCACACCCACATAAATAAGCAACATAATAATGTGCATCACTGTCAACAGGTTGTCCCAGATGCTGGACATTCTGCTAATGAACCAGGAATAGCTGCAGAACTTGTGGCTGCAAATGAGAGGCTGAAAAACATCATCAAGAATGGACTTTGAAAGGACTTGCACATGAGAAACAAGCTTCTTGTTTGATGTTCCTAGATGATGACATCTAGAAGAAATAAGGTTTCAAATAATTGAAGCCAGTTAAGAGGAATATTATATATGTTGGGTTTAATGTGTTTTGAGTTTATATTTAAGATTGTTTATTGCTCTGCGTTGACACTGCTCCTTTCACTGGAATGAAGACCTTGCTAGTCAGCAGAGCAATGGTTTGCCCATCCCACCAGCCTTATTTCTTGAAACTCGTAATTTGTGGTTCCATACACTGCAGGAATGTGCAGGGGCTATAATTTTATTCGAAATTATTCCTCAGCTGCAACCTAGGTGAGCACAAGAAATGGTCATTTGACCGATGGACTTGAGGAGATCTCTTGAAGATGATAATGCATTAATCTTTAGCCTTTGGTAGAATTGTGTATTGCAAAATGGGGCTTAAGGTGGTGTGTTTGGAGTCTTTTGGACAGTACCAAAATTACAGATACGGAAATTATTTGTCTTGGAATAAATTTTTATGTTCATATGAATTTATTATTCGGTTAGAAATTTGGTAGTAATCATGTGAGCTGGACTGTGAACTGAATGGTATTACTGTTTTTGTTTCACCAAAACCACTTAAATGGTTGGCATGCCCTTTGCTGAAAGAAGCACTATGGCAAGCGAAGCAGTACACCTATTTGCCCAATCGAAACCTAAGGAGCTGAGGACTTTTCTCTCCACTTGCGCTGGTTTTGCTGACTTAGTCCTTCTAAAGAGGATAAACTATATATGAAGGCTCACTGGTCTCACGCTTTGAACGTGAAATTTTTTGGCCACTGTGGAACCTAGTGTGACAAAGCTGATGATCTTATTAGAAAATTACCTTTTGATGCGGCAATGACTATTAATATCATTGGCTTTGTAGGGGGTTGTGGCCACTTTGGCATTCCGACTGGGTAGTTGTGGAAGTTCTTTCCTTGATGAAGCAGGAAATTCATGCCTTGGTTAAGGTAAAAGACTCTACTGACTCTTGGCACCTAAGTTATAGTTATGCTAGTCCTAGATTTTTTAAAAGATGTCTGTTGTGGAAGAACCGTGGTGAAAGGTCCTCATAACCTCACTTGGGCCATTGTTGGAGATTCTAACGATGTCCTGGAGAAGATAAATATGGGGGTCGTAATATCTGTACTAGAAGTGTCTGTACATATCAGAGGATTGCAACAAAAATTTACCTACTCAAAATATGAAGGCTGCCGGATCTAACAAGAAAGAATTGGTGCTTAACAAGAATCTCTGTCATATGATAGACCATGCGTCTTTTGGACAAAAAATTACATGGTAAAAAATGAAGAGGTGTTTTCCTTAAGCAAGACTTCCTCTTTTATCACTGTCCACTTCTTGTGAACCTTTTTCCCAATGCTGGTCAAGCGAGGAGAGGTGTTTTCCTTGAGCAAGACTTACTCTTATCACTGTCCACTTCTTTTGAACCTTTTTCCCACTGCTGGTTTGATCAGGCCATAAATCCTCTGGGAAAGTACTTGGGCTTTCCCATCCAACATATAGCGAGAGAGAGAAATGATTCAATTTTGAATTTTTGATATAGAAAGCAAGCAAAGTCGGCAGGTTGGAAGTCTCATTGTCCTCATCAACTCTACCTCTTCAACTGTGATTAAAAAACTAATGAGTACGACATTTCTAATCAAGTTTGCGGGACCTTGGCCTGTGTATTTGTGCTTGAATTTGGATTATGAAGGCATTGTGCTGCTATGTAATGAGTCTCACATAAGGCTTATAGTAGGTTGATATGAGCTATATAAATTATTACAAACAGTTTCAAATATGATAAGTACTTTGTGTAAAACTTTTACTCAGATGACATGAGACATCTTTTTCACAACAGATAGGTCTTATATATGTTGTGAGAGGAATGTCTTATAAGATTGTCTCATAAGATAATTTTCTTAACATGAGGATCCATTGCTAAAAAGCCTAACTATATCCCCAATCAGTTTAGATGCTACTCTTTGGAAAATGATATCCCATTCAATTTGAGGAGAAGATATTTCTAATGGGGAATAATAGCTGTAAAGAATAATCAATGGGACAACATATTGTTCATGTAAAACAACACAACATATTTAATCAGGAAAATTAGGTGGCTACAAAGGAACGTCTTTAAAGAACAACGTTGATCTTTTATATTAGTTCATCTACTGTGATCTAACAAGTTTCATTTTTATAAAAGCAAAACGGTAACATTGACATGAGTCATAATCTCTCTCTTTTTTCTTTTTTCTTTTTTTTTTTATGGGACATGAGTCTTAATCTCATTCTTAACTTTGGTTACAAACACCACAGCGTCCTTAGATAAACCTAACGAAGAATGAGATTCTTTACAATATTCCTACTAGGGGCACACCAAAAAGGCACATATATGTTTTTTTTTTTTTTTTTTTTGAGAGGTTTGATATTTAGTTAATTGTTAATATAAACCTTAAACTCTCACTTAAGTTCTCTCACTTAAGTTGCAATGTCCTCTTGTTATTATTATTTTTTTTTTTTTGGGTGGCACATTTATATAATGCATTACTCCTATGCTCCATCTGAAAAATGTTTAGTTTGTTTCAACGGAAAACTTTGTTTAATATAATTTCGAGTTTTCTAGTTGTTTAGCATGAGAAAATGTGGATCAAAGGAAACTAAAAGTTGATCATTAGAAAACCTTAAAATTTGGCTTATTTTCAAGAGGTTGTTTTCTGCTTTTATTTTCTAGAATACAATGTCTTTTTTATAGTTTCCTTTTCATTTTTTGAATTATACAAGAAATGTTATGAATTTTACGTGCTATCAAACAACAAAAAACATTTTGAACTCATTTTCAAGGTCACAATTTTTCAAAAAATATATTTTTGGAAAATGACACTAGAAGATAAATAAAGTTAAGCATTAGGGGAGGCATCTCCACTTCAGTGACATTAGAAGATTAAATACTTAGTCGTAAACATTAGGCAAGCTTTTGCCATTTGAGTGATATAAGATTAGGGAAAATACTAGAAATTTTTATAGGTATCAGTAATCTGAAAGAAAATTCATTATAGGTGCAGTGAAACTGTGTTTTCTATATTTCTCCTCTTTCTATATTTCATAACTAAAAATGTCCAAATTCAGGCTGCTTTAAACTATTTTATCCATTGATATTTTCAGGAAAAATAAAAAAGCAGACTCCATGTGTCCTTCATGAACTGGAAAAGATACCTCAAAACATTTATTTAAATATTGACTATGCTATTCAAATGTTCTCCCCCACTGTCAATAAAAGAAATATGTCAAAACATAGATGTAGGAAAATATTCAATTAAATTGCCTCTCTCTTTTTAAATGAATAAATAATTAAATGCTAATCATTTCTGAATCTCAAATGTTACAACATACACACATTTGCTTAAATGAACCAATTCCTAAAAGCAGGAGACGGTAAAATTTAAACAAGAAAATACAATTCAATGATATTATTGAACAACAGGATATCATACCCTCAAAAGTTAACTTTGATGGGAATCACCTTTCCTTGTGCAGCTCTTGGGCACATGGATGCTATGAAAATTTGGCTCCTTTGGAATGGTTAGAGGCCTTCTTCCCCGTGACAATGACCGTGAAGTAGTTTGAGTAGAAGCTTTAGTTCCTGGGGAAGAACCACTCTCACATGGCTTTGCCTCTTCTTGGGGTGTTAAAACTTTTGATGAGGTTTCTTTAATTACACTGAGTTGACCAGATGTCATGCGGGAAACCATTTCTTTCCCGCTTGACGTAGCTCTGCAAGAGAAGGAGAACTCAGCTAAATTTATCTCAGAAGTCCACATAAATTTAAGTCATGAAGGACTGGAAATTTGATATAGCTTACAACTTACCCTCCAGGCTTTGCAAGTTTTTGTGGCGTTATTGGTGATTTAGTCTTTTTCAAGCTGACCTTCAATTTTTGAGCTGCTCCATGTTCCACCAGTGAAGTAGGAAGGTTAGCTTTCTGATATGTAGAAACAATTCGTCCATGCGTAGGAGATGATTTTCGTTTCACATCTACTTTTGTAGCCTTGATGCAACTACTTCCTATCCTTATCTGTATATTGTCACTATAGATTTTAGTCTCAACATAAAAATAAAATAAATAAATAAATAAATGAAAAAAAAAAAAAAAAAATTCAAAGAGTAGTATGTGGAACATAATTTTTTCTTCAATTTACTTTCTTTATGTATTAGAGGCTTACAGATTGATCATCTTTTGTTATTCTTTTTACTTTCTTTTCACCACCTTCACGCATATCATACGCACGTTTACTTATTCCATGGGATTTTTCATTTTTCTGAGATCAGAAACAACTTGTCAATTTAGAGGTGTCAGAAACAAAGAATCCCCATAATGAGGGGGAAACAATAGTAAATAAACAAGCTTACTAGGATTACATTCTGATACATTCTTTCTGAGTTTCTAACAAGAGGCCTTGGAGCTGTTGTAATTTCTTTCAGGGGTGCGAGTTTTTTCTCCAAGTTTGCTTCCTTAAGAATCCGTCTTTCCTAAAATAACTTAGTTGGCATCAGATGTGAAGGAAAATACTGTAACTGTTTATTTAAACAAAACAGGGCTGGAAAAGTTCACATACATCAGTTCTTAGCCTAAAAGGCTTGGGATTTGTGAGCTTTGGTTTCCTATACTTCACCCCTTGTGCAGCGGAGATGGAACTGTCTTTTAAAGTCTTACCTGCTACTCGGTTAACCTGCATCATTTTTTAAGTAAGGAAATGAGACTATGATGAACAGTTTTTCTAGAAGCAGATGTAACAAAAAAAAAAAAAAAATATGATGTGCTAATAAAGAGGCAACCTTTTGTGAAACTTTTGAAGTCTCATGCTTCCCCAGAGTTATACTTTCACGGTGGCCATTATTCTGATTCTGCACCCTGCAGTCATTTCACACAAAAACATTGTTGATACATGAGCTGCAAGAAAAGAAAAAAAGACCATCATGATAACAAGAAATATTGAATGCTCAAATTCAATACCTGTTAACATCTGATGCTAAAGCATTTTCCTTGTCATCAATATCTATGACTTCACAGTCATTTTCTGTATCATCACAGGGCAGGAGAGCATTTTCCTTATCGTCGCTTTCCTTGACTTCATGGATTTCCCTTTTCCCTGAACTTGATTTTACTTTCTTCTCACAATCACTTCTTTCACTGGTCCCTTCAGCTGCTCCACTAAGAGATTGGGAGTTGGGAATATCTTTTTCTACTGAATCCCTCTCTTCAGAACTTGATAGGGCGATATTGTCACCTCTTGAGGAATCTGAGAAAACATCAACTGAATTCTCACCTTTCTGTGATTTCACAGTTTCCAAACACTCTTCACGCCCATTTTCTTCATTGCTATTAGAAGTACCTGATGCAGAGCACCCTTCAAAAGAACCACCCCTTGATTTCTCGTCTATATCCATGTCACTATAATCATCCCCTTCACGGGGCACATGATCATGATAGGGTTGTGTGCCTATTTCATCGTTCTTTCTCATCAAGGTTCTTGAAGATTTGGCTTCCGGGACCTTGCGGTTGTGAGAATGCAAGGAATTAAAAACCCGACTTTTAACTTCTCTTCCTCTTAATGGCTTTCTTGAAGCATCTCTAGGCAGTGGTTTGTTATGGCCTAATACTTGCTTCTTTCCACTGGCGATCTCAAGCTTCTCCATTGCTGCACACATTGTTCTCACAGAAGTATTCAATTCTGAAAAAGGCTTTGCCTTTACTGCTTTCTTTGGTGAGTTAAAGACTAAAGCCTTAGCTATGACTCTATTCTTTGGCACAGCAATTGATGTTGCTTTTGGGTTCCGAACACTTCTAAATGTATTAGGATTTGAGAGGGGCTTTCGATTCCTTGGAGTAGTAAGAGCCTTAGCCACATCAGAAGATTGCTTTGCCTTTAAATTTGGGGTTGCACTGAGCTTAGTAGGTGGCCTGGCTTTCAATTTGGTCTCAACCACTTTTTGAGAAATTGAAGACATGAGGGCTAATCTTGATATTCTAGACTTGGATGATTTCGGGGGAGCTGTATGTGGGCATTTCACATTTGCACTAAAAATTAAAAAGAGAAACATGTTAAAATCCCAAGTACAAAAATTGAAATAGTTAACAACTAAATTGGTGCTTGTCTATATATTTATGTACCTTGGGGCTTTTCTATTTAGGGCTTTTCGAAGGCGTATATTGGGACTTCTTGCTGCCATGACCTGTACAATTAAAAAGCCATCATCTCTAACTTAGATCCAACAGTAGAACCACTTTTGAGGAAGAATTAAAAACTGAACAAAAAACGAGGACTAACCCGGAGAACAAAACTTTTGTAGATGGCTTCAGAATCGATTTCTTCCTCATGCTTCTGGTCACATCCTAAGACACAATTAACATAAACATAGCGCAACTCAAGTCAATTAAGTAAAAATTGTGAGACATATATTGAGCTCAAAAGTCAAATCAAATTCCATTAAAAGACACACTAAGCACTAAATTAAGCTATTAAAAATGATGATAAGGCCTTGTAAAATGTGGCATTGGTAAATTTCAACATAACCAGGAAACCCCATTAGCTGCATGATCCACCAATCCTTGAAAGCCTTGGGAAACAAGTCAATTTCAGCTGTTCATTTGGTTCATAGTCTTATTCTAGCTTATTTGGCTATACCCAGTTTTTAAAAATCACTTTTTTTGAAGCATAACGATACTTTTATCTACTTGTAGTAAATAAGAACTAAAAATTTTAAAAGCCTTGAGATGAGTAGAGAATTAATTTAAGAAAAGTGACAGACCGACACGTAAGCAGAACCAGAAGCGATCGTCGTGGTCGGGGCGGTAGTGATCGGGTTTGGTGAGGTCAACGAACTTCGGCGCCTCGATCATCTCGTAGAACTCGTCTCCTCCGCCGCTGCCGCACCATTCTTCTTCTTCATCACCGTTGATCTGCGTTATAATTGCCTGTGGTTCCTCCATTGAAACACAGAGAGAGAGAGAGAGAGAGAGCTAGGTTTTGAGAAAGTGGAGGAGAAAAGGAGCGTGTTTTAAGTGAGTAGCACTCTTGGTTTGGGTCTTGACTCTGGGAGATTGGCATCCCGAGGAGAAGAGGATGAGTTTTAAATTTCTTGTGGGGAAGTAGCCGTTGGAGAAAAAAAAAACTTTTTTTTTTTTAAAGATTCGGACAGGTTGGTAAGAAAAACGGCATTTTTGTGGGCGTTTTCGTCATTTCAATTGCCCAGACCCCATCTAACCGGATCTCTTAGCTGGCCGGCCTACTAGCCTACCTGACCAAGAGCTCCACTACAAACCCAAGCCCAAGCCCGGCAGTGTATTTTTCTTTTTCTTTTTTTTTTTCCTTCTCTTACTTGGATTTAAAAATAAAAAATAAAAATTGATTTTAGATTCAATATATTTTCATCCTATGCCATCTACTAAATGATGATTTGCATTTTAACTTTAAAGGCTTTTGATTAGACTTAGGTTGTAAATGAGCCGAGTTTTATCGAGTATTGAATATTCAAGTTTGGCTTGGCAACAAATATAAAATGTTCAAACTTGACTTAAGTTTGAGCTCAACATGGCTTGACTTGATTCGTTATTCAAGCAAAGCCCAAGCTCAATATCAAGTTCATGAGATCGAGATCCAATACAAATATATTACCAACTCATACCAAGTATATTATGATTATTAGGCCTATTTGGTTTGGACGATTAATCTCAATGCCCAATTAACTAAAAGTTTAGTAATATATGAGTTAATTGTTCAAACTCATGTCAAACTTACTACAAAGTACATAAACCAACCTAAGCTTGATTTGTTTCTTTTTTAGCCTTATTGTTAACAAGCATGTTCATGAACAACATTTTTTGCTTGGACTCAGCTCGTTTATTAAACAAGTCTAAAATTAAAGCTCAGGTTTGGCTTTTTGCTAATAAACATACAAACATGAATAAGTATTTTATTAAGTCAAGCTTGTGCTTTTTATGAAATGATTGATTCATTTACAACTCTAAATTAAACTATTTTACTCCCTATCTATGAGATATCCTGAAAACACCATTCACCAATAGTATGATGGATGAAATTTTTTTTTCTTTGTTATAAATTTTATATGGAATTTTACATATTGTCTAGGATAGCATTAAAAAATCGGAATATTTTTAAAATAAAAAATAATTAAAGGTATTTGTTATTGCGTGATAACTTAACTTTGGACTTCTATCTTTTAATCAAAAATAATAATTAGTCAAGCAAAGATAGAGAATTTTTAAGTTTTCTTTTTTCTATTTTGGGAGTTACCAGTTCAAATAATATTTGTTTCAATTATCAAATTCCCCAACACTATAAATCATGTTGGATTCAATGGATTGTTCTAAAAAGAATATCAAGCTTTTTTTTTTTTAATAGAAATTTCAATATTAATTAATGGCTCTTGTAGCAAATGGTGTTAGGGCCTGCCCTATATGCTCAGTGACCGAATTTCCACTGTTTGTAAAAAAAAAAAAAAAAGGAGTTTTCATTGAATACAATAGGGGAAAAAAACACTCATGGTGAATTTTTTTTTTTTTTTTTTTTTGGCAAATCACTCATGGTGAATTGTTTAAAGAATGTTGACCTATGAGATGTTTCACATTCTATTTTTTGATAAGCATGTTTCACATTCAGATAATGACGTTAGAGACCCAACCAAAATGGCTACACCTTTTCGAGCTTACTCTTTTGGACTCAACTGAGGCCAGTGTTTTTAATCCCGGGACCACACTTCACAGTTCACACTTGACAGTGCAATGTTTAGGGGAGAGAGCAGTGAAATACAGTAGCTTATAACAATAGTACTCAGTTTTAAAACTTTTCATTATTGTTTGAAAATCTTATAGTAATATCTCTCCATCTTATATAGAATAAAATTTCTAATTATTAATTCCCATTTGACACTTTGCTTGTTTCCTAATTTCTGATTTGGATATTCATAAAAGTATTATTATTATTATCCTTTTTCTTTTCTTTTTTGCTTCTAAATCTTGCAAAATTCTTATCTTTTGATAATGTTAATTTACTATTGTTGAAATTTTGAAAAGCTTGAATGGGACTTTGAAAATCTGGTAATACAATTAAATTACAAGGCTCTTAACATCATTACAAATATTACAAATATTAATAGAACTTAGATAATGTATCAATACAAATATACAATAGAATCTAATTGTGCCTTGTGGTTTAATAGTACCTTTCAGTTTCTTGCCCGAAGAGAACCTATACAAATTGTCCATCCTGACTTATTAGATAATAGTGATTGACATAAAGATAAATTAGGTACTTAGTTCTTATTTTTTACACTATATGTCAATTTAATCTCAATTTTTTAATTATGTTAATTTAGTCTTTTTAACTTTTTAGTGCTGCATTAATTTGATTCTTTCTGTTAAGTATTGAACGAAAAATACAAATATACAATGACAAATGATACAAATAAAATTTGCCCCCTCAATAACACTTAAAAACAAAAACCTTAATGGAATGTCAGAAGCTCATGTGCTTGCAATAAGTGATTGACAGACAAAACCAAAGGCTAATAAGAGCACACATGCTTCAAGCCTTCAACACCCATTTACTCTTCACCTCTCCAGACAATTCCATTGTAAACGTTGAGCAAACTCACAACCCAACAAACTTCCTCGCCACAACCCAAAAAACTATCTCCCGAACCACGGCACCACCATCGTCCAAATCGTCGCTTAGATCGATCTGGCGCTTAGCTCGGTGTTGGAGTGAGAATAGGATCTTTGCCCAACAAATGGATCTTCGTCAACCTGCGTGGATTAGATATGAATTTTTTATGGGTTTCTAATGGGTTTGACTTTGATGTTAGATTTAGGTGATTGATGTGTCTGTGTTTGGGTTTTATTGTATTTGGTGATGTCGTGCCGTGGTGGTTGGCTGTTTGAAGCTTTTCATGTTTAATCTTCAAGTTTGGACTGATAGTTCAGTCTAGAGTGCAAGCACGTGAATTACTGAACTAAGGTTTATATATATATATATATATATATAAGTATATGAGAGCATTCGCATCAGGTCTTTTATAAATGTGTAAAATATACATTTTGACCACTTTTACACATTTTGAACCAAAAAACCCTTTACATTAATTCTTTTAAAATCATTTAAACTTGTGTAAAACTATAAACGAGCTACAGTACCCGTGTAAATTTACACGGGTACTGTAGCTCATGTATTTATTTTTTTAATAGTTTTTTTTCTCTCTCTCTCACTGACACTCAACTCCCTCTCTATCTCAGACGCTGCCCTCTCTTTCTCTCCACAATCCTTTCATCCTCAGTTCTCTCTACCTATCTCACATCTCTCACTCTCTCATTCAAAGCATGCCACCGGAGTTCACAGCGTAGTGAGATCGACGCTGTGGGTCACAATGTGGCGGCGATGATCAATGGCAGCGATGATCGACGGCGGCGATGATCAATGATCGATGGTCGATGGTCGATAAGCGTGGCGAGGTCTCAATGATCAATGATCAATGGCGGCGATGATCGATGGTCGATGAGCGTGGCGAGGTCTCGATGATCGATGATCAATGGCGGCGATGATCGATCAATGATTTTTTCTTTGATTTTAGGTGGAGATCGGGGTTGATTTGATGTTGCTTTTTCTTTGATTTTGGTTGACCTGTGTGGGTTAGTGGCTTTTGGTTTCTAATGATGGTGGTGATGGTGGTTGGGCGGTGATGATGGTGGCTGTTGATCTGATGTTGATTTTGGTTGATTTGTGTGGGTTAATGGCTTTCAGTTGCTGATGATGGTGGTGATGGTGGCTGGGTGGTGATGATGGTGGCTGTGGGTCTGTGAGAGAGAGGGGCAGTGAGGGAGTAATAATAAAAAATTGTAAAATAGTGAATATTTTATTGAATAAATGTGGAAAATAGATAAACTGATGTGGGTGTATTGTAAAAGTGGACGTGTAAAATAGAAAAAGTAGGTTTTTTCATGTAAAATAGACATAGAATTTACAAGAGCTGACGCGAATGCTCTGATGTGGTTGTACAAGTGCCCATATACGTGATAAAAAAAAATAAGAAAAATATTAACGAATATTTTAGAATAATTATTAACAAATTATTTTAAGAAAGTTTTTATAAAAATATATATATATATATATATATATTAATATTTTGACAGTTTTTTTTATAAAAATAATATCAAAAGTTTATTAAAACGAATTATTATCTATTGTCCTGAGACACCTATTAACGTGGCCCTATTAATATCAAATTAACATTTCCAATTTACTAAATCAATATTTTTCATCTAAAAGATAAAAATTAGTTTACCCTTTATATATAATTAGGTGGTATTTCAATACTTCTCTCTCTCCTAAAACAAGTACGAATGTTTTCATTTTAAATATTTAAATGTAGATTTTAACAAGTTGTAAGGATTATTTCATCATTTGTAAACAATATTAATTTATAAGAATATGAATATGAAAATAGTGCATGGCAAACTAAGAGACTGTTTGGTACCAGTCAGGGGCGGAGCTAGATGAATATGAATTATTTTTTTTTTTTTACTATATAGAAATATTTAATATTTTAATAATTAGCCCTCAAAAATGAGACTTGGCCCCCTTCCCCCCTCTCCAACTATTTGAGTTGGTCCAATAATGTTCTTAAAAAAAATTGTCTAATTTATCTAGTAATTATAGAGAACGCATTGTTTTTCAAATTCATTTTTTATGGTAAAATGTGTTCTTGTATTTTTTAAAATTTTGGATCATTTATGTCTTTACACTTCATTAATTCAATTGAAATTTTTTTACTCACAACGGCAATTTGGTAACTTATATTGAAAATGAAAATTGTAAGGATTTTACTTTGGAAGATGGTGAAAGATTAATTTAATTCTATGAAACATTTAATTTTAAAGATTCATAATGAAAGATACTAATTTTTTGTGTATGTGTATAGATACATGTGTTTGTGTCTGTGTATAAAAATTTGTATAGACTAATAAATTAGTAACACAAATCGGCCACCCCAAACAAAAATTTCTAGCTCTACTCCTGGTACCAGTATTTAAACAATAATTTTCAGTATTTAAATAACAATAACACTTCTAATACATATTTTTATAACACTCAAATATATATTTCTACAATAAGTGAATTACAATACTAAAAATCTCCTACTAAAATGTTAGACGCAACTGCTGCAAGCACCACGAGATGGTAATCGTAAATACACAAAGTAATGCAAGTTGTTGGGATTCCGTCTTACTATTGTTAGACACAAAAGAGGACACAGGCGGTCCCTACTGGCAGGCCTTTTTGTTTGCGTTTTGGTCATATCTTGCAAGCTGCGGTTGCTAACCACCATCTCCAATGCATTAAATTCTCCAAAATAGAGTCAATACCAAGCTCCACTAACACAGCCGCTAAATTTATTATATTGACTTCTACTTCCATAATTTTTTCACATTATTTTCATAATAAATTTTAATTAGCAAATCGTTATAGGTTCTTAATTTGAATCTACCATTAAAATTAATTTTTTACCCACTAGTAACAACAAGTAATAACCTACCACATAAAATTTGTTGTAATGTTATGAAAATATTGTAGACATATATTTTTCATTTATCATATATATATATATATATATATATTCTATTTTATAAAAATAATTATTGGCAGTGTAGCTAGGTCAATAACTTTTCCTTAATTTGGCACATTAATCCAATCGAAGTAATTAGAAAAATTAAAACAGAAAAATGAAGGAAAAAAAAATGTTTAAAGGAAACTACACAGAGTGGATTGAACTCACTCTACTTGTGGAGAAACATAAATACTATCTGTATTGCAGAGGTTTATAATTAGAACAAAATTTAGCTACAAAATTGATTGTAACTTTAGCCTATAATCTTACTTAGTTTTTTTTTATTAAATGTGAATTTCGACAAATCCACCATTGGATTATATTTTCCTCTTATATTCTCCATGCTTGTAAAATTTTTAAAAAATTAAAAATCAATAGTTATGTCATCAATAAAAATTTTTTAAATTGTAAGTTTTTGTAGTTTAAAAGTATGTATAAAATATAAACTTATAGATCATATGGTAAATAATATTCAATTGACACAAAATTTGACATGTATATTAAGAGCGTAAAAAACATGCAATTCAACGGTTGGATTTTCAAAATATATAGTAATTTTTATTTTATTGAGTAATGTTGTAACCTTAAATTATAACCAATTTTGTAGCTAAATTTTGTCCAATTAATTATATATAAGAGAAGAAAGTTTTATTAATTTAGCCAAGACTCAGTGCTATTAACTTGCTTATTTCGTCTTCTCAAAAAAAAAATTTGTTTATTTCATGTGGATAACATAGGTCCACATTTCCTATTTATTGTAGACAACAAAAGAGAACCACATTTCATGTGTGACACTCTTGCCAGACTATATTATTGTAAGAGTGTAACTAAAACCTACTTTTAAGGCCCACCTATAAGTCAAAATTAAATGCATGACATGAAAATATACGCGTTCATATTACCACCAATGGTAGGTTATCACCATTAATCTTAATTATTATGACTAAGATGTTTTAATAGAAATTTTCTATCCCACTTTAATGTTTCATTTTATATACTCTACTAATTACATTTATACCATACCCCACTAATTATACCATACTCTGTTCGTCTTTTTTTTTCTTTTTTTCAATTTGAAACTTAGCTTATTATATAAAAAAGAGAAATGATATGTAATAAGATGTAATTGATGAAACATAAAGTGAAACATGAGTTTTTATTTTTGGTCCAAATTGGAAGTTTATATATATTATCCCCTTAGTGCTGACCCAATTTGTGCAAAAGTTTTCTTTTCAGTACAAATGGATGTCTAGTCTGTAGAATCTTTTACAATCGTAAACAAATACAAAAACCCATGTGTGTGCGTGTGTGAGAGAGAGAGAGAGAGAGGGGGGGGGGGGGGGGGGGGGAAGGTGAACCACCTAGCCATTTGACCCCAAATCCAATGGTTGCACAACAGGCTTCTGCCCTTGGCTATGCTTGAGTTATACTTGGCACTGCCATCCATGTTAAGCTTGACAAACCCACTAGGAGGAAATGCCAAGGGACTGTTGTGATAAAGAATTAATGGACGTGCTATGCCTGGGTGAGGAAAATCCATGTGTCAGTATTCTATGGAGTGATGTTAGTTTCTGTTGTTGGGGTTATTTTTTTTTTGGATGGAAAACATGATAACTTTATTAAGGTGAAGAGAAATACATAGCATCTTGAATCACTAGAGACTCAATAATGGATGGATTTTCCTCTATCCAAGTTACAAAATTGTTAATTCCTTTGGCATATTTTGCCAGAGTATGAGCTAATTTGTTGCCGCTTCGTAGTACATGGAGAAGGAGAGTGGATCTGAAGGAGTGCAATTTGTCTTGAATGCCAACGATGAGGTTCACAATAGCTATTGGGGGAGTGATAGTTCCACTGAGTGCGTCAAAAACTATCCGTGAGTCAATCTCAAAGATAACGTCCCTAATCCCAATTGGGTTTAGTGTTTGGCAAATTCTTTTTATTTAGTCTTCCACATCATCACAATGGCATTGTTGGTAATGGAGCATTTGTTAATATTAAATCATTCAATTTTTTTTATTGATTTAATTATTCAAAATCATACCGTTGAATTACACAATATAATATATGACCAATAATTTCACATTTATTTTTATCAAAAGAATGAAAAATGAACTTTTTAAAGTTTAAGAATGAAACACAAACTTTTGGTAAAATTTAGAGACCAAAATAGTAATTTACCTTATAATATATGATGATTCCCAAATGTAATCAATGACATGCATAAGGAATATTTTACATGAACCATAAAAATATATTTATTAAAATTTTCAAATGAACTAATAGCTTATACATGCATTGCACAGAACATCAACCAATGCAAAAAAAAATGGAGGTAGCTAGAGAACAATAGAAAACTCAAAAGATTTTTTATTTTTTTTTCCTTTTCTTTTCTTAAATCAATAGAACCTAAAAGTCAATAAATCTTTTTTTTTTTTTAGGAAATAAAAGTCAATAAATCAAGTTTGAAGTTATTGACAAAAGAAAAATAATTATAGTAACTAAAGAAGGAGAGGAAATTGGCAAAACATTGCTCTTGAGAGAGCTGACTTGACCAGCCTCTTCTTTGGCAAACTTCATATGTTTATAAGTTTATTGCAAATGGGTGTGGACTGATTCTATAAAGTGTCTACTAGATATATATTAATTGTGAAATAAGGGAATCCTTTTTATCACCCCTTGTTTGGTTCCCATTGTTTTCAAAAACCTTGAAATTTTTTTTGACCTTACTAAAACAATTTTACAGTCATCGGCCATCATCCAATCCTCCCATATTACCAAATTATCTTTGACCAATCCATTATTACTTGGAAATCCATTTCCAGTGCAACTCATTTGACTTAGGACTATTTCACACTGAACAACATGTCTCTTATTTTATGATCAGATTAGGCCCAAATAACAAAGGTCTTATAGCTAAATTAGCACATCTTCATGTACAAAGTACTTGGAGGTCTAACTGCGAGGTTAGCATGTTGTAATTATTTCTCAAAAAAAAAAAAAAAAAATAGGCTCAATATCATATATTCATGGTAACTAATTGATTGGACAAAAAAATTTAGACTAAAATATTTTTTTATCCTTAAACTTTATTAAAAGTTTGTTTTCTTTTCTAAACTTTAAAAAGTTTGTTATTCGTCCTTAAACTGTTGAAATATTCGTCTCTTGTCACTAAAATATTAAAAAAATTTCACTTTTCGTCCATCAACTTTAAACAATTTTTTTTTATCCCTAAATTATTGAAATTTTTTAATTTTTTACTCAATATTTTTGTCTTTAAACTATTGAAAAAAAAAATTCATACAAGATTTAAAGATAAAAAAAGAATTTTTTTTTTTTTTTTATATAGTTTAGAAACGAAAAGTAAACTTTCAATAAAATTTAAAGACAAAAAATAATATTTTACCCAAAATTTTAATACTATATACCTGGATCAACATCTTTTGTTGGTGCGATGTTGTCAGGCGTAAAGATCTACGATTAGAAAGGGTAACAAAATATATATATATATATATTATATCTTAAATTTTAAAATATTTTTATTTTAACCTTTTACGTTTTGAAGTTTTCATTTTATCCCTGATTACTGTTTTCATACTGTCAAAAACACTTATGCTATTATACCTAACTTTCTTTTTTCTTTTTTTTTTTCTTATCTTTTTTTGGCTAAAATTTTTGAAGAAAAAGTTAAAATAACAGTACTAATCACTGGGTACTAAAATATCAAAAGAAGCCCCAACAGGCCAACAGAAGCCATTATTGACTAATTATATCAAACCAAAAAAAAAAGTCATTATTGACTTACAAAGCTTGCGTTACTTAACCATTTTTTTTGGTAGAATGCCTTGCCTTACCAACCTTCTATTTAAACGCATTCCATTTCACTTGCAAAACACAACTCACACGTAAAAAAAAGTTATAAGTACAAAACCTGTGAGGCTAAGAGAGCGCTTGCACCCCAAGACTGTAGAAAGTTCGTCGTCATCTAACCTTTTTTTTTTCTTGTTCCTATTCATCTTCTTCATCATCCAATCAGTCACCAATCTTTGAAGATGATCTACGAGTATATAGTCGGTGGAGTAGTTTTGGCTACTATGTTGGGTTTTGTTTTGTTGTACGGTGTCAAAGGAAAGAAGACCACAAGAGCTTCAATGGAGATAACAAGAAATGGGTTTCTAAATATTTTGGATAACGGAATTTGTCAGTCTGAGATTACTAGAAGCACCGACGTGGTCATAGTTGGTGCTGGAGTTGCCGGTGCAGCTCTTGCTTACACTCTTGGGAAGGTGATTCTTTATTTTTCTTTACATACTAGCCTTTTTTCTTTCTTTCTTTCTTTTCTTTTCTTTTTTTTTTTTTTTTCCTCCGTCAAAAGAAGAGAAACCCACAACTCCTTTTGAAAGTTCATGACTTGAATCTAGGATGTCACAACTTTTTTTTTAACTAAGTCTATAGTTGAGAGAACGGAGATATGAATCCGAGCGTCTCTCTTGAAAATGGTAAAAGGTGTTAGATGAATTACGAGGCTTTTACAATACTTTTTTTCAACTTTTTAACTTTTTTACTGTTGTTCATACTACATCAATAACTTTCTTTTTGGCATAAGTGGTACTTGATATGTTATTTTTTATTTGGCCGCATACTAGTTCAGATAACTAAAATCCATATAAAAAGAGATATTTTTATTAGTATACGATGACAGTTTCTTTATTTTTTTTTAAGAAAGAATTTTTTTCCTATTTGATTTTGTAGAAACAGTGCTTTAAATCAATTCATAATAGTACAATACGTAGTCAATACCTTAAAAGTCAATTTAAAATTTAATAAAAATTAAAAATTGATAGTTCTCTTCTTTTTCATAATGACGGAACAGACTGTTGACTTCTTCTTGTGAATTTTTTCTTTGTTTTGATTCTATTTTACAATGAATTCACATATGCAATTATAAAGTTTCACGTTGAGAAACTTATTAAAAAAATGAGAGAGGTTGGTTGATTTATAAATCTATCAAAAATTTGTATCACTTTTCTTCTTTTATTTGGTAGGATAGTGAATGGCTCTCATTAAATAAAGCTGAAACAAAATTTGAAGTTTTGGCTAAAAGCCTTAAACCAATAGGCCTTTTGAATGCTTTATACCATTTTTTAAAAATAATTTTTATAATAAGATGCTATTCTGAATTGACCCCATTGAGGATTACTCGATGCTGATGAATTACTGCTTTCAGTGCAGTCCGAAATCCAATTTGTCAAGTCCAAAATTTTATAAGCAGAGGACTTAGATTTTAAATTGTACTTTGGAGGCATGCTATTATAAAGTGTGTAATTGTTAATCATGTTCAAAATAACTTGGGATGATTATAGAGTGAAATAGAAGACGAACTATTTGCTAAGGCGGGTTTCTAATTTGTGGAGAAATTTATTAATTTGATGAAAATAGAATATGCCTTTGTGCCTTTTTGTTTTCTTAGTGTGATTTGATCAAACTTTGTATTCTGCTACCTATTGTAGGAAGGACGTCAAGTGCATGTGATTGAAAGAGACTTGAGTGAACCTGACAGAATTGTTGGTGAGCTGCTACAACCAGGCGGCTATTTGAAACTGATTGAGTTGGGTCTTGAAGGTAAGGAAGCTATCTTGCAATTTGTATGATAGCAAAAGTTTGCTATAGTTTATGTTTGTATCAAATTAACTTGATATTAATTAAGTAGAACTCTCCTTACTTGTCTTGCAATAGCCTTCCATTCTAATTGGTAAGGAGTTTTTGGCTGCAGATTGTGTCAATGAAATCGATGCTCAGAAAGTATTTGGATATGCTCTTTACAAGGATGGGAAAAATGCAAAACTGTCCTATCCATTGGAAGAGTTCCCTGCAGATGTTGCTGGGAGAAGCTTTCACAATGGCCGTTTCATACAAAGATTGAGGGAAAAGGCTGCATCTCTGCCAAAGTATTCTTCATTTCACTTTGAACTCATCTTTGCAGGAGTCAACCTAGTTTCCTATTTCTAAATATTGATTATTACGATAAAGACTCGATACATATGAAATCTTAAACTGTACATTTATTTTTTTTTTTGGTGAAATTTGTTGTGTCTATAGGATTGTTGTTTGCAAATTTGTACCAAAGTCTGAATCTTAACATTGTCCTCTGACTCATATTTTGGTTCATGAATTCTTTTAAGTACACTGCCTTACATGTCAATTCTTTACTTTTAGAGTAACTATGAAAACTTTAGGTGATTGCAATGTTGTTTGTATGACCGATCAATCCCCTGCCTCATTATGATACAATATAATTATTTCAATAGTTCTTATTTTCAATGGTTACAATCTCTCTTTCTTAACTTAATGCAGTGTCAGATTGGAACAAGGAACGGTAACAGGTTTAGTTGAAGAAAAGGGAACTATCAAAGGGGTGCACTACAAAACCAAGACTAGTCAAGAGCTGACTGCATATGCTCCCCTCACAATTGTATGTGACGGTTGCTTTTCAAATTTGCGACGCTCCCTATGCGACCCTAAGGTAATTTTTTGTTCTTAAAAATAACAAGAGAATTTGTTTAAACCTATCAAGATATCAAATTAGACACTATTGATTAAAATAGGAATTTGTGCATTTTTAAATCTACAATAAAGTTACATTCAATCTGTCCCCAAAGCCTGGGGTTTAGATTGCTAGTAACTCAGTATTAGAACATTCTAATTTTACTTAACATTGCTCCACTATCAACTCTGCAGGTTGATAACCCTTCCTGTTTTGTTGGTTTAATCCTTGAAAACTGTGATCTTCCATATGCAAATCATGGACATGTTATTCTCGGAGATCCTTCACCTATCTTGTTCTATCCTATCAGTAGCACTGAGATTCGATGTTTGGTTGATGTTCCTGGCCAAAAAGTTCCGTCCATTTCTAATGGCGAAATGGCCCAGTATTTGAAATCCGTGGTGGCTCCCCAGGTATCCATAATCTTCTTGGCATGATTTCTGTACATTTATCCAGGAACCACAAGACTCGAAAAAAGTTTTCTTTGCTAATTGGGAACTGTTTATGTTTGTCTTGCTTTTTACTAATATGATTTCGATCAAGTATATGCATTTTTCTATGCACTTATTGTGACTAAATCAATCTGGTTTTGAAATCCCAATCCTTTTTCAAGGGTACTTTTGCTGATCTTTAGTGATGGACTAAATATACAGTCTCATGCATTTAAATTCTTATGATTTAAAAGAAAAAAATTTATTTTTTCGTTCAGCTATTGGTTAATCACTCTGACTTGGAAATTTCATCTTTAATAGTTGTTGTGATATCTGATTCCTACTTGACTGATTTTTCTCACTAATCAATGAAATTTGTGTTTCAGGTTCCCCCTGAGCTGTACAATGCTTTCATAGCTGCAGTTGATAAGGGAAACATAAAATCAATGCCAAATAGAAGCATGCCTGCCGCTCCCTATCCCACTCCTGGTGCACTTTTAATGGGGGATGCATTCAACATGAGGCACCCTCTAACCGGAGGAGGAATGACTGTGGCTCTATCAGATATTGTTATACTGAGGGATCTTCTTAGACCTCTGCAAGATCTGTATGATGCATCTATCCTTTGCGAATATCTTGAATCCTTCTACACCTTACGCAAGGTAAACTGCACTATATGTTTGCTATCTGATTTCTTTAGTTTACATGAAGTACAAATGCCTATTGGTTTTGTACCATTTTTACGCATATAAAACACAAACACCTTCATGACAAATATTTGAAATTGTAGGTGAATTATCAAATTAATTACTAGATTGCACTTTTTTTTTCTCCCTTTTTGCAGCCAGTGGCATCTACCATAAATACATTGGCAGGTGCCCTCTACAAAGTGTTTTGCGCATCACCTGATCCAGCAAGGAAGGAAATGCGCCAAGCATGTTTTGACTATCTGAGTCTTGGAGGTGTTTGCTCAACTGGACCTGTGTCACTACTCTCTGGTCTAAACCCTAGCCCATTGAATTTGGTTGTCCATTTCTTTGCTGTGGCTGTCTTTGGTGTTGGCCGCTTGTTACTTCCATTTCCTTCGCCAAAACGCATTTGGATTGGAGCTAGATTGATTTATGTATGTATTTCCATTTACCACTTTGTTTTCAATCAGAGTCCATTCCATATGTCTTTCAGCTTATATTGCTCATATTGATTTCTTCCTAGTACTTTTGATAAGTAGATGCATATTAAAATTTCTAATCTGTATCATATTCTTTTCATTTTCCAGGGTGCAGCAGGCATCATTTTCCCCATAATCAAGGCTGAAGGAGTTAGACAGATGTTTTTCCCTGTAACTGTTCCGGCCTATCACAGAGCTCCTCCTATTCATTAGCATGATCAAAAGAAAAGTCTTCTAAATATAAGGAAATGTAATAATAGCATGTGGACTTCATTCCTGTAAGGGAAATTAATTTGTAAATCAGCAATCCTCTCTTTGTAAGAAATAAAATGAGGTCTAGGCAACAGTTAGCAGAATGAAAGTGTGCAATATGTGTGTACTAATCAGAATCTGCTTTATTT